>CM076573.1:607042897-608404161 GCA_034641835.2 Pinus albicaulis | reverse complement strand
CCGGCAAGTCGTTCCTAATTGATTTCTTAAAAAATGCATTCCTTGAAAGCTCCACCATGCAAAAATGCCCTCTGCTACTACTTTCTCCTACCGGTGTTGCAGCATACCACATTAATGCTTTGACGATCCACTCTGCTCTTCGCATCCCTATATCCTCTATGGAGACTTTAGAGGGTCAATCCCTCCTAAACCTTCAAGAACAACTTCAGCATATTCATTACATTCTAATTGACGAAATGAGCTTCATTGGTCCTAAATTGCTTTCTCAAATTGATGATTGCTTGCGCGAGGCATTCCCATCAAATAGAAACAACCCATTTGGTGGACGTTCTATAATCCTTGTGGGTGACCTTGGCCAACTACCACCTGTAAAAGACACGCCAATGTATGTAGGCAATTCTCATGGAACTGCACTTTGGCAAAGCTTCAATACTGTGGTTACGCTTGCAACAGTTTTTCAGCAACAAGGAACAGGTCCTACACAAATTTCCTTCCGCGAACTCCTCTCCAACCTTCGCAATGCAACACCCACTATTGCTGATTGGAATCTTCTTATGACACGTTCAAAAACAAATCTTCTTGAAGCCGAAGTCCAATCATTCTCCACTTCAATGCATCTTTATTCAACAAATGACGCTATTGAACTGCACAATAAATCAATGTTAAAATTATTAGATCAACCAGTTGCACATTGTTATGCTGCCGAAAAGAGGCAACTAGAAACTACTCAACCAAAAAATGATCAATTATCAAAGAAAATACTCCTTTGCATTGACCAACGTGTTATTCTCATAAGAAATCTGTGGGTTGGCGCTGGTATTATTAATGGTTCGCTCGGAATTGTTCGTGCAATCGTATATTCACTAGCTTCTACATCACCAAAACTACCATCCTTTGTTGTAGTTGCCTTCCATCACTACAATGGTCCACCATGGGATCCTTTGAATCCTACATTTGTGCCAATCCCCCCCATCACAAGGGGTTTGCGCACACAAGTGCCTCTCGGAATGGCATGGGGCTTAACAATTCATAAATCGCAAGGCATGACACTAGATAAGGCAACAATCGACATCGACAACATTGACCGGCAAGGTCTCACTTTCACAACTATTTCAAGAGTTCGCTCACTGAATGATCTATGCATCTCCCCTGCCTTCTCCTACTCACGCTATTCACGTATGCAGGACAACCCTTACGTCATGCGCAGGAAACAAGAAGAGGCACACCTTGCATTCAAATCTATTATTCACACTCCTTGAAAAACTCCTATTATTGGTACCTTCTGTTCACTTGCATTCCACTTTTACTTCTTTCTTCTTGTTCCTCATAATAAGACCTTGCAAATTTCCTGCTTCATTTACATTTTCACTTTTCAATATCATTTCAACTCATATTTGTTCCTACTATTTGTTTCTTATTATGCTTTTCATTATTACTGTCAAATTCTTACATGTTCACTTATATGCTTTTCCTTCCCTTGTAGCAACTATGGATCACAACTACCTTTCTCAACTCAACAAATTCTATAAAGAAATCACTCAACAGGAGAATGCACTCCTCATTCTACAACAACGATTCTTGGTTCCACCTACTCTACCACTATACCGTTTGCGCCCAACATTGCAACTACTCAAGAAGATCAAAATATTCATTCGTCGCCTCATTCATGTGCATGACAGAGATGCACAAAGGCAACTTCGAGCATACTATCTTAGTCGCGTCCCGGGTTTGGACGTCAATTGGTGCTGTCGTTGTCGGGCAACCCCCTTGTATTTACGACTAGATTGCAACCAAACACCTTTCATGCATGATCAGTCTACTATGCTAACACTTGTTCCTCCTTTCTGTTCCAAAGTAATTTTCTTGTATATTTAACAATTTCACTTTTACTATTTTTGCTTGTACCATGATGTAAAAATGCCTACTACTTCGAGTTTTCATAACATGTAAAACCTTTTTACCATTACATTACTTCAAATTAGGTCAATGATGCCTTCGCAATAATCTATACGATGCACAAGTATGCCCCCTCAATGTCCTATGCTATCACTTGCTCCTCCTCTTTGTTCCAAATCGATTCTTTTCTACATTTAACTATATCACTCTTATTCATTTTGCTTATACCATGATGTTAAACTGCCTACTACTACGACTTTCAAAAACATCTTCAGCCTCTTCACCATTACATTACTTCTATACAAGTCAATGATACCCTCGCAAAAAAAATAAATATACAATGAACAAGAAATCTATGGTCTACTATATTGTATACTATCTATTTTCATCATATCAATTATGCCTACATAATTAAATCTCGAAAATTACTTCCTTTATATGCTCTCATTTTATATGATTATAAATTGATTCACAACCACCTATTCTTCATTTTCAATTATTTTGCTTCTATTTTAAATTACATTAGTGCAAATATCACTAACATACTTCTACTATTATTAACACATAATGATTTAACATAATAACCACAAAATCATAAAATGTAACTCATCGAGATGAAATTACCTACCTCCTTTCCACCTCCAACTTGAGCAAACAACATATTTTATTTTCGTAGTTTTAAATCTAATTATTCATGTAATCAATCAATGGCAGATTTTACCCCTCATAAATTCACATTCATCATGTTCCCTAACATGTACCACAAAATGATTCAGGTCTCCTCCTTCCGGCGTTCCCTTGCACCCCTGGTGCAATTGCTAGTTTAATATAGTTACAACATGGAAGATATATGTGTTGCATTGTTTGGTTCGATGCAATATATTAAATGGGAGTTGGGTTTGTATTAAACATGGGTTGTATAACCACTTTACCATAATGGCGTTGTATGGTTGTAATAACTTAAACCGTACCATATAACAATATGGTAATAACCATACTCTTTAAATATGCGTAATGGTTTGTTTTAATACATGCGTAATGATTTGTTTGTTTAACCATTTATGGATTTTAAAACAATTCGTTGATTTTTCCAACCACGTTGATTTCAAATATGCCCACCTTAGGATTTATGGTTATTAAACCATTTTTATATTGATTGCTTATTTTATATGATATATTTTTTATTTTATTTTATTTTATTTATTTATTTATTTCTGTCTTTTACGCAGGTTGAGGATCAATGGAGGGGCGCCATGTGTCAGGGCCTGGTAGGCTGCTATGTGGGTCCCACGTTCTCATGGAATGTCATGTGGCATGTTGTGGGCCCCACTTCCCTTGTCTTGACAAAATTTCATACTGCTCTAACTCCCTTATACGAGCTCGGATTGATGCGTCGTTCTCACCGTTGCGATCAGGGCGACGAGATCTTCAATCTGAAGCTGAGTTTTTCACCTTCACGAAACTTTTAATTTTGAGCAATTTTCAAAGCCACTAGTGTCTGAAGATCCACATGGATTAGTTTGTCTCTTATACATGCAAGAGAAATGAAGAGAATAGTGAATGCAAGTCAAAATTTGGCTTTGTTAATGTTCAAGCATAGTGATGTCTTGAATGAGACCTTTCAAAAAGATGCATAAAATGAAAAATATGGTTTCATTGAGGTTGCTAATGTTTTTAATAAGATGTTTTAGGGCTCTAACATTTTGCCTTTGAAAAGAGGTAAACAAGATGTGAAGGATTTGCAATAGTCTACATCAGTGTTGATTCGTGATGTGAACAAGATGCCGGTTCAAGAGAGTGGAAAGGTCAAAGAAAAAGCGCCAAAAAATTTGACAAAGAAGGCATAGGTTCCACAAGTACTTGTTTTTGGTTTGAAAATGGTACATGGAAATGGCGAAAACACTTGGAAAGTACAAGGCAAGGCAAGATAAAAATCACCATGTTGACAGTGTTCGAGGTGAGACAGTTTTCAAGTTTCCTTTGATTGACGACCAAGGTGGAAATAAGTTTGTTTCTTCAAGGACAACTTGATGTTATGAAATTTTAGGGAAATTGCAACATGACTGTGTCTGCAACAACAAGACAAGGTCTCAAGAATCAAGGAAAACAATTAGTTTTTATGAAAATCTCAAATTGCTGAAATTGGGAAAATTCCAGTGGATTGAGACTAGATGGGTGAGGGAATTGTACCCTCATCCACATGTTCAGTAATGAAAGAGATTTTTGGGTCCAAAATGCTTCCACTAGGGAGGAATGATCATGTGCTCAATTTTATGCTAAAAAATCAAAGTTCTTAGAATGGTGCGAAACCTGAACGACTGTGTAGTGCTCGTCATTTTGAATTCGGTGCACTTCGTTTCACGTGAAATGGACTCTATATGCTCCCAGAAATGAGTTCTGTTTGCTTTGCTAAACATGAAATTTTTTGAAAAAAAAGGCAGACATGTAGCCCAGTCAGCAGTCCATACTACTGACGTGGCATGCTGACTAGGCTGGGTCAAAATTTTTCATTTTCCTCCGTCTAGTGTGGGACTGCCAAGTGGGAACATTGGATTGGATGAAATTGTGGGTGATTTGGCATGTTTTGAATGGTTGAGATTCGAGCTAATGGGGAGAGGACATGTGGTGCAGCCTAGGGCCGCCGCGTGCCCCCTCAATGGTGGGGAAAAATTTTGTTACAAGTTTGGGCAAAGGCACCGAGGTTTGACCCCGCGACCTCCCATGCACCACACACGCCAACTACCAATACATCATATGTTAGTTCTTAACATACATACGTTGCCACATTGTTTTATGGTTTGTAATGTTTGCCGACAGGGGGGAGAGGGGGCCAGCCCCCAATTCACGTGACCAGACCTCAATACCATAGGTGGAGCCTAACCTTAAGCACATGGTTTAAAAATTAATCCTCAATTAATTAGCACTAACTCTCATTACTTAACACTAATCCAATTTAACTCCATAAGCACGGTTTAAGCGCTAACCACGCTTAATTAGCACTAATGCACTTAATTAAGTTAATTAGGATTAGTTTGGCGGTCCGCCAAATCTAGAGGAACTGCCAGTTTTAGTGCCAGCTAACCGATTTTAGCTCCAATTAGCTAAATTTAGGCCAAAAATTGTGGAAAAACTGGAGATGGTCGTAACTTTTGGAGTTTTCGACCAAATCAAGAGTAGAAAGAGGCTAGATGACCATTTTTGGGCATCCTGAACTCATTGGTGTAGGTTTCAGGAATAGAAAAGCATTGTAAACACATCATTTATAAAATTTTAGCATAATATAAATTCCCAAACCATGAAAGATGGACCAAGGAGATGTAGCCCAGGAGGGGTGAACTGCTTCATCAAATTCCTGTGTTGTTGTGTTGTATGGTGATGTACTGTCCTTTTATTTGCTACTGTTCAGTATTTCTTTTATGTTAAATTGTTCATAAAATCAACATGAAAAAAACTCACGAGACTCAATAACTTGCATGAGAACTTGAACCCTTAAGCACATATAAGACATTGTTTACAAAATCTGAAAGAGTAATTAGCACATCAACACTAACATACTTCATTGAGATCAATTTATTACAAGATATATGGGGAGTAAAATTTCAACTCCTTTTGTCCTCCAGTCATTCTAAATGCACTTATTTGGCATGTCGACGTTTACCATTGAAAACCACTCGCTAAAAAAACCCATCCCCAATTTCGTTTCAAATAGTTTGTACATTACTAAAAAATTTCCCTCTATTATGCTCGAAGTGTCAACTAAAATGAGACCCCAAGTTCAGAAGAATTTGAATTAAAGGTGAAGGTATAATTGGTGAAAACCTACCTCTTTATTGTCGTTGCTACAAAAACCTCCAAAATTTTGTGTTGTGCCCAATTTCAGAGCCTTCCTTGGTCTTGTTCACTATCGCCGCAAACTTTGAAACTCATTACATGTGTTTCCTTAAAGTGTTTTGTTCCCTTTTGCGAGTTAGGAAAAATGTCATATTTTCGCATGTTGGTTGTCGCACCATGTAAATAAGCTTGTTTCGGTGGTTCCAAGAGCTCGTCTCTATGTAAATGAGTTGTTATAACCATGTAAACATATGTTTCACTCATTTTAAACATTTTAAGCATCGTCGCACAAGTGTTGTCATGATCTTTTCAAAGTGCATATTTAGTGTCACACTTGTCGTAACTTGCCATAAAAGTTGTCGCATGAAGGGAAATGAATTGTTCATGTGTCATGGATGATATATGTTGTTGAGTCATCAATGTATTCTAATTTTGTAATCATAGTCAAAGTCTCATCACTGTTCACACTAGTCTCACCGATCCCACACAACCATTTTAAGAGAAAATTCCTGACCAAGCAACCTAGCTTCACCCGACCTCCTTGAACTGTGAATTACGCAGTTTCAGTCCTCTAGCTGTGACCTTGCCTCTTGGCACTGTGAAATTCCCAGTACCTGCCTCCCATGAGTTGTTGAATTGTGCAGTTTTTGTGCTCAAGCTCAAACACTAACCTATATAATTGCGCAATCCTTCCTCCCAACCCTACATTAACTATGCATTACACAATCGCTAGCATCAAAATTACTCCCTGATCTTTTAAACTGCACAACTACACAATGGCCCAGCCTCCCCTACCTCCCAGAACTGTGCAATGTGTTCACTTAGTGTCCATCCCCTTAGCCTACCTCACTGTCTCCCAGAACTACGCAATCTTGTCCCTCATCCCAGCCTAAACTATGCATTAGGTAATCTAAAGGTTGAAGGCTCCCCCTTTCCTACTTGAACTGCACATTCACTGAGCCTCTTTCCCAATTCTCCATCCGGTTCTGACTTAGTTAAAGGATCAATATGCTCAATCTTATACTAGGGGGTTTTCAGATTGATGTTGTCTTGTCATGAGTGAATTGCAGGAACATGTATCCTATCATGTCATGACAAGATGATGAATAAGGAGATGAATGAGGGAAAAATGTTGGAAGATACTTTTGTAGCTAAGTATGCAAGCTGATCAATTAAGAGAAAGAAAAGGGACACTAGTTTGCGACCACTATTCAAGACTTGAGATCATAAAAGATTCCTTATCACCAAGACATATAGAGGTGAAAATAAAAACACCCTCAAGAAGAATCTCAACATTAAACAACAACAATGACTTGACATTTCCACATCACTAAGCAGTCCATGTCAGCAGTGTCATGTCATGAGTAGTCACATGCCACACCATTGTGGCTAGGGATGCAAATATGTTTCAGAAATGCATTGTAAAGTGAAAGCCCAAATGACATGTGTGGAATATGCAGATTCATGTAAAGTTGAAAAGGCATAGGAAGTCAAACAATCATGAGGTTAGATGAAGAGTCAAAAGGAAGGTGAAGCATCACCTCCTTCGATGTTATATATACGTCCTCATTGTAAGAGAAAAGGATTTTTCACCTTGGCTCCTCCTGCAAAGAATTAGAGAGATAAGCTAGTTCTTTTGGGGAGCAAGGAATGGCTCCAACGCTCCACTATTGGAGCTAGTGATGTTCATTGTATACATGTGTCTTGGAACTTTTACTTAATAACATAAAATTTCAAGGCCAACATGTTCTTCATGCATGGATTATGAATGTTTGTAAGACTATTTTGTGGATGTTTCTATTTCATGTTTACTTTCACATGTTCTAAGGTAGTTGAACTATTTTGGTTATTTTAGTACTTATCTTATTGAGAATGTGTTGTAATGGTTTTTATTGTTGTCCCAACCTTGTGGAATATTCCGCAGGATATTAGATAGAGATTTCTCATATGTTGGTTGTAATGACCATCACATCCCTTGTGGACTATTATGCTAGATGTTAGAAAAATCCTTCTGGTTAATGTGTGTCTCTTCCTGGGTGGTACTATTACCTTTTCTTAGAGGCTCACTTTCCCCCCTCATTCCATAGTAGAATAAATTTGGCACATTTACAACTGAACACTCACCAGGCAGACCTTCTTTCTTTTTGAAGGAACCATTGCATCCCTCTCTCTTGCTAACAGTTAGAACCAAGGAAAATATTTAAGAATTTTGCAACTGGGCCATATACCAGATGAGACTCCTACACCAAATGGTGTGAGGTCTAATTAGGACTTTTTTACACTGCAATTTTTCACGATGCCATTGAGATGTCTATATGGGTTCATCATTACCTATTTATTGCTTCCTTAGAAGTCTAAAAACATAAAGTTCCTAAATCAAGTCTTCGAACTGGAGAAAAGATCTTAAAAAACCTAAAAAGTCTAACTTCACACTTTTCTTGGTCATTTCCTGCGGTAACGCGGTTTATTGCTATAAAATCTACGACACGTCCCGCATGTTCTGCTCATTAAAACTGTGGACCCCCGTAAAAGGTAAAATAAAAAGAAAAGTAAGTTCTAGATGCCCAGATGGTCGAATATTCTCCCAGCTGGGGCCTTCTAGAAGCGCTATTTGGTCGAGCTTCACCTCTTCCATTCATGAACCTTTATCCCTTCAGAGATGGAGATATCCCTTGGTTTTTGGAGCTGAAATCCCATGATGAGAGGGCTTTATCCCTTACTTTTTAGAGCTGAAGCTACCTCCCTTCCGCTATAAATTAAGACCAAGTTTCAGTCTCAAGGGTACTTCTTACTTTGTAGTTACTACATAGAGAGTTCAGAGAGTGCTTGCTTCTTGCTTTGGAGAGAGTACTTAGAACTTGGTAGTTTTGAGGTGAAATTGCTGAAGATACTCTCCACATTTAGCACCATTAGCATGAGAGAGATTACATACTCATGGCTATAGTCTTATGCTGATAAAAAGAGTTGGAGTCTTGTCAAATTGAAGAAAATGACTGTTCGGGACCCCGGAAGAACCTGTACAAACATCAAGGCATCAAGGTTGTAAGGTTTCTTCTTTTATATTCAAAGTTAATACAAATGGATTCTATTTTCTCATTGAGTTGTTCATCAATCTTTTGAATGATTTAATTCTTAGATTCCTTGATCACTAAGATATATTATTGCTTTCGAATTATCATATTTTGCAGATGCTTTTGATCTTGTTTGCTTGTCTTTGATTGCAGATCTTATATGTTGGATCAATACCTTCTGGAACGACTGGATTGAAGACCAAGCAAGCGTAGGACTTCAGGTAGGAGTATCTATCCGTAGTTAATGAGTAATTCTTAAGCAAAATAATCTAGAGGAAATGGTCTACATCTATCTGTTTGTTTCTAGATATCCTTAGGATACTAGGGAGATCGCTCTTGTTCGCAAGAGGGATTTATCCATCTAAAAAATTGGCGACTCCGCTGGAGAATAAAATCTGAACTTAGTTTTTCTTGTTTATTTTCAGTTTGATTTTTGAGATTTATTTGACTTTGACTGGCTTGAAACTAGATTGGGTACAAAACTCAATAGGATTCCTGACTGGAAATTTGCATTTTTTTTTTTAACTTTTTAATTTTTTAATTTTTAATTTTTAATTAATTAATTTTATTTAATTTTATTTTATTATTTTATTTTATTATTTTATTATTTTATTTATTTTTATTTTTATTTTTTTCTGTACTTTTAAGCCTTTCGCACTAAAAAAAAAAACAGAGCGGTAGACTCCACTGATTTTAGTAGAATAAAGTGCGATACCGCACCTTGTTCTATTAGAAACTGCAGACTTCTGGAAAATTTTGAAAAAACAAGAATTCTACTTTCTGAAATCCAATTTCTTGATTTTTGTTAATATCCCAATATGTTTTTACTATTAAAGATCTCTGTCAAGGTTTCTTTCAACAATTTCTGTGTTGAAGTGATCTATTCAGTTAGTTTGCATTTTATGAGTAAATGATCTGCCTAGTCCTCCCATTGCTCTGAATCAGAAACTTTTGTAAACCTCAGCTACTTGGTATTTCATTGATTTTCTGTTGAGCCATTGAAATTGATGCAATTGTTACTCTTATGAAAATTTGATTTTATTTTCATTTGCAAACTTAGAAAACCTTTTGGATTGATAAGGTCTAAATTTAATTTTAAAATCTATTGGATGCTTTAGTTTCTTGTTGGAATAAGCGGAAAAATCTTGGTTAGATTACAAACCAGGCTTAAACATCCTCCAACTTTTAGATAGAATTCGAGATTAGAGTTTTCTTTTAGTTTTGAATTTTATAATTTTAAGACTTTTGGTTTTCTTTTGGAAGAAGTTTGTTTTTGTTTCCGATCTAAATGATATAGGGAATTTCATTTTGAGCAAAATATATTTTTGAAATTAAGTTCTCCGAATTGTCTTCTTTTCAAAGTTTCTCATGTAGGAAAGAAAGAATTGATATTTTGAAAATTATTAAAATCTCTCAACTCTTTCCTCTAGTTAGATTTCATTGAAAAGAAATGAGTTGTTTATCATATAGATGCATTGTAGCATATTTTGAGTCGAGTCATTAAAACATCATTGAAGTTTCATTTTCGTACCCATTGTCCTAAGAAACTACCAATTAAAAGTAACGCTTAATTAAAATCAATTTAGAAATTTTGTATTTTCTAGGGCTCTTTTCCACCAACATAGCTCAGGCTAGTGTCTTGGAATAGGTTTTAGTTAACTCTCAAAGACAGTAAAAACAAACAAGTAGTCGATCTTGCAGTAGGAAAATCCAATTGTAGCATGTATGCTATGGGAATATCCTCCTTAGGTAGGTTCAAAGCACCTACCTAACAAGCCCTCGAGTGCATATCCGAACCAGTGAGGTAATCATACCTATCTCATTAGGAACGATAGAAGATGTGTATGTATTAAAAATTGGTAAACCTCGGATAGACCATTATCAAGGAGCATGGGGTCACTTGTCGGTAAACCTTGGATTATGTCAAGGAGCCTTCAAGGGGATTGAGCTTGGTACTTTTCCCTTCCGTGTATATTGGTTCGTAGACTGTTCCCCCAAGTATATGTGTTCCTGTTGGTGACCTTAGTAGCCATAAACTTTCGGATTCTTTCCTAAGGTGACGATGGAGGGGAGGTCCCACTGTACCTGTAGCAGACGTCAGCTAGACTCACTTGGAATCTCCAGAGGGTTATATTCACTCGAGATGGTTTAAGTGGAGAAAATTGCACTGGTATCTTTCATTAAGCAGGTTGTCGGGGTAACTGTTCCAACCACCATTTCTGCATTAAAATTCTACGATGTTGGATTTCATCACCAACTAGTGTTTTTAGTGCAGAGATCTACTGTTTGTGTGTGGATTGATCTCTTACATTTTTATAGGCATGTGATTCATTTTATTGTTTCCTTAGAGACTTTAGGGTTTTTGATTGAAATTTTCTTTGATTGCGTGTGTTAAAGGTTTTAATCGTGGCCGAATTACCGAGATAATCACGTAGAATGCAGGGGAAACCCCTTGAATATACACCGATCCAATTAGAAAAATTAAAACTGAAAGAGGACAAACATCATGAACTGGATCAAACAAACAGGAAGAAACATCCATTGTTATTCATCCTAATTACGAATTAGACCAACCGCAAATAGGAGAAGTTACTCCTCAGAAACTTTCTGTTTCCGAACTAGTTGAACTTGCATATATAACAAGTGAGTTATCACATTCTAAACCATAAATTTATGAGCCAGAAACTGAGTCTGCTACATCTGAACCTACTTTAGAATTCACTACTCCAACTCCTGGTTGTCCTGATTCACCAAAAGTTAGGGATCGGATTACAGAAGATCTTCCTCCTTGTTTCGTTAGTATTGAAGAAGTCACTGACACAGAAGAAGAAATTGTTCTTCCTCCAACTCAGGAAGCTTTAGAAATTAGAGAACGTGAATCAAATTTTTACAGTCCCTTTAGACAAGACGCTTGATATTCTTCATTGACAGACTTTCTACAAAACGTTGGTCTGAATTATTTGCCACCCCGAATTCCTTATTACTCTACAGGAATAGGTCACAGACCTCCGTTAAACATGTCTAGTGAGTCATCTATGTTTACTGAATTGCCGGAAACATTTTTGTATGGTGGTTCGTCTGTTCTTGCAGGCTATCAGTTGCTCGCTAGTACCTTCTCAGGGGCATCTCATTTTACATATAAAACAATGTCATCATCTGGCCCGAATGAATCAAATACTGGAACTTTGAACAATGAGAAATTTTATATGATGTCTGGAAATATTCCAAACCTCGGACCTCAAGGTAGTGATTTAACGCTTGGGGGGAAACCTCAAATAGTCAAATACAACCTGGGGAGCAACCCCAAGGATAGTACATACCTCAGGGTCAATATCAACCCCAGGGACAGTACATACCTCAGGGTCAATATCAACGTCAGGGACAGTATATGCCTCAAAGTCAGTACATGCCTCAAGGTCAATATCAACCTCAAGGGCAGTACTCAGCTCAAGGATTGCAACCTCCTTTAGGACAACAGTTCTATCCATAACAACAAATGTTACAAGGAGGTGGGAATTATCCAACTAATCATCAACCATATGTTCAACCTAGTTATGGTCTGTCTTATGCACAACCTTCGATGGGACCCTCATATCCTGGAATGGTGTGGGATCCATCCCAAGTCCAACAGAATTTACAACCAAATGCGCAAGTACCTTATTATTAAGTTGGAAAACAATTTGGTTATAATCAACCCCGACAACCAGTCCAACTTACAATTCAAATACTTGCATCTGGTCATGTTCAGCAGCCTGGTTCGAGTATACCTAGGACTCTGCCACAAACTGCTGCTCAGACTTCTGTTCAACCTACCACACCTATTCCTGGAGTGTCTACATCTCCTATTACTTCCGCCCCTCAAACACCGGTACAAATTCCTCAAGTCTCTATGCCACAGTCTGGACCTACAATTCAGACTACTGTTCAGATGCCTGCAGGACAACCTGGTACAAGTATAGTTATAACAAGTAAACCTCAGTTTACTTATCAACCGTATCAAGGGCTGTATCAATATGGACTTGTTCCACAAAATCCAATTTACCCGCAACAACCGTATCCTGGGTATATATATCAGACACCTGTTCAACCCCAATATGGTTCGGTTATTCTTGGTTATCCAGGTGGCATTCCGATTCCAAATGCACAGAATATTCCAGGATATCCAGGATATCCTCCTCCTGGGATTGGTTTAGTTTCACAAGGTTATTAGCAAGATCCTACCCATCGATTTCCATTCATAACAACTTTGGATTTACCTGATTTATCCCGCCTTACGAATGATCCCATCTATTATCATCTGTATTGGCCGCCAATGCTAAATAAGTTTCCCAATGATATCCCAAAGTTTGAAGGAAAATCAAGAGAGGGTCCTTCTAACCATGTCATGACTTACCACCTTTGGTGTGAATCCAACTCATTAATCGATGATTCCATTCGACTTATAATTTTTCAGAGAACATTAATAGGATTAGCTGCCAAGTGGTACATTGAATTGCCACGAGGCTCATTTAACAATTTCAATGCTCTAGCAATTGCTTTCTTAACTCATTTTCAGTTGCCAGTTAGATACGACAATGACACAGAATTATTAACTTCACTAAAACAATCTACGTCTACGTACATATCAGATCATATACATGAATGGAGACGTAAAAGACGTTTGGTAATTTTTTTATTATCCTAGATCAGATATCTGCAGATTGGTTTATCAAATAATTGCTTCCAAAAATCACTGAAGATGTAGCCAAAGGATGATTTGTTACGGAAGAACAAGTTATCGCTCAAGATTAGTACCTTGAATTGGTATATACCCAGTCAGGTACTTTGTACAAGAAAATTCCCGATTTACCATGTCTTGGTCAGATAACAACAACTCCTTTAGGGTCTCACGCCGCTAATGGTGTAATCGGTTCAGTTAGTATGACTAAGAGTAAGAAGAAATATTCAAAGGTTACTTCACCTATTATAACTTTACCTGATTCACCAAAAGGAGAGTCTTCCCTAGAAACTTTTGCCGATATTCACATTGTAGATTTATCTACTATGAAGTCAAAATCCGGCAAGAAGAAGAAAGGGAAGAATAAAAGTAAACAGACTTCATCTCCCAAGGAAAAAACTGATAAAATTGAATCGACTGATGATAAACAGAAACCTCGTTATCCTTGTCTTATCTGTGACGAGGATTATTTCACCAAGGAATGTCCGAATAGGGTTGAGGTATCTAAGTTTGTCAAAGGTTCACCCACCCCCATTGTCTTGAATGATCCTTTTCCTGTTCAAGATAGCAAAATGATTGGATCTTCTTATAATACATCAACATATATTTTGATGATGTCTCAAGTAATGGTTGCGACTCGATCACAAGATTATGGTAGTAAAAATCCCGTTACTGGTAAAGAAGTAGAAAATTCTAATTATGCACCAGCTACATATCCTTCGGTTTACGATCCACTTCATATCGAGAAACCAAATCCTGATCTAGTAATCAAACCGCCTACTAAAGGTGTACTTCGTAAATCATCTTTCAATCCACATGCGAGAGCTGCTCAAAACTACAACATTGTTGAAGATTTAGCAATATTCCTTCAACAATTTCGGCCTTAGAAGTGCTGCAATCATGCCTGACACAAAGGAAATTACTCTTATCAGCAATTGGAGCTGTATATCTTCAAGATTCGAACCTTATGATCTTCGATTTAGAAAATTTTACACCACGACTCCCTCATCAAATGGCTTTTCAGATTCCAGTACTAGTAAAAAACAAACGTTGCTTTCGTACTATTATTGATGAAGGAGCATCTACGTGTATTATGTAGTTAAAATGTTGGAAATCACTTGGTTCTCCGACACTTATTCGTCTGACCCAGCTTCTACGGATAATATTCAGCATGTTGGAAAAACAACTATCCCTTATGAGGATGTAGGAGTAGGTTTAAATAAATATTCTGCTTTAATGGGAACTTTTTCTATGCCTCCAGCTAACGTACCGCGTACTATTGCTAATATCAATATGATTACATCAAGCACTATCCCATTTTATGATCCTAAGGTAGTGCCTTTAGAATCAGAACTGGATTCTTTTAATGGCGCGATGCCTTTGAGTCCATTTGAGTTAGCATATCAAGCAGTACAATCATTTTCCAATTCACCATCAATTGATTCTGATCCACTGAATGTGGTCAATAAAGAATCGTTTTCACCATCAATTGATTCTGATCCACTGAATGTGGTCAATAAAGAATCGTTTTCACCATCAAACATAGCTATAACATCAATTCCGGACCCTTTTAAAAAATTGTTTTATACTGATGAGAGAATTCGTAAATTCTTGTCCATAGATAATGTTGTTCAATCTTTAACATTATTCATGAGTGTATTAAAAGGTTTACAAGCCATGTATTAAACTTTGTATCAAGGGGCGAAATGTTTCAAAGGCGGGTCGAAAGGAGACAAGGTAATGAAAGCCATGCGCGTTAAAGCCGATGGGGAATTAACACAAAAAGGATGAAGTATAAAGCCAAAAGGCTAACGGGAGATATAAAAGGCAATGGAACGCTGCACTAAACGTAAAACCTATGTACTAAAAGAAATTTCCGCCACGTTAGGACGCACGAGGGAAATTCCGAGGGGGTCGAGCAGTGAGGGAAGGAGGAGATCCATACCCCCGCGGAATTGTGACAGCGTAGCGTGGTGGGGACTCAAGGTTAGAAGGAGGTGGCGGGAGCATGCCGCGTGGTGCAGTGACGTGGCAGATCGAGAGGTGGACCCTCACGATGGGCAGGTTGTGTTTTTAATCTGCATAAGAGCTCATATGTTTCAGGAGTTATACAGCGCATACGGTAAAAAGGTAAGGTAAAGTCCTTTAGGTCAGCTGGTACTGAGACCCGTACCAGTATTAAACCCGGCACGAGGCGCCCACCTGCACTCTGACACACCCAATCCTTATGCGCCGCGTGCCTCACTGTCAGTGTCCTTAGCACACTTGCCTTCATTCGTTTTATCCATCCGTCTTTTTACCTCAAATTACCCAGTCCAGAGATAACATTCCCTCTGTATTTCACTCCAGTAAAAGGTTGCACGTTCCTGTCTACGGCGTATACCAAGTAGGAAAGAGCGCCTGGTCTACCCCAATCATTGTCAGAGTTCCCTACGTCGCTTTCCCGAGCAGACTTACCTTCCGATTAGGTATTCCATAATTCATTCTCCCTCTGTTTTCCTTTCGCTTTTTCAAATTCTTAAATGTCAGCCATGGGAAGGGGAACGCCAAAAAAGAATGAACCAGAGACCCCCCAGGTCCGTGAATCTAGGAATCCCCCTGGGTTCGACCCTCTCCTTGACTTGCAGGCTGGTATCTGTGACCCCAAATACCCATTTGACATCTGCAACATCAAACCCTTGCTTTTCAATTGCCATATTAAGAACACAGACCGTTACCGGGTAATCGTGTCGGGTCTATACCATCAAATTTCCCCTCAAGTTCATTCTGTGGTCGATTTCATCACCTGGCTCAGAGATGTTTTTGACGAGAATTGGGGCACCTTCACTTCTCCTCATGGGAACAGGGTTTTCTCCCTTTCTCCCGATGTTATCAAACAAGTCCTCCGCTTCCCTACCAGCGCCACATATGTTAGTTTTAAGGATGCAGCCTTGGCAGCCCAGTTCATCAAACAGCCACGGGAGGCCCGACAAGCCTTCATTTCCTCTATAACCGTCGACCAGGCTACTTCTCTGCCCACCTTTGAGCCGTTCCCATTAAGTCTGTTCGTTGAAGAGGTTTGGCCCATTCTCTTTCTGATTGCTGGCCTTTTGGGGGTAGGGAGTCCAGAAGACATTTCCACAGTGTGCGTTCATCTCTTATGTCTCATGTCCCAAAAAGGGGTAGTTTTAGATATTCCTGGTTTCCTCTCCTCAGCCATTCGAACCCAATTCCAGGAGCTTCCACAAACCCGTCAGTTCCGTTTTTGTTCAATGGTTTTTTATCTCTTCTTGTACCAGCACGCCGATAAGTTTGAGGGTTTGGGGTTAGACAAAGTTTACCTTGAGAATTCCCAACCCAGACCAGTCTTCGACTGGAATTTCTCTATGCGTGAATTACCTAAGGGGGAGGGTTACTCCAGTTTCGTGAATAGTTTCATGTCTATTGCCTATACCATTATTCATGACTCACCTTCCCCTAGGGTCTTTCCAGAAATGAAAAGCTGGCTGCAAGCCGGAAAATCCCACAGTACTAGAGATTGGTTTCTATTCGAGGACTACACCGAAATTCGGGTCTATGGAGCCGAAGTTTCCCCCTACCGGCTGCCAGTGTTTCCTGTCCGACGAGTTTATGCACTTGAATACATCCGGAAGGCCCTCAAGGCCGACCAGCTCCATTTTGTTCCTGCCAAGAAGGGCTACATCCTAAGGCTTCCCATTGAAATCGGCCCCTTCGTGGTAAACTCGAGACATGCCCTCCCGATCGTTGAGAAAATGCTGCAAGGTCTGGACCTAAGGCTGGGAAAAAGCTGGGCTTATGACCCTCGAGAAATTATCTCGAACAAAAGAAAAAGGAACAGGTCTGCACCCTACATGCATGAGCCGAGGCCATTTATGGAATGGAGGGCTAATCTCGAAACTTGGCCCTTGTTTTCACAGATGGAGACAGATTCATCTACTACAGGGGAGGAAGAGAATGTCAATAGAGGCACAGGCTGAGAAGAAACAGGTACCTCAGGAGCAGCGCCCCCTCCCAAAAGACAAAGAACAGCCTCCAGTGAGGCAAAAGTCATAGGGGAGGAGAAATTGTTGGAACCCTTCACGGTGTATTGTAAATTGGATAAAGGAAAGGCAGGGATAATGGTGCTAAGAGACAGTACCACTTCTTCTGATTTCACAGAGGTCACGCAGGCTATCATAGAGCAGAGTTCGCCCAAGGCAATTGAAAGGGATCAGGCAAATAAAGTGATCTGCGACAAGTACAAAGCTGAGCTGGGGGGATATGTTGAGAAGTACCATACCAGGCTCTCCGCCTCCATCAACGCAGACACCAAAAGCCTGGTATTGTCTATGGAAGAAGCTATCCTGGATCCTAATTCTGATGTCACTAGCTATCGGGTGCTCGAGTTTGCCATCGACATGAAGAAGGTACCAGCCAACGACATGTGCGACCTGTTACAGACGGTATGCGATATGATGAAAGATAAACTGATGCAGGTCACACTCGCGCTGAAGAAATTACAGCAGAAACATGACCAGTTGAGGGCTACCTTGACAACCGAACAAGTTAGCTGCCGCGCCAGAGAAAATCAGGTGCGTGTCCTCCAGGACCTGATCAAGAGCAAAGATACGGAGGGAACAAATACACAGGCAGCTCTCATTGAATAGCTGCAGAAGGAAGTTGCATCGGAAAAAAGTCAGGCCCGTATACCAGCCACTCACCATGTCCAGATGGCTGACCTGGTACAGGTGGAGCAAGAGAAAGTAGAACTGTCTGCCAAGCTATCAAAAGAAAGGGAGGAGAAAGAAAAGATGGCCGAAACAATCAACGTGTTACAGAATAAAGCAACAAAGCTACAAGCTAGATGGGACTCACACAGCTGCCAGCCAACTGTGGTGTCAAGTGGAACTAGCTCATTGTCTGAGTAATTGTCCGCAGTAAGAGCTGAGATTGAGATATTGGAAAAGCAAGCGTCTACAGCAAGGCAAAGGATCACGAACCTGAAAAACTCTCTGGCCAAAAACACCAGAATAGTCGAAGGGTTGCAGAAAGAAATAGAGAAAGAGAAGAAGACAACGGTAAATCAACAAAAAAATATTGCAGACATGAGAAGTCGTGCAAAGGGAAATATCACCCTTCTCGAGGCTAGGAGTATAATCTGGTCAGATATAATCTCAGCTGTGACTAAGCAATGGGGATTCTTAAGGACGATGGGGGAGCATAAGTCTGCTATACCCTATCTTAGTAGGAAACTGCAGGAGGCAGACCTTGATCTGTCTAACAGGGCCCAACATGCCAAAGAGTACATTTCGTTCCTCAACGAGCTGGGATCAAATGACATGGAGAATCACGGTATTCCTAGCCAATTCACTGAGGCTATTGAGTGTCGCAAAATTTTCAACAAAGAGATGGCCCGAGTCGCAGCTTCGAGAGCTCTCCAATAGGTGGTCGCCAGCGTTGGACGATTCGACGAGGTATGGGTAGATATCATGACAGCTGGAATCCCTTCCTGCTGGGACCCGACCACCCCTGCCGTAATTTTTCCTCTGGCCCAATACACAGCACGCTTGCAAGAAGAAAGAGACCGAACTGACCTTCAGATGGGAAAAGCAGCTCAGCTCAAAGCCGACACGATTGTTTCATCCCTGCAAAAAGAGTTCAACCTCCTTCACTTGATTAAACGCAAGCTTCCTACTGGGGCAGGTTTCCACGCCCTCACTGAGGCCTTTGTCGAGGTGGAGGGGTTCTCAGCAATGCCCGAGCCAGCTGCAGACAATCAACAGAGGTGCGCGCAGTTTATGAGCCAGCATGCCAGTTCATCCGCAAACGTGCCCCCGCCTGAATCAGCAACTGCCTCCACTCAGCCGCACCTGTGATTCTTTGTCAACTCATGATTCGGCCTTAACGGCCTATTTTACTTTTACTCAGTTAATTTCTTTTAAGTTTCGAGTGGGTTGTTTTCCCCACTCTTGCATTTTACTTTTTCACCAAACTGTTGTTTAATTTTATGTTTTTAAAAACGGCTGAGGGCCTGATTACACATGATGGGAGGCTTGATTCCCCATCATGAATTTTTCCATTTTGAAAATGACATTTAACAAATTTTGTTTATGCGAAGAAGATATTTTTTCAAAAAATATCTTCTCGTTGAGATGGAAAGAAGCCTATATAAGATAAATCCAATGAGAAAAACGGGTTCCAGATTTCCGGAAGAAAATTGCAGTGTATAAGTTTTTGTATACTTGTTGTGAATCATCAATGCAAATACATAGAGCCCGTGGGGTTTCAGCGAAGAGAAGTTCTAGTTATGTATGAGGATTCCAGTCTTGATGCTGTATAGTTTGTAATTCTTTCTTTGTGATATTGTGTCATTGTTATCTCCACTGTTCCGATTTCCTTTTATCGTGTCTTGGAATGCGAGGAACTTGCCAGCTAGAGTATGAATTTATCGCTGTTTGATACTCATGTTTTACTGGTACTTGTTGCTTTAAATATGACTCATACACGATATGTTGTTTCGCTTTACATATCATTCATATTTCTTCTGTATTAAGTATTGTGAAATGTTACTCTTACTAGACCAATTGACATGTATGGATTCTTAGCTCCTAAGCCCATATCATGTTGAAGTCGGTTTTCCGAACACCATTTGATTGGTAGTTAGTACTCCCCTATTATATTCTGCACTTCGAATATCTTTTGTCTAAAGTATCTATATGTTGTTGAGAACCTGGCCCTCTACGATGAAAGCTGTCTCTAAGTTGTCTGGAGTATATATGTGTTGAAGATTCATTTCTCGTCTTTACACAGTCTTTATAGCTTGCTACAATCCGAAGGTTGTTTGGTCCCACCCATATGATGAAGTTTCACATAAGTTGATAAGGTAGAGAGAGTCCGAAGCTAATAATGAGTCTGAAATGTATTTCATAATTCTCTACTGTTTAAGATGTCCTAGGCACTGGTCTTTAACAACTCAGGGCTATCTCTAGGAGTTACAACATCTTTTTGGCGCCATTGCCGGGGACGAAGTTGAAGAAATTTTAGATCCCTGGGCCTCGACAAAATCCATTTACTCTTCAGTGAGGTGAGCACGAAGAGTTGAGAGTTGTGCACCCCTCACCTTGGCGACTCCACAATCATTTTTCAATTAAACCTTTTGCAGTCCTGACTCCTCGCAAGCCACACCTAAGGTCAGATACGTCTCAGCCAAAGACACCTTCTGTGTCTGACCCAGAAAGGATCCTACACAGAAGAGGCTGGAGGGAAAGGCAGTCAGTTCATACCGAGATCCCAGAATTCTCCCCAGAAAACTTTCCATATCTTCCGTCCTCTTCCTCTCAAGTTGCCCAAATACAAGGCCCTAACCCTATCATAAGAGATACTGGTTACTATTCAGAGAGCTCACCTCGGGGAGGCGTCCATATCAAAGACGAAGCCGAGTCTAGATATACTCCGCATTACTCTTTCCACCCTACCCCTGAAGCTGAGGAGATTAAGGAAGTTACTGAAGTAGCCGCTGTTCACTACATCCCAATCATTATCCATACTTCACTTCCACCTTCTCCTCCCTCCTCTACAACTCAAACTCTTGTACTACCTCCACCTCCCCCAATGGCGAATGTCCCTGGCTTCCTACAAAACAGATACGCTCCTTTGGAGCTACCTGCAGTACTAAACGACATGCCGCAAGATTATTTAAAGATTCTGCCCAGATTCAGTGGTGAAAATGAGATTGAAGCCCTGAAACATGTCGAATTTTTCTGCTCTTTCATGGAGAATTTTAATGTGGAACATCTGGACATAGTTCTAAGGCTATTTGTGCAATCCTTAGATGGGGAAGCCAGAAAATGGTTCAAAACACTTGGAGCTCATTCCATCAACACTTGGGAGGTAATGGAGGATGCTTTCATCAAAAAGTGGGGAGAAAAGAAAGATCATGGTAATGTCCTTACCGAATTCAACACCCTGAAAAAGAAACATAACGAAGGAGTGTCAGAGTTTATCAGAAGATTTAACAAGTTGTACCTGAGTCTCCCCGCCGAAATGAAGCCTTACCAGACCGCTGCTAAGGTCGTTTTTGTGGCGGCATTTGATTATGAATTCGGTTTCTCATTAAGAGAGAGAAAACCAGCCACTCTGGATGATGCACAGACAAACACACTGGAGATAGAAGCAAATTTTGTCTCGACTGGAAAATCCAAAGGGAGACAAGAACAGGATGTTAGAAGGAGGGGAAAAGAGAAAGTATCCACCTCAGGACAAGACAGAGATTCGGCCAATGATAAGATTGAGGAAATGAATAGGATGATCAAGAACCTCTCAAGAAAGCTGGTCAATCTTGAGATGGAGACCAATAATTCACCCTCAAAGAATTTCCAGAATGCTCCAAACAGAGGATTCAACCCTCAACACAGGAAACCACCCTTGCAGATACTGCAGAGGGGACAGCAAGAGAAACAAGGCCAGGTACCGCATCCTCTATACTTGGAGGGGCAAGTAGAGGCTTCTCCTGAAGATCCTGCCTATGATGAAGAGGAGGCATGTCTTGTTTTCTCAGACAGTGATGACATAGAATGTCCTGTACATGAAAGTGAGGAGGGCGAAGTGCAAGCTCACTCTGAAATGAAGGCCAATGAGGATGCTGAAGAGCCCGAGATTGATAATTACTGTAAGCAATTCGTTGACTTCATGCAAGCTCAGTTCAATAGAAAATACGACCTCAGGTCCTCGAGAAAGAGAACCCGCACTTAAGATGAAGAGGAGGACACACCACAAAAGTCAGCACCTGCTCAAGAGGAAACTGATTGGAAAGTCCCTGGGAAAGGTAAGAAACCTCTTAGCCAACCTTTGCATTTGGATACTCAAGCTTCTTCATCTTCACAAGAAACTACCCCTCCTAGTGTCAAGCCAGTTATGAAAGATGTCAAGCCAGTCATAAAAGAAGTCAAGCCTCTCCCACAGAGCACAGGCTCTAAAGAGAAAGAATCTAAAGAGGTGTCGATAGATAAGCCATCCTCAGCTTTCAGTCTACAAAAGGAACCAGAGAAAGTTAAAATCCCAGTCCCCCTGACTGAATTGTTAATGCAACCTGCATATCAGTCCCAGGTCACATCCTTCATGCTTCCCCCAGAAGTAATATATATCCCTGACAGTCTCAATTTACAAGAAGAAAGACCTATGGTAGTGTTTGGACCACATGTCGAGGAATTAGACCCTACTACACCTCCTTTCTACGTTTCTTTGGTGATCCATGACCTATTACTCCACAAATGTATGTTAGACTCTGGTGCCTCCCATAATCTTATGCCTCTATCTGTAATGGAACAATTAGGTCTCCAGATCACTCGTCCCTATCAGGACCTGTACTCATTTGACTCCAAAAGAGTTAAGTGCTTAGGCATGATTAAGGACCTGGTAGTCAACCTCGCCCAAATCCCAGCTAAAAGTGTAGTAATGGACATTGTGGTGGCAGACATCCCAGCCCGTTTTGGCATGTTACTATCAAGGTCCTGGGGAACAAAAATTGGCGGATCAATCAAGCTGGATCTAACTTATGCCACCATTCCAATCTTTGGCGAGCAGGAGAGGAGACTATACAGAGAGACCAGATTTGTAAAAACAGTTACCAAAGCTGACAGTTCAGAAAATTCACCTGTCTATAGTAAGGATAAAGACTTTTCATGCTTGATGTTAGAAGAAGATTACTGTTATGCCCAGGAACCTCCCTTATGCCAGATAAGGACTCAGCAATCCTCAGAAGGCCCTGAGACAGGGATATGGACCCTTCATTTCGATGGGGAAAATTCGAGGGAAGGTAATGGTGCCGGTGTTTTATTGATTTCCCCTACGGGAAAATGGGTCCCGCTGTCTTTCAAATTAGAATATGAAGCCACCAATAACGTGGCTGAGTATGAAGCACTCTTGCTAGGGATACAGGCAGCCAGGAATATGAATATACAAACCCTGAAAGTCCTGGGTGATTCAGAATTGGTGGTCCGGCAGATTAGAAACCAATGTCAAGAAAAACATCCTCGTTTAAGGGCCTTTAGGAATGAAGTATGGGACATGGTGGAGAATTTTTTCTCAGCTTTCAATATCCAGTTCATGCCCCGGGAGCAGAACAGGATGGCAGATTCACTTGCAGTAGCTGCTAGCACTTTCCGTCCACCTCAAAATCCTCTCCTAAGGTATGAGATAGAAGTAAGGTACAGACCATCGATTCCAGACAATGTCAAACACTGGAAAGTGTTTGAGGACGATGAACAAGTGAAAATATTTCTAGAGACAGTGGGAGATTTCTCTAATATGGAAATTGACTGTGGTGAGGAAGATGATGCTGAGGACCAACCAGAAAACCAGTGGGAAGAAAAAATGGCTGGGAGCAAAGTTTTGCAGCTGAAGGGAAACATCATCCCTAGAGGCCTGGTGCCCCTGGAAAGGCTATTCGACAAAAATGATGTCCCCAGGCAGCCCAATAAGATGACAGATGAAAACCAGGTAGAGGACCTAAATCTGGGTACTGAGGCTGAACCCAAAATTGTGAAATTATCCAGAAAGGTCCCGGATGACTACAAAGTGAAGTATCTACAATTGTTTCAGTCTTATAGGGATGTATTTGCATGGTCCTATCAAGACCTGAAGACATTTGATATCAAGATTCTGCAGCATGAGATTCCCCTGAAGGTAGATGCAAGGCCCCATAAGCAGAAGCTCAGGCAAATTAATCCTCTGTTAATCCCCTCCATTGAGAAGGAAATCAAGAAGCTGTTAAAGGCTAAGATAATTGTGCCATTGAAATACTCTGAATGGGTGGAAAATTTGGTCCCTGTCCGGAAGAAAAATGGAGAAATAAGGCTGTGCGTGGATTTCAGAAACTTGAATAGAGCCTCCCTGAAAGATAATTACCCATTACCAAAGATGGACCACATTCTGCAGAAAGTGGTGGGGGCCTCTAGGATGTCTATGATGGATGGTTTTTCAGGTTATAACCAGGTGGCTGTACTCCCAGAGGACCAGAAAAAGACTGCTTTCACCACGCCTTGGGGTACATTTATGTACGCTAGGATGCCTTTCGGGCTCATCAACGCAGGAGCCACATTTTAGAGGGCTATGGACATAACTTTCGTTGGGGAACAAGACAAGTTTTTGGTGGTGTACCTGGATGATATAACAGTCTTTTCGAAAGATGATGCCGAGCACATTCAACACTTGCAGAGGAATTTTGAGAAATGCAGAAGGTATGGACTCTCCCTAAATCCTCAGAAATCTTTGTTTGCATTAGAAGAGGGTAAGCTCCTAGGACACATTGTAACTAAAGAAGGGGTCAAGATCGATCCTAAAAGGGTGGAAGCTATAAATGGCATCTCCCTCCCCAGGAATAAGAAAGAAGTCCAGGTGTTCTTAGGGCATATCAACTTCCTGAGAAGGTTTATCCCTAACTATGCTGAGATAGTTAGGCATATAACAGATATGTTAAAAAAGAATAACGAGGTGAAATGGTCACCAGAATCAAGGCAGGCCTTTGCCAGGATAAAGAATGATTTTGCTGAGGCTCATGTGCTGGCAAGGCCAGATTTCACTGAACCATTTATGATTTTCTCTTTTGCATCACCTCACACGGTAGCTGGAGTTCTCCTACAGAAAAACGAGGATGGGTATGAGCAACCCATCGCTTTCTTTAGTCAGGTGCTTCATGACGCAAAGCTGAAATACAACATATTGGAGAAGCAGGCCTATGCCCTGGTAAAGTCCCTCAAAGCATTCCGCATGTATATTCTCCAGTCTCACATCACTGCATTTGTACCCACCGCAGCGGTTAAAGATATCCTCGTTCAGGGTGACAGTGAAGGAAAAAGGGGCAGGTGGATTGCAAAGATACAGGAATATGATCTGGACATCAGACCCACTAAGTTAATCAAAGGGCAGGGGCTAGCAAAAATTTTGTTAGAATCAAATCATCAAGCTTTGGGCATCCACTTATCTATGGTTGCAAATGAAGACTCTGAGGAACTGACAGGGTAGCAAGAAGTGGAAATGGCCACTCAGAAAATACTAATGAAGTATCTTACTAGTCCTTGGTACAAAGAAATAGTTGAGTACCCCCTGATACTCAGATGTCCACCCAGCTGTGATAAATCACAATACAGAGCATTGACGATGAAATCACAGAAGTATGTAGTTGCCAATGGTCAATTATATTGGAGAGATCTCTCAGGCATACTGTTGTTATGCCTCACAGAAGATGAAGTGAAGAACATAATAACTAAATTCCATGAGGGAATCTGTGGAGGACATTATAACTGGAGGAGCACAGCTCAGAAAATTTTGAAGGCTGGTTTTTACTGGCCTAAATTGTTTGGAGACATCTTTGCTTGGGTCAGAGCATGTGAAAAATGCCAGAAATTTGCTGAAAAACAAAAGTTAGCTGCTCTACCCCTGATTCCTGTACATGTCGATGAACCTTTCAAACAGTGGGGAATTGATTTCATAGGTGAGATTCACCCACCCTCAAGTGGGCAGCACAAATGGATCCTGACCGCCACAGATTATTTCACAAAATGGGTGGAAGCCGTACCCGCACGAAATGCTACCGATACAGTGATAATCAAATTCATGGAGGAGAACATCATATCCAGGTTTGGATGTCCTGCTAGAATAGTAACTGACAATGCCCAAGCCTTCAAATCTACAAAATTCGTGAATTTTTGTCAGCAATATAACATCACTCTAGGTCACTCTACAGCCTACTACCCACAGGGAAATGGTTTGGCAGAATCATCAAACAAAACGCTGGTCAGAACTCTAAAGAAGACAATAAATGAAAACCAAAGGAACTGGGATTCCCAACTGAAGTTCGCTCTGTGGGAAAACAGGATAACCAGTAAAAGGGCAACTGGAAAATCTCCCTATGAGTTAGTATATGGGCGAGCAGCTGTGTTCCCTATACAATTAGCTTTACCTGTTGCTCGTTTCATGCAAGAGGCTCAAGAGGAACCTGATGGTATGACCAGAAGAATCAACCAGCTGGTGGAACTCGAAGAAACGCGTGTCAGGTGAACCATCGACTTGTGGAATACCAGGAGAAAATGAAAGAGTTGTTTGACCATCATACCAAGGACAAAAAGCTACAGGTAGGAGATCTAGTTCTCAGGTGGGATGTGAGAAGGGCCGATAAAGGTAAGCATGGTAAATTCGATCCCCTTTGGTTCGGTCCCTTCAAGATTACAAAACAAGGAGGAAATAATACTTTTAAGCTGGAGAATTTGCAGGGAGATCTGCTCGACGCCCCTGTAAATGGACAGTTCCTCAAGCCGTATTTTCAGTTCTGAAGCAGGCTGAAAAAGCCTGATTGTATTATATTGTACATTAGCTGCTTTTTTCGTTTTTTGAATTGAATAATGCATGAGTCACGATGATTTGTCCAGAGAGAAGTCACAAGTGCTGGAGAAGTGGCGTTCACACAAGATAAACAGGCGGTCTACGTAGTTTTTGACACGTTCGGGGACAAACGTGCCGTCCCCAGGTGGAGCCAATGTTGTTCAATCTTTAACATTAGTCATGAGTGTATTAAAAGGTTGACAAGCCATGTATTAAACTTTGTATCAAGGGGCGAAATGTTTCAAAGGCGGGTCGAAAGGAGACAAGGTAATGAAAGCCACGCGCGTTAAATCCGATGGGGAATTAACACAAAAAGGATGAAGTGTAAAGCCAAAAGGCTAATGGGAGATATAAAAGGCAATGGAACACTGCACTAAACGTAAAATCTATGTACTAAAAGAAATTTCCGCCACGTGAGGACGCACGAGGGAAATTCCGAGGGGGTCGAGCAGCGAGGGAAGGAGGAGATCCATACCCCCGCGAAATTGTGACAGCGTAGCGTGGTGGGGACTCAAGGTTAGAAGGAGGTGGCGGGAGCATGCCGCGTGGTGCGGTGACGTGGAAAATCGAGAGGTGGACCCTCACGATGGGCAGGTTGTGTTTTTAATCTGCATAAGAGCTCATAGGTTTCAGGAGTTATACAGCACATACGGTAAAAAGGTAAGGTAAAGTCCTTTAGGTCAGCTGGTACTGAGACCCGCACCAGTATTAAACCCGGCACAAGGCGCCCACCTGCAGTCTGACACACCCAATCCTTATGTGCCGCGTGCCTCACTGTCAGTGTCCTTAGGACACTTGCCTTCATTCGTTTTATCCATCCGTATTTTTACCTCAAATTACCCAGTCCAGAGATAACATTCCCTCCGTATTTCACTCCAGTAAAAGGTCGCAGGTTCCCGTCTACGGTGTATACCAAGTAGGAAAGAGCACCTGGTCTACCCCAATCATTGTCAGAGTTCCCTACGTCGCTTTCCCGAGCAGACTTACCTTCCGATCAGGTATTCCATTATTCATTCTCCCTCTGTTTTCCTTTCGCTTTTTCAAGTTCTTAAATGTCAGCCATGGGAAGGGGAATGCCAAAAAAGAATGAACCAGAGACCCCCCAGGTCCATGAATCTAGGAATCCCCCCGGGTTCGACCCTCTCCTTGACTTGCAGGCTGGTATCTATGACCCCAAATACCCATTTGACATCCGCAGCATCAAACCCTTGCTTTTCAGTCGCCATATTAAGAACACAGACCGTTACCGGGTAATCGTGTCGGGTCTATACCATCAAATTGCCCCTCAAGTTCATTCTGTGGTCGATTTCATCACCTGGCTCAGAGATGTTTTCGACGAGCATCGGGGCACCTTCACTTCTCCTTAGGGGAACAGGGTTTTCTCCCTTTCTCTCGATGTTATCAAACAAGCCCTCCGCTTCCCTACCAGCGCCACATATGTTAGTTTCAAGGATGCAGCCTTGGCAGCCCAGTTCATCAAACAACCACGGGAGGCCCGGCAAGCCTTCATTTCCTCTATAACCATCGACCAGGCTACTTCTCTGCCCGCCTTTGAGCTGTTCCCATTAAGTCTGTTCGTTGAAGAGGTTCAGCCCATTCTCTCTCTGATTGCTGGCCTTTTGGGGGTAGGGAGTCCGGAAGACATTTCCATAGTGTGCGTTCATCTCTTATGGCTCATGTCCCAAAAAGGGGTAGTTTTAGATATTCCTGGTTTCCTCTCCTCAGCCATTCGAACCCAATTCCAGGAGCTTCCACAAACCCGTCAGTTCCGTTTCTGTTCAATGGTTTTTTATCTCTTCTTGTACCAGCACGCCGATAAGTTTGAGGGTTTGGGGTTAGACAAAGTTTACCTTGAGAATTCCCAACCTAGACCAGTCTTCGACTGGAATTTCTCTGTGCGTCAATTACCTAAGGGGGAGGGTTACTCCAGTTTCGTGAATAGTTTCATGTCTATTGCCTATACCATTATTCATGACTCGCCTTCCCCTAGGGTCTTTCCAGAAATGAAAAGCTGGCTGCAAGCCAAAAAATCCCAGAGTACTGGAGATTGGTTTCTATTCGAGGACTACACCGAAATTCGGGTCTATGGAGCCGAAGTTGCCCCCTACCGGCTGCCAGTGTTTCCTGTCCGACGAGTTTATGCACTCGAATACATCCGGCAGGCCCTCAAGGCCGACCAACTCCATTTTGTTCCTGCCAAGAAGGGCTACATCCTAACGCTTCCCATTGAAATCGGCCCCTTCGTGGTAAACTCGAGACATGCCCTCCCGATTGTTGAGAAAATGCTGCAAGGTCTGGACCTAAGGCTAGGAAAAAGTTGGGCTTATGACCCTCGAGAAATTATCTCAAACAAAAGAAAAAGGAACAGGTTTGCACCCTACATGCATGAGCCGAGGCCATTTATGGAATGGAGGGCTAATCTCGAAACTTGGCCCTTGTTTTCATAGATGGAGACGGATTCATCTGCTACAGGGGAAGAAGAGAATGTCAATAGAGGCACAGGCGGAGAAGAAGCAGGTACCTCAGGAGCAGCGCCCCCTCCAAAAATACAAAGAACAGCCTCCAGTGAGGCAGAAGTCATAGGGGAGGAGCAACTGTTGAAACCCTTCACGGTGTATGGTAAATTGGATAAAGGCAAGGCAGGGATAATGGTGCTAAGAGACAGTACCACTTCTTCTGATTTCACAGAGGTCACGCAGGCTATCATAGAGCATACTTCACCCAGGGCAATTAAAAGGGATTAGGAGAATAAAGCGATTTGTGACAAGTAAAAAGCTGAGCTGGGGGGATATGTTGAGAAGTACCATACCAGGCTCTCTGCCTCCATCAACGCGGACACCGAAAGCCTAGTATTGTCTATGGAAGAAGCTATCATGGATCCTAATTTTGATGTCCCTAGCTATCGGGTGCTTGAGTTTGCCATCGACATGAAGAAGGTACCAACCAACGACATGTGCGACCTATTCCAGATGGTATGCAATATGATGAAAGATAAACTGATGCAGGTCACCCTCGCGCTAAAGAAATTAAAGCAGAAACATGACCAATTGAGGGCTACCCTGATAGCCGAACAAGTTAGCTGCCGTGCTAGAGCAAATCAGGTGCGTGTCCTCCAGGACCTGATCAAGAGCAAAGATACGGGGGGAACAAATACACAGGCAACTCTCATTGAACAGCTGCAGAAGGAAGTTGCATCGGAAAAAAGTCAGGCCCGTATACCAGCCGCTCACCATGTCCAGACGACTGAACTGGTACAGGTGGAGCAAGAGAAAGCAGAACTGTCCGCCAAGCTATCAAAAGAAAGGGAGGAGAAAGAAAAGATGGCCGAAAAAATCAACGTGTTACAGAATAAAGCAACAGAGCTACAAGCTAGATGGGACTCACACAGCTGCCAGCCAACTGTGGTGTCAAGTGGAACTAGCTCGTTGTCTGAGCAATTGTCCGCAGCAAGAGCTGAGATTGAGATATTGGAAAAGCAAGCGTCTGCAGCAAGGCAAAGGATCACGAACCTGGAAAACTCTCTGGCCGAAAACACCAGAATAGTCGAAGGGTTGCAGAAAGAAATAAAGCAAGAGAAGAAGACAACGACAGATCAACAAAAAAATATTGCAGACATGAGAAGCCGTGCAAAGGGAAATCTCACCCTTCTCGAGGCTAGGAGTATAATCTGGTCAGATATAATCTCAGCTGTGACTGAGCAATGGGGCTTCTTAAGGACGATGGGGGAGCATAAGTCTGCTATACCCTATCTCAGTAGGAAACTGCAGGAGGCAGACCTTGATCTGTCTAACAGGGCCCAACATGCCAAAGAGTACATTTCGTTCCTCAACGAGCTGGGATTAGATGACATGGAGAAGCACGGTATTCCTAGCCGATTCACTGATGCTATTGAGTGTCGCAAAATTATCAACAAAGAGATGGCCCGAGCCGCAGCTTCGAGAGCTTTCCAATAGGTGGTCGCCAGCGTTGGACGATTCGACAAGGTATGGGGAGAGATCATGACAACTGGACTCCCTTCCTGCTGGGACCCGACCACCCCTGCCGTACTTTTGCCTCTGGCCCAATACACAGCACGCTTGCAAGAAGAAAGAGACCGAACTGACCTTCAGACGGGCAAAGCAGCTCAGCTCAAAGTTGACACGATTGTTTCATCCCTGCGAAAAGAGTTCAACCTCCTCCACTTGATTAAACACAAGCTTCCTACTAGAGAAGGTTTCCACGCCCTCACTGAGGCCTTTGTCGAGGTGGAGGAGTTCTCAGCAATGCCCGAGCCAGCTGTGGACAGTCAGCAGAGGTGCGCGCAGTTTATGTGCCAGCATGCCAGTTCATCCGCAAACGTGCCCCCGCCTGAATCAGCAACTGCCTCCACTCAGCCGCACCTGTGATTCTTTGTCAACTCATGATTTGGCCTTAACGGCCTATTTTACTTTTACTCAGTTAATTTCTTTTAAGTTTCGAGTGGGTTGTTTTCCCCACTCTTTCATTTTACTTTTTCACCAAACTGTTGTTTAATTTTCTGTTTTTAAAAACGGCCGAGGGCCTGATTACACATGATGGGAGGCTTGATTCCTCATCATGAATTTTTCCGTTTTGGAAATGACATTTAACAAATTTTGTTTATGCGAAGAATATATTTTTTCAAAAAATATCTTCTCGCTGAGATGGAAAGAAGCCTATATAAGATAAATCTAATGAGAAAAACGGGTTCCAGATTTTCGGAAGAAAATTGCAGTGTATAAGTTTTTGTATACTTGTTGTGAATCATCAATGCAAATACACAGAGCCCGTGGGGTTTCAGCGAAGAGAAGTTCTAATTATGTATGAGGATTCCAGTCTTGATGCTGTATAGTTTGTAATTCTTTCTTTGTGATATTGTGTCATTGTTATCTCCACTGTTCCGATTTCCTTTTATCGTGTCTTGGAATGCGAGGAACTTGCCAGCTAGAGTATGAATTTATCGCTGTTTGATACTCATGTTTTACTGGTACTTGTTGCTTTAAATATGGCTCATACACGATATGTTGTTTTGCTTTACATATCATTCATATTTCTTATGTATTAAGTATTGTGAAATGTTACTCTTACTAGACCAATTGACATGTATGGATTCTTAGCTCCTAAGCCCATATCATGTTGAAGTCAGTTTTCCGAGCACCATTTGATTGGTAGTTAGTACTCCCCTATTATATTCTGCACTTCGAATATCTTTTGTCTAAAGTATCTATATGTTGTTGAGAACCTGGCCCTCTACGATGAAAGCTGTCTCTAAGTTGTCTGGAGTATATATGTGTTGAATATTCATTTCTCGTCTTTACACAGTCTTTATAGCTTGCTACAATCCGAAGGTTGTTTGGTCCCACCCATATGATGAAGTTTCACATAAGTTGATAAGGTAGAGAGAGTCCGAAGCTAATAATGAGTCTGAAATGTATTTCATAATTCTCTACTATTTAAGATGTCCTAGGCACTGGTCTTTAACAACTTAGGGCTGTCTCTAGGAGCTACAACAGATAATTTACCATGGGATGATCTCCATCATAGGTCATCATTTTTTCCTGAGCTTGATAGATTCGAAAATATTTTTTCGTCTATTTTTAAAATTGACTATGTCAAGGAACCCCAGAGTCCAATATCGATCACAAATTCAGATTCTAAAGTGAATTTAGGGAATATTTCTTCCACGATTCCTATTAACATATCAGTGAAACCCGGAATTATTGAAAACATTCATATAGGTGCCTCTTGTATGTTAGATGAAATTTCTATATATAAGGTCCTATTTCAAGAATTCCGCGACATATTTACCTGTTATTATGAAGAAATGCCAGGAATTGATCACAAAATTGTCGTTCATGAAATCAAAACTTACCCGGATGCTAAACCGATCAGACAAAAATTACGTCTGATACATCCACGAAAGGTTGCCGCTATCAAAACCTAAGTTGAGAAATTACTGAGAGCAGGTTTTATTTATCCTATCTCGTTAACGGATTGGGTATCTAATATCGTTCCTTTTACTAAAAAACAAGGAACAATACGAGTATGTGTCGACTATAGGGATATTAAAAAAGCTTGTCCTAAAGACAATTATCCAACCCCTTATATCGACCAAATCAATGAAGATTGTGCCAGAAATGAAATGTATTCATTTATGGATGGATTTTCCGGATACAATCAAATCAACGTACTCCCTGCCGATCAACCAAACACATCATTCATTTGTCCTTGGGGAACATTTGCTTATTGTAAACTACCTTTTGGATTGAAGAATGTTGGGGAAACTTTTCAAAGGGTAATTTCCTATGCTTTTCATGACATTAAACAGATTGTGCAACCTTATCTTGATGATTTACCTGCTCATTCATTACAGAGGGAAGATCATCCTACTCACTTACGAGAAATTTTTATGAGATATAGGTATTATAAGATTCGCTTGAATCCGCACAAGTGTGTTTTATTTGTACAATATGGTAGATTACTGGGATTTTTCGTTTCTAAAGAAGGCATTCGTGTCGACCCTTCGAAGGTTGAGATGATTATAAATTTACCTCCTCCTTCCACACTCCGCCAACTCCAAAGTTTGCAAGGGAAAGCAAAATTTCTGAGTATATTTATCCAGAACTATACTGAGCTAACCAAAGGTTTTACGAGGCTTTTGAAACAGAATGTTCCTTTTATTTGGGATGAGATCGCTGATCGGTCTTTTGATGCTTTAAAACATGTGTTGACCCATGCATCGTTACTGCATCCACCAAATTACAGCCAGTATTACTTTTTATACTTAGTAGCCTCTGATTCCACCATTGGAATGGTATTAGTTCAGGAGGATGAATTCCACAACGAGCATGTGATTTACTATCTTAGTCGGAATCTCAATCCAACAGAGATTAAATACTCGCATGTGGAGAAAGTGGCCTTGGCGGCAGTTCAAGCTGTCCAACGATTTCGTCATTACATTTTGTTACGAAAAACAACTGTGATTTATAATTGCAATTTGATGATGTATATTCTGACTAAGAAATTTCTCGGGGGCAAATACTCTAAACGGATAGTTATCCTTCAGGAGTTTGATTTAGAATTTGAAAAACCCAAATCAAAGAAATCACTAGTGTTCGCCGAAATTATGTAAGACTTCCCAAATACTGAGACCGAAACTGTGGTAGAGCATCCGATCGCTAATGAATCTCTGTTTCTTATCAGTACGTTAGATCCTTGGTATGGATATATAATCATTTATCTCCAAACCCAAAATTTTTGACCTGAACTTTAATGTTCACATCGACGAAAGATCTGTTACTAGTCTCAGCAATAGAATATTGTCGGAGACACGCTTTATCGTCGCGGTGCAGATTCTGTATTTCGACGATGTTTAACCCATGAAGAGGCTGAACAAGTTTTAAATGACTGTCATTCTGGAGCGTGTGTCAGTCATATGTATGGGTATGCCACAAACCAAAAGATATTGCGTGCTGGTTTTTTTTGGCCTTCATTATTCAAAGATTGCATTCTTGCGGTCCGAAAATGCCACAACTATCAGATTTTTGATCGAAATATGTGTGCACCACTAGCTCCTCTTCACCCCATAATTTCTATCGGTCATTTCATAAAATGGGACATTGATTTCATTACATGTAACCCTCACTCAGCTGGGGGCATGGGTATATTATTCTCGTAGTAGATTATTTTACCAAATGGGCCGAGGCGATGCCTACATTTGCGACAGATGGAAAAAAATGCAGCTACATTTGTATTCAATCACATGATTTCTTGATTAGGTGTACCCCAAGCTATCATTACTAATCATGGGAGCCATTTTCGAAACATTATGATGACCTAAATTTCTGACCAACTTGGCCTGCGCCATGATAACTCTACTCCATATTACCCGCAGGCTAATGGTCAGGTTGAAGCTATAAACAAATTTTTAACCAAAATGATTAAAAGGATAATTGGAATTCATAAATCGAATTGGCATACTATGATTTTCTGAGCATTTTGGGCATACCGAACCTCAACAAAAACCGCAACCGGTTTCACTCCTTTTCAACTGGTCTACGGTTTAGAAGCTATGTTATCGATTGAATGCGAAATACCGTCACTCCAATTAGCTATAGAGTTACTACCAGTTACCTCTGAGGAGGAAAAACACTTTTGTACTTAGCACGATTAGATGAGACTCAACACACCGCTGCATTAGCATCCGAAGCTCATAAAAAACACCTTAAAGCTCAGTACGACCGAAGTGTTACACCTCGTGTTTTTTTAGAGTGTGACCTAGTATTGGTATATGACCAAGCTAATGATAAACTAGGAGTTGGGAAAATCGAACCTATGTGGCATGGTCCTTATATTTTCAAGAGAGTGCTTGCAAAAGGGGCTTATGAATTGCTTTATTATGACTGGGTATCTTTAGATAAACCCATAAATGGAATTTATCTGAAGAGATATTATACTTGATTTTTTGTGTGAAGATCTCACCTATACCTTAGTTATTTTTCTAAGTTGGCTGTTTTAGATTAGATGAGTGTGCCTAGTTTAAGTTTGCATTGACTACTATCCCTGCTTATCTTGATTACTCTTGATATTGCAGATGTCGACGTCCCTTCAAGCGTACATTAGTTTTGCTGATGGTGCCTGTCATAATGCATAGAATATCTCTTCCGTAGCTTGGGTTATCTATTCACCCACCGATGAGTTAGTTTCTATGCATGGGGTAAGCCTTGGTCAAACAATGAATAATGTTGCAGAATATAGCATAGTGATTGAGTTATTATCTAATTCCATTTCTTTTGAAATTCGACATTTGATCGTAAGGTTAGATTCAAAACTCATTGTATTGCACTTAAAGAGAGTATACGCAATTAAAAATCTAGTGTTACTGAGATTATTCTTGAAGGTTCGTCTCTTGGAAAGGCAGTTTGATTACATCAAATATCAACACATTCGAAGAATTTTAAATACATTGGCTGATGCATTAGCTAATAATGTTATAAATAGACATTTGCAACATTAAAACAATATTTGATAAGTGTTGAACAAGATAGTCGTCGAAAGTAGTCATATCATAGATAGAGTTTGTGTTTCAAAAAATATTACATCGTCTAGGACCATAGGTTTAAAACACCTTATGATATGAAAGGTAGTGATACAAAAAACAAAAATACAATAGTCTGCGATAATCATCCACTAGCTGTGGTGATGATCATGATAATTTACTATCGCCCGTGCCACTCTACGCAGGTATCTCCGCAACTGGCCAGGAATGCCAACGACATGCCTTTGGAGACGAAGAGGAATATCACTCACCGTAGTCTCTAGAATGTCTCTAGTCAACCTCTCCAGGTTTTGCTCTAAATCAGTGAGAATCTCTGCTACCTGGTTCTCTGGCGGTGCAACAGGATCTGTTCGCTTCCTCTCGAAGCAACGGGGATTGGATGGTCTTCATGGACCAACATCTGCATTTGAAATTTTTGTTATAAGTATTAGAAGATTAAAAAATAAATAAAAATTAGAAATAAAACACATCAAAACAATTCAATTACCTGACTCATCCCATTGTGTCCTTGGAGGTAAGGACATCTCAAGATCTCCTCGAAAGTCTATACCTGCATACGGGAAATCCTCGATAGCAAAGATTTGGTTTTCTAACCAATGAAAATATGCTGGAGTAAACCGGACTACCACACAGCCGTCGCCACCATGGCGAGCCATCAGTGCCCCCCATCGTACCATATGAGGATCTCTAGGTTCACCATGGTCAATAGAGATCAGTTGTGGGGAAAGAGACAGGATTCTCTCAAAAGAGAAAGATACTAAGATGGCACCATACCCAAAGTTTTTCAACTTTGAGTTCTTCGCTCTGGTTAGTTGACCCTTCATATTGGTCAACATCCCTTCACACCAATTAAAGATTGTACCTCTGTAGCATTCAAAAATTGTCTGCATTTGTGACTTGGTAGCCACGTGTAGAGATGTGTTTCCACATAATATGGTAACAATGAATGCGATGAATTTTAGATCAAGACATATGATAGTTTTTATATCTATTCGGTTGTCTTTGGGATCAACTGCCTTGTTACAGAACTCTTGTTTGTAACTAGCGATAGGCAGGCCACCTTTCCTACCCCCGAAAAAAGAGATTGGTTCACCTCTTTTTGATAAACCGGTATGGAAGTAGATGTCTTCAAGCTCAATTTCTAGCTTGTGATCTCCAATAATAAAGAATTGTGCCTGAACATCCCATTTATTCACTAGCCAGGTCATCAGCTCTACCTATGCCCTCATGCCCTAAATGGCCCAGAATTTGTATAAACCACAATCTCTTAAAACACGCATTACAGCTGGATTATTCATGGCCATATCATCTACCTCTTCATGTTCGCGTTCTCACCACTCCAAAATTGTGAAAAAGACCTGCAAATGGATGCATTTAATGGTTAGAAGCTATTAGAGTGAAAAGTTTTATCCATTTTTGAGAGAATTCATCAATTTCATTTTCTTACGGCGCCCCCACAGTTTTTATATAGGGACAATGCGGACCCCCGCACAAACCCTTCATATAAACTGTGGTAGCCCGATAATTTTCCTTTAGGAAAATTATCGGGGTCCGCAGGTAACCAATGGCTGGCTTGCGGACCCTCGTGAGCGAAATTTTGAACCATTTCCCCCACAAAAATAAATTTAAAAACTTAAAAAGAGAATTCAAACGAATGAAAATGAAGAAAAGAGTGTTGTGGATTACCTGGATTCGACGGATTTCGATTTGAGCGGTTGGTTCTCCCATTATCACCTCCAGAATTTTTTTTGCCTAGATCTCTCAACTTTCAACTCTGAACACAAAAGGTAAATTTGACTTCGTTGAGCTTCTTTTTATAAGATTTTTTGAATAATAAAACATTATTTTATTTGTTTTCCACTTTAAAAAGTTGTTTTTCGAAAGTTTTTACTTATTGGAAACATATATGTTTAATTTTTTCGAGTTTATGTGCGGAAAACAAGTTTATCAGGTGAAAAAGGATTATTTTGATGACGAGTATACTTTTATCACTTTTTCGGGCTCTTAAAATTTATGAAAAAGCGAAACCCTAGAGTTTTCTTTTAAGCCCTTTTCAGACTCTGTAAACATGAAAAGATTGCCGAGTACTTGAATATTCAAACTCGTTAAAGGAAATGAACAATCGTCCCTTCAGTATAAGTTTACCCCTTTTCCGGACTGAAATGAAATATTTACAAAAAAGTTATACGTTGAATAATTATGGTCAATAGAGTTCTATCCTGCATTATTTTATCTTTTTTTCGGGCTTGAGAGACTAAATTTACGAAAAAGTACACCCACAGAGTTTTCTTAAGTTTTTCTTCTGACTCCCTAAAACAAAAAAACACCGAGTTTCACCAATACTGGACTCGTTAAAATTTAACAGTAAAGGACTTGTCAATTATAAACAGGAACGAACCACTCCTTCTTAGAGTTCAATTTTAATACTAAGTTGGACTCATTCGAAGGATGAGCTTACATTACAAGCAAATTTTATCCTCCTCAATATTTTCAAAAATAAAAAGGTACTTGCCAGAAATGGTGGGGGAAAAGAGAGAAAATGAATCCATTTGTCACACTTCGTTTCAAAAAGTTGTATACCACTCTTGAACACGACACTTTTGTCACATTCATGTTTGGGTTGGGAAAATAATTTGGCCAACAGTTAATCAAACCACAATGAAAGTCTTCATCCGGTTTTTGGGTATTAGCTTTAGGTCAATCATCACCAAACCATCTGCAGTGTCGTTATGTGTTCAAAAGATCAGTTAAATAAACCATTCATTGCAAACATTTGTATCCACTCGCGTTGACCATCCCTGATTCAGTCCTTGCAAAATATTTCTTCAAAACTTGATCTAATGGTTTTGTGTCGTGGACTTTCCTACGACGGGTCACTTTCTACCGACGAAAACTCATCTTCGAGAAATCCGATCTAGAATCCTATCAGTACGTTGGGATCTGCATGCCCTAATGGCAGGTTTCTCACCTTTGACGATAGGTTGCATCATTGACCTTCGATCGAATGATTATGTGAAATGTTCAACTTCAGATCACAAATTCACATTTCATAGATTGTACTGAGTACTTTGAGAACCATCATCATTATTGGTGGTTTCTCTCACATTTTTTAACAATTCACATCATTGATTGATAATCAAGTGGTTTCTACCATGTTCGACTTCGACATAATCAATCGCATGGATAGAATCGTACTAGTTCGAGAAGCAGAAATCAAGACCCTGGATCTAGTTTCCACCATCCAGGCTGCGAGGAGTTTTATTATTCATCATACAATAGAATACTCATAACATATGGCTACGTCCATGTTGTGTCTACTACTTCATGTAATTCTAAAATCATTTATGTATCATAACATATAGTTAGTTTTGATTTGAGTATGGGAATGCCTACCTCAGCGATGATATACATATATATATGCTTGCATTGAATGTTTTTCTAGGTTTCAACTGATGTGCCGACAACCCGATCCTCAGAATGATAAAGCATTTCACTCTTCAGAATTCTTCAAAAAACTCTTCAGACTTCACACTTTAGGGGGCAATCTGTTACACTAAAATTTTTCACCATGACATTGAGCTGTCTATATGGATTCATCATTACCTATTTATTGCTTCCTTAGAATTCTAGAAACATAAAGTTCCTAAATCAAGTCTTGGAACTAGAGAAAAGCTCTTAAAAAACCTAAAAATTCTAACTCTGCACTTTTCCTAGTCATTTCCTATGGTATTGCGGTTTATTGCTATAAAAGCTGCGGCACATCCCGCACGTTCTGCTCATTAAAACTGCGGACCCTATTAAAAGGTAAAATAAAAAGAAAAGTAAGTTCTAGAAGCCTAGCTGCTCAAATATTCTCCCAGATGGGGCCTTCTAGAAGTGCTAATTGGTCGAGCTTCGTCCCTTCCATTCATGAACCTTTATCCCTTCATAGATGGAGCTATCCCTTGCTTTTTGGAGCTGAAATCCCATGATGAGAGGGCTTTATCCATTCCTTTTTGGAGCTGAAACTACCTCCCTTCTGCTATAAATTAATACCAAGTTTCAGTCTCAAGGGTACTTCTTACTTTGTAGTTAGTACATAGAGAGTTCAGAGAGTACTTACTTCTTGCTTTGGAGAGAGTACTTAGAACTTAGTAGTTTTGAGGTGAAATTTATGAAGATACTCTCCACATTTAGCATCATTAGCATGAGAGATATTACGTACTCATGGCTATAGTATTATGCTAATAAAGAGAGTTGGAGTCTTGTCAAACTAAGGAAAACCACTGTTCGGGACCCCAGAAGAACCTGTACAAACATCAAGGCGTCAAGGTTGTAAGGTTTCTTCTTTTATATTCAAAGTTAATACAAATGGATTCTATTTTCTCATTGAGTTGTTCATCTATATTTTGAATGATTTAATTCTTATATTCCTTGATCACTAAGATAGATTATTACTTTCGAATTATCATATTTTGCAGATGCTTTTGATATTGTTTGCCTGTCTTTGATTGCAGATCTTATATGATGGATCGATACCTTATGGAACGACTGGATTGAAGAATGAGCAAGTGTTGGACTTTTGGTAGGAGTATCTATCAGTAATTAATGAGTAATTCTTAAGAAAAATAATCTAGAGGAAATGGTCTACATCTGTACGCTTGTTTCTAGATATCCTTAGGATACTAGGGAGATCGCTCTTGTCTGCAAGAGGGATTTTTCCGTCTAACAGACTTCATATCGGGGATATCCCCTGAATGTTTACGGTTCCAACACTATCAACATTTATAGCGCTGGAAAGAGGGAAGTCAATTTTTTATGGCTGATAATGCCACCGACCCAAATATCACTTCCTCCGGTCAAGGAAACAACATTCGTTGCACCTCCCCTACTCGTGTTCCTAAATTTGGTGACTCTTCCTAGCCCGAGTTTGTACAAACTTATAAAATATCCTATGATTAGATTTGGGCCATCCATCCTGTTACCTGTCAATTTGAAAAAAATATTGGATTGATTACGTGAGCACACAACCTTCCTTACTTTCCGAAAAATAACCCAACCACACCTACGGGGATAGTGGTTTCTACCATTGAATATTTTGTTTTCTCCACCCTTTAAGAGTTAGAAGATTCCATGGAGAATGTAGAAGATCCTCCATTTTATAACAACAGTGACAGAAAAACATTGTACTCTAAGATGAAATGTTCCATGGGTTAGGTGGTGAAGAGGAACATGAAGAAGAGCCATTAGATTTCGATAAAGAGGAGGAGGATGAAGACGAAGACATGGTAGAACAAGATTTGTATTGAATGTCTCAGGGCCCACTTGCACTTTCGGGTGTTTGACACAAAATACCAAGGCATCCAGAAAATCCCTTAATGAAGTATGACCCTGACAAAACACTAAATGCAGAGGACCATTTAGACAAATTCTACCTAAATCTGCAAACACTTGAGGTATGCTATGACGATGTTGCATGTAGAATTTTTCCATTTACCTTAGATGAAAGAGTAGTTGTATGGTATCATAACCTTCCTTTAAATTCCATACAAAGGTGGAGGGGGTTTAAGAAGTTTTTCCTTGAAAAATTCGTTGATGATAAGACCCTTGCCATGTTGTTGAAAGAATTGGGTAATCTCAAGATGGAGCACAAGGAGAAAGTGAAATATTTCAATCATAGGTTTAACCTCATTTTGAATAAATTCCCATCAAACAATAAATCTCATGATTTCATCACCGTAGATTAATACACTTTTTCCTTTTTGACAAGCACTGCACAATTTGTAAAGCGAACTGTGAAAAAAAAACTCACTGGAAAATATGAAGAGGCAATTGCAGTTTAAAAGGAATTTCACGTGATTGGGGTCATTGTAGATGAATAATGAGAAAAATAATCCAAAGACACGGGTAAAATGTATCAAGCCTCCGTAAACAAGGCCAAAGAGAAAGAAACTTTCGATCTTGAAAGCTTGACTCACACTATCAAGACTCTATCAAATGATTTGGAAGAGCTAAAACAATGGTGAAGAGAGACTACCGTGAGAAGAAATCCTCCCAGGTTCAACCTTTCTAGAAAGATTTTCGATTTTGGCAACAACAATAATCAACCGACCAAGTCTACCGAAAGCTCGAACGTTGTGCTAAACATTGAAACTATGTGTATGGGTCTGTATTGTTCATATAATCAAGAATATCATTAAAAAAAACATGCATGAAATGGAACCACACCATGAAAATTATTGCTACACATCTCATTGATACAGTACTTTAAGACGAGCATAACAAGCCTGTAAACACATTCAGTTGCGTACTTGTAGCTGAAAAGAGAATTTTTGAGAAACAAATTCCGGATTGACCTAGAAGCAAAATAATTGATACAGTTTGAGAAGCCAAGGTCCATCCACTGAACGAGAGTTCATGAAACAAAAATTCAAGGAATACCTGTTAAGGAAGATCAATCCACCCTTCAACTTACCACATAACACTCAGAGAAATTATGGGAATGTAGTCAAAACGAAAAGTAATTCCGTAAGCAGTTTGAGCAAAACCATCAATCCAGAATTCACAAATCAAGTCACACCCCCAGAAAATTTGAGAATCTCTCCCACTTTGGATTACAACATAGTCGAAGATATGAAGAAGGCTCGCTTGAATATCTCAATGTTTTAGCTAAAAAGTATCGCAAACTGGTGGGACATGCTCCTACATGCACTTGGTCATTCCACCGCAGGTAACGATGCTTATTAATGCAAGGGATCTGGTACGTCCTTTGGTTCCCTCAAATCAATGCTTAATGCTTTAATAATTGATGCAAATACACTCTGTCCTCCATTTCTGGTAACTTTCAAAATATTCAATTTCAATGTACACAATATCTTAGTGTATTCTGGTGCATCGATAAACGTAATTCCATTATCTGTCGCAAATAATATCAACGCATAATCAGACAAGAAAAATGAAAAAATCATTCAACTGGACAAGGCTCCTGTCCATGCAATTGGTGAACTCAAAAATGTTCTTATTTGTTTATCATTCGATGAATGAGTTCACCAATGTACAAGCATATTAATTGTGGACATTCCAGAATCATATGGGGTATTTTTAAGCAGAGACTGGTCCAACAAGCTACAAGGGTGCTTTTCTACAGACTGGTCACACCTATGGCTTTCGTACAAGGGAAAAAACAACCAGATTCGAGTGAACTCAGGGAGATATATGGATCACACAGTCACTCCCTTGAATGGACAAAATGAGCCAAAGGATTTCACAGATCTTATATTTGGAAATTTATTTTTAAAAACCAAACTGGGGTTTTATCTTACACAACCATCCACAATCCCACCATAAACACAGTTGGAGCTCCTTCCTAGTCCAACTTGTGAAAATGATATTTGTACAGTTAGTAGTAGTACTGATAATAATACTAGTGTAGTTCATAGCCCTTGTACATATAATATGTGGAAATTGTATTTTGATGGTTCCAAAACGTAGGAAGGCTCTGGAAATGGTTGTGTTTTAATAGACCTACTACAGAGAAAACATCTTATCTCTATCCGCTTGGAATTCAAGTGCATGAACAACACATCATAATATCATGAGGCACTCATCTTGGGCTTGCAAAGAGCCATCGACCTTAACGTTGTGTTTCTTAGAAAAATAGGCGACTTGAAAATTTTTGTGCGATAGGTATGCGATACCATACATTGTGTGTCACCTCATTGTAAAAGTTACCAACAAGAGGTATGGAATTTTATTTTTCATTTCCAATATCTTAACGTTATTTATGTTCCTAGAATGCATAATGTAGGCACGGATGCATTAGAAAATGTTGCTGCTAGGTTGTCACCGCTAAGGGACAATTTTTTGTAGAGATTATTTATAAGCCATCCGTCCTTGATAATATTACTAATTTATGTGTTTTCAATGATGACTAGCATATACTGCACTTTATGGTGAATACCAATGTATTCAAATATGCAGCTATCGATGAAGATGAGCACGAGGAGGTGTTGTAGGATACAACTAGCATAAGAAAAGGAAACCTCATGTTGAAAGGCATGGTATAATTAAAAAATTTGTACGACCTGCATAATTGCTTCCAGGGTCCATTCAATGCTAAGCCCCATAGCACAACGTTTTCAAATGAGCATATCAATTTGGGAGTAGAAAAAGATCCGAAGTTTGTCAATATTAGTACTTGCTGCACACCATGAGAGCGGTAAAGATTTTATTCGTTTATTCAAGCAGTACCGAGATGTATTCGTGTGGACATACGATGAGCTTAAAACTTATGACACGTGGATTATCCATCATGTGATCCCAATTAAAGAAGGGGCCAAGCCATTTCAACAAAAGATACGAAAGTTACATATAACACTTTAGCCTCTCATTCAAAAGGACTTAAGGAAGCTACTAGATGCTCATATCATATACAAAGTGCGACATTCAACCTGAGTATAAAACTTGGTCCCAATACAAAAGAAGTCCAAGGAAATTCACTTATGTGTTTATTTTTGTAATCTGAACCATGCCTCAGACAAGGATAACTACGTCGTGTCGTCTATGGAGAAAATACTGCAAATAGTATCAGAGTTAGAAATGTTTTCTCTTTTGTATGGGTATTCGGGATAGAACCAGGTTCTAGTCTTAGAGCCTGACATACTTAAAATAACATTCCGCACTAAGTGGGGCACGTTCGCATTCAAGAGAATGCCTTTTGGGTTGATTAATGTTGGTGCGAAATTTCAACGCACCATGGACATCAAATTCTATGGTTTGATTAGACAAAGCATGGTGGTCTACCTCGTTGATGTTACAATATTTTCTAAGAAGAGATCTGACCACGTACACCATCTGAGGAAATTTTTTGAGTGATATCATAAGTACGAGATATCACTTAATCCCTAGAAGAGCATTTTAGCAGTTTCAGAGGGTAATCTCTTAGAGCATATCATTGCTAAAAGTGGGATTAAAGTATACCTGGAGAGGGTCAGAGAAATTACGCGGATTCCATTCCCAGTGAACAAGAAAGCTATGCATTCGTTTTTGGGTAAAATTAACTTCCTCCATAAGTTCATCTCCGACTACGCTCAGATTTTCAAGCCAATACAGGAGATGGTCAAGAAGGATGCAATATACATACGGGATAAAAGGGAAAAGGAATTGTTCTCTCGTATAAAGAAAGCTATCACAAAATAACCTTCTTTATACAACCTATATTTCAACAAAGACTTCTTTTTCTTCACCTTTTCTTCCGACACTTCTCTCGCTATTATACTTATGAAAAAGGATGATCAGAACAATAAGCGACCCATCTCTTTTATGAGCGCTAGTATTTAAGGACTTGATCAATTATCCCACCATTGATAAACATGATTATCCTCTATACAAGGCGGTGAAGCACTTTCGGCCCTATTTCTTAAAAAGTCTTTGTATTATCTTTGTTTCCCACCCAATAGTCAAATCATTATTTGTTCGACAAGAGCTAGGTGAGAGAAGAGAGAATTGGATGACTAGTTTACAAGACTACGATTTAGAGTTCAAACCAATTCACACAATTAAGGGCCACAGTATTTGTCGAATAACAATGGAAGCATTGGATGCAAAATAAAAATGATATATCTCTGGATGGGACCAAGAAATCTAAATGTACAATGTTGAGCAAACACCTCCCACTATTATTGCAGACATTTTGGTACACAGATGTGTGCCAATACCTCGAGCACGAAACTTTTCCCTCCCATTTATCTGCACGACAGAAGAGGGAACTTAGACTCAAATCATTATCTTACCAGTTGGTGCATGGAGTTATTTTCAGAAAGCACCATAATGGAGTACTTCGTGTTTTTGGAAGCACACGATTTAGAGAAGGTATTGCATGATCTCCACAATGGACCAGCCGAGGGACATTTCACGGGAAACACAACTGTTAGGTCCCTATATTACTAGTGTAGTCCCTTATTTTTGTTAGTGTAGCCCCGTTATTATTATTTTTGTACCCATGTAACCCCCATATTGTTATAATTGTTCCCTTACATTATTATTGTTAGGTAGGCTAGGATTATATTGTGACCCCATGGACTCTTATATATAGAAAGGAGGTTTTGTCATTTGTATCATCCAATAATAATTTATGTAATGTAAATGAGGTTTCCCCCTATAAGTGGCTTATTTATAAGGCGTTGATCTCTCTTTTCTTCTATTTTGGAGTTGGTTTCATAACATTTGGTATCAAATCTTTGGATTCTAGGGTTTTGCTGCTTCAAACAGGTCATCATGGAATTTGCATTATAAATTTTTTTATACCAAGGTTCAGGCACTAAAACAAAAAGACCATTTCGAAGACATTCTGAAGAACTTTGTCTAACAATTTCAGATCTTGGTTCGAAATATTTTCGGAGATATGATCTATGGAAGTCAGGGTTTTTGTAGGCTTCCAAATTTCATCTAAAAGAGTTGACCTTGGGAAAATCATCATAACTCTCTCTCTGAGCATGGGATTGGAATTCTGTAAAAAGTGGCGAAATCACACAGAATTTAGTTTCTTGTGTAACAATTTCAGAGCCTAAGGGGGAACAAGTGACATGTGGCACACTGTAGAAGTTCGCTCTACTAAACTAGTCTATAATTAGGTCATTGTGGGAGATTAGGCACAAATTTGCCTTGAAGCATCCACATCAGGTCAGGCCTGTGGCATTATAATGAAGATTCAAAGGGATACTATAGGACCAAAGATAAAATCTCAGGGATCCAAAATTATAGAGATACATTAGTTTCAGTATCGAGCTCCTCAAAATCAAGAAAAAAGTGTGTATCTTTTTTTCAAATTGCATAAATCTTGTTTGAAAAATTAGTTTAAAGTGATTCCAAGGGCATATTGAAGCATATATATCAGTTTTGGGTTATAAAATCCCCCCTAAAAGGAATTAAACGCCCATTAAGCCCTCAGAATACTCTACTATGACTCATGAAGAGGAAGAGGTGCAACATGATATATCAAAATTACAAGAGAAAGTGCACCAAATTTCTCGCAAAGAAAAACAAAAAATGAAATGGAAGTTTTGAAGAAATATGTGGAAGCTAAGATGGATGGTTTGAAGATATGCATGGAAGCTAACATGGATGGCATGGAAGATGGCATGGAAGCTAAGATGGATGAAAAAATGAAAGACATGAAGAATGATATAAAAGAAGACATGGAAGGTTTGAGAAATGTTTGACAAAGTTGATACAAGAAATGATTCCTAATGGCGAAAAGGTAGTAGTGGAAACTCATGATTAGAACAAAATAAATTTTAATCACAATTTCATAAAATCTAATGTTGGATTGTAGACACACCATATTCCAAAGATCAATATGAGGAAGTTTGATGGAAAGGATCTCGTAACATGGATGCTATAGATGGAGCAATATTTTGATCTCAATAACATGCAAAACACACAAAAGGTACACATTGAAACTTTATATTTAGAACAACATACATTTGTATGGTATCGATGGCTTTTCTCCCATAAAAAAAATGTCACTTGGTCAATTTTTACAGAGGAAGTGATAACACATTATGAGGATACAAATAGCAACACCTTCTTTAGCCAATTGATAAATCTCAAACAAAAGGGTTCAATGGTGGAGCACATTGAAGACATCCAAAAATTGAATATAAGGGTAATTGATATTCCAGAGTAACACATGATTGATGTCTTCATAGGGAAATTAAAGGATAACATCCGACATGAGGTTCACCTTTGGGAACCTAATTCACTACAGAAGGCATTTAGGTTGGCAAGAAAAATTGAAAGTAAAATTATGGCAACAAGGAAGCCTACCACTCACATCTATAAAGATGGAAGTGTTGCTACTCCTAGACTTCCACAACCTACAAGGTTGACATCACAACAATTGGAAGAAAAAAGAGCTAAAGGGCTTTGCTACAATTGAGATATAAAATATACTAAAGGTCATAAGTGTGCTGAGAAGAAATTATTTTACATAGATGGTGAAGAGGAGAAAGAAAATGAACAAGCATATTCAAAAGAAGAGGATATACACCAAGAACCAGCCCTAAAGAAAGAAGAAATGAGTCTGACCATATCGTGTAATGCATTGGCAGGAATTACCACTCCTCAAACTCTTAAGATAGAAGTACATATCAAGAATAAAAATGTAATAATGTTGATTGATTCGGGTAGTACCCATAATTTTATTCATTGTAAGGTAGCCAAGGAATTAAATTTCTTCCTATACCCAACACCAGAATGTCAAGTGATGGTTGCAAATGGAGGAACTATAAATTTCTCTGGAAAATGCCATAATATCAAGCTAACCATGGGGGAATATGTATTGAATAGTCCAATGATTTCCATTCCAATGGGAGGTGTTGATGTTGTAATAGGAGTACAATGGTTACAATCTTTGGGGACGGTAGATTTTAATTTTCAGGAACTTTTCTTGAATTTTTTTCAAAAGGAAATGAAGTTGAATTATGGGGTATCGCAAGGGTGTCTGGAAAGATAATCAACTCTAATGTCATGAAAAAACTTCTAAAGAAATAACAACGAGGCATAATTGCACAATTATGCTCACTAGAAGTTCCAACATCAAAATCATCTATTTCTTGAGATCTCCAAAAAGTCTTGGACAATCATTCCAAGGTGTTTGAAGCTCCCAAATGAATCCCACCTATTTGTGATCATTATCATGCTATTCATTTGATTCCAGGAAGTGTTCCTCCAAACATCAGGCCTTATAGATATCCTTATGTCCAAAAGAGTGAAATTGAACGTATGATTGTGTAAATGTTAGAGGTTGGTATAATTCAACCTAGTCAAAGTTCTTTCTCTGCTCCAATGGTATTAGTGCACAAGAAGGATGGATCATGGCACATGTGTCTTGATTATAGGGAGCTCAATAAGCTCAATATTAAAGATAAATTTCCCATTCCTGTGATTGATGAATTATTGGATGAATTACATGGAGCAATTTATTTTACCAAGCTGGATCTTCATTCAAGATATCATCAAATTAGAATGAATACTGAAGATATTCTGAAAAAAACATTTCAAACTCATGAGGGTCATTATGAATTTTTGGTCATGCCTTTTGGCCTTACCAACGCACCTTCTAGATTTCAAGGGTTGATTAATTCCATTTTCAAACCCTTCCTTAGAAAATTTGTGTCAATATTTTTTTTATGATATAATAATCTACAAAAAGTCTTGGAAGGATCATGTTCAATATGTTGATAGGGTGCTCAAAATATTGGAGGAGAAATAATTATATGCAAAAACCTCCAAATGTTTCTTTGGAGTACAAGATGTAGAATATCTGGGTCATTTTGTATCTCACGAGGGTGTTAAGGCAGACCCCAACAAAACTAAATCCATTAAGGAATGGAAAGTCCCCAAAACCATAAAGCAATTGCGAGGATTTCTCGGGTTAACATTGTATTATCACAAGTTTCTTAAGAATTATGGGAGAATAGCAGCACCTCTAACAACACTATTCAAGAAAGATGCATTTTCATGGACTCCCGAAGAAACTAAGGCCTTTGAACATATTAAAGAGGCAATGTGCCTAACACTGGTCTTAGCTATGCCAGACTTCACAAAAACCTTTATTCTGGAATGTGATGCCTCAGGAAATGGCATTAGTGTTGTTTTAATGCAAGAAGAAGGACCCATTGTTTTTTAAAGTCGTCCAATCTAAGGAAAGTTTTTACAAAAAACTATTTATGAGAAGGAAATGTTGGCAATACTACATGCACTAAAGAGATGACGACCTTACCTAATGGGAAGACACTTCAAGGTAACAACTGATCATGATAGTCTTAAATAATTATTGGAACAAAGACTATCTTCATAAGAGCAGCAAAATTGAGTCACAAAGATGTTGGGTTATGACTTTGAAATCATCTACAAAAAAGGGAAGCTAAATGTTGTTGCAGATGCACTCTCAAGAAAGGATTAAGAGGTGGAAGCATTGCATTGTGCCATTTCTATTGTCCAACCCGATTGGATAACCGAAGCAAGGGATGAATGGAAGAAGGACGAAGAAGTGTGGACACTCATTCAAAAGTTGCAGCAAGATCCTAGTTCATCTGATACATTTAGTTGGAAAAATGATTCCTTATGGTACAAATATTGCTTATATATTTTTAAGAATTCCCACCTAAAACAAAATATTCTTTTGGAATTGAACACTTCTCCCTTAGGAGGAAATTTAGGATTTTTAAAAACTTACCACAGGGTGAAGAAATAATTTTTTGGGATGGCCTTAAATCTAATATTCAAAAGTTTGTGGCGTAATGTTTAGTTTTCCAGCAAAATAAAGTTGAGACAATTAAGACCCTGGGTCTTCTACAACCTTTATCCATTCCAAGTCAACGTTGGGAGGAAATTTCAATGGATTTTATCACAGGTTTACCTAAGTCTGAAGGAAAGAGTGTCATCATGGTAGTAGTTGATAGACTTACGAAGTATCCACACTTTTGTGCATTATCTCATCCATTTAAAGCAAGTACAATTGCTACTGCATTTATGGAAACAATTCAAAAGATACATGGAAACCCAAAGATTATTGTAAGTGACAAAGATCCCATTTTTATTGGAAAATTCTGAACGGAATTATTTTCTTGTTTGGGTACTCAACTAGCTCATAGCTCATATTATCATCCTCAATCCGATGGGCAAACTGAGATAGTGAACAAATTTTTGGAAGGATATCTTCATTGTTTTGTATCTGATAAACAAACACAATGGGTCAAGTGGTTACCTCTAGTTTAATGATGGTATAACACTTCCTTCCATACTACAGCAAAAATGACCCCATTTATGGTACTTTATGGATATCATCCACCATCCATCACATCATATTTAAAAGAAAATTATAAGGTTCAAGCAGTGGAAGATCACATCGAACATCAACAAAAAGTTCTCCAACTCTTAAAGGATAACCTAATTTTTGCACAACATCGAATGAAACAACAGGAAGATCAACATCGCAATGAGAGAAGTTTTGATGTAGGAGAGTGGGTATTTTTACAACTACAACCATACAAAAAAATGTACCTCAAGCAAGCTAAGAAGGATAATAAATTATTTCCAAAGTATTATGGTCCTTTCAAGGTGTTGCAAAATATTGGTACTATGGCATACAAATTGGAGCTTCCTTCTTCTTCTCGAGTGCATCCAGTTTTCCATGTTTCATGCTTAAAGAAGGTTATAGGTGACAAAATTCCAGTTCAAACAATATTGCCAGAACTTGATGAGGAAGGAAAAATAATATTGGAATTTGAAGCAGTCACAGAAACAATAACTTGACAGTTATGGAATTGATCAATTTTAGAGTATCTCATCAAGTGGAAGAACTTACCCACTGAAGATTCTATATGGGAGGATGAAAATTTTATAGAGAAACATCCAGAGATACTCAAGCATTGAGGAAGACACTTTTTTGAAGGAGAGGGGCATGCTAGGTCTCTATATTACTAGTGTAGTCCCTTATTGTAGTTAGTGTAGCCCCCTTATTGTTATTGTTGTACCCCTCTAACCCCCATATTGTTATTATTGTGCCCTTACATTATTATTGTTAGGTCGGATAGGATTATATTGTGACCCCATGGACTCCTATATATATAAATGAGGTTTTGTCACTTGTATCATCCAAGAATTGTTCATTTATGTAATGTAAAGGAGGTTTCCCCCTTGAAGTGGCTTATTTCTAAGGCATTGATCTCTCTTTTCTTCTATTTTTGGAGCTGGGCCATGGTCTTTGTCGACTAACAATAGAAGAAGTGGATGAAAAAGAAGAAGAATATCTCTCTGGATGGGAGTAAGAAATCTAAATGTACAATGTTGAGCGAACACCTTCCACTATTATTGCGGACTATTGGTACACAAATGTGTGCCAATACCTCGAGCACGACACTTTTCCCTCCCATTTATCTACACGACATAAGAGGGCACTTAGACTCAAATCATTATCTTACCAGTTGGTGCTTGGAGTTATTTTCAGAAATCACCATAATGGAGTACTGCTCAGGTTTTTGGAAGCGCATGATTTAGAGAAGGTATTGCATGATCTCCACGATGAACCAACCGAGCGACATTTCACGGGAAACACAACTGCGCATAAAATCATACGGGTCAGTTTCTATTGGCCTACATGATTGAAATGTGCTCATGCTTATGCCTGCAAGTGTCTAGTTTTTCAAAGGTGTGTCGGCCGAAAGAAGAATTCAGTTGCCCCATTGCAGCCTATCGTAGTGGAAGAAAATTTTAAACATTGTGGCTTGGATGTTATTGGAGAATTCTTTTCACATTCGTCAAAGAAACAAAATTATATTCTCACCGCCACAAACTATTTTATATGGTGGAGAGAAGCAGTTATGCTCAAACATGGGAATGATCATAAAGTCGTCAAATTCCTTCAACAAAACATCATTTTCAGGTTCAAAATTCCTACTTCACTTGTTTTCGATAATGCAACATATTTTTCATTTCTAAAACCCTATGATTTTGCATTAGAAAATGGAATTATATTGAATTATTTAGATAATTATTATCCTTGGGGGAATGGTATTATTTAATCCATGAATAAAAACCTCATCCAAATCATTAAAAATACCATATTCTCATAACAGAGTAATTGGAATTCCGCTTTGGTAAATGTTTCATGGGTTTATTGAGTCACCCCAAAGCCCTCCCTAAATGCCTCCCCTTACTTCCTGGTATATGGAAAAGAAGCCATCCTCCCACTAAGATCTACTTTCCTTCTCTCCAACTTTCACAAGAATCCCAAGGCAAGCCATGATTATTAGTGCAACATAGGATGGACACTCTTCAAAAGTCAAAGGAAGAAAGGTTGAAAGAAAAAGAAAAATTTTCACATCATTAGATTTGTATCAAGAGGTGGTTCGAAAATAATTATGCATAAAAGAAAATTTTCAATTTGGGTGATTTAGTCTTGAAGTGGGACAAACCCCACAAGGACAAAGGAAAGCACACCAAGTTTCAATCCCTTTGGATTGGGCCATTCACAATCCACGAGAAGCTTGGCCAACACACTTACCGTTTGCAATCACTTGACGACAAAATTTACTCTCTCCCTGTAAATTTCCAAGACTTAAAACACTACTTTCAATGACAATCTGGGGCTATGCCCTATGCTATGTGCATAATATTTCTTGTTGTTTATTTCTTGTTTTTCTGCGTTATGTGAAAATGTGTTGTGATTGTACATGTTTGCCTTCACGGTATGTGTGTGGTTGAAGTCTAAAGTTTCTTGTGACACTTGGATAAAATTTCGGTGTGTCTTCCTTGTGTTGGTTATGGATTTTGGTCGATGAAGTTCCAGTGGAAAATACGATTCGTCTTTAAAGAGAGTTTTGGTTAAGCCACAAAATCATGTCTAGTTGGGAAAAAATATACTTGCACTCAGTTCTTTATGTTTTGGTGTTTCCATGCTTATCCAATCAGCAGAAGAGGAGAAGGGGAAAAAATATAAATGAGAAAACCTAAATCATAGGCCTTTATATGCTTCTTTGAAGCAACAACTTCTCCTACTCTCAATAAGTCTGGATCCCTCTTCCGCCCAAATGAATAAGTGCCAATGCACAATCCTATAAAAAGTAAAAAAATAAAGTCAAAATAAGAGAGGCTTCTTGCATTGAGAGGTGAAGCAAGAAACTCTGTCGGGGTACTGAACAAGCTTGTTGGAAACAAAGAAATGTTTGTGTTCCTATAGCGACTCCATCGGGGTACTGTCCAAGCTTGCTGGCTGTGGAGTAACACCAAAGATGAAATATTATACTATGAAAATCTCAAGCTCGCGAACTTCACTACCCTTCCCAACTTGAAACATTGTGATATTGCTGAATATTATGTTGTTTTCAACCGAGAAGGTGTGATGGGGACCATTTATATTCATGGGGTAAGTGGGGAGACCAAAGTAATTCACGCAAAGAATCAATACTCCTCGAAAAACCAAGGCCTTGCACGAAAGAAATAAACCAAGATAGAGAAGCTGGAATTCTATGAGTGTGTCACCAAGTGTTGTCACAACTATAACACCCTCCAAAATTTTGACCTACGACTAATTTCAGAGCCTTCCTTGGTCTTGTTCATTATTGTCGCAAAATTTGAAACTCATTCCATGTGTTTTCTTAAAGTGTTTTGTTCCCTTTTGTGAGTTAGACAAAATGTCTTATTTTTGAATGTTGGATGTCACACCATATACATAAGTCTATTCTGGTGGTTCCAAGAGGTCATATTTATGTAAATTAGTTGTTAAAACCATGTAAACATTTGTTTCACTCATTTCCAAAATTTTAAGCATCATCACAAAAGTGTCGTCATGGTCGTCACAAAGTGCATCTTTAGTGTCACACTTGTCGTAACTTGTCATAAAAGTTGTCGCACAGAGGGAAATGCATTTTTCATGTGTTGTGGATGATCTATGTGTTTGAGTCACCAAATTATTCTAAGTGTGTGATCACAGTCAAACTCTCATCACTGTTCACACTAGTCTCATTGATCCCACACAACCATTTTCGGAGAAACATCTCGACCAAGCAACCTTGCTTCACCCGCCCTCCTTGAATTTCACATTACACAGTTTCAGTCCTATAGTTGTGACCTTGCCTCTTGGAACTGCACAATGCATAGTCCCTGCCTCCCATGGGTTGCTGCATTGTGAATATTTTGTGCTGAAGCTCCGCCACTGACTTCCAAAATTTCACAATCCTTCCTCCCAGCTTGGCCTTAACTGTGCATTGCACAGTAGCTAACATCAAGCTCACTCTCTAAGCTCTTGAAATGCGCAAATTCATAATGGCCCAACCTCCTCTGCCTCATGAACATGTGCATTATGTTCAACCAATGTCCATCCCCTCAGCTTGTCTCACTGTCTCCTAAAACTGTGCAGTCTTGTCCCTCAACCCAGTCTGAACTACGCATTGTGAAGTCTCAAGGCTCAAAAATCCCCCTTTTGTGCTTGAATTGTGTAATTGTGTGGTCATTTAGACTCTTCCCTATCTCTCCTTCTGGTTCCAGCTCAGTTAAAGGATAAATATGCTCAATATTAGACTAGGGGGTTTTCAGATTGACGTCGTCTTGTCATGAGTGAATTTCAGGAAAAAGTATCCTATCATGCAATGAAAATATGATGAAGAAGGATATGAAGGAGGTAAGTATGTTGGAAGACACATTTGTGTAGTTGAGTATGCAAGCTGATCAATTAGGAGAAAGAAAAGGGAGACTAGTTTGAAACCACTATTCAAGACTTGAGATCATCGAAGATTCCTTGTCACCAAGCCATGTGGAGGTGAAAATAAAAGCATCCTCAAGAAGACACTCAACACTGAACAACAATAGTGGCTTGAAATTGCGACATCATCAAGTAATCCATGTCAGTAGTGTCATGTCATGTATTTTCGTGAGTAGTCACATGCCGCACCATTGTGGCTAATGATGTAAATATGTTTCAAAAATGTATTGTAAAGTGAAAGTCCAAAGGACATGTGTGGAAAATGAAGAGTCATGTAAAGTTGAAAATTCATAGGAAGTCAAACAATAATGAGGGTAGATGAGGTGTCACAAGGAAAGTGAAGCATCACCTCCTTATTGTTATATATACCCCCTCATTGTAAGAGCAAAGGAATTTTCACCTTGGCTCCTCCCACAAAGAATTAGAGAGATAAGATTTTTATTTTGGGGAGCAAGGAGTGGCTCCAATGCTCCACTATTGGAGCTAATGATTTTAATTATATATACGTTTCTTGGAAATTTTACTTAATAACATAAGCCTTCAAGGCCAACATGTTATTCATGCATGGATTCTGAATGTTTGTATGACTATTATGTGTATGTTTGTATTTAATGTTTGCTTTCACATGTGCTAAGGTAGTTGAAATATTTCAGTTATTTTAGTACTGGTCTTATTTAGAATGTGTTGTAATGGTTGTTATTGTCGCCCCATCCTTATGGACTATTCCGCAAGATATTAGACAAACCTTTCTCATTTGTTGGTTGTAATGACCGTCACATCCCTTGTGGACTATTACGCTAGATGTTAGACAGATCCTTCCGGTTCATGTGTGTCTCTTCTTGGGTGGTACTATTACCTCTCTCTTAGAGGATAATTTTCCCCCTTCTCTCCACAGTAGAATAAATTTGGCACATTTACAAATGAACACTCACCAGACACACCTTATTGCTTTTCGAAGGCACCGTTGCATCCCTCTCTCTTGCTAACGGTTAGAGCCAAGGAAAATCTTTTAGAATTTGGAAATAGGGCCAGATACCGGATTGGACTCCTATACCAAATGGTGTGAGTTATAATTGGGACTTCCTATCAAGGAGATCCCCTGAATGTTGGTGGGTCCAATGCCTTCAACACTATCTTAATGTAGTTAAGTAATAGGTCTAGTTTTTTTGAATATGGCACTCTTAGACGTGTTAGAAAAGAGACAAACACTATTGGAATGCAATACATAATATATATTCAAATCCCAAACCAATACAAACCATTCACAACTGCAGTCACCATGTCTGACTACTTCAGATTTGTAAGAAACTCCTCTAGTGTATACTTTATAGTATTAAGTCTTTTTTTGCCATGGGTATTGTTGTGAACATATCGCTGTATTACACAAGTACACAACTAAGACGTTGCTTCCAAAGTGATTATTTTAAATGTGAAGTTTTATTCAAACCACCATGTTGCCATTTCATGTGCATCTAAAGTGAATTTTGTTTTATAAATAATCTTAATAAAATAATTTATATTACTATTTCAGTTCAATACTTCCTTCTTAACCTACTTAAATTCGAAAGGAACCTGATATGTATATGAAAAGGAATTGAAAACTTCCATTGATAGTAGCAAAGTGCATTCATGTTTATTGCGGGGAGTGCAAGAGAGAGGGTGTGTGGTGGGGTTTGTGTCTCTTTCTCCGAACACACATTCCTCATGCACACTTTCTTTTATACTCCCCGCACACCCTTTCTCTACACACCAAAGGAGAGCTCATGCCTTCAAATATTTTCAAAATCTTAGAATGTCACTTTTTTTGGCAGGATGTATCATTGTGATTCCTCCGCACTTTGCACAATGAAAGCTTCCTCCGCACCTACACACACTGCACAATGAAATATTTATCTGCACCTTGGCACTCGGTACAATGAAAGTTTTCTTTGTTCCTCATAGTGAATTCAAGGAAACTATTTTAACAATTGAAAAGTGTACCAAGAGTGCAGAGTGTGGAGGTGTGGCTTGTGAAAATAATCGTGGAAACAAAGCATTCTCAAACAACAACAAAACATGGACCCCGAATAAAGAGGCAGGGACTAGGCTGCTATGTAGCTATCACTCTTATTATGACTTGGTTATAATAAAAGTTGTGCAAATTGCCACATTGATGTGATTATTTTATTGTAGGTAATCGAATAAAATATTGAGAGACACTGTGCACAATTCAACAACTGAATAATTTAATAACATATGACACAAATCTAAATCTACAACTCTGTCACTTCTTAGTTTTCATTTTTCTTTCTTTTATATATGTATTTATATAATATATCAACATATATAAACATGCGAGGGAGAATATATTTACTATTTCTTTCATTATATTATGCACCTAATTTTATTGTAATTGAGGCTATCCAAAAGGGTTAGATACAATAGTGACAGATGAATAGTTTTTTACCATTAACCTAGGTTTAATTCTAGTAAGATTTTTACTAACATCTTAAGATGATACCAAATAGAAATAGTGGTTGAACATGTGCAACTTGATTTGTACCACCTATGCACATATAAATAAATCAAATTTCATGTCCATGCTATTTTTAATCAATTGTGCCATATATTTAGGCTTGTTTGTTTTGAAATAAGACTTTGAGAATTTTAATTTAATGATCCATAATTAATAGGTGGAGTAAAGGGTTGAGGTTTGAGATAGAGGGTAGACGAGATAGAGGGTTGTGGTTTATCTCAAATGAAGTTGTTCACTTTTTGTTTTTTTAATTTAATTAAAAAAAGTTATAAAATTATATTAAAATAAAATATATATAAAATATTTTGAGTGTGAAATGAGTTATGGTTTTTTGGGCATGTGGTATTAATAAACCATAGTATTGGGACAAATCTTATTTACAAGTTAATAATATGCATGGAAAATAGGGGGTGAATTTCCATGATTAAATATTTTGTTACATGTTTTTTTTTTTTAATGTATATATGTTTAACTCATATATTAATTCTGTTTATAATTAATAATAATAATAATAACAATTTAATTTTTTTTATAATTTAGTAAAATTTTATGATTTTTTTAAACTTATTAATGTGAGATGTATCATGAGGTAAGTTTTGTGATGCATATTGACATTTTAAACATATAAACATTTAAAAAACATATATCAAAATTCTTAACTATGGAGATTCATCTCATTTTATCATTAAGATTATTAATTTGTAAATTGGTTTTGTTACAATATTATGAGTCAATACTATGGCTTACCAATACCACATACCCCAAAAACCCTAATTTATGTTCCTACCATGCACTATTAAGAAAATTTTAAAATGTTTAATTATTAAATCTCTACCATGCACTATTAATTATAGACAATTAAGTTAAAATTCTAAAAAATCTACTTCAAAATAGATACACTTATTCACATAATTATATATTAATATTCATATTAAAATTATATAATTAATTATTTTGTTGTTGTTAAATATATTTTTTTTTCATACAAAAAATTAAGAAATAAGAAATAATTTGCATATAAATTAAATTTAAATGTTCTAAGAAAGAATTATCCATCTATAAAATGAAGAACTTCTGAAACAAATGACCCATCTAAATAAGATGCTACAAACTTTGAACATCATCATTGGAAAACCAAACAAAATTCCTTCCCCATTGCAACCAAATTTGACATCATGATATCTTAATATGGAGACTCTAAGGTTCAAATTCTACCTTATGAAAGTCATATGAATGCTCTACAACCTAGTGTCCAATTAGGTAATTTATATTATAAAGTGCAACAACACACAAGTAAACCCAGAGTTACTTTCACAAAATTATGCATGCAAAAACATTGTTACGGTTGTAAAATGAAGAACTTCAGAAACAATAACCCATCTAAGTAAGATGCTACAAAATTTGAACATCATCATTGGAAAACCAAACAAAGTACCATCCCCATTACAACCAAATTTGACATCATTATAATATCTTAATATGGAGACTCTAAGATTCAAATTCTACAACACACAAGTAAACCCAGAGTTACTTTCACAAAATTATGCATGCAAAAGCATTGTTACGGTTGTAAAATGAAGAACTTCAGAAACAAATGACCCATCTAAGTAAGATGCTACAAAATTTGAACATCATCATTGGAAAACCAAACAAAGTACCATCCCCATTACAACCAAATTTGACATCATTATAATATCTTAATATGGAGACTCTAAGATTCAAATTCTACCTTATAAAAGTCATATGAATGCTCTACAACCAAATGTCCAATTAGATAATTTATATTATGAAATGCAACAACACACAAGTAAACACAAAGTTACTTTCACAAAATTATGCATGCAAAAGCATTGCTACGATGGAAAAATATAGGTAAGAGCAAGCATTCATCACATTATTACATAAAAGAAAAATTCTATCCTAAAAACCTCTCAAAAGTTAAATATTAACAAAAATGGAATATTTCAGAGTTATTAAAAAAACAAACACAATTTTTTTTGGTTAAAAATTCAACCAGACATAGTTAAATCATATGAAGATAAATGGAATATGAAATTACAAAGTTAAATTTATTGGATAATTAATTTAAAAATAACCAATAATATTAAATATATATTTATCAAATGCTTTATAATGAAAAATAAAAATGAGAAAAAGACAAATTTCATTATTGACATTACTTTCCACCATTATATATTATGAATCACACATTACTTTTAATCGTTATATTATATGAATCATAACAATGAGTAAAAGAAAATAGACAAATTCTATTATTAACATTATTTTCAAAAATTATATAATATGAATCCTACTTTAAAATTATATAATATGAATCCTACTTTACTTTTAAATTATTATATTAGAGGAATCATGCCAATGAGTAAAGATGCAAAATTAGTCATTAAATTTATTGAAAAAACATGTGTAGCGTATCTTCATTAAATGATTTTTATTATATCTTTCAAATATGGTATCTATTATTATTATTTTTTTAATATTAAATTAGTTTTATTAATATTTAAAATGATTTATTTGTCAATTTTATTTTGTAAAGATTTAGTTTTATTAATATTTAAAATGATTTATCTCTCAGTTTTATTTTGTAAAGATTGTTATTGTAATTTTTACATAACAAAATTTTATGTAGATAATATTTTTTGTTTTAATTTTGGATGAAGTTGTAATATTTATGTTGTGATTTTTAGATATTTTTAATTTTTTTATTGTTAAATTTCATAGAAAATCACAAAAAATTAAAATCTATAAAAATAGTTTATATTCACTTAAATAACATATCTACCATCAATCACTATTTATTATAATTTAAGTAAGTATTTGCATAACATATCTACCATCAATCACTATCTATTATAATTTAAGTAAGTATTTGCATAAAAAATGGATTGGAACAAGATGTAAATAAATATACTTACCTGTAGTTGTTACTTGTTACTACCCACTAATATTTATATTTTCTTCAACATTTTAATAAGTAGGAGTAAAAACATAAATGTGGACTTAATAAGTAACATAGCATCCAATCATCGTCTATCCAAGGTCCACACCATGTCGGTAGTAGGAAATTAAATTTTCAGTCTCATCAAATGTTTGAAAATTAAAATTTTAAATAATATTGAAAAAAATATTTATTTTAGGAAGTTAAACATTATAATTTGCATTGGTCAATGTTAAACTAATAGTAATTAACAAACAAAATTTTGCTTTGCCAAAGACTAATAATAACAAAATGAAATCTTTTTCACTATTAATTAATTACAATGTAACTTAATTATTTTATAATATTTACATTACTTCTATAATAAATATTATTAATTAATCAGTTCAAAATTAATAAATATGGTTAGTTAACAAGTTTAAAATTTTATTAGTCAAATTAAATAACTTTATCTATAAAATATAATTTTCTAAATAACTTTCTCAACAAAAACATTATTATTAAGATATTATTGTTGTTGCTGCGTTGGATTGGATTCTCCATCACAACCATATATAATTACAATTAACAAAATATCTTAATTTATTAATCAATAAAACCAAACTACACTCCATAATTTAAATTTAATAATTTTACTCCATAAAACCAAACTAAACTCCATAATTTGAACAAAACTGAAAAGAAATTAGAACAAACAGTTGACATTAGATTCAATTCAATCAAAGGGAATAGATCATGGTTAAGGATGACATGCCGAAGAAGTCATTCCATGACACATACTAGGCTAAATATTTTTTTGAAAGGATACAGTGACGTGGTATGAAGAAAATTATTTTATTTAAAAATTACAAGTTGATAAGATATTTATAGAAAAATGTTAGAGGATGTATTTAAAAATTAAAAAACATTTCAACAAAGCGTTGTTGAAATTTTCCATTTATAAAGATATAGATTGTCATATTTTTTATTGTATATGATGTATATACAATTGTAGAATACAATAAATAACTAATTGAACAATTTGACCTCATATAGTTTAGTCTAAGGAAAAGCTCGCGGAACATCTCGCATGTGCGCCCGTGGCCTAATGGATAAGGCGTCTGACTTCTAATCAGGCGATTGTGGGTTCGAGTCCCACCGGGCGTGTCTCTTTTTCGAACGTTTGCGATGGATTTTGGTATTAGCTAACTGATTTCATTGAAAATGATATCTCGTTTATTTTTGTAATAGAAAAAAATGGATTCTGATATTTTTGTAATAGAAAATATTATCTCTTTTAACAATCTGGTTTATGTTTTGTTTAAATATAAAAAAAAAGTGTTTAAATAAAATAAATAGAAAATAACGATAAATAGTTGTTGTTCTTCAAAAATAAATAAGACTTTTTTGATCATTTTATATGTATTCGTTATATTTTTTATTTTTTATTTTTATTTTTGTGAATTTGGTAGGTCTTTACTATTTTCTATTATTATAAAAAACAGATTGTGTCATATATAGAGTTGGTGGTCTCAACCTGCCTGGCATATAAAAATTGGTATTTGGAGAGTTGGAATCTTTTATATTTTATATTTTCCTTTTAGTTTAGCATTATATTTATGGAATATAAAAATCTGTATTTTCACATATTTATTTGAATATAAATTTTGATGTTTATTAGGAAGATATTTATTTTCATGGAATATAAAAATTGGTATTTTCACATATTTATTCGAATAGAAATTTTGGTGTTTATTAAGAAGATATTTATTTTCATGGAATATAAAATTTGGTATTTTCAAATATAATTGGAATATAAAAATTGGTGTTTATTAGGAAGACTAAATATCTTGTTTGTGACAAAGTATTATTTTCAAATATTTATTGAACTAGCAGAATCATATTAGTAAATGTGGTTGATATACAATGATTGATGTCATTTTGATACACGGATTGGCGTATAAAATGTGGAAAATAAAGTCGATGAACATATATCAGCGACATTTACCAATGTGGTTGTGCTAGTTGACGAGTTATGTGTGAGGTGAATTTGTTGACCATAGTTAATAATGGTTAAAGCAGCTTGATGAGTTTGATCATGGTTGACGATGTTAACCGAGGTTGCATATGGTTGACTAAGTTTGACCATGGTCAACCATTAATGTAACAACATATTAATGTTACATCAATCTTGACCATTGTTGACTGAGGTTGAGTATGTTTTGCCATTCTAACCATGGTTTGCTATGTTGAGCATGGGTTGACTATCTTTATCCAAGGTTGACTATGATCAACCATAGATGACCATGGTTGGTCATAGCTAACCATTGTTAACAATGGGTTATGATGGCTAACTAAAGTTGATGGTTGACCATTGTCAACAATCGTTAACAAAGTCAACTATGGTTGATGATAGTTGACCATGTTGACTATATTTATCTACAAGCTCCAATAGTTGACTATAGCCAACCATAGTAAAACACATAAAAGTCAACTATGGTTGATGATAGTTGACTATGTTGACTATATTTATCTACAAGCTCCAACCTATTGCCAACCATAATAAAACATGGTGACCATAATTAACTATGATCACCTTATAAAATCAACCTTAATATTATTATTATTAGTTAATTTTATTAAACCTTATTCACACACCTTAATATTATTATTAAATATTAAACTTTATTCACAAACCCTAATATTATAATTAAATATTAAACCTCACTCACAAACCTTAATATTAATATTATTGATAAATCTTATTAATATTAATTCTACTAATATTAATGTTATTAAGATGAGTAGTAATAATAATATTATCATTGTTATTAGTAATATTATTAATAGTCAACTTTATTAATATTAATATTATTATCAAACATTTTTAAACCTTGACTACGACCAACTAAAGTTGACCTTGATTGATTACGGTTGACCTTAATCAACCATGGATGACTATAATTAATATGGTTGAGTTATGTTCACTAAGTATGATTACGAATGAACAAGGTTGACTATTGTAGATTATGGTAAACATAGGGTTGGTGAAGTTAGATCGTAGTTTAAACTATAATAATTATAATAGTCATCAAACTATTAAAAGTCAACAAGAAATTACAGCACACACACTAGTGTGGGACCACAGGTCCTAGCGATACATTAGTGTGAAAGCCAATTTAATTAATAAATTGGTGCAATGTCTAATTTAATTATCCCTTAATTAAATTGGACAATAAAATGTCATATTATCTCAAAATCACTTGTAATAGCTAACTGAGTGTTATAAACTCAGTTAGCTCATGAATTTCGAGTTGAGGGTGGTTGGTGAGGCATGCAGAGTGATTCTATTAGTTATGGAGTTCAAGTTGTAGTTAGTGCATTGTTTTAACACATGAGTAATCAATTAAGTCAGTTAAGTGAGTTAAAGTCAGTTGAACTAGTTGTAATTGTTTGTTGCACTAGTGAGAGATCTAGTGGATTAAATCATATTTAATTCACAATTAGTGATCTGCCATGCAACTGATGATTTACTATAAATAGTTGCATGCATGTCAGTTCCAGTGGAGACCTAGTTGAGACAAAGGTTAAAGGGAGGTTAATTATCAATTGTATCATTAGTAGGTTGCCCACATGAAACCAGACATCCATTGGATTGCCTATGATGCTTGCACAATTTTGGAAGGCCAAAGTTCCTAAAGAATGGGGATTGCATTCATCAGGAATTGTGCAAGCAAGGCAGGCTGATTAGAGGCAGGAAATTGGCTAAGTGTTGGTCGATTTTGTCCAGGTTAGTGTGAGACAGTTATGAGAGTGCAGGAGACTCTTGTGAGAAGAATTCATTGTAATTGTTTCATGATTTCATGGTGAATATACAATAGAAGATAGAGGGGTTTTGAGCAGTAAGCTTTTCCCGGGAATATATCTATGTTGTGGTTTGATTTGCTTCTTTCTTTACTTGTTGTGATTGGTGATCGTGTTTATTTTCTGCAATTGATTTGTAGAAGGATTCAATATCTAGCTTTAGTACATTGCTTGATCAGATTGAATTCATCGATATACATATGTTTGTAGAATTTCTACATGGTATCACAACACATGAAATCACTATAATGGAGAAGAAATTGAGTTTGTGACTGAATATAATTCAAATTTGCAAAAGTATTCTTGGTGTGACAGGTGGATCAAGATCAAGATGGCTTTTAATCGCTTGAGATTGGAGTATGCACTCGAGGGCAGTTCTAATTATATTGCGTGGAAAGACAGGATGGAGGCAGTACTAGAGGACAATGGGTTGAAATAATTAATTGATAATGACATTCCAAAACTCGCTGCAACAAATGCCGCAAATGTTGATGCTTGGAAAAAGAAGGTTGCAAAGGTGAGGATGATCTTACTGGAGGGAGTACGAGACCACTTTTTATCAAGTCTCCATGGAAAAGTGATACCATATGCAATGTGGAAAGCTTTGACAGATCTGTTTCATAGCAACAATGATCATAGAAAATTGGCACTGAAGGACAAGCTCAAGAAAATCAAAATGGAGAAAGGCAACACTATTCCGAAATATTTAACGAAATTTGTCCAATGTCGGGATGAGATTGGGAACGTCAAAATTACTGTTGCGGATGATGACTTGGTGAGCCTAGCTCTTCTAGGCCTTCCCAAGAGTTTGCATAGTTATCAGGACTCTGTCAATGGGAGGGAGAAGTTTCCAGATTGGGAACGAATTTGGTCAGATTTGGTGCAAGAAGAATTCAGGCGGAATACCAAGGATGGATCTTCATCTAAGAATGATGATGAAGAAAATTCCGCTTTGGCTGCCAAGGTGAAGAAGGGGAAAGGAAAGAAATCCTATTCCAAATCTGAGTCTGGCAGAGATGGAAAGAAGCACGACATGTCCAGAGTGAAGTGTTTTCATTTTCATGAGCATGGACATTGTGCCACTAATTGTCCACAAAAGAAGAAGAACAAGAAGGCTTTAGGATCTGCAGCTGGTGAGGCTTTGGCCTCGCAATTTGAGCTTGACTTCTCGCTCATTTCATGCATGGTCTCAAGTGCAATGGGATTGGTGTGGTACTTAGATAGTGGTGCATCTTTCCACATGATGGGAGACAAAGAACTTTTCAGTAGCTTGGAGGAGAAGGACCTCCAGATGCATATCGAAATGGGTGATGACAGGCGGTACAATGCTACCAGGATTGGTACAGTTACCTGCCAGAGATAGTTAGGCAAACCCTTCTTATTAAAATATCTAATGCATGGACCAGGCTTGAAGAAAAATTTAGTTTCAATGACAATGTTGGAGGATAGAGGCTATGATGTGGTTTTCAGTGAAGGAAAAGATTTCCTTCGACACAAAGCCACAAGACGAGCCAAGAAGATTGGGATTCATGTGAAGAATATCTATAAACTTGATGTAGATGGCTACACAACGTTGATGGGTAAGGCAGACAAAGTGGTGAGCCGGGATGAGGGTGAGTTATGGCACAGGATATTGGGCCATCTACACCACGGAGCCTTGAAGGTCATGCAACAGATTTGTACAGGTCTTCCCAAGGGTACTCCTGCATAGTTAGACACATGCAAGGATGTACTATGAGGAAGTATGAAAAGGCCACTTTTCACGAGACGGAGAACCGAGCTTCATAAATCCTTGAGAGAGTTCACTCAGACTTGTGTGGACCATTCTCTACTGCTTCGATATCAAAGCACAAGTACTATGTGATCTTTTTTGATGATTTTTCTAGAAAGTGTTGGATCTACTTCATGCAAAAGAAATATCATACGTTCTCAATATTTCTTGAGTTCAAAGCACTGGTGGAGAAATATACAGGGAAGCATGTGAAGGCTCTTAGGAGTGACAATGGTGGTGAGTACATCTCTAATGAATTCAAGAAATTATACAACAAAGAAGGAATTTAGAGAGAGTTTATTGTGCCTCATAACCCACAACATAATGGGGTCACAGAAAGAAAGAAAAAAACAATTGTGGGTGCAACACGAGCGATGTTGCATGTTCAGGGCCTACCGTTGCATCTGTGGGTGGAGGCATGCAACACAGAGGTACTTGTGCAAAACCGTAGTCCTCATCAGATACTTGGCATGAGTACACCAGAGGAGGTTGTGGGGTACACTAATACTCCCCACAACTATCTAGCGTATTTTCCAAACAACAGAATGACTGTTGTGAGACGGGATATGTAGAAATTTGAATAATAGATGAGTTATTCATAGAGATTATCCTGATTACACACTATTTGAGCTTCATGCATAATACATAACCTCTTCTACCATTGATCATCAATTTGCAGAATTAGAAGCAGTTGCATGCGCACATTAAAACATGATCAAGCACACATATAACACAGAATGTAATGGGGAAAGCTTACAGATGAAAACCCCCAACTATCTATATATTATAATGATAGAGAACATGTAACAATACATAGCACAAACTCCTCACAAGCTCTCAACACTATCTCCAATTTTTACACACTAACTAGCTCAGATATGAACAAGTCACAAGTTCAAATCTCCTCCACCTGTTAGCCTGCCTCTACTGCGCAATCCAAGATGAATAATGATGAGATCCAAGTTCGAATCCCACTGGCTTGTACTGCGCAATCCTCATTGGCAATCTCAATCAATGTGTGTGCAAATATCATGCACATCTATAGTCACAACTGATAGTAGACTCACCCTTTCACCCACCTCTAACACTGGTCTCCACTGAAATGTCCATGCATTGCAATTAACTGATGTATTCTTTAGTTGATTTATGAGTTAATAATTAGTGAATTAATTAATAATTAATTCACACCACTCATCACTAGTGTATTTATCAGTTAGACTAAATACAACTAGTTCAACTAAGTTAAACCGAACACAACTCCATCAACTGCCTCATCAACTCCACCAAACTTTGCCACATGAGTTCTAACTAAAGTCAACCATGCAATAGCTCAACTAACCCCTAGGAATAGCGTAATTCCTTCGTCGCATGCATGTGCCACATCTGTGCACTTAACCGAAGTGCTCCAAGAGGATAAGATAATGTTTAGAGTCCAAATATTATTAAGAGCTAATAATATTCGACATTTCTATTTTTAGACTGGCAATCTAAAAATAGATTCCGCCTAGTATGTCTAAAAATAGAAGTCCATCTATTTTTTCCGACTTGACCAACCATCCACAAATAGAATCCTGCAACTCATAGAACATGATCCATATGTCTAAAAATAGACATAGTCTAAAATAGACTTTGCGCCAAAAATCACCTGTGTGGGCCCCACCTAGTTTAGGTGATCATTTTCCAACTAGGATCAGGAATGATGTTTTAGGATGCCTCCTTCACTGTTTCTTGTTGCAATCTTCAACAATTCCTCTCAACAAGAAAGGACTGTCTTTACATGCGACATGCAACTCCATGCATTCGCCCCGCAACCTTCACAAGCGCCATGCAACTCCATGCATCTGCTCTGCAACTCCTCTGAAACTGAATAGGCTCCAAACAACTCAATCAGTCTGATGCATCTATCATCAAAGTCTTCAACTTCTGCTGGGCCCAATTTCACATGTCATCAGGAACCACTGCGTTGTTGAACTCTTGCACCCATGCACTCTGCACTTGCTGTCAACTCTGATTCGCGCTCCAGTATCCGACACTGTCACTTTGATCTGCCTGCATCAATCCAACTGATCATGCTACTGCTGCTCTGTGGGCTCCTCGTAGCCAGGTTCAATTCATGAGATCCACACCATCTCATGAATCCTGCCCAGAAATCTCCTCTTGGGATTATTCATGCATGTCGCCCCACCTCTCACCTGGTGGTATAGCTGCATGCACTCCCTCTGCCCATTTGGCACGAAATTTCTCTGCATGAGTGGTTTCTCCCACTCCATGATCCTCATCTTGTGGCTGCTCCACATCCCGAGGTTCACTATTACCCGCATGCAAAACTTGCTCCCTCTCAAGCATCAATTGCATGTCTTTCTTGCACTTCCCAACAGTAGGAAGCTCCGTAGACATCCCATCTACTTCAAGTCTGTAGAGATTCTTTGCTCGAATCCCAACCTTCTTGACTTGTCCCATTGCCTTGTGCCAAAGGAAAACTTTTCCTTCTCTAAAGACAACTTCATACCCTTTATCCTCTAACATTGCGACTGAGATCAGATTCTTTGTTAGACCTGGTACATGCAATACATCTTGTAAAAGAATGAGTTTACCTGACTCCCTCTGAAAGGTTATGGTACCAATGCCGGTCGCATTGTATCGTCCATCGTCGCCCAACTCAACATGCATCTGGAGACCTTTCTCCACCAAGTCACTGAAAAGATTCACATCTCCCGTCATGTGAAAGGAAGCGCCACTATCAAAATACCACCCCGATCCCAATGCACTAGACACCATGCATGCGATCAATGAGAAGTACAGCTCAAATTGCGAGGCAAGAGCCTCACTAGCTGCAGCTCCAGCAGCCTACTTGTTCTTCTTCTTCTGTGGACAATTCGTGGCGTAATGCCCATGCTCATGACAGTGAAAACACTTCACTTTGGACATGTCACGCTCTTTACCATCCGCACCGGATTGAGAAGCATTCTTCTTTCCCTTCCCCTTCCTTGCTTTGGCAGCCAAAGCACAATCTTCTTCATCAGATGCCTTTGATGAAGATCCATCCCTGGTACTCCACCTTATCTCCTCTTGCACAAGATCCGACCAAAGTCGCTCCCATCCTAGCAATTTTTCCCGACCATTGACAGAGTCCTGATAGGAGTGCCAACTCTTCGGAAGCCCAAGGAGAGCCAAGCTCACCAATTCCTCATCATCCACACTAACTCCTACACTCCCAAGCTCATCCCTGCAGTGGACAAACTTTGTCAAGTATACCGGAATAGTGTCATTCTTCTCCATATTTTTTTTCTTGAGTTTATCCTTGAGCGCCAACTTCCTTTGGTCAGTCTTGCTTTGGAACAAATCTGTCAAAGCTTTCCACATCAAGAATGGAGAAGCTTTACCATGTAGGCTGGATACTATGTGATCCTTCACGCCCTCCAACAGAATCCTTCGACACTTTGCTGTCTTCTTTTGCCAAGCCTCAACTTGAGCAGCATCAGTAGGCTTTGGGACTTCAGCATCTATGAACTCCTTCAACCCGTTGTCATCTAACACCGCCTCCATCCTGTCCTTCCATGCAATATAATTTGAGCTGCCTTCAAGGGCATACTCCAATCGCAATCCGTTGAAAGAAATTTTGACTTCGACACCAAGAAAACACTGCTGCAAATTCGAATTCCACTAGCTCAAAACTCAATCGCTTCTGATCTGTGAGAACAAAGTATTTCTAGCACAGAGATCGACTGTAGGGGCATTTACTGGATTTTTCACCTTTCAAAGAAAGGATGAATCCAGAGGCTACCTGGCCCTCTTACAGACTCTGTCTACCGAAATAAAATGTAATCACTGTAATAGATCCGATGATCAACTTTCGCTCCGATACCATGTAGAAATTTGAATAATAGATGAGTTATTCACTGAGATTATCCTGATTACACACTATTTGAGCTTCATGCATAATACATAACCTCTTCTACCATTGATCATCAATTTGCAGAATTAGAAGCAGTCGCATGCGCACATTAAAACATGATCAAGCACAAATATAACACAATATGTAATGGAGAAAGCTTACAGCTGGAAACCCCCAACTATCTGTATATTATAATGATAGAGAACATGTAACAATACATAGCGCAAACTCCTCACAAGCTCTCAGCACTATCTCCAATTGTTACGCACTAACTAGCTCAGATATGAACAAGTCACAAGTTCAAATCTTCTCCACCTGTTAGCCTGCCTCTACTGCGCAATCCAAGATGAATAATGATGAGATCCAAGTTCGAATCCCACTGGCTTGTACTACGCAGTCCTCATTGGCAATCTCAATCAATGTGTGTGCAAATCTTATGCGCAGCTATAGTCACAACTGATAGTAGACTCACCCTTTCACCCACCTCTAACATTGGTCTCCATTGAACTGTCCATGCACTGCAGTTAACTGATGTATTCTTTAGTTTATTTATGAGTTAATAATTAGTGAATTAATTAATAATTAATTCACACCACTCATCACTAGTTTATTTATCAGTTAGACTAAATACAACTAGTTCAACTAAGTTAAATCGAACACAACTCCACCAACTGTCTCATCAACTCCACCAAACTCTGCCACATGAGTTCTAACTGAAGTCAACCATGCAATAGCTCAACTAACCCCTAGGAATAGCGTAATTCCTTCTGTCAGATGCATGTGCCACATCCGTAGCTCGAACTGAAGTGCTCCAAGAGGATAAGATAATGTTTATAGTCCAAATATTATTAAGAGCTAATAATATTCGACTGATCTATTTTTAGACTGGTAGTCTAAAAATAGACTCTGCCCAATATGTCTAAAAATAGAGGTCCATCTATTTTTACCAACATGATCACCCATCCACAAATAGCATCCTGCAACTCATAAACCATGATCCATATGTCTAAAAATAGACATAGTCTAAAAATATACTTTGCGACAAAAATCACCTGTGTGGCTCCCCCACCTAGTTTAGGTGATCACTTTCCAACTAGGATTAGGAAAGATGTTTCAGGATGCCTCCTTCACTATTTCTTGTTGCAATCTTCAACATGAGATAAAATTTGATGAGGAGAAAGCCATCTGATTTTCCCTTGAGAGGGAGTTGGATTTTCATGGACATGAGGAACTCTTGGTTTCAAAGGATGAGCCTCAGGGTGTGTAGCAACCACATGCAAAGGATCATGGAGTGGCAGAAAACACTCATGCAGATCCATCCACCAGAAATGGTAGAAGGTGCAACAGAGAAGCTGATAGATTGAGAATTGATGCGGAAAAGCATGTAGGAGCACCTACTTCACTGCACATACATAGACAATCTCCAGACAAGTTTACTGGATACATTGCTCTTATGAGAATGTGTATTGTGACAAAATCATCCTCCTTTGAGGAAGTAGTGCAAAAAACAATTTGGGTTGACGCTATGGTTGAGGAGTATGAATCCATCATCAAGAAAAACGCATGGGAAGTTGTCTAAAGACCGGTCAGAAAATCAGTGGTTGGATCTAGATGGATCTATAAGGTGAAGCAGGTAGCTGATGGGAGTGTAGAGAAGTACATGACTATATTTGTAGCTCGAGGATTTTCACAAGTTGAGGGGATTGACTATGAGAAGACTTTCACACCGGTTGCGATATACTCATCGATTAGACCTATCCTTGCTCTCTTAGCGCAGATGGGGTGGCAAATACATCAGATGGATGTGAAGACTGTGTTTCTCAATGGATTTATTGAGGAAGAAGTGTACGTAGAGCAGCCAAAAGGTTTTGAGATCTTTGATAGTGAGTCGCATGTGTGCCGACTCAAGAGAGCACTGTATGGGATGAAGCAAGCACCTCGTGCTTGGTATACTCAGATTGACAGCTATTTCACTGGGTTGGGCTTCACCAAAAGTGCAGCGGATGCGAATCTGTACCAGATTGTGGTTGATGGTTGGTTCTTGATTATCATACTTTATGTTTATGATCTAATTTTGATAGGTGATGAGCATCTGATACATTCTTGCAAGGAGGATCTTGCAAGAGAGTTCGAAATGAAGGACGTGGGACTCCTTCACTATTTACTTGGTTTGGAAATATGGCAGTGGGATGGTGAGATATTTGTTTCTCAAGGAAAGTATGCCAAAGAGATTCTGAGTAAGTTTCACATGGAGAGCTGTAAACCCATGGATATTCCTCTTCCAGGAAATTGAAGGAAAGAGGATGCTACTTCAGGAGAAGTAGTGGATGCTACTTTCTACAGGCAGCTAGTGGGTTCACTGATGTACTTAGTGAACAGAAGACTAGACATTTGCTACGCAATTAACTAGCTGAGTCAAGCTATGGTTAAGCTAACCAAGATATTTTGGAAGGCGGGGAAGCATGTCTTGAAATATCTCAGGGGAACTACAGAGTATGGATTATGGTACAGACGGATAGAGGGAATGAAGCTTCAAGGCTTCACTAATGCAAATTAGGCAGGTAGTCCATCAGACAAAAAGAGCACATAAGGAGGGATGTTCAACATAGGATCAATAAAAAATTCTTGGTATAACAGGAAGTAGCAATCTATGGCACTCAGTTCAGCTAAGTCATATTACATGGCAACAAGTTAGGCTGCATGTGAGGCCATATGGATGAGAAAGATCATGATTGGTTTTTTTGGTTCTTAGATGGATCCAACAATGATACATTGTGATAACTAGAGTTGCATTAAACTCTCGGTTAATTCGGTATTCCATGATAGGTCCAAGCACATAGACATCTGGTACCAACATCTCAAAGATTGTGTTCAGAGGCACATTGTTTTCCTTCAGTACATTCCCACGAAGGATCAGGATGCAGATATTTCGACAAAGGCGCTCGCCAGGAGAAAATTCGAATACCACAAAAGCAGGATCATAGTGGTAGATAATCCCTTTCTTGTTGAGAGGAAGTGTTGAAAGTCAACAAGAAATTGCAGCACACACACTAGTGTGGGACCACATGTCCTAGCGATACATTATTGTGAAAGCCAATTTAATTAATAAATTGGTGCAATGTCTAATTTAACTATCCCTTAATTAAATTGGACAATAACATGTAATATTATCTCAAAATCACTTGTAATAGTTAATTGCGTGTGATAAACTCAGTTAGCTCATGAATTTCGAGTTGAGGTTGATTGGTGAGGCATGTAGAGTGATTCTATTAGTTATGGAGTGCGAGTTACAGTTAGTGCATTAGTTTAATGCATGAGTAATCATTTAAATCAGTTAAGTGATTTGAAGTGGGTTGAACTAGTTGTAACTTCTTTTTGCACTAGTGAGAGATCAAGTGAATTAAATCATATTTAATTCACAACCAGTGATCTGCCATGTAACTGATGATTTACTATTAATAGATGCATGCATGTTAGTTCCAGTGGAGACCCAGTTGAGTCAAAGGTTAAAGGGAGGTTAATGATCAGTTGTATCATTAATAGGTTTCCCGCATGCAACCAGACATCCATTGGATTTCCCATGATGCTTGTGTATTTTTGGAAGGCCAAAATTCCTAAAGAATAGGGATTGCATTCATCAGGAATTGCACAAGCAAGGCAGGATGATTAGAGGCATGAAATTGGCTAAGTGTTGGTTGATTTTGTCCGGGTTAGTGTGAGACAGTAGTGAGAGTGCAGGAGACTCTTGTGAGAGGAGTGAATTGTGATTGTTCCATGATTCCATGGTGAATATACAATAGAATATAGAGGGGTTTTGAGCAGTAAGCTTTCCCCAGGATAATATTTGTGTTGTGGTTTAATTTGCTTCTTTATTTACTTGTTGTGATTGGCGATCGTGTTTATTTTTTGCAATTGATTTGTAGAAGGATTCAATATCTAGATTTAGTACATTGATTGATCGGATTGAATTCATTGATATACATATGTTTTTATAATTTATACACAAACTTAATCCTTAAAACTTAAACATTAATCCTTAATCACAAACCCTAATACTATTATTAGGGTCTCTAGATAAGATTGGTCAACCCTATGATATTATTAATATATAGTTAATCAAGTTTGATCATTGTCAACTATTAATAATATATTTAATCAATGTTTGACCTAGGTTGACTAAGGTTCTCAATGCTTGACTTTAGAAAACCATGGTTGGCTATAATTGAATATGGTTAACACAGTCAAACTTATTATTATTATTATTTAAAAAGAACAATTAAATTCTATTAATCAATCTGGATTCTTTCCAAAACCATTCCATTTAAAAGAAATAACATTCCACATCCCTCCAAAAATGTTTGACAAAAGTATATGAGTAATCAAATATGTCTTCTCCATATTTTATACAACCTTTTTCTTATAATTTCGCCAAAAAACCCCATTTATATTTACAAACTTACATAACATAAGAAACTAATTCTAAAAAGTAACTACCCAGATCCTTCTACTTCATGTTTTCCATTTTCTTCCATGATTGTCACATCTTCTTCATACAGTAAGCCTGCTTCGACTTCTTTGTGCTGCTCAAACTCTTTCTGCATCTCCAGCTGGACGATGAACTCCGAAGGGAGAGGTCCATGCTCACTAAGCGTTGAATCATGGTCAACACCATCCTTGAGACCAATTTTTTTTTAAACACTGACACAACAACATTCTCCACCTTCTCCTTTGAATTCTCCACTTTACAGTCCAGATTCTCGATATTTGACAAGATTACCTTCGTTGTCACTTTCACATTCTCCATATTTCTTTAGGCCCTCTAACTGACCTACAACTAGAGTCAAATGATACCGGGCCTCATAAATAATTTTCCCTTTGATATGAAATATCATATCCTCAAATTATTGCTTGAACGCTCAGTATAAATATTCAGGAGAGGCTTTGGTGTCATTTCCTGATGGGGAAGCCATTTCATCAACACAACGAGATTGAGTGGCAAACCACAATGCATAAGCTCTCCACAAGCATCCTCTTATAGCCAAATTTAGCCCCATACTGATGACATGAGAGGTCCATTCATTTTTAATACTATTTGAAATTTCACACCCGAAAATCGAATTGATAGTCACTGCTACTTGCTTTGGAATGTAATCCCACATGATCAACCTGCGACGTTCCTCCTCAAGCTCAAAGAACACTACTCCTTCCAAACTGCTTTGCCTTAAATCTTGGATTGCACTCTCCTAACTCTCCTAATTCCTGTCATTATTCCTCTTAATTAACCATTTGTTGGGTGAAGGGCCCAACATACTTCCAAGACATCCACCACAGAACAAATGTGCCATGGAATGAATATGGAATTTAATAATCTTGTCAATTGATTTACCCTTGTCAATATTCCTCCTTTGCTTCGAGATTCTCAACTTATTAATGATCATGGGATGTGACATGTGGATATTGCATCTTTGTCCTCCCTTAGTTCTCCTTGCTCCAGGTTAATGACCTGATTGGCTTGATCATCCGCCAAAACATTGTTTTCCCTCTTGATATGGAAAAACTGTATAGTCTCAAATTTGTCCATTATCGTATAAATTCTTTGCGTGGTTGGCCTTAAATTATGATCCTTGTTGTGAGACCGATTGACACATTTTTGGATGGTGATAAGAGAGTCTCCAAAAACAAATAACTGCGATATTACTTCTGCTGCTGCCAACTTGAGCCCTTTACAGAGTCCAAGTTCTTCCTACTTTTCCATCGGGGCAATAGATAGCCCCTCCTGCTCTAGCATCCTCCATTATTATTATTATTATTATTCAAATTTATTAATATTAATAATAATGTTATAAGGTTGACGAAGTTTGATCATGGTTAACGTTAATATTATATTCAATCATATATCATTAATAATAACAACAATGACAACCTTAATAATAATAATAATAATTAGGGTTATAATAATAATAATAATACTATTACTATTATAACTAACCCATCTCCCTTTGCAACTGCATTGATAAGATTATTGCTAAAATTATTGCAAATCAGATTAAACCTATACTTTCTAATCATATCTCACATGAAAAATTTGCTTTCTTGAACAATCGTTAGATTTGTGATGCCATTGGCATTGCACAGGAGGAGCTCCATTCAATGCATACTAAGCACATAAAGGTTATGATTCTTAAAATCAATTTAACAAAGACCTTCGATCATACCAACTGGCTATATCTACAGATGCTTCTTACTCATCTGGGTTTCCCTATCTCCATCATTAACTGGATCATGTGTTGCATATCAACTGTGTCATACAGTGTCTTCATAAATGGATCTACATCAAATTTCTTCCATGTCGATCGTGGTCTCCGACAAGGTTGTCCCTTATCTCCACTTCCATTCTTATTGGTAATGGAAGGCCTGAGTAGGCTATTGGTTGACGAAAATAATCAAGGCAGATTAAAGGGCATCAAAATTGCTGAGAATTGTATTCTTACACACCTCCTTTTTGTGGATGATTTTCTCATCTTATTGAATGGGGATATTAGTGACACATCAATATTCAATGCAATGCTCAAATTATTTTTCAAATCTACAGGTATGTGTTGTAACCACTCCAAATCTACTTTATCATCATTGGGATGTTCTTAGCATGAAATTCATTTTTCCCTTCAAAGATTTCCATTCAACTTTCTTGATTTCAAAGAGGGTCTCAATTAGCTCAATTTCAGGCTCAAGCCCGCTAATTATAAAATTTATGATTGGACTTGGTTGGTAAAGTCGATTAAATTTCTGGCACCATCGATGGCTTTCAAGAGGAGGTCGATCTGTCCTTATCAAATCTGTCTTAGAGGCTATTCCAGTATACTGGATGTCACTTGCCTGGATCCCTAAGCAGTCTCTCCATAATACAACGGATCTGCTATAGGTTCCTATGGAAAGGATTAAAGGATGGCCACACATTTGCCTGGACTAGATGGGGATTAATTACTCTGCCTAAGAAATGGGAGGGATGGAGTTTAAAGGACCTATCAATATTTTCCAAAGCACTTGCTGCCAAATTGGGATGCCAGATTCTTACAATAGAAAACTTATAGACTAAGGTTGTCATCCAGAAGTATATCAACCCTCTTCGTCCCATTGATTGTATAAGGAGCATGCACTAGAACAAGGTTACTATTTCTCCGATCTGGTGTTTCATCCTTGACTCTATTGAGCATATCAGAAGCAAATTGGATTGGAGAATAGGCTTGGGCAGTCAGGTTCATATTGGGAGGGATCCATGGTCAGGCTGTGACAATGCACACATACTCTCACTCGAGCTCATTAAATACTTGGAAGACACAGGCATTTTTACACTTGATCACTTTGTTGATCCAATCAATACCTATATATTCTCTCAAGCTTGGATATCACTCCATGAACTACACATTCCACTGCATTGGTTTCAGGAATGGACAAGATACATTAATGCTCTTTCTGAGTCTCATGTTAGAATTATGGACAGGGATGACGAACTCATTTGGGCCTCCTCATAGCATGGAAAATATACCTCCAAGGACACATACCCTATCAGATTTTCTGATCATCATCCTTTGGATGTGCAATGGTGGTGGCTCCCATGATGGAAATTGAAAATTCCTCCAAAGGCTAAGCTCTTTATGTGGTGTATTGTGTAGAACAAGATACATACAGGAGTCAACCTTCAAAAACGGTCCTTCCATGGCCCCTCCTAGTGTGCACTTTACAGAAACACAGTCAAAGATGTTTAACACCTATTCTTGTATTTTCACTCTTCCATTGCTCTCTGGCATCATCTGATTCAATTCCTGAATATTAATGTTTCATGGAACATACCAAATTTTTCCCTTGCTTGGGAAACATGGTGGAATCTTGCACATCCCCAAAGCTTCAGAATCTCCCTTTGCTCGTTTTTTGGGGCATCTAGATATCCATGAATATGCTAATGTTCCATGATAAAATCCCCAAATGGACCATTATTTATGCACACATCTCTACTCTATATCACATGATTCTCGAGGATGAAGCAAAACAATCAGACAGGTCTATTATAACAGAGCTCATTGAAAAATTATATCCATGGGCATACTTTGATGGATATGCACGACATGTTGGATGTGGTGGTGGGGATATATTTTATCTCCATGAGGGTCATTATTTCAAATTAAAAATGGGCCTTGGTAGAGGCATTGACAACTTTGCTAAGCTTTCCTGTCTTAGACACCCTCCTCTCTTTTGCACTTAGAAATGGATACAAACAACTACCGATATTTGGAGACTCCAAACTTATTATAATCAACAATCCATTTGTCATGTGCACACACTTTGGAACTAGTTGGAAGAAGTATTATTATTGAAATCCCAAATTGACACCATTTCTTGTCACCACATTTACAGGGAGAGGAATCAACTTTCCCATCTACTTTCCAAGGAGGCAACGCGCCAGCCAAGGGATCACTGGATGATACACGAAAAAAATGGTTATTAATCCTATCAGTACTTCTACAAACCTTTTGATGATCAACACACACAAGGGGGTTGCACAACCCTGATATATGGGTGGATTTGCATTTTTGTTAGATCTTTTCTGAACACAAACAATCTTATGTATGGATCATTATCATGTATATTTATTATGGGACATATGATTTTAGTTTTGTAAAAAATTCCTTTTTAGATTGTGGCTTGGCCACCACTTTTGGCATATGCTTTGTGAGAAGCATCTACAACATGTAATTTTCAACTTATTAATGAAAGTTACGATTTTTCCTTAGGAAAAAAATATTATTATTATTATTTTTATTAAACATTTTAATCAATAATTATTATCAAGCACTTTTAAATCCTGATTGTGACCGACCAAGGATGAACTTAGTTGACTAAGGTTGACAATGTTTAACTTTGGTCAACCATAGTTGACTATAATTGAATATGGTCAAGTTGCGTTGATTGAGGACAATTATGAGTGAACATGGTTGAGTATTGTTAAATATGGTAAACATAGGGTTGACCAAGTTTTATCATGGTAACTATTTAAACATTGAATATAAAGGGTGACTTTGTTTTACTATCTTTGGCTAATGTGGTTGACTATGCTTGATTATTAATATTGATCAATAATATTAATAGGTGATTATGTTTGATCGAAGTTGAAGAGTGTTGAATAATATTAATAGGCGATTAGTAAATGTGGTTGATTAATTTTGTAATGTCACAATGCGACGTTGGATAAATTGCAATGTAATATCACATTGCGACAATGTTTGTCACAATGTGATGTATAGATTTTTGTACCATTCTCACACCACAACATATTCAATTATTAATATCAATCAATAGTATATTAATATGTGATTATGTTTGACCAAAGTTGAAAAGTGTTGACTATCAAACATAGTCAACCGCATTATTAAATATGGTTGGCTAATTTTGTAATATTGCATTGCGACATTGGATAATTGCAATGTAATGTAACACTGCAACAATATTTATCACATTGCAATCTTAGATAGATTATTGTAGCATTTCAACATCACAACATGATTATTATTCTTATTCAACTTTATTAATATTAATATTCTTATTATTAAAAATTTTAAAATCTTGATTGAGACCAACCAAGGATGACCTTAGTTTACTAAGGTTGACAATGTTTAACTTTGGTCAACCATGATTTACTATAATTGAATATAGTTGAGCTACATTGATTGAGGAAGACTATGAGTGAATATTGTTAAATATGGTAAACATAGGGTTGACAAGATTTTATCATAGCCAACTATTTAAACAGTGACTATAGAGGTTGACTTTGTTTGGTTATGTTAACTAATGCAATTGACTATGTTTGACTATTAATATTAATAGGTGATTATGTTTGGCTGAAGTTGAAGAGTGTTGATTATCAAAAATAGTGAACAACATCAATACATGTGGTTGATTAGCTTTATAACGTCGTCATGCGATGTTGGATAAATTGTAATGTAATGTAACATGCAACAATGATTGTCACATTGTGACAATGTTTGTCACAATGCGGCATTCCATAGATTTTTGTACCATTCTGATGCCACAACATGTTTGATTATTAATATTAATCAATAATATTAATAGGTGATTATTTTTGACTGAATTTGAAGAGTGTTAACTGTTAAACATCGTCAAATATAGCCAACCACGTTAGTAAATGTGGTTGAAAATTTTTATAATGTCACATTGCCACATTAAATAAATTGCAATGTAATGTAACATTGCGACACTGTTTGTCACATTGTTGTGTTGGATAGATTTATATACCATATCGATGTCACAATATTAATATTATTAATATTAGTCTACTTTATTAATATTAATATTGTTATTATTAAAAAAATTAAATCTTGATTGTGACAGACCAAGAATGACCTTAGTCGACTAAGCTTGACAATGTTTGGTTTTGGTAAACTATGGTAGACTATAATTGAATATGGTTGAGTTACGTCAACTAAGGAAGACTATGAATGAACAAGGTTGACTATTGTTAAATATGGTAAACACAGGGTTGACCAAGTTTGATTAGAGTCAACTATTTAAACAATGACTATAAAGGTTGATTTTGTTTTACTAATGTGGTTGATTATAATTAGCTATTAATATTAGTCAATAATAATAACAGGCAATTATCTTTGATTGAAGTAGAAGCGTATTGAATGTCAAACATAGTCGTATTAGTCAACCACATTAGTAAACCAATTTGTTTTAAACAATATTAATATTAATATTATTAAACACTAACTATGGGTGACCATGGTTTGACTATGTCATCATGTTGACTCTAGGTATGTCAAGCATGTTTATGCTTAACTATAAGCACGTTGAACGTAATGTTTATCGTTAATCGTGGTTGAACATGATGTTAATGTTTAGATTAACATATAATTTTTTTTTAATAAAACCTTATAAATAAAAACTTATTGAACTTTATTAATATTATTAAATGTGTTCTAAACCATATTAATATTACCAAAGATTTTTAAGCCTTGACTATGGTTGAGTAAGGTTCAATATGGTTGACCATAGTTGAATATGATTGACCAAGGTTGATTGAGGATGACTATGAACAAGATTGACTATCATTAAGTACGGTAAACATATGATTGATTAAGGTTGACCATCGTTGACTATTTAAAGATTGATTGTACAATTAGCTATGGAGGTTAACTATGTTTGATTATGTCATCATGTTGACTTTAGATATATCTATGGTTAATTCTAGGCATGTTAAAGAAAATGTCTATCACTAATCATGGTTGAACATGATGTTCAAGTTGATTATGTTTGACTAAGTCAATCATGATTATAAAGTGTTAAATGTTTAGATTAATATATTATTAATATGTTGATTTATAAATTAATTTATTATTGTATAGTTATTATTATATTATTATAAATTTATTAAGGTTTAAATAATATTATTAAGCTATTATTAGTAATATTAATATTATTAACCCCAGATGGGGGTGTCAACAGAAGTATGCATGACAACTACCTCTCCCATGCTCAAGAGGTCAAAGATCTGCAACACAGGTCTTCACTCTATGTGGAACCATACTCTTGCAATCATTTGCATGAGATGACAGAGATCGGGCATAATTAAGACACGCTTGGACAACATCAACCCCTCTAGGGTACCTCTATGCCACAATCATTTTGAATAATCTCCTGGACTGACATGCAACTTGGCCATAACTCTTCGCACATGCCTACTCATGACAACAATTACAACACACAGTTGCACGTGAGGCATAATAATGCTCAGCAACTTCCCATGTATCACAGGCCTATTAAAGGGAGGGAAAATCAACACAAAGCGACTCACAGTCTTCTCCTTTAGGTTTATCTGTTGTTTCATTTCCTTCTCTCTTGCATGCCCAGTCTGCTGCGCAGCCTCTCCCCTAGTGCCGCGCAATGCAGAATTCCCCGGGTTTCAATCCCCCTTGACTACGCAACTCACCCAACTCCCTCTGTATTACTAGTCCCATAAACTTGGGTGCTCCGATAAGCCCGCGCCCCTTGCCACACATTCCCCTTCAGCGCACCTCCCTGTCCACTAGCACCCTGCTTCACACCTCCCTCCTCGGGTCAGATCTGCTCCTCCCATCCTCTCAGACCCCCATCAATCCTCCGCTTTTGCTACCATGGCACCGAGGTTGTGATAAAGAACCATTAGAGGAGGCCATAGAGGTGCGCTCTCTGGTCGCTATCACTGGGGGCCTGATAATCGCCTGGAATCTGTTGAAGGCTCCTCCTCAGGCAGTCACGTTAGAGAGGCTCCCTAGAGTCCCGAACTCAACCGGGAGGAGGAGGCCCCCACTCATGTTTGGCAGAGAGGCAGAAGTAGACCAAGAAAATCCACTATTGCGCACTAGGATCACCCCTTGCTAAGACTGAGCCTCTTCTGGCACAAGAAGATGATGTGGATGACACATATGTTTGGGTAATGGACTCTAAAGGTACTTGGACGAGAGTCCCAGATGACGAGTACCCGTAGCTCCCATCCTCTACCCACCAGTCTCCAAGCCTCTGCGTCTACCCACCGCTGAAGAGGAAGTTGTTGCGCAGGCGTATGCCTGTCCCATCGTGGAGGAAGATCTAAACAACGATGATGATGCTGAAGACTCATGATTGTGCTACTGCTCAACTCTTCCTAGTTTTTTGTCATGCTTGCTATTATCACAAAATTTCTATTTTCACTAGTGCTCTAGCACATTTTGTAATTTTTCGTTTCGTGTACTTTCCAGGCTAGCTTCCTCCATGGAGGTAGCCCCTTACTTGCGCAACAAAGGTTGGGATTGGTTAAGCGCATCTTACCAACTCAGCCTGTAGCATATGTACTTTTCTACTTTCGAATTAATATAGATTAGCCTCATTTACCAAAAAAAAAAATATTAATATTATTAAACTAAAATTAAACATATTATTTGTTTTGTTTTGTTTTTGTGTTAGGTAATGTGAATCTTGAGATGACTGGCACACCTAACCCGAAGGACATCTAAGTTGTCAAAATCACCTAAGGATTGCACTCAACTTAAGTCACACCAACCCTTAGCATGGTTATATTTTTGCCCACAAAATTTCAAACCAGTAACATTTTCACCATGAAATACCTTAACAGAACACGTGTCAACATCTGTTTTACACCCCACAAGCTAAACTTATTAAAATTAACCTTCACCTTAATATTAAAATTATTAAAATTTAATATTCATACTAACTTTATTATTAATATTTAATATTAATATTAACTTTATTATTAAACATTCATATTAATATTAACATTAACATTACTATTATTAACCTTAATATTAATATTTGTGTTAATGTTAATATTATGATTGATATTAATATGAAAACAAATTAATATTAAGGCCAAATGTTAATATTATTGAATATTGAAATGAAATGATGGGTTTACTCGATTTATTCATGTAAATGATATAGGATTTGAACTCCTCATCGTTAGACGTAGCCAACGCCTCAGCAAACGCTATACCCATTATCAATAGAACAACTGGGAAAATGGAACATAATGTGGGTCTATTTTGCTTTATAGAAAAACTGCGTGTCTAGCATTCCATCTTTGCGTAATGTTTTTCAATCATGTTCATGAGAAGCACTCACACGATGTGGAATATTTGGCTCTTTAGTGAGCTGCATGACAATTAAATTGGGTTGAACGAATGGGTGCAATTTTTTTTTGTTCGAACATCAAGCTGCACCTCACAAATTCACATTGGAGAGATACATAGATCAGAGTAATAACCAGCATTTGCACAAGGGTGCAAAGGGAACGTCGAGGGCGATGGAGTTAAACGGAGGGGGAGATTCGACTCAATTCCTTTAAAAAAAAAAAAAAAAACCAGTGATCTTATTTCACAACAGAAATTAAATATTTTTTCAGAGAAAAAAACGTTGTTATATATTAGATATAAAAACATATATTCGTATAAATCAACTAGATGTTGTGAATTTAATTCAAAAAAATGCATCAAATCCATGAGAAAACCCTATCCATCATCTAGCCAGTCCATGGTACCTTCTTGCCCATTTATGGATCTTTTAGGGCTTTAACACAATCAATGTCATTACGAGAGCAACATATGGAATCTTTTGGGGAACATTAGTTTCAACTTCAAACCCCATGAGGAAAAATGATTTACATTGCTATTCTACAAGCAATCAGGACTCACATCAATTCAACAATAGAGTAAAATGGTAAAACTTCACCATTAGAAGGACGTCTTATGAACAATGTGGATTTTGACGAACAATTCTAAGTTGCTAAAGAGAGTAATTCAGGTATCCTTGGTTTCATCCTATTCATGCCAATCGGTGCTAGTCCTAGCGGGATATTTTCTCCTCTTTCGGCTTTCGTTTCCCTCTTCCTGCTCGCTTGGTCAAACTTCCGGTTTCATATGCATGACTGTATAGCAATTCAAACGTAAATGCGCATTAGGTGGACTATTAGTTGGACACGTGTCAGAGTTTGTGTCGAAGACAACGAATTTTTACAGTGTTAGCTAGTAGAAACTCACTATAAAAAATGCCTTCGGCGTAATTAAATTAAAGCCTTTATGGAAAGGGGATCACCAACGACCTCCAAAGTCATAATTTAAGTAATTTTTTTCAAATATTTTTCAAGCACATTTGACAAATATTTTATTATATTGATTCTATTTAAATTTATACAATTGTTTTTAAATATTTATAAAACACAAAAATTAAATTTTACTTGATTCTACTTATTTTGTTATTGTACTTCTATTTATTTATAATTATGATTGTCCAATTTCAAGGTTTACATTGTGCATCAATAACTCACATCATAATGTCCATTTTTTATTAATGTAGATTAATATTGGTTCCAATTTAGGTTTACATTGTGAATCACCCATTTTTTAAATCAATGTATATGAATATTGGATGCAATTCTAGAGTCCATGCTTTAGGCCATTCCCTTGTCTACTCCCCATTGTTGTCATTTCCTTGTCTACTCCCAACTACCTCATCACTTTAAAATCCATTGCCTCATTGCCTTGAAATCCAAAGGGGAGGGACTAAGGAAATAAGAACCTACTTTTCTCGATATGTTGTTGGTAAACAAAGATGTCTACCACCTTACCACCTCAAAAGTAAAAGGGAAATGGGTGAGGAAATAAGAACCCACCTTTCTGGAGATGTTGTTAAATAAACATACCTGCAAAGGAGCTTGCTTATGGAAAAATATCCATGGTTCATACATGTTCAACCCCCATAATCGAACAATTGAAATGAAATCATGTGGGATGTGGAGTATGGACGATGTGAGGTTATTGTAATGAAAAAGTATATTTTCCAGAGGTTCAATAATTAGAACCCTAACCCTTCAAGTGACCTCATGAGTTTGAGTTGAAATTGTTCTAGTACTCTAAATTATATATGTCAAAAATCAGAGTACTAAATTACATGTCAAAAATAAGAAATAATGACAAGATTTCCAAAATATTAAAAAGATGTCAATTTCTCAATTAGATGTAGCTTGCATGGTTGGGAGAAATTTGATTATCCTCATTACCTGGACATGGTGAGATCATAGTGAGTATGTCCTTGTAATAGGATTGAACCTTGTCATCTAATTTCTACGATAAAAAAGATGTACATTCCTCATATATTCGATACAATACACTTCATGGAATTTAGTAAGCAAGTATATTCCTCATATATTAGCATATATTCAAAACAAGAAACTCAATTGGTAAGGATATAACATTTACACAAAATCCATATATGAAACGTTGTTGCATAATCCACACACACATATAACATAGGAATTCAACCATTCAAATATATATATATATATATATATATATATATATATGAATTCAATTGTTCAAGTTTATAAAAATGTAAAAATTCTATCATATTTGAATGTGAACCTAGAATATTTTTTTGGAAGAAACATGTTGTTAAGCATGGAATGATTGGGTTAGGTGCTATGACCTTTGGCACCTATAAAAGGCAATATTTCAATCTAGAATATATTTAAACAAATTTCACCCAAATTTGACATAAAGGCATATTTCTCTTGAATTGAAACACAATTTTTTATTTCTCGCCCTCCAAATGTCACAATTGTTGCATACATAAAATAAGTGATCCTATGGAAAAACAACATATATCTAGAATCTTGGTACCAAAAAACATAACGTTCAAGCACAAAGGCAAAGATATTTCATGAACACTGTGACAATATCTATGGAAATGAACTTTAAATCATTGAACAACACCTGAGTTGTTGCAGTTGTTCAGGGAATTTATTTACCTTAAAGACTTGACAAGTGATCAACAAAATTGATTCTGCACTATAGGGGATGTGTGGACCCCTTTATCTTTCCTTTGTTTGTATTCCATGTTAGGATTAACTTTTGACTTGGAAATGATAATCTACAGCTAGTGGTTTCAAGCACATAGTTTTTTGGTCCATGGTATGATATTATTGGTATTTGGATGGATTGAGAAAATGTAGAATCCTTGACCATGAGTTGTAAGGGGCCAAGGGTTGAGCATGTGTGGAATCCCCGCTTGGCTTGGCCAAAGAATAATGGAATTCCATTAGCTGGGTTTTTCTTGAAGTTGGGTTTTATCTAGGGTATACATTGGTTTTTTTCATTGTGTGATTACTTATATATTTTGTTTATGGTTATGTGTATTTATCTTTCCTATTATAAATAACAGTGGTATCAGAGCATGTTTTGAAAGTGTTGTTTCCTAGGTGTGTGATTGTTGGTGCTTGTAGTAGATTTAGCCATGGGTTGGAATACTTGCAGTGGAAATATCCCATACCATGCAATTGATCAAAGTATGTTGCAATAAAAATGGATCTGCATGTAATGAAGAAGAGGATATTTGAATATGAAGAAGTTGGATCAACATAGATCTGGTCATATCAGGTGTGAATCTACAATTGAGAGAGCGACCTAGTTGAAAATGGAGGGGTGTTGGGTAGGGCCCAACTTGGTTCAATTTTGAGAAAAAGACTCCATATTTTGAGGAAATGGAGTGCATGAGTTAGCAGAAATAAGTCAATCACACAGATTTTAAAGGCTTCGTGCGAAGTTTTAGGAGTCTTAGGGGCTTTGGGGCAGATCAAAGGCCCTATTTTTGTAAAGGGATTGATTTTTCTTTTTAGTATTTTGAGCTCTGCCCATGGTTTGCGGACCATAGTATTGTAAGAAAGAATGCTATATAAGGAGATGACTTAGGGAGTCAAGTCATGTCATGTAAGTCCTAAGAAGGAAAAGAGTCTGTAATTACATTATCTTTCCGTGTTTTGGGTGAAGGGGAAGGCTCCTGCAGCTGTGTGCGCGTAGACCTTGGTAAGTATGCAGCTGTGTGCACAAGACCGTGCAATTGTGTGCACAGGGCAAGAAGGATTGTAATTGAATGACACTACAAGGAAAAGATCCTCTAGTGGAGGTTATAAAGGAGGTTTTTAGTGTTATAAAATTGGCCAAAATTCTCAAAAAAACATATGCTACCACATTCGTTTCTAGGTACGAAGGTTTTGGCAGAGCTTTTAACGGAAATTCAACACAACTAAAAAAAATGGGCGGCCAGAGGTTATTACGGATGTTTTTTCATTGGTGCACTACTCTGGCTTTAACGCACCGGTGCGTACATTCAGAAGGCGCCCCGAGGTGGTCTAGGGAGAATGCACCGAGCTGTTAATGTATAAAACAACACCAGGCGTAGTGTTGGTGATACAACGCATGGGGCCATTCTAATTGGTCTTGGGAATTGAGCGGTGCCCATAGGTCATATCAACGCACAAATGCATATACCTTTATGATGCACCGGTGCGCCATATCACAGAAAGGCACCAAGATTTATGATTGGTATCGGTATTTGTGCGGTGCACATGGATCATACAAATGAACTGGTGCTTACAGATACATAAACGCCCCGGTATGTAGTATCACACAAACGCACCGATATTTATAACTGATATCGGTATTTGTGCGGTGCCCATAGATCATAAACGCACTGGTGCGTATAGACGCCGGTGCATATAGGCACTAGTGCGTATAGAGATATAAACACATCGGTTGATAGTTACTAACACGCACCGGTTTTCATTTTGTTTTTTTTAGAAACATCGACTTATGACAATCCAATTATTGTGATTGTTTTAAATTCATTATTCATCAAAAGTCGACACATCTGATAACAATATTCATATGAATTAAATTTTTATTAGTGAATTTGAGAATGACAATGGAGAATGCAATAGCGACAATGGAGAACGCAATAGAATAAATTAAAACATATTTTATGATTATATATATAATATATATGAATAAGACAATCTTTATCATACAAAATGGGACAGTTAATATTCGTATCCCTTTGTCTTTCAATTGGGACACTATGTCCATTACATTAAACAAAATGTCTGATTTCACAGACATATTTTAAAAAATAAAACGCCTTGCTTTGATATCCAAACATAGTGATTATCATTCTTCGCTTGAACTGTTGTTACTGCTAGAGCTACTTCCATGGCTTGGGTTATTTTCTGGAATGTTGTATTCACGGCGTTGATTGTTTTCTTCTTCTTCACTTTCCATCTACAAACATAAAAATAAACTGAAATGAGTGTATATACATTGGTGAGAATAATGAAAATTGCAATATTAAATAATATACATCAATGTAAATCGAAAAGAAAAATGACATACCATAGCAACAATTGACTCATAAACTATACACATTCTTTCAAAACCATGTACCATGCCATCTTTCAAAATTTCATCTATTGACGCAGTTCCATACTTTGTTTCTTGCAAGTTTTATATCCCATAATAAATCATATATTTAATATAAAATATGTTTTTGTTCTATTAATTATAGAGGGAGCTAAGTAAAACAAGATCGATAGATGCTTACAAATTCCACAATTAAATTTTGATATGCCAACATATACTCACAACCCATATTTAACCCAATTTCAATCAATTCGTTTGATGGTTATTCTTTGTATGTTAGCGCCTGTTTGAAGACATTTAATGATGATTTTTGTAAAACAACTTAAAAAATACAAAAATGAAATCTAGTTAAGTTGTTATAAGGAAGTAACAATTACTCACAAACTTAGAGATCAACCATTTTCTTCCTTGTCGTCCTGTTTTATGTGCTGAATGGGTTCTATTTTCTTTTATTTTCTGCAAGAAAATTCTTGAAAATTAATATTTAATGCTAAATTGTTTATTTATTGTACCTAATGATCGAAAAATTCAATGATTACATATTACATTTGAAGCTGCACGTTGTTGTTGTTAGAAAGAATGTCTATACATTCGTTCCACTAGATCCCTCAAACTTTTGTAAAAGTTTTTCCCCCTTTCGTTAACTTCTAGCACCACTCCTAATGAGCTAAGGAGCAATTGATTTTCATTTGCATGTTCTATTTTCTTTTCTTTTCTTAGAACAACATTCCTTTTCTGAGTTGTTGGTCCCAGTAGAACATTAAACAGATGTGAATTAGTAGACTATTTGACACATGTTATTTAATAATTTTAAGTATATTATTAATGATAATTAAAAAAAGAAACTCATATTGGATCGATAACATTTTTTTCATTCACCTGATTCATCCTTTTGCAATTTTTCCATTAAACTTTTACGCTCTTCTGGTCCTAGATAAAAAATAATCATATCGAGCTTCATCATTTTGTGGCTCTGCATGATATACAGTAAACAATACATATTAGTTAAACTTACATATAGTTCAAAAATAATATTTTTTATAAAGAATTTACAAAGAACTTGCCTTTTTTGCTTTTCTTGATGTGTTAACAGTATTTTTGTTACTTGATCTATTGTCAGACATTTCTTTATTAATCTGAAACTTGTACCATATCATTCATTAATATATTTATAAATATATTCTCAACTTTTCAGGTAGAAAATAAATCTCAAGACACCGGTGCGCCTTTCATGAAGTCCGCATAGCAGCCGGTGCGTGGGGATATTAACAGCACACCACCAAAACAGTATAATACACCGTACGATGCATTTGGTATTATAAACGCACCAGAAAAATAGTGTAATAGACCTAACGGTGCGGGGGGTATTATAAATGCTCCGAAAAATGGTGTAATACACCATATGGTACTTGCCTAGTTAAATGGAGCACGGTGCCCTATTTCAGATTTAACGCACGGATTTAGAAAAAATGTTTTCATTTTTTTTACTACAGTACTTGTGCGGTGCACTATATAATACAATGCATTGGTGCGGTATCGTACGCAAGGCGCACCAATAAAGAAAAATCCATTTTTTCAAAAATTCACGCAATAGCCAAATGGATTGGGATCCGACTATGCAAGTTGTCCCGTGGGTTGGACGTCAATCTAAAATGAAAAACCCTAATTCTGAAATCACAAAAACATGGAGAAGAAAGGGAAAAAAACAAAAAATGAAGGGTTTAGGGTAAAAATGGATAAAACTGCAGAAAAAAGTAAAAAATTGCAAAAAAAAGTAAAAAAAAAAAAAATCAAATTTAATCACGAGATGGTTTCAAATTCTATGATACAGGGTTTGAATCACCAGAGGTTTGGTTTCTAATTGTCTGAATACTTCTGTTTGAACGTATTTCGTTGCTCCACAGTGCCCTTCTTCTCTCTTGCTCCAGGTCTGTCTCCTGCAAATATCTCGCTGAAAATTTTAGCAAAAATAGTGAAATAATGAAAAGTGTTTAGTATTGAAAGAATTATTTTATGAAATTAGATTTTCGAAAATAATTTGCCACTCATTTTTCAAATTATCGTGGTTTTTTTTTTTTTTCACTTAAAGAAAATATAGTATAGTTGCGTTTTTTTTTTTATTTGCGTTTATTCGTTACCGATGCAGCAGAGCTTTGACGCACTAGTGCGTGTTAGGATGATAAACGCACCAGACTGTATAAAGTTCTTTTTTTGTATGTAAGATCATAATAAAATAATGATAATTATAAAGTACATGAATTTATTTTCATTATTTTCTAAACTTTATTATGTTACAAAAATTCGTATTATTCTAGATTTGTTATTTTATAATTATTTGCAAATTTACAACTTTAAATATTTTAATAAAATCATTTCACATTAATACAATTAAAATTTTCACATTAATAGTATCAATATTTTACAAATATTTTACATACAATTAGAATTTAAAAAGTACAATTACAATTAGAATTAAAATTACAATTACAATTTTACATTAATTTCACATACACGAATTACGATTAGAATTACAATTACAATTTAATTTTACATACAATTACATTTACAATTTTACATAGAATTACATTTACAATTACAATTACAATTTTACAAATATTTTACATACAATTCAATTAAAATTACAATTACAATTTTAGAATTTGACATACAATTACATTTACAATTTTACATAGAATTACATTTACATTTACAATTACAATTTTACAAATATTTAACATACAATTCAATTAAAATTACAATACAAATACAATTACAATTTTAGAATTTTACATAGAGTTACATTTACAATTTTACATAGAATTACATTTACAATTACAATTAAAATTTTATAAATATTTTACATACAATTCAATTAAAATTACAATTACAAATACAATTACAATTTTAGAATTTTGCATACAATTAGAATTACAATTACAATTTAAAAAAATTTCATATATACAATTACAATCATTTTAGAATAAATTAAATATTACAATTACAATTACAATTTTACATTAATAAATATTTTACATACAATTACAGTTAAAATTACAATTAGTACAAATACAAATACAATTTTACAATTTTACATACAATTAAAATTTAAATTACAATTACAATCACAACATAATCTTTAATAAATATCATGGTCATTTAGTATTAAATTAATTAATAAACATCATCACGATCATGATAACCATCGTACAAACATCATATTTGACTAATAAACACATTCAAACATCAAATTACCATTATATATTAACATCATCACAACACGAATATCAAATATACATCTCAATATGTCAAATAACTCATGCTATCACATATACACATCTATCTGTAAGCTAAACATTAAATGAACATATCTAACATGAGCTAACAATATGCGCCACATCATGATGATCACCAACATGAAAATTAAGTACAACTGAAACATGAACATAAAATACATTAAACATATATATATATATATATATATATATATATATATATATATATATATATATATAATGTTAAAAATATACAACGGTAATATAAATGTCATGGATCAGGCGCTGGTGGTAATATAACAATATCAATAGCAGTACAAGTGGATGCCTGCTCAGTAAAGCTGGGTGCAGCCTTGACAGTCGATGATCGAGCCTGCTCATGATCATGATCACTAGTATTGATGGATGCATCCGCTGGTGGTAGTAAAACATCATCAATATGAGAAATAGTAGTGGAGGCATGCTTATTCAATAGTGCAGCCTCGGCGGTCGATGGTCCAGCTTGCTCATGAACATGACTAGTACTGACGGATGCTGCGAACTGCTGACTGGACGTGGCCGATGGTCCAGCCTCATCTCCATGATGACTGTCAGATTCTGCTAGTAGAGCCTCATGCTCATCAAGCGCGCTGCAAGGTGAACGATCATGAGATGCATGTGAGTCGTTGCTTGCAGACTGTCCATCACATGCTGCGGCTCGACTACGCCTATAGCTACGAACAATCCTCCTTAGTCACGTAATCGTTGTCGTAGCTCCTACGACATGCCGCATCAGGCTGTACATGTCACGCGACATGCCTCTCCACATCCATAATAGCCTAGCATCAACATGTATGTCTATGAAATGAGCAGGCCTGATGCCCGCATCAACAATCAATGCACAGAGTTGGTTTCCCAACTCCATCCTATATCTAGTCTCAGGTCGACCACGCCTAACAAAAGGTAGCACCAGTGCACCATGAGCAGAAGCATGTCTCTCTGTTGCACCGGCCTCATTCTCATGATCATGATCATCCTCGACATCAGACATGTCCTGATTGTCATCATCAAGATCCACACCTAGATCATGTGGTGGACCCGACATCTCCTAGCCACTAAAAGAGCCAATGTCTGCAAAATATATATAAGTACACAACAATAATTAGACAATTTCATTACACAATTTAATAAAAACAAGTTAAAGAACATGTTAGAATAAATATAAATGAAACAATAATATTACCTCTATCATCTGGCGACTCATCAGCTATGAAGAGGATGTTGGGACACCCTCGCCAATCTAAGCCAGCATAAGGACATGGGACCATAATGAAGGGATGCAACCCGTCAACACTGGCTAGTAAGTCCAGTGAATCATGTGATATCCTGGCCGGAAACAAAGTGTCTCCCCTCTTGGGCATCATCTGCCCCCACATATGCATCCGGGCCTCAAACATCGGCCTACAAGGCTGTCGAAAAAAACTAGGTCTCACCTCTGGAAACCTATCAAAAAATAAACAAAACAACTCTGAAGAAAAAGGGAAGTTGACCGTCCCTTGTGCATGAGCACGACATCTATCTAAGGCCGTACAAAACTGCCGCAAAAAAATGGCAGACCACTTGACAAGTTGTGGTTGTTTTACTAAAGAATCAACATAATATAAAAGCGAGTAACTAATACGTCACCTATCATTGGTGTTGTACGAAATGGTCGAAATGATAAGGGAGAGGCACTGCATGTCTTGTCTACCAAAAGCACCTATACGTAACTGACCTCCAGGTACCTGAAACTTTGAAGGAGACAATACATGTGCTCGGATGTATCTCTAGGAGTAAAATAACTGACTCCCTGATACACAACCAGCTAGCACATCTGGGAATGAGGGAAAATCCAGTCCCTCTCCTCAATAGTCCTGTAATAAAATAAATATCCTCCTCAGTCAGTGTGTATCACTAGTTAGTACCAACCTGGAAAGCCTATCGGTGGGCATTCCACCTACAGATAAGATATCTCAAAAACACACTATGGGCCTTTAGGGAAGTAGTCTCCTCATAGAACTTGAGGAGGCCTACCTGCCTAAGGATCATCTGGGTATCTGCAGTAATATGGCGAGGGTATGCATCTCTCTCCCTCTCTCAGGCCTCCCATTGGCGAATCATGTCATACTGTTCAGCATGTTGTTGCTACTGTTGCTCCTCTTCTCTCTGAATCATTGCCATATTAAATATTTTTTTTAATTAAAATAGTCATGTATTTAGGAATATACATATATATATTTAAAAAAAAAAACAAACAGTTAAATCGGTGCGCCATAAAAACAATCACGCACTGGTAACGGTGCGTTTTAAGAATGTAGCGCACCGGTGCCGGTGCCCCTAATGAAATACAATGCACCGGCCGCGGTGCAACTGTCTATTTTTCAAGCATCGTTATCTTTATCAAAGTTTAGAATAGCGGTGTGTTGACTGAAATATATGCCTCGACGCGTATAGTCGTGTCAGTGCACTGAATTCTTGAAAATTACGTAGTCGACGGTGCGGTCTTTTACCCGGCCGCACCGTTGACCCTCTCGGAATCTAGAATGCGGTGTGCTGACATATACCGGGGCAGATAATTTCGTAAACGCGTCGCACTGTGATTCCCGTGGTCAATGGTGCGTCTGGATAAATGAGCGCACCGACTTTTATTTTATTTTTTTAGTTTAAAATTATTCGGGGCGCCTTTCAGTACCACCTCGGAAATGGTGCAGATGCCATTAGCACAGGTGGCGGTGCGGCCTGTAAATTTTACAGGCAGCACCGCTATCTGGTGTGAGCCGAACAGCTCCAACGCACCGCACGACAAATTTTTCTTTTTTCTTTTTTAATGGTTATTTTTAAGGTTATTTCAATTTATAATATGCTAAAAGGCTTAATTATGGAAAAAATAGAAAAATACCTGTACATTTCGCCGTCGAGGAGGCATATTGGCTGTAAAATTTGCAAAAGAAAATTTGCCCACCGTTTTTCAAAATTACAGCTGGATATTGGTGGCCAATGCAGAGCAGCAATGCGTGAAATGGGTGCAATGACAGTACCAATGTTAGGGTGACTCAGACAAGGGGAAATGGCACCGGTGTTTGAGAGCTCTAGAGCATTGAGGAAAGTGAAAAATGAGGTTTTTTGGCCGTAGTTTTTTTAAATTTTATTTAACCCTGTTCCAGTGCACGGGGTTTTATAGGCGCACCGGTACGCTTACCTACAACCGCACCGGGCCGTGTCAAATTTGGCGCGTTGTTTATAATGCACCGGGGCGGTTCCCTAACACCGCACTGGGACGTTTCAGTTTTGGCGCGAAATTTTGATGATGCATCGACGCAGAATATCCGTAAAGCACTGGTGCAGAATAATCGTAAAGCACTGGTTTTTTGGCCTTAATTTCTTTTTTTGTGTAATGCTAGTCCAGTGCGTGCAGCTTATAGGCGCACTGGTGCTCTTGGATAAGAACACACCGGCGCATGTCTTTTTTGGCGCGGTGTTTTATGATGCACCGGCGTGGAAGTGTGCTGAAGCACCGGTGCGTTACAATAAAAGGACACCCCAGACGTGTTTGTATGTCGCGTACGCTGTCTGGTGTGCCAATGTTTCATGCGCACCGGTGCATTCTATGGTAGGGCGCACACCGGTAATTGAGAGCTCAGGACCACTGGAAAATTGAAAAATCCAGGTTTTTTGCTGTAAATTTTTTTTTTTTAACCCTTTACTGGTGCACATGGTTTATAGGCGCACCGGTTCTGTTTCTTACAAACACACCAATCGGTTTGTGTTTTGGTGCGATGTATTATGATGCACCGGTGCGATTTCTTTCTACCGAACCGAGTGGTTTCAGTTTTGGCGCGGTGTTTTATAATGCACCGGCGCGGAAGAGTCGTGACGCACCGGTGCTATAGAATAATACGACGCACCAGGCGGGTGTGTACGGAGTGCATGATTTTCGGTGTGCCAATGCTTTGTTTCGCACCGATGCTTTCTCGGTTCCTCCGCACCGGGGCGACGTTTAATGATGAGCACACCAAGAGGAAAACATCCGCAAAACCCTCCGCCTACCAACCTCCTCTAGTAACCTCCGCTAGAAACATATGTGTGGGGTATTTTTCTATGGGGTTCCTCAAAAACATCCACTAGAGGGTCTTTTCCTTGTAGTGTGAGCTTACTTAATAAATGAATTGAAGGTATATTTGTGTATTTTCGGTGTATTTACACGTTATATGTTTATGAATTGTTCGTGCATGATTAGGGTTCGTTTCAATATATTTAGTTAATGAATGCATCATGAAGGTTATATTTTTGTTTTATATGATGACTAATGCATGTTAGAGTAGAAAGGCGCAGTGCGCAGGAAGAATAGTTAAGTAATTGAACACCACCTGTTATAGTAAGTTTACTGGTTCAACGAAGCTCTGATCAAGCCCTACATAGATATAAGCTCTAAGCCACACTCCATAGTCCCTCTGGATGTAGAAATATGGTTCTAGCATCCCCTAATATTGCCTCGGGTGAGACTTCAATTTGTGCAACAAATTTTTTCCGAAAGGGTCAGTAATAGCCAACAAGGCGTCTGTGAATAACTGAAAGGAGACCTTAAGAGAAGGTGATGTCACTGGACATGGATATTGATAAAGGGACATATGTTACAGAAACCATTTTGTGATTTCCTAATCTCCCACGAAGAGTTCAAATTATTGTTCGAAACATTTGAACACGCCGAAGTTCTGGCAAGATACTCAATGCTCTGAGGTGGTTGTGGAATATATCAATCCAAATTTTGTTTCATGGGGAAGCCTCTAAGGACGATAATGTATGATATGTGGGTTACCATGTTTAGTGATGTTGAATATGCAAAGGAGTAGGAGAGGATTGATTAACACGATGTTATGGTGGATTATGTAAATAACGGTTTGGTTCATGTCAGATTTTATTTATGTCATGAAGCCCTTTTATTAGGCCAAGTTCAATCCCCTAGAGGATTTTTTCAACAACTTACATAATTGATTAATCTATTGAAAAAAGAGGCACATATGTTTTTTTATTATGAGTTCCTATACATGATTTTGGAAGTTGAGACTAGTGTTTCAGATGATGATGTTGCCTCAACATACGAGAAATCAGACGACGACTTAAGGTCCATGTGCCGAGATTTCATTCTTTCTAATCATCTAATGAAAATTATTAATCCTTTTACTAAGAAATGGAGGGCCCATGAGCATGCCATGACTATAGCAGTTGTGGCGCAATTCAACAAAGAAGAGGTATCACGTGCCAAACCTTGCGTGAGTATTCATTTCTTCAACGAAGAAACATAGACAATGTAGCAGGACGTTGCACGAGAACGTGTGAAGCATGGAGAGTCAATTCATGACACCATAGGAGATTAGGGAAATTATCTAGCAAGCAATGTTGGCCTCCTGGTTCAGAGTGTGGTTGGAATATAGAGGGCAAGAGATCACAAAAGCCATGTGTATGAGAAGCCAAAGACATTGTGAAGGAGCCACTAAAATGAATACAATTGGAAAGGTACTTGGCAGACTCATACCCAATGTGCTTGATAGCAGATTTTGGATAATGCCTCGTGGACGAGCCAAGAGCGTAAAAAATATGATGATAGTGAAGTGCAAGTAATCCATGTGTGTTAATTAAATAGATTGATGAACCATGTACCGAAAGATAATTCCTAGAGAAATGGCAGTTACAATGGTTGATGACCCATGTAATCTGGTAGATGGGTTACTTTATATGGACTTCAATGTTAGATGTGCAACACATTGAGAAAGACAAGGAAGAGTGTAAGAACTAATGAAGTACTAATACTAACCAAGAAAAACACTAATTATAATGCAGATGATGTAATTTTGGCATATTGTTATAAGACCTGGTAGGCATGCGTACACAAAAGTTTAGAGTGATATAGAGCATGTGGGATTCTCTTAAGTACCCAAATATTTAAGGGGGTTAGATCCATAACAATTACATAGTCAAGTTTAAATGGGTGATTGTTAGGATTAAACTTGACTCGAGAATTATAGTCCACAACTGGTGGTTTTGAGCACATCGTTTTGTGGCCCATAGTATTAAGTAAGTTTTATTTGGATGGAAAAAAGCTTATAAATAGGATTATTAGTCTTGATATGTATATGTAAACTTGAGAGTTTATGGTGAAAATTTCAAGTGGAAATTTTAGGTTTTTTAGCCAATTATGTTAATTTCATTAAGATATTAACATGCTTCAAAAACTCAATTTTGCAGAAATAAAGAAGTTATCAGCACCATAACAGTATACACAAGACAATAAATGATGGAGGAGTTCACCCCTCCTGGGATACATCTCCTAGTTCAACTTCCAATGTTGGGCCTATTTCATTATGCTAAAAAATATGTATTTACATTGCTCAAAATGCTAAAAAAATATCTCTAATGGCTTGAGAACAGTAAAAAACCCCTAACTGGGATCATTCTGCACTCAAAAACGTAAAAAAAGTATTGAGTTATGCTCCATAGAAGTTTTTCTGTTAACTGTCCTTCAATTCGCACCCACTTGCAAACTGTTCTACATATTCCACCTTTTGCGGCCACATGGAGCGAAATATTTTCCCCGAGCCAACAAGATTGCTGCCAGTTTGGGTGCAAACTGTCGAACCCTTAATTGATCTCAATCAACCCTAAATCGATTAAAAAGGTGGCAAATAGCATAAAAAAACGTCATTGGATTGAGGTGGTTGGATTGTCGATTTGTTTGAACTTATTACCAATTTCGGTTAACCCAACTTGCAACTGTGGTTAAACCTTGAGGTTCTGCCGATGGTTTGAGGTAGGTTTTGTCATAGTTCTGACGCGGGTTCCACCAACATTTAACTTGACTGCCCACACTAACCATTCACATGTGGTTTGTGCCATATGTCTAACCCACTAGAGGTTGAACCTTGTTGAACCCGCCTGCATTTAATCTTACCTCTAATATCCAAGCTTGTTCACATGTTGAAACATATATGTCAACATATTTTCGCTTCTCAGACTTTTGTTAAATGTATAACATATGGTTTGTGTATGTCGCATTCACTGCTAGTTCATATGGTTGAAGAATTTGGGTTTGTGTTTATATATATATATATATATATATATATATATATATGGTTGCGGTCGAGGCTAACATCAGATCCTGTCTGCCCGCCATTTAGCGTGGTTGGGTGGACTGGGGTCTAGGGTTAACCCTGGTTCCAACCCTTGACTCTTCCGCTACCAACCTTCAAATAAAACATATGAACCATAGTAGTTGAGAAAAAACATACACGAGATGGTGGCGGGCTTTGCTGGCATGTCGTAGGTCACAGTTTCGAACCCTGTGGAGGAAGTTCAACCTCCAACCAAATTTTTTTAAGGCCATTAGGAGGCCACGTGGTAGACATATCCAGTGATTGGCCCACTTGGCTCCTCACACAAATGCACTTGAACCAATAGAAAACCATCAATTCAAACCAATAAATAAATGCCACTTGTCATCATATCATAGGATGATAAAAATATACAAACTATGTCCAGTCATTTCCTAGTCAGCTTACGGATTTTTGACTGGCCATCCCTGTAACCAATTTCTTAAATTTTTAGTTGTTTGCCAAATCGATCAGAACATGATATCGAGAGCATCCGATGTCGGTTTTGAGTGAAACGAGTTGCATTGGATTCAGGGAGACGAGATATTCGCTTTAGCATTGGTATAGAGAAAATCCAAGCACTTTTAATTTTGAGCATTAAACTGATCCATCAGATCAAGTCTCCATTGTAAGGTTCCAAGGTTTGAACAAGTGTGGGATTCCCAATCACGAGTTGTAAGGAACCAAGTATTGAGCATGTGTTGGCTCCTCGACTGGCTTGGCCAAGGATAGATAGAATTCCATTATTGGGGTTTTCCGAGAGTATTTCTTGGTGTTTTTCATTGTGTGACTACTTCAATATTGTGTTGATTATTGTGTGTATTTACCTTGCCTTTTATACATAACATGTCAATTCTTTTTTATCGACATGTTTTTGAGTGCTTTGAACATTGTAGCCATCGGTAACTTGGTTAGCATTGCAACTTTAGCTCAATCTATCTCCAAGACTTTGTTGTACAAGGCTTCAACTGTTGCTTGCAATTTTTCAATTTCATCCCAATCGTGCTCATCAATCCATGTTTATTGAGTAATGACCTTGTTTTGCAGGTCCACAATAGAAGTGAACAACAAGAAATCAACTGGAATGTGCAATTTTAAGCTCAAATTTATTAAATGGAAAGAAGATTCAGATTCAAATGAAGAAGAGGAAATGAATAGAGCCCATCCCAAGGAGACAAAAATAAGTTATAGTTATTGCCTTGACTCCATATAATGCCTTCCATGGGAGCAGATCAAAAGATGACCAGCTCAATTATTTTGCCTTCCCGTTACCCTCCATAGTTTGCTAAGAGCCTTAAACATGGTATTCAAAATCCAAATTAATTGAAACACACATCCTAAAGATAATCATTTGGTCCCAAAATTATCTTAGACCATGGGAAGCCATGAGAGAAGTCGAGTAGGTACAAAGTGTAATGGAGAAAAATATTTAGTAAATAGTACCATTGAGCACTTGGCACAACATGATATTCATGAAGAAGTTCGATCAACAAACTAACAAATAGCTGCATAAAATAACTAGCTTGCAAGAGGAGGTATTATCAAAATATGTGATACTGTAAAATTTGAGAAGTTTCCTTCATGGTCAAAAGGAGACAAGTAATAGAATCATGGTCTAACTCTATCGACTTGTGAAACATTGTGCATATTTATAACAAGTGGAGCCATATAAACTTTGCTAAGCATTAGTACATAATAAACATCAAAACACTTATTTTCTCAATACATTTCACATTGCTAAAATTAAAAAAACATAAAATTAACTAAATTAAAACTTTATCATTATTATTATTATGTTATTATAGAAATAATTAACAAGTGTGGGATTCCCAATCACGAGTTGTAAGGAGCCAAGTATTGAGCATGTGTTGGCTCCTCGATTGGCTTGGCCAAGGATAGATAGAATTCCATTATTGGGTTTTTCCCTAGAATTGGGGTTTTCCGAGAGTATTTCTTGGTGTTTTTCATTGTGTGACTTCTTCAATATTGTGTTTATGATTGTGTTTATTTACCTTGCCTTTTATACATAACATGCCAATTCTTTTTTATCGACATGTTTTTGAGTGCTTTGAACATTGTAGCCATCGGTAACTTGGTTAGCATTGCAACTTTAGCTCAATCTATCTCCAAGACTTTGTTGTACAAGGCTTCAACTGTTGCCTGCAATTTTTCCATTTCATCCCAATCGTTCTCATCGATCCATGTTTATTGAGTAATGACCTTGTTTTGCAGGTCCATAATAGAAGTGAACAACAAGAAATCAACTGCAATGTGCAATTTTAAGCTCAAATTTATTAAATTGAAAGAAGATTCAGATTCAGATGAAGAAGAGGAGATGAATAGAGCCCATCCCAAGGAGACAAAAATAAGTTATAGTTATTGCCTTGACTCCATATAATGCCTTCCATGGGAGCATATCAAAAGATGACGAGCTCAGTTATTTTGCCTTCTCCTTACCCTCCATAGTTTGCTAAGAGCCTTAAACATGGTATTCAAAATCCAAATTAATTGAAACACACAATCTAAAGATAATAATTTGGTCCCAAAATTATCTTAGACCATGGGAAGCCATGAGAGAAGTCGAGTAGGTACAAAGTGTAATGGAGAAAAATATTTAGTAAATAGTACCATTGAGCACTTGGCACAACATGATATTCATGAAGAAGTTCGATCAACAAACTAACAAATAGCCGCATAAAATAACTAGCTTGCAAGAGGAGGTATTATCAAAATATACGATATTGTAAAATTTGAGAAGTTTCCTTCATGGTCAAAAGGAGACCAAGTAATAGAATCGTGGTCTAACTCTATCGACTTGTGAAACATTGTGCATGTTTATAACAAGTGGAGCCATATAAACTTTGCTAAGCATTAGTACATAATAAACATCAAAACACTTATTTTCTCAATACATTTCACATTGCTAAAATTAAAAAAACATAAAATTAACTAAATTAAAACTTTGTTATTATTATTATGTTTAATTATAAAAATAATTAATATTGAAGTTAAACATACATAAATTTAAAAAATATAGAACAAGATTCTTAACTATGGATATTTACTTAACAGAGTGGTGAGAGTGATGACACTTCAGGTTTTTCAACTATCTGCAACTTCACAGAACACCGTTGTCGGGTACCTGAGCTCAGATACTCCCCTCTCGACTGCTCCATGGAGTCATGTTGGGTCAGATGGCTACATTTTGCACATAGTCGAATATTTTTGGAAGTTCACATCTGTAGGGGCATACGTTGTTATGGGTTTTCAAAGATATTAGTACTCTGTGGACGCCCGAGGACGGTTTTTGCACTGACATCGAGACTTGGTCCTGGTATTTTCCCTCTTCTGCTATCATGTTCAATATGCTTGCATTTCATTTGCGTGGGAGCCATGTTTATGCATTGAGGTGCTCAACTATATAAACTTTGTGCTGACCTCCATGCGTTTATTTCATATAATATTGTCCATTAGTGGGGTTTTGCACTCAAATTTGTTGGGGCGACGTTTCCTTTGGTGGACTCCTTTTTACGAGATCTTTCATAACATTCCCTAATACGAGAATGTATTTTCACTCACAAAATATAACATGAAACCCCCATTCTTATTTTTTATTTATGTTCCTCTAGAGACATAGCATAATATGAATCCCACGTTCCAGATTTTTATTAAAATTTTTTGTGGGAGATCAAAGCTTATATGGGTTAAAAATACCTCTATTGCATGCTTTGTAAAACAAACTATTGAAGTATTACTTGGCATTCGTTATTGTTTCCTAAGTATTTAATTCGAAGGGAAGTTCTTATTGGACTCACATCACATTCAAGACTATAATATTTCCAAAAACACTTCCATCATTTTGAATACAGGACTTCGGGGGAGCTCCTCCTTCAAAATCAAATAATAAATCTCGTGTCTCCTACAAAGATGTAGCAGCCCAAAGGAAGGCTACAAATACAAAAATTCAACCTTAATTGTTTTTGGGCGCATACATTGTTGAAAAAATGGAGAAAGACCCATCAATGGAAATAAACCTCCCTGAGGTAAATTCTCTTTTCTTTGTTCTGCAATCCAAAACAGTTATCTACAAATTTAATGGTTTTTGGCCCATACTGGAGGCATTTATATAATGGATTGTCTCCAATTGGATCCCATACTTTGAATTTTTATTGTGTTCAAAAGTATTTTTCATAATACATTTCGAAACACAAAAGGATTTGGATTATGATTTACATGCAGGGCCATGGTTTTGGGGTATAGCTGGACTTTTCATTGCGCCTTGGTTCCCCGAGTTTGATGCTAACACCATGGTAGTCTCTACAATGTCGATTTTAGTGTGAATTTAAAATCTCCCCCTTCCATTTTACACCATAAACTCCTAGAAGATATGGACAACACATTGGGAAAATTAAAAAAAATGGATCTAGAAATAACTAAAAATGGTATTTTCACATATGTTAGGATATGTGTGGAGATTGATCTCAGGAAAGGACTTCTAGATCATATATATATGAAACATCACAATTTTCACTGGTCTCAAGTCATTGATTATGAAAATACGACATTTATATGCCGCATATATTTCCAGACGAGTCATTTGTAACATGACTGCCCCCAGGTAAGAAATAATCCTAAGAAGAAGAAGAAACAACCTAATAAATCAAGAGGATGGCAATTATCAGAACAATATCCTCTTGACGATGAAGAAGAGGAAAATTAGGAATGAAAACTTGAACAAGAAGAAATGAATGACAATTACCAGCAGAAAGATGTACAAGAAGGGGGAATTGTGGATCAGTTGGTCCCCGACATTGTACAACAGGAAGGAAAGGAACTCGTGGACTCATTGATAGTGGATGGACTCGGGGGCTCAAAAAGATCCCATGTCGCAGAAAACTCATATTCTAACAAAGACGTCCTGCATGAATTGGAATTGGTTCTAGTAGATCCAAATCAAGATGGCTAGAAAATAGTGCATAGGCGGAAATGTAAAAGAGAAAACATATGAAATTAGTCAACCCCTTATTTCTACATGCTCCTTATTGTATTTTTATTGCTTTTTTTTTTTCTTGAGGTTGCTTGCCATATTATAGACCTCCTTTCATTTTCCAACTCAATTTTTTGTTCTTGTCTCACACTTTCCTGATCCTATTTTCATACATACTAAGTGTGTCTAAAAAATTTAATTTTTATTTTCATTAATGGAAATTATTATTATTATTATTATTTTTTCTATGGAAAAACAAACTATGGAGATTTACTCACACATTACCATGGAGATTCTTAATCTATAAATAGGATTTGTTACAATACCATGGCTTATGAATACCACATGCCCCAAAATCCATACACTTTTTCACCTGGATTTTTTTTTAATTAATCAATTTAATTGAAAAGGAAAAAAAAGGCAAGCCCATGGGGCATTGAGCATATGGTGACATGGTGTTATGTTAAGGCACTTCATGGTGTAAAAGTCATCGGTTAGAAATTCCATGGGCTTGGGTGATTTTGATGGCTTAGATGCCCCTAGGTCATGGATATTCAAGCCAAATGTTAGTTGTGCAAATTATCTAAGGATTCACATAAACTAGCAAACAAAAAATAGAAGGAAAAGCATGAATAACTACTTTCGAGAAAATATTAAACCTTTAATTTATGTATACTACTAAAGATATTCTAGAATATTATGTAGATGTTAAATTACTACCATCAACCAGCCCAAAGGGCGTAGAAAATATGGTGACAAGGTGTTATGCTAAGGCACTTTATGGCGTAAAGGTCACTGGTTCCAAACTACGTTGGAAAAAATCCAACCATGCTAAGGGCTAGTGTGACCGAGGATAGATTGATCCCAAGTGATTTTGACAGCTTAGATGAGTTTAGGTCATCACTACTCAAACCGCATATTATTCGTGTTAGTTATCTCAAGGCTCACACAGACAAAAAAATTGTTGGGAGTGCATACAAATCAACTCATTGTCTAATATCTATTGAGTAAATCAAATCTATGCAACGCAAAGGGATGGGATGCATTGAGGAAATAAAATCTATGTAAAGGGATGGGGGATATGTTTTAATGTTTTGCATCTTTCATGAAAATGGGAAGTTTGATGAAAATTGGGTGAAATATCTTCTCAAATTTCTATTCGATGAATGGGACTGCGACACACCCTATGTATTTCTTGTAACGATGGACATGATACAATAGTTTGGGGAACCTCGTACATGGCCCAACGCTCTCACTGGTGCTCTCTCTTTTATGTTTAGTGTGCCTCTCTTTATGGTTACTTCTCCACATTTCTTTTTTGTTGTTTTCAAATCTTGTGTGTAACTGGACTTCTCTGTCAAATTTACTAATGGATTTGCGTAACTACTTTATTACCTTTGTGGGTAGACCTACTTTCCACTTATTCGCCTATGCCTTCCTCATTAGTTTTTTCTTGTGGGTTCTGTTGGTAACCTTTCTCTGAAGCTTTTTTTATGTGGTTTCTTTTTGCGACCTCTATATTTTTGAACCGCATGCATATTTTCATCCGGCTTTTTTTCCTGGTATGAAATCATATTTTTTTTCTGGTGATGTTCCATATTTTACTTATGCTCATATGTGTTGTTTTCATCCTGATACACATATGTTTCGAACATTTTCGCCACCCCTGACCACATTCGATCATGTGTTTTCCTAGATGGTCATAGGAACCTTCTCCGGGTGGGTATTTTTGTCTTGATTTCTCTTCCTATTACATGCAAATGCAATATTGGAGTGTTGCACTTGGGAGGTTATTCGATGATGACTCCTCTACAGAGCTTGAAAAACAAGGTTTCTCTCGACTTCCATACCTTTGGTGCAAATGGAAGGACTCTTTCAACATCTCTTGACCTTTCAATAAAATTAGTTCCCCTATCTGCAATTTATGGTGGCATTTCAGGGGCTATTAGTGTTATTGTTGTTGTGAATAACGTCGTTTCTATGGTGGTGTTGTGCGGGTGGTGCTGGTGTTGCTGTGCGGATAACATAGGTGGTGCTGTTGTGTGGGTGGCGAGGGTAGGGATGTGGTGCTAGTGGTGTTGTGCAAGTGACGCGGGTGGCACTGTTTTACGTCAACTTTTCTCTACTATTTTTGGACACTTTCTATTGAGATTTTATTTTTGTAGGGGGTGCCAGGTTGAAATTATCCCTAACCACGTCTGACACGAATCATGGATATTGGATTTTGTGACAACCTTCTCCTTATCCCTTGCCGACGTGTCTTCCCTTTTCCGCGTCCACTATGACATTCCTTCCCTCTCTGACATCATTTTGTGACCCGACCTCCACCCACCATGGGTTTTTTATTCTCCCACTCCATTTCTGTCGTGTATGCCTGCTTTGCCTCCCTCGAAATTTCGTCCCTCGCACGGGGCGTACGACTTTTCCTACATTCTCTATTTTGGGCCTGCACGATACTCTACTTTCAAAATATTTCTTTACTTTTTCCTAGGCGGTGGTGGGTGGTTTTTGAATTGAACGCGATGTCGTGGATGAATCTTGACTCAGGGATACATGGATGATTACGAGGCATCTCTTGATGCCGACATCTCGGCACAAGAAAATTTTCTGCGGACCACGTTGGAGATGGAACAATCATGGGCAAGAGCTAGTGTCCACATGGGCATTCTACCGGGGGGTTCACAGGCGGGTGATGTGACACCCTCATAGGCTCCCACATGCTCCTTACATGCACATGCAATCGAAAATGGTCTTCACACTCAATAGATGCATCGGGGATGACGAAAAAAACATGTACGCAATGGTCTTGAACCCAAGTTACTCAGCTCCAGACATGATGTTCTATGGGATCGTGTGGTGAGTCTCCAAAACAGGGCGTTGGTGGGTCGTTGGTTTTTCTCTGGTCACATAATATGGATATGGAGGGTTGGGTTTTGGCTCAGTGGAAACCCCAGTTGGGCTATACCCCCAAGGTTATCCGTTTGACGAACCACTGGTTCAACTTCCACTTTCTCCATTAGGCGGATGCTCTGAAAATATTAATGAAGCCATGGGTGTGCGGTTAAAGTTTTCTGCAACTTAGAAAATGATACGTGGACTTCAATCCTTTCACCAATGGCCTTCAAAACCAGTATACATGGGTTAAAATATCGGGTCTACCACTCGAATGTTGGACCAAGACTGCCCTAGAGGGGATTGGTAACTCTATGGGTAAATTCATTTACATGGACCCGAAGGTGTTGGGAGCTTGCAACAAGAAAATGGTCTGGATCCTCATGGAGGTGGATTGCATGGGTGGTATCTGGGAAGATATAAATTTGGAATGGGGTCCTTTGCACATCATCTAGCAAATTGACTATTGCGGGGTGCCTTTCTGGTGTCTGCTATGCCACAATACTAGTAATATCATCGACTGTTGTCCATTGTGCAAACATAAGGTTGATATGGCTTAGTGAAACCAGAAAAATGATGAGCGAGGATATGGTGACACTCTGTCGGGCACGTCTACGGAACTGCATACTTTCGTGGTTTCTGATGACCCCTCTCACTACACTCACAATTTTTATTCTGTTACTTCACAATCTCCCCGTACCTCCCTTGACGTTGATTCTAATCCACATCCTCCCTCTCGCCCTCTGGTCACGATCCTTGGGGAAATCTCCCTCAAAACATTCGACCTCTCCCTTGGCCATCCCACTCCTTTCGCTGTCATATGTAACCATCCCAACACATCTCATCATGACGTGCTCAGAACCTCGTCTCGCACCCCTGAAAATTGCCCACCGACTTACTCCCTTCCGCTGGTTGTTTCCTCCTCACCTACTGTGTCCTCCTCCCCCAAAAATTTCACGGACAACGATATTCAATTCCTCCTCCATAGCCCTATTATGGACATCTCCACCCTTACCGTCAATAAGGGATCGTAAGGGGAAAATTCCCTCATCATCAGTCAACATTTTGCTAAGAACATCGCCACTCGCTGTAAATCGAGAAGAGGTGGCCACGACCATCACCACCACCACCAGGGTTTACCCTTGAACATTGATTTCAACAATTTACTGGACATTCTGATCCTTGACTCTTCCTCTTCCAGGGCCCTTAGAGACCAATTGTCCCTTGCAGCTAGGCCATCATGACCATTCTCTTCCTCAATTTACGTGGCTTGGGAGATGCCACTAAAAGGATGTATATTCGCCACTTCCTATCCACTTTCTGATCCCTTATTTTCCTCATCCAAGAAACCATGGTTGATTCGTCCAGATCTTTGGCTTTATTTAGGATCATTTATCCTCACGTGCATATGATGGTCGTCGATTCCCGCGGCTTATCGATCGATCTTGTTGCATTACGGGACCCAACATGGGAAAATTTCAAAGCTCATCATTTTTTTGCTGATATTCTACTTTCTGCAAGGTTCCATGGCTATAAAGAGAAACTTCATATTTGGAACATATATGCTACTTTATCAAACATGCCCACCTTCTAGAACTGGGTTAGGGAATCAAATGTTCTTAATCTTCCTTCACGAATTATTGGAGGAGAGTTCAACCTGAATTTGTAACATCATGAATGTTGGGGGTCCTCCAGACCCCGCAAATATCTATTTGAAATTTTGCCTGGTCTTTTTTATTATAATAACTTGGTTGATGTTTTCCCTCTCCCCTCCAGCCCACCTAGGACATTTAGCGATCCAGGGATGATTACATTGGCAAGAGATTGGATCATTTCTTGGTTCATCAGAGCCTCATGAAAACACTGGAAATTTTTGGTCAATGCTGGTGAAATGTTTTATATCATACCATTTTCCTATTATGTTACAGTGGAGATTGAAGCAGACATGGAAAGGGATCCCCTTCAAATTCAACCGTACTTGGCTCGAAGACGAGGAGTTCAACTTCTTGGTTAAATAGTTGTGGAATACTTTTCCTTAGTTGCCTGATCAATATGCAACGGACTACATCACGTCCATTTTAGATACCCTCAAGAGCAGGGTTCGAACATGGGAGCACAAAAACAAGGCACATTTAGTTGTCGAACTGAAGATGGTGTTTGATGTGATTCAACACTATAGTACTTGCCTCAGGGAGGGTCGACCCACTCAGATGGAACTGGACATACTCAAAACTCTCGAGATGAGGAGCAAACATACCTTAAAATTTCACGAGGAAACTTGGAGACTCAAGAGTTAGGCCATCTAGATTCACGTGGGTGATCGAAACACTAAATGTTTCCACAGATTTGCAAATCATAGGAGGAACACAAATTCTATTTCTAATATCAGAGGTGTGGATGGTACCCTCAAATATACAGAGGTGGATATTTGCGGGAGGTCGTTTAGTTTTTTTGGTACACTTTTTAATGAACATGATGATGTTAACATTGAAGATATTCTTTGGGTTGTTGAGGAGTTCCCAGTGATGTTCGAGATTCTAACATGCATCTGAACTACCCTATCTCTTTGGATGAAATCCACTCTTTGCTCTGCTCTTTCACAAAGGCCAAATGCCCCAGTCACGACAGTTGGACTGTTGAAGTTTTAATCCATTTTTTTGACTTGATGGGAGAGTCTCTTCGGGCTATGGTTGATGAATCTAGAGTCAAGAAATCTATCGCTAGATCCATCAAGGCTACTTTCATCACCTTGATCCCCAAAGTATCTGCGTCGTCATCCTTCTCAGAATTCAAGCCCATCTCTCTGTGTAATATTCTGTAAAAATTAATTTCCAAGGTTATCGATGATAACATTAAAGGAGTACTCTCTACTCATATCACCCAAGAACAATTCGACTTCCTCTCTAGCAGGTCAATTCATGACGCAATTGCAATAGTGTAGGAATGTGTGCACTCCATACATTCCAAGAAGAAGGAGGTGGTCGTCATGAATATTGATTTGAGGAGGGCTTATGACTATGTCAACTTGAGACTGCTTCCTCTCATTCTTGTTAAGGTCGGTTTGGAATATGGTAATGCAGAATGGATTATGGTGTGCATTACAAGCATATGGATTGCCATAGTGATCAATGGCTATCCTGCCAATTTTTTCAGAGCCCACTTGGGGCTAAGGCGAGGTTGTTCATTATCCCCTCTATTTTTTTTTTTTTTATTGGTCATGGATGGTTTTAGCAGGAATATAAACTTTTCTTGGAGTTTAAATAATTTTTAGGGACAATGGATGGCCCCTCAGGTATGCATTACACACATCTTTTTTGTTGATGATATTTTGTCCTTCGATATCGTAAAAAGGGAGCAATGGAAAGCTTTACTTCACATTTTCCAACAGATGGGGGAAACTACTGGCCTATACATAAATAGGCCCAAGTCTTGCTTATACTTCTCCTCTGGTGACAACCGAGACATCATATACATTGTTGGCTTGTTTAACATGAATATTTCTCCTTTACATAATGGTTTTTCATATCCGGGCTTTCGACTCAAACCGAATTACTACAAATTTGAAGATTGGACGTGGCACTTATCTAGGTTTGATAAGAAATTAAAAGGTCGGTCTTTTCACTATCTCTCTCTCGGTGGTCGTTTTATTTTGATACAATCTGTCTTGTAGCAGATGGAGATTTACTGGTCACAACTATTTGCACTTCTTGTTAGTATATCTAACCTCATCTGATCACATCTTGCTTGGTTGTTATGGTTTAGCATTGGAGTTGCAAACAAATATCATCTTGTCTCCTGGGAGAACATCTCCAGACCGAAATACACAGATGGATGGGGGATCCTGGATTCCCGGGTATTTTGAATTTCTTTAATATTGAAGTCCTTATGGTAGGCTCTCTTCCGGGGACGCACTTAGGGTCATAACATCTCTACAAAATACGTTCGGCACCAACACATTTCCTACTGGATTTCCATGAAGGAGATTGGCATCAAACATGGATGCTACATCTGGTCCAGTTTTTAGAAAATTAAACCATGGTTTTTACAACGGGTGGTTTGGACTTTTAGAGGGGGGAATCTATTGCTAATTGGTTAGGACAACATTGCATTTGTAAATGAAAACTATCTTCTTTCCATGGATACCATCAACTCACTTCACCACAAAGGTCTTTTCTTAATCTTGAACAAATTATAAGAAATTGTGAACATTGTATGCCCGTTTGGATGCACGCTTCCCAGATTAGAATACAAGGTCTTATGGATTTGGAATGGAATCATTACATACAATTTCTTAGAGATACAAGTTTGTGCAGGAAACTAGATGGTTACTATATCTCTTGGGGTGGTCGTATTCAAAATGGTTTTGTGGTTGTTTCTGAAACGTATCGTCACATCACATCACGCAACTAAAACTGGGGGCTTTGACCACCAATTGGTTTCTTCCTATCTAGAAATTGAAGATCCCACTCAAAATCATATGATTTTATCTGGCTCGCCTGGAAGAATAAGATCCTCAAATGGGACAACCTGTGCAAAAGAGGCTTCCTGAAGCCTAGTTTATGTCTATCACCATGCTAGATAATGTTTCTCTCTGATGATGTCTTTATAATGCCTACTTTCCATGTTAGTTTTATGATGTATTTTTTTACCACTCTTATGTGGGCTCTTCTAATGTTCTATATCTTGAAAGCTATATAGTATATTGTAATATGCAAACTGATATTTTCTCTAATAAGACTCCCTCTAAAAAAAGTGACTAAACCAATACCTAGCATCTACCTACAATTATTAAACATAACATTAAAATAAATCCGGTCAAATTTGTGATTCTATATTCTATTTGAAAACAAAGCCGGTATTGAAAAATTGCATCGGTCAAATTTACCATTCTCTATTCTATTTGAAAACAAAGCCTAAACGTGGTATTGAAAAATTGCACCGTTGGCACAACAAAATCTCACGTCGCCTGAGAGATTCGAACTCTCCCGGAGAAACCCCATGTACTTAGCAGGCACACGCCTTAACCACTCGGCCAAAGCGACGCGCTTAAAATAAGCGTACTGCGCATCCGTGATTAGAGATTAATTGCTTACGCATAATTGAGTAATATAAAGATGTGTACAATGATGATAATTCAACATTCTATAAACCTCCTTTTAGTTTTTTTGGAAAGTGAAGTGAACTTTCACGTGTTTTGTTTGTTTGTATTTTTCAACATAATATTTGAAAATGATTGATATATTATTTTATTTTATTTATAATTTTGTTTCCATTTTATTTCAGCGGAGTTAATTATTATGGTTTGTTTGTTTGTTTGTTTTCTTTTTTTTCAGTTTGTCAATATTTTTTTTTTTCATGAGATTGTTTATAAATTTAATAATTTTAGTTTATTATTTTAATAATTTTCTTTTAAATAATGTTTCTCAATATGTTTTTTTTTCATGAGATTGTTTATAAATTTAATAATTTTAGTTTATTATTTTAATATTTTTTTTGAAAAAAAATCATTTAAAATATATCCAAAAAATTATAAAAGATAAAATGTTTAAAATATATATCTTTTGTTTTTTTTTAAATAAATAATATGTGAGAGAATCTATTCATTTTTTTTGATTAAATATACACCTAAAGATATTGTAATTGGGTGTGCTCAAAGAGGCTAGATTTAATAATAAGGGTATCGCTCAATGTCCAATAATTCAATTTCTTATAATGTGCAACATATATAAATAAAACTAAGATTAAGCTTTCTACACAAAGTTATGTATACAAAAACTTTGTTATAGTGAGAGAATTTATGTGAAGATAAGGAGACTCAATGTTATTTATGTGGATGGAAAATTTTTATCCTAGAAATCACTTAAAGAAAAACACTATTAAAAAATGGGAATATTTGTGTCTATTGATGCAACATACATCTAAGAGTTGAAACATTATATCAATTAAATCAAAGTGATGGCAAAGATGCAAAGTTAGTTTTCAAGTTATGTCAATTTCTCAAATTCAAAAAGAGATTGAGGTGTATAATGGATACTTATTGAATGGTTATTATTAGAAGGGAAAGTTAATAGAGGCAAAAGAGAGTTGGAGAAAGACAAATACTATTGTTACCATTACTTCCCAAGAATGGAATAAGATCAATGTTAATTATGGTATGCCAAAGAAGTCATTTGGTGGGACAATGTAGTATAACACATACTCTACCAAATAGTTAACAAAATGATAGAGTAATGCATTAAAGGAAAACAATATTTTATGTAATTATTATAAGTTTATAAGGCATTTGAAAGAAGATTGTTGGAGATTACATTTAGAGACTTGTTGAAAGTCTTCTTAGACATGGCAAGGAGAGAAATTTTCAATTCCTAAATTTGTAACTGATTTAGGCATTTCCTTGATATCAATGATCCATATTAATTTGTGAAGTATGGTAAGTTATTATTTATTCTAGTCTAGATTAAGAACACAGTTATGGCTACATGATTGGATAATGTTAGCCAAAATGGTTAGAAGCAAAAATAAACAAGCATAACTACCCACAACCATGCATTTTGAACCTTTAATCTCCTTAAGTTGGCTTACCAAGTGATCCAGATTTAATGAAGGAACGAAATAAAATACAAATATAAACAAGAACATAGAGATACAATGAAAACAAAACTTCAATTCATTAATAATAAAGTACTAAAAATTTCTCGGATCCGGGTGACGTAATAAACAGGCCATCCCATGGTGTGCGATGATGCAACAGGTAAGGGATCATTGACGCCATGATAGATAGGCCGCACCACGTCGCAACAAGTTTCAATTAATGGAGTTAACGATACAGATGACGGCCAACTATGACCTCGATCAAAGAGGCACAACCATAAATCCTCCTCAACGCACTCACTCTCGCATTTCACCACCTACTCTCATGTGCAACTTCGACGTAATTCTCCTCCTTGGCTTGGCCTGCTCCCTGCACCTCAGCCTTGTCCCCTGCAACACTTGTATCTCTATGGCGCTAAGGCATCGGCAGAAGCCTCGCAGAGGAAGCATCTAGGGCGCCCTCTCTGCCAGGCTGACCAAAGATTCAGCGGATAGACACTTCCACTCTAATGAAGATCCCTCCTCTACTCCCTTCGCTCAGATCATTGCCATTACTTCTACTCGCTCCTCCACTTTTGAAGCTCTTTTTGTTCCTCTCGTAGTCCTGTTCATCCCTTTTGCTGATCCCTCCATGATGCCCCTGCCCAGAATCAAGCAGAAATACCGCAAATCCACCATACCCAGCTCCTCAACGCCTCCACCCAAGAAGCTGGAATGCCTGCCTATCAAGGCTTCCTCAATGCACATTCCCAATCTTTGGACTTACACTACAGGTGGCTGGAGTAGGCGCGATGAGAGGGGAGAGCCGAAATAGGTCCCTTACATCTTCACAGAGGAGGAGGAGGAAGTAGGCCGTATTTATGAGTGTCCTATGATGGAGGAAGAATCGGAGGAACCTGAAGCAGACCGGCATGGGGAAGCATGAAAGGACTGGAGGTTTTTGCACCACAGTTCACTTCTGGACATACTTGATATTTGTAGTTTTTTCAGTTTTACTTAGTGTTTTAGCGAATCTAGATACTTCAAACATTTTGAGACAATCCAAGGGTTGGTTTCCCTGCCATGGGCAGCCCCTCCTTTTGATATTTTGGACACAATTGAGAGCATGAATTGGATAAATTCCTCAGCTAAAACCATGGAATGTAAAATATTTTTTTAATCAATAGAATTTAGAATAGCTTACAAAAAAAAAAAAATACAAAAAATTGTTTACATGCAAAATGGAAATAAAATAGCTCAGGTGATGGTAGCTTATCTCTTAGAAGAGATGTGGCGGCTACATGCCTTCTAAATTGTGGTACAATGAGGCTCGAAGACCTATTTATTATTGAGAAACAATGGAAAACACTAAACATCCAAAAACCTAACCCTAGGAGATGAAGCACCAAAAGTCTATGGACCCCGTTGGGGTAAATTTGTACATCAACTTTTCGGGGTCGTAACTTTAGCATATGATCTCTGTTTGACATGTAAGATACCTCATTAGAAATATCTATCTGAGGACTACAAATTTTGACTGCAAATCCCTACAAAATGTTACAAGCTTGTCCGTTTTCCAAAAAAATGTCATTTAGGTCCTCAAAATGGCTCTAGAAGTCCAGGACCCGAAAAACTACCAAAAATAGTAAATTATGCTACAATTAAGGAAACTAAAAGAAAAAATGGTGGGCGTCCAAGTGGAATAGGAGGGTGGCCACCAATATCCACCTGGATCACCAAGAATAATGATTGACTTAGCCAATGGAAATGCAAATTAAATTTTGATATCTCATAGAATACATTGAGGAAGTTGATTTTGAGGCAGTGCCTTTAGATGTGAAATATCATTTTTGGCAATCCCCACCTCTAGATTCATGATACATTCTATTAACGATGAAAAAAATCATACATATTAGGAAAGGAAGGGTGAGAATATTCAATGTTGAACATAGAAATATCCAACACCCTGGTGCTAGTCTTTATCAAGGCTCAAAGGTTTATTAAGGCCTCAATTTAGTTTGTATTTTTTGTTTTATAACCAAAGAAGTAAGGCAAAGTATTTTTGCCCACGTGGTGTAGAGCAGTCGGTGATGGGGTGCACTATTAAGGCACTCCGTATGCAAGGTCACAGGTTCGAAACCCGTGGGTGGGATGGGAGGAGAAAAAATGGAAAGATTAGGATTATTCTAAACTACCAAAAAAAAAATGATAAAGTATTTTTTTCCAATCAATTTTGACCTTGGACAACAAGGGATAATCCTCAATTCAATTTTCATGACTTTGTCACTGAAAGAAAGTATTCAAAAGGTTCATATACCACCCAATTTGATGAATGATCATTGAGCTAATTTTGAAAAAAATCCACTGACCAAAATGAAAATATGCCTTTGAGGGTGAGGGTTAAAGCATTATCAAGGTTCATATAAATTTTACTACTTAGTGGGAATGGAGATGGATTTGAGAATATCCCATAATTGAATGGGGAGGCTTGGAAAATCAACCTAGTTAGGACATTGTTGCTAAAAAAATATTTTCCCAATAAATTCTTGTACCGCTCAAACAATAATGCAATATTATTGCTACACATCAAGGAGCATGCATGACCAAATCTTAGTCATGATTAACCTCTTTTAAATAGGACTAGAAAAAATTATTTTCTTAGGATCCTAGTGGTCATGCAAATATTGTTGTGTGGTTGAGCTAGGGCTTGCTATGCATTACACAATAATAAACTTTGTTAATTTTGACTTAATTTTGACCTTGAACTTGATTAAATGATTAATATTTTCCAAAGGTACTCAATATTATCTATTTCTCTTTCTATCTCAATTAAAGTCCTTAAATGATCTTATTTCATTCTACTTCCTAAACCCCTCCACTTATACGAAATGTTTTTAATGACTTACTTGATTTTGGGTGAAGGCTTATTGCAATGTGCATTGTGATCATAACACTTTGTTCCATGTATTTTAATCATGTCTTAATTCCTTGTTAGTGCCCCTTCTTCTTTGTTGCTTTTATCCATCATTAATGTCCTCATCTCCCCAAACCAATGTTATTATGTTCTTGGTCACAATGTTTCATTTCTCTAGTTCAAATGATCTAGTTGTTCCTATAATATTGTAAATGGGGATGGTTGAGTAATCATGTTTAGCCACCTTCTCCAATACCTAATTTGGGATGTTGGTAGGAAATCAATTAATTCCCTATTTGGTTTCAATCTATATGGAGCATCACTTAAGTTTAGACGAAGCATCACTTAAGTTCAGACGAGGCAATGTAGGGTCACCTATCTCAACATCTTCCTTTCCTATATCTTACTTTTCTAGATATTGAGTGTTGATTACCTCAAATATGTTTGTTGTGGTAAGAGTTGTTATCTATGATGCTCATTGCATTTATTAAAATTGTTTTTGATTTTCCTTCATCTTCTATTACAATTTGTGGCAATCAAGTTGTTTGTTGGAAGTATTGGTTTCTTATTGAGATTGAGAGTTCTCATAATTCGAGATGAAGTGGCCATACTCAGGGAATTTATGGCATTTGAAGAGAAATTGTTCATAATCAAACACTTGGATGTGAATCCAAACAACTTGATGCAACTAAATTTTTTTCGAGGACATTTTTTCAAATTGAAATCCAAAACAAGGAAACCACGTATAAAGTGATGACGAAACTATGAAAATTGGAATTTTTTCCATAACCTTAACAAATATTCGTTATATCTTTTAGTATTTTTGGTTAGCGTACTCTAACTCTTTTTATGTTTTTGCCCTTTTCTAAACATATTTTTCAATTATTTTTTCCCAAATTCTAATACAGATTTGTTGGAATTTCTAATTTAACCTATGTAATATGCACAATATATATGCCTTAATTTTTTTTCTAGGATGTTGAATACATTAAAAAGGCAATTTTAAAAATGAATTATATTTACCAAAATTTGCTACTATTGTAGCAGATTCTTAGTAATCTATTGTCACCTCAAAGGTTTGTGAGTTCCACAATTTTATTTTCTGAAATCAATGAAACATGCAATGAGTGTGGTTTGAACACGCGATCTTCAAATATTCAATATAACGCTCTCCCATATTACTTATTCAGTAGTCTATAATTATATTTTCCATGATATAACCACTAAATTTGTGACTAGAATACTTGATGAATGTTGTTTATAGCTTTGGAAAACTTATCTCAATATTTAATTAAAGTGTATCCTTCTCTAAATCACCATGATTTTTTGGATAGTCAATCATGACAAACAATTTTGTGTTATAGACGTGTTAAATTTTTTGCAAAACAATCCATTATTAGGACTTAGTCATATTAAAAGTTGTAACTTTGTGCACTGATTTTGTTATAAATAATCCAATAAATATCACAACACACAATATGAACAATTCAACAACTTAATAATTTTCTCACATAAGTCAAACAAATCTAACTACATAACTTTGTCACCTTTTTTTTCAATTTTTGTTGGGTTTATCTATCTCATATATAAACATGTGAGAGAGAGCCTATTTTCTCTTCCCTTTATAAGATTATAGATATAATCACATTGTAATAGGGGCTATTTAAAATAATTAAAATTAATAATAATAAATGAAGAAGTTTTCACCATTAATTAAGGTTTGATTTTTGTAAAAGTTTTTATTAACTTTTTGAGGTAGTCGTGGCACCAAAGAGATGTTGGTGCTTCAGCATGTGAGGCTTACATTGGACTACTTGTACACACATAATTGAATCAAATTCCACCTCATGGTATCACTAATCAGTAAGGCCATATTCATATTAAGTTAATCAATTATGTTATTTTAGATTTTAGACTTTTGTGATCTATATTTTTTGTGATGTAGTTTCCGAATTCATCATATTAAATATATTCTGTTATCGACGTTTCAAACCATTTTCTATGGTTCATTATCAAGATATAGAAAAGTGTGAAAAAATGATGTCAGAAGTGTCAAATAAATAGGTGAGGGTTAGCGTAGAAAAGTATAAGCCAACATGATTAAATTATACAAGTTATACAATTAATGACTTACATTAATATATTAATTTTAATTCCAAATTATTATTAATTTAAAATCTTTTATTATTAGGTTATTATTAGTTTACATTAATTTTGAAGTATGAATTTATTAATTTCAAATTATTTTACTTATGTCTTTAATATTATGTATTTATTATTAGTTTAATATATTCTGTAAATTATGATTATATTAATTATATGATATTAAATAAAATAATTATATTTAAAATGTAATTGGAATAAGTAATTATTTTATAAATTAAATTAGTATAAGGATGGATGATATGTTATTTTATAAATGGTTTAAGGTTTGTTGTTTTATGGAATAAATTACTGTAGGGAAGTATAATTAGATTATAGATGGTTTGAAAATAATTAAGTGAATTTAGGTTATATTAATGGATGTGAAATGAAGTATGTTTATTATTAAATATATGACATTAACGATAAAGTTTTAGTGTTGGGAGGGGGTTATCTTAGAAGTTAAAGTGGGAATCCAATTCTCACTGATGTTGCATCCTTCGTCTCGGTTGAGGTTATTCAAATGTGTATTGATTTCTAGGGCCTCTCTAAAATTTCTATGAAAATAGTGGTCAATTTTGGCTATGATGCGGGAGTTTTCAATGCATATATGATGCTTGGTGTTGTTTGAATGATAAGCTAGAGCAGAGGTTTTAGAGTGATTATGTTTTATGTCAGGAGAGTATTCCTAGAACCTAGTTTTGATAGAATTAAAAAGATTTGAAATTAATAATAATTTGGAATTAAAATTAATACATAAATGTAAGTCATTAACTGTATAAATTGTATAATTTAACCTTCTCGGCTCATACTTTTCTACGCCAACCCTCACCTATTTGTTTGACACTCTTGAGATCATTTTTTCACGTTGTTCTATATCTTGATAATGAACCATAATAGATAGTTCGAAACGGCAATAAAATAATATGATTAATGCGATGGATCCGAAAACTACATCACAAAAATCATGTCATATTCATAATAATATTGTATGATTAATTATATACGATGATTCATGTTGTGATTGTTTCAAATATATAGATATACTCACTCTTATACAAAGTATTAAAAGATGTAAAATAATTTTCATATAAGTTGAATTTAAGAACATGAAGAAGGAATTTCCCATCTCAATGGAAAATGGAAGAACTTGGATAAGACCCATATTTCTTAGATGCTACAAACTTTGAACACCATTATTGGAAAATAAACGAAGGGTGTGTGAAAGTGTTGTCCAATAGGAAATCAAGAAAAATTCACTTACCACTACTACCAAGTTTGATATCCTGATTACTTACTATAGAGACCAAGGTTGAAATTAAACCGTATGAGGGACATATAGATGCTCTACAACTTGGTATCCAATGAATTGATTTATATTATGAAGTGCAACAACAAAGTAAACCCAAATTTTCCCTTAAAAATATGTATGCAAAAACATTGTTATGGTGAGAGAATTTATGTGAGAGTAAGTAGACATTTGGCACTACTCATTATTATGTGGTACAAGTTCAAAAATTTTATAAAAGAAAACTCATATCCTAGAAACCACTTGAAATACAAATGTTAACAAAAATGGAATGTCTCAAAGTCAAACCAATAGGTAGGCACAACCTATACCTAAGAGTTGAACCATTATATCACATGTAAAGTGAGTTACTTGGAAAATTAATTTCCCAAATTAAAAAAGGGCTTAATATGTATGACATATTCTCATTGAATGATTATTATTGCAAAAAAAAGTTAACAAAAGTAAAAGAGTTAGAGAAAGACAAATTATATTGTTGACATTACTTCCATTCAAGGGAGTAAGAATATTGTCAAGGATCACATGCCAAATAAGTGATTCAATGGGACATTTCACAATAACACATACTTGTACAAATAAGTTATGAAATAATAGAGTGATGTGCTAAGGAAAAAAAATGTTTTAAGTATTTCAAGTTGATAAGACATCTAAAACAAGATTGTTAGAAATTCCATATAGAGAATTGTCAAAAGTGTACATAAACATGGCAAGGAGAGAAATAATAACCATTTATTGAAATTATATTTGAAGGAATTTTTTTGATGTTGATGATTATTTGATTATTCTTTTGTATAATATAGATTAAAAAGGATTTTGTGACCACATATTTTGAGAATGTTAGTAAATAATATTTCATATTAGAAGTGATAGTGTTGTAGGATCTTTATTCAGCTATTCAACTAAGAGTTGTATTTGTATGAGTCAACTAAGTAGTGAAGTTAATCAAACCAATGGTAGGGTTGATAATTATATTAGTTTTTCATAGATCTTGATGCTTTCATATTGGAAAAATTGGAAGAATAAACTTACATGGTCATTTTTACTGATGGTCCTAGTTTGGAAAATTTGGGGTGAAAAAATCAAGAGGCATTTAGAGGCCTTAATGACTAATTTTTGTGGTCTTGAACTTATCATGGATCTAGATTCCATAATCTACACATTGAAACCTTTCCAATGTCATAAGAATCACCTCAATCAAAGCTCATATGAGAAAATTTTTCCTCCTGAAAGTTGACCTATTATGATTGACCACCATAATGCGTAAGGATGCCACATCAACCCTTGTTACTCATGGAAAATGGTCTAGACACGTGGAGACCATCAAGAAAAATATATAAGGGTCTAGTTGCAACTCATGTTAAGGGTTGAATGAGTCAAATATAACCCCTAGTTGGCTATCAGGTTGTGTTATAATTTGACCACTAAGAGGAAAAGGGGTTCCATTTGTTGGGTTCAGAGTGCAACAACAAAGATAAAATTGATTTGATAGAGACAACATGGTTTTCAAAAAGGAACTAAAACAACAAATAATAACCGGAGAACATAAAAACACATACTTTTATTATTATTCATGGAAGGCCTTGCCTTGGCTCGACTTGCTCAAGCAGAGGAAGGAAACACAAATTTATAAATCAAGGAGGAAGATCTAGAATTCCTAATACTCCATGTGGATTACATGGATGCACAATAAATTAATGCAGTGGTTGCTTCAAGCAGCTGGGAGGCATGTTAGGTTCGGCGCTGTCATTTTTCAGAGAGTCGGCGAGGTTGGTGCCAGATAGCATGGGTGGCGAGGTTCTCTAAATGCGACTTCAAATTAACATTCTCCCACTTGAAGTAGAACGAATAATCTTGAATCAAGTCATACCGAGGCCTACCATGCCTCTACATAACTCATGCTTACTTCTTGGTAGAATATTAGTGAGCATATCAACATAGTTCTTATATGTATGGATATTTTCCAAATATAACTGCCCTTCCTCCAACACATGTCAGATCCAATGGTACCTTAAGTCAATGTGCTTAGTTTTTGAGTGAAATGATGGATTTTTTGCTAAGTGAATGGCACTATGAATATCACAATACAACACATACTTTTCATGCTTTATTCCTATATCTCCTAGGAATCATTGCATCCACAACATTTCTTTACAAGCCTCTGTTGCAGATATGTACTCTGCCTCTGTTGTAGAGAGAGCTACTATTCTTTGTAGCATTGACACCCAAGATACAACTGCACCTGCAAATGTGTACAAATAACCTGTAGTGGAATTTTTGGTGTCGATATCTCCAGTCATATCCTTATCTATAAAACCTTCAAGAACAGTCTCATTATGACCAAAAAATAAACAATAATGACTAGTACCCTTAAGATACCTGAAAATCCATTTTACTACTTGCCAATGTTGTTTTCTTGGATTGCGAAGGAATTTTATCACAACTCCCACTGAATATGCAATGTCTGGTCGTGTGCATACCATGGCATAAATCAAGCTGCCAACTGCTGAAGAATAAGTAATCTTGCTCATTTCTTCCTTCTCTTTGTCATCACTGGGACATAACTCAACACTCAACTTGAACTGGCCTGCAAGGGGTGTACCAACTGGTTTGGCATCCTTCATATTAAACATGTCAAGCACCTTCTTGATATACTTTTCTTGTGACATCCACAACCTTTTGTTTTCCTTGCCACGCAAGATCCTCATGCCAAATATCTATTGTGCTGGACCCAAATCCTTCATTGCAAACTTGCTGCCCAAATCCTTCTTCAACCTATTGATCATATTCTTATCATGCCCAACAATCAACATGTCATCCACATATAACAATAATATGAGGTACTTTCCTTGATCATACCTCTTGATATAGACACAATGGTCAAATTCCAACCTATGAAAACCATGTTCTAACATGAATGAATCAAATTTCTTGTACCATTGTCGAGGTGCTTGTTTCAACCCATAAAGACTCTTATTCAACCTGTAAACAAGGTCTTCTTTGCCTTTTTCTATGAAGCCTTCTGGTTGCTTCATATAAATTTCTTCCTCTAATTCTCCATGAAGGAAAGAAATTTTTACATATAATTGTTCACATTCTAAGCTTAAAGTAGCAACAAGACCAAGAATGACTCTAATGGATGACATTTTGACAATAGGTGATGTAGGAGCATGAGGCTCGAGGAAAAAATTACCTCATTTTTATTCCAAAAAGAAAAAAAAAAGTTTACAAGCAAAGGAGTGGGTTCCTTTAGCTGTCAATTTACTGTTTTGGTAGATAGGATTTGACTGATATTCAGGGATTTGAACCTCCTTGTATTTGATTCATTGAATTTAGTTTTTAGTTGAGGATTTTTAGGCAAATATCATATAATAGGATTTTTATCCAAAATTAGAACAATTCGATTCAAAAGAATCGAATTGAAAGGATTGTGGGAATATATATTTATATATATATATAAGTTGCAATGTATTGAGAGAGAGGAGGATTTGATGGAAGAATAATTAAATAGAAGAATTTTGCAATTCCTCTGTACCTGTGTGAAGGTAGACATAATTTTCAAATGTCGGATGTTTATTTTTCTTTTGAATTATTTTTGGGTTTAGTTGAATCCAGTTGAGATTTGGATTAATTAATTTTCCTATGAGTTAATTTATAATTGAGTATATTATAAACTAGATTGGTAAGATTTCCTTTTAGAGAAATTCGAGTGGAATTGAATGGCCATTGAAATGCTTTAAGCCAACGCAAAAAATTTTGTTTTCTGCAATATTCAAACGTTGTTAACTTATTGATTCATCGATTTAATTTCTGCAATAATAAATAAAAATTTCCAGGAGTGTTAATTATGGGTGAATTCCAGTATGGGGATTACTGTAACGCATAAGGAGAAACAGAGAAAATAACAACAAAAATTGTGAAGGAAGCTAAGGGAATCGGACGGTTATCACATCACCTATTGAGATCCAATGAATATTGCATTTTAAGTTGCATAGTGTTTAACCATTTGAATGGACCTGATGATTTTATAAATTAAATTTTATGGTTTGAATTGTCTGTCCATCATGTGATAGATCAACGACTTTCACATCAAACCTTTTAATCAGATGGATTTCGCAGTAAAAGTTACGTGGAGTTTAATATGGAAAATGGATGCGATAATATTATAGGAGAGGGTTTAATATTGGTTTAAATCCGTTCCCAAATCAAATAAAATCGACTTAGCAAATATTGCTATGTATGGTTTTATTATTGTTGCATTTTATATATACTATGCAATAATGATTCTGTCATTTACGTGAAGGCTAAAAATTGGATTTCAATGCAATTTAAAATTTGTGTAACAAATTTTTAATGCATTTGAATTTTGGGTTATAAAATTGGTGGTTAACGACTGATTTTCCAAAGGAAAACCGTGAAGAAGTTCCACCAGAGTTGGAAGAAATTGTTTCGAGATTTGAGAGTTTATCCTTGACACCTGCATCCATACCACCAATAGGTGAGAAAATTTCAGTGAAGTTAATACCTTCCTTTTGGGAGAATCCTTTCATCACCAACCTTGCTTTATACCTCTCCATATTTTCGTCACCTTCATGCTTAATTATATACACCCATTTGTTTTGAAAATCCTTTCTACCTTTTGGGAGATTTATCAATTCCCAAGTTTTATTTTCCAGCAATGACTTCATTTCTTCCTCCATTGCTTTCTTCCATTCTTTGAAGAGCTCAAATTTACAAGCTTCTTGAAAACAATTAGGCTCATCTTCATCAGCCAATCAGATATAGTTTGAAGGAGGATACCTTTGTGAAGGCTTATGAGGCCTAGAAGATCTCCGAACCAACTGTGGTGGTGCATTATCAAGTTGAATCTCCTGTAAATTTTCCTGCAAGATTCCTTATTCTTGGTGTTCGTCACTTTCCCCTTGTTGTTCTTCATGCTCTTGAATTTGCTGCCCATTTTCCTGTATTGGTGGGATGTCTTCATGTTACTCTTCAAACCTGTCAACAAATTTCTTGAATTCCACCTTGCCTATATTCCTCTTAAACATTTATGACTCATTAAATATAAAATCCCTGCTTCTAATAATTTTATGTTTGACTGGATCCCATAGACGATAACCAAATTATTCATCCGCATATCCCAAAAAAACGAATTTCATTGATTTATCATCTAGCTTAGTTCTATTTTCTTTGGGAATATGTACAAATGCTTCACATCCAAATATTTTCAAATGAGAATAATTCAACTTCTTACCAGTACAAACTTCTCCAGGGACAACTCCATCCAAGGTTGTAGATGGAGATCTATTTATGAGGTAGCAAGCTGTCCTGACAGCCTCTGCCCAAAAATTCTTGTCCAAATCAGAATTGGACAACATGCTCCTTACTTTTTCCACAATGGTGCGATTCATTCATTCGTTCTGCAACACCATTCTGTTGAGGTGTACCAGTCATATTCTTCTCATGCTTTATGACAAACCTGTTACAATATTCTTTGAATGCATTTGAGCAATATTATCCACCATTATATGTTCTTAGGCACTTGAGCAATTTGTTAGTCTCTCTTTCAACAACAACATGGAAATTTTGAAATATTTCAAACACTTCACTTTGAATTTTCATAGGATAGGCCCAAACCTTCCTCGATGCATCATCTATAAATGTTACAAAATATGATTCTCCTCCTAATGACTTGATGTTAACAGGTCCGAACACATCTAAGTGTATCAATTCTAACACATTTTTCTTTATGTCATGACTAACTCTAAGAAATGAAGCCATTCTTTGCCTACCATATATACAATGCTCACAAAGATCAATATTGTAGGATCTCAAACCTGGTAGTAAATTTTTACCAACAAGGATTTTTAAACCCTTCTCGCTCATGTGACCCAAGAGCTTATGCCATATATATGTTAAATTTCCTTCTCTTGTGACAACAACCAAATATGGTTTTCCTCCCATTGCCTTCAATGTATATATTGTTCTTGTCTTGGGTCATTTGGCCACAATCAATGCTCCTTTGCTATTTTTCCACCCTCCTTTTTCAAAGCTTGTGGAATAGCCTTCATCATCCAACCGTCCCATAGAGATCAAACTCATGCGCATTTTTGGTACATGCCTGACCTATTTCAATAATATATCTTGTCCTTCCTTCATCTTGATATGGACATCTCCCACTCCAACAATACTACAAAAATGGTTATTCCCAAAATTCACTCTACCATAATCAGCAAGATTATAGGCAACAAACTATATTTGCATGGGGTTACATGGTGATATGCCCCAGAGTCAAGGATCCAATCAAAGCTACTGCTAGATGTATATAAACATGCATCCTCTACTAAACTAGTAAACAACACATCACCATCTGTGACTAAAATAGTAGTCTTAGCTTCATTTGTGCTAGATGACTTGTGATTTATACTGGCCAATCTTTGATCCTTTTGTCCTTTCTTCAAGGATCGAAATTATTTCTTCATATGCCTGAGTTTTCCATAATGAAAGAAAATGATCCTGCCCCTCCTTTATTTTGATCAGCCTCTCGATCTTGATCGCCCTTGTCGGCCTCTATCAATTCTCCTACCATGATCAACTAGAGCTAGAGCTTCTCCTCCATGGTTTTCTGCAATTGACTTGCTTCGCAACTCCTCATTCATTAAACTACTGTTAACATCATAAAACATTAGGGTCCCTACAAGTGCTGAAGTAGCCATAGCCACAATTAAGTTTTCCCAACTATGTGGCATATAACACATTAACAAAATAGCTCTAATTTCATCATCTAGAGTTATTTTAATAGAGGCAAGCTAACTAGTTATAATATTGAATTCATTCAAGTGCTCAGCAAATGAAGCACCCTCCTTCATCTTGAGATTGTAAAACTTCTTCATCAAGAACAATTTGTTTGATGATGTGTTCTTCTCATATAGAGCACAGAGCTTCTTCCATAGTCCTTTTGCTGTCGTTTCTTTGGACACATTGAAATAAACATTCTTTTCTATATATTGACGGATTGTCGCAATCGAATTTATATCTATCTTATCCCATTCCTCATTTTTCATCAATGAGGGTTTATTTGTTACACCCTCAATCAGAAAATACTGATATTTTAAAATCAGTATATCCTTCATCTATGATTTCCATAGGGAAAAATTAGCCCCGCTCAACTTCTCCATATCATTAATTGTTGTCTCCATTCTTAATAAAATTCACACCCACAAAAAATCAAATTACCACTTACAAGGTAAAACTTTAATTATTACAACTTTACCAACTTTTGAGTTGAAAAGTAAAAAACTATCTCCTTAAAAAATCATCTAGCAAAACATGACCTTTCCCTTTCGTATTTTAAAAACATGACTTCTCCCTTTCAAACTTCATCAAACATAAATCTATATGTTTCATAAACATATATAGTTTTTAATTATAAAACATATAAAACATTTACCCACTTCACATATAAAACATATACGACTTCACTTCTTAATTAAAAATGGGAAAGGCATTTAACCCAAAATAAGTTTTAATGAGTCATTACTGCATGCCAAAATAACTCCACGACATCCATGTTCATGGCACTCTTTTTTTCTCATCGATTTCCTGGACGGATCTCGACACACCTATTAGATTCCTTGGTCTCCTACATCTGGGCCCTCCACAACTTTGCTGTTATATATCTCCTGCAACAATGTTCCTCCACAGAGTTTACAACGTTCCTCCATAGAGTTTACAACACATGTGCTCCTTCAAACTTACACAACAGAGATCTCTCGTATCAACACATCATCTGGAAAGATGTGCCACACTATAAGCGATTTCTGTCCAACAGCTTGATACTCCGCTACAATACTTAGCATATGCAGAAATATTTCCAAGCAAATCAACTTTCACACATTGTTCTTAAAATCCGAGCAATTCAAACTTATCTTTGATACCAGTTGTTGGGTTTAGAGTGAAACAACAGAGATAAAATTGATCTAAGAGAGACAACATGTTTTTAAAAAAGGAACTAAAACAACAAATAATAACAGAGGAATAGAAAAACACATACTTCTATTATTATTCATGGAAGGCCTTTCCTTGGATCGACTTTCTTAGGCAGAGGCAGGAAACAAAAATTTATAGATCAAGGAGGAAGATCTAGAATTACTAATCCTCCATGTGGATTACATGGATGCACAAGAAATTAATGCAGTGGTTTCTTTGAGCGGCTGGGCGGCGTGTTAGGTTCGGTGCCGTCGTTTGTCAGAGAGACGGCGAGGTCGGTGGTAGATGGCGTGGGCTGCGAGGTTCTCTGAATTTGGCTTCACATTAACACCATTCTATATGCTTTTGTTTTTTTCAATAGTAGAGTAGAGTAGCTAAGTGTGGATAGAGAGAGATAATAACATAGGGGATTTTTGTTCTATGGTATCCCATGGGCCACAAGTCTTAGGAAAATCCATAGAGAGTTCCTTCTCCTTTTTACTTGCATCAATTCCATTCCATACAAAAGAGAGTAGAGAAACCTCACCTTTCCATTTGGTTTTCTCCCATAAAGGTTTCCCTTAGCATATCTTGGTCTTTATTTTGGTTTGTTAGTGATTTTATTTACATGTTCTCCATTTTCTACATATTATATATTGCATGCATAAACATCAAAATAGTGATAACAAATCTAATATCTAAAAGAAATTCTCCCTTCATAATATAGATTTTGGTTTATTTTCACATAATCTCTGTTGTGATGAACTTTATAATGGAATATCCATGGTAATTAATAGATAAAAGATTGACTATGGTAATTTGTTCACTTGGTACAACTATTGTTAGGGTTGGGATAGGCTTCAGGTATAGTTGGATCACTTTTATGGTCCTTGGGAGGGTATGAATTTTTCTAATAGGCTTTACCATGTTGATGTGGTTATGGAAGTGTTAAGTTTAAAATGTCTTTTAATGTAGGATATGATGTAACTTAACCACACTGTCGATTTTCATCCTTATACCCTGTTCAAACAGAATGTTTCTCATTTGGAGTTTAAAGACTTATAAGTCCTCATTCAAAGGGTTTGGAATCTCTCCCTTTGGTTAGTTGGGGATAGGGGTGGATTCTATTGTTAGAGGAAACTATTCTTTTCATGGTGAATTTCATGAGAGGTTTGGCTAGGATGATAAATTTAGAAAGGAATAAGGATATGTGAGTGAGTTAGCAATGCTTATAAGAGATTTTATTCTTTATCGAGGAAATATTCATAATGCAGCTCTTTAGGAAGAGGCTACAAAGTTGTATATCGATGTTTGTCAAGAAAAATAATATATTTCCAATGGTGCTCAAGTTCGTTCACTTCTTCAGTGGATCCAGTAGGGGCTCCTAGTTATGTTTTGATTGTTGTAAGCAAAAGGTAGACAAAAAAATGGTGTTTGGATTATGTTATGTGGATTTTTTTCTTGTTGAAGATGATTCTAGGTATGGAGGTTTGCTTAGTTCACATTTTCATATTTACTTGTTCTTCTTATACTCTAACATATGGGCCGATGGCTATTAGAAATTTTTGTTGCAAGGTTGTACCCTCTAAATTTTGTTGTGGAACTGTGGATTGTTGGATATAGATTTTTCCAACGAAGAGCTTCACACTGCATTGGCCCCGCATTTGTATATATTGAGCATTGATTCTCTGGGTTATTTGTTGTAAGACACTTTTATTATGAGGAAAATACAAGGTATTATTATCTAAAGTGGTTTTGATATGATAGCTAATCACTTTGTTGATGATGCCCTTCTCTTGGTTAGGGTGAGAAAATAGTTTATTGATGGCACCCTTGCTTGTCTTAATACTTTTACTCTATATAAGGTGTTGTAGGTAGTTCTCATAAAACTTGTTTTTGTTTAACAGGTTTGGATGTACATCTAAATTTGATCCCTACTACCTAGTTTTATATTAGTGCCATGGTTTATTTTTTTTATTTGGGGTTTCCTTTAGAGTTGGTATATCACCAATTGTTATGTGGGATCAATTTTGAATGGGACTATAGAGAAAACTTTAAGTAGGGCACCATAATGACCTCCCCTTTTTTAGTAAACTAGTTGTTGTTGGAATTTTTCTTCATGTACTATGTATCTTGTTGGTTTCCTATGTTGAATTTTGTAGCTATGGTCGATCTTCATAAATTATATTTCAACCCTTGTATTATATAAATAATTTGTAAGACATGTTCTTCATGTCATTTTGATTATTTATCCCTTGAAATAATTATTGTAAGACATGTTATTCATGTAAAATTTAAAAGAGAAAATTTTGAGATTTGAAATTTGATTTTTTGGCTCCAAAATAGTCAAGTCGTCCCTCCCTCAAGTCAAGTCGACCCCAGCGAAGAGACACCCATTTTCGAAGTAAAACACTGTATAAATGCATTCAAAATCCTCTTCAAATGCATCATTCGACCTCACACAAGAAGACATCTTCTAGGAATCCAAGTGAAGGAAAAGAAGGACAAAGATCTCCCCCCCCCTCTCTCTCTCTCTCTCTCTCGCTCATATTTCTCCTCCAGAGCTCACATGTGTGAATTTTGGTATTAGTTTCTAGGTAGGTCGATGTTGCGTGGATGAAATTTTGAGTAGCTTCTAAGTAGGATATTCTGCACAGGCCGAAATTCTAGGAAGATCTGATAAGAATGAAGTTTTGACTTGACTTGACTTGAGGGTTGTGGAATAGGTTTGACCATAGCTTGATCACTTTGATGTCATAGTTTATTAGAAGCATTAGATGTATCTATTTTTGAACTGAATAATTTCTATAAGAAAAATGTTGTTGGGGTTTTCCCACAAGTGGGTTTTCCTAGGGTAAATCATGTGTTCTCTTTGTGTATTTTGGTCTCTATTGTCTTTATGGTTCATGGTTGAATTTATGAAGTGTAATTTCCTAATGATAAACTGGAATTGTTAAAAGAAGATATATATAATTAGAATTAATTACTAAGTATTTAAGAAATATTATGCGTGTACTTATTGCACTTGAAAAATAAACATGATTTTAGAGCTTTGGTGACGAAAAGGACATAAATATCACCCTTGAAGAAGTTTTGGTAAGAGATCACTCTCGAACAAGATGTATATATGAAATTCACTTGCTATTTGTGATAATGGGTTCCTCTATGAAGTCTGAGAACAAATTAGAAGGAGCTTCAAACTTTAGGACTTGGAAAATAAGGATTGATCTTCTCTTTGCAAAATAAGGTTTCTTAGGAATTGTGAAAGGCAAGGTCACTGAACCAAAAAAATATGAGGAGAAATCAAAATTTGATAAGGATGATATCATATCCGTGAGCATCGTTGTGGACTCTATCAAATATCACTTGATTCTTTATGTTTCAAGTCTTCAATCCTCAAAGAAAATGTATGATGCCCTAAGTATTCTATTCACCATAAATAATATTGGTCAAGCTATGAGTTTTAGGAATGAAATTCGTGATGTTAAAATGTCAAGGAATGATACAATAACCTCATATTTCACGAGGATATATCAAATAAGATATCAAATTCAAGAAATTGATGAATTCATTTATGAGAAGGAATTAGTGACTACAACACTTAATGGTCTACCATATTCATGGGACTCATTTGCAACATGTATATGTGCTAGAAAGGAAGTTCCAAAGTTTGAAGAGTTATGGAAAAATTTTACTCAAGAAGAATCAAGGCTCATATCAAAAGGAAATATTCAAAGACAAGATGAAGGAGGTTCTCAAGCATATGCAACATGTTTCAAGAAGGGTAGAGGAAGAAAGAAGTTTTGCTTCCAAAGAAGAAATGAAGGAAGAAGACCTGCTACTCAAGGGAAGCCAGACATGTCAAAACTTCAATGATATCATTGCCATAAATTTGTTCATTATATAAGTGATTGTCCTAAAATATCGAATGATAGAAAGAGAAAAGGAAAGAAGCATGATTCCATGACAGATATTGAACAACTTCCAAAGAAACCCAAGAATGAAGATCCAGGTAATAAGTAATTCTTATATTTCTATTCTCTTATTGGTTATGTTACTAATAATGAAGACTTGTTGCTATTATACAATGGTGCCTCAAGGTGCATGACGAGAGATAGAGACAACCTCACAAGTTTGATGGAAATAAGATTATCACAAAAGGTGGAACTTGGAGACAACAACAATTATGTAGTCAAAGGCATTGGGAAGACATCCATTGAGCTAGAATCATGTGATAATGTTAATATTAGAAACATATTATATGTACCAGGTTTGAAGAAGAATTTGATTTATATTTCATGCTTGGAAGATAAAGGAGATAAATTAAAAAAATTTGATGGCAAAGTTCTTATTTGGACCAAAGGCTCTATTATAGATTTTGCTAGAGTGATTGGAGAACGTGAAGGAAGGTTGTATAGAATTTTGAAACAACATACCCAAGTACTTGTACATAATGATATTAATCCATGTGAGATTTGGCATACAATATATGCTCACCTTCACTATAGAGCTTTTCCAACCTTAAGAAAAATGGTTGCAGGTGTTCCAGAGTTGCACGTAGAACATGATTAAGTATGTAAAGGATGTGCGATTGGGAAGAACACCAATAATCCTTTTCTAAGAAACATAAGTAAATCTGAGGAAATACTAGATCTATTCAATTTCAATGTATGTGTTCTGATGCTAGTAAAATATCTTGGATGCTCATTGTACTATGTAACATTTATTGATGAATTCTCTTGCAAGGTGTGGATTTAATTCTTGAAGATGAAGGATGAAGTCTTTGAAAAATTCCAAGAATTCAAGGCTAAACTAGAAAACTTGAAGGGAAATAAGATCAAGATCTTGAGATATGATAATGAAGGAAAATGCATCTTCAAGGAACTCATTTCCTTTTCTAAAGAAGTTGGGATTAAGAGAGAGTTAATAGTCCCTTATAATCTGAAACAAAATGGAGTTGTTGAAAAAAAGAATAGATCTATTAATGAATATGTGAAGGAAATGATTCACAATCAAGACCTACCTATGTTTCTATGGAGTGAAGCATCTATGAGAACCATCTAAATTCAAAATAGAAGTCCTCATATAATTTTGGAAGAAAATAATCTTGAATAAGTGTTCACCAGAAGGAAAATTAAGGTTATTCATTTGGGAATATTTGGTTTTCCTATTTATATTCATGCGAAAAAATATAAGAGAAGGAAGTTAGAACTTTTTAAGAAATAAAGGAATATTCACTGGATATAGTGTCATCAAAGGCCTATAGAATATATGTTCCAAGAAAAAAATAAGTTGAAGTTAATAGGGATGTGACTTTTGTTTAGAATGTGGCCTATTGGAAATCCAAAGAAGTCCATATGGACTCTAATGAGGATGAACAACATGAATATCCCAATAAATAAGGAGATTTTGGTCCATCAAATCCTTCATAACATCGTTTTGAACATCAAGAAGAGCGAGAAGGGCTTAACGATCCAATGGACCTGATTATTGTTCATGAAATCAAGATGAGGCCAACTTGGCTAAGGTCCACTTTGCAGGAAGTAAAAGGACATGCAACACCACGTGGTTTCTTAAGGGAAAGTAAGAGGCCAAAGATGTATTCTAGATATGCAACATTAATTACTAATATTATTGATGTTGAACCTTCCACTTTTGAAGAAGAAATTAGTTAGCAAGTTTGGAAGGATGCGATGTTGGAATAATACCAATATATGATGAAGAATGATGTATGGGAAATTGTGCCTGAACCTAAAGGAAAATTTGTGGTTTCCTCTAACTGGGTATACAAGGTCAAGCATGTAGTGGATGGAAGTATTGAGAAATACAAGGCAAGGTTTGTGGCTAGAGGGTTCTCCCAAAAAGAGGGAGAATTTTATGAAGAGACTTTTTCTCTGGTTACTAGGTACACTACCATTAGATATATTATTTCCATTTCTTCCTCTATTGGTTGGAGTTTACATCAGATGGATGTAAAGTATGCTTTTCTTAATGGTGTAATTAAGGAAGACACACACATTTAACAACATCAAGGTTTTGAGGTCCATGGACGGTGGTCTCATGTTTGTATATTGAAGAAAGCCTTGTATGGACTTAAGCAAGCACCAAGAGCCTTGCATACAGAAATTTGTAGTTATCTGATAGGGCTTGGTTTCTCAAGAGAAATGTTTATCTGAAATTGTATTTCAAAGTTGAGAAAAATGAACCTGTGATTCTATTACTATATGTTGATGACTTATTTTTGAAAAGTGTGGATCATCTCATTATTAGATGTAAGAGGGAGTTGGATTCTGAATTTGACATGAAGGATATTGGATTAATGCATTGTTATTTGGGGTTAGAAGTGTGGCAAAATCCTAGTGGAGTTTTAATTGGTCAAGGAAAATATATTATCAAGATCCTACAAAAGTTTGGAATGATAGATTGTAAGTCGATGTTGATTCCCATGGTGAAAAATCTGAAGATGATAGATTCTAAGTCTAATTTGGTATATCCATCCATGTACCAGAAGTTTATTGGCTCACTAATATATTTGATTAATACCAGGCTATAAATTTTCTTTGTAGTAAACAAGTTGAGCCAGTTCCAGGTGGAACCGAGACATGATCATTAGATTGCAGCAAAGCACATATTGAGATATTTGCATGGTATGATTGAATATGGTTTGAGATATGTATCAAATGTTGACATATAGTTGCAAGGCTATACAAACACATAATCAACAGGGAGCATTGAAGATAGAAAGAGTAACTTTGTAGGCTACTTCATTTTGGGCTCCCCTATGATTTCATGGATGAATAGAAAGAAAATTTTTGTTGCACTCAGCACTGTTGAGGAAAAATATATTCCAACTAGCTTAGTGATTTGTGAAGCAATGTGGCCTTGGAAGATACTCATGGGACACTTTGATCATATGCTAGAACTGACCGTGATATATTGTGATGATCAAATTTGTGTGAAGCTAACATAGAATCCATTTTTACATGACAAGAGAATCACATCAAGATCAAGTGCCACTTTATTCGCGACATGGTGCAAAAGGGAGCATCAAAGCTCCAGTATGTCTCCATTGATGAGAAAATTACATATATTCTGACAAATCCTTTGTTCTGAGTGAAGTTTGTATACTTCAGAGACACACTTGGACTTGTGGAGAATGCCTATCTCATTGAGAGGGAGTGTTGATGAGATATTATTGTGGGCAAACATTCTCCCTGTGTCAAGTATTGTGACACACATTAGGGAGATTATCCCATTGTCAAGTAATTTGGCTTGAACTAAGGAGAATCATCCAACACAGGGCTGACATTATTCCTATGTCATGTATGACAAGAATTAGGAAGAATGATCCTGGAGGACCAGAATTACTCACTTAGAGTGTGACCCTTCAACATCATAATCATTTAGCATTAGGCCTAGAAATATTTTGACATAGTGTGGCCTTTGGAGATTCACCACGTGTCAAGTATTGACTAGAATGATGTTGAACCAAGACTAGTGTGTATACCATGTGTTAGATAGACCATAATTATGGTGACTAGTTGATGTTAATAATGTGCCATGTGTTAGGATTAGCGACCATAATTATGGTGAGGATACACCATGTGTCGATACCGACAAGAATTATGGTAGTCCGATGATGTTGCTGATTGACCATGTGTCAAAGTTATTTGACTAGAATTATGGTAGTTTTTTGATGTTATTGTCCTACCATGTGTCAAACTTATTTGGCCAGAATTATAGTATTTGATTGATGATTATTTGTTATAACCTTTTCTTAGAGAAATTTGTTCACATGAAGAACATCTATCTAGTCATTATGAATACCTCCCTAGCTAAGAGGGAGTGTTTAATTTTGTATCTATGGTCGATCTACATAGTTTATATTTTAACCCTTGTATTGTATAAAGAACATATAAGACATGTTATTCATGTCATTTTGATTATTTAGTACTTGAAATACTTATTGTAAGACATGTTCTTCATGTCAGATTTTAAAGAGAAAAAATTCCAAATTTGAATTATGAAATTTTGGCTCCAAAATATTCAAGTCTGCCTTCCCTCAAGTAAATTCAGCCCCAATTGAGAGACACCCATTCGTGAATGCATAAAATTATATAAAAGCATTCAATCTCCTCCTCAAAGGAACCAATCGACCTCATATATGAAAGACATATTTTGGGTATCCAAGCGAATGAAATGAAGGACAAGAAGGAAAAAGAAGAAGTATGAAGATATCTCTCTCTAGCTCACATTTCTATCTATATACCTCGCATGTGTGAATTATATAAGGAAACAATTTTCGGGTAGGTCAAAATTGCAGGGCCAAAATTTTGGGCAACATATTCTGGGCAGGCCGAAATTTTGGGAAAATAAGAGAAGGTTGAAGTTTTGACTTGACTTGACTTGAGGGTTGTGGACCAGGTTTGGCCATAGCTTGATTAGTTTTATGTCATAGTTGATTAGAGACATTAGATGTATCTCTTGTTAAACTGAAGAATTCATTTAAGAAAAAGGTTGCTAGGGTTTTACCCCAAGTGGATTTTCCCAGGGTAAATCTTGTGTTCTCTTTGTGCATTGTGATCTATATTGTCTCTATGGTTTATGGTGGAATTTTTGATGTCTGAAGTGTAATTGACTAATGATAAGCTATAATTTTTAAAATAAAATGTATACCATTAGAAGTAATTACCGAGTATTTCGGAAATATTGTGCTTATATCTATTGCACTTGAAAAATCAACATCCTAGTAGGACATAGTTTTGGAATATTGAGTAGATTTTTTGAGCCAATTTGTGGTTTAATTATGGCGGGGAGAGAGGCTTTCCCTTGGTTCTTTTGCACGTGCATACTATGCCCAAATATGAGGGTAGGGCTTTGATTGATTTTTTCACCAAGGGTAGCATTATGGTAGCTAAGTCCATGGTGTAATGTCTTTAGTGTTTAGCACATTAGTAAGCCTTGTTTCAATTGTAGATGTTTGTAATACAATATACATGTAGAGTTTGAGGGACCAATGGATTATGTGATATTACCTAATTTCCCTAGTTATTATAGGTGTAGGGCTCTCTTATTTATTAGAGGAATAGATTATATTGGAACCTTGTTGTACAGTTGGTCCAATGGCCATGAGAGGGTAACCTAGAGTACTTTTAGATTTAGCTTTTCAACCTATTTGTAGTTGGAGGACTCAAAATTATTGTGTGGAAAAGTCACCTTAGTTCTAGGATTATAGGTTGAGTATGAAGGAAATATTTTTATGGGGAGATTTTTGGGACACTACCTATCATTCTTTGAAATAGTCATATGCTATTATTCAAGTGTATGGTCTCCTTTCCCGTAGTAATCTCTTGGTTATGAAGTTGTGAAGGATTATCCTATATATAAAGTTATTCAAAATGGACATTGATACTTGAAGGCCATTTTTGAAGGATTTATGGTGGTTTTATGATCACCGAATTCTACATTATGATTCCCATTATTTGTACCTTTTAGTTCACAATAAAATTTTCTATCCTTGATCCTTAACATTTGTTGGCTCTCTATGAATCCATAGGATATATATATATATATTAATCACCTTCACATTGTGTGGTAAATTCAACTTGCCTATAAGCTGTGATTTTTTGCATGGTTGGTGATTTATCAATGGGTTTCATCGAAGCCAACTTGTCCAAGAGTAGGTTTTTGATGGCCTTTCATATTTTCCAATGGGAGACAGTTAAGGACATCTTATAGGAGTATTTGGCTTCCAAGAATTGTTGTATGTATTTGTAGGATCAATCCCTTTTGTTGCTTTTAGATATAATCCAATAGAGATTTGGTTTATTTGCTAATTTCAATTCGCAATATCATCCTAAATTTGCATATTTTTAGATCCATTTAATGGTTTTACCTTATTTAGTCTTAGGAAAATTAGGTTCAAACTAGTTTTTGATCATGTGGTTAGCTCTTTGTCCTCGTTTGTTCTCTATGGTGGAATGAAGTTCACTATTAGATCCTAGTTAAAGGTATTATTTTGAATAAATATTCTTAATAAGAAATATATGAGGATTTTCATTGTATATACCCTTTCATATCTTGTATATATTTTTGTAAATTTAAAACATATTTTACTAAACAAAAATTAACAATTGGGCTACAAGCTCAAGAACTTTTGAACAATATTGAACAACACTTAATAATCATCTCAAAAGAAGAACCAAAATTTAATTTGAAATCAATAATAGAGGAAAGTAAGGCACTATGGACCATGAATCCTATAAAGTTCATGGGTAAAATGGCTCCTTATCTCAATTCTATTCAAAGGAAAAATTGATTAAAAAATGACCTACTTCATTCTTGAGTTATCCATGATATAGTAATAAGCTAAGGAATGAAATTAACGTAGCATTCTTAGAATACATGTATCATTCTTGTATCTTAATCCTAAAGCCAGAAACCCATAAGGATTTGGAAATTTTAGGTTGATATCATTTTGTAATTTCTACTACTAAAAACTAATAAAAATAATAGAGGGAAGGATTAATTAGAAATATAATCTATAAGAATGGACTAGATCTATTGAAGGTGAGGTTATGGTTAAGAACTTAAGTATGGCATATATGGCCACTGAAAATTCACGAGAACCACCATGTAGGGGAAAATTTTAATATCATAAGCTTGATGTTCCCAACACCTTTAACATGGTGAATCAATAGTTCTTGTTTACAACATTGTACAATTTTGGACCCATGCCCATTCAATTTAGATAGAGCAAAGCTTGCATGACTTGCCCTTATATTTCGCCAATAGTAAATTTAAGAATGGATAGAAATTTTAAAGCATCTAAGAGAGCAAGGAAATTTTAACTCTTATCTCCAAATACATATTCTAATGCCAAAATCCCTTCGAAGGAGATTGAAAAACTTAATACAACAAGACTTCCTTTTTTGAATCAATATAGTCAAAGGGTTCAAGGCTATTAACCATGGGTAGTTTTTAGATGACACTCTCTTACTAGTAGGTGTATTAAGAGTGATAGCTATAAGTTTTTAAATGAATTTAGAAAATACATAGGGTTTGTGGACACAAGTTAACCAAAAAAAAATGTAAGAAATTTAGTTGGAATATTTCAATCCATAATTTGGGGAGAATCATAATAGAGATAAAATTTTCAGGTAGAACAAAAGTAGAGTACATTTAAATATTTGGATACCCCATTAATCTTCACTCATCACAAGAAATATGAGTAATAAAATCCAATAATAGAATATATGAAAATGAAAGTTTCAACATGGGGAGGATATCAATTGTATATGCATGGAATACTGGCGATACAATCTTGGTTGTTTTCCCTCTTCTTCTTTGTTCCTCCTTTGAGACTAAGCATTAATAAAAAAATAATGAAAATTTGTTAATATCCCATTGTATGCATTAATGATGAAATACTTTCCATCCTTTAACAAGTTATGTTGTTTTTCTCTCCTCACGAAGATTGTAGACACCACACATAAAGAGGTGCTACATCTATTTACACTTCATTAATATAGACTGCACTAATATCATTTTTTATCATACACTACATAGTGACCCAAATCCCTGCAATATTATTCATCCTTCCCAATGTGTATCAATGAGGATCATCATGAACTTCCAATCCAAACTTTATTACAAAATAATTTGGTATGAAGTTGGCCTATGAATCAAAGATAAAATAGGGCATTCAATTTTGTCGTCTTAATCACAATATTGATATGGAATATTTTAGTCATCTCCTTATCTTCCTTATGATGTAGGTGATTTAGGTTTACCTCCTTATAATTTTTAATGCAACGATTATTTTTTTCGATAAATGAGCTAAAATCAATCTGGTTTCTTGAATTCACAGCTAGGATTTTCTTCTTCTAATCATCCTTCTTATGGTTCTTTGGATTCATTTGAAGATATAGCTTCCAACACTTATATTTGGTATGCCCATAAATATTATGATGATTATAGTGATTACTTATATAATTTCATTGATGTGTGGTAGTTGTTGTCTCCTTATCTTTCCTTTACACTTCTTCTTTCTCTCCTTAGAAGTTCATTGGTGGTGTTTTTTTATTAAACTATTTGGTTGACCTTTGTTCTTGTCCATATTCCAAATGTTATTCTTGAAAATAGGACTCCTCAATGGTACTTGGTTTAAAGAGCATCACTTTCCTCCTTATATGACTATGTAGATGAGATGGAGACTTGACGAGTACGTCCATGGTCTTGGGAAATATTACCAACATAATGACTAGATTTTGTAACTTAGCGGTGTAAAATTGTACACTTTTTCTTTGCTTCTACAAAAATTAATGTCAATATGTCCATTGGTCCACTACATATCCAACAAGGTTAGGTTGGGGCTTAATGAGGATTTTGAACAACTCACACTTATTGTTATAAGAGTTTTTGGAAATAAACTATGTTCAAAATTTTGAGACATCCTGAGTGGGCACCCCACCTATCATCATTATAACTTCTTATGTACTTGATGATGGGTGGAGTGTCCACTCAAAACATTGGACATATCAAAACTTTGAACACAAATTATTTCCAAAAATGCTTATATAAATTTTACTAATTATGAAAATGTACACACTTGAACTCCCATATAGTTACTAAAGGACCTTCTGCATAAGAGTCTCCTTATGGATTTCCTACAAATGTTGGGCATGGCCTTCCAACTTAATTTGATATTTTTTTCTCTTATCATATGTTATGACCATGGAAATATATATATAGTTATTGCAGATACTGATTCAACTTAAACATTAATCTCACATTGATAAGGTGGACTATCCACTTTCACTTACAAATATTGGGTTGAAGTGATGTTAGAACAAAGTATCTCTTTCTTGGGCCCTTTTTCAATCTCCTTTTCTAGGTTTTTTTTGTCACTAAATTTCCCATCTGAATTAACTTCCATGTTAGAGCTACCAAACTCCTGGAAAGGTCCAAACTTGATCTATCTAGTTTCCATCAGGATCATCATGTTGTGAAATATGTCAATGACTTGTGCTTCCAACTTTGAAAATATCTCCTTTGAATTATGTTGGGGCCCTTGTTTTGAAATTCAATATATTTTGAGTTTCGACGAGTACGTGGCGGAACGAAACCTCGGTAGGAAAAAAGGTGTCAGGGTTGCGAAGGAGCAAAGGACAGGTGTCGCGACTGTTGCGGGAGCAAGCATAGATGGCGGAAGAGCGCGGAAGGAAACGAGCAGTGAACTCCTGATGAACAGAAAGAAACAAAAGACAACCGAGCAGGAAGAAAGGAGGAACTGTCAGTCGCGCTGGCAGCAGAACAAATAGGCAGCCAGTGAGTGGATAGAGAGGTTGGCGCAGACGGGAATAGGAAATAGGGAGCCGCAGGAGAGCTCTGTTTGGGTTGCACTGTTCTCCCCTCCTCTGTGTTTTTCGCATTTTCTCTCTGTCCAATAGAACGTATTGTATTCTGCTCTGTTTATGCTCACACAGCTGAGCCTTGTAATAGTTCGCCACTGATGGCCATTGATTAATATATTCTGGAGTGTTTTTCTAAGTATCTTTTATAGTTTTGAATGAATGATTTTACAAGCACTTTTAAAAAATTTATTCATTGTAAGTCTGAACTCTTTCCCAAGAGGCATATGTTAGGGAACATTGTGTTATGGCTGTTTAGACTTTTAGCTTAGCTTTGATTCAACTGTATTGATGTTGTTGGGATGATACCGATTGACTCCCTATCACAGTAAGGTCGCAGCACGCCTTGGGTGAGACTCTCTACCCTTCGGAGCAGAGTGCAAATGCCGACGCGAAACTAGACTATGGCGGAAAAACCTTGTTGGCCCTTTAAGCCTGAACCCGAGTCTTCTCTGCAAGACCCGTTCTCTCGCCAAAAAATTAATTCATGGATTGTTGCTGTAATCACCCACCATGGCTAGGTTTTTGAGGCTTCTTTCTCTAAACATATTATTGATTTAACCTTTGTGTAGGGACTGTTGAGAAATCAATGGGGAAACAATTAGGTTGATTTCTCTTTACTTGATAATTGCTTGTGAATTTATGTTGGTTTCTTATTAATTTTATTATGTTCTTTTCATCAAACAATTACTAAAATCATAAACCATGAATATCACAAAAATACAATGAACACAAGATGTAGGCTACAAGACAAGGGAAAACCCAGTAAAATTCTCTCTTGTTATAGAATCATGTCAAAGTGAGAAATCCAAGACAAAGACCTCCCACAGGACCCAACTCAACCCTCATTCCAAGATATTATAACAATTCAAAGTCAACCGAAGTCAAAAATAGTCAAAGCTCTCGAAATCTGCTCAAATTTCATATTTTCGGTCCTCTGCTGCAGAATTTCGGACCTGTAATACTTCTGAAATTTTCGCGGCCTGCAATAAATTTATAAATTCACACGTGTGATAGAAATAGGGCATAAAAAAAATCTTTAGACCTTCACTTTCTTTCTCTTGAATTCATTTGACATTCATTCTTCCTTCTAGACTTCTTTTGTTGGTATTTCTCTCTTCTTGGCATAAAAATCGAACTTACTTGCTTGTATCCAAATGAGGTTGAACTGTCCTCTATTTATACACATCCAAGAGGTTGAATGGGTCTAGGTCTGACTTGTCCAGACAGAGCTGGCTTGGCCTTATGGGGAAATATTGACATTTTTTACTCAAATAAAATTATTTTTCCACTTTCTTTTCAAAGTCCAAATGGGACTTAACTCTAGTAAATTAATTTCATTCATGAAAAGTACTCTTTTGACACAAAGAACCCTAAAATCATGAAGAAAATGATTGACCTAAATAACCATTTGACTTGAGCATGAAACCCATGCTTGAAAAATATTTTTCTTCTTCTTCTTTTGATTTTTAAATAAAATACATAATGATACAAATTGTGAAGACTGGATCTAGTTACATTTTCCAACACTCCCCCTTAACTAGGGAGGTATTCATAATTTCATAATCGATACAAGGATACTCCGAAGTTGAAATATTCTCATAAGAAGAGTCATATTGATAAGCCAACATAAAGCATCAACATCATGACCAACATTGTCAAATTGCAATATAGCAAGGCCTTAACTAACAAACTCTAACTCTCCACAAGATTCAAACACAATGTTGGGAGGCATACATATGGAAACCACCACCATAGCCTCTTCAAGGCTCATACCCCATCTAGATGTTCACCAGGTATGTCTTTCCAGGACTATTCTTATCCTGAATTTCCAATCCTCAAAGAATATTGGTCTTCTTCGACTACTCTTATCTTGGATACCTTTTCAGATCCTCAAAGAGTATTGATCCACAGGGACTACTTCCTATCTTGTATTCCCAATCCTCAAGGAGTACTAGTCCCATATGCTTATTCAATACATAATTTTCCCTACTAGTGTCTTCACTAAAACTATGACATTTAGTCCTAGTATAATTCATGACACATGGAGAATAGAATGTCCCACATCACCCCCTCTTAATCAGGGAAGGTAATCCTCATTCCCTCTCAAATAGGGAGTATATCCTTGCTCCCTATCAACCAAGGATACATTATCACAATCCTTCGCTTGTATCAATTATCATATAGTTATTCTTGCATGGATATCTTAGTAGTAGATTAAAGGATCCTATCTTGAAACACATCATATCTTACTTGAGCTTCGATCCTCCTAGATGTTATGGAGCCAAATTAATCCTCAATCTATCCTCATGACAAGGTGATTTCCATCAACCTTTTAGATGACTTATCATCAACCATCATTTATAGTATCATAAAAAAGTATCCAGTTAAACCAATCAATATAGAGTTTAATCATAGCTCCCTTTGTCCATGTGGGAACGTGACCAAATCCAACATGACCAACAAGCTATCTCCTAACTTGCTACTTTTTTTGTCACTACCACAAAATATTCTTAATCCAATAACAATGTTATTTACTCAATTCATGTTTTCTTTGAATTGAGTTTAAAATAAACAATTGCATATTCAACTACTAACTTTCCATTCCATATTTCTAAAATATGTTCTTCCATGTAGCCAAATAAAATCTCAAACAAGTCATCTATATCAAAGTTAACAGATCATGATAACATCTTTGTCTAGATGTAAGGTTCTGTTACTTTCTCTCTCTGAATTAAACATCCATTTGCATGGTCTCTCTTCATACTATAATAATTTTTCATGTTCTTTATTTTTCAAAACATCAATCAATGTGTTCATGGAACGAACCAATCAATAGACTTCAATATCATATCCACCAAAGTCTTTACAACTCCCTTTGGAATTTTTGTTGCAATCTTTTCTTCAAGATACCATATCAAATGTTGATCAATACCATATGTCCTACCCATCTATAATTCCTCTACGTATTGAATAACCATATGGAAGAGTTCTATCTAACCAAGACATACCAAGCTCATGCTGCACATTTTTGTAACCAACTCTTCCTACAATACTTTCAGAAGACATGCATCTACTTTCTAATTAAGAGCCTTTTTACTAAATATATGCATACATCTTTCTTTCATATATCCATCTAGTTGAATTACTTCTTAAAAGAACTGCTTATTTCCTTGAAGATAATGTTAATGACGGTACTCATTTATCAAGATGAGAAATGCTTCAATTATACCTTCAAGTTGCAACTTGATTATCTGCATACCTGCATGCTTCTTTGATGCTTACTTCCATAATATTCTAGTGGAGTATAGTCTTTTTTGGAATATATTAACCACTATTAAATGACTAAGACGATACACATAAATTATCAATCCAAGGATGTCTTTTATTTCAATGACAGTTGCATTTTCTGTGTCGATACATCAAACCAGAAGAAAAATCAAAATAAAGAGGAATCATTACTGAATCAATTGCTGGAACTTAACACTCATGCAAGAATAAAAAAATCCACAGGAATGTAATCATGCCTCAATTAAATGGCACCTAGCGCACCACACAAAAATTACACCAGCTGGTATTTCTAATCACATCTGTGTAGCAACATAATAGTATCGAAATCGAAGAAGATCTACTTACAACTAGAACAACAAAAACAAACTCCACCAATACATAAAGAAAATAAGAAATATAATATAGCTACTTTACCACTACAGTCCCTGCTAAAGAGGAGGGCCCTTCCTCCCTAGCAGGGCACAGGAAGAGATAGAAACTAAATGGAAATTAAACCAGACAACACATGTAACAGCAACAACGTGATATCTTTGTATTATGGTGACCAACATTATAGAGCCAAAAGTAATAATGTTCTTCGCTAAAGCCCTGACCTCAAGGGTAGAGATTTATATAATGGCTACATGTTTAGAAAAACGAGGAACAGATCAGTCATGAGAATCTTATGATTCTCATGCTAATCAAAATAAGATACATATAGTTACAACCAATTCCTTAATAAAAAGTATGACTGGGAGAATATGGATTAAAATCAAAACTGTGTAAAACCTATTATTCTAAAATATAATATTGTAATGACTTCTACAACTGTCGTGGAAAGCAATAGCTGTAGCATAACAAAATTTGATGACAGGTTGGCATCTAAAATTTGATGATATCCAATCAGAAATACGATTGTAACAACAATTTGTAATAACGGGTCTGTAACATCACCGTGATGTAACAACATCATAGTGTAACAGCTCAATGTAACAACACACTTTTAATTGCTTCTGTATGCCTCATGTTTTAGGTCTTCTTATGCTAAGAATAACATTTGGAAGGACAACAAAAGACCAAAGAAATTCCTCCAACATTCATCCCAGTTAGTCATAAAAATGAAACGATACATCATAATAATTAATGGAACACCAAGATAATTAAATAAGGCGAAACAACACCGTTTAAGATAGAAAAGAAGGGAAAAAGGAAAAGGTAGTCCCAAGGTTTGAGGTCACAAGGTAAAAATGAGGGAAACATATGTAGGAAATAAGTACAAAAATGGCACCCAACATCTCACCCCAGCAGAAGCACTTGCGTGTCCTCATGCAAAAACCTCATCTCCATTGGTAATATCTCCTGTACAAGCCAATGAAGTCATAGGCGCTAGCTGTGTCTTCATCTGGAAACCTGTTCCCTTGAGTAGCCATCATCTGTCATGTCCAAGAATCTTCTTCATACTCACTCAGTTCATAACGAACCTGGTATTCCTCTATTGGTAGCCATATCAAAGGGAATTTAAATCTTAGCCCAATCCAGGAAGCGCTAAGGGTATTTATTACCTAGGCATATTCTGGTACATGTGTAACAACTACCACAAAATTCTGAAATGCAAACGGGTCCCCTTCCAACAGCTCAATGCTACTGGCTTCTGTACGCTTTAGACACCGAGTCAGGGCTCAACTCTTCATTTGTGAAAAATGATTAAGGAAAAAATCCATGATCCTTTTTTTGTAGGTGGCAGTAGGTTCCCTTATCCTAGGAGTGTTTAGAATATTTCTAAATTCCTACCTTAATTCGACATCCCGTCCTGGTTCTGCTCAGATCTATAATGCTATCTTTTCTTCATTGGCATCCATATATTTTGTGGACAGATGCCACTCAATCTGATTCCTCATAAATGACACGAAGGCTCGTAACTGAAAATCCCCCATGTAGGAGAATATAGTTACTACTATCTGCATACTAGCATTCTCACAAATTATATTGTGCAAAAATAACTCACACAATAGGCTTTTTTCATCAAAATCAGAAGCACGAAAGACATCTAAAAAGGTGCGGGTAGAAGAACCCATATAGGGCATGCTTTCCATAACATATTTTAATTGAAACATATAAAAGTGTTCCCATAGGAATGGGGTAGGATGGGGAAGGTTGCCTGCACCCCAACAAATTGAGGGCAAGCTCATGGAGCTTTTTCTTATCCACAATCAGATCCTGAACCTACTACTGTAACAACAACAACTGTTCCATCTGCTTCTTTACGACTTCCTTCTGTTTCCACTCTTCCCAACCTTTCTTCAGTTATTCCTTCATCCGTTTCTCTTGTAAGGCACTTATTTCCTTCTGATGTTCTTTTAGTGAGATCACCCCCTCTCGAAGGGAGATTGTCTCTTGTTTCCATTTCTGCAATTCGGAAATCAACAAAATTTTCTCGAAACTCCATCCTGCGGTGGGACCCGACGTTCCTCTGCATTCAACTTCAATAGTGGGTGTAACAACCTCTCTTGGATGGGTCTACTCCACCTTTGCTATTGGTTCTTATGTAACATCACCATCATCAATGGGTTCTTGTGTATCAGCCCCTTTATTTTCACCTAGGCTAGCCTTTGTGCCCACTGCTGGTTATTCTGTAACAATAGTGCCCTCCACAAGTTCTTGTTTATCAGCTTCCAAGTCGATTACTATGGGAGGCTCTGCTTTAACTATTGGTCCTTGTGTAACAACAGTATCCTTAGCAAGTTCTTGTGGGATAGCCTCCCGAAGTACCATTTGTGTCTCCATTGAGCCGGTGCTCTCCCGACAAACCATATACCCTGCTGCTGTTAATTCCTGAGAACATGTTGCGCATATAGATGCTAAAATTTCCTTCCCCCTAGCTAATATCTGCTTTAACTGTTCATTTTATTTTCTTAAATTTTAAATTTCTGAAATCAGAACATGAGTTTCGTGCTTTCCTGATGGGGAGGGTTATTTTCCTTCTTCTTATGATTATTCTACTTCTTTCTACTTCTCAACTATGGGTAATGGTTTCGTTGGCAAGCTAACTCTCACCCTTTGTTTTGGTAATTTTTCTCCAATCGACTCGTCAATGGTTTATTTTCTAATTCTGACCCTAACGAGCCGGGTCTAGACTTCAGCTTCTTCATGACTTCCTTCCGAAGTCCCAACCTATTTTCTCCGGCTCATCCTAGGCCTTTTCCATTTAAATTCTTCCCAGTTCCTTCCCTGCTGGCTTAGGGCATCCAACACAATCAATTTGATAAGTCCATGGTTGGTTGCACATGCTTCCGGATGTGCTGACGTCTTAACCACCATAGCCATATGCTTAATGTTTCCCAATAGAAAATATGGGAGGTTGATCTACTGTGTAGAAATTTTAATACAAATTATGTATTGCCTGGATTCTCCTGATCTAACAATTATAAGCCACTGTTAAATACATAATCGCTTCTATAAAAATCTTTGCGGAATTTAAAACATGATTGCCAATTGCAAACACATGAAGAAAGATCAATCACACATAACACAGATGTTTTTACCGAGAAAATCATAAACATAAAAACCCCTCTATCATATATTATGTATATATCATGTATCATGAATCAATATCATAGAAAAATCTAATCTAAGATCTCTCATTACAATGTACAATCATCTCACATAGTCATAAAAAAATTGGCAAATACATGCATCAATTTACTGCCTCCAGACAACCTGCCTCCATTGCGCAATTCCTGCTGATAATAATCCATGAATGAATGAGATCCTGCTTGCCTTGACTGCGCAATCCTCATGGGCACATACCATGTGTGTGTGGTCGCATGTGTGCAACCACTAATTCCACAACAGATAGTCAAATTGTCCCTTTCACCTACATCTCAACTGGGTCTCCACTGGATCTGACATGCATGTAGTTAACAGTAGTAAATCTTCAGTTGCATGTGAGACCACTAATTGTGAATTAATTAAATAATTAATTCACTGATATCTCACTAGTGTATGTTCAGTTACAACTAGCACAACTAAGTTTAACTCACTTAACTGAGTTAAACTACTTTACAACTCACATAACTGCACATCCAACTTTGTTACAACTTTGAATCACTCAGTTACAACTAATTCCACTTGCACGTCCCACCAACCAACCTTTGAACTCAAAATTCTCTTAGCTAACTGATTTTCTACTTTAGTTTACTATTTCAAAGTGCTCATTAAGAATAGATTATTGTTTATTGTCCAGCTATTATTAAGGGATAATAATAGTCGACATGCATTCTATAAATATACATGAGATATTTAAATGGAACCCACACATACATCTGAAAATAGAATATCAGCTATAAATAGAATTTTCTCACCATCTATAAATAGAATTTTCTCCTGCATTCTAAAAATAGACTTCCACCTAAAAATAGCCTGAGGCTCCATCCTAGTGTATGTGCTTAATTTTCACTAGGGTTATTATCTTGTTGAATCTCAACACTCCCTCTCAACAAGAAAGTGATTATCCTTCACCCCGATCCTGTCTCTATGGTATTCGAATTTGCTCCTGGTGAGCGCATTCGTCAAGATGTCTACATCTTGATCTTCCGTAGGAATGTACTGAAGAAACATGATATTCTGTTGCACAAAATATCTGATATGATGATACCAGATATCTATATGCTTAGATCTATCATTAAACACACGATTAATCGAGATTTTAATGCAACTCTGATTATCACAATGAATCACTGTCAGATCTAAATGAGAACCAAACAAACCAACCAATATCTTTCTCATCCAAATAGCCTCACATGCAGCTTGACTTGCTACCATGATGTATTTTGCTTCAGCTGAATTGAGTTCCACAGATCTATGCTTCCTGTTGTACCAAGAAAAATTTGTAGATATGATACTAAATATCCCCCCTGATGCGCTCTTTCTGTCCGTTAGGTTTCCTACCCAATCTGCATCCGTGAAGCCATGCAACGTAACCTCATCCGTCTATTTGTACCATAAGCCATACTTAGATGTGCCTCTCAGGTATCTCAGGACATGCTTGCCTGCCTTCCAAAAGAGCTTGGTAGGCTTAACCATCGCTTGACTAAGCCAGTTCACCGCATAGCATATATCTGGTCTTGTATTCACTAAATACATTAGCGAACCCACTAACTGTCGATAGACAGTAGCATCCACTACCTCACCAGATGTAGCATCCTCTTTCCACCGGTTTTCTGGAAGAGGAGTATCCATGGGTTTGCAGCCCTCCATGTGAAACTTACCTAGTATCTCTCTTTTATACTTGCCTTGATACACAAAAATTTCACCATCTTGTTGCCATATTTCCAATCCAAGGAAATAATGAAGGAGGCCCATATCCTTCATCTCGAACTCCTTTGCAAGGCCCTCCTTACATGAGTGTATTAGTTGCTCATCACTAGTCAGTATTAAATCATCAACATAAAGAAAAATGATTAAAAGCTTACCCTCCACCACAATTTGGTATAGGTTTTCATCTATCTCACTCTTGGTGAAACGAAGTCCAGTGAAATAACTGTCTATCTGAGTGTACCAAGCACGGGGTGCTTGCTTCAGCCCATACAACGCTCTTTTGAGTCTACACACATGCGACTCACTGCTAAAGATCTCAAATCCTTTAGGATTCTCTATGTACACCTCTTCCTCAATTATCCCATTGAGAAACAAAATATTCACATCCATTTGATGAATGCACCAACCCATCTACACTAAGAGAGCAAGGATGCTCCTTATGGAATAATACCTTGTGACAGGTGCAAAGGTTTCTTCACAATCAATCCCCTCGATCTGTGAGAAGCCCTAGGCCACAAATCTAGCCTTGTATTTATCAATGCTCCCATCAGTAGCTTGCTTTACCTTGTAGATCCATCTCGAACCTACCACTGATTTATCAATTGGCCTTGGAACAATTTCCCAAGCACTGTTTCTAACAATGGAGTCATACTCCACCATTGCACCTACTCATGTGGGATCCTACACTGCTTCCTGAAAGGAAGATGGCTCTGTCACGATACATTTTCTCATGAGAGCCATATATCCAGTAAATCGGTTAGGATACTGCCTTTTTCTGCGTTGTGAAGTAGGGGCTCCTACATTCTACGCAACATCAAGTCTCAGCCTATCAGCTTCTGTAGTACACCTTCTGCCAGTTCTGATGTTTGGCTCTGCATGAGTGGACTCCTCCACTCCATGAACCTCATCCTGTGGCTGATCCACATCTAGAGACTCATCTTTGGGAACCAACAGTTCCTCCTTCGCATGCAAGTCTAGCTCCCTCTCAAGCGACAACTGCATGGTTTTCCCCTCATCGAATTTTATATCCCGTTGCATAACAATCATCTTACTATTAGGCAAATACACACGATAATTATGAGGTGTTTCTGTATACCCCACAAATATCCCTACTTCAGCAGTCGGCTCCAGCTTCTTCCTGGTGTTCTTGGTCACATGCACATAAACAAATGAGCCAAAAATATTAAAGTGAGAAAAATCTGGTTTCTTACTAGTGAAAGCTTCTTCATGTGTACTCATGCCAAGTACTCTATGAGGACAACGGTTTTGCACATAAACCACAGTGTTGCATGCTTCCACCCACAAATTCATTCGTAGGCCCTGATCATGCAACATCGCTCGTGTTGCACCCACGATCGTTCTGTTCTTCCTCTCTGTGACCCCATTTTGATGTGGGTAATGAGGCAATATGAGTTCTCTTCGAATTCCTTCTTTACAGCAGAAGTCTTTGAAATTGTTAGAGATGTATTCTCCACCACTATCACTCCTTAGAGCCTTCACTTGCTTCCCCGACTCTTTCTCCACCAATGCCTTAAACTCACATAACTTTGAGAATGTTTGATCCTTATTTTGCACGAAGAAGATCCAGCATTTACGAGAAAAGTCATTACAAAAATAACATAATACCTGTGTTTTGATGTTGAAGTAACCGAGAATGGTCCACACACGTCTGTGTGAACTCTCTCCAGGATCACCGAAGCACGGTTATCCTTTTCATGAAAGGTGGACATTACATACTTCCCCATGGTGAAACCCTTGCACTAATCTAACTGAGAAAGTGTTCCCATTGTAATTCCAGTAGATATTTGTTGCATGACTTTCAAGGCTCCATGATGAAGATAGCCCAATCGCTTGTGCCAGAATTCACCCTCATCCCGGCTCACCAATTTTTCTGCCTTGCCCATCATGGTAGCGTAGCCATCTACCTGCAACTTGTAGAGATTATTAACTCAAATCCCTATCCTCTTGGCTTGACCCATTGTTTTATGTCACGGGAAATATTTTTAATTGCTAAAAAAAACGTCATTGCCTCTGTCCTCCAACATCGCAACTAAGACCAAGTTTTTCTTCAGACCTGAAACATGCATAACATCTTTCAATTGAAATGGTTTACCTGACTCCCTCTGAAAGGTAATGGTACCAATGCCAGTCACACTGTATCATCCATCCTCGCCCATCTCTATATGCATTTGGAGATCTTTATCCTCCAAGTCACTGAAAATATCCTTATCTCCATTCATGTGGAAGGAAGCACCACTATCAAGATACCACACCGATCCCAATGCACTTAACACCATGCATGTGATCAAAGAGAAATTTCTTTCAAATTTTGAGGCAAGGGCCTCACCAGTTGTAGGTCCAGCAACCTTCTTTTTCTTCTTCTTCTGTGGGTAGTTAGTGGCGAGATGCCCATGTTCATGACAGTGAAAACACTTCACTTTGGACAAATCTAGTTCTTTCCTTTAGACTCAGATTTTGAATGGAATTTATTCCCCTTCCCTTTCCCTGCCTTGGCAGCCAAAGCACAATCCTCTTCATCATCATGCTTTGATGAAGATCCATTTCTGGTGTTCCACCTGAACTCCTCCTGCACTATATCCGACCACAGTCGTTCCCAATCTGGTATTTTTTCCCGTTCGTTGACAGAGTCTTCATAACTGTGCCAACTCTTAGGAAGTCCCAAGAGAGCCAAGCTCACCAAATCATCATCAGAAACAGTGATTCCCACACTCCCCAGTTCATCCCTACATTGGACAAACTTCATGAGATACTTTGGAATGTTGTCGCCCTTCTCCATCTTGATCTTTATGAGTTTATCCTTCAACGCCAATTTCCTATGGTCACTACTGCTTTGGAAAATATCCATTAAAGCCTTCCACATTGCATATGGTTTGGATTTCCCATGAAAGATTGAGACAATGTGGTCTCATACAACTTCCAACATAATCCTTCTCACCTTCACTACTTCATTTTTCCATGCATCAAGTAATGCAACATCCGTCGAAGTGGGCTTAGGAATATCATTGTCGATGAATTCCTTCAAGCCATTATCTTCAAGCACAGCCTCCATCATGTCCTTCCAGGAAATGTAGTTCGAGCTGCCCTCGATTGCATACTCTAGCCACAAGCCATTGAAAGACATTTCGATTTTTACTCAACTGTCGCACCAAGAAAATCTTGCAGCAAATTCGAATTGTTTCCACCAACAAAATCAGCTCCTGCTTCAAAATTGCAATCTTCTGTGCTCTGATACCATGTAGAAAATTTAATACAAATTATGTATTGCCTAGATTCTCCTGATATAAAAATTATAAGCCACTATTAAATACATAATCGCTTCTACAAAAATCTTTGCGGAATTTAAAACACGATTTCCAATTTCAAACACATGAAGAAAGATCAATCACACATAACACAGATATTTTTACCAGGAAATCATAAAGCTAAAAACCCCACTATCCTATATTATTTATATATCATAGATCATGAAACGATCTCATACAAAACTCTAATCCAAGAGCTCTTAGTACAATGTACAATCGTCTCACACTGTCATACAAAAATTGGCAAATACATGCGCTAATTTACTGCCTCCAGACAACCTGCCTCCCCTACGTAATCCCTGCTGATAACAATCCCTGAATGAATGAGATCCTGCTTCCTTGATTGCGCAATCCTCATGGGCACATCCAATGTGTGTGTGGTCGCTTATGTGCAACCACTAATGTCGCAACAGATAGTCAAACTGTCCCTTTCACCTACATCTCAACTGGGTCTCCACTGGATCTGACATGCATGTAGTTAACAGTAGTAAATATTCAGTTGCATGTGAGACCACTGATTGTGAATTAATTAAATAATTAATTCTCTGATCTCTCACTAGTGTATGTTCAGTTACAACTAGCACAACTGATTTTAACTCACTTAACTAAGTTAAACTACTTTACAACTCACATACCTACACATCCAACTTTGTTACAACTTCGAATCAATCAGTTACAACTAAGTTCACTTGCATGTCCCACCAACCAACCTTTGAACTAGAAATTCACTTAGCTAACTGATTTTCCACTTTAGTTAACTATTTCCAAGTGCTCATTGAGAATAGATTAAAGTTTATTTTCCAACTATTATTAAGGGATAATAATAGTTGACATGCATTCTATAAATAGACATGCGATATACAAATAGAACTCACACATACATCTAAAAATAGAATATCATCTATAAATATAATTTTCTCACCATCTATAAATAGACATCATCTATAAATATAATTTTCTCCTGCATTCTAACAATATACTTCCACCTAAAAATAGCCTCAAGCTCCATCCTAGTGTAGGTGCGTAATTTTCACTAGGATCATCATCTTGTTGAATCTCAAAATTCTGTTGGTGCCAAATATTATTTAGTAAAGGGAAGTGGTAATTAAAGATGATTGTCATTCTTCCTTCGCAAGTAATGTACTTTATCAGACCCAGGGCGACATCTTCCCAAGGTTGGGGGAGTGATAATCTATCAACCCCTCTTCCCTTATTTTCCAGCCTTTCCTCTCCTTCAAGGAAATATTCCTTTAAAGAAGGGTCATTAACTTTCATGTTGAACCATTTCCGTCCTTTAGCTGGCAATGTGGTCACTTGGGAAACCACTTCTTATGTTACTTCGATTTGCAGACCCCTGACTCGGGTTGGTGATCGTTCAAATTCTTAGCGAATTCAATTGCAATTGCCTCATCTAAGCCTTCCAACCTCTGAAAATATTCAAGCCACCTAGCGTCCCTAAATACCTGATAAGATTCCAGACAGTTATGCAAAGCTTCAATGGAGTCTGGATCATGTATTACTGTTGCTCATCCCATCTTGTTGTTACTCTGAATCACTAAAGCTCGACCAACCGTAATATCACCACACTTCTTGTTCTCCCCCAACACCCTACTCTCCTTATCCTAGATTGAGAATTTTGGTTGAGGATACAAGACTTTAGCAAAGGGAGGTGATGAGAGGTGAAAATATTTTCAAATTACTAATTCGTGCTTCGCAGATTCCTACATTAATGTCTAATTATGGAAAATGACGGGTTTTAAGTACAAATTCCTTTTTCGGCTAGATTTAGTCATAATTGGTTATCGTGATGTTTAATTTGATGCATGCAGGATTAATGACGGTTTCAAGACTATGAATTGCTTGCAATTATTACAAGATTTACCCCCCCTAGCTTTAATGGTGATGGCCGCCCACAATCATCACAGGAATGTCATAACTTGTCATTAATCATCAAATTATTAAATGATGATGTTGCCTTTTTAAATGACGTACCTGAGATGGTGTGAAGGAAGAATTTAATGTTATGGCGTAACTGCTTTCAGTGATCGTGGTAGTCACACTTGACTGTTGTAATTATTGCTGCATATCAGGATAGCGACGAGAAAGGAAACACCGTTCATGGCTGTTAGCTGTTACATATGTAACAGCCAGGACAACCATTGTGTTATTCTTCAGAAAACATGATAATTAGGAAAAATAGATACAAAAAAGAAACAAACGAGTAACATCATCCTGTACAATATGTCGGGAAGGAAATATGACGTTTTAAAAAAGGGAAAAAATTGGGTGTAACAACTGCCACAAAAGTGGTTTTCAACTATTACAAATTGTCTGACTGCGCCCCTAAAAAGAGGTTTTCACAACCAAATTTTTATTGTTATTATTATTTATTTATTTATTGTTATTATTATTTTTTAAATAGGTGTAACAACCACCACAAGAGTGGTTTTCAACTGTTATACTTATTGGAATTTCAATTTTCAGGCTGCATGGGGGCTCGAGCATTCCTCTGCTGCTGTAACATAAAGATAAGAGTTTGCGACAATGTTAAAAAATGACTCCTTTGAAGCAGGTAGATGATATAACCTTAGACGGTGTCCATTAACTAGTAACGGTGTCTTAGCACTATCAATGGTAACCAATTGTACAGTCCCATTGTCAAAGACCGTGTCTACTTCATAAAGACTAGCCATCTGGTGCAGAGTTTGCCTTTGAAATCCTTGAATCTTGAATCTTACAAGAGACCCCAATCTCCTTTCTGAAATTTATTCTTCTTAATGGTCCTATCATGCCATCTAGCTCTTTTCGGTTGAATGATCTCCGTCTTCTGAATGGCAGCCAACCATTTCTCTTCCAACTCATTGAGCTGATTTTAATCTTTGTCTTTGCATTGTGCTTAAATCTAGATTGACTTGTAATTTTGTTCTCAATGTTATTATTTAGAACTCTCTGGGGAGTAAATGATTCTTACCATACACAAATTTGTATGGTGAGAAGCATGTAGTATTCCAACATGTTGTTCTGTAAGCCCATAGTACCTCTGGAAATTTTTCGGCCCAATTTCTTCAGTGGATGGCTACTGTCTTTGTCAAAATTCCCTCAATAACTTTGTTGGTGCTCTCCAATTGATAATTTTATTATGGGTGATAAGGTGAAGTGATCCTGCGATGAATCCCATACTTCTCAACCAGTTTCTGGATTAAATGAGATGTAAATTGGGGTCCTCCATCTGTCACTATCTCCCTGGGCATCTCGAAGCGAACAAAAATATCTTCGAACATGAAGTCTGAAACGACCTGCTTTGTAGCTCTAGTTAGTGCCTTTGCTTCATCCCACATTGTGACATAGTTGGTACAGACCAATATGTATGATATTTGTTGTGATGAAGGATTAATCGGCCCTAAAAAATACAAGTCCCATTTCTCAAATGGCTCTATCACTATTTGAGGCTATAATGACATCTCATCTGATTTCAGAGGTTGGCCCATCCTTTGGCAGCTATCACATTCCTTCACAAAATTCTTGGCATCCTGAAATATAGTTGACCAGTAGTACCCTGTTGAGAGTACTTTATACCTCGTCCTCTTGTTCGTGAAGTGCCCTCCACAGGGTTCCTCATGAAAATATTTCAATATATCAAAAACCTCATCTTCTCTAACACAATGTCGAATCTAAAAGTCTGGTCTGGTGTGATAGATATTGCCCTCTATCCAGGAGTAAGTAGCACTCTGTTGTATGATCTTCCTCTTTTCTCTGGAAGATAAATGGTGTGGGAATTTTATTGCAGCAAGATAGTTGGCTATATCTGCATACCATGGTGAGTGAGTAGATATGGTAAAAAGATATTCATCTAGAAAATAATCCTCAGTAGGAGTGCAATTATCTCCTATAGTTAACCTAGAAAGAAAATCAGCAACCACATTATCTTTTCCGGGTTTTTCTAAAATAGTAATATCAAATTCCTGTAAAAACAATAACCATCGTGTAACTCTACCATTGGTAATAGGTTTATTCATTAAAAATCGAATTGCAACATGGTCAGTGTGTACCAATACTTGATACCGGGTGATATAATGCCGAAATTTGTTGATATCACACACTACTGCTAGGAATTCCTTCTCGGTCACTATGTAGTTGAGCTCAGCTGGAGTTAAATTCTTGCTGATGTAATAAATGGCGTAAGTTTTATTTTTTTCCAGCTGCCCCAAAACAACACCCACAACTATGTCAAATGTATTTGTAGCGATATGGAATGGCAGTCTCCAATTTGGTCCTCGCAAAATAGGTGTTGTTGTTATACAATTCTTTAACTTCAAAAAGGCTTGCTCACACTTCCCTGTCCACGCAAATTCCACATCTTTCATGAGGAAAGAAAACAAAGGAGATGAAATATTTGAAAAGTTTTCTATAAATCCCCTATAGTACCCTACATGTTCCATAAAGCTATGTACCTATTTTTGAGTTCTGGGAGTTTGGATTCTCGAAATTACCTCAATTTTTACAGGTCTACCTTGATTCCATCCACCGAAATGAAGTGTCCCAGCACAATCCCCTTGATCATCATCATGTGGCACTTCTCTGTGCTCAAAGCAACATTAGTTTGTACACAACGTTTCAGTACCTTTTCCAAATTAACTAATGTTGTTTCAAAGGCATCCTTGTAGGGTGTAAAGTCATCCATAAATATTTCGAGATATCCATTCAAGAGATCCAAAAAGATACCTAATTTTTCCCTTTGAAAAGTTTCTGACGCATTGCAAAGGCCAAAAGGAAGGACTCTGTATGCAAAGGTACCCCATGGGCAGGTAAAGGTTGTCTTGTCTTGGTCTTTTGAGGCAATCTTTATTTGATTATAGCCATTGAACCCATCCAGGAATGAAATTTTTTTTTTCCCAGAGAGAATATCCAGGACCTGGTCAATAAATGGTGAAGGGAAATGGTCCTTTTGGGTGGCCTTGTTAAGTTCTATATAGTCTACACAGACTCTCCATTTATCGCTCTTTTCTGGAACAATGACAAGCATAGATACCCACTGAATATCAGAAATGGGGTAGATGAAATTAACATTAAGGAGTTTCTGTAATTATTCTTTCACTTTCTCCTTAAGTGCGGGATTCATTCGACGCTGCTGATGTCTGACTAGTTTGCATCCCTCCTTAAGGTAAATGTGGTGAGTGCATAGGCCAAGATGGATTCCTTTCATATCAGTGCAGACCCATGCAAATGCATTTTTTATATTTCTATAACAGTTGTATCTGCAATCTGTTATGTTCAACAACCAAGTTAGGATTAATGTTTAAATATTTCCCTAGCTCAATTTTAACAGGAATATTGTCAATATGTAGAGTAGTTTTCGAATGTTGAATATTTACATTATCTACCTCATCTTCTTCCCTTGGATCTCTAATAGAGTCAACAAAGAGTGAATTTCTAATAAAACCATTAATAATTTCATCCTCTGTTTCATCCTTAAAGTATTGTGCTTTTCCAAGTGTGAGGAGAGGTAGGGAAAAATCATATTTAGGTTCAAATTCATCCCACCAGGGACTATTCAAATCCATATGTGGTTTCGCTGGGGGGTAAAGGTTCAGGTTCTTAGTGGCCTGCCCATCTAAGATCACCATAGACACTGGATCTACATTCGATATATATGTCTTAAGTGGCTAGCCACAGTCTCCCCAAGATTAAAGGATGACCCCGAGGTTGGATTCAGTTTGTAAAATGAGAAAATCAACCAGATAATTACAAGAAGCTACAATGATCACCACATCTTCTATCATTCCCTCAGGCTTAACACGGGATCTATCTGCTAATTTAAGCACTGTAGGTGTAGGTGTGAGTCCATGAAGTCCTAGGGAGATAAAAAAAATCCTTGGTCATTACATTAATGTATGCCCCTAAATCAATCAAAGTGTTAGTTATGGGTTGGTCACCAATATGGACAGTCACTGTAGGATTCCCTGGGTCATTATATTTAGTCAACAAAGGCTGATCAATCATTAGTTCAGACAATTTTCCCATAACATGGATAGTAGCAGGGTCTTTCGTCTTACTTCCAGGCTTTTTGACACACATATCTCTCACTGTTTTGGCATATACAGGTACTTCCTTAAGAGCTTGTAATAATGGAGTCAACACATATAAATTATGTAATTCCTTGAGAAACTCAGATTCAGTTTGTGAGGTTGTCCCGGTTTCAATTAATCGTTGGGGGTATGGAGGATCTTGAGCCCTAACAGCTGAGTCAGATGTCACAGATGCACCAGCGCTGCTCGGGTTGGATGATGTAGAAAGAACTAGTTTTTCCTAGCTAGATGCTATAGGTGTAACAACGGGTGTTGTATCAGCTATTACGGGTGTAATAGTTGTTTCATAATTGACTATTTACTTTCTAGGTGACTCACATTCTTCCTCGGTAATGATGGGAGTATGATCTATTTTGATTACTTTTCTTGATCGAAGATGAACCTCATTAAGCCCAATAAGAGTTATAAGATAAGTTTGGAAAGTAACCAGGGCATTTATGCTCTGAGCTGCCTTATTATTCGGTTTGGGGTTAGGTTGCACAGGTAATCGGGGTCGGACAAGAGGTGGAGGAGTTTGAGGAGGAGGAAATTGTAACTGTTGCTGCATAGGTAGTGCAGAGGGCGCTGGACCTTGGCCATTACCTCTCCAATTTTGACTCCAAGGATAAGATTGTGATGGAGGATAATGCATTGGTGGAGGGAAAGGCCACTGGTTCCATGGTGAAGGAAATTGTGTTGAGGAAGGAGTAGGATATGGCCATGGAAATTGTTGATCATTATAAACATTATTCCAAGGATTAAAAGAGGAAACATCTGGAGGCATACCTGTAGGTCATGGCTGCCATGGTCTCTTTGATTCGATAAAGTAGGAAGATTGGAAATCCTCGCTTAATTCCTTAAGTACTGCTTTCAGTCTGGGTAGGTCTGGGCATTGACCGGTAGAATGCACCAACTCACAGATGTTGCATAGGCTGGCGCTATTCAGTCCATATTCGCTTTCTAAATGTTTATTTTTGCATCAAGGACAGAATATTGCAAAATATTCTTGAGCTTTTGCTTATGCTTTCTTAACTTGTACCATGGTGATTTTGGTAGAGAGAGTGCTGAGGAGGTCAGTATTAAAATCCTCAAATAGATTCCTGATCTCTACTCTAGTTACTTCTCCACTCTTGTGGATTCTGTATCCGAACTGAAGGGTCTCGTACTGAACCTATTCCCTTGACCGATCCTCTTGAACTTCACAGATAGAGCTTCACTTTTGCTTCAAGTGATTCCTGCAATATGTCTCATTTTCCCAACAGATTCAAATGCTCCAAACAGTCATCTCTTAAATCTCTTAGGAATATTTTTTTCATGATTTTCGAGGCTAGGTTAACAAACTTAGACCTTTGTAAATTATAATGGAATCATTCTGTGTAGTCTTATAAGCTCTCCTCTTCATTATGTGTAATTCTGAAGATTCCTTCTCAAAGATGAAGTCTAATGGAGATTTTGGAAAATTCCCAAAGCAGGCTTCAAAAGGTGAACTATTTGTAGAAGAGTGCTTTGCCCGGTTGTAAGTGTGTTGTATGTAATGTCGTTTTTCATCCCACAACTTGGGATGTTTTCTGCAATATCCTCTCAATAGATGCACAACGGTTTTATTCACCACCTCAGTTTTGCCATCAGTTTGCGGATGAAAAGCAGTACTCTTTTTCAACTTTGTGTCCATCATCTTCCAAAGATTGGACCAAAAATTCCCAATGAACCTGGAATCCCTGACACTAACAATAGAAGTTGGCAATCCATAATGAACCCATACATGTTAAAAATAAAGTTCAATAGTTTTTTCAGTAGTAATGGTTTTCTTACATGGCATAAGTATACACATTTTACTGAATCTATCCACAACTACATAAAGATAATCATGCTGTTTTCTACACATAGGTAGACCTCCAACAAAGTCCATGGAGACACTCTCCCATGGCCTTGATGGTATCGGTAGTGGGGTGTACAAACCAAGCTTCCTATTTCTAGGTTTAATTGTTGCACACATAGAACAACCTTTTATAAAACGTGACACATTATCTATCATGGAGGCCAATAGCAATACCTCTGTAGATGCACCATTGTTTTGCTTACCCCAAAGTGTCCAGCAATAAGAGACGAATGACCCTCTATCATGACACTAAGCCTCTCTCCTTGTGGTATACATAGCTTGCCCAAATGAAACAACAAATTGTTATGCATGTGATAATCATTTTCCTCAACTTGATTCCCTTCACTCAAACTAGCATACACATCTTGAAAATCAGAATCAGATGCATACTGTTCTATGTAACTCTCATGTACAATAGAATAATTTTAAAGTAAAGTAGAAGCACTTATAATTGGACTTGAAATCATATCAGAAAATTTATTGAAAATACCTTTCTTGTACCTTATAACCAAGTGAAATTGTTGAAGAAATCCCATCCACTTGAAATGTCGCGTTTGTTGCAATTTTGTTTGCGACTGCAAGTACTGTAATGGTTGGTTATCAGTACGTATAATCGTCTCCTTACCCATCAAGTAATGTTTACACTTCTTGACGCTTTGTACCAACACATACAACTCTTTTTCATACGTATGATAATTAGTTACAGCATAATTGAATGTTTCAGAATGAAAAGAGATAGGCTTACCATGTTGCAAAAGTACTGCGCCCATGGAATAATCACTAGCATCGGTTTGTATCTCGAATGGCTGTCTCAAATTTGGTACGTGTGGATTCGTTGACGGAAAATTTGTCTGGCCAATAGTAGGGGATCTCCCCGGTAGAAAGTCCCAATTAGACCTTAAACCGTTTGGAGTAGGGATCCCGTCCGGGGTGTGGGTCCGGCTACCACTTAAGATGACTTCCCTTCGGTCTCAAAAGAACCTGTTTGAACCTGCTGACATACACTTATTCACACGATACAGAATACAAGATTAATGTGTTAAACACGAATCAAACACTATGCGTAGCAAGATTATAGATAAAGCACGTACACCTCAAGAGATGTCATTAGCAACACATCTTTTGTGGGGTAATGCTTGTACGGTAGTCAGATCACAAAAGAAATAGTTCTTTATGATAAGATACCTCTCCACTTCCTGAAAGATGAAACGAAATGCTAACAATATAGTTCATTAACATTCATTAATAGAACAAATAATAAAATGAACATCATCGATACAACACGGATAGCCATGACGCATAAACGATGACATGAATAGTGCAGCTTCTTTAATCATAGGATATTCTGAAACTGTACAAGAAATACGCAAAGTGTTCATACAGCAAAACACATCATAACCATAGGGTATTTTAACAAGACTCTATATTCATATGTTCAAGTGTAGAATCTTTCAATACAATTGCATGTAGCTCTTGAGTTTTCCCAAAAAAAGAAAAGCCCTTTACAAGTTCCCGAAGGAAGTATTTATAATGCCAAAACTGTCCGTTGGGTTCCCTTGACTGTTCGCCTTCTTGACCGTTGGGTTACCTTGCGACCCACTCATTCTGCGACCTAGGTAGGTGATGCGACCTGCGACCTAGGTAGGAGACGCAACCTGCGACCTAGGTAGGAGATGCGACCTGCGACCTGTCCTGTTGGTGCGACTTGCGACCTGGCTTTACTTGTTGCTCAGGACTTGCTGTTGCCGGGCCGTGAAATATTAAGGTCAGGGACGACAATCTGTTGCTCCTTTAGGAAATCCTGCCATGTCCTGTATTCTGCTGCTATGGGGGCAACCAGAGGTACCTCCTCCTTCAGCCTATGCACACATTCCAAAGCGTTTGGTACTAAAGTCTCTCTTTTCTGTCCGATCTGATTTGAAAGCGATGCAAGCTTGGTATAAATCCGCGCTGGAGTGGCGATGAATTTACTAAGATGCTCTTGAGATGCCGAGGGTTCTGGATCAGCTGCGGTTTGCTTGATAGGTTGCAAAAACGATTGGATGTCCTGGTCTACTTGTTCCCAGGTTTTCTCTTCTTCTAATGCCCCAAGTGATGGAATGTGATGCAACGTATGCATTGAGTCGATACCACTAATCAGGTGGTTGTACGAGGACATTACTTTGTCCAGGTCTTTGGACAATTTGTCTCCAGATTGCATTGCCATGCGGAGTTGAACCTTTGCATCCTGCGTGTGAATCCAGTCCCTCTTAGGCAAATTTTCAGGTGCCTGCGGGTGCTGTATTATCCAACCCATCATCCGGTCTAAAGCCTGTGAAGCCTCTCTGATCTGCTCTTGTCTTTGCCTGGTTTCGATTCGTGCTCTTGCCAGAGGAGCGACTGTTTGTTTAATGGTGAACATTTCACCATATACCTGTCTCATAGTCACTTCCAACACCTCACACTCCTTGAAAATGGCAAGCGAGACTTCATTTACTGGTAGAGCCTGGTTTCGAAGTTGCTGGACTTCTTCTTGCAATTCTGTTTTCTCTTGCTCTGCTATCTTCTCGCGTTGCTCAGCTGCGTGCAGTTTGTTTTGTAGAGATACTATTTCTCTACTCATTCGGGTTACATTCTCTTCAGTAGCCGCAGCGAAAGCAGTACCTGCTGATGCTATCATTACCGGATTAGTCCTGGTGTCAAGGACTATATCTTTGCCTGTTGCCACTGTGGATGCGGCAGAAGGGCTTTGTGCCAGTGACCTCCTCTTCTCTTGCCGGATTTTGAATGAAAACTGATCAAATGTGAGCCTAGTCAAGTCAAACACATCTTCTTCCTGTACATGGGGCGATCTGACATCAGAGAGTTTTGTACGGCCCAGAGGTATATCGAGAGGAGTTACCTCAAGATCGTCCAGCATGTCATCCTTTCTTTCCTCTGTGTTCTTCTCCTCTTCTTCCTTCCTCCGCCGTTCAGCTTCTGCTGCTGCTTCTATTTCGGCCCTCTTCTTCTGTTCAGCTGCAGTGGCGCCAAAAGGGGCGTCTGCCCTCCGCCCGTCCAGCTCTCGCCTTGCGTTCGCTACGCGGCTCGTGCCTTCTTGTCCTCCTTTTCCCCCGGCTCCTTTGGCCGCCTTCTTTCTTTCGTGTTGCTATTGCACTCTTTGGCGCGCTCTCATCTTTAGCTTTTTCTCCTTTCTTGCTGGGCTTTTGCCTCTGCTTCCTTTTGTTTGATGGATGGAATTGGCCCTGTGTTGGTTCGAGATTTCTTGAGTACGGATGAAGAGGCACCTCCTAACTGACGTCTTCTGTCTTCTAAGCTCTGATCATCTGGGTCTTCCCGAACCACGTCAATTTCCGGAGCGAGTTGTCTTTCAGCATTATACCAGTTCCTTCTCTCATCTTCCGCCGGGCGCTCAAGGTGCTGATAAGTCCACCTGAAATTGGCCCTCCGGCAGTGTTCAGGAACTATTCTCTCTGGGTCATATGTTCTGTTTTCAAGCGCCCCAAAGTGATAACCTCTCATTGCTTCTGCTTCTGCTGTTACTTCCCTAAAGTCTTTAACTGTGGATGCACCAATGGTGAGGGGTAACGTGGGCCACGGCTTCTTTTTTCCTCTAGACAAGATGTTGGAGAATCCGTGTGACATTTGAAAGCATACTTCCTGGATAAGCATTTTGTCTGTGACGAAGTGAGGCATAGCATGTGGCGCCTTGTAAGTTCCAAAAACTCGGATGAAGGTGTATCCCAGGAAAGGGAGCCAGTGTCCCATTTTAACTAGAGTTTCCTTGGCCCGCCACGACATGCAAGGGGCGTCTTGGCCAAATAAATGTCTGTACAGAGAGGGAATAAATATTTGGGAAATCTGATCTATATCCTGCTTGTATTTGGACTCCCAAAATACCTTGAGTTGCAGATGAATTGCGCGTGATCGTCATCCTGGCCAGGCATTATCCATCAAATCCCCCACGGCGTTGTGATAACAACAGCAGGTAAGAGGCCATGTAAAATTCTGCGGGCATTCCTTCCTCCGGGGCCAATGTCGAGTTCAAGTTGGTCTGCATTGACGTCATCAGTATGCCGGCCCAGTTGAAACGAGTGCCCTGTGTTGTCACATACTCCATGATAGTAGCCCAACTGCCGCTGAAGGTGGAGCAATCTGGGCACCCGTAAAGTCTGCAGAGCATGGCGGCAACCAATTTGTAAACCTTTCTCAGGCTCGCCACTGGGTACTCTTGGTCTTTAACCTTGAACTTCTCGCTCCTCCCCACCATTGCTTGACCGCATCAACTACCGGAACGATGTGAGTAACAACTCATTCTCGGAGAGAAAATGCCGTGTGGAAGGAGAAGGCGATATTGAAATGTGTGCATCCGAGCTCACTGCTGTAGCGAAAGTTTCCTCTTGGTGATCCTCGATCACAAACTTTCAGGGTCTCGTTCTTTGTACATCCGCCTATGATCTCTCGGACATGGGAATATACGGGGTGCTGCGCCCCTGCCAGATGTAGTTTGGACCTCTTTACTGCCAAGTATACTTCCCGGTCTGGGAGATCTTCTGGAAATTCTTCTTCCGGTGTGGCGAACTCATGATAAATCTGGTACCATCTCATGTTGTCGTCTTTTGAAAAAGTACATAGTGTATCTCGGTATATTGGGGGTGGGGACACCACCTCCAGCTCATCAATCTCTTCCACCTTTTTCTTGTCCTTCCTCCGAGATAGCGGGGGCGCCATGTCACTAGAATCTGAGAGCACAGGTATGCACTCTATGTCTTCTTGAGTTTCACCTGTCAAATTCAGAAAGGAGTCCCACGATAAGAACGACATGGTGATAAAAACCAGTTACAATTTAGTGATGAAATCTAGCTGCGTTAATGCAAAACTGGACTACTGAGTCGCTGGGTCGCGGATCGCAAAAACAAGGTCCGGGCGCGACCTTGCGACCTCACGACCAGGTCGCTGGGTCGCTAGGTCGCAGATCCTCGGAAAAGTGGAAAATGTGAATTAGCGACCTCGCGACCAGGTCGCTGGGTCGCAAAGTCACAAATCCCAAACAAGTGGAGAGAGTGCGACTTTGCGACCTCGCGACTAGGTCGCTGGGTCGCAGGTCGCAAACTAGCTTGCCGGGGGTTTTCGCGCGCGCGGCCTTGAACTCTTTTTCTCCCTTATGTTGGGAATTTACAAGATGGCTGGGCCCAGGGGGAGCTATGGCATGGTTTCAAAAGCAAGGGATGGTGCCATAAAGGTGAATCAAGAAAAGCAGTGAGGTTTGGGCAATTCATGCAACAAATAAACTCACAAAACCCCCAAAAACATCTAAGCTCAATCAAAAGACCATTTAAAGGCCTAAGGAGAGATGGGTCTAGTAAGAAAAGCATTAAAACGGAAACAGAAGGAAGAAATGGCAACTTACCCGGGAAAAACACATCAGTTGAGCTGTCAGAGGCATTTTCTTACAAATCGTTGAATGTGAGAAATGCGACCTGCGACCTCCCTTTTATAGAAAGTCGCACGTGCGAGCAATAAATGCAGGTCGCTGGGTCACGGATTTGTCAAATTTTGAGTTTTGCGACCTTGCGACCTTGCGACCTGGCGACCTGGGGTCGCTGGTTCGCTAGGTCGCTAGGTCGCGCTTTGCATGAATTTTGTAGTTTTGCAACCTTGCGACCCGGCGACCCGGCGACCTAGGTCGCTGAGTCGCAAAGTCGCAGTTTTCATAAAATTTGAGGATTTGCGACCTGGCGACTTGGCGACCTAAGGTCGCTAGGTCGCCAGGTCGCAGGTCGCAGTTTTCATAAATTGTTTACCTTTGCGATCTGGTGACTTAACAATTTCTCTTTAGTTCTAAGGGGCTCCAAAAATTTGAAATGGTAGTCTTTTTTGGAGGGTGTTGTAGAGGCTACAACAAATGGCGATCCACTGGACGAACTCAGAGTCTCTGCTGGTGGTTAGTCTTAGCGGGGGGAGGGAGGGGCTTATGCTAACTGTTTTCTTTTACCTTGTGGTTGACATCTCCTAGCTTTCGGTACCTAGCTGGGTTGCTCAATCTGCTGGTCTGCTTGGGTGCCATTCAACCAAATTCATTTCTTCAGGTCTCCGGACTGGAAGGGTTGGAGAACTCCAGGCGGCCACAGGGTCTGGTACGATTATTTTGTCCTCATCGTGTTGCTCCGCTGCCAGCGAACCTCCCGGTCCCGGCGGAGTCACTGCCTAGGAATCGTGAACGTTGCTCCGCTGCCAGCGACCCTGGTCAGTACCCCGACGGAGTCGTTACATCACCTCTCTGCGCAGGAAGCCTTTCTCAATCCTTTACCCTTATTTGTGTGCTATTGCACTTATTTTGAATGTGCCTGAGGCACTTATTTAGATGTGCTTATGGCACTTATTTGAAATGGAAATTTAGCCTGGGCGGATGAGGGATCCCGACTTATTTTTCTTGCAGAGAGGTTGTTCCTGGTCTGGTATGAGGACTTTGGTTTTTCCCAGACGCCCTATCGTAGCATAGAGTATCTCTCTTCCCTTCTGGTCCGGTTACCATTTACACTGCATTTTCTTTTGTGGACACCCTCTCAGACTGGCGAGGTAAGTTCTCCTGCTTGATGACTTGGGCTTGGTAATGTGTTACCTTTAGGTGTGGAGGACAAACAAACTTTCGCCGCCTTGAGTTTATCGAGAAAGGCTTTCCATCAGCGGAGAACCGGCTGCAGTATGCCAATCTGCGTAGCTCTCACAAATCCTTCCTTAGGTTTTTATTCCATTTTATTTATATATATATATATATATATATATATATATTTTATTTTATTTTTTTTATTTTATTTTTTAAAAAATAAAAAAAAACAAGGAACTATGGTACAAAACCAGACAGCCCTCGAAGGGCTGTTAAGTGAAATAGTGTTTGAGGTCATGCCCGTTTACCGGGAGGACCTCGACTCGTCCATCAAGGGTTTGTAATCTGAATGTGTGTGATCCTATCTTTTCATTAATTTGGAAAGGGCCTGTCCAAAGTGCTTGGAACTTAGCATGCTTCCCCTTTTCCTCATGGGCTTTATCCCACTTAAGGACCAAGTCTCCTACTTCAAAAATTTTATTTCCCGCGGACTTTTTATCAAACCATCTTTTGATTCGGCTCTGATGGATGGCAAACTTTTCCCGGGTCTTTTTCCTTTCTTCCTCCAATTTCAGCAAGGTGTCGATTCGGTTCTGCAAGGTGGGACACGGGGTGCCATGACATTCTTGGGACAGTTGGAGGGCCGGGAGAGACAGATGAGAAGGGAGGACAGCTTCTTTTCCATACACGAGGAAAAATGGGGAGGTGCCTAAAGAGGATTTGGGAGTAATCCGGTCAGCCCATAGTGCATTGTGAAGGGCATTGTGCCAGTTGCGCTGGTGGGATAGCAGAGTCTTCTTAATAATCCAGATAAGGTTCTTGTTAGTGGACTCAGCTAATCCATTTCCCTGGGGATAGTAGTTTGTAGAATGTTTCAAAATAATTCCATTTTCCAGCGCAAAATCATATAACTTAAAAGATGAGAAATAAGTCGCATTATCAAAAACTAAAGAAGTCGGAACGCCAAACCTGGTCATGATGGAATGCGTGAGGAATTCTATTACCTCTTGATCGTTGATTCGGCGTAACAGTGTTGCCTCGACCCACCTGGTGAAGTAGTCAGTGGCCGTAAGGATATACCGATGTTGTTTAGAAGAGTGAGGTATGATTTCCCCAATTACATCCAAACCCCATTGTTGGAAAGGTTCCTCTACTGCTACTGAGAGTAGTGGTGCGGCTGGCCGTGCTTCTCGGTTGGCGAACTTCTAGCACTGAATGCATTTCCGAACATATGCATGCGCGTCTCTGAAAAGATTAGGCCAATAGTATCCTGCACGCATTATCTTATGGGCAGTGGTATCCCCGGAAAAATGACCTCCAGCTGGTCCGTCATGCAACTCAGTTAAGATTTTCTGTGCTTCGTCAGTTTCCAAGCAGCGTAACAGGACCCCATCGTGGTGTTTCTTAAACAACTTACCTTGGATCAGTTGGTGAGATGCGGCTTTTAGTCTTATTGCGTGTTTCTGTCGGGCAGTAAGAGCAGGGTCCATCGTGCCTTGGGCCAGATATCTTGAAATGTCAGAATACCAAGAAGGGCTATTTTGCCGAGGCACATGGTCGCTCTGATACATGTCGATCTCTTGTTCCCAACATTCTTCTTCAATCTCACGAGCACTTGCAGCCTCTGCGGCCATTTGACATAAGCCCTGTCCTTTAACGGTATGTGCTGGTTTGAACTCTAAATCGTATTCTTGTAAACACGCCATCCAGTTGCCCCGCCTTTCGCCTAGCTCTTGCTGTACGAAAAGTGAGCGGACTGCTGGGTGCGGTACAAAAACCGTGACGTGATTTTTCAAGATGTAGGGCCTAAAATGTTTTACGGCCTTGTAAACCGCATAGGCTTGCTTGTCAATTTCCGAATAGTTTAATTCAGCTCCCTGTAGACCGGTGCTCATAAAAGAAATGGGCCGTTCATCGTTGTTATTATCTTTCTGCGTGAGGACGGCCGCAAGCGAGGAGTCTGAAGCGAAAGTGTATAGGATGAAACCTTTATCAAAATCTGGACTTTGGAGGGAAGGAGTTTCAGCTATAGCCTTTTTGATTTATCGAAGGCCTCTTTCTCTGGGGGATTCCATTGGAATACAGCATTCTTTTTAATCATTCCCTGCAGTGGTCTGACTATCTGCGCGAAATCTGAAATGAATTTACGGACAAAATTAATCTTCCCCAGGAAGGATTGCATCGCTTTCTTGTTGCTTGGGGGCAGAATCTGAGCGATGGATTTAGCCCATTCCGGATCAACTACAATGCCCTGTTTAGTGATAATGTGGCCTAGCAAGTTTCCTTCTGCCACAGCGAAAACACTCTTTTTAGGATTGAGCGATATTCCGTACCTCCTGCACCTCTCGAAGATTTGCTTGAGGTGGCGTAAATGATCGCCCCTGTGTTTTGAAAATACAGTAACATCATCCAAATAAACCACCACGCTCTGCCCTATTAAACCGCGGAAGGCTATGTCCATGGCTCGTTGGAAAGTTTCCCCTGCATTGATCAAGCCAAAGGGCATGCGTCTGAAAGCGAAGGTTCCCCATTTTGTCCGGAATGTGGTTTTCAGTCTGTCCGGTTCAGCTACCAGCACCTGGTTATAGCCGGAGAAACCATCCAATAGGGAGAACATCTCAGATCCAGACACAGCTTGTAATATCTGTTCCATGGGGGGCACCGGGTAGTTTTCTTTGTTTGAGGGCCGATTCAGATTGCGGAAATCTACACACAAGCGGATCTCACCAGACTTCTTTCGCACAGGTACCAGATTCGACACCCACGTGGAGTGACGAACTTTGAAAATAATGCGCGCATCCAAGAGCTTCTTAAGTTCTTTTAGAATCATTGGCTCCAAAGCTGGATGCACTTTTATGAGTTTCTGTTGGAAGGGTTTAACGCCTTCCCTCATGGGTATTACATGCTGAATGATACGAGTATCGTATGTACGTAGATCTTCATATGTCCAAGCAAATACATCACGATACTTCCGGAATAACTGGGTGAAAGCCCGTGCCTATTCATCACTGCAGTCTTTGCCAAGGTTAACGAACTTAGGGTTCTCATCTGACCCCAAGTTTACTTGCCGATGTGCCAATATAGAACTTTGCACTTTGGTGTTCGGAGGCTTGCGGAATCAGTTTTGCAGATCAAACATCTTTTCTAGTGATACCACCCCCTTGGGCATAATTTTCTCTTTGCGTTCATCATTCTTTTTCTGTAACGCATGCTCATGTTCTTCCTCATCTATCGCCGCGTCCTTGAACACTTCAGTATTGCACATAAAGTCCAAAATCTGTTGATCACCGTTAAAAACGTGTAAATTAGAAATATTGTCTGGCACAGAGGGTCTATATACAATTTCAATAGAAAAACCGTCCCTCAAAGGAGTGAATCTAGCAGCAGCATTAGCCAGAGTATCTGCTGCTGCATTGTGCATCCTAAGGACAGATTTAATTCCAAATGCATCGAAACCAGAAATCAAACGCCATACCTCTTGTTGATACGCCTTTAAATGCGGAGATAAACAGTGAATAGTGTTGCGTACCTGGCGGGTGATGATCTCGGAATCTCCAATGACCTGCAAACATTTTACCTTCAAATCCAGTGCTTTTTTAAGTCCGAGGATTAACGCCTCGTACTCAGCAGAGTTGTTGGTGCACTGGAACTCTAGCCGGCATGAGATTAAGTATTTATTTTTGCGCGGGTCAAGCAATATGCAACCAGCACCGGCTCCATCATGGGTCTTGGAACCGTCATAATACAAGGTCCACATGTCACTTTCCGGCTCCTTCGGGGCACTAGATTTTGGAGGGGTCCCTACTGGTGGTAAGTCAGGGATAACTTGTTCTTCTGTGACAAAGGCTAATTCAGATTGAACCTCGGGGCCTATAGGAGATCGCGGGGGTTGGTAGCATCCAAATATTTCTTCCAGAAAACACATGCCGAGCTCTTCTTGTGCAAAGCTGATGGGTTCATTAACGACATCCAGATCAGTGACGGTGTGTTTCATATAGGGTTCACTCTCTACTCTGATCTGATTATTCCGCCCCTTGTAAGGAAGCCACAAGTGGGACCAATCGGTGGCAAAGTAGCCTTGTAATTTGCTGGACCAATCTCTACTGAGCAATAGGCCGTATGCTTCCGGGATATCGACAACCACAATGTCAATGCACTGATGGACCCTAGAGTCTGATGACAAGCGGATGATGACATTGTTCAATTCTCCTATGGCGGGTACTTGTGATCTATCGAGTTGTATGATTTTTGCATCAGTTTTCTCCGGGCGAATGTTAAGTTTCTTACAGACAGATAAAGGCATGACGTTTGTAGAGGCACCGGAGTCGACTAGACAATTGTGGACATTGAAGTTGAAAATCTCGAAGGACAAAAGGAAAGGGGGTGTGGATCCTCTAGAGTTTGTATTGATGGCGTTTACTATGGATTGTACATCTAGTCCGGCTTGCGCAGACGTGTTGCTTACAGTCTTCGTAGCTGAAGTATTTGCGAAAGCCTTAAGAATGAGCTCCTTTTGATTAGTAATGCGGGCCAGCTCATAGAGAGAAATGTTTGCTCTTGTTTTCTTCATATCTTCAACAATGTTATAGCTGGGCTCTGGTTGAGGGCTAGGCTCGGCGGAAGTTTTAGAGGATTCTGTCGGAAGTTTGTTCTTTTGACTCGCTCGGGTAGTGTTATTGGGAAGTTTTTCCGGGACAGATTGTTTTCCGTTCCCTGGGGGCAGGATTTTCCTTAGGAAAGCCCTTTTCTTGTCTTCATAAGACTGCTCGGGAACAGGTCCTTTGCTTCTGAGGCTATAATTCCGCACGGGCTGATCCTTGGGAGCATCTGCCATGTAAATATCGATAGGGGTAAGGTTTTCTCCACCTCGGATTATGTCAAAAGCAAGGATAGAGGATCCTGGTTCTTCATTTGAGGGCGGATCTTCATCGTGATCTGAAACTTCATCCTCCGTCACATCCCCTGGGGTTTGATCATCTAAAAGCTGATTAACTACTGCTGTCATGCTGCCAATCCATTGAGGGCATGTTTTCTCGGAGTGGGAAGCTTGGTGGAAAGAACAGAAATTATCTTTCCCTATCTCTTCCACATTGAGAGCAGTATTTGTGTTGGACGGAGGTCTGTTAGTATTGGGATTACTTTTTCTGAAAAAAGGTTTGGGTGGTCTACTACTAGTTGTGGCTTCTGCGCCCTTTCTCCTGAGGTCAGTGACTTCATTTGTTAAATGCTTGAGCATTTTGGCCATGCTTTCAAAATCAAAAGCATCTCTATCCCTATCAGTAGTCTTAGGAGTGGAGGACTGACCTCTTTTTGTGTTAGGCTTGTGATCATCTCTCCCTTCATGATCGATGGCTCCTATCGAAAGCATGTCTTTTTCCACAGCGAGAGCAGCCTCATAATTAGCTGTAAGGTTAGCGCGGGCTTCACGTTTCACGAAAACTGCAATATCTCTAGGTAGGGCTTTGGTGTAGTAGTCAATGGTGATTGAGTCATCCAACGCTAAGTTTGGAGGAAATTTCTGCAGTATGGTAGCGAAGCGTTGGTTAAAGTCCTTAACCTTTTCCTTTTTATGACACTTGATGGTGCTCAGTTCAGTTAGAAGCATGGAAGGAGTTTTATCTTCTGAAAACTTATGCAGGAAAGTGCGACGGAATTGTTCCCATGAAGTGATGGAGGCACTGGGGAGAGAGCAGTACCAAGTGGCTGCCTTGTTTTCGAGGGTATGGGGAAACAGTCGACACGCGACATCATCGGACTGGACTCTCATGATTTGCAGAGACAAATAGAAGCTGCTGATATGATCTTCAGCTAAGGTGCCCTTCTCAGGGTCGAACTTAGGGAGATGTTTCTCTGGATGTCTAGGCAGATCTTGGAGTGGGAACTAAAAGGTTTAACGGGGATTGAGCCATCCAGGCCAGGGGTTGCACTCTTCTCGCTCGCTGGTGTTGCCTAAACTGATGTTCAGATTCACCTTCCGAACCTGAGACCGATGCTTCTGACTCGTGACGGGAGTGTTCGTCTTGGTGTCTCCCACGGTGCAGAAAATATCTAAGATATCCCAAGTTGTTTACAGGAGGCCTTACTGGGTTTGGGTGGCGGTTGCGAGCTTGGTTTCCTTGGCCTCAGCCTCTATCTCCCCTACCTCCGGCCCCTCGGCCTCTATTCCTATCTCCTTCATTTCTACGAGCCCTATTCCCCCCGTCTATATTTCCTCGGCCTCTGCCTCCCTCACCATCCCCGGGTGGGGGGTGTGCCTGGTTGTTGTTTTGTCGAGTCTGGTTAGGCTGGGAGTCGGCAAACTCTTCGCCCTCTTGGAGGATAGGATCATTTTCTTCAACGACATTTGCGAGGTCTTCCAACATGAGATTTACGAGCTCGGGTATGGTACTAGCGATGGCACCGTTACGAGTGATGTTCTCGGGCGGAGTTCTAGTATGGGCAAGGTATTCCATGATTGGAGTGTACCGTAAATGGTTTATAAGATCTCGGGTAGCTGGGCGCAAGGCTCTCAGCTGCTCCCTAGTGATTTCATAATATCGAAGCTCCCTCCCTGGAATATCTTCTAGAGGAGGAGGGATAGTTTCATTGTTTATGACCTCCCCTTGGGGAGTTTGTGATGGGATGTTTGTTGTGTGCTGGGAGGCTGCCATCAGGCCCTCCTTCTAGCGCCAATTCTGTTGACGGGAAAATTTGTCCGGCCAACAGTAGGGGATCTCCCCGGTAGAAAGTCCCAATTAGACCTTAAACCGTTTGGAGTAGGAATCCCGTCCGGGGTGTGGGTCCGGCTACCACTTAAGATGACTTCCCTTCGGTCTCAAAAGAACCTGTTTGAACCTGCGGACATACACTCATTCACATGATACAGAATACAAGATTAATGTGTTAAACACGAATCAAACACTATGCGTAGCAAGATTATAGATAAAGCACGTAAACCTCAAGAGATGTCATTAGCAACACATCTTTTGTGGGGTAATGCTTATACGGTAGTCTGATCACAAAAGAAATAGTTCTTTATGATAAGATACCTCTCCACTTCCTGAAAGATGAAACGAAATGCTAACAATATAGTTCATTAACATTCATTAATAGAACAGATAATAAAATGAACATCATTGATACAACACGGACAGCCATGACGCATAAAAGATGACATGAATAGTGCAGCTTCTTTAATCATAGGATATTCTGAAACTGTACAAGAAATACGCAAAGTGTTCATACAGCAAAACACATCATAACCATAGGGTATTTTAACAAGACTCTATATTCATATGCTCAAGTGTAGAATCTTTCAATACAATTGCATGTAGCTCTTGAGTTTTCCCAAAAAAGAAAAGCCCCTTTTACAAGCTCCCGTAGGAGTATTTATAATGCCAAAACTGTCCGTTGGGTTTCCTTGACTGTTCGCCTTCTTGACCGTTGGGTTACCTTGCGACCCACTCCTTCTGCGACCTGGGTAGGTGATGCGACCTGCGACCTAGGTAGGAGATGCGACCTGCGACCTGTCCTGTTGGTGCGACTTGCGACCTGGCTTTACTTGTTGCTCAGGACTTGCTGCTGCCGGGCCGTGAAATATTAAGGTCAGGGACGTCAATCTGTTGCTCCTCAAGAAATCCTGCCATGTCCTGTATTCTGCTGCTATGGGGGCAACCAGAGGTACCTCCTCCTTCAGCCTATGCACACATTCCAAAGCATTTGGTACTAAGGTCTCTCTTTTCTGTCCGATCTGATTTGAAAGCGATGCAAGCTTGGTATAAATCTGCGCTGGAGTGGCGATGAATTTACTAAGATGCTCTTGAGATGCCGAGGGTTCTGGATCAGCTGCGGCTTGCTTGATAGGTTGCAAAAACGATTGGATGTCCTGGTCTACTTGTTCCCAGGTTTTCTCTTCTTCTAATGTCTGCGAGTTAATGTGATGCAACGTATACCGAGTCGATACCACTAATCAAAGGAAAATGAGACATTGCCCGTGCTCCGGGACAATTTGTCTCCGCACACTCATGCGGAGTTGAACCTTTGCATCCTGCGTGTGAATCCAGTCCCTCTTAGGCAAGTTTTCAGGTGCCTGAGGGTACTGTATTATCCAACCCATCATCCTGTCTAAAGCCTGTGAAGCCTCTCTGAGCTGCTCTTGTCTTTGCCTGGTTTCCGTTCGTGCTCTTGCCAGAGGAGAGACTGTTTGTTTGATGGTGAACATTTCACCATATACCCAAGCCTACAGTCACTCAACACTCACACTTCCTCCTTCTGGAACAAAGCGAGACTTCATTCGTCGGTAGAGCTTGGTCAAGGCCGGACTTCTCGCTTGCGCTCGCTTTCTCCGGCCTGCCATCTTTCGCTACTCACTGCGTTATACCGTTTTGTAGAGATACTATTTCTCTACTCATTCGGGTTACATTCTCTTCAGTAGCCGCAGCGAAAGCAGTACTTGCTGATGCTATCATTACCGGATTAGTCCTGGTGTCAAGGACTATATCTTTGCCTGTTGCCACTGCGGATGCAACAGAAGGGCTTTGTGCCAGTAACCTCCTCTTCTCTTGCCGGATTTTGAATGAAAACTGATCAAATGTGAGCCTGGTCAAGTCAAACACATCTTCTTCCTGTACATGGGGCGATCTGACATCAGAGAGTTTTGTATGGCCCAGAGGTATATCGAGAGGAGTTACCTCAAGGTCGTCCAGCATGTCATCCTCCCTTTCCTCTGTGTTCTTTTCTTCTTCTTCCTTCCTCCGCCGTTCAGCTTCTACTGCTGCTTCTATCTCGGCCCTCTTCTTCTGTTCAGCTGCAGCCGCCTGTTCGGCTTTCTCTTGGCGTTCAGCCTCTGCCTTGTCCAGTTCTGCCTTAAGTTCTCTTTCCGCTGCGGCTTGTGCCTCCTTGTCCTCCTTTTCTTTCCTGGCTTCTTTGGCCAGCTTCTTCTTTTGTGTTGTTGTTGCACTCTTTTGGCGCGCCTCCTCATCTTCTTTTAGCTTTTTCTCCCTTTCTTGCTGGGCTTTTGCCTCTGCTTCCTTTTGTTTGATGGATGGAATTGGCCCTGTGTTGGTTCGAGATTTCTTGAGTACGGATGAAGAGGCACCTCCTAACTGACGTTTTCTGTCTTCTAAGCTCTGATCATCTGGGTCTTCCTGAACCACGTCAATTTCCGGAGCGAGTTGTCTTTCGGCATTATACCAGTTCCTTCTCTCATCTTCCGCCGGGCGCTGCGTCGATAAGTCCACCTCACAAATTGTCTTGCCATGTTCGAGGAACCTCTCATTGCTTCTGCTTCTGCTATTACTTCCCTGAAGTCTTTAACTGTGAATGCACCAATGGTGAGGGGTAACGTGGGCCACGGCTTCTTTTTTCCTCTAGACAAGATGTTGGAGAATCCGTGTGACATTTGAAAGCATACTTCCTGGATAAGAATTTTGTCTGTGACGAAGTGCGGCATAGCATGTGGCGCCTTGTAAGTTCCAAAACTCGGATGAAGGTGTATCCTGGGAAAGGGAACTAGTGTCCCACTTTAACTAGAGTTTCCTTGGCCCGCCACGACATGCAAGGGGCGTCTTGGCCAAATAAATGTCTGTACAGAGAGGGAATAAATATTTGGGAAATCTGATCTATATCCTGCTTGTATTTGGACTCCCAAAATACCTTGAGTTGCAGATGAATTGCGCGTGAGTGCTCGGGGTCCCAGTTGTGCGGCCATCCATCAAACTCTACTCGGGCGCAGACAGCGTCTAGTAGGTAAGAGGCCATGTAAAATTCTGCGGGCATTCCTTCCTCCGGAGCCAATGCCGAGTTCAAGTTGGTCTGCATCGACGTCATCAGTATGCCTGCCCAGTTGAAACGAGTGCCCTGTGTTGTCACATACTCCATGATAGTAGCCCAACTGCCGCTGAAGGTGGAGCAATCTGGGCGCCCGTAAAGTCTGCAAAGCATGGCGGCAACCAATTTTTAAACCTTTTTCAGGCTCGCCACTGGGTACTCTTGGTCTTTCTTGACCTTGAACTTCTCGGGCTCCTCCCACCATCGCCTAATAGTATCAACTACTGGAACGGCGTGATTAACGGCCCATTCTAGAGAGAAATGCTCGTTTGGACGAGGCAGTGAGTAATAAAGGTGTGCGTCTGCGCCTACCAGCGTAGCGAAAGCTCTGCCTTGGTAATCCCTGATCACAAACTTCTCGGGGTCTGTCCTTTGTATGATCCAGTCTATGACCTCTGTACAAGGGAATATGGCTGGGTGCGCCCCTGCCAGATGTAGTTTGGACCTCTTTACCGCCAAGTATACTTCCCGGTCTGGGAGATCTTCTGGAAATTCTTCTTCCGGTGTGGAGAACTCATGATAAATCTGGTACCATCTCATGCTGTCGTCTTTCGAAAAAGTACATAGTGTATCTCGGAATATTGGGGGTGGGGACACCACCTCCAGCTCATCAATCTCTTCCACTTTTTTCTTGTCCTTCCTCCGAGATAGCGGGGGCGCCATGTCACTAGAATCTGAGAGCACAGGTATGCACTCTATGTCTTCTTGAGTTTCACCTGTCAAATTCATAAAGGAGTCCCACGATAAGAACGACATGGTGATGAAAACCAGTTACAATTTAGTGATGAAATCTAGCTGTGTTAATGCAAAACTGGACTACTGAGTCGTTGGGTCGCGAATCACAAAAACAGGGTCCGGGCGCGACCTTGCGAGCTCGCGACCAGGTCGCTAGGTCGCTAGGTCGCAGATCCTCGGAAAAGTGGAAAATGCGACTTAGCGACCTCACGACCAGGTCGCAAAGTCGCAAAGTCGCAAATCCCAAACAAGTGGAGAGAGTGCGACTTTGCGACCTCGCGACTAGGTCGCTGGGTCGCAGGTCGCAAAATAGCTTGCCGGGGGTTTTCGCGCGCGCGGCCTTGAACTCTTTTTCTCCCCTTTGGAATTTACAAGATGGCTGGGCCCAGGGGGAGCTATGGCATGGTTTCAAAAGCAAGGGATGGTGCCAAGGAGGTGCAGATTAGAAAAGCAGTGAGGTTTGGGCAATTCATGCAACAAATAAACTCACAAAACCTTCAGAAACGTCAAAGCTCAGTCAAAAGACCATTTAAAGGCCTAAGGAGAGATGGGTTTAGTAAGAAAAGCATTAAAACGGAAACAGCAGGAAGAAATGGCAACTTACCCGGGAAAAATGCGCCAGTTGAGCTGTCAGAGGCGTTTTCTTACAAATCGCTGAATGTGAGAAATGCGACCTCCGACCTCCCTTTTATAGAAAGTCGCACGTGCGAGCAATAAATGCAGGTCGTTGGGTCGCGGATTTGTCAAATTTTGAGTTTTGCGACCTTGCGACCTTGCGACCTGGCGACCTGGTCGCTGGGTCGCAAGGTCGCTAAGTCGCGCTTTTCTGAAAAATGACAAAATTGCGACCTGGCAACCTGGCGACCTGGCGACTTGGGGTCGCTAGGTCGCAAGGTCGCATTTTTCATCAGTTTCGGGGATATGCGACCTGGCGACCTGGCGACCTGAGGTCGCGGGGTCGCTAGGTCGCTAGGTCGCAGTTTTCATGAATTGTTTACTTTTGCGACTTAGTGACTTAGCAATTTCTCTTTGTTTCTAAGGGGCTCCGAAAATTTGAAATGGTGGTCAAAATTTTGGAGGGTGTTGTAGAGATCGCAATGTGACTACGTATGAACTGATCTTTTCGTTTAAAGCTTCAAAATATTTCTGCTATTTGCCTCCCCATTGGAAGCCTTTCTTCACACTTGTCACTGCATGCATAGGAGCTGCTATGGTAGAAAAGTTAGCAATAAACTTTCTCCAATACTGAGCTACGCCTAAGAAACTTCTTACCTCGGTACTATTTTGGGAGTGGGCCAATTCACAATGGATTCCACTTTAGAAGGATCAATTCTCAACTCGCCTCCTCCTACAATGTGTCCCAAATAAACCAGAGAAGTATTTCCAAATTCACACTTTAACATCTTAAGAAATAATTTCTCTTTCTTCAAAACATCAAACACTCTTTTCACATGCAAGACATGTTCATCTCTTGTTTTTCTGAAAATGAGTATATCATCTAAATACACAATCACAAATTCATCAAGAAATGGATGAAAAACATTATCCATAACATGCATGAAAGTCGTCGGTGCATTACACAAACCAAACGACATAACCAACCACTCAAAGAGTCCTTGTTTGGTTTTGAATGCAGGGTTTCATATATCACTTTCTGCAATTATTAATTGATGATATCCACTTCGTAAATCTAACTTAGTGAAAAAAATTTCTTCTTTCAGCTGATCAAGAAAATCATCTATCCTTGGGAGTGGGTATTGATTTTTAACCGTTATCTTGTTCAAAGCTCTGAAGTCTACACACATGCGCCAAGTCCCATATTTCTTCAGAATCAAGACTATGACTGAACCACATGGCGAAGTGCTTGGTCTTATGAGTCCCTTGTCCAACATGTCCTTGATTTGCCTCTTTATTTCAGCATTCTCCATGATCGACATGCGATACATGTCGATGTTTGGAAGAGGACAATCTTGTTGCAACTGAATCTTATGTTGAATCTCCCTTTTTGGAGGCAATCTTGTTGGCTCCTAAAACATCTCATGATGTGCATCAACTACATCATATAATATAATTTAAAATTAGGATCACAATCCTCAAATGATTCATGATTAACATAAGCTTTAGGCTTAGTCATAAGAAGAACAAAATTCTTACTTGAATTCACCAACCTCTTTACCTGTCCAGCATTTACCATTGTAATATTTGTCTTCTTGCAATGTGCTTTAAAAATGTACTCCTTGCGATATTTAAATAAAAGGTATCTGTTCTCATGGCGATGGAAGATCACTTTCTTGTCATACATGTAAGGACTGCCCAATGCTATCCCTGTAATATCAAGTGGAACCAAATCTAATTAAACTGTGTCAATAAAATGTGAAATTATTACAAAGCACAATATGCACTTCTTTGAAACCTGTAAATTTGCATCCTTACAAATCCACCCAAGTGGATATGGTTTTGGATGTGGAATGGTCTCAAGATTAAGTTTCTTGACCAGACTTTAGAGATTAAGTTTTCTTGTGACCCACTATCAAACAATGTGTCAATCTTGGTATGTTTGGATATGACCCTCACATGAAACAGTTCAATTCTCTCTTCTTCATTTGGAGCTTGTATGGGACAGTTTGATATACTAGTACTGGGTTTTGTTTCAATTTCTTTCCCCTTCATGTTCTTAAATCCCATGGCTGTAATTTTAGATTCATCACCTGAATCCTCTCCTAAGTCATGTTGAGTTGTAGCTGCAGTTTTCTGCTTCCCTATGTTATTGTTATACTTGGGTCTCTTTTCAGGATGTAATTTCCAAAAAAAATTCTCTTCGTGGCGTTCTCTTGAACAATGTTTACAAACCACTTTTCCTCCCTCTTTCTTGACAAATGCATTATTTTTCCCCTTACCTTTTGAGGTCTTCTCTTTGTTTTTATCCTTAAAAGTTTTCTTCCTACCCTCATCGGCGTAATGTTTTTCCCTCAAGCTTCTAGATGTGTGGCCTGAACACAAACTTCATTTAGACTTGTAGGGTTAAACATGAGAATAGTATGTTTTAGGTAGCTATGTAAGCCTCCTATGTACTTGAGAAAACTATCTTGACTCTTCAAATCTACCCCTAAAAAGAGAGCTCTTCTCCTAAATTCTTGGGTGTATTCTTTCACATTCTATCCTTTCAATTGTCTAAAATTTTGCCAGTTAATTTATGGCTTTATGCATGTGAGCTAATGGATAAAACTGTTGTTTTATTGCAGTAATGAAATCAGTCCATGATAGAATAATATTGCCATGTTTTTTGATCACCTCCTTTGGTGTGGCTTCCCACCAAAAAAGTGTTGCACCTTCCATTCTCAATGAAGCTATTTGGATTTTGGTATCATCATCATGAAGGTTTTGAATTCTCAAATAGACCTCCAATTGCCTAATCCAATTATCAAGATTTTCTACATTGACTTCACCATTAAACATTGGCAATTAAAACTTAACATCATTTTTTAGAAAAGGATGTTTACCAGTGTTATTTGACTTGTGTGACTGGTGTACTGAAGATGAAGTAGAGGATGATGATGATGAGGGTGAGGATGGTGACTTTCCACTGCCTCCATTTCCTTCATTTTCATTCTTTGATTTATCTTCAAAATTGTGACCTCCTGTTGATCCCTCACCTTCCTTATGAAGTTTGGATACTTCTCCTTCTAGTCTTTCATTCCTTTCTTGATAAAGGACTCTCACCATCTCATTCATGTCAAGGAATGCTTTCCTGAACACTCTTTATTCTTCTTTGGGATCCACCTCTTCATGGGTTTCTTCTTCCTCTAGAGGCATGCTTAATGCTACTTTTTCTTTTTTTGGAGGTGAACTAGGTGGTGGAGAATATGGAAATCTTGCCCTCCTTTTTTGTGGCTCACTCTGAAAACCTCTTGCTTCCACCAATTTTCGTTCTCCTCTCTTAAGCTTGAGCCTAGTAAGCATGAAAACCCTTGCAAACATTTAAACAAATATTTGCACACTAAAACACTAGAGATTAAACTCTAGCTCTGATACCAACCTGATCTGAAAGGATTGTATTAGTTTACTGTGCTAAGTGTCCTTTTAGTAATAAAAACATGTACAATTTGTCTCCATTTGTTTGCTTAAGGAATGAGTTTTTTAACCATGAAACATAGATGAATTTGTGTTAAGCATGAAAATAAGCCTAAATGACACTATACAACAATGTATAACAAAGAAATAACATCACACATAAGTTTTACACAGCATGCATAATGAAGCAGTTCACCCCTCATAGGCTACATCTGTTGGTCCAACTCCCAATGGCATGTCCCTCTTTGTCATTATGCTCAAAATTACAAATAAATGTGTTTACAAGCCTCTAATTGATGTTTTCTCTGAACCAGTGGCTCCATAATGCTCAAATTAGTTTAGATAGACTCTTCTTTCACCTAAATTGGTTGAAAATTGACCTCCCAAAGCCTTTTCCCAATCTCAGCTAGCAAACCTCCACTAATTGTGGAGAACTGCAGTTAATTGCAATTCGTTTGGAAAAATTCCAAAAATTAGGTCGGTGCTAAATTCTCTGCCAATGCTAAGCGTTAGGATTTAGCATTAAAGTTAAGGGTGGGGTGGTCACAAGCCGACCCCCCTTACCTCGCGGTCAAACATTTAACTCCACCATAAGGATGGGGTGGAACCTGGATTGTCGACATTCCACTGAACTGTGGCAATAAAATCCACAACTTGCGCATGTTACAACTCTTCAGACCTCCGCCGGAGTAGCCGTCCAGAAACCATCGCCATGTGATAAGGACTAACCGCCAGAGGTTACGTTTAAAGAAAACCATCACATTGAATTTTTATGTCACGGTGTGACATGTGACCATGACCCCGTAGCCCCTGGAATAGTGATTTTATTAGCTGCCAGTTAAGTTTTATGTCGGGGTTTAAATTACATGTGACCACATACAATGGGGCCGCCAACGAGTTGGGACCGTTGGCGGTTCCCCTACCCCACAAATATGAAACTAATACAACATAAAATGATGGGGCAGACTATATGGGTAAGCTTCACCCGGTAGCAGAGTTGGTCGAGACCTATGCAAGCGCGCATGGAGGTCACGGGGTCGTCAAACCCCCCAAACTCCACCAAAATTTTAGTCAACGATCGAGGGGACACATGACAGCCTTTGGTTTGGCCACATGTCACCCATCCAACGACCCAAATAAAATTCGTACAACCCAAATATTCGGCCCTGAATGCGCCACATGTCAAAATCTGATTAGATTTTAGAAAAGGGAATATTCCCAGTATATTCCTCCTACTGACTGTACCCGCATGCTGACTGGGCATCCCAGTCACTCCTGTCACAAAATTTTATTTGTTTAGGAATACGAACAAAACGTGATATCTTCCTCATACGACATCGGTTTATTGAACCGTTTGCGGCGCCAGAATTGAAATGACGAGACCTATCCAGTCACTTAGGTTTGGTACAGTTTTGAGCACTTTAAATTTTGAGAAAAACACATGATATCCTGATCAATGGTAGAGCCATCTTTTACATGGGCTTCCTAGTTAGTTCCTCGCTAGCATTTGTCGCCCATGCTGCAATTTATGTAGGCTTGGGATTCCTCTTTAGTCCTGCCATGATTTTTGCATTGAAGCTTCATTCTTCTTCTTCTTCGCTATCTTTATTCTATCCATTTACCTTAGAGGCTCCCATGTGTTTTCAAGTTGTATTATTGCATTGCATATTGACTACTTGCTTATCTTGGCCTTTAGCTAGCTTTATTGGACTCATGTTTAAGCCCTCTTTTGACCATGTCTTTATGTACAAGTTAACCATGCAATCACTTAGCCTTTTCAATTTGACAACTTTACCCATGGATGGAACATTCCTTTGAGTGTCACTTACCAGTTTTCGCCACCTTGCATTGAGCATAGGATTTTTCCTATCCCAGGAACTAGTGCACCTATTTACTGACACTCGTTCTATCCATTGTACTATAGGCATTATTTTATTCTTTTTCAGGCTTTGAACTATGAAAAAGACAAAAAAATATATATTTGAAAAAAAGAGCAGGAACGAGATAATACTTCCATACTTTATGGCAACTACAGTGTCAGTTGTGTCGCCCTTGAACAAATCTCAAAAAAGCTAAGTCTTTTCTCCATTTGGAATGGTTTTAGTTTTTGACTTAGGAGAATCCATAACCTTTTTATTTGAGTCAGTACTCCCCCGGTTGGTTATGTCTTCCAATCATATGGAGGGTTTGTTTATGCCTCTTACATGAAAAAATTATACAAAGTATCATTTGATGCCATAGTCAACATAAGTTGTGCTTTTGTTCAAGGGAAGTTAACCTGAGGAAGCCTTTTTGTGGTGTCTCTTGACTCATTTTTTAGTCGGCCATCCCAGTTTTTTCAGTATCTGGTTCTATCACATCAGCTATTTGGTCCTTTTCTCATGCTGGTTTGAGAAGGTTTCCATTGAATTCTTGTTGGCGGGTTTGCATCTTATCGACTATGACATATTGCTCTGAGAGTAAACCTAGAGCTGCACCCTAGCCCTATTTCCATCATTGATAGGTGACCTTGTGCTCAGCATTTGATCAACATCATGGGTCTTTGACTGAGTGGTTTCCCTTGTGTTCGACTTCAGCTTACATTATCACACCTGGGATTTGTGCAGTACCTTGATTTCCATTTGACCCTATCAGTGGATATCTCACCTCTTTGTCAACTTTCATTATTGGTTGGTTCAGAGGGTTTTTGTTGTGCGCTAGCTTCATTTTGTGCATGCCAAAAATGTACTTCGTGTTGGTTACTTCACTTTGCTTCGTCTGATTCCTTCGAAATATTGGCCTGCAGGTTACACTCGCACTGGACTGATGTGAGATGCCTTAATGCCTTCCTTACAGCAGATATTTTCCCATCGACTCTGACTCATTTCTTTGGGAATAAGGTCTAGAGTCCTTTTGTCAGTACCTTACGGTTTGCAGTCATCAGTGGAAGACTCTTTGTTATCGACAGTGAAAATACATCATTGTCTCCTGATTTATAGATTCTCTCAAGTGTTCAAGTTCAACTCATTCATCCGCACTTGTTGGATTGTACTAGGGCACCTTGCTCCTTATTGGTGGGTTGTCTCGCATTTGTTAACGGTATACATCAATGATCGGTAATCAAACGATTTCTCACATGGTCGACCTCAGCTCATTTATTCACATTGTGTATAATTGTGCCATGGTGATCAGTGAAGACCTCGGATTTACATCAACATTTTTTTGGTTCACTTTGACAGCTCCTTCAGTTTTCTGCCAGTGACACCATCCACCTTTATATGTTGTAGTTTTATCACAACATAATTTTATATGTTGGCGCCCGAGTTGCGTGTTGTACCATTTGTTCCACCACTTATGATTTGGTACTTAGAGATTTAGTTGTGACTCCAGTAATCAGATATCTATGCAGCATCATTGATAAGTCTTCTATATGCGATAATTGGACATGATTTTGACTTATACTTTCGGGCAGTGATCATATGATTCATTATGTACTTTAAATTTTAGTTATACTTATGTACATATTGTATCCGCTCTCTAATTCATATGCGTACATTATTTTCTTTCACTGAGCATGGATATGCCTACCTCAGACATATGCTATCTTTCTAATTTCTATCACTGGTTTTTGGTAGGCTAAAATCTGGTGAAGTCCTCTCTAGTCCTTGCAAGGTTTCTTTCTATGCACATAATAAATTTCGGCCATCATGTGCCCCTTCTGACCTCATATATTAGGGGACATCTGTTATAGCATCATTTATCACCATTATATACTTGATGACTTATGCATTGGCCTTGGGAAGCCCTTCCATTCAGACTTGGTAAAATTTCTCAAAAAACAGTAGTTTAAAATCCATACACAACTCTACCTAGATTTTTCCGTGTATACACTCGGGTCCATATATAGCGAACCCGCGTATGCTATTTCAAATGTTAAAAAAATATAAAAATTCCCTATTATTGAGGCAGGGTTTACGGTTTTTCCTATAACTTAACTACCCCAGCCCGTGACCTAATTGTTCCCCAACTGAAAAAAACTAATTTGAGGAAGTATAAATATCCATCAAGGGAATGGCATAAGGGAGAAGGAGAGAGAATTATAGATATTATAGCCTGTTATAGCCTTGATCAATTATGATATTTCCGCTATGCCTCCTGCACTTCCTAGAGTTTCAAGAAACCCTTGTTTCCTTGTGATGATCACTCTCATTCTATGTGACATCCTTTGTGCACCATTCATGGAAGAAGCTTTGTGAGGCTAGGGTTGGACGAATCTAGAGGACGATTTTCTCAAGGCCGTGGTAGATTTGCAGGTTCCAGAGAATGAGGATTTGGAGGGGGTTTGAACCCTACGAGATCTACTACAAACGAAGGATAAACGGGTAATATCTGCAATCCTCACTTTCTAGTTTAAAGCATAGAAGTTGGTTATTTGAGTCATTTTTGTGATGAAATGCCCTTGCCCTGTGAGGTTTACCAACCTAGGAACTTAGGGTAACATTGCCGATAACAAACATTACCCCCTTCAAAAAATGGTTAGGAAGAAGTCAACAATTTTCATGCATTAATTTGGTTGAGTCATTAATTTATGAATGTTTAGAGAATCATAAAATTCCTAAGTTTTTTTTTAAATGGAAACATGTAGGAGAATTTGGAATGTACCTTTTGAAGTCTTCAATAAGCTATTATATGTATGATCAAAGAGTCTATTGTGTGTTTGTGTTTTTGTTTATGAAGCTACTATGCTACAAATCTTTGCAAGTCATAATACCAATTGTAAGTGTTTTTGTATATTCCACTAAGTAGTTATCCCAAGAATACATAAGGTACATACATAAATGCTTATGAACTTAAGGTATTATTTATAGAAGGTCTATAAAAACCTATAAAACCCCTTCCTTGTATTACATTTGGTTCTTTTTGACAAAAGAAAATGTGCTAAACAACATCTATACCAAATCGGGGTTTTGCATGAAAAGCTCCCACCTTATGTTGATTGCCTTGATCATCTCAAAGCATATAAAAGATGCATTTGTACATGTGCAAACATGTTTCCAAGATAATTTCTCAAAAAAAAAAGCATGTACTAACATTGTAGGTTGAAAAACACTTGAAATTAAAGTTGTAAAACCTATGGTAATGGATTAAGATTCAAACTTGCGTGGGGAAATCCCATGTACTTAGAAAGCACACGCATTAACCACTAAGCCAAAGTGAAAAATGTGTCAATTGATAATGTTTTAAAATTTCCCCTGATTCACAACGACCGAGGGTAGATGATGCAATAGAAAAAATCATTTATTGATAAATTCTTATACCATTAAGTAATATGGCAAGGGTCTTTTGACACATCTAAAGGCCATGCATAACCACTTTTGGGGTATGATTATCCCCTTTAAAAAAGAATTGGAAAGAACCTTCTTTCAATATCCTTATAGTCATGCAAATCCCATTCTATGGTACCATAACCTTCTTACCCTAGGCCTTGATATGGGGGGACTCTACCTATGAGGTAAACCTTTAAGATTTCGATGCCTCAAACCTTCATATATAAGTTCAAGATAAATTTAAAGAAAAAAATTATTTGCAACTTTTTGTGTCACCAATTATGACATTGATATTAGTTTCGCTAAAAAACCATTGCAACACTCGTTACAGTGATATGAAATGGTGCGGTGGCCATTTGGCCCCTTAACTTTATGATGGTTAAACTAAGTCTCATAAGAATAATAGTAAATTATATAATATTTGACCTTGACTTTAATTAGATGCTAATATTATGGCCAAGCCATTCAATCTTAACTATTGGCTTCCCCCTTTCTAGTTAGAAAAGGTAAAAGAGGCATTTCAACTGTATCACTTTTTGGTGTCCAAGTATTAGATTTTGTCTTTATTTGATACCTTAATTGATCTTATTTAACTCTACTTCTAGTTAAACCCCTACAACTTTACACAAGTAATTTAATGTATTACCTAATTTTAATTCCACCATTGGGTAAGGCCTATCACAACTTACATTGTGATTTTAACATTTAGTTCCTTTTCATTTATCGATCTCTTAATCCCTTGTTAGTTCTACTATTTTTCCAGTAAGTAGTTATCTCAACGATAAGTAAGGTACATACATAAATGCTTATGAACTTAAGGTATTATTTATAGAATGTCTATAACACCTATAAAACCCCTTCCTTGTATTACATTTGGTTCTTTTTTACAAAAGAAAATATTCTAAACAACTTCTATACCAAATCAGGGTTTTGCATGACATGCTCCCACCTTATGTTGATTACCTTGAACATCTCAAAGCATATAAAAGATACATTTGTCCATGTGCAAACATATTTCCAACGTAATTTCTCAAAAAAATAAGCATGTAATAATATGGTAGGTTGAAAAACACTTGAAATGAAAGTTGTAAAACCTATGGTAATGGATTAAGATTCAAACTCTCGTGGGAAAACCCCATGTACTTAGCAAGCAGACACCTTAACCACTAAGCCAAAGAGGCAAAGGTGTCAATTGATAATATTTTAAAATTTCTCATGATACACAACAACCGAGGGTAGATTATAGTCAAGCAAAGTTCATACATATTCCCTTTCTATGGTTTGCATAGAAAAACCTATACTCTTGTGAAATAACTAATAGTTAGAACTATATTCTAGAAAGAATGAAAGACAAAAGTAAATGTTAAACAAGATTGACTAACCTTATTCATTGACAACATATAAATATCCAACACCCTTCATGCTAGTTTTTATCAAAGTTTTATCTAGGCTTTAACTTAGTTTTAGTGCTTGTTTTATAAATAAAAAATAAAATAAAGTCTTTATTTTTAATTAATGTTTGAATCTAATAGTTACAATTTTGGTAATGAAAATAAATATTTCAAAGAATGATATGATTAATTGTTATATATATAATTGATAACAACCTATTTATGTATGCTACTTAGATGTAGATATGCCTTTAAGAGTAAGAATTAAAGAATTATCAGTACTCATGGAAAATTAACTACTTAAAAAGAGTCGATTTGAGCTCAATGATATATTAAAGTTGCATGGGGATGTTTGTGAATTCAACCAAAACAAGATAATGCAATATAAAAAATCATTTAATGATAAATTATTAATATGGAAAGGGTCTTGTGAAACACCTAAAGGCCATGCATAACCACTTTTGAGGTATGATTATCCCCTTTAAAAAAGAATTGGAAAGAACCTTCTGTCAAGATCCTAATAATCATGCAAATCCCATTATATGGTACCATAACCTTCTTACCCTAGGCCGTGATGAAATATATGGGGGGGAATCTACCTATGAGGTAAACCTTTAAGAGTTTGATGCCTTAAACCTTCATATATAAGAATATTAATACATCAAGTTAAATTTAAAGAAAAAAAATTATTAGCAAATTTTTGAGTCACCAATTCTGACATTGATATTGGTTTTACTAAAAAACCATTGCAACACTCGTTAGAGTGATATTAAACAGTGGGGTGGCCATTTGGCCCCTTAAATTTATGATGGATGAACTAAGGATCATCAACATAATAGTAAATTATATCATATTTGACCTTGACTTTAATTAGATGGCTAATATTATGGCCAAGTCATTCAATCTTAACTATCGGCTTCCCCCTTTCTAGTTAGACAAGGTAAAAGAGGCATTTCAATTGTATCACTTTTTGGTATCCAAGTATTAGATTTTATCGTGATTAGATACCTTAATTGATCTTATTTCACTCTATTTCTAGTAAACCCCTACAACTTTACACAAGCAGTTTAATGTCTTACCTAATTTTAATTCCACCGTTGGGTAAGGCTTATCACAATTTACATTGTGATTTTAACATTTAGTTCCTTTTCATTTATCGATCTCTTAATCCCTTGTTAGTCTACTGTTTTTCCACCAAAAGGAACTTTAACGACACGATACTAGGAATACATGTAATTCCTTCCATGTTCAACATGGAGTTAACACATGGCATTTAAAAAACCATTAATAAAATATACACATTTCATTGTTGGCCATAAATAAAATATTTCAATATAAACCATACTTTATATATAGAGATCGAGTAATTGAAAATGATAACTTTATTATTTTGTTGATATGTGTTTTCTACTTCCTAGGGAAATGTGTAATTCTTTTATTGCTTAATATAGATTTAATATGTTGTATTTAATAACATATTAATAACAAAATAATTATTTGGGTATGTAGGTTTTCATGGTTAATCACTAATGATGTTTGAGATTTTCCGAGATAAACAATGTACCATGTTTTGGGTGGAGACTACACCTAGGGATTAAATTTGATAGAATACCGACTATTTTAAAATATGCATGTCACCGATGATGGTTACTCAATTTTATAACCAATCAATTTGATGGATGAATTAAAAATCCATCGGGTATATATATATATATATATATATATATATATATATATAAGCAATTCCAAATAAAATTGAAAAAAACAAAAGAAGTTAGTAATAGCATTGCACTATGTGACACCCACAATACCAATAATTTAAGATGAGACTACACGATAAGAATAGAATGCCCTATTAGTGAGTTCATCTTTGTCTTCACTCACACCATGAAATCCTTTATTCTACACACTTAAGCCTAAATCATGAACATTGAGCCTGAAGTGTGAGATTGAGATTCACATGACATGTCCACATCCATGGGCCATTAGTATTCTATATCAAGCATTAAGTGAATTTTCTTGTTTATTTGGGTAAAATTGCATTTTTTCGTTTGATTTTGAGAGTTCTATGTAGTTTCTTTAGTGTTGGAAATATTTATTAGTTTTATTAAAAAATAAATCTATTTTGTGTTGGATATGGAAATCTCAAATGTGTGGTTACCAAGGCTATGATGCCTTCAATACATTCATACTAAAATTAATTAAATTGAAGCACAATTGGGGTCGGGTCTTTTTATGTGTTAGCCTATCTGCACTAGAGCTTTATTCTTCTTCATTGTGAGAAGATTATGAATTTATTCAAAATTCATGCCTTGCATATTATTATTGCTTGAAATGTTAAGATCCTTCCATATTCCTATTTAAAAGTGGCTTCAAACTACTTATATTATTTATAGGATCCTCTTTAAGTCCAACTCATCACATTGAAAGCTAAGATCATTTGTTCATCTTAAAAATGCATTATAGTTAACGAGTTTGACCAAAATACTTGAAAACTTTTCAATAATGATTTAACATAATTTGTAAATATTTGAAATTACATACATAATGACTATACATAATTACACAAAATCATTGGCTAATTTGATAATAGAAATGAATATCGTTGAATATGTTTGATCTTTTGAAAGTAATGTAAAACATATGCATCTATAATACTACTTGGTTGAAGCGTATTTTATATGGTCAAGCCAAATTTAAAAAAATTATTTAGATAAAACAAAATTTTATATTAAGAATTTTTTTTTTATAATATTCACAAAGTAAAAAATGTTTATATATAGACAACAAAAAAAATTAAGAAATTAATCAAATAATCATGATGAAAAATTAAAAATGGTTGATTTTAATACAATATAATATAATTAAAATACAACATAATAATTATTAATGTATAATATAATAAAAATTAAAAAATAAAAATAAAAAAATATTAATTACATTAAAATCCAAAGGAAACATTATATGTAAAAACAACTGATAAATGAAAACTAACATAATGAAGGAACGAAAGTATATAATTAATAGATCGATGCAATTAAAAATGGAATATTAACAATAGAAACAAAATATTATTGAATTTATAGAATAGTGAAAGGTATGTGTGTTTAATACTATAATACAAAAGTAAACCATATTTCATTTTATTTTATTTTATAAGTGCTATTAAGACATACATCTCACCATTGATTTTAGTATAGTGAAAGGATTTTCTTTCATTGCAAGGAAAATATCTAAGATAAACTCTAAAATTTTCAAGTCAGAAGATTAAGTCAACAATATGGCTTAAAGTCATTACAACAATATAATTATTAAGAAATAAACATTTCACTTTCAAAAGTTAGTGGGTAAGATAACACTTTTATTAACCACTCGAACTAGACAACTAATTAAATAAATTACAACATGCATCAATAAACATTTTATTTTGATATCTAGCTTTGAAAAGAAATAAAAATGGATGTAATGATATTAAAAATGACAAATTGTTCCTTGGTTATTTTGAATAACTTGGATGATGCCTCAAAACTTATTATTTGATTTAAAATTGGATGATGGACCAATGGATTAGTTTATATTGTAGTGTTAAAATTTATGCCAATAATATCTCTCATATGAATTGAGTTGTTGAATGATCCATGCACATCCACTCGATCAAGTGTGCACCCTTAGACAACCTTAAAACATCCTATAAAACAACTTGCAACATAGTTCAACCATATGCTTCCTCCATCTATGTTTTAATGTGCAACATAATAAATTCAAAAAATTCTAAAGAGTTGTTAATATTATATCAAATATGGGTTATCCTACACCATAATCCATATGCACTACTACAATCAAAATGATGATTCCACTTTCAAATGCATGATTGTTTAAAAAAATATCAACCATGTGAATAATGTAAATGATGCTCCTGTGAAATGCATGATGGTCCAACAAAATATTGACCATATCAGTAATGTAATATCTATAGCTTTGCATATGGTCACGTGGAACAATAATCATCTTGTTTATGTTGGTGAAGAGATCACAAATTCCCACCTTCAACCATTCATCCAATATATCACTTTAATCATTCATGCAATATAACACATGTAATTTCATATCAAGAATGGGTTATCTGATACCATAATCCATGCATAATCCACATGCACTACACAAATATCAAAGATGATTCAACTTTAAAATGCATGATCGCTTGAAAAAATATCAACCATGACAATAACGTAAAAATTATTCCACTTTCAAATGCATGGTGGCCTAACAAAATATTAATCATGTTGATAACAAAAGATATATAGATTCACATATGATCACAAGGACCAACAATCATCTTTCCTGTGTTGGTGAAGGGATATGAAGTTCTCACCTTCAATCATTCATCCAATATAGCACATTAACCATGCATCCAATATAACACTAGTAATTTTTCAAAAGGGGAGGATAAGAACAACTCGGTTTTACAAGGAATATCAAAATCCCCTCTTTTTTGATAACTCAAATAGGTTAAATTTTGATATTTGAGCATTCATTACATTTATATGTAATTAATGTTTTAGGGCATCAGTCATGCATATCCAAGGGATTTTCATGGATTCTGAATTAATAAATATCCTCAACCTTTTGAAAAAAAACCATAGAATCGAGTCAAAATTTAATTTTGTTTTTGCCAAATTTCAACAAGAATTGAACTTTCAAAATTGTTTTAGGTAATCCTTATAATACATCTTATCTTAGAATTTACAAAATTAATAACATGCTTGTAAGAACATTGACATTTCCTATAACTTTATAGTTGTACATGTTTATCAATTCCAATAGTATTGATGTATGCCATTTATAATATGTATATATATGCCTTATTCTCTAGAATTTATGTATAATCAATTAACTAAATATGTCAACCTTGGATTCTAAATCTTAAGGTAATTTCATTTCAAATGATTTGGACATGCTTTTCCTTATTCACTTTAGTAATTTGATATGAAGCATAAATATCCATAATTTAATATGGTATTAGTGTCAATTGAACTTATTATATTATGGTGTTGTGGAAAATAGAGCATGTCAATGAGAGCCAATGACTCACGACTCTTGCAAACTGTTGAGGTGATGACCCTCTTATGCACTTTGGACAATGGATCTCACATGAACCACTTATTTTCAACCTTTAATTAAATTATACTAGTGACCCACAAAATTGTTTTGATACATAATAATGAAACCACCACCAAGGTTCAAGGTTAAATTCTCGTCCTAGCAATGCACTCTAATATTTTTGTCTTTGAATAATTGCTTTTCTGACACATGAGTTTCTTGGTGTTCGTTTGAATCGATGGTTTCATATCTCTATTTGAATTGTGATAGGGATTTGATTTGTCTTAACACATGATACATTTGAAGATGAGATGAATATATGTTGGATATGCATTATTGGATGGTGTGTCTTCTCATCTCCTCATGTTGATTTTAGTATATTTTTAGCTATAATCCCTAATTTTTCTAGTTGAAATGATTTAGTTCAAAGTATAATGCTCAAGGTAAAGATGGTTGAGCAATCATGTGTAACCACCTCCTTTAATATCTAATTTAGAGTGTTCTCGAACTTGTTAAGGTTGATATCCTATTTGATTTCATACTATTTAAAATAACACTGAAAAAAAAAAAAACAACTTAAATTTCCTATTTGGTTTCAAACTATTTAGAATAACACACAAGTTTAAAGGAAGCAACTTAGATTCCTTATTTGGTTCAAACTATTTAGTGTACCACTCTAGTTTAAATTAAAAGGAAGCAACTTAATATAACTAGTTTCACCATCCTCTTTTCCTATGTCTTACTTTCTACATCTTAAGAGTTGGTTGACTCTAATATATTTATTAGATTGAGAGTTGTTCCCTACAATTCATTAAGTAGAGTTTCTAGAGAGATTTGATCCTTCTTAAGACATGATATATTTGAAGGTAAAATGAATATATATATTAGTTATACATCATTGGATAGTGAGTCTTCTTATCTCCCCATGTTAATGTTAGTATATTTTTTACTATAATCCCCAAAGTAAAAATTATTGAGTAATTATGTGTAATCACCTGTTTTAATATCTGATTTAGAGTGTTTTTGGACTTGCTAGAGTCGATTGATTTCCTATTTAATTTTTTTCATAATTTTATTAAACCAAGAATTTGTGCAAATTTTTCCTTTCATCGTCTGCGCCCGTGGCCTAATGGATAAGGCGTCTGACTTCTAATCAGGCGATTGTGGGTTCGAGTCCCACCGGGCGTGTTTGGATTTCAAATCCTGTCTTTTACTGAGGATTTCCTGTGAATACGTTTCATTTGTCTTTTTATATTATATTTGATAGCAAAACAGTTGTTGGTCCTCAACAGGCTTCTGTTACTTCATAAACGTTACCTGAGCGATTCGAACTCTCGAGGGGATTAAAAAAAAAAAAAAGAGAGATTTAATGGTGGAGGAATACAAGAGTTTTGGGACAAAGTGCCTAATAACCTAAATTATAATTAAGCAAAGTTCTGTATGCTAAAAAGAGATTAAAGAGATATTCAGTGCTCTTAGGTGGATGTGGAATGAGTTCCTTGAAAAAAAACAATGGGAATATTTGTTTCAAAATCAAATCAATAGGTAGATATCATCTATATTTAAGAAATATGGAGTGTAAAGAGATAGTAAGTGCTTTTAGGTGGATATGGAATGACTTCCTAAAAAAGGTTCTACACTATTCAAAATCAAATCAATAGGTAGGTATGACTTTTTAAAAAAAGGTTCTAGTTCAGAAATCTCTTGAAACAGAAATATTATAAAAACAATGGAAATATTGGTTTTAAAATATATTATTTATATTTAAGAATTCAACCATTAGATTAGTTAATTAAATCAAAGTGGTGAGTGAGATGCAAAGTTATTTATTAAGTTCATTAGATAATACTAATAATTTCTCAATTTCAAAAAGACTTTGAGATGTATCCAATAGTAGAGGTAAAAATATAGTTGGAGCAAGACAAATATTATTATTGTCATTACTTCTTATTAATAGAGTAATATCATTGTGAAGGATGATATGGTAAAGAAGTCATTTAATGCAATAAATATTATAACACATGTTGTCAAATAGATAAGAAAAAGATACAATAATGTGTTAAAGAAAATAAATTATTTTATGTAACTATTACAAGTTTATAAGACATTTGAAAGAAAATTGTTGAATATTATATTTAGAAAATTGTTGAATATTACATTTAGAAAATTGTTGAAAATCTATTTAGACATAACATTTATAGAAAATTTTCAATACCTAAATTTATAATTAAATTAGACATTTCCTCCATATTAGTGATCCATCTTAATTTATGAAGTATGAAAAGTTATTCTTTATTATAGTGTAGATTAAAAAGGAGCTTATGGCTACATAATTGGATAATGTTAGCCAATGAGAAACCATGCATTTTGAACTTTTAGTTTCCTTAGGTTGGCTTACTAAGAATAAGGATTGTCTTGGCCAATGCAAATGCAAAGTAAATTTTTATGTCTCCAAGATTACATTGAGGAACTTGATTTCAATGTGAGTGTCTTTAGATGCGCTGTGTCATTTTTGGCAATCCCCAAGTCTAGATTCATGATCCAATTTATTGGTGATGGAAGAAATTGTACATATTAGGCAAGGATGAGTGACCATAGCTAATGATGATCATAAAAATATCCAATGGCCTAATGTTAATATTTATCGAAGATTAAAAGTTTATTAAGGCCTCAACTTAGTTTTTAGTTCTGGTTCTAGATCCAGAGAAGTAAGGTAAAGTATTTATTTTATAGTCAATGATGACCTTGCACAAGAAGGGGCAATCCTCAATCTAATGCCCATGACTTTAACTCTAAAAAAAAGTATTTGAAAGGATTATATACCTAATGGTTTGATGAATGACCTTCGAGGCAAATTTGATAAAAATACACTCAAACAGATTTTTTGAGAATTTGATCAAAATGCAAATATTCCTTTGAGGGTGAGGGTTAAAGTACTATTAGGGGTCATGGAAAGTGAGCTACTTAGGGGGGTGGTGATGGACTCAAGGATATCCTAAAATTGCACAAGGAAGCTTGGGAAATAAACCTAGATAAGCCATTGTTGTTGAAATAATCTCTTGTTATGAAGTTCTCATACCACTCAATCAATACTGCAAGATTATTGTTACACGTCAAGGGGCATACATGATTTCCTCTTAGGCATGATTATGCTCCTTGAAATAGAACTAGAAAAAGGCCTTTCTTATGATCCTAATGGTTCTTCAAATCTTGTTGTGTGGTTGAGACAAGGTTTGCAATGCAAAACATGATCATAAACATTGTTAATTTTGACCTTGACCTTGATTAGATGACTAGTAATATGGTCAAGGCACTCAATCTTAAGTATTTCCTTGTTTATCTCTATCAGAGTCCTTAAATGATCTTATTTCATTCTACTTCATGAACCCCTCCAATTTTAAGAAATGAGTTTAATGACTTACTTGATTTTGATTTCACCTCAAAGAAGCGACCTATTGCAACAATGTATATTGTGATCTTAACACTTTGGTCGATGTCATTTATTCTTATCTTAGCGCCTTGCTAGTGCTCCTCCTCCTTTGTTGCTTCTATCCAGATATGATGTCCTCATCTCTCCAAGCTAATGTTACTATGTTTTTTCTAGTTGAAATGATTTCACTATTTGAGAATAATCATATGTGACATTTGGATCCCCTATCTCTCCATCTTCCTTTCCCATGACCTAATTTTCTAGATCTTGAGTGTTGATCCCTTATCTCTCCACCCTCCTTTCTCATGACCTACATTTAGTGTTGATTAGCATGCATTCATTTAGTTGTGTGTTCCTAAAGCTAGGATGAGAATAAAATGATATAACAATTGTTGCACAAGGAGCTTAACCATGGAGATGTAGGGTATCGAACCTCGTACCTCTGCCCTATCTCACCATCGTCCTTTCCCATAACTTACTTTTCTAGATCTTGAGTGTTGATTTTGAGTCTTGATGCCTTATCTCTCCATCCTCCTTTCTCATGACCTACTTTTCTAGATCCTAAGTGTTGGTTAGTGTGCATTCATTTAGTTGTGTGTTCCTAAAGCTAGGATGACAATAAAATGATATAACCATTGTTGCACAAGGAACTTAACCATGGAGATGCAGGGTATCGAACCTCGTACCTCTCCCCTATCTCTCCATCGTCCTTTCCCATAACTTACTTTTCTAGATCTTAAATGTTGATTAATGTGTGTTCATTTAGTTGCATGTTCATAAAACTATGATGACAATAAAATGATATAACCATTGTTGCCCAAGGAATTTAGTGTTGATTAGCATGCATTCATTTAGTTGTGTATTCATGAAGCTAAGACGATAATAAAATAATATATTTGTTTGTTCATTTAGTTGCATGTTCATAAAGCTATGATGACAATAAAATGATATAACCATTGTTGCCCAAGGAATTGAATTTAGTGGAATTTAATGTTAATTAGCATGCATTCATTCAGTTGTGTGTTCCTGAAGCTAGGATGATAATAAAATAATGTAACCATTATGGATAATAAAATATAATTAAATAATGTAACCATTGTGAAATTAATTTAATGTTTATTAGCATGCATTTAGTTGCTTGTTCGTGAAGCTAGGACGATAATTAAATATTGTAACCATAAAATATAATAAAATAATGTAACCATTGTGAAATTAAATTAATGTTGATTAATATACATTTAGTTGTGTGTTCCTGAAAGTAGGACGATAATTAAATATTGTAACCATTGTGAAATTAATTTAAAGTTGATTAGCATGCATTTAGTTGTGTGTTCTTGAAAGTAAGACAATAATTAAATATTGTAAACAATGGTGGCATAATAATGTTAAATGTAAGACGATAATTAAATATTGTAAACAATCATGTTCTTGAAGGTAGGACGATAATTAAATATTGATTTAATGTTGATTAATGATGTACTAGTTGTACAATAATAAATATTGTAAACAACAATAATTAAATATCGTAACCATTTATTAACTTAATTAATGGAGATGCAGGGTATCAAACCCCGTACCTCTCGCATGCAGAGCGAGCGCTCTACCGTTTGAGCTACATCCTCAATATGATGGTACATTCCTTATTCGCTACATCCTCAATATGATGGTACATTCCTTATTTTCTTTATTATATGATTTTGTCGAAAGAAAAAATGTATTTTATTTTGGAAATTTTTTTCATTTCTAATTACTGTCTGAACCTTCGCAACTTCTTTCGTTTTGCTTTGAGAAATCAATTCAACCATGTGATTAGTATCGATCAAACACACGACCTTTCTATTCAGTTTCAGGCTTTCCTAACTGAGCTATCGCCGCTGGTTGAAAATTCAATTTTTAAGATAGTAATTTCTATAAGGATTTGTTTTTATTGTGATTTTTTGGAATTTTTGGTGTTTAATTGGGTGAAAAAAATTTGGGGTTAAATTTTGAATTTTGTAATTTAAATCTTTTTTTGATTGTATATATAAATTCAGCACCTTAAAAAAAATTTAGGAGATTTCAATTGCGACAAGATTACTCAACAAACTTTTGTTTTCAATAAATTCTTACCAAATTTTTAGAAAAAATCCTAAAAAAAACCTTAATATAATCCCATCTAATTGACTGTTGTTTCCAGTCAATAAATTGGAATGTTGTTTGTAGCTTCAGCAGACTTCTCCCAATATTAAACTACCACCTTCGCCGAATCACCAGGAAAATACTTTCAGACTGTGAATCAAAATGATGAACAATGTCGCGTCATAGATGCACTTGAATCTTCGTAAAAGAGTCCATTATTGCAACTTGGATAGATAACCGAATAAAACATCGTAATATATTATGCACAATTCAACAACTCTTTATAGTTCGCTAACATGAGTCAAACAATCAAGACAAATCTTTAACGTCTTAACTTTGGCACTTCTTCTTCAATTTTCCAATAGAAACGAATAAGGAGTTTTCCATTTCTTCAAGTTTTTATTAATCTTGTAAGGTAATCATGGCATTACATAGATGTGGAACTTGCATGGTACCATTTGTACATGTGAATCAAATCCTATTCCATGGTTTTTTTAGTCAATAGTGCCTTATTCATATTAAACAAATCAATTGTGAGATATCGGTATGAATAATTTTATATGATGATATATGTTGTGCCATATTCATGTTAAACTAATCATTTGTGCCATATTCATATTAAAATGGGATGAATAATTTTATATGATGATTTATGTTGTGGTTGTATGCTCTTTTAATAAAGAATTAAAAAATGTAAAATAATTTACAAGTAAGTTGAATTTAAGAGTTTGAGGAAGGAATTATGTATTTGAATGACAAAATGAGGAAATTTGATAAAGATTGAATCAATGAAGATGATTTACATTCTTGAGCCAAATGCGGCAATGAAATTTCAAAATTATATTGTTTTATGGAATTGAAGTTTTCAAAATTCATACGAGTTTTTTAAATTTGATTTGGAGTAAAAATATAATTTGTGGAGAATTATGTTGTTATTGTAATGATATATTTTTCAAAAAATATTAGTGTCATATTATTTGTCGATTTTCCATTAAAAAAAACGTTTTTCCTTGCAAACTTTTGCACATCTTAACATGTATACATGTGTTTGTGGGAAATAAATTAGTCATATATATATATGAATGATCTAAACATAGAGCACTAAATTATGCATATTGAAACTTTATTTTTTTATGAAAAATTATATTTTTAATTATTTTTCGAAGTAATGGCGAATTAATATTTGAATTACATTTTGCAAACGCATGCTTGTGCATGTTTTTTTTTTCAACTATTTAAATAAATTCAAAAACCAAGAGTACCCTTTTGAAAAGGACTCATAAATAAAGATAATGCAACGTTTTGAAAATTTTTCATTTTCTATATTTTATGTTATTGATTTTTCATTTGGGCCCTTCGAAATTGTCCAAAAAACTTTCAAGCATAAGGTTTAAAAGAAATTATATGAAAAATATCATATAAATTCAAAAATGTCACACTCATATGCAATTGGATAGAGGATTTCTTCAGGCATCCAACATGATCAACTCCACTACCTAGGGACAAATATTACCTTAAGTTCGCCATGCTACAAGATCGTGTTATAGAGAAATTTGTAGAAGGGGATCTAAAACTCTATTTTTTAGGCTCTCGGCACCTTGATCGAGCACCTAAAAAACTCAATTAAGAGCTTTATGTAAAATTTCAGATAGCTTAATCAAGTGTTTAACAAGCCCTTAATCGAACTATTATCAAGGTTAAAGAAAACATATTTATTTAGAAAACTCTCAATCGAGCCCTTGTTTTCACTAGGAGTGAAGAGCTAGATCGAGTTATAGCTCAATCAAATTTTTTTAATCATTAATCCCATGAACAACCAAATATCAATTGATAATTTAACATTTTAAAGGAGCTCAATCGAGATATGACCTCAATCAAGCTATAGGCTCGATCGAGCTTCGTTTTCAAATATCCCACCAAAACCAACATGTTTCACGATTGAGTACCTAAGTAACCATGGGTTACATAGGAGTTCGATTAAGGGTTTCTTTTATAGCTCGGTCAAGCAATATTTAAGCCCTCAAATAACTTGATCGAGGGCTAAAATATTGCTTGATCGAGTGCTTAAAAAATGCTCGATCGAGCTTCTTTTCTTTGAAATACACCTTGTGTGCTTGCCAAAGAACAACTTTTCATTTAGTATAATATAACATAAAAATAAGGTTATGACAACAATTTTTGATATTGTTAACCAATAAATTTCATTTTAAAAGTAGTAGCATTATTGGATCTTTAGTCAACTAAGAGTTTTATTTGTATGAATTAACTAAGTAGTGAAGTCAATTGAACCACTAGTTGAATTGACCAACAAAAGTACTTACAACCGTTATAAGTACCTATCATCAATATAATAATATAAATATGTATAAACATATCATTATAATCATATATAATTATTAAAGATCAATACAAACTACTTATTATTAGCTCTATAATTACTTCTCTCTCTCCCTTTATGCTCCATCCATGTGTGTATTCCTTTTGTAATATGTAGATTGTATGGTATGGTTTATTTTCACAGTTTCAGTAGCTAGATTTATTATAATCAATCATAATTTTTATTTTATTTTTTCTAAATTATACTAATTCTATTTATGAAAACATCTTTGTTACAAAAGCTATTTGCCTCGGATTCGAGTTTGTGGGAGCACGAATCTTTGGGCTTGATGTGCATGCTTTAACAAAATAACGAACTACCGTGAGTGGGAAACTAGTTCTTTTAAAGGAAGTTTCGCCGCCCTTGAGAGGGAAATTGGCTCATTGTTCATTGCATACACCATATTAAAACAAAAAGACTAGAGTAGCATGCAGCTGTTGCTACTGTAGAAAACCAAAGAAAATCATAGAATCTCCCAAAATAGTAGAACAAATGTACCATGTTGAACCAGGACAAGCGGGAATCACTGCTCGTGAGCTGGAGAAGGCGGCTCCTCCACTACGCGGCCCCAGAACTCGTCCTCCGGATCTTCGATATCTTCTTTTTGTTCGCCTTCCTTGCTTGTGATGCCTTCGTCCACCTGCATGGGTTGCTTACCCAGGTTGGAAGGTGCTGAAGCTGGGTGCGTGACTGGTCTCTCAGGAGAATTCGCAACTAGGGCGGGATTAAGACCAAGGGGAGGGGGATTTGGACCGGGCATAGGAAGAAGATAGTGAGGCATTTCTTCTCTCAGAGTGATAGTAACAAAGGTAGTGATAATGGGCTGATTGAAGGAACAACCAAAGCGGAATTCTGCCCTCTGAGAGGTCTGACGTAGAGTGTGACTATCAGTAGCACGAGAGGCAGTGGAGACAGGTCTAGGTTGATTGGCAAAAGGAGGCGGGGAGGCCAGAGCTTCGCGGGCATTGCCAGGATGGCAAGTGCGACTTCTGTGGCTATGGGTGTCTGGATAACGCCCCCACGCAGCATCCTCAGAGGAGGTCTTTGCATCAGAACTGGAAGAGGGACGTGAGCGAGCAGACCTTCCCCAACTTGCACCACGGCGGCACCGCATTCGGTGATGGAGCCTTGGCATGGCGAATGTAAAAGTATGAGGCTGCCTGAGACAAATAGAGCAGGAAGGAGGCGGAGGAAACCCGCAGAGATTGAAAAAATGAGATTGCAGACAGGAATATGAGCAGCAGAAGACGCTCCGGGAAAAATGATATCCAGGAGTCGTTTCCAAACAACTCAAAAAAGTGCAGCGTCGCCTCGTCTGTGTGCTAGTGCTTGACTCAGCACAAGCAGCAGGGCAAGCGCTCCACAGGGGAGGCAAAGAGCGACAGGCGGAGCAAGAACAATCGAGACTATCCGAGACGAAATCCATTGCAAACCAACTGAGCACGACGGGAAGAAGAATACGCCGGTGAGGGAGAGTAAATGTAGAGTGTGCTGGCGGATTAATGGCGTGGTTAATGAACATGAGGCATATAGCTATACGGAAGCCTCATGGGGTGTGTCCGGGGGACGATGTCCCATCAAACCGCGCTATTAACATCGGAATTATAATCAATCATAATACAAGTAGTAAAGAAGCATAATTATCTACTCTCATGCATTTACCTTTAAACTCCTTGTGACTAAATTTATTTAATTATGCTACATTAAATATCAAACTAAATGTATGCTTATGAAGTGCTTAAATTGTATAGGAATTTGTTATGATTAATTCTTAGATGAAAAAAATGTAAGACTAAATTCCTAATTAACTAGTGCAAATGCTTTTAAAATAAAATGAATAAATTGTTGTAGGAATGATTCTAATCACTTAAGTCTATTATTTCACTAAATTGCTAAATGCAATATCTCATTATTGTTATTTTTTGTAGCATAAGATGTGTTCTAGACACGAAACTTGGTGGCGATGCTAGAATACATGAGATCTCCAAAACCTAGAAATATTTTCTGGAATTTCCACATAGAGATGACTTAATTAGATTATTAACCTATTTTTTAATGTTTCCTAAACCTAAAACTAGGAAAGTTGTTAATTAATCAAAATTTGTTGGACACCTAATCCTCAATGGGTAGGTGTGGAAGGTGAACAGTCACAAAGGAGTCCAAGTGACCTTGGAATGCGGAATCCAAGAGTCACATTAATGTAATATAAATGTACATCTATGAGTAATAGAAATGCAACGAATGCCTATCTTTCCTATTTGTGTGTTTAGTTTCTCCATCCATCATGTGTGTGTTTAGCATGGTATCAGAGCAGGCGTACTCCTGCCCTGCTTCAATTTGAGCCATTGGTTTTTTTGACTTTCTTTGTTTGTCAGTTCTACCCTCTGCTCATCAAAACTGATGCCATACCATTTTTTCTACTTAGAATTGTTGTTAGCGACCTGTTTTGTTTTAGATTCTTCATTGAAGAGAAATTTATTTAACCATTTGCATTTTGGCATGAAACAAATGCCTCGGTTGATTATCTGCCTGCTCAACACTCATTGTGATAATTGTGCGCTCAAATCAACTCCATCTTTGCTCCTGAAATTATGAATGGTTTTCTCCTCTGCATTCTTCTCTGTCATGCACTATCCTACATGCTCATGTGTGACCTGCACTCCTAGAATTATAACTACTAACCCTTGAAGAAACGATTATAGTTTTTCTATGCACCGATGTCAGTGGTATCTTACCTACCGTAACATTCGATTTTGTCAGTCACACCCGACTAGTGTTGTAGTGTAATGCACAAGCAACTCCTGTGATTAAGGAACCGTTAAAAGTATACACGAGACTGTTACATACTCTATTGCGACTGAATAACTGACTCTTCTAGTGGATGCTATGTGTTGCATCAATTATTTGGTCTACCCTTGGAATTGTAGCTGCTATTTCATCTCAGATTTTGCGGCAATGTCGATGCTCCAGTGTGCTCCAATAACCTTAAACGTTTCTCTATTTGGAACCTATTTCTCTGCATGTGAAATATTCATCTCCTAATTGTTTCGCTCTTATATATGAAGTGTAACACCTCCTGGTATACCATCGTTCCCACTCCATCAGTTCCACAATGCACACCATAGAACTTGACTATGCATACATTTCTCCTCCCCGCATATTGGTTTCTCGCAGATCACATACATTGCGCCTCCTCCTCCTCTCCATTATGCCTCGGTCCCAGACTGTGCAGCGGTCCCACATAATGTGGACAACCAATGTATATTGTAAATGATCAAAGTTCCTGTGTCGATATAAATGACACATTTGCAGTCGGGTGCCAAGGGAGGTGTTCCCAGGGAGAACCTATGAAATAAAATTGGGTGTGTAAAAAAATAGAGGCGGAATAGCTTGTGTTGTCACAAGAATCCATAAAGGTTTCGTCTAAATTTGTGCTGGTTGTTGGAGGTACTAGCAGAGTCAATGTAGTGTTGCATCAGGGCAGCTTGTAGTGGCAAGATAGCTAGATCGAGGGGTCAGAACCCCTGCATTGGTTCATGATCCAGAAAAGGAAGAAACCATTAAAACATAACATTTTTAGGAAGAGAGGGACTATTCACAAGGCCAAGGGTGATATTTCGAACTTAATGAGATTTTTTATGGGTGTTGGTGAAAACTGGTTTGAATGGTCTCGGTGCTCTTCACATATAGCGTTTAAAGCTATACTTGAAATCATGCCTTTTGTATTGGTATAGTATTGTTATTTAATTGCGTTGATGGTTGAGTGATGCATTGAGTCTTTGAAGGTTTCTGCTGCCTCTCGAATCCTGTTGGTGTTACACGATTTTTAATGCGTTTCTTTGCATTTCCATTGGCATTGAAAGTCTGGGAGGAATTTGTGGAGCGAGGATCTGCACTGCAATTAGCATTGAAAGTGTGGGATGAATTTGGGGTTCTTTTAAGAAGACAGTTGATATATGCGGTAAGCTATGTATTTTATATACTTTAAAGTCAATGCTGCATTAATTAAAGTCTCAATATTGAGTGGTGAACATTAGATAAGGCAATCTCATTGGCCTTGTATTGATCGAAATTGAGTAGGGGCGGTTGAAATTCCACAGCTTGGTATTGTTGTATGTTGCTTTGAAGACGTTGGTAATACTAGTTTTTTTATTCCAACATTTCATCCTTGGGTGAATGCATTAATTACTGTAATTTCTTCATTCTTGCAAGACGTATTTGTGAGATTCACCTTATTTGTTCAATGAAAATGAAAAAAATCAATGAAGTATTAGATTGTCTCAAAACTATGATACAATATAATGTCGAAGACATAGTTACAGTCAGTAAAGACACTCTCACAAATATTCAAACCACTCTGAAAAATGCACAAGACAATATCAAGTTTCTACAGCTTGAATCTCAGCTACAACAAGAGGAATTACAGAAGCAGAGTAATCATATGAACCTGTTTAAGTTCAGAAAATTGAGAGGGAATCCCATCAGCAGCAAGAATATAAATTTGAAGTTGGTTCACATTCAGTACCCATTTCAGGAGCAGATGTGTAGAAAGATGCGGAAATGCAGCATGCACCTCCCAAGCCCATCATCAAACCTTGGGAACAGATTTTCCACAACAAGCACAAAACAGGTCTTGGATATGACAAGGAGTTGTCATTTCATATTCCAGATTACTCCAAGCCCATAAAATTTCAGAGTGCCGGATTTCTTTATGACAGTTCACCTTCAGCTATTCCAGATCCAGCTCCTCTTCCACAGCAACAACAACAAAAAATTGAAAAATGCCAACACTGTGATCGAGTTGGCCATATGAAAGATCACTGTTTTGATCTTCAACCATGGAAGCACTGTGGTCGGCACACCCATTCTTCACACAGATGCTTCAAAAACAAGCCTCCTACAAGAACAAAGATTCATCTTGGATGGATCGCTTCTTGGCAATGGGCATCAACAGCCAAGAAGATGTTTAAGTCATATATCAGAACTTATTCTAGAATATTGAACAATCTTGTAGTTGATTTTTCGCCATCATCTCACCTTGTACCTGACAGGGGGGAAAATGGTGGTCATATACAAGCTTCGACGCCACATCAAGCGAGCCTGAGCCACAATCTCTCATTCCATATTCAGAGCTGTAGCCAGAGACATGGCAGTTCAAGCGAGCCTAAATCACAACCTGTCGTTCCAAATTCAGAGTTGTAGCCAGAAACACGAATGCCCATGAGCATGCCTTTGGTTGGTGGACAACCTTAAACCATCCATGTGAGGTTCATATTCTTCCCCTTCAAAGAATTCAAAGCACTTCCTCTAGCAGAATACTTCAGCTTCTTGCCAACCTTGGTAGAGTTCCAGGAAATGCATTAAGCATTCTAGAGTTGGTGGTCATCCTTAAACCATCACAGGTTGTAGACCTCCCTTCTTCTAGTTTGAAGGTCTCCCTCTTCAAATATGAGGGACACTTCCTCTAGCAGAAGCCCTCAGCTTCTTGCCAGTTTTGGAAGAGTTCCAGGAACTGCAATAAGCGTTGTGTTCCAGTGTTGGTGGTCATCCTTAAACCACCTCTTTATGCCAACATTCAGAGAGTTGATTCAACCTAAGTGTTGCCATGCATACTTTTCATATTTGTATTACAACTCTCTTCTTGGACTCACACATACCCCTTCGGATTAAGGGGGGGAATGTTGGACACCTAATCCTCAATGGGTAGGTGTGGAAGGCGAACAGTCACAAAGGAGTGCAAGTGACCTTGGAATGCGGAATTCAAGAGTCACATTAATGTAATATAAATGTACATCTATGAGTAATAGAAATGCAACGAATGCCTATCTCTCCTATTTGTGTGTTTAGTTTCTCTATCCACCATGTTTGTGTTTAGCAGAATTAATTAAGGCAAGGTGAGAATTCTCTAGAAACTCACATAGATCAACTTCGATATGATCCTAGCAATTGATTAAGTTTTAATCTTGGTCATTGGTGCTCCAAAATAGGATTATAAGAAGAAGGTGATGGACACCTGGAGAATACACTAGAGATACTTGAAGAATTTGATTTTCCAGAGTAGCAATAGTCAGTTGTTGGAGATTTCGAGCTTTAGTGACGAAGTAGAGACATTGAGGGGTAGGGATAGTGAGGCTAGAGGAAGTTTTCTAGATCCAACAAGTGCATTTACAGAGAGGCCAATATTTCTCTAGGAGGTTACGCAACGCCTTAAGAAGTTAGTCTGATTTACTAGGAAGGAAGACGTTTTCAGTTCGAGATGTCAAGTAGAGGTTTCAGAGTGCTAGAGAGCCATTTTCCCAGTCAACAGTAATCCAGACGACTAGACTAGTGGTAAGTTTGAGAAACAGTTGCTGCAGACAACATCAATTTGACGTAGAGCCTGCATAGGCCCAATTGGACGACTTGATTTTCAGAGGAAATCCAGTGTTGGAATTGCCCGGAGAGAGGGTAAATTCCCTCTAGCTATTTTTTCCAGTATTTTCTCTACAAGATACCCATATTTCGGCATCCAAATTATTGTACTCAGAATTTCTCATTGCTGCATAATAATAAAACTCTTAGTTGTCACCGGTTTTCCCAAGTTGGGTTTCTGAGGACATTTGTCCAAAAATAACTGTGTTAATTATTGTGTGTGTGCGCTAGATTTTCAAAATTTCAACATTATTTTTCTTCTGTAGTATTTATTTATGAAAATTACAGTGTGAATTATTTGGTATTTGTCATAGCAAAATGCAAATAAATTGTTAAAGAAATCAACAATTAAGAGAATAATTTCCAGTTATTATGATCAATGAAATTTTCACAATTATAATTTTTCAATTATTAAATGAAATGAATATTTCCATAATAAATGATATAATCTTAATCAATAACAAAATGTGCACTAATATCTTTGCAATCTCCAAAAGACAACATTCATCAATCGTGTTAAAAATTATAGAATAAATGACTTAAAATGAAATCACGCTTATTGCATAAAAAAAAACTAATTCAAATTAATTATGCGACGTGAACCATCACAGGGTCCTCTTGCCTTAGGTTATGCTACAATAGATGCTCCAAATCTAGACTAAAATTGGCATGCACAACACATGGAAATGGAAAGTTCAATGAAAAAATATATATATATGTTATGTATGGTATATGGTACTTTTAGAATTGCCAATCGTATTCTTCTATCAAATTTGATATAACAATTCCCCGCAAGCTACACATTATATAATCTACAAATGGTTTTTCTAAATCAATACCCTATGGATTCCATAACATAATAACAAAAAAAAGAAGTATGTGGAATCTATATATCTTGAGATATCTTGATCATGGCTCGATGAACTTGTTTAATGATCCATGTATTAAGAATTTCATGACAAAAATGAATAAAATTATCTATATTATTTTACAACTCAACAAGGATAGATGTGACAATGCTATTTTTTGGGATACTCTACCACAATTCCTGTAGTTGACCTAAAGTATGAATTGGATTTTTGGATACCTTCATTGACTCTAGATATCGATTGATATGTATGTTAACCATTCTCAAGATTTGGACCATTCTCCACCTATGGTTCGTTTTCGAATGCACATAGCAATGCAAACCACCAAATATGCTACAGGAATAAGTAGTCACTAGAGAATTTGTGATTCTTGTAGTGACTTAGTAAATAAAACGAATTTCGAACTAAATTGCATATAAAAGGTGAAAATGTGTAAAAGTAGACAATTTTACCTTAGGTATCTCCTTAGTATGTATATCTTGTAGATAGTGAAACCTTATGGCAAAAAGACATGATAATGAGGCATCGAGTGGTATATAAAATCATATTAAAGGATAAAATATATGGGTACAAGTGACAAAAAAAAAAAAAAAGTGTTAAAAATTACTACCCAACACTCCTTAAGTTAGTTTATTAAAATTAAGTGCTCCTTAAGTTGGTTTACTAAAATTAAGTATTCATATATCCAATGCAAATGCAAGGTAAATTTTTCGTTTCCAAGATTACATTGAGGAAACAAACCTCAATGTCATGTTTTTAGATGTGTAGTGTCATTTTGGGAAATTCTCATTTTTGGGTTCATAATTTAATGTATTGATGATGGGATAAATAATACAAAATTGTTCTAGATAGGTAATCATATTCAATGATAGCATAGAAATATCCAACACCCTTAGTGCTAGACTTATTTATCGAAACTATAGGCTTATCAAGGCCCCAACTTAGTTTTTGTTACTTGTTTTATGATCAAAGAAGTACAGGAAAATATTGATTTCCAAGCAATGTCAACCCTAGACAATAAAGGGAAATCCTTAATTTGAAGTTCATTACTTTGAAAATTAAAGTGGGTATTCAAAAGGGTGATATACCTAATGGTTTGACAAATGAAATTTGAGCCAAATTTGATAATAAAAAAATATGGAGGTCTTTGTGAAAAATTGAACCACATGCATATATGTAATATAGAGTGTGGGTTAAATAATTGATGAGGCTCTTGGAATAAACTACCTAATGTGTGCTAATATAGGCTTGAGTATATCTGAGAATTGCATTAGGAGACCTAGGGAATCAATCTGGACATGATAGTGCAAGTGAAAAGTCTCATTTGATGAGAATTTCTTGTGCCAATCAAGAAAAACTACAATGGTATTATGACAGATCTAAAGGCAACACATGATCGATTCTAATATAAAATTATCCTTGTTACCCCTCTCACCTAGGGGTAACTAAAGGAGATCATTATTCAATTATCAACATTGTAAACAATAGTCCCAAAAATGATGACTAACATTATATGCAACAAACTTTGAACATCATCATTACAACATTGATGAAGGGTATTTCAATGTGTTAAGTGCCATTCCAATTGAAAACTAATCAAAATTCTCTCACCCCCACCACAAAATTTGGGATCTTAATCTCTTATTATGGAGACCCTTGTCAATTTTCTATCCTATGATGATCACAGGTGATGCAGGGGCATCCGGACATATTTGAATTAAGTTGAATCTGAAGTTGGGTATGTGAACCGTCACACAAAAGTGGGGCAAAATTTGTTAAAACACAATTAAATTTTTGTAACTGATGATCTGCCAGAAGCTTAAGGGGTTCGTTTGAGGAAGTTCGACTGATTCATGATATTTAGGAATTTATATATAAATGAAAATCTGCGTGTGTGTGAGGGACAGAGCGAGTGAGCACAATGTAGTCATAGGAGGAAGTGTGTACTGAGGCTGAAATGCCTCAGATGTAATCTTGTGTTTGTATATAAAATAGTAATATATTGTTATATGGACTTCTGTGTGTTAATTTGACTGCAATAAAAAATATCAGTCTTTGTATGAAATGTTTGTTTTTGTTCTTCGAATGCATTGAGTTCATGCTCTCTGTATATGAATTAATGTGCAATTGATCCCATGTAGAAGGGTCCGGGAAGGTCGAAGAATTCGATGTTAGTCTCTGGTCATGAGTGTGTTTGAATTCTGCAGAAAGGAGCTCTGTTGTAACCTGGTTGGTATCGTATTGTAATTAGCTATGTTTAAGCGGATTGGTATAGGGTTGAATCGACCCCATCCTTGAGGCATAAGGGCCGAAGAGTTTGATCCTGCGGGTGAGAGTAGTGATATTAAAACCTTAGTTTAAATTACCATATTTAACCTCGGCATATTCATTCAGAAGAATCGAGTTTGGTTCTTTGGTTGAGACCGACTGAGTCGATCCATATCTATTGAGTCCGCAGTGACGGTAGAGGCTCCAAGTATGATTGATATTAGCCCTGAATCTCGTGGAAGTCCGACTTAAACAAGGCCGGATTCGAAGCTCACAAGTTGAAGCAGTTTGAAGTAAGCGGGTTTGTGAGAAGATACCACTGGTATCACGTGCCAATTGGGCCGAAGAGTGGTTTGATTATTATGAATTCGATTCAATAATTTATGAACACGTCATGTTCATAAAACCACTTATATCGCGTGCTGCTGAGGTGATAAAGCATCGGCGTTTGTTTAACGTGATTAACACTCGATTAAAATTGAAAAAGATCCAAGGGCATCCACTCTTAAAGCCACACGGAGATTAGCGGAGGTATGGCAACGTTCACTTAATTGGTTGTTAACATCATAAGAGATTTGGTTAATCTCCCCAAGTGAGTATTTAATTACATTGCCGAAGATTGAGACTTTGGTTTCTTTTTAAAGTGCATAAAGGAATGGAAATGGGTAGTGCTTTCGATACATAGATGTAAGTGTGGAGGTAGTGCAGCAGAAGCATAGTGGGGCCATAAGCCACAGGCCCAGGATCGAATCAAAGTATCGAGTTTATACAGTTTTGAGGTGAACCTGCTTATGGCAGGTTTCGCTCTGCATCAAGTGGTATCAGAGCAGGGAAATGATTTCCTGCGGAGAAGGAGTTTGCATCCAGAGGAAGAAGAGGTACAGTTTTGCGAAGATTTGTAAGCTTGTGATTTTCTTTTATATTGTGAAGGTAGCAGCCGAGGAAGCTGAGAAGATTGCAGCAGCCTAGAGCAGGAATGCTCAACTGGTTCCACAGGGGCAAACCAGAGAGATGCCAAAAGCCGGAGCTCAGGAGAAAATCTTAGTGAGGTATCTGGTAGCAGGGAGGACTTGCTATTGCAGAGGTTTTGCTGCAGCTCACAGATAACAATTCCGCAGAGGATGTGGGTGAGAATTGTTCAGGAGATGTTGCTACAGGAAGATCACGAAGAGCAGTTCCACAGACGACGTGGGTAGAATTGCTGACAGTTGTAGAAGACATATGACTAGGAGGTCATAAATTTTTGTGCCTTGGGAGTCTAATGCAGGGGCATCCAGAAAGATTTGAATTAAGTCGAATCTAAATCTAGGTATGCGAACGGTCACACAAAAGTGGGGCAAAATTTGTTAAAACACATTTAAATTTTTGTTACTAATGATCTGCTAGAAGCTTTAGGGGTTCATTTGAGGAAGTTTGACCGATTCATGATCTTTAGGAATTTCTATATAAATGAAAATATGTGTGTGCTTGAGGGACAGAGCGAGTGAGCACAATGTAGTCATAGGAGGAAGTGCGTACTGAGGCTGAAATGCCTCAGATGTAATCTTGTGTTTGTATATAAAATAGTAATATACTGTTATATGGAATTTTGTGTGTTAATTCGACTGCAATCAAGAATATCAGTCTCTGTATGAAATTTTTGTTTTTGTTCTTCGAATGCATTGAGTTCATGCTCTCTGTATATGAATTAATGTGCAATTGATCCTGTGTAGAAGGGTTCGGGAAGGTCGAATAATTCAATGTTAGTCTCTGGTCATGAGTGTGTTTGAATTCTGCAAAAAGGAGCTCCGTTGTAACTTGGTTGGTATCATATTGTAATTAGTTCTGTTTAAGTGGATTGGTATAGGGTTGAATCGACCCCATCCTTGAGGCGGAAGGGCCGAAGAGTTTGATCCTGCGAGTGAGAGCAGTGATATTAAAACCTCGGTTTAAATTACCATATTTAACCTCGACATATTCATTCAGAAGAATCGAGTCTGGTTCTTTGGTTGAGACCAACTGAGTCGATCCATATTTGTTGAGTCCACAGTGACGGTAGAAGCTCCAAGTATGATTGATATTAGCCCTGAATCCCATGGAAGTCTGACTTAAACAGGGTCGGATTCGAAGCTCACAAGTTGAAGCGGTTTGAAGTAAGCGGGTTTGTGAGAAGATACCACTGGTATCGCATTCCAATTGGGCCGAAGAGTGGTTTGATTATCATGAACGTGATCCAATAATTTATGAACACGTCATGTTCATAAAACCACTTATATTGCGCGCTGCTAAGGTGATAAAGCACCGACATTTGTTTAACGCGATTATCACTCGATTAAAATTGAAAAAGATCCAAGGGCGTCCGCTCTTATAGCCGCATAGAGATCAGCGGAGGTATGGCAGCGTTCACTTAATTGGTTGTTAACTTCATAAGAGATTTGGTTAATCGTTCCAAGTGAGTATTCAATTACATTGTCGAAGATTGAGACTTTGGTTTATTTTTAAAGTGCATAAAGGAATGGAAATGGGTAGTGCTTTTGATACATAGATGTAAGTGTGGAGGTAGCGCAGCGGAAGCATAGTGGGGCCATAAGCCACAGGCCTAGGATCGAATCAAAGTATCGAGTTTATACAATTTTGAGGTGAACCTGCTTATGGCAGGTTTCACTCTGCATCAATAGGGATGCTTCAAAAATCGATGTCTAGCCAATTGATTTCTATTATGAGGTGCAACAACATATAAATAAAGAAAAATTTTCCTTCACAAAATTGTTTTTAAAATTTTTTGTTAAGGTGGGAGATTTTATGTGAGAGTAAACAAACACTTGATGTTACTCGCACTAATGTGGGACAAGTTCAAAATTGTTATCAAGTAGAAGTTTTATCCTAAAAAACTGTAAAAGGAGAGACATTAACAAGAAATGAAATACTTGTGTCAATTTCAAACCAATAGATTGACCCAACCCATGTCCAAGAATTCAAAAATTACTATCATATGAATCATAGGGATGGTCAATGCAAAGTTAGGCATCAATTTAATTGAAAAGTTAATTTCCCAAATTCAAAATAGCTTAAGAAGTATGACATATGCGTATTGAATGATTCTTGTCGCATGGAAAAAATAGTAGAGGTAAAAAGGAGTTAGAGAAAGACAAAACATTGGTGTTGACATTACTTCCAATCAAGGGAACAAGATTATTATTAAGGATGGAACGTCATATTTTAGCATGTACTTTTCCAAATAATTATGAAATGATAGAGCAAGGTGTTAAGTAAGAAAATTGTGACTTAATGTAAGTATTACATGATAATAAGACATCTAAAAGAATATTATTGGAGAATGCTTACATAGACGTGGCATGGACCGAAAGCATTATCCTTTGAATATTTCACGAAAGGCATTTGCTTGATGTAAATTTTATTTTAATTTAGTAAGAAATTATTCTTTGTTATTATCTCTATTAAGAAGGATCTTGTGACTATAGTTTTTGATAATGCTAGAGAACGAGGAATTTATCTCAGAAGTGGTAGTGTTCTGGAGCTTTACTCACTAGGTTGATAAGTCAACCGAGAGTTTATTTGTAGGAATCAACTCATTGAGTTCGCTGGTAGAGGTAGTTACATTAGTCATTTTTACATCCCCTTTATGTAACAATATAAACGTGTATCATCATGTCATTATAATCACAAAGAAATATTAAATATCAATAAATACTACTTACCACTAGTTCTATATATATTTATCTCTCTTTCTCTTTTCTCCATCTACATGTGTGCACCTTTGTAAGATATAGATTATATAGTATGGTTTATTTTTTCACTATCGATAACTAGATGGCATTATAATCCCTCATATTACAACAAGTAGTAAATAAGAACAAGTGGGCACAATCATGCCCTATGAACCTTAAAACTCTTTAAGTTAGCTTAGTAATAATAAGCTTTGATCTATCCAATCCAAATGGAAGTTAAAATTTTCTATCTCCAAGATTAAATTGAGAAAGTAGACTGCAATGTAGTTCCTTTAAATGTGTAGCGTCAATTTTCGAAATCCCCACCTTTGGGTTCATGATATAATCTAACAAAAACAAATAAAACATTATTGGAAAAGTTAACTTACCTTACATGCTTGGTATCACTAACAAGATTGCCAATATTTTAAAGAAAAATAACATTTCTGCCACTTTCAAACCTATGAACACTATTCATAGCAACCTAAAATCTGTTAAAGACACCCTTGACCATAAATTACAAAAAGGAGTGTATCTCATCCCTTGCTCATGTGGCAAAGCATACATTAGGTAAATTGGTTGTTCCATCAAAACCAAGATACAAGAACACTCTGCATACATAAAACATAACCAGTCAAAAACCTTTGCCTTAGCTGAACATTCAAACAACTCAAAACATCACATCTGTATTGAAAACTTTCGCATCATTGCCAAAATAGACCACTACTTTCATAGGGAATTTAGGGAGGCTCTAGAAATCAATAAACATCCTAATAACCTAAACTGCGGTGAAGGATGGAACATCGGTGTGAATTGGATTCCCACATTAATTTCTAAAATAACCCCCTCTCAACAATAAAATTTCTCTATTAATATCATAATTTTAATAATTAAACTCATTTCATTCCGAGCCTAAATTTTCTTTATTCATAACCCCTTCCTTAACCTTCCCTTAAATCTTAACTCATCCTTATAACCTCTACCCTTAAAATCATTGAATTACCTTTCATCAAATAATTACTTACATTTTATTAAATATTAACTTAAATTTTTTGTATTCACATCACTTTTCCATTATCATTATTTTAATTGAATTAATACAATTTCAACCTATTCAATTTACAATTAATAACAACAACATAATATAAAAACACCATTAAATAATTCACATACAATTCATACTTATAAATCAATTAAAATAACATAATCCTAAATATCAACTTACCTTACTATAAACATTAACTCATTTTTCACATCATTATCATTATTGAAAACATATAAATAAAATTTCAATTTATTCACTAATAAAGACATAATATTTTAAAATATAATCATAATAATAGAAGATTTTATAATCAACCTTATTTGAAATTAAAATTAATACTTAATTTTAGAATCGTATTGATAACTGTTAGCTCATAAAAAAAAAAAAATTTCATCAAACATTTAACTATTTATTAATCTTACCTGAGATCGGTTTCTCTCATTCATTTTTATCTTGATAATGAACCTTGGTAGTTGGTTCAAAACGTCGATAGAAGAATCTACTTAATGTGATGGATCCACAAAAAAAAACATTATTACAAAATAGAGATCGCAAAAGTCTGAAATCTGAAATGATCTAATCTATTAATGATATAAGAAATAATACAAAGTAGTCTCGTATGGGTAACCATATTTAATGATAATATAGAAATACCCAATATATTTTGTGTGTGTTCCTTTATTGAAGCTTAGAGGATAATATAGGACTTAAATTATTTTTCATTACTTGCTCTCTGACAAAATAAATAAGTTAAATTATGTTTTTCCAATCAATTTCAACCTTGGATAACAAGGGATAATCATTAATATGATGGTCAATATTTTGGCAATGAAATCAAGTATTGAAAAGGTTGATATAACTAACAATTTATTGAATGACCTTTGGGCCAAATATGATAAAAAACTATGCACATGGGTATTTTTACGTGTTCACCAAAATGCATATATTCCTTTGAGGGTGTGGGTAAAACAGCCTTTGGGGCTCGTGGAAAATGAACTACCTAAGGGGTGTCAATATTCTCTTGAGGATATGATCAAAATACTTGGGGAGGCTTAGGAATTCCACTGATATAAGACAATACAATTGAAAAGTTTCATTTTCTGAGAAGCTCTCATAACACTTAAAGAATACCACATGGGAATTGTGACACATCCAAGTACCACATATAATTACCTCTGAGGCATTATTGTCCTCTTTAAAAGAGAACTAGAAAAATTTTCTTGTTAGGATCCTAATGGTCATGCAAACTTTTCATATAGCTCCCAAATGCATTTAACTTGGTCCCTAATAACATATTACGGGGGGGGGATATATATAGAAAGTAACCTAAAATAATTTAAAACCTCAAAGCTTTACTGACAAAAATATCAGTACCTTGAGGTAAATGTAAAGAGAAACATACTTGGAGCATTTTGTGGCTCCATCGCTAACATTGGTATTGGCTTCAAGAAAAATCCTTTCAATGCGTGTATAGTGATATTGGGTGGTGGTGACCACTTTGTCTCCTCTAGCCTTATGATGAATAAGATGTGGCCCACAACCCAAAACATAATAGTAAACTATGTCATATTTCACCTTGACATTGAATAGAGGGAGATTAATGTGGCAAGGAGAGTCAATCTTAACTATTATCTTTTCTATCTTGATATAAGACCTTAAATGATATTTTTTTTCACTATACTTCTAGAAAAAACCCTACAATTCCAAGAAAGGAATTTAACGACTTACACAATTTTGATTTCAACTTTCAGGAAAAGGCCTATTACAATATGTATTGTGATCCTAACACTGTGTTCCATGTCATTATTCCTCTCTTAATCCATTGTTAGTTTTCCTTCTCATTTTCTACAATTTTGGATATTTAGTGTGCTCAACTCCCCATGTAGATGTTGTTATATTCTTGGTTATGATCCTTGATTTGTTCAATTGATACATTATTATAGTTGGGAATATAATAATTATTATAGTCCCAACTATAATAATGTCTAGGTGAGGATGGTTGAGTAATCATGTGTAACCATGTGTAACCATGTTTCCTAATATCTAAATTTGAGGTGATCTTTGGCATACTTGAATAAACTAATTCTCTATTTTGTTTCAAACTGTTTGGAGAAACATTTAGGTTCAAAAGAGGAACTTCGGGTTTCCTATCTCACCATCCTCCTTATGTGGGGAGAGGATAGTTGAGTAATCATGTGTAATCACCTCTTTTAATATCTAAATTTGAGGTGTTCTTTGGCATACTAGAATCAACTAATTCACTATCTAAGTAAAACTTTGAGCAACACTTAGGTTCATAAAAGGAAAGTTTCCTATCTCACCATATTCCTTCTTTAGGTCCTAATTTACTAGACATTAAATTTTGATTGTCTCAAATATGTTTAGTGTGTTGAGAGTTGTTGTCTACAATACATTCAGATTTATTACCATTGATTTGATCTTCATATATTTTATGTTGCATTTTGTGGTGATGGATAGGTTGCCTATTGGAAGTACTATTTACTTGTTAATATTGAGAGTTTTTATAATCAGATGCAAAATGAAAATACCATGATATTTATTTCATTTAAAATGATGTTGGTCATAATTCAAAACCTAGATATAAATCCAACAATTCAAATTACTAAATATATATATATATATATATATATATATATATATATATATATCTAATAATCTAGATTTAGATTTCTTTAGGGGAACCTTTTCTAAATTGAATTCTACAAATATGTGACCACATATAAGTGATTCACTTTTGATTATGCTTTGTCAATGTACTTGGACATCTTCTTCTAGGTTGGAGTTAAATGATGATTTATAAGGTACTATACTATATAGCATTCATTGTACTTTAGCTAGTGTATGTTGATTTTTATAGCATCAGAAAGTGTTCCAGGTCTCAAATTTTGAGAGTCTTGGATAGTAGTATTCCAGAGAGCCCAGAAATCATTTCTAGAAATTCCACTCGGATTTTGATTTATTAAATAATTAATTATTTTAATGTAATCCCTAAGTCTAAACTTAGGGAAATTAAATAATAAAAGGGTATTAATAAAGCAAAGTGTGAATCTTTTAGAAAACGAAGATCAAGTCATATTTTAAGCTGGGCCATTGATTAAAGATATAATTTGGGCCATTGATTCATCAATGAGAAGACTATAAGAGAAGGCTTGAGGGTCATTTGGAAATCAAGTCGGGCACATTCTCAGTACCCGAAGGAAATCGATTTCAGTGGCTGAGTTTATAGAGGCAGGGTTGCAGAGATAGAAGGAGGAGGGAGAAGTCAACAGAGATAGAGAAGAAGGAGGTAGAGGACGAAGGGGAGGCAACGCTGAACAACAACACTAGCCCTCCACACAAAATTACGCAGTCCAGGCAGGGACTGCATAGGGAGGCTACACAGACTAACGCAAAGGGTGCAGGAGGTCATCCCATGTGTCGGGAATTATTCCGGAGTGTTTGGAAAATTCACATCAAGTGTATGATATTTAATTATGATCGTCAGGAATTCTGTAAATAATTTTTCATTGCGGAAGATAATAGAAACCGTCATCTGATGCATCAGTTTTCCCACATTGGGTTTTTTCGGGGACCATTGTCCAAAAATAACTATGTTCATATGGTTATTTTTATCATGTTATATGTGTTATTTCTGTTCTCCTACTTTTGATTAGAGTGAAGTACTGCAACTGTGTTTATTTCATAATTTACTGAAGCATCTGTAAATAACTTGTCAAATAAGTAGGAAAAATAAATCAATCATTGCAGTAATAATTTTCAGATTGAAAATTTCACATGGTATTAGAGCAAAAGGCTAAAGACAGAAAATGAGGATCTGATATGGACCAAAGATCTGACATTCGGAAGGGCCCACACAGTCATAAGGACTCACGTAGTCCTCTAGAGCACTTAGAAAAACAAAGGGAACATGACATATCTGTGTTGGCATCCAGACTAGAGGAGGATTTCGCTTGTTTGTCAAGAACAACGCCTCCAGGTGTTTGGTATATTGACAGTGGAGCATCTGCTCACATGACAGGAGTTCGAGAATGTTTTTCGTGCTACCAAGAAGAGTAGATGAATTTTTAGATTACAATGGGAAACAAGGCCAAGTGTACCCTCGTTGGAAGAGGTACCATAATATTTCAGACAGAAGTTGGAAACATGATTCGGGCCACAAACGTTCTGCATGTACCGGGTTTGGGGATGAATTTTCTCTCGGTGTCTCATCTCTAAAACAAGGTTTATGATGTATACTTGATTGGAAATCAAGTTTATGTCAAACACCATAGCTGGAAAAAGGAGTAAGGAGCCATAAACTATATAACCTCTAGCTTGAATCCCCAATGGCTCTAATCAGAGGTACGGACGAAAGTGATCTGAATGAATTATGGCACAGAATGATGGGGTATTTACATCATGGATCCTTGAAGATTCTCAAGAATAATGTCATAGGAGCTCCAGAACTCGGCACAAGGAGAGATGAGGTCTGCAGGGGGTGTGTACTAGGGAAGTATGCCAAGGCAACATTTCCAAGAAGCAGTAGTAGGGCCAAGAGCGTATTGGAGTTGATACACATATATATTTGCGGTCCAATGTCCATGATTTCTCTTAGTGGTGCAAAGTATTTTGCTACCTTCATTGATGACCATTCCAGAAAAACTTGGATCTACTTTCTCAAAACCAAAGATGAAATCTTTGAGTGTTTCAAATAATTCAAGGCGCTAGTATAAAATTCAACCGGAAAGAATATCAATAAGTTGTGATCAGATCATGGTGGAGAGTATATTGATATAGACTTCACTAGTTTCTACGCAAAGGAAGGCATCAAGAGACAATGGACAACTCCATAGAATCCAAAGTAGAATGGAGTTGTAAAAAGGAAGAACGGGACCATTGTAGAAGTTGTAAGGGCAATGCTATATGACCAAGACATGCCCAAATATTTGTGGGCAGAAGCCTGCAATACAACTGTGTATGTGCAAAACAGGGTACCCCATAAAGCTTTGGGGAAGGTAACTCCTGAGAGTGTGTTCACAGGCATCAAGCCTAAGGTGAGCCATATCAGGATGTTTGGCAGTATGGTGTATTACCACGTACCATATGAGAAGAGGAAGAAGTTGGATAAGACTACAGAAAAGGGTTATCTTGTGGGCTATAGTGAAAATGTGAAGGCATATATCATCTATATCCAGGAAAACAGGAAGATTGTAGTGAGGTGGGACGTAAAATTCATGGAGGAGAGAATCTTCAAAAGATCCCAGAAAATGGCTACAGATACACAGATTGAGGAGGATCCACTAATACAGCCTCAATGACCTACATAGGATGGGTCATGTGCCTCTCCACAACACAAGGATTCTAAGGAGAGTTCCTTCGAAGAAGAGAAGACAGGAGAGGAGGTAAGACCACCGACCACCAGTGGAATACCGAGTAGAGAACTCCAATAAATTATAAGGAATGCAGAGGAATTTTTTGGAGCCCCTAGAGATGGGAAGAGGGTACAGAGGCAAGATGACATATACCAAGCACTGGTAGCTCAGGTCAGAGAAGCAGGCTAGCTTTCATGAGGCAGCTCAACATCAGATGTGAGTAGATTCCATGGTGGACTATAGCTCCCTTATGACAAACGATGTATGGGAAGTAGTCCCTAGACCACAGGAAAAATCAGTTGTAGGATTTTGGTGGATCTACAAGATCAAGTATGTTGCAAACAGAATCATAGAGAAGTTCAAGGCCATATTTGTGGCTAAGGGGTACACACAGAAAGAAGGAATCGATTATGAGGAAACCTTCACCCCTATAGCTCGGTACACTTCAATCAGATCCATCATCTCTCTAGCAGCGTAGATGGGATGGGAGATTCAGCAGATGGATGTCAAGACAACGTTCTTGAATGGGGTGATAGAAGAGGAAGTGTCCATAGAACAACTAGAGGGCTTCGAGACACATGAGCTGAAGACTCATGTTTGCAAGCTTAAGAAAGCCTTGTATGGTCTAAAACAAGCCCCCATAGCATGGTATGGGCAAACTAATAGCTATTTACAGAAGATGGGATTTGTCAAGAGTGATGCAAATCCCAATATATACTACATGAGAGTAGGGGATGAGCCGTTAATCCTAGTATTATATGTAGATGATTTGTTTCTTACTGGATCATCTAAGCTCATCAAGGACTGCAAGAAGAATCTGGCTACCAAATTCGACATGAAGGATCTGGGGAATATGCATTATTTTCTTGGTTTGGAGGTATGGCAGCAGAAGGGATAAATATTCCTTGGGTAAGGAAGATACACTACAAAGATCCTAAAGAGGTTTCAGATGGAATATTATAGACCCATGGGTATGCTAATGATTACAAACTGGAATAAGATATACACAACATAGGATGATGAGGCTGATCCCACCTTGTATAGGCATCTCATCAGATCATTGATGTATCTAGTCAAAACTAGGCCAGACATCTGTTATGCAGTAAATACCCTTAGTCAGTTCATGGTGGAACCAAGGAGGGCTCATTGGGCAACAACCAAACATGTTCTCAGATACTTTAAGGGGAAAATCGAGTATGGTTTGAAGTACACCAAGGGAAATGAGGTCCAGTTGAGTGGGTTTACATATGTATATTGGGTTGGAATAATAGTGGATCGGAAAAGTACCAGTGGGTGTTGTTTCAGTCTCGGATCACGAATGACTTCCTGGTGAAAAAGGGAAAAAAAATTTGTCGCAATGAGCTTAACCGAGGGAGAGTATATGGTAGCAAGCACATCTTCGTGCAAGGCCATATGGCTTCGTAAATTGCTCTTGAACTTACTCAAGAAGAGGATGGAACCGACCGAAATTATGCATGATAGTCAAAGTTGCATAAATATCTATGAGAATCCTGTGTTTCATGAGCGGTCGAAGCACATTGAAATTCGGTGCCACTTCATCAGAGACTATGTCCAACGGGGATCCGTATAGTTGAGGTACACTCCTACAGGAGAACAGGTGGAAGATATCCTCACTAAGGCTTTGAGTACGATAAAGTTTACTTAATTCAGAGAAAAGATGGGGATGGTCGAGAACCCTTTCCTGTAAAGGAATGGGTGGTCTACAGGGACAAAGGGAGTTGTAGTACGGATGAGGTAGTGGCAGAGACAGTGTCAGAGGCAACAGTATAGAGGGAAACAGTGCAGAGTTGATAGGTAGAAATCGGAACATCAACAATGCAACAAACACTTTAGAATCAGAGCAGTAGAGTTGGTACCTTGCTTGAACACCTTCCTCGCTAAGAGGGAGTGTTGATTTTTATAGTATCGAAAAGTGTTCCAGGTCTCAAATTTTGAGGAGAGGTTTGGACAACAGTATTCTAGAGAACCTAGAAACCGTTTAAGGAAATTCCACTCGGATTTTTCTTTATTAAAATAATTAATTATTTTAATGTGATCCCTAAGTCTAAAATTAGGTAAATTAAATAATTAAAGGGTAGTAATAAAGCAGAGTGTGAATCTTCTAGAAAATGAAGATCAAGTCATATTTTAATTTGAGCCATTGATTAAAGATATAATCTGGGTCATTGATTCATCAATGAGAAGACTATAAGAGAAGGCTTGAGGGTCATTTGGAAATCAAGCCGGGAAAATTCTCAGTACGCAAAGGAAATTGATTCTGAAGTAAGAGAATTTGATTTCAGTGGGTGAGTTTGTAGAGGCAGTGTTGCAGAGATGTGAGTTTGTAGAGGCAGGGTTGGATAGACAGAAGGAGGAGTGAGAAGTCAGCAGAGACAGAGAAGAAGGAGGCATAGGACGAAGGGGAGGCAACGCTGAGCAACATAAATAGCCCTCCACATAGAATTATTCATTCCAGATAGGGACTGCGCAAAGAGGCTACACAAACTAACAAAAAGGGTGAAGGAGTTCATCCCATGTGTCAGGAATTCTTCTGAAGTGTCTGGAAAATTCACATCAGGTGTATGCTATTTAATTCTGATCGTGAGGAATTCTGTAAAGAATCTTTTTAGTGTTGAAGATAATACAAACCCTCATTTGCTGCACCGGTTTTCCCACATTGGGTTTTTTCGAGGACAATTGCCCAAAAATAACTGTGTTCATATGGTTGTTTCTATCATTCTATATGTGTTATTTATGTTCTTATGCTGTTGATTAGAGTGAAGTACTATAGCTATGTTTATTCAAAAATTTACTAAAGCATTTGTAAATAACTTATCAAATAAGTAGGCAAAATAAATCAATCACTGCAGTAATAATTTTCAGATTGAAAATTTCACAGTGTACACACCATTAAATCTCTATACATGAAGATCTAATGGTACATATAATTCGTTTAGCTATAGGGAATAATATACAACTTTGTGCATATTGTTTGCCAAGTTTGTTTCAAATTTTGGCTCATGTGCTTAACTAATATTCTTCCATCTAGTTCCTTTTGATGGCAAGGATGGTGATAATCACTATAGATTTGAGTATATCGAGTCCTTTTTGGATTTGATGTGCCTCTCAACCATAAATTTACATAGGTGGGATTTTAAAATGAATGCAATCACACAATTAGAAAATATTTTTCCTAAGATATTCAAGCACTCATAGGTAAGCCCCATATATTTAGCAAGATAACTAAATTAGTTTGTTTAATATTTCTAATTTGGAAAGAGTGATTAATTGCTTACCCAGGTGTATATTTTGAAGATGCTAAAATTGCATGATAGGTACATAACGTATCAAAACCTGTACCTCTCACATGCAAAGCAAGCACTCAACCATTTGATATATATCCCTAATTTGGTATGTTAAAGAATATAAAAATAAATTTCTAACATTCTCTTTCTACATTCTCATTCTTATCAAAATTTATTAAATTTATTTTTTGAATGACCACAACATGTCAGTTACTTTTTTTTTTTTCTTCCAGGTCAAGGTTCAATTTTTATCAGTATTTATTGGCCCCTTGTGATAATAACGGTGTTACCTATAGGTGGTTGTTGAACCATTGAGACTTGCAGTGCACTATTTGTGCATATATAAGTGAATTAATTGCCACCCCCATTTTCTTCTTATGGACATCCAATTTTAATATCCATATACTATCTATAATCTTAGTATTTTTCTATCCATAACATTGTGTATAAAGCATATGCCTTACATGGTTTTCAATGATGATTTATTTTGTGGAACCAATGTAGGGAGGTGGTGGAGGATCCTTATCTATTCCTTCTTTGGTTTCATCATTGCTACAACTTCAAAATCCTTCAATCCATGTGTTGAAATTTGACACCTATAATATTGATGACAAATATACATATGTTCAATGCCAATGAGAAATTTCAATCCCTAAGATCGTGGGAAGGCATGTTATGTCCTACAATTAGATTTCCCTACCATCCTTGTTGTTTGGTTCCATTTTTTGATCATTTTTCTCATTAGTTTGGAGAATTTATCATTCCAAATGGTTTCCAAAACTGATTTTGAATGACACCCTACATAAGTGTGGAGGTGTATTTGAAGTGAAATATTTCCCCTTCTGTCTATGTTTTTAGTATTCATACTATGTGCTAATAGAAGATGTGATATCTTAATATACCAAACATATAATTTTCATGTTAGGCACATGACCATTTGAATTAACATTTCCTTATCTGAAAGCCTAGTTCTAGGGAAGTTATGAGTGAAGGCGGTTTTTTGGGCCCCATTTCTTCCAAGGTTCTAAGGACCAATTGCACTTCAATGTTGCTAAGTTTCATATTTGGTGGTGGAGGAACCTTTCTTGTAGTTGGCTCAAGTAGGGGTCGCTCCTCCTTAGGGGGTTGAAGTTCAAGTGTTACAGGCTTGGATCGTTCATGAGGTTTGGGTTTTAGTGGTGAAAGTGATAGTGGTTAGAGGAAATGGGTACAAGTTTTAGTGGTATCTGTGATGTTAATTTTTGTGACTCATCCGAGGGCCTTAGGGGCCCACTTAAGTAACCACACTGTAGTGATTCTTCTTTGGCCGTGGGATTTTCTAGGGATACCAAGACACTTTATTGGTGACCTCAAATGGGCCTATAATTTTGGGCCAATGGGCACGGATATTGAGTATGGATGGTAGGTTAAAATAAACAAGTAGAAGGTGGTTTTCTCTCCCACTCGTGTGGGAAAAATTGTCGAGGATCTTAATCCAAATCCATGAATGAATTTCTATAAGGATATGATGGTCCGTGGACCTAATCATTGCACTCCATGATTAGATGTATTTCAAATGGAAAATTAGTACAATAGCTTAATCTTTAATCTTCCTTTGGAATGAAATTTCCCTTACTATCTAAAAAAATTCATAAGATGATGCTTCCTAGTCAGAAGACATTTAATGTGGGGTGTTTTGAAACATTATTGGTTGAATGTGAATTTATTATGGGAGGTAAAATAAACTAGATTTTATCTTTAAAATTGGATGATTTATTGTTAGAACAATCCTTTTTGGGCCTCAAATCATTGTCAAGTTGATTGGTGGATTGGTGAAGTGGCAACTTCCCTTTAATATTATTTGTATATTCTTGAGATTTCATGTGTGTAGGTCACCCTATTGATTTATTATCAAATGTTTGGTTTATGTGTAGTATATGCATTGAATATCAATTTGGAGTGTAGTGGGATTTGGGATTGGCTAGAGACAACTCTTTATGATATGAAACATATTATGATTGGGGATTTTAATATGGAAAGGTGGAAGGTAAAAATATGTGGAGGTGTAAGGTCTATAATCAGTTGTTCAAATAATATTCCTCATGTAGGTTTAAGGAATCACTTCAAACCTTTGATATTGATTGGAAAACAAAAGGTATTAACTATGGTAATTAGTTCACTTGATCCAAATAGTGCCAGTGTTGAGAATTAGGAAGGGCTAGGTTTAATTCAAATTCTCTACTTGATAATTACTTGTGAGCTTATTTCTTTTACTTATGTATTCTCTTGTTAGCTTATTATATATTTAATCAAGTAAATTACCAAAACACAAGAGACACAAATTTAGGATCTTCAAGCCAGGGCCAAAACCTCTCCCTCTTGGAGAGGAAAACCCACAAGAAATTCTTCTTATAGAATTTCATATGAAAATTAACATGACCATGACACAGATCCTTGACCCTTGCATGCCTCCAAGACCTTGTCACTACTTCTTCCTTGACTCCTTAAGCTGATCCTTCTTTTCTACACCATCCTTCATCGTTCTGTAACTTTCTACACCATCCTTAGAGAGTTTGGTCTCTAGTCCCTAGTATCTCCTTTTATGTCTAGAATTTTATTTTAATTCTTATCCGCTTCTTATTATCTTGATTTATAAAAAAAACAGTGATACATACTTCTACACCAATCCTTCAAATTCATCCCTAAATCAAACTTGTAGCATACCTTCTTTACACTATGAATGCCTTTGTTCTACCTAAGTTATGTCTCCCTCTTTCGCATAAAAAACAAAGTCTTGCAACTTCGCGTATATATAACATACCCTTATCCTAAATTCCTTCTTTGCTGATATGTCCCTCTACACATCAATCTGCATATCTAGTCTCCTTTTCTCGCACTTTATTCAGTCGTGAAATTCCTGCAACTCAATCCGAAAATATCAGACAAGTCTAAATTGGTTGCATTGTTTTTCGGTGCAGTATACTGGGGTATATATAATTGATCCTGTCTATAAATTAGCCGACCTATCATTTGGTTCTGGAGCCGACTTGATTGAGGGTATATAAGCTGACTTGTAGAGGATATTTTCCATTATATTGAAGGTTGTCTTGAAGAGTATATACATCATGTATTATGTTGGTCAGAGTAGTAGTGTTATCATCATTCTTGAGCCATTTCTTCAAGCTTATATGACAAAGTCTTGAGGCATACCATTATTTAATTTACTTCATATACACGACTCTATTTATGACAATATGAAAAATCCCTTAAAGACATCAAGAAGAAGTCTTTTGACCTATAATAAAATTTCTTGCTCGTGAAACCAATGAAGCAAGCTTAACAAAAATACATTTTATTATACTTGTCTTCTGCATTACATAATACATAATTGCATAGTCAATATGAAGACCAAAACTAGTTATACTTTCCAACACTTCCTCTTAACTAGGGAGGTATTCATAATGTTACATGGTCACTTTCAATCTAAAGAATATCATAAGAAGAATCGGATTGGTAAACACATTTTTATAGCATCATATCAACTAGAATTGTCTTAGTGCAAGGCCTTGACTAACATCTCCATCTCTCCACGAGATCTATGAGCTCCAATGTTGGTGAAACCAATGATGAATAGACACCTACATCATTGTCTCTCTTACATCATATCCCACCCACGTTCACTCAGGATATGTCCACCAAGACTATTCTTATCTTGGATTCCTAGTCCTCAAAGAATATCCGTCCTTCCATGAATTATCTTATCTTAGATGCCCTAATACATCCTCAAAGGGTATCAGATACCATATGATTACCCAATCCTCCATTCTGTCTTACCAGGTGAAGAACATAATGATATGTCTATCCATTCTCTCCTCATGGCCTTCACTAAGACTTACGGTTGTTAGTCCTGGTCTATTGCATGACTCATGAATTTAGAGAATCGTGTACGTCACTTCCTTTTAATTCAGGAAGAAAATACATAAATTTTCTTCCAAGTATGAAACTCATTCCTAGACTCCCTCTTAACCAGGGACCTGTAGTAGCAATGATGAAAAAACCCAGCTTCTCATGAATAACTCCTCACTTCAATGTCATGAATTTATTCATAGTTGAAGGGTCTTCATCTTTGGGATCTCTTCATATGGCACAAATCATCCATCACTTTCATCCAAGAGTCATGTCATCTAGCAGAAAGTGATTCATCAGTCTTTCTCATTTTATGCCACACTTCTTTCCTTCAAACCATCTCCCAAGGATCTTACATCCTTCCACATGGTTGGTAGCCCCGCATAAAAATATTTAGATAAACATATACATAAGAACTTTTAAATCAAAATTTACCTCGGTGAGGATCTTTCACCATGACATCTTCCTGTAGGCATCATCATCCTTTATTCAGATTGACACATCTCCTAAAGATATGTATTGTCAAGGGTCTTCTTCTTTACCATACTTCTATCAGAGTCTTCATATCTTCCCTGGAGATGTCCTAGTCACATCTTCATGGCTTCCGGATGATAACTTCCTCTTGACATGGTTGCACTTCATGATCTCTCCCTTTCTTTCTCCACACAACTTCATTCATAGGAACTTCCAGTATCCAGTTCCTTATTTGTATACAACCACCTCATATTCTATATGAGGACATATAATGTTGAATTAATATGTTAATGATAACTTGTGTAACGGAAGAGATCCTCCTTTCTCTGATCAGACTTTAAGGTAGAAGTCCATTACCTACAACCATAAGACATGACTCCATAGCATCCAGTGTTAGCATATAAATATATGTACCTCATATTTTTCCTTTTGAGTCATCCTGCAAAAATACCTTTAGAATGAAGAACTTAATTCCCTTGACCTGCTTCATCAATATGTCATCATATCCTAATCCCAAAATTATGCAAGGTATAATTCCTGATAAAACCTTTTGATTTATTTCTAGCCAGTGAATCTGAGGAGGACTCCATTAGAAAGTTCCAGAAACGGTTTCATAGATGACCCTTGATCCAAATGATTATCTTCCATCAATATTATCAGTGAGGTTCCTAGGAGCCACTTCTTCCATAGTTATATTGCGGACATCTTCCTATGACAAGTGCTCCTTCCATGCTTCTATCACGATGCCATTAATGTACAATGCTTCATAAAATACTATTGTATAATCAATATAAATCAATTAAAAAGAAAGATGATCTCAATCATAGTAGAGATCTTTCGCTTCTTATTTCTTAGATTTCTTTTCATTTGTTTCTTCTACTTCTTCTGTGACATGGGATTCTTCCTTTTTTCCTCTTTTCCTTTCTAGATTTAGGAAAATCCCTTTTATAATTCCTAAGTTCATTACATCCAAAGTATCGTACCTTGTCCATATTTTTCCTTTTATTATAAGGACCAAATTTACCAAACCTTCCTTTCTTCCTAGACATGGCTGCAAGGGCTTGATTCCCATCACTTGATCTTGTATAAGCTTTGTCTTTCAATCTTGTTTCCTCTATTTTACATAGAGACCATAGATCCTGGAATGGTGTTGCTTCTTTCTTCTCGTATAAGCTTGAAGTGAATTTTCCCCATTCTTCTGATAGAGCATTCAGAACCACTGTAGTAATCTCACTATCATACATTAGTTCTCCCAATTCCTACAGTTGGTCTCATATTTTAGAAATACTCATAAAATATGAAGTGATTCCTTCTCTCTTGACAATTTCATCTTGTATAGTTCTTGTCTAAGAGATATTACTTCTCCTACAGTACTCACGGAGAATAGCTCCACCAATTTCTCATATATTTCTTTCACAGTTTCTAGTTTTGATACATAGGGTATGAGTGAGTCCTTAATGGATTCTATGAGAATCCTCTGGGCTCTGGTTTCTCCTTTCATGTACTTTGCATGAGCTGGAGCATATTCTTTTGAGGGTTGAATTGTGGATACTTTGATGTAACCCATAACTTCATCTTCGATTAGATTCAAATCCATCCTATTCTTGCATGCACTAAAGTTTGATGACTCAACCAATTTGTTGCTCTCTTTGCAGTAAGTCATTTTGATAGATTTAGATGAGGTCATAGAGATACTTACTTGAGTAGAGTGGCTTCCTCCTTCTATCAGCTTCTCTTATGATGATGATGAAGATGATGGTAGGAACTCCCTCTTAGATTGAATTATCCAATGTAGATGACCTTGGATCCTTGATGATAAAGTATGCCTTAAGAATGATGATGTCTTCAAAGGTGATGGATATTGTTGGATGGTGCTTGATGACGTGTTTTCCAACAATGTCCTAAATGTCATATATATTTGATGGAAAATATTATCTCCTTGATAAGTGAATCCTTTGAATGAGATAGAAGGTCTTCTTGAGATGACTTGAGAATATTCCTTGCAAAAAGATTTGACTTTTCAATGTAGAATTCGACCTAGAATTTTATTCTTGCTTCCTTGAGTGTCTCCTTGTCAAGTAGCACTTGTTTTCATCACCTTAGCTCTCCTCCTATGTTGAGAATTAGGCAGGGCTAGGTTTAATTCAAATTCTCTACTTGATAATTACTTTTGAGCTTACTTATTTTACTTATGTCCTCTCTTCTTATCTTATTATATATTTCATTAAGTAAATTACCAAAACACAAGAAACATAAATTTAGGCTCTTCAAGCCAGGGCCAAAACCTCTCCCTATTGGAGAGGAAAATCCATAATAAATTCCTCTTATAGACTTTTAGACGAAAAGTACCATGACCATGATAGAGTCACTTGACCCTTGTATGCCTCCAAGACCTTGTCATTGCTTCTTCCTTGACTCCTTAATTTGATCCCTCTTTTCTGCACCCTCTTGCACCTATGTGCACCTTTCTGCACCAGACTTAAAGATCTCGGTCTCTAGTTCTCGGTATATCCTTTTATGTCTTGAATTTTCTTTGAATTCTTCTCGACATCTTCTTATCTTGCTTTATACCCAAAATAGGGGTACACACTTCTACAACGATCCTTCAAATGCAGCCCCGAATCAAACTTGTAACACACCTTCTTTACACTGTGAATTCCTTCGTTCTTCCTGAGTTCTATCAACCTATTTCACATCAAAAACACAACCCTGCAACTTTGCATATAGATAACAACCCCTTATCTGTAATTCCTTCTTTGTTGATATGTCCCTATACGCATCAATCCACAGATCTATTCTCCTTTTCTCGCATTTTATTTCAGTCTTGAAATTCCTACAACTTAGTCCGAAAATCTCAGACAAGTTTGAATCTATTGCATTTTTTTTTTCACAGTATAATGCAGTATATATAGTTGATCATGTCTGTAAATTAGCCGACCTATCACTTTAGTTATGGAGCCGACTTGATTGAGGGTATATAAGCCTACTTGTAGATGACATTTTCTAACATATTGAAGGTTTTCTTGAAGAGTATATTCATCATGTATTATGTTGGTCTGAGCAGTAGTGTTATCATCATTCTTGAGCCATTTATTCAAGCTTATATGATAATGTCTTGAAGCATACCATTATTGATTTTACTTCATATACATGACTTTATTTATGACAAGATGAAAAATCCCTAAAATACATCAAGAAGAAGTCTTTTGACCTATAATAAAATTCCTTTCTCTTGAAACCCATGAAGCAAGCTTAAAAAAAACACATTTTACTATATGTGTCTTCTTCATTACATAAATACATAATTACATAGTTAATATGAGGACCGAACCTAGTTACACTTTAAAATAACCAAGGCTAGGATAGGGTTCATGTACATTTGGATCACTTTTATGGTCCTTGGGAGGGTATGGATTTTTCTCGTTATCTAGTTGATGGGCTTATGGAAGTGAAATTTTAAATCATCATTTAGTGTAGGCAATGATATCCCTCAATCACATTTTTTATTTTCCTCCCCCCCTTTTTCAAATTGAATGTTTCTGATTTGGAGTTTGAAGGACTTACATGACCTGATATGATTATGAATATTAGTTTTGTCGTGCTAATTTCATTTTCAGATATAAAACTTATTTACTGAGCTCATGCTTGATGTACAAGTTTACTTCTTGCTTATGTGTGTCAAAACAAGAAATTAAACTGAGTTTTATGAGTGAACTTAAGAGCATGAGGTATGAATTTTAAAAAGTTGAACAACAGCAACATAAAGAACAACAAACCATCACAGTTGATCCATTGAAACAAATTTTTGATGAAGGAGTTCACCCCTCTTGGGCTACATCTCCTTGGTCCAGTTTCCATGGCTTGGGCCTTTGTATTAACTCAATAGTGCTCAAATTTCTGCTTACATGCATCAAATTCTCTTGGACCATACTCCAATGAGTTCAAAATGTCGAAATCTATCAGAAATGACTATTTATTTACTCAATTAGCCTTTAGATGCTCTATCCATGGCCTTCCCTCCTAGTGGCCCTATGCTTCAAAATTATTCAAGGTAACAAAAACCTCTGTAAAACTACTCATATACCTCTGCAACATGTTCCAATGTGTTCATAGCATGCAAATTAGCCAAGAATGACTCTTTATTAGCCCAATTTGGTCGAAAATTGGCCCAGTTATGGCAAAAACAAAATTTCCCCCAATTTCTCCTCCAAATCTGGAGAAGACTTTAGATAGCTCTGACATTTTTGGTGGAATCCACCTAAAATAGCAAATTCGCTAACTGAGCCACTAATTATCAGGAGGATTAATTAGAGGATAAGTATGATTAACTGGTGGATAAGTGTGGTTATGGCGCATTAATCACAGTTATCTAAAATCCCAGTTTATCATCATTGAACTTGGATTAAATTTAATCAGTCCACAATTATTAACATAATCTCCGCACGCATTTTTTTTTTTACTCCCGTCGTTGGTTATGGTGGAGAGGTCGCATGGGGAGGGGGCTAACCCGTGGGGCTGGCCCCCTTTGGAACCCCCATTATCGGAAACTTCAACTTAAAATATCATTTGGTTGCATGGACTATTAAGTCTAACGTCCATGGTATAACGATAATGAAGGAGAATAGGTGGGGGAGGTCATGGGGTCGAGCCCCAACCTCCACCCCTCTATGCGTATTTTTTCCACCGTAATACAACCCATCGGAAACCTTAATCAACGGGGACTTTGTAATAATTATTAATCCCCGAATTTTAAAACCATACATGCCACCATTAATGTATTAAACCCAAAACCTTCGGGTTATAACATATGCGCCGAATATATATATATATATATATATATATATATATATATATATATATACGCCTCCAACCTTTCAGAGTTCGAACTATGTTTTAATATAGATACATCTATGGATGTAGTTTAAAATCATAGATTTCAACCTTAGGAGATATGAAAATATGCCATTATTAAAATTGGTCTGAACCGTAGGTTAAACCAACCTTAGCATAAAATTTGAATCTAGCCTTGGAGAGGGGGTCCACCAGGGGACACGTGGCAGTCCTTGGTTGGACATTCCTTCCATAAAAAAAATTTAAATTCAACCTTAGCAAGACTTTGGAGGACATTGGGCATTTTTTTTACCTTCACAAACCAAACTAGTGAATCCAACAGTGACACTTGTCATAGTCCCATTGGACTAAAATTGAAGAAGATTCCTTGCATGCTGATTGGGTTGCCATGTCATTAGCCTGTACTTGTTCTGCAATATTTTTTTTTAAATTTGCATGATCTGAACGATGATTAACAGAATATAACTTCCTCATCCTAACTCGGTTTTCAATGAAACGAGTCGCGTTGGATTCCTGGAAACAGGTCGGTCGTGGTCATTCAGTTTGCAATCAATTCTACGCACTTTCATTTTTGAGCTAAAATACTGAGCCTCTGATCATTCCTCCCCACTAGAATCCTTTTGGACCCCAAAATATCTCTGATTACTGATCATGTGGATGAGGGTATTGTTCCCTCATCCTTCCAGTGTCTATCCACTGAAATTTTCCCAATTTCATCATTTGGAACTTTTCACAAAAAGTCAAATTTTTCCTTGATTCTTGCGACCTTCTCTTGCTGTCATTGACACTGTCATGTTGAAATATTTTTGAATTTGTAGAACAACAAGATATGCTTGCAGAAACCATCTTGTTCCTACCTTGGTCAACAATCAAAAGAAACTTAAAAACTTTCTCACCTTGCACACTGTCACAATGGTGATTTTTATTTGATCTCGCTCTGTACTTGTGTCGACTCTTGACCAAGTATCTTTGCCATTGTCACGTACCTTTTGGAAACCATAAACCAACATTTTTGTAACCCATGCCTTCTTTTCCAAGTTTCTTCGTCGCTTTCTCTTTGACCTTTTCACTCTCTTGCACCGACATCTTGTTTCCAACACTACTCAACACTGATGTTGGCTACTACAATTCTGTCACATGTTTTTTACCTTCTTTCAAAGGCAACCTGTTAAAATCCTAAAACAACTCATTACAAGCATAAGCATATTTTTGAAAATTCTGGTTCAATACATCTCTTTGTTTTATCATCAACAATGTTAAGTTCTGACTTGCATTCACTATCCTCTTCATTTCACTTGCATGTATAAGAGACAAACTTGTCTTCTTCTTATGCGCTCTAATTATGTACTCAGTGCCATCATTAAATAAGTGATACTTATTCTCATGGCGATGAAATGTTTCTTTCCTATCATATAGATAAGGAATTCCCAATACAATCCCTGATATCTCAAGCGGCACCACATCAAGCTCAACTTCATCAAGAAAGCTTGATTTGATGGCGCATCTTAGTAAGCACTTCATTGTAACATGCAAGTTTGCATTCTTGCATATCCAACCCAAAGGATATGGTCTTGGATGTCTAATAGTTTCAAGGCCTAGCTACTTAACCAAGTCTTCGAAAATCAAGTTATCTTGTGACCCACTATCAAAAAGTGTATCAAACTTGGTATGTTTAGAGACAACTCTAATATGGAAAAGTTATATTCTTGTATCTTCATCATGAGTATCATTTGAACAATTTGAAGAACTAGTGTTTGCAATATGTTTACCTTTAAAACTAGTGGCTGTAATCTTTGTCTCATCTTTGTCTCATCTCCTGAAAGCCAAAGAGAAGGGTCTAATCTTTGTCTTTGGCTTTCAGTCTGTTTGGTTTCAATTCTAGATGAAGTTTCCAACAATGGTCTTCATCATGGCCAGTATTTGAACAATTTTTGCATGTGACTTTTTCCTTCTCTCTTTTTACAAAACTATTTCTTTTTCCTCTTCCATAAAAATTTCCTTTTCCTTTACCTTCACTTTCACTTTTCTCATCTATGTTTTGTTTCCCTCTTGCCTCTAATTGTGTGGCTTGAACACAAACTTCATCCAAATTTCTTGGGTTAAACACAAGGATATTATGTTTCAAATAGGAATGTAAACCCCCAATGTATTTCAAGAGTGTGTCTTGGGAATTCAAGTTTATTACTAACAACAAACCCCTTTTCCTAAAATCTTGGGTATATTCTTGAACTGTTTGACCCTTGAGTTGCCTAAAATTTTTCCAACTCATAATGTCTTTTTTCATATAGGCTAAAGGATAAAATTGTCTTTTAATGGAAGAAATAAACTCAACCCAAGAAATGGATATCTTACCATGGATTCACATTTCCTCTTGAGTCTTTGCTTCCCACCAAACTAGCGTTTCTCCTTCTAGCCTTAATGAAGCCAACTGGATCTTTATTTCCTCTTTATGAAGGTTCTAAATTATGTAATACACCTCCAATTGACGTATCTAATTATCAAGCCTCTCTACATTTACCTCACCATTATACATGGGAAGTTCAAACTTAATGTCCAATTTAAGTAATGGAGTTTTTCCTTTTGCATCTTTTGAGTGAGTGTGAGTGGTTTTTGCGGTGGAAGTGGAAGATGATGTTGATGGAGATGATGAGGATGATAAAGATGGTGGAGATGGAGGTGGCTTTCCTCCACTACCCTTTGAACTCTTCTCTTCATCCTTCTTACCATCTGAATTTCCTTCTCCATATGGAGGCTTAGAACCTTATCATGCCATCCCAACAATAAATACATCAAACATAACTTTAACTGTCCTCCTTATGTCTTTGAAGTCTCTCTTAACATCTTCCTCTTGTGAATGTCCTTGATTCTCTCCAACACCTGACATAATGGCTATGGATTCAAGCTCAACTTCTGATGCTTGTACCTCTTCAATTAACTCATCTTCTTGTGCAATTTTTACCTCTTCAATATCAGCTTCTTGAGACAAAACTTGAGTTTCTTCAAGTGCAGATAGGATTGGAACTCTGGGTGAAGATGGTGCTCTTGTAGCTCTCCTTCTTCTGGTCCTAATCTCAAGACTTGCAACCAACAATTTCCCTTCACCTTTCTGCAACTTCAACCTTGTCAGCATCACAAATTTGCGACCATTAAACTTGCACAAAACTCAAGCAACTATCAAGAAAATAACCTTTCCTTTCAACCAAGCTCTGATACCAACTTGATCTGATTATGAATATTAGTTTTTTTGTGATAATTTTATTTTCAGATATAGAACTTATTTACTGATTTTATGCTTGATGTACATGTTTCCTTGTTGCTTATTTGTGTCAAAACAAAAAATTAAACTGATTTTTATGAGTGAAATTAAGAGCATAAAGTATGAATTTTAAAATGTTGAACATCATCAACATAAATAATAACAAACCATCACAATTGATCCATTAAAACATAGTTTTGATGGAGTTCCCCCACTTGGGCTACATCTCCTTGGTCCAGCTTCCATTGATTGGGCCTATGTATTAACTCAATAGTTCTCAAATTTCAGTTTACATGCATCAAATAATCTTGGAACATACTCCAATGAGTTCAAAATGTCGAAATCTATCAAAAATTACTATTTATTTACTCAATTTGGCCTTCAGATGCTCTAGGCATGGCCTTCCCTCCTGGTGGCCTTAGGCTTCAAAATTCTTCAAGGTAAAAAAAAACCTCTGTGAAATTGTTCCTCTACTTCTCCAACCTGTTCCAATGTGTTCATATCATGCCAATTAGCCAAGAATGACTCTTTCTAAGCCCAATTTTGTCGAAAATTGGCTCAGTTATGGAAAAAACAAATTTTCCCCCAATTTCTCCTCCAAATCTATAGAAGACTCCAAACATCTTCGACATTTTTGGTAGAATCCGCCTAAAATATCAAATCCGCTAACTGCGTCGCTAATTATTAGGATGATTAATTAGAGGATAAGTGTGATTAACTGGTGGATAAATGAGTTTATGGCGTATTAAGTTCAGTTATTCGAAACCCCGGATTATCATCATTGAACTTGGATTAAATTTGATTAATCCACAATTATTAGCATAATATCCGTGCAATTTTTTTTTATGACTCCCGTCGTTAGTTCTGGTGGAGAGGTCGCATGGGGAGGGGGTTGGCCCATGGGGCTGGCCCCCTCCGGAACCCCCGCTATCGAAAACTTCAACTTCAAATATCATTTGGTTGGATGGACTAACAAGTCTGATGTCCATGGTATAATGGTAATGAAGGAGAATAGGTTGGGGGAGGTCGTGGGGTCGAGCCTCGACCTCCACCCCTCTATGCATATTTTTTCCACCGTAATACAACCCATCTAAAACCTTAATCAACGCGGACTTTGGCATAATTATTAATCCCCAAAGTTTAAAACCATATATGCCACCATTAATGTATTAAACCCAAAACCTTAGGGTTATAACATATGCGCCCAATATATATACGCCTCCAACCTTTGATACTTTGAAATATGGTTTAATATAGATACCTCCACCATGTAGTTTAAAACCATAGGTTTCAACCTTAGGAGATATGAAAATATGTCATTATTAAAATTAGTTTGAACCTTAGGTTAAACCAACCTTAGCATAAAATTTGAACCTGGCCTTGGAGAGGGGGTACACCAGGGGACACGTGGCGGTCCTTGGTTGGACAATCCTTCCAATAAAAAAAATTCAAATTCAACCTTAGGAAGACATTGGAGGACATTGGGAATTTTTTTTACCTTCACAAACCAAATTGGCGAATCCAACAGTGACACTTGTCACAGTCTCATTGAAAAAAATTGAAGAATATTCCATGCATGCTAACTAGGCTGCCATGTCATCAACCTGTACATGTTCTACAATATTTTTTTTTTAAATTTCCTATTCTAAACATCGATCATCATACCATAGCTTCCTCATCCGAACTCGATTTTCGATGAAACAAGTTGCATTGCATTCCTGGCAAGGGGTCGGTCATGATCATTTACTTTGCAATCAATTCTGAGCACTTTCATTTTTGAGCTAAAATATTGAGCATCTGATCATGACCTTATCTTGGATAGTTGCGCATAAGGAGTATATTCTTTGGTGGGATGTGAGAAAAAAATCCTTTTGAGACATAGAAACTCATGTGGAGTTGTGGTATACCCCATTGGTTAGGTAAGTCAACTTTGAAGCCTTTGGTTTGAGCTAAATTTCTAGGAAAAATCTTTAAGAAAGTTTGTTGGATCTATGCATGAAAATAACTAAGAAATGGGAAGTATCAAGGGATTGTTGAATCAAAGAAGGACTTAATTTGTGTTGTGAATTCTTAGTGTGGCAACACTGTGAAATATAAAATGCCATATCTCAATGGTTGAAATGTGACACATTGAATTCTGGCGTAAGAAGGAGAGTAGCTTGAATGTTCTCTACCCTGTTTTCATCCTTGATATTATTTGAGTGAGTCTTATTTCAAGACAACAATATGGCTTTAGGGTGGTTAGATACAAGTAAACAACAATGTAGCTAAGCTTGTTGCGTGGAGAATGAATATGTCTTCTTTAGTTTCTAATAAAGCTTAGGTAACTCAAATAAGTGCAACTATTTTTCTCTAATGAAATGCCAATATTATTTAGAGTTTTCAGGAAAATTATTGTGCTAGTTTACTGAAAAATCTTGTAATTATTGGCCAAGTAATGTGTAAATGTGCTTTATTACTAGTTGTTATTTCCTTTGTGCATAAACTTTCTATATAGGGAGAGGTATTCTTTGAAATATGTTTTCGCTAATGAATGTGAGAGGTGTAGTGTTGTGAAGTAGAACGTATGAGTTGAGTTGAAATTTAAGGTTATTCAAAATATTCAATTATGGGAATGGCCCTTACCAGGCCATCTATGGAAACGAAAATTTGTTGTTCTATCCTTGTTTTGTGGCAACAAGACTTGAAGTTTTTTCCTTGTTAGAGAGGACTTTGCTTCCTCTAGATATAATATAGAATGTTGGCTCTTCATTGTAGGAGTTGGAGTGGTAGTGTGAGGTTGCATCCCCAAATAAGTGAGCAAAGTATCACTCCATTGGGTGAAGTTTGGATTTTTCCAAGGGTCATCTCTTTGTCTTATGTTGAAGAAGCAACCCAGAGTGGGTAGTGTCCAAAGTTCCTTTATAGGCTATCAAAAGTTTCTAAACATTCAAAAGTATTTTTTAAAGTATTATACCCTATTAGAGTCAGTTTTAGTCCTCCAAAACTGACTAGATAGCATAGTGGAAGTCTTGAAAATTAAAGGTTTCCTAGTAGAAGTTTGGAAATTTTGGGATTGAGGGATTTTAGCCTAAATTGTGGCGATGTGGCCTAACACGAATTGTAATCGAGAGGTTATCCACAAGGGAGCTTATGTGCATATTCATTTAACTGTACCAACCTCAAGCCATTAAATTTAGTTCTTTAAGTTCTCCAAGGGGATAGTGGCACGATTAATAGAGACATTAGTTGATGGGCCCCTTAGTTCCATTTTTTTCAGTTGAAATCCATTAACTGTAGTGGCCTCAAAATTTTGATGTTGTTCCTATGTATTCCAGATGGTTGATGGCCTATTTAACAAAACCATGAGTTAATAGAGATGGAGAGTTCCACATCAGTCAAGTGTCAAAGGTGGGATCTGAAGTATGTTGAGATTTGAATCCTATTAAGAGTCATAGATAACATTATCATTATTTGTCAAGTGATGAGACCATGTATCTAAAGCTTGTTGAGATCTATATTTTGTTAAGAGTTGCAATTGACATTAGTGAGATCTATAATGCAATAACATTGAGGATTAGAAGTCTATAGATATATGGATATCTAGGCATTCTGAAGAACTTGTAAATGGAATTTAGCAAAATCCCAGATGTTAGGTGGAGAAATTGCAAACAAAAAAAATCCTACATAGAGGAACTCTGACATCAAGGTTATTAGGGATTTAGAGATCCAAAAAAGTTACAAAGCTATAGTTTTATAAAAACTTGGATGTTGGATGCTAACATAGTAGGTCAGCAGGAGGATGCATGGAGTTTACTTGAGGATTCTAGGCCCTATGATTAGGAAAGTGCTAACATGTCATGTTGACATGGAACACAGACCAATTTGGGATGATGTGGCATGATGATGTGTCAATGACATGGTATGCCAATGCGGTGTAGTGACATGCAAACTTGATATGAAAGAGTTGATGTGGCATGTACTGTGGTAGGCGAGGTGGAATCTCAAAGTTCAAAATCCCAAAAGATTTTGACATGAGACCTTTTGGGTTTTTCAAAATTTGGATAGATTCACGTGAATCCAAAAAAGCTAAAAGATGGATGTTTGGATAGGCAGGGTTTTGACCCACATTGATTGGTATGATGTGGCATAAGGTGACATGGACTAGAGGCATTTCAATGCTAAGGTAGGGATCGAGTGGTGGTCTCATGGAGGTGATTTGAAGTGCATAAGCTCCAAATAATGGAGATCCAGATATCTAGAAAATTTAGTTGAACATGAATTTTAGGAATTCTCAGATCTAGATGTCTCTAGAGTCAACCTGTTTATTATGATAGATGAATGAAATCCCATAAATGGATGTTTTTGGAATCGTAGATGCATTCGAACATCTGGGATTTCTTATATTGGAGACTTGAGGAAAATTTTGGATCTCGATGCAATAGGGAGTGTTACTAACATGTTTGGTGAGGTTGTGGCTTTGTGTAATGGTGGTATGTGGGAAAATGATAAACACATGTCAAACACATTATTGGCATAACATTGTACGATGACGACACATGGGCAAAAGGATTTCCATGTGTATGAGTCTATGGCATGTGACAATGGTGCGAATGTTGATTTGACACTTGGAAGGAAAAATCTTCATAAGGGCATAACTTTGTTTCCAAAGTGCAGATTCAAATGAAATTTACATCATTAGAAAGGTCTCAACAAGCAAAAAGAGATGGAGACTTAATAAGCGAGATATGTTATAAGTAAAAGAAAGTGAACACATATAATCCCATCTCCTTACATTGACATAGAGGGTTGGGTATGTTACACAACACTTCTTTGACATATCCTTCATCGATTTTCCAATGATGAAGTTCAAATTTATTTCATCTAAGGAGACGGGTCATTTTTTTGTCCAAGTTCTTCATTTTCCCATTGAGATGGAAAATTCCTTCCTCAAACTCTTAAATTAAACTTATATGTAAATTATTTTACACCTCTCGTTTCTTTGTATAATACTGAGTGCCTATAGATTTGAAACAACCACAACCCAAATCACAATATATAATTAATCATACAATCTTAATATGAATATGACACTACTGATTAAGAAGAACATGAATGTGGGATTTGATTCATTTATGTGTGCATAGGTAGCGCAATGGAAGCCACATATGTTCAACTACTACCTCTATTTTGGGCCATGGATACCTTAAGAGGTTAGTAAAACCCTTGCAAGAATTAAACCTTGGTTAATGGTGAAAATATCCTCATCCATCATTATCAGATCTAACCCCTTTAAGCCCCAATTACAATGCCATTAGGTGTATAATGTAATGAAGGGGAGAGAGAAAACAAATAGATTCTCTCTCATGTTGATATATTATACAAATCGATAGATATATAAAAAAAAAATGAAGAAGAATAAGTGACAAAGTTGTGGAGTTAGATTTGTCTTGATTGTTTGCATATGCAAGTGAACTATTGAGTTGTTGAATTATGCATAATGTTTCACAATATTTTATTAGGTTATCTATGATAAAATCATCATATCAATGCACCAAGTTGCACAACTTTTAGTATGACCAAGTCATAATAATGATTGCTTTACAAAAAATTGAGCGCATCTATGACACCCATTATTTATCATTTCGATCTAAAGCCTAAAATGATCATGGTGATTTGGCGAAACTTGTAGTTGGCATAAATATTGGGAGAACTCTAAATTTATACAATTTGGATTTTCTCCCCCAATACTTGTGAGTGGAATCTAGCTATAAAAGAATGGTATAGTCTAATTAATATACAAAATCACTTTTTCGGTCGAAATTCAACAATACAATTTCTAGCGAAATTGTGATTTCTTGTTGTTTAAAATGCACTTTTGAATTCATAAATGAAGTTAGCACCCTAAAAAACCAGCAAGGCATTCAAACTTTGAAAATTAAATAACTTAAACTTATGATTCTTTAAAATCTCTATCAGATTCACTTGAACTTTGTAAATTAAATAACTTAAACTTACAATTCTTAAAAATCTCCATCGGATTTATGTGTTGTTGCTTATATCTAGAGAGGTTGCTAGTTCCCATCAACCGTTTCTTTGATAAAAAATGACTAGAAAAAAATACTCAGAAAATAGTCATTTTGTCCATTAATTAGATACGTGTAGAAAAATTACTAAAACAATTTTCATTTGCTAAATTTATATTTTTAATTGAAAAATAAATACATGCCTCAAAAACCAATATTACACTAATATTGTGCAATCTCAAAAATTGATATCTACTGATTATAAGGACTCTTTAAAATTTATCACTAAATTAAGATTAAAATAAATAAAAATAAAAATAAAAACAAAAATGAATAAATACAAAATATCAAATTGTCGCATTTTTACAGTACGCACATCAATATCAATGCTCAGGGCCGCTAGTTAGGGATGTAATCCAGGGGCTTACACTTGAATTAGAAAATTAATGAATTTCCGTTGTCTCAACTTGAGAGTGTTGCTCAAACGGTAGAGCGGTCGCTTTTCATGCAAGAGATACAGGGTTCGATATCCTGCGTCTCCATATTTGAAATCACATAGGCGTTAGCCTTTTGCCACTCGAGATTACGTAGCCTTTTCTCTTTTATTTAAAGAGATTTATGATCCCTTGGAATCTCCTTTAATAGCTGGTCATTGGGCTTCAACCATAATGAACACGCTACACGAAAAGGGAGGAATCACTTTATAGGTGGTTGCTTTTTAATAGATTTCAATTTGGAAAATCTTAGAAAACAATTTGGTTGTTTAATTATGAATAATTTTATTCCAAATGTAATTAATGTTGAGTATGGGTGCTTTGCATAAGGTTATAAGAACTTTTAAGAGTAATGGGAAACTTTCTATATCTAGTAAGCAATTAGTAACTTGAGCATTGCTATGAAATGGAGGAATCACTTTTGGTTGCTTTTTAATAGATTTTAATTTGGAAAATCTTAGGAAACCATTTGGTTGTATCAGTTTTTATGGAATTACATTTAAGTGTTTAATTATGAATATTTTTATTCTAAATGTAATAAATGTTGAGTATGGGTGCTTTGCATAAGGTTATAAGAACTTTTAATTGTAATGGGAAAGTTCTTATATCTAATAAGCAATAAGCAACTTGAGCATTGCTATGAAATGTAATAGAAGACGAAGGAAAATCAAAAATCAATTTTAGTAAATCTAATCAACATAATAAGTAAGAACTATTAATACAACATACTTAGTTTAGCTAATTGATGCTCATGATCTAGAAAAGAAGGATGGTGAGATATGTGACCCTATGTGGTTACACATGATTATTCAACCATCCTCATATTGGACACTACTATAACAATGTCAGATCATCTGAGCTGGAAAAATAAAGCATTGTTACCAAGATCATGGTAACATTAGCCTAGGGATATAAGGACATTGAAGATGGATAGAAGCAACAAAGAAGAAGGAGCACTAACAAGGGACTAAGACACAAATAAGTGTTAATATCACAATACACATTGCAATAGGCCATTGCCTTAAAGGTAAAATCAAAATCAAGTAAGTCCTTAAACTCATTTCCTAGAATTAGAGGGGTTTTGGAAGTAGAATGAAATAAGATCATTTGAGGTTTGCGATTGAGATAGAAAAGGAAATAGTTAAGATTGAGTGCCTTGGTTGCAGTACTAGTCATCTAATTGAGGTCAACATTAAATTTAATAAGGTGTGACTTTTGAGTTTTACATTGCAATCCCTAGCTCAACCATCGTACTTAGGCTAGAAGGGACCAAATGGCCATCTCATCACCCGATATCACTCTATGAGTGTTGCAAGGGTTCTTTGTGAGTGATGTACCTAGGGAGGATAATATTTTTTTATCTAGGGAGGTATAGTGTTGATATGTACGAAGGTCATCTAAAGTAAATAAACCCCAAGTAGTAGAGTGAAATCAATAATTGTAAGAATACTTACTAGAATTTTCATTTGCTAGAAAGTCCCTAGGAGATCAAATATAACTAAATTAAAAAATAGAAGCAATGTAATGTAATGTATTATGAAGAATCAGTGGTTTTCCCTCCATTATTGTGTTCATTCTTTTGTTTTTTATTGAGTGGATTCATTATTATTAAGTTAATATCTATCTTGTATTTTCAAAGAGTTACACTACATTGTTGAAGTCAATATCAATGCTAGAAATTGTACCATGAAATTTTCTTAGCAAGTTTCTTTAGAAAAATTAACTTAAGGTATTGTGATTCTTGTTAATGAAGGTCCTCAACATCAAAAGTGTTTAGGTTACTTAGCAAGTAGATTTCTCTATGATATGTCTTTGGGGCACAAGTTAAAGAGGCTTGGGAACCACAATAATATTTGTGTGACAACGAAGATCCTAAGAAAAAACTTTTTCTAGTTCTATTTCGAAGAGGATAATCATTCCTAATATGTGTTCATGCGTGACCCTTGATGTTTAACAATCATATTGCAATATTGTTTTATTGGTATGAGAACTTCTTGGTGAAACAATACTTCAACTACATTGTCCTATCTAGGTTGATTTCCCAAGCCTCCCCATGCAATTTTGAGATATCCTCAATCCTATCTCTTTCCCCCTAAGTAGTTCACTTTCCATGAGACATAATAGTTCTTTAACTCTCACCCTCAAAGGCATATTTTCAATTCATTTGAATTGTTACAAGACATATGAGAAATAGATTTTAATCATATTTGGTGCAAAGGCCATTCATCAAACTGATAGGTATATAAGCATTTTGAATACTTGTTTTCATTCCCATAGTCATGACCATTGGATTGAGGATTTCCCCTTGTTATCCAAGGCCAACATTGATTGGAAAAAAATACTTTATCTTACTTCTTTGGTCATAGAACAAGAAATTAAAACTAAGTTGAGGCCTTATTAAACCTTTGAGCTTAGATAAATACTAGCACTATGGCGTTGGATATTTCTATGCTCATCATTGAATGTGGTAACCTATTTTTTCTAATATGTATTATTTCTTCCATCATTAATATATCAAAACATGAATCTGGAGGTGGGGATTTCCAAAATTGATAGTACAAATCTAAAGACACTAAGTGGAAATCTAGTTCCTCAATGTAATCTTGGAGATACAAAAATATTTTCTTTTTTAATGGCCAAGTCAATCCTTATTCTCTTTTTTTTGTGAGTTAGTTTTCTATTAGTTACATTATCAATATAAAATACAAGGAAGGATTTGGTTTCTGACTAGTCAACCATTTTTCAAAATTGTTTGACATGCCTGACTATATACCAAAGAAGCATAACTAGAGTCTGCAAATAGAAAGAGCATCAAAAAATTTAGACCTACCCAAGATGGGAAACCAAGCTGAGTCAAAGAAAAGTTATAACCTGCCCATAGTGTGAAACTAAGTTTTTTAATACAAAAACATATTGTTGTGACTCCTCCAAGCTTTCCTTGAAGGAAACTAGACCTAAGGGTCCTTTAACTTTCATATTGTAGTTCTACACAATTGTATATTGTATGTCAAAAGAAAAAAACTTAAAAGAAATAATCAAAGAGGGGTGGTGTGATTGGCCTCCTCCAAGGATGACTAGAGCGCAATGGGGGTATGTTGGAAAGACCATAATTCCTCTACCATTATTCTTCCTCCTTACTTCTTAACCAATCATGAAACCAAGGTGATCAAGAATCAATTATGCTTCTCCAACATCTCAAAGCATGGAAAAAATTCCTGCCTTTCCTAGTCCTAAGTTTGCAGAGCATGGGCTACGAAAGTTTTCATATGCTAATATAGCTCCAACAACATTTGACATTTAGTTTCTTTGGTTCTGATGGAGACTAGATCAACATCAAAATGGAGCACCTTTACCTCAATCTGAGCCCTGTCGTAGAGATCTTATGAACCTTAAACTCCTTCCTCTAACAATTACACTTAATGGCGTTGACCTAACAAAGTGATGTGCAAAAATTCTTACTCTACATCCATTGCCTCTATTTCATCCTGAGTCTACCATGGAGGGGTATTGTATAGGGATTTTAATTTCTTCCCTGAACTCTACACCATAAAACTAAAGAGTTTTCCTTCTACCTAGATCTGTGAGAGTTGACCAATATTATGTAGATATTTGAGAGAGGGTGGGGCGATGAATGTATGTGACAATAGTTGATGGCCTCCTTAAATACCCATATAGGAAATTTAGTGAACCACATAGTCATTTAGGATTGGTAGGATTTCATCCCAATTTTCCACATTTATCTCACTCATATGCCAGTCATTTCCATTATGTTAGGTAGTGTCGTCATCTCCCACAACCTATTCCTGCATTGAAATACCTTGTACCTCATCAACACTGATATCTTGAGTTGTATACTCTATTTTAATGCCTACATGAGTGTCATTTGTGGTGTGTAGGTATGCTAGAGTAGATATGGAGGTATCATAAGTGGAGCACGTGTCAACCCATTAGGAGGGCCTATCACCAGATGAAACATCCTTCTCAAGTCTTCTAGCCATCGAACTTGGGGAGTCTTGGTCTACAACTACTAAATTTTGGCAAGCATATTAGGTAGATTGGTGATTCATGTCTTTCCAACTTATGGTAATATTCATAGTAGGTTTGTTAAATTCTTCATTTGTTAAAAGATCAACGACTTTATTGACATTCCTTCATACATATCCTGGAGAAGGAAGTCCAAAATATATAGGGGATATTTTGAATGCTAAGAGGTAAATACCTTGAATAAAGTTGATCTGTTATGGAGTCTAATGAGCATGGACATAATTAGTTGAGAATCCAGTTCCACTATAAATTGAGTGAATCCACATTGTTTGCAATTTCGAGTCCATGAATAAGAGCCCAAAGTTAAACATTGTTATTTAAAGTTGTATCAAGATATCCCAAGTAATTGTAAATGATGGTTCCAAGAGGGTTTATAAGGACTCCTCCTTAACGAACCAGTCTAGGATTTCCCTTGGAAGCTCCATCGAAGTTAAACTTTACGTAATACGGAGGAGGTGGGACCATGAATTTATAGATAAGTAGGTTCTTTAAGGGAGGTTCAAAGCAATATAGGAAAGAGATAGATGAAAGGTCCAATTGTTAAGAATGAGTTGTTCAATTATGTTTCAATTAAGGTCCTCTTCATTCCATTTGCAACATGTCAGAGAGTTAAAAATATTCCGAGAGAGTTCTTTCTAGATTTGGGAGAGGGAGAGTTTCTTTCTTTTGAAGATGCACCTATTTATTTCTTTCCATATTTACCATAACACAAATCATAATTGAATTTTTGAAAGGATAATTTCTATAGTTCAACAACGTGCATTAGATCCTTGCTTGATCTTTTTCTGATTGTTTGAATTTTTTAGCTCAAGGTTCCAAAGGACATTATTTAAGTTGCAAAAGTTTAGAAGGTGCTCTAGTGACTCCCATTTTTGTATACATAAGATACAATAAGTTGGTAATATTAAACCTTGTTTGCAATTATTATTTTTGTAACTAGGTTGATCCTAGGCTAAATCTATCACATATACTAGATGGAAGAATGATCTACCCACTAGTGGGATGTTTTCAACAAGATTGTGCAAAGCTTATTCAATCCTAGATGCCCCTTAGGATATTTTAATTCCCCCAAAAGTGATTTCCGTCCTCAACCCCTCTCCATGAGCTTTGAACTCGAGACTTGGTGGGGACTAAACCCCACTCAAACTAACTGGTCTACTCCTCACGGGTACCTTGTTTACAAAGTTTCTCCCATGTCAATATCTTGTGATGGGAGTTCAAGCAAAGAAAGGTTGATATTTTCAACTAGATATTAGATTTCCATATCTACCCTCATATATGGTTTTCCAAAGAAGAGAATAGTTCGTTGTATGTTAGTAGGTTTCCTTAACATTGAATATTCCTCTATAAGTGTCGCTCCATCTGAGTTTTTATGGTCGAGGATAGGGTTTGATTATAAATTTTGTAAGTTTTATCATCAACCTTTTGAGGATGGTTCTATGGAGAAGAGGCAAGTGGTCTTGATTGAGATTCCAACTACACCAACCCTAATTTTCTTGATGGATTTTCTAACAGTCTCTAACATGTTGTCCTTTCCTTGCTTCAAAGAAAGAAATCTTTAAGAGGTAGGTAATGAGGTGTATCCTTCAAGATTGATTATTACTACCACGAGTCTCTCTAAAATAAGTCTAAATTAATGTCCTTAACTTTCCATAAGCTATGTTTTAATGATATGCTTATTTTCACAGGTTTAGGTCCATATAATTGATCCATTGGATAAAGGTTGAGTTCGAATCCATTCATTGGGGTCTTATTTGGAAACATATTTTTGCTTCCAAATATTAGTCCATATTTTTCCTTGTTTAATTAACCATATCCACTAAGTCTTGGCTTTGAGGACTTGACCTTGAATTTCCAGGTCTCTAAGACATAGACTTCCCTTGAGTTGGGGTTGCATAAGGCAGATCAGGTTACCAAACACCATGTTTTTTAATCCTGAGTTCCCCTCCATAAAAACAATCCTTTGAATATTTCAAATTGTCTTAATGACAATTTTTGGAGAAATAAGGGTAGAGAAGAGATAGAGGCGGGGGGGGGGGGGGGGGGGTGGATTTTTTCAAAAATATTTAAGAATATGATGGCTTATGATGTTGAGGATTAAGAAAGTCCAAGAATAGAGTTTTTTTTATCAATTTTTTTAATGATATATTCCCAAATTGATTTCTTCGTAGTAGAGGATATCAACGAGATACTAAGATATTTGGACCGAAGGGAGCTTCTTGGAAATATGAGGATCTAAGAGAATATTTTGAGCTATAAGAGGGGTGTTGAAAAAGAAGAGTTGGGATGTGTGCTAAATTATGGTTGTACATGAATCTTCCATAAAGTCATATACAATATTTTTGAAGGTTTGGGATTTTTTTACTAAAGGAAGGTCCAGATCATTGTGAAATCCATAAACTTGTTATTAGATAAAGGGTTTTATTAGATAAAGGGTTTGGAGATCTAGGAAGGTTGAACCCATTTAATCATTGATACACAAAAACTACTTTTATGTGTATTTCTAATCCTTTGGTTGGCATTAAAATGAAGATGAAAGGGGATAAAGAGTATTCCTATCTAATTCCTCTATAAGTAGAGAAATAAGGGGAGGGGGAACCATTGAGGAGGATAGAGAAGAAATTTTAGGAGATTAAATTGTAGATCCATCCTACCAAAGAGGGATGAAAACCAAAAAAATGTTAGACTATCATATAAGATATATTGATAACTAAGCTTGTCAAAGGCTTTTGACATATTGAGTTTGATGAGCATGTAGATGGAGTGAGAAGTTCTAAGAGAGTGAGTGACTTCAGGGGCCAAGATGATGCAGTCCAATATTTGTATACCTTCTACATAGCTTGTGTGTTATAGAGAGATGAGTTGAGAGAATAGGGGCTTGAGACAATTGGAAATTACTTTGGAGATGGTTTTATATATGACATTGCAAAGGAAAATGGGACATAATTTGTTTGGGTTAGAAACATGATATTCCTTGGGAAAAATACTAAACCCCTACTATTAAGGAATCCCATCATATATTAATGAAAGAGAGTGAGTAAGGTGGCATTTAAGGTTGGAAATACCCCCAAATGCTTTCTTAATTCTTCTACCAGATTCCAAACATCCATTTTAATTGTGGACCAAAAATAATGAAAGAAGTTACAGGTAAATAAATTTAGACCAAGATATTATCCTACTGGAATTTCCAAAATTGTTGCTTCCTCCTCCTCAAGAGTGATAGGTCTAAGGATATTCACACTCTATTCATTCGAGACTGGATTATGGATATGATGAAGGATTATAGAGATGGCTTATGATATGTCAATTTGTTGTTCATATGAGGTTCTTGAAGAATTTTGTTAATTTAGATTGAATATCAACATTAGAGAGGAGATATTACCTTGTTCATCCTTTAGTTTGATGATCTTATTGGAATGTTGTCTCTAGATCATAAAATGGTTAAAAAAAATAGTGTTTCACTCACCATCCTTAATCCATTATAATATTGATTTTTGGTGTGAAAGTGTTTCCTCTTGAACATATATTTCCTCTAGCTATAAGGCCACTTGTATCTCATTATGAGCTAAATCTTCTATTATGCCTTCATTAATGGGATAGCGTTGAATTTCTTCAATTTGTTTCTATAATTCCTTTTGCGCTTGAAAGACATTGTCAAATGTAATTTTGTTCCAATGTTTGAGATTTTTCTTAAGATTCTTTAATCTTTGTTGGAAGCAGTACATGGGAGTTTCCTGAGTAGTGTTTTCTTCTATCCACTAATTGGCACTATTATTTTGGAAATCAAAGTGAGAGAGCCATAATTTTTGAAATAATTTTTTCTTATTAAGCAGGGCACCGCTATTATCCAAGTGCGGAGGGATCAGATTATGGTCATATCATGTTGCTGGTAGAACTGAGGCTTCAATGCTCTGCTTGGAAATGAGAAGGGGTTCATAGATTAAAAAGTGGTCAAGCCAACTAAATATTTCATGAACTCCCCCTCTCTTATTGTTCCATGTAAAAAGGTCATCGATAGTTTGGATGTATACACAATTATGATCTTGAATGAATGCTCAAAAAGCTTAAATATCAACTTCTAGTTGATACATTCACCCTTTTTTCCGTGAGGGAGGAATTTAGATTGAATTCCTCTCTTAGGATCCACTGATGTGGCTAAACAATTTACTATAAGCATTGGATATTTTGAAGAAAATCCATTTTTACTATATTTTTTGAGGCCCATAGATATTTGTGATGAATCATTCTTCTGTTGAGCCTATGGGTTTGAATTGAGTAGTTAGATTGTGTTTAAAAGCAAATAAATTCTCCAGAAGAATGATATGAGGATTCTAGAATATTGCTAAACCCCTTATCATTCCTCTTGAATCCAAAGCTAATACTTGACCGTCCTTCCATAATTTCCTGGAAAGGGTTGTCAGAGAACCCATTGAACATTTGGTTTCATGTGTCATTAGTATATTGGAAAATTCAAAAATATTTTATTTCATAAGAGTCATTGTGCACTCTTACAATTTATTCCTCTTATGTTCCAGGTGACAAATTTTATTAAAAATGATGAGTAGTAAGGAGGAATGAATCTATGATCAAGGAATTTGTCCCTAATCAATTTTCTTGTATTATCTACACCATGTTTTTTGTTCTCCTTTATTTATCTTATTTTACATTTTTTTTTGGTTTCCTTTGGATTGTTGAAGGCAACTCCTAGTCCTAAGGCTTGACTAGGAGCTACTTGATTATCCATAAGGCTTTTTTTGAAATGCAAAGTTCATCAGACCTTCTAGATATGATCTCCTGGAATGGATTGGAAGCATTTATTTTGGTATGCTTCCACTATTCCCTACAAATCAATGTCATCTAGGGCCATATGACCCATTTCTAGTTATTCTTGATTATTCTCTTCCATCATTGAATCGAATTTTTGGTCTTTTAGTGATGTTGGTTGAGGAATAACTTTTCTTCTCTTTATTTCCTATGGATCTTATTTGTGTTTATCTTCCATTTTTTATTCAATGGTGGGATTTTCCTCATAGGATTAACTCTCAAGTGTTTGTTCATTAGGCTGAGTATCTAGAGTTGCATAAATATTTTAAATGGGTATTTACTTTAAGGGAGCCAATCATTTTTGCCTTCTACTTTGGAAATGTTGAGATGCTACTTTTGTAAAACCTTATCTCCTTTGGAATGACTAGGTTTTGGTGGATTATTGAGAGGAAAACGGTCAAAGAGATTACCACATTCATGAAATTTATAACACTGGAATGTAATGTGCTCATGGTCCAGGGTTTGCATCTAGTTAGAGTCCATGTAACATGGACAATTTTTGTTGGTAAGGAGACTAAGGCATTCATATAGTATACAAATTTGTGAGAAAAGTTAGTGTATAGAGCTTGCATATTTGCTTCCTCAACTTTGATAAAGGAACCTATTGTATTGGTTATTCCTATCATAATTTTAAAATCCCAATATTCGAAAGGGAGCAAGTATAATATAATCAATATCAAGGCATGTGTGAAGTATTCTTTCTTGGGGTTTACTTTCTCTTTCGAATAACTAAAGTATAAATCACCTAATCTGAAAAAGGAGGGGCCTCCTTCAAATAATTTCTCTCGTTCTTCCTACGATTCAAAGATGGTGGTGAAAAAACCCTTTGATCCCAACTTGAGCTTAATGTGGCCTCTTGGTTTTTAATGAGTATTTATTCATTTTATAAGTTCCTGCTGAATGGGCCACAAACCTAGGAATTTTCCTATCATTGCATGGTCTATCATAAGCTGAAAGTAGTTAGTTATTCAATCAATTTTAAATACATGTTTTGACCTTACCTCCATTTAGGAATACATTTTCCTAGTTTCCAAGGCATTCTTGTAGTGTTTGATTCCAGTGGTATCTAGTTACTAACATTGGAGTCTGTTTTAGGGGTGTTATTGAAGGGGTCACTTGATGATTCATTGTTTTCCTATTTTTGGTTGATCCATGAGCTCATGTGATAGAGGCTTTAGTAGAACAAATTCAAGGAGTGTTTTTTTCCTACATCTCCCAAGGTGTTCAATAGAAGAATATTTTTGAAGATGGGTTAAAACCACCTCATTGAGGCATCCATTAATATATCAATACACAAAAACGTATTTTGAATTTAGAAAACCATATCAGAGCGAATATTGATATCACTTTGGTCAGTTCTTATTCTTACTAAGCCAACCTAAGGAGATTAAAGGTTTAAAATGTATGGTTGTGGGGAATTATGATTCTTTATTGCTACTTCTAATCTCGATGACTAACATTATTGAATTATGTGTTCACAAACTCCTTCTTAATCTAGGCTATATAAAATATTAACTTTCTTACTTCATAAATTAAGACGAATCATTATTATCTGGGAAAAAACTAATTTATTTAATTGTTGTGAAAGATTCTTCTTCTTTATTGCTACTTCTAATATAGATGGCTAATATTATTAAATTATGTGATCATAATATCCTTCTTAATCTAGGCTATAGAAAATAATAACTTTTCTTACTTCATAAATTAAGATGAATCATTGTTATCAAGGAAAAACCTAATCTAGTTACAACTTCATTTATTGAAAAGTCTCTCACTGCCACATCTAAGTAGACTTTTAACTATTCTCTAAATGTAATCTCCAACAATCTCCTTTTAGAGGCATTATAAACTTGTAATAGTTTCCTAAAGTAAAATTTGTATTTAATATATTACTCTATCCTTATGTTAATTATTAGTTGGAGTATGTGTTACAATGCATTTTCCCATTGAATGGCTTCTTTAGCATACCATTCCTAATAGTGATCGTTTTCTCTTGAGGGGAAGGAATGGAAACAATAATATTTTTTTTTCTCTAACTCTTTTTTCTTTCTACTAACTTTACATTGCAATAGGAATCATTCAATAAGTAGGTGTTGTACATCTCAACTTCATTTTGAATTTGGGATTTTTTTTTCAATAAATTTTATAACTAATTTTGCATATTTTCCCGTCATTGTGATATGATTGATACAATGGTTGAATTGATACATGTAGGTTGCCTCTACATATTCATTTAACTTTGATATAAATATTTACAATTATTTTACAGTGTTTCTCCTTCAAGTGGTTTCAAGGATAGAAATTTTCCTTGAAAATAATTTTAAACTCATCCTACATCAACATGAGTATCACTAAGTATCTTTTTGTCCTCAACATAAATTTGATTTTCCCACCATTACAAAGTTTTTACATACCATGGGGTATTCATTGGGGGAGCAATACCATACCACATGCACTTATATTGGGGGATATCTATTAAGGAAAAAATGACATAATATATTGAACACATAATAGGGAGTAAAGAGTTTTTATATTGGTGGGTATAAAAAATGGAGCTCAAAGTTAATGAAAAAATATGAAGGGGTATAAGAAAAGTTAATGAAAAAATGGATACGTACAATATCTAGTGAAAGTAGGGGTTTTTTTAATTGGGAACATGTATTGTGTTCGTATTGGTAGGGGGTTAAATAATGATATTTTTAGAGGCCAATATGTAGTCAAATTAAGGGTATTGTTTAGTATGCCACAAATGCACATGATATGTCATAGGTTCATTGAGTGAAGACCTTCTATTGCACACACAACTTTGGGACAAGTTTGTCTTTATTATGTGTTGTTGCATCTCATAAGGAATCAAGTTATTGTGCATTGCGTCATAGAGCATCCATATGACCATCATAGGGTAGAATTTTAACCTTAGTCTCCATATTAAAAATTAAATATCCAAATTCAAAGTGCCATCAACGAAATCTTGATTTCACAATTGAAATGATTCACAACACTTCTTTCAAATACCAATCAACAATGTTGCAATAATGATGTTCAAATTTTGTAACATATCTAACATATGTGATTTGTTGATTCAATTTTCTCCAATTTTCCACGGAGACATATAACTCTTTCAAACAACACTTAATAAATGCATCTTATATGCTAATTATTTTCCATCTCTTAATTCTTTGTATGAGAGTAATTATACCTATAAAATTCAAACAACTACAACACAAATTAGAATAGATAATTAATTATACAATTTTAATATGAATATGGCACGGTTGATTAACGTAAAAACTTATGCTAAATCTATATGAATATGGCATGATTGATTAAGGAGACCATGGAAAGGAGAATCGATTATCTATATGAATATGATATGGTTGATTAAGAAAACCATAAAATAGTATTTTATTTTGTTACATAAATTAAAGCTAAATTAATCATGAAAAACTCGGATTAAATCCGAGTAACCACAATTCTCTCTCCCATATTTACATGCACACTCACAAGAAAAAAAATATTGGCAAAAGAGGAAGACAGAGTCTCATGGAATTAGAATTATTGTGAGTGTATGCATCTTCATATTGCTCTGATGGCTTCTTCAACCTGTACATCGGTGCACTAAATAAACTTCTGTCACAATCAAAACCCGCTCCAAAATTTTCATGTCCGTCGCTTTGGCCGAGTGGTTAAGGCGTGTGCCTGCTAAGTACATGGGGTTTCCCCGCGAGAGTTCGAATCTCTCAGGCGACGTAGCTGTTTTATCGAAATTCGTTTAAGTCGTTGTGGTGGCCATCCCGCTCTGTGAGAAATCCGTGCCCAATTTAGTTGTTTTATCGAATTTCGTTTCATTCGTTGTGATGGCCATCTTGCTCTGTTCAGGATCCATGCAGTTTTGCAGGATCTGGCAGGCATACCTTAATGATCCATGCAGTTTTGCAGGATCTGGCAGGCATACCTTAATGTTGGATAGAAGAATGATTTCTTTATTTACAGGATGTTGTTATTAGGATTGTATGAATCTTTGTCAACCTTGGATGTCTCATTAGATAATTGTTATATCCGAGAGACTCTCACTCTCAATTCTTCCCCATGAGATTTGAACCAATGATATTAAAGGGACAAAACCTCACACAAACCAACTAATTTGCACCTTATGGGTCATCTTCAACATCTTTTATTTCAACATTGAAATTAGATAATGGAGTGGGTCAAACTATCAAATTTGATAAGTGATCTCATTTTGAAATTCCTACCCTCAGACTAAAGAAAAGAAGATGGTGAGATAAACAACCCCATGTTGAATCCTTTGAACTTGAGTGCTATTCCAAATAGTTTGAAATCAAATAAGAATTAGTTGATCCTAACATACTGAGAAACACCCCAAATTAAATATTAGAGAAAGTGAGTACACATGATTACTCTACCATCCTATCTAAGACATTATTATGGTTTCAATTAGAAAAACAAAGGATTATAACCAAGAGCATAGTAACATCAACATGGGGAGGTGAGGAGATTGGAAATCTAATGATGCAAAAAACAGAGCAAAACTAACCAGGGATTGCTCCAAGGATGACATAAAATTCAAGGCATTGCACTACTTTCTTAGAATTATAAGAGTTTAGCTAGAAGTAAAGTGAAATAAAGACCCATTATTTTATTTTATTATTATTATTATTTTTTATCACAATTGAAAACCCAATAGTTAAAATTGAAAGTTTTGGCTAAAATATAAGCCATTTAATTAAAATCAAAGCTAAATATGATATAGTTTACTCTTATAGCTTTTGGGCCATAGCTCAACTGCCATAAAATTAGAGGGAGCTAAATAGTTGAATCACCACTTAATATTATTATGAGTGTTTCGAGGATTTTCTATGGAAGCTAATACCAATGTCAAAAATGTTGTCATGGAAGGTTGTTAGCAATTTTTTTCTTTAAATTTACCTTGATGTATGGAGATTCTTATAGATGAAGGTTTGAGGCATCAATTTTTTATAGTTTTATTTCATAAGTATAGTCCTTGGCCCATAATATGTCATTAGTGCTTAGGTTAAAAAGGCTTGGGAGCTATATGATGGGATTTGGACAACCACTAATCTAGACAAAATGTTTTTTTCCAATTCTTTTTCAAGGGGTGTAATCATGCCTTAGAGGTGTTGGCATGATCATGCCGCATAGGTGGTTATGCATGGTCCTTATATGTGTCACAACACCCTTGCCATATGATTTAAGTAGTATGAGAACATCTCAACAAATGAGTTTTTTTGTTGCACTATCTTTTCTAGATTGAATTCCCAAACCTCCCCATGAAATTCTAACATAATATCCTTGAGCCCATTTTGGCTCCTCTTAGGTAGTTCATTTTCCACAAGCCCCAACAATTATTTAACTCTTTGCCCTCAAAGGCACATGTACATTTGGATCAACTTGTTGCAAAACCTATATGGTAGGTCTTTTTTTTTTTTTAATCAAAGTCATTAGTCAAAATTGTTAAACATATTAATGTTTTGAACACTTACTTTCATTATCAAAGTCATGATCAACAAACTAATGATTGTTTCATGTTGTTGAAGGTCCACATTGATTGGAAAGCAATACTACTTGAGGCTTAGATAAGCTCTTTAACTTTGATAAATACTAACATGATAGCAAAATCTATGGCCGCAAGTTTTTTTGTTGATTTTGTTGATAACAAAAAATAAGTTTTCAGCTCATCCGGCTAGGTCAAATAGTGGATATCCCACATCATAAAGTGTTCATTGACCAATAGTGGATGTCCCCTTGGGTTCGAAACTTGGTGTATCCACCTTACATGCTTGTGGGCAGTTACCTTAAACTCAGGAGTATAATAGAAATCCCTCTCTCGACTTCAAACCTCTTTTAATAATAAATAACAAATCTACAAATATAAATTCTCTTAACAATAAATAAATAAATTTTCATACTTCAAGAAACTTTTAAAAATCAAGTCAAAATAACTTTGACCACCATTGAGTGAGGACTTGCGAGCCCAATATGGGAGAGTTGTAGAGTCTTTTCAATTTATTTTTTTAATGCACCATGGAACAATGATTTTTCCAAAAAGATATGTCAATTTCAAGTTGTTCACCAAGGTATGTAATCATTCAATCTTACTAGAACATATTTCTGAATATCAATTTGTTCATATTATTTAGAATTTAATAAGAAGCTGAGTGTGAGCATATTACACTTGGCTCCCTATTAAATTCCAAAAAATATGAACAAATGTTGTTGCAGGCATTGTCAATATAAAACATGATGTTTTCAAATATTAGTGTGTTCTCGTATTTCCATATCCCCAAAAAAATGAAGATAGGAAGCACCATGTAAGCATTTAAATTAATACACTAGTCCATTATGCACCTATGAATAGAGGAATATAACTATCCAACATTAATTTCCAATCTTCGCAACACCCAATCCATATTGCAATATCAGTTGGGAATTGAAGGAATAAATGAATGTATTTCTCATAATACTTATGACTCATATAACACCTACCTCGACCATGGAATCCCCTCTTTCCCAGGTTCTCCCAAGTGAGAATCTTGTTGTGTCTCACCATCCATCTGAAGCATTTCAATTTGAGGGGAATATTCCATTTCCAAATCCTCATATACCATTAAGTACCAAAAGGTAGCTTTATAGAGGGAGAAATATAATTGTAAATCTCTCCAGTCGATATATAGTTCATGGAGGTCCTTCCCTCCCAAATAAGCAAGTCAACTCAGTCACTAAAAATGATACCAACAACAAAAAGTCCATCAATATATGCTTCCAAAATTACAACCATAGGACCTTCAAAATCCGGTGTCCTGAATCCATACTAGATTGGATATAGGCCCAATGTGTCATCAATAAGACGACCTCAATCAGTGAATTTTATAGATCCCCAAATCATGTAAATGAAGAATGATCTCCCTAGGAAGAATATGGTTTCCACAAAGCCCTCGAATCAGGTCCAGGCAAACCTCTACCTTAGTACCTGAGTCGATATCGCAACGAAGATTACCCAAAAGAAATTGATTGAGTTTCATAAAGCCGCTCCATATGTATGAACATTTCTTCATGGAAACGACACCATTTTTAATCCATGTTTGTAGAGTTTGTCCCTTTAAATATTTTTTTTGAATGATTTCCTGCCATAGAACTGATCCATATATCACCCTCCATAAGATTTTTATAATTAGGGACCATCCAAATATTTCTATATCTTTTAAACCCCACCCCCTTTCATCCTTTGACCTAGTGAGATTCTCCAATATAACCAGATGGATCTTATTTTTTCCATGGGCTCCATACCACATAAAATGTGTTATAATATTATTGATACATTTAATGACCTCCTTATGGAGCAAGAAAAGATGCACTCAATATACACAGATACTATGAAATAACGACTACGCAAGAGTCAATCTGCCACCTATCGAAAACCATTTGTGATACCAAGATATTAGTCTATCCTCATATTTCTTTATGAGCCACTGTCAATCCATATTTTTCTATCGATTTGGTTTCAATCTAAAACTAATATATTCAAAGCCACATTCCAAATCATAAACCTTAACAGTGAATATGGATGCAATCGTTGAAATATGTGTAGGGTCCTTGTAGGATTTAATGAGAAATGACTTTTGCTCATTCATATAAAAACCCGAAGCCTCCCCAAAATTGTTAGTGATTAAATAAAAATTTTCCCATTGGGCATCAACAAATAAAATATGGGATACAAAAGACTTCCTTGTGACCATAATATCAGTAAAAATTCCACTATGTCTAACCTCCAATAAACGTCTCCATAAGCAATCAATGACCAATAGAAATAAAAAAGGGGAGATGGAACAACCTTGGTGCAATTCCGCGAAGCCTTGAAAAAAGGAGAGGGCACTGCATTAATCAACACTGCATAATTTATAGTGTGAAATTGCCACGAATGTAGTAACCAAAAAATTATCTCCTAACTTATGCAATTTATTTGTGTTCTATAAATTAACTTATGGAAAATATCGATAAACTCACTACTGTAATTCTTCACAAATAAAACATGATGTGGAAAATAGAATGCGGGAACTGAGAAATAATCCACACACACGAATTAGATGACACTAATATTTTTGGACAATCGTCCTTAGAAAAACCCTTAAGGGAAAACCAGTGCAACAGATGAGGGTTTTATTATTATTAACATTCAACAATTTAGGAGTACAATGATCTACTTGCCTCTCACTAGAAAAGATCTGAAAAACAATAATATCCTTTATCAAAAATAAACTCGAGACTCAAAGACTCATATGCAACTCGATCCAACCTCCTCTAGAGAACTCACACTCCCTATGGCTATTCACATTGTCTACCAAAATTGCACATTATCTGCTCTGGGAAATTCATACAATCTCTAGGAATCCTTCCTTGCAAGTAAATCTACCTCCAGTACTTCACTTGGCCCACTCAATCTACCTTTGGATGATAAATACAACACTGACACTCTGAAACAAGCTCCTTTTTGCCATTTTCACTGTCAAATTGGCTACTCGCACTAGCTTAATACGACCTCTTCCTGCAAATAAATCGATTGGTCATTGAGACACTGGAAAATATGAGGAGAAATTCTCTAGAATTCTCCTCCCAAATCTCTACTGAAACCCCCCTTTACAAGTGTCTCCCTATGCTTCAATTTCGCCCTTGCTGAATCACTACAACTGGGCGAGCCAAACTACTTGAATGTCGTGTGTTATTTCTTCTCCAACCCCATCAAATTACTCTTATAATATTTCATTAAGCAATCAACAACCATGATCTAATCACAATCGATGGCTAAGATCATATTGACTTTATCAAGTGACTTTTCTGGAAGTCTCTAGAGAAAAGTTGATTTCTCTCAATTAATTTGATTCAATTAACTAGTTTCTCTAAGTTAGACTGAGGAAAATATTTAATTATTGGCTAATTAGTCTAATTGAGGTGTTTCTAAGGCATTTCACGTGAAACCTTTTCTGGGTTTTTGATATATCGTGTTCCTTAGTCTCTTACACACCACAAAGACTTGAACACTTGTTTGCTGCTACCAAAAACTAACACTCCCTCTTAAGCGAGGAAGGTGTTCTCCACTACTCCCATCTTATCCTTGAAGTAGACAAAATTTGCCTTACCCAAGGCCTTCGTGAGAATATTTGCAACTTTTTGTTCTGTGGGACATGTTATAGCTGAACTAATCTACGTTGCTAGTGTCCAACATCTGTGATTGGAAAATATTACAATTGGTTGTCGTAAATTAGAAAACCTTTGGTAAATTTCATTTCTTCACTTCTAGTTGATCTAACCTCCTAGAATCTACTCGACCCCTCTAAATCAATTTGGCCTCCCTTTGAGACCATGAATTGACCTTTGTGATTTCATTTCAACAATTTATTGTACCCTCTCTAGTAAACTCGCATTGTTGATAATAAGCATGACCTCCATTGGAAATTTGATCCATGAATTGGGAATTGCTTCTCCTCTACAAATCAATATTACTAGAAAAATTACCTTGTTGCCTCAACAACTTCCTATACCTCGGTCAAATCAGAATACTGGAGAGACTGCATCTTCCTTGGAGAAATTCACGCTCCTTATCTGCAGATAAAATCGATCTTCCTTTGTCACTAAGAAAATAGAAATATCTGTGAAGAAAATCCTCTGGCAAGCACTCTCCACCATACTATCACTGCACTATTTTGATTCTCTTTCTACATGTTGTAGTTGAACCAATCTACGCTTCCACCATGCTACTTTGATCTCAAACTGTTGATTCCCCTACACTCTTTCTATCACTGCAATAGTGAGTCTTTATCTTTCACTTATATCTTTGTTATTTTAATACTTGGGATCCCATAACAAAGGTAATGGTAAAACTAAGGAATCACATACTCAACAACTAGATCTAATCTACCGATCAAGCCCACTTTGGCTATGATCTAGATCTCCTTAGTCCTCCTTCCTCAAACCCTTATTGATATGACATATTGGAGTGTCATGCTCCTCCTCCTAAGGATATTTTCACTATAAGTGTGTTTTCAACCTCCAACTTAGAAGATAAATCCTTAATCTGTGTTGAAGCAATTGTATGCTTCCCCTTCATGTCCTTCTTCTAATTAGGGCATTGGACAACATAGTGTCCAAGGTCACCACAACCAAAACACTTGACCTTTGGGAGGTCCTTCTTCTTCTCTCCCTTCAAGCCTTTTCCCTTGTTGGGACCTGCTTCACTTTCCTTTTCCTACTACAACAAAATTTTCTTGTTCTTACTTCACCTTCTTTCCCTTGCCAATACTACTAGTAGTGCCTTCAACCAAGTTGAGCCTCAGCTCCTCCTGAATGAAATCACTCCATAGGTGATCCTAATATAGAAGCTTGTAACGCTGAGAAACCACTTGGAAAAACATATGTCATTCCTCGGTAAACCCATTGATTTCCATACACATTAGTGCATCATTACTTGGGTTTTCTCCAACTGTTGCAAGTTCATCTCTAACAGACTAAATTCTAGTGAGATAGGAAGTTACATCCTCGCCCTTGTTCATCTTGACATTTCTCAATGTTTATTTGAGGGTCATTTTTTTATTCTTAGATGGATCCTGGCGCAGTTTGACGATGACATCCCACATATCCTTTGTTGTATTCTTCTTTGTGATATGCAAAACGATGTGATCCATGACTCCATCAAGAATAATCCTCTTGGCTTTGGAGTTGTCCCTCCTGTACTCATGAAAATGGATGGGATCTTTTGGTACAAAAATAACTACTATAGAAAAATCCTTCTGACCATGCTCATCTAATAGAAACAACATATTGGTCTCCTAGATACCAAATTTGGAGGCTCCTTCCAACTAGTCTTATTCTCACAATCTTGCTGTGACCATCTCTAGAAAAATACGAAAAAATGTGAGACTCAAATACATTGGAGAAATTAATAAATTGACTTGTAAAACCTCACTTGCTTTATCTTCATGTTCCGTAGTTGATTTCCTCCTGCAAAACCCTTTTGCAGAAAATCCTTTGCGCTAGATATACTCTATGTTGATTTACCCTGCAAGCTCTTTGCGGCAAACCCTCTACGCTAGATCTACTATGATATCATGTGAAATTTCCACGAATGCAGTAACCAGAAATTTATCTCCTAACTTATGTAGTTTATTTGTCTTCTATAAATTAAATTACGACAAATATTGATAAACTCACTATTGTAATTCTTCAAACCTAAAAAAATGTTACAGAAAATAAAATGTAGGAACTGAGAAATAATTCGCGTATACGCAAATTAGATGACATCGATATTTTTGGACAATCGTCCCTAGAAAAACCCTGAAGGGAAAATTAGTGAAGAGAATGAGGGTTTTGTTATTATTAATCTTCAACAATTTTGGAGTACAATGATCTACTTGCCTCTCACTAGAAAAGCTATGACAAATAATTATCTTCTCTATCAAAAATAAACCGGAGAGTCAAAATCTCCTCTACAACTCGATCTGACCTCATCTAGAAAACTCACACTCCCTCTCGATATTCACGTTGCCTGCTTTTGGAAATTCACACACCCTTCGAGAATTCATACCTACAAGTAAATATGCCTCCAATACTTCACTTGGCCCAGACGCTCTGCCTTCAGCTTATAGATTTGGCACCAACAATCTGAAGCAAGCTTCTCTCTGCCACTTGCACTATCAAACTAGCTACTCGCACTAACTGAATACAACCTCCTCCTACAGATAAATCGACCTCATTTACTATCACTGAGACACTAAAATATGAGTAAATATTCTCCAGAATTCTCCTCCCGAATCTTTGATGAAACCCCTGTGCATGTGTCTCCCTCTGCTTCAACTACGCCCTTGTTGAATTACTGCAACTGGGTGAGTCAAACTACTTGAATGTCTTATCTTATTCTTATCCAAAGCATCAACTTGTTCTTATAGTCTCTTGTTGAGAAAACAATGACTATGATTTAATCACAATTGATGGCTAAGATCCCCTTGATTGCATCAAGTGACTTTTCTGGAAGTCTCTAGAGAAAAATCGATTTTTGTCAATTAATCTGACTTAATTAACCAATTTTCCTAAGTTAGACTTAGGAAAATATTTAATTATTGGCTAATTAATCTAATTGAGGTGTTTCTTATGAAACATTTTATGGGTTTTGGAGATCTCGTGTTCCTTAGCCCCATAGACACCATAGAGACTAGAACACCTATCCGCTACTACCAAAAACTAAAATTGGTGTCACACATGCCATAATCCATTCCAAAATCTCAACCGAGAGGCCAATCTCATGTAGGATCATCCTCACGTTATTCCAATCAACACAATCATACACTTTGTGTAATTCCAACTTTAATATAAGAGAATTATGCCTCTTATCCTTGATGGAATGTATACATTCTTGTGTTATGGCTATGACATCATGAATATTCCTATTTTTTAGAAACTTTAACTGTTCAAATGAGATATAGCAAGAAATTTTATCCTTTATATGGAAGGAAATAGTTTTGGACATCATCTTATAAGTGATGTTGCATAGAGAAATAGACTAGAAATTGTTAAACGTGGAGCCATGGGAAATCTTAGGAATAAGAGAAATAAAGGTAAAATTCAAGGATCTTGATTCTTGCGAGTTATCCTAGCTTCCTCCAACATCATCAATAAGTCATCGCCCATAATATTGAAAAAAAGTGCATTAACATATCCGTAGTCCATCCATCAGGACTAGGACATTTTTCCTAAGCAAAATATTTAAGCACCTTCTCTATCTTATCCATCAAGATTTAACCCTCAACAACCCTGACATCCTCCTCATCAAACATATGGGGATATAGATTATTAAAATCAAGTTATTTATCAATATCGACAACTTGTTGAGCCCAAAAAAGCTTCCCAAATAATTTTATAGCTTCCTTATGTAGGTCTTATTGGTTGGAGATTTTATCCCCCTTGTCATCGACAAGTTCCCAAATGGTATTCATCTATCTCCATCGGAAAGCAAATTGATGAAATAATATGGTGCTTTTGTCACCGATCCGCATCCAAGTCACACGACTATTCAAGCACCATGTTTCTTCTTGAATACATAAAATGTGCCTCTTTATTTCTTGAAGCACCATAATCAAATCCTAGGATTCTTTAGATAAAAATGTCAGATTATACGGATCACTTAATCTCTCCATATCTCTTTCGATATCCATCAATTATTCTCTATAGCATCACTTTTTCTTTGTTTCCCTCCTTTAGAAAACCTTTTTCAAAAACTACCATTTTTCTCGCATTTATTCCATCCAATTATATTCTCTAGTATAAGGCATAGAAGTTCATCTCCTCTGAACAAGGGAAACAAAGTCATGGTCCCTAAGCTAAGTACGATTAAATTTAAAGGGTATCCCCCTCGAAATGTGATCCCCACTCCACTGTATTGGTGATTGATCTGATAATTTGAAAGGGGAAACCCAAGACTTCATGTGACCCAATCTTTCAACCAAATTATTGTGAATTAAGTATTGATCCAATCATTTGGTAATTCAATATTATCGCAATTTGTCATTTCTCCATGTGGGAGCAAGTTGTCCCTTCCTCTTATTATGAATTGTGACATTCATCATAAAATTCGAGCTAATTTATTGTCTAGGAGACCTAGATGCTAGTTGCACAGAGAGAAGCTCCATCTTCAGGGCCTATGATTGTCTCAAAAATTATAAATCACTCCTCACAGAGTTTGTAGGGGATTGGGTACCCGAAAAAGTCCCATAACGTATAGGATAGGGTAAATCAACCCTGGGTAAAGCTGGTGGAGGAAGGGTGTTTACATTTGAAATGTGCTCCTTTGAATCTGTGGAATTACAAGAGGGTTTTGGGGGAAAACCATTATGCAGGAGGGGAAGGGATCTGTGGATCCCAGAAATACATTCATAACCCACACAAATCATGGGGTTTGAGAAAGGTGCAAGGTTCAAATCATATTTATAAGAAGTGTATGAACCATCCATTGTATACTTATTTTTAGCATTAAGGTCACAAACAAGATGAGAAATGAGAGAATCATTTGTATGGTTTTACCTGTAGTAGGTGACACAGAGGTGGCGTTGGCCCTTCCCACCATAGGAGGAGGATAGCAATCAACCTCCCTAGAATTAACCAGATGCATGGTCCCTCCTTCAATAACCGAAGATAAACTAGCAAATATGTAGGGGAATCTTGTTAACAAGTTCCCAGTCTTGTAAAATGAAAGGCATCATAATGTGATTCCCTAGTAGTCGATATGTTTCCTGATAGTAGAGTCGTCCCATTGAAGGTCAACCTCAGCCAAAATTCCATCCGCGAAATTTGGTCCCACGAGGAACCACACGATCCTCTTATCTAGGCCCCCCAGACTCCCTTCGTCCACATAGACAAATATTCTGATTAATTTCCCAATTTCGACAATAGCCTTCTTTGTCCATAGCTCCAATGGCAGGTCGGGAGCTTCACCCAAGCCAAATTTCTACTAGGAGCCTGCATAACATGATTGAAACCTATGTACCAATGTTTCAGGTCCATATAACTCTAACACCTTATCCATGGAGTATGTAGTATCTTATCAACATCCTCTTGATGTAAAAAAAGAAAAAAAAAACCATTTATTCAATAAAACACTAACCTTAGGTTTGTATTTTAGAATGGGAAACCAAATTTTCACCATCCACTACCTCATTTCCTACTTGCCCATCTTCCCAAAAATCCAACGCCCAACAAGAGTTGTCTTCTATAGTTCAGATACCCAATCCCAATAGATGTCATTGTCGAATACCAATTTCTTCACCTCCAGCACTACTCTAACAACTTTTTGTTTATGTCGGGGTCAAGCCCGGGAAAACACACAACCATATGAAACCCAACAAAAGTTGAGAATCTATATCTATGTGATAATTAACATACCAACTATTTTGGATTTTGTGTTTTATATTATTTATATAATAAATTAATTAATTTGTGTTAGATTTATTTTTCATTAGATTTTAGGTTTAAATGTTTGGAGAAAATTATAAGATATAAGCCTTTTTTTAAAGTTCGTCTAACATAATCCTAATGATAATGTTTTTTTAGTTAGACACATATTTTCCCTTCCAACCTCTAAAAAAACAAAATTTCCCATAACATAAATATGATAAAATTAAACATAATATTATATTTTAAAAACATTTATAACAATGACACATATTATTTCCAAATGATTTGGATTTTCTCATACACTCCAATATAAGAAGATGTAAATACTTTTTGTAAGTCATTGTTTAAAAAGAAAATTTAAAGAAATGGTAATCAATATCTATTCAATATTTAGTTCCACCATAAAGCACTTGAACAACGACCCTTTTCGGAATTTGCCACAAGTAGTTTATGATTGCAATTATCATTTTTATATCATTAGGAATTTATTAGGAATTTATCCAAGTCTATAGTATCCAAAAGTGCTAATGAGATAATTGTTTCAAAGATATAATTTATCCGTATGTTAGGAAACATAATATGCTTTGAATAAGTTATGATATTTACGAGTGCATCATTTCCTTTTTAAAATAAAACAAATAGAATTCTTATATTATAATTTTCAAGATGTAATATATATAAACGAAACAATTATATTGAATGGTTGTGAGGATGTCATGTGAAGCAACACTGGACATTCCAAAAAAATCTCCAATAGAAAACCATTATTGTGCTTGAAAATACATGCATATATTTCCAAACAACTTTCAATATATCTTCTAATACAAATCAATAATCAAAAGAAGATGCCACCAATATTTATCACATAGTCATGATCATCATATCTTTGATCTAAATCTAAATTTTAGTTTTGTTGTGCTAATTTCATCTTCAGAATTATAAATAAATTGCTACTATTTTTCATCATGTTCATAGGTTTCTTGAGGTGTTTGTGAGTGTTAAACATGTAAATGTATTGAGTTTTATGTTAATATCATGAGCATAATAACATCAAAACATAATGCTGAACAACAACAATAAAATGTAAATCAAACCATCAAATGATCCATTAACACAGTTTTTTGATGAAGGAGTTCAGCGCTCTTGGGCAACATCTCCTTGGTCCAGCTTCCATGGCTTAGGCCTCTATATTATCTCAAAATGAAAAAAAGTGATGTTAACAATCCTTTACTGCTACTAAAGCCTACTCCAACATGCTTAGAATGTCCAAATCATCAAGGATAGACTCGTCTTGAGCTCAATTTGGTCGAATTTTGCAAAAGTTATGGTTTAATCAATTTTGGCCTAGGAAACCCCACTAAAACTGGAGCAACTCCAGTTAACTCTGCTAATTTTGGAGGCAACACCAAATTTGGTGGACTCCGCCATCTCCACCGTCGAGTTAAGAGTGGATTAATTAAATGTTAAGTGTGGTTAACTGGCAGTTTAGGCACATTAAGCGTGTTTTAAACAAAATATGGATTAATGATTTGATTAGCGCATAAAACATTGTTAAGGGTTAATAAATCCCATTTAAGCGCTTAACTCCACCTCTTGCATTAGTTTCTGCTCCTGGTCGTAGCATAAAGGTCACATTGTGAGGGGGCTGCCCCCATCCTCCGCCTAACGGTCAAACCATGTTGAAACAAATGTAAGTCAACGACATATAGTGTTAAGATCCAAAGCTGTGGTATAGTGGTAACGTGGGCGCGTTGTGTGGGGGAGGTCGTGGGGTCGAGCCCCGACCTCCACCCTTTGGCCAACATATATTTTGCACCATAATACATTATATGATATTTCGACCCATACCTTGGTCCACCAGAGGGGGCACGTGGTGGCCCCTGGCTGCACCACGTGTCTACTCCCAGTTGGACTATTTCTTACCATATAATTGTAGAAATTTGAATAACTGTTAAATTATTCACCGAGATTATCCTGATCACACACTATTTGAGCTTCATGCATAATACATAGCCTCTTCTACTATTGATCATCAATTTGCGGAAATTAAACAATTGCATGCGCACATTAAAACCATAAACAATCACACATATAAACACAGGATTTATGGGAAAGCTTAAAGCTGAAAACCCCCAACTATCTGTATATTATAATGATAGAGATCATGTAACAATCATAGTACAAACTCCTCACAAGCTCTCAGCACTATCTCCAATTGTTGCACACTACACAAGCTCAGATCATACAAAACACATGCTCCAATCTGCTCCACCTGTTAGCCAGCCTCTACTGCGCAATCCAATATGGATAATCATGAGATCAAGGTTCAAATCCCACCAGTATGTACTGCGCAATCCTCATTGGCTTCTCAATCAATGTGTGTGCAAATCTCATGCACCAGTATAGTCACAACTGATAGTCACACTTGCTCTTTCACCTACCTCTTCACTGGTCTCCACTGAAACTGTCCATGCACTGCAGTTAGCTGATGTATTCTTTAGTTGATTTATGAGTTAATAATTAGTGAATTAATTAATAATTAATTCACACCACTCTCACTAATTGTATCAATCGGTTAGACTAGATACAACTAGCTCAACTAAGTTAAACTGAACACAACTCCATTAACTGTCTCATCAACTCCACCAAACTCTGTCACATGAGTTCTAACTGAAGTCAACCATGCAATAGCTCCACTAAACCCTAGGAATAGCGTAATTCCTTCTGTCAGCTGCATGTGCCACATCCAGGCATCAAATTGAAGTGCTCCAAGAGGATAAGATAATGTTTAGAGTCCAAATATTATTAAGAGCTAATAATATTCGACATAACTATTTTTAGATTGGCAATCTAAAAATAGATTCCGCCCAGTATGTCTAAAAATAGAAGTCCATCTATTTCTTCCGACTTGACCAACCATCCACAAATAGCATCCTGCAACTCATAGAACATGATCCATATGTCTAAAAATAGACATAGTCTAAAAATAGACTTTGCGCCAAAAATAGCCTGCGGGCCCACTTAGTGAAGGCGACTTTTTTCCACTAAGCTCCTCATCTTGTTGCAATCTCAACAATAATAAAAAAATATGCACCTTTATACAAAACGATTTCGACCTTAGGATAAAAGAAAAATCAACTTCCCAACTTTCCAGCGAATCCTACAGTGACACTTGTCACAGTGTGATTGGGAAAACTGAAGGAATATTCCTAGAATATATTTTTTTTGTTGATTGGGCTACCATGTCACCATTCTGTCATTTCTGCAAAAAAATTAGTTATTTAGGAAAATGAACAGCAGGCTCTACCTTCCTCATACGGAGTCGGTTTTCGATGAAACGAATTGCGCCAGATTCCCGACAATGAGATCTTCGCTATCGTTTAGGTTATCATCGATTCTAAGCACTTCCATTTTTGAGCTTATCACTGAGCACCTGATCATTCCTCCCCACTAGAAGCCTTTTGGACCCAAAAATATCTTTGATTATTGAACATGTGGATGAGGGTACAGTTCCCTCACCCTTCCAGTCTTAATCCACTGAAAATTTCCCATTTTCATTAACTTGGACTTTTCATAAAAACTTATCTATTTCCTTGACTCTTGAGACCCTCTCTTGCTGTTGTAGACACCTTCATGCTGAAATTTCCATGAATTTGCATAGCGACAAGCTATTCTTGCAGAAACAAACTTTTTCCCACCTTAGTTGTCAATCAAAGGAAACTTGAAAACCGTCTCACCTCGAACACTGTCGTCATGGCGATTCTTACTTGATCTTGCTTTGTACTTGCGTCGAATTTCGACCAAGTATTTTTGCCATTGCCATGTACCCTTTGGAACCAAAAACAATAACTTGTGGAATCTATGCCTTCTTTGTCAAAATTCTTTGGTGCTTTCTCTTTGACCTTTGCTTTCTCTTGCACTGGCATCTTGTTTCCAACACTGCTCAACATTGATGTTGACTGCTGCAAATCTTTCACATCTTATTTACCTCCTTTCAAAGGCAACCTGTTAAAGTCCATAAACATCTCATTACAAGCATAAGAAACTTCAATGAAATCAACTTTTTCATCCGATGCATCTTTTGAAAGGCCTCATTCAAAACATCTCTATCCTTGATCATTAACAAAGTCAAATTTTGACTTGCATTCACTATTCTCTTCATTTCTCCTACATGTAAAAGAGACAAACTTGTCTTCTTCTTATGTGCTCTAAATATGTACTCAATTACATCTTTAAACAAGTGATAATTATTCTCATGGCAATGAAATACTGCTTTCCTATCATAAAGATATGGACTTCCTAAAACAATACCTGAAATCTCAAGCAACACTACATCAAGTTCAAATTCATCAAGAAAGTTTGAATTGATGGAAAACCTTAGAATGCACCTCCTTGTTACCAACAAATTTTCATTCTTGTATATCCACCCTAAAGGATAAGGTCTTGGATGTATAACATTTTAAAGGTTTATCTCCTTAACTAAGTCTTCGGAAATCAAATTAGCTTGAGAAACACTATCAAATAGTGTATCTATCTTGGTATGTTTAGAAATGAATCAAATGTGAAAGAGTTCAATTCTTGTATCTTCATCTTGAGTTACATTGGAATAATTTGAAGAACTAGTGCTTGCTATGTGCTTACCTTTCAAAACCATTGATGCAATCTTTGTTTCATCACCTGAATCTGAACCTAAGTCATGTTCAATGATTGCAACAATTTTTCCTTTCTCTTTGGCTTTCAGTTTGTTTGGCTTCAACTCTGGATGAAGTTGCAAACAATGCTCTTCATCATGGCCATTCTTCGAAAAATGTTTACATGTGAGTTTCTCTTTCTCTTTTTTGATAGATCTATACTTCTTTCCTCTTCCCTTAAACTTTCCCTTTCCTTTACCCTCATATTCAAGGAAACTATCACTTTTCTCATTTGCACTCAATTTCCCTCTTACTTATAAATGTGTGGCTTGAACACAAACCTCATCTAAGTTTGTGGGATTTGACATTAGAATAGTGTGCCTAAGGTAACTGTGCAAACCCCCAATATACTTTAACAAATTTTCTCAAGAATATAAATTAATACCCAAAATAAAAGCTCTTCTCCTAAATTCATGAGTATAATCTTGCATATTTTGCCCTTTAATTTTCGAAAATTATGCCAGTCCATAATGAGTTTTTGCATGTAAGCTAGAGGATAGAATTTCCTTTTAATGGCAACAATAAAATTTGACCAAGACATTGAGATCTTACCGTGGTTTTAATCTCTTCTTGATTCCTTGCTTCCCAATCCCTCCATCCTCAAGGAAGCCAATTGAATCTTTATGTCATATTCTTGAAGGTTTTGAATTCTGCAATAAACCTCCAATTGACAAATCCAATTATCCAACTTCTTTGCATTCACTTCACCATTATATATTGGAAGCTCAAATTTGACATCAAGTTTGAGTAAGGGAGTTTTTCCTTTTGTGGTTTTTGAGTGAGTATGGGTGGTTTTGGTTGTGGAAGTGGAAGATGATGATGGTGGTGGTGGTGGTGATGAGGATGATGATGAATATGGTGGAGATGGAGGAGGCTTTCCTCCACTTCCCTTTGAATCCCTCTATTCATCCTTTTTTTCCCTTTCTTCAAAGAGGATCCTAACCCTTTCAGTTAGGTCATAGAAAGCCTTCTTGTATGCTTCTTCTTCTTAAAGAACTTTAGTCTCTCCTATACTTGACATGATGGCTATGGATTCAAGCTTAGCTTCTGGTGCAACTTGTACCTCCTCAATCTCAACTAGAGATAAAAATTGAGGTGCTTCAAATGTAGATGTGAGTGAAACTTTGGGTGGAGATGGTGGCCTTGTGGCTCTCCCTCTTTTGGTCCTAACCTCAGGACTAGCAACCAATTGTTTCCCTTCTCCTCTCTACAACTTCAGCCTTGTAAGCATAAAAAATTTGCAACCATTAAAACCCTACTTGCACAAAAATCAAGAAAATCAAGCAAATAACCTTTCAGCCTTTGCACTGATACCACCTTCATCTGAATCTGAATGTTAGTTTTGTTGTGCTAATTTCATCTTCAGAATTATAAATAAATTGTTGATCTTTTGCTTCATGTGCATAGGTTTCTTGAGGTGCTTGTGAGTGTTAAACAGGTAAATGTATTGATTTTTATGTTAAATTCTTGATCATAATAACATTAAAACATAATGCTGAACAACAACAATAAAATGTACATAAATCCATCAAATGATAAATTAACACAGTTTTTTGATGAAGGAGTTCACCCCTTCTGGGCTACATCTCCTTGGTTTAGCTTCCATGGTTTGGGCCTCTGTATTAGCTAAAAATGGAAAAAAGTGTTGTTTACAATCCTCTAATGCTCCTAAAACCTGCTCCAACATGCTTATAATGTCCAAATCATCTAGGACAGACTCTTCTTGAGCCCAATTTTGTCGAATTTTGCAAAAGTTATGGCCTAGGAAACCCCACTAAAACTAGAGCAACTCCAGTTAACTCCACTAATTTTGGATACAACGCCGAATTTGGCGTACTTTTCCATCTCCACTGTTGAATTAAGAGCAGATTAATTAAATGTTAAGTGTGTTTAACTGGCGGTTTATGCACTTTAAGTCCGTTTTAAATAAAATCTGGATTAGTGATTTGATTAGCACATAAAATGGTGTTAAGGGTTAATAAAACTTGTTTAAGCGCTTAACTCCACCTTTTGCATTAGTCTCTGCTCCTGGTCGTAGCATAAAGGTCACATTGTGAGGGGGCTGGACACCTCCTCTGCCCAGGTGTTATAACTTTTGTATGCGAAATGGAATGATCAACAATAAGTTTGTGATACAACTCTACACACTTATCGTCCAAAAGAAATTAACTGTAAATGAAACTAGAATTCACTTAAATAGTTAATTGAATTGCATTCCCTCACAACGTTCACGTACGTATTCTTCACTTAAATTCCTCAATAATAATGGTAGTTATCAGTCAACAATAACTAATTTCAATCATTAAATATCAAAGCAATAATAAGAATAAAACAGTTCAATTTCAATTTAAAATGAACAAGTAAATTAGAGCAACAATACCATAATCACTTAAAACAATTAAAACTTGCAATCTTGGTGGTCCATAATTATATATTAAGAAAAATAAACTTTAAAGTAGTGCAGAGTCTATTTCCTTGAAAAACTTAGGAACCCTTTTGTTCATGATCATTTTTCCCTATGAAAAATTTACAAAATAAAGGATAAAGATATTGTCCAAGTTTTCTAACTAACAACTTTGAAATAAGAATAGAAAAGTAGAATATTTTTATGATGTTGGGATAAAATAAGCGTTCATCTTGTTGAGGTAACGATCTGGGAAGATTTGATGGATGATTACCATTATGAATGGACTTCTAGAAGGTGATTGAGTTGTGAAGGAGGATCAACCTGATTGTTGACCTGGAATTAAAACATATGCACTTCAATAGTTGGAAATTCTTGTGATATCCTTTCAATGACTAACTTAGTCATCAAGTAATGATTGATGTTTGACTAGATATCTCCAAATAAAACCCACTTCAACTTTCTCCAATTGCACAATTTAACTTTGGTGTTCCAGTCTGTATTCTTGCACCTTCTTGCTAAGTATGCCAGCTTCTAGTGGTTTATCATGAGAAATATATTATTACATTTCAGTCTCTTTGACAACCTACATTACTGATTGCATCAATGGAGAACAACTTTGTTATGCAATATTCACTAGTTTATTAGAACTGTGTAGGCAGGTTTCCCAAGCTTTAAAGATTGTTATTTTATTCAACATGTTGATTTTGGGTAGGATGGGTGCGATTATCTTCTCTATATTTTTCCATGAAATTATTTGGGTTGATTTAATATCAACTTATTCCTACTCCATCTTTTTGCAATCATGTCACTGAATAACTCATTTACCAAGTTTTGTTGAGCTTAATATAAACTTTTCTCATTGCAGTATTTTTCCTATATATGAAGGAATTGTTTATCGACCTCAAAAACTTCATGATTGAACTTCTCTAATTCAACTGTATTATTGGTTTCTTCTTGGATTTTCAATTGAAGCTTAGATAAATGGGTATCCTTATTCTGATCAGAGACATCAAATTCATGTTGCAATTTTATAATTTCATCTTTCAACTTATGCTACAATACATAAATATGCTTGGCATGTCATTGTTGAGACTCATCATCTTCTTGTCTCAAGTATTCCTCTTTATAATAAAATTTTTATTCCAATTTTTGATATTTTAATATCCTTTTGCTCAATAATTTTTAGTAATCTGGTAACATGCCAGATATTAGAATTTGCGTAGGCTCCAACAGAATGTGTCAACTCTTTAGATGTTTGTTCTTCACTTAACTAAGAACCATCCTAGATTAATTAGGTGTAGTGTCTATGTCTTCCTTTTCATTTTCAACCTTCCTCTTATGTTTCCTCCTTTTAACTACAACCTTTTTTTGTTGGAAATATTGAGGGGGGGGGGGGTTTGAATCAATATTTCTTTTAAATTGTTATTTTTACCAGTTAGATCACTTATATTTAGAACACAACATGAACAATAAGAATAAATGCTTTTATTAATTTCTTCTTTACAATAAATCAAGTACAATAATGATATAGGGCTCCAACCCTAGATGACGACTCCAATCTTCTAGGATCCAACTTGTATTGTGCCAAGCACCAACTTGGTCTTTCCAAGGCTCCAACCTTGTCAATTTGAGGTACAAACCTCTAGGGCTCCAACCCTATCTTTGGTACAGGCTTTGACCTGGTTTCTTGAGGAATCCAGTCCTCTAGGGTTCCAACCCTATCTTACAAGGCACCGTCCTTGTCTCTATGAGGCTCCAACCCGCAAATTCACTTCGCAAAAATATGTTTGGTTATTCATCACGACTCCCAAAGTATTCTTCAACAAGCGCTGATAATCTTCAACAATGCCTTCACTTAGTCTCCACGTCACTTCATCAATGAAAACCTTCTTCTTCACATGAAGGTGTCACCATAGCTATAAATGGTACCCAAAAAAGGATCTCTAGGCTACCTGATGATGGCTAATGCATCATGGTCTTCAACATTATCTTCAAGACCTTCAAGGTGTCTACAAAAGGCAGTCCAAGTTTTGCACCTGCTCTAAGCCTCTTCAAGGGCTTCTCAAAATATCTTCAATCTTCTTCAAGATCACTTCATAAATACTTCAATCAAAGTCTTCAAATCCCTTCACTAACTTTGATAAGTGATGTACTTACCTTGACCAAATTCTTCATTGTTCACTTCTTGATTTTTGGCTTCACTATTTCTTCACTGTAATTTGTCCATCATTTGACTTGCTACTAAAGCTTTACTGCTCACTGATTTTCATTCACTGTTCTTGGTTCCAAAACTCAAATCTTAATTCTCAAGACAAGTGATAAAAAAGGCTTCTTTCTTTCTATTCCACGATTTTGCTACCATTTGACTCCACTCTAATGCTTTATTTCTCACTGATTTTCATTCACTGTTCTTGGTTCCAAAACTCAAATCTTCATGCTCAAGACAAGTGATCAAGAAGGCTTATTTCGTTCTTTTCCACAATGTTGTTATTCTGCAATCCTTGTCATAATTCAAATGCTATTGTGACTTCCTATTATTGCTTTTACTGTTTGAATACTTCTTTACGGATTCTGAGCTACACGATTTTTCAACTCCACAACAAGGTCACTCTGGAATATTATGCAGGTCCGCCCCAAGAGATCATTGTAATATTTAGGTTACTACAATTCTGAGCCAAGAGATCATTGTACTGCAATTTTCAAGAGATATGAGCTATTGAAATATTGAGTCAAGAGATCTCTGTAATATTTAGGTCAATGCAATGTTCAAGAGATCCGAACCACTATTGTTTTAGATAATTCTGAGCTGCTATGGTTTAGATAAATCTAAGCTATTATGATTTAGAGAAGTCTGAGTTGCAATATTATTTAGGAGGTCCGAACCACTGTTAATGTATGTGAGGTAATGAGTTTTTCAAGACCGAGCTATGGATCTAACCATCTGAAATGTGACACTCACAAAAATCTGAATCTCTGCAGTTTAGATGAGACCTTTTTAACCCCAAATAGAATATCTTCTCCTTTATATATTTAAGTTCACAAGATGTGAAATGAATCTCTTATGTGTGTGCTTGATGACAAAATTGAGTGCTAGATAAATGAGTTACGAAGTGTATATGTATAGCCTTCTTTGCAATAACAAATGAAAAGACACATCCCTGTTTGGAGGCCGACATGTGTCCCTGAGCATAGGTTGGCTCAATATCAGAAATATATATTTTTTAACTTGAAAATTTGATATCTCACAAACTACTAGGAGTTTCGGGGAAAATAAGGGCTCATTGGAAAGAGGAAAAAATATTCCTTCATATGGTCTAGGTCCCATGTTGAACGGTTTCCTATAAGATCTTCAATTTTGTTTTTCTTTGAAACTGTCCTCAAATTGTTTAGTGCAGAAGCTAATTAGGATATTATGACTTCTCTTTGTTTGGATTCTCCATTTTTTAGCTTCTTCGTCACAATAGGATCATGTAGGACATCCATGTCATCAAGGTAGTGTCCAGAAATGAGTGTATCATCCATGTCATCACATAATGTTGTAGTGATATGTTATAGTGCAACATCATTAGGAGAGCTCCAAAATAGTATTTCAATCCTCAAATGATCTCCAACCATGTTACCACCATCAAGTGTATGACATCATCAAGTATCATTGAGTGTGGTCATTCTTATAAAATCTGGCATCATTAAGTATATGACTCCATATGTCATCAAAGGTTAAGGTCTAGATCATCAAGTGCATGCACCATTAGATAAAGGACTTCTTAGGACTTCTTTCATTAGTGGTTTGACTTATTCGTGACTTGACATCTTCATTAATGGTATCCTTGTCAAAACAAGAGTCCTGACATCATCATCTGGAACCGAGCATATTAAGAATATTGACATCTCGGTCAATTCCATATTGACATCAATGACAACCTTGATTAACAATCTCCCCCTTTGTCATTAATGGCAATATTCTTTCCCTTCCAATGTTCTCTCCCCTTTGACATTAATGGAAAACGGGGTTCTCATGTACTCCCCTTGTCAAGCTGCTTATTTTCTTCATCAATAGTAATTATTCATAGGTATGTTGGCCAGAGTGTTCAAGAAACTTTCAGATTCAGTTTGCTTCCTTCTCCATACTTGCGTAACTTTCTTCTCTGGCTTGGTTGTCATGGTTATAGGGACCCAAGTCAAGTTACACTCACATGCCATATGTCCAATCTTATGGCAATTGAAGCACTCCATATTTTTCATGAATGAGTAGTCATGACTTCTTCTTGCAAAATTTATTCTAGAAGAATGATGAGGACCATTATATTTGTCTTTGTGATATGCCCTATAATCTTTTTCCATGTGCTCAAAGTTTGTACAAGAATAGCAATAACCAAAAAATATACTTTGGTACCTGGGAGATGAAGATTTCCTTGATGTACTTCTGGAGTCTTTTTGCCTTGGGATTCTTTGATGATATTCATTGTATTTTGTATTCTTGACATCATTTGTAAGTCTCCTTGGAGTAGGATTTTTTCCATTGTTGAATTGAATTTCTCCTTGCCTTTGCTGGAACTGGGAGCATCAACATTTCTTCTTGGCTTCCTTACATCCTTTTTTTTGAAACATTATCATGCTTGCTTGAGGATTCACCTGCATAGCCAAGCCTTGATTTATCAAGGGGAGACCTTTGATGACTTAGGATGTCATCTAGGGTTTGAGAGCTTTTCAAGTTCTTATTCAACAAGTCAACTTCCTTTTTGAGAGTGATAATTTCTTGTTTCAATTTTTCACAATCTTCATCTTTCATGACTATTTTCTTCTTCATTTATTCCTTTATTGTTGTAGCTTCACATATTTCGGCCTTGAGAAGATTGATGTCTGATTTTAGTTTGAATATTTCTTCATCCTTCTCTTTTAGTTGGCATATCATAGTGATCCTCTCCTTTTCTACTTCATCAACTTGTCCTTCTATGAATCCCAAATTTTTCATCACCTTCTCGGCTTCTTGTGCTTGTTTCCTTGCTTCTTTTAGTTGAGATCTGAGAGAGGAGACCTCTTCCTTGTATTGACCAATCTCTGCTTCAATATTGTTCAATATCTTAAGTATTTTTTCAAGGTGGTTTGACAAAGTTTCTTCCCTTTTATTTTCATTATCCAATTGATTTGCCATAGATATGACTTCTTCATGATGCTTTCTTTTGTTTTGATAAAATTCCTCCTTAAGTTTGGTAAGCTCCTCATCTCTTTCTTGTACTTGAAGCTTGACAAAGTCAACTTCCTTCCTTATCTTGTCTTGGTTACCATATTGTGCTTTCTTCTTAAGTTCCCCATTTTCCTTTTTCAAACTGTTAATCTCTTCCATGGAAGCCATAATTTTATTCACGAGATCTTCTTCAAAGTCTTCTTTGTTCTCTTCGTCTTCTAGGTCTTCTTTAGCCATGTTGTCATATCTCTTATCTTCAGCTTCCTTGATGGATTTTGGACTTCTTTCTTGTTTTCCATCATCTTCTTGACTAGAGATCATTGTCAACGCTCCTTTTGAATGAAGATCATGAAGTTTGTCCCATATGAATTTTGCTGATGAGCATTTTTCAAAATTGGCCTTCACAGAACTTGGTAACCCATTCAAAATTGCCTTCATTGCTCTTGTATTGTACTCCTTGGATTCTTCGTCCATTGTGTCACTAGTAATCACTGGTTTCCAAACTTAAATTCCTTGAGTCTTCAAGAAATTCCTCATTCTTGCCTCCCATATATTAAAATTTCCATTGAACAATCGAGCATTTGCAAATTGATTGACTTCAATTTCAATGGTTGAGGAAGACACATCTTTAGGAGGATTGGAACTTTCTTCCTTGGCTTTGCCATTTGTGTTCTAATGATCAACCTTCAAGTTGTTAGGATTGGAGTGAAGGTATTGGATCTGATACCAATTGTTGGGAATAATGAGAGGGGACAGGGTGAATCAGTATTTCTTTTCAATTGTTATTTTTACCGGTTAGATCACTTACATTTAGAACACAAAATGAACAATAAGAATAAATTATTTTATAAATTTATTCTTTACAATAAATCAAGTACAATAATGATATAGGGCTCCAACCCTAGATGACGACTCCAATATTCTAGGCTCCAACCTGTATTGTGCCAAGCACCAACTTGGTCTTTCCAAGGCTCCAACCTTGTCAGTTTGAGGCACCAACCTCTAGGGCTCCAACCCTATCTCTCGTACAGGCTCCGACCTGGTTTCTTGAGGACTCCAATACTCTAGGGCTCCAACCCTATCTTCCAAGGCACCGTCCTTATCCCTATGAGGCTCCAACCCGCAACTTCACTTCTTCAAAATATGTTTGGTTATTCATCACAACTCCCAAAGTCTTCTTCAACAAGCGCTGACAATCTTCAACAATGCCTTCACTTAGTCTCCACATCACTTCATCAATGAAAAACTTCTTCTTCACATGAAGGTGTCACCACAGCTCTAAATGGTACCCAAACAAATATCTCCAAGTTACCTCATTATGGCTAATGCATCATGGTCTTCAACATTATCTTCAAGAGCTTCAAGGTGTCTACAAAAGGCAGTCCAAGTTCTGCACCTGTTCTAAGCCTCTTCAAGGGCTTCTAAAAATATCTTCAATATTCTTCAAGATCACTTCATAAATACTTCAATAAAAGTCTTCAAAGCCCTTCAATAACTTTGATAAGTGATGTACTTACCTTGACCAAATTCTTCATTGTTCACTTCTTGATTTTTGGCTTCACTATTTCTTCATTGTACTTTGTCCACCATTTGACTTGCTACTAAAGCTTTACTGCTCACTGATTTTCATTCATTGTTCTTGGTTCCAAAACTCAAATCTTCATGTTCAAGACAAGTGATCAAGAAGGCTTCTTTCGTTCTGTTCCATGATGTTGCTACCATTTGACTCTGTTACTAATGCTTTACTTCTCACTGATTTTCATTCACTGTTCTTGGTTCCAAAAATCAAATCTTCATGCTAAGGACAAGTGATCAAGAAGGCTTCTTTCGTTCTATTCCACAATGTTGTTATTCTGTAATCCTTGTCATAATTCATTGGCTCAATATCAGAAATATGTTTTTTTTTTTAAATTGAAAATTTGATATGTCACAAACTACTAGGAGTTTCAGGACAAATAAGGGCTCATTGGAAAGAGGAAAAAATATTATTTTAGATGGTCTAGGTCCCATGTTGAATGGTTGCCTATAAGATCTTCAATTTTATTTTTCTTTGAAACTGTCCTCAAATTGTTTAGTGCATAAGCTAATTAGGACAGTATGACTTCTCTTTGTTTGGATTCTCCATTGTTTGTCTTATCCATTGTTTAGCTTCTTCCTCATCATATGATCATGTAGGAAATCCACGTCATCATGATAGTGTCCAAAAATGATTGTATCATCCATGTCATCACATAACGATGCAGTGGTATGTTATAGTGCAACATCATTAGGAGAGCTCCAAAATAGTCTTTCAATCCTCAAATGATCTCCAACCATGTTACCACCATCAAGTGTATGACATCATCAAGTATCATTAAGTATGGTCATTCTTCTAAAATCTGGCATCATTAAGTATATGACTCCATATGTCATCAAGGGTTAAGGTCTAGATCATCAAGTGCATGTAGCATTAGATCAAGGACTTCTTAGGACTTCTTTCATTAGTGGTTTGACTTCTTCGTGACTTGACATATTCATTAATGGTATCCTTGTCAAAACAAGAGTCCTAACATCATCATCTGTAACCGGGCATCTTAAGAATATTGACATCTCGGTCAATTCCATATTGACATCAATGACAACCTTGATTAACATTTTTTGGGTTGAAATAGTAACCCAACGGAGGTATGTATTCCATTTCAAGGGAAGGAAAAGCGTCGACCATTACCATATTTTGTCAAATTTCTCCATGGAGAGTACTAATAGGAGTTTTCATTAAAACCTCAAAAGCGACCATGCAAGTTGTTGAATCAGCATGAGCAATGGTAGGAGAAAGAGTTATATATTATTATGGATATTGTACAAGGGTTGATCAGGAGTTAATAAATTTTGCTCAAAATTCAAATTTACAGGATTGGGTTGAAAGTAGGATGGTTGCGTATATCTCGTCTTCCTGATTCTGGCACCATGAACGGTTTGAAAAAATGATGTCGTATGAGGAAGATATAACATTCTGATAGAAATGCCAAACAGGTAAAATTGCGACAATTTGACCAGGTTTGAATGGGATGCATAGTCAGCAAGGTGGAATGTACAGTCAGAAAAAGAGAATATTCCTCAAAATATTCCTTTCTCAGGACCAAGCGTTGGAGGACAAGTGTCAAGTATCTATTGGAAGGTACGAGGTTGGAAGAGCCAATTACAAGCTGCCACATGGCCAGCCCTGAGGCCGCCACGTAGCCTTGCAACTACACCCTAAAATTTTGTGAGGTTCTGTAGGAATCGACCCCCAGACCTCCTGCTTGGCATGCACATGCCTTACCATATGAGCTACACAAGTTACTTAATAGTCATAGGTTGCGAGTTATATTTATGTTCTATTACAATGCTGGCGGTCCCAACTCGCCAGCGTTCCCCACGTTGTATGGTCACATTGCAAACATTTAAAATTTAACTCCAACAAACCGCGCGGTTAATGCAATACCCGACAGCTCAACCATAGTTTAACTTTAAACTAGAGTTTTACGCGTAGGTTCTGCCTAAAAATTTGGTAACTAACGGTTTTGGGGGTGCGCATGTGGCCACCGCCCAAACCGTGACATTTAACACGCAGTCAGATTCAGCAGAAGAGATAGAGGTGCACCATTTTTGGCAGCCTCTCTAATTTTAACTCCAGCTAAGTGGAGTTATCCACTTTTAGTGGAGCTTTTCTAGGTGAAACTGGGAAAAAGTGTAGAAGGGCCAATTTTCGACCATTCTGAGAGAATGAAGAGTCATTTTTGACTAATTGGAGAATTCTAGAGCTAATGGTGTAGATAAAACAACTATTAGAGCATATAACTACATGTAATAGCAAAATATTCAGCATAATGAAATATGGACAAGCCATTGGGAGCTGGACCAACAAATGTAGCCCAAGAGGGTGAATTGCTTCATCATGTTTGTTGTGTAAATTTCATCTGGTGACTTATTTCTCTGTTTTACACTACTGTTCAGTGTTATTTATGCTTGTTTTATGCTTGCAATTCACTAAAAATCATCTAAAATTCATGGAAAATTTCCTTAAACCTTATGCAAACTAATGAGCCAATTATGCACATGTTTTTAAACCGAAAAGACACTTAGCATAGCAAAACTAATACAGTCATTTCATATCAGATTGGTATCAGAGCTAGAGTTTATTCTCTGGTTTTTTTTAGTGCAAATAATTGTTTAACTGTTTGCAAGTTTTATATGCTTACAAGGCTCAAGCTCAAAAGAGGAGAAGGCAAACTAGTGAAAGCAGAAGGGTCTCAAAAAGAGCCAAATAAAAGGAGAGAAATATTGCCACAATATCCACCACCTAGTTCACCTCCTAAAGAAGCAGAAGCTCCATTAAGCATGCCTCATGAGGAATGATAAATCCATGAATAATTTGACCCTAAGGAGGAAGAAAGAGTGTTCAGGAAATAATTTCTTGACATGACTGAGATGGTTAGAATTCTTTATCAAGAAAGAAATGAGAGACTGGAAGGAGAAGGATCTAAAATTCACAAGGAAGGACAAGGATCTTTAGGAGGTCAACATGATGAAGACAAGTCAAAGAAGGAAAATGGAGGAAATGGAGGCAATGGAGAGCCACCATATTCACCCTCATCTTCATCATCATCATCATCCTCTACTTCTTCTTCAGTACATCAGCCACACAAGTCCAAGAGCACTAGTAAATATCCTTAATTAAAAATTGATGTTAAGTTCGAATTGCCAATTTTTAATGGTGAAGTCAATGCAAAAAAGATAGATAATTGTATTAGACAATTGGAGGTCTATTTGAGAATATAGAACCTTCAAGATGATGATAAAAAAATTCAATTAGCTTCTTTGAGAATGGAAGATGCACCACCTGTTCGGTGGGATTCCAAGACAAAGGTGGAAATCAAGAAACATGGTAAGATTATTCTATCATGGTCAGATTTTATTGTTGTTATTAAACAACAGCTTTATTCATTGGCTCATATGCAGAAAGCCATCCTGAACTGGCAGAAATTTAGGCAATTAAAGGGACAAAATGTGCAAGAATACACCCAAGAATTTAGGAGAAGAGCTCTCTTATTAGGGATGGATTTGCAAAGCCAAGATACTTTGCTAAAGTACATAGGAGGCTTACATAGCTATGTAAAAAATACTATTCTCATGCTTAACCTCAACAATCTAGATGAAGTTTGTGTTCAAGCCACACATCTAGAAGCTAGAGGGAAGAACGTTTCTGATGAGGGTAGGAAGAAGCCTTTTAAGGGTGAAGCCAAGGAAAAGACCTCAAAAGGTAAAAACAAGAAGAATGCATCTGTTAAGAAAGAGGGAGAAAAATTTACTTGTAAACATTGTTCAAAAGAAGGCCATGATGAAACTCATTATTGGAAATTACATCCTAAAGTGAGGCCAAAGAAACCCAATAACAAAGGGAAATAGAAAACTGTTGCTACAACTCAACATGATTTAGGATTTGATTCAGGTGATGAATCTAAAATTACAGCCATGGGATTGAAGAACATGAAGAGAAAATAAATTGAAACTAAACCTAGTACCAATACATCAAAATTTCACATAAACACTTCAAATGAAGAAGAAAGAATAAAATTGTTTCATGTGAGGGTCATATCCAAGCATACCAAGATTGACACACTGTTTGACAGTGGGTCACAAGAAAATTTAATATTTGAATATTTGGTCAAGAAATTTAATCTTGAGACCATACCACATCCAAAACCATATCCATTGGGTTGGATTTTTAAGGATGCAAATATCCAGGTTTCAAGAAAATGTATATTGAGGTTTGCAATCATTGCAAGTTTTGTTGACACAGTTGAATTAGATGTGGTTTTGTTTGACATAACTGGTATTGTATTAGGGAGTCCTTACTTGTTTGATAGGAAAGCGATATTTTATCACCATTAGAACAAGTATCATTTATTCAAAGATGGCAAGGATTTTATTGTTAGAGTAGATCGCGAGAAGACAAACATTGCTATGGTAAATGCTAAACAGGTAAAGAGGCTGGTAAATTCAAGTAAGAATTTTCTTCTTCTTATGATTAAGCCTAAAGATGATATTAACCATGAATCATTTGAGGGATGTGATCCTAAGTTGAAATCAGAATTATATGTTGTGGTTAATGCACATCACGAGATGTTTCAAGAGCCAACAAGATTGCCTCCAAAAAGGGAAATTCAACATGAGATTCAGTTGCAATAGGATTGTCCTCTTCCAAACATCGGTATGTATCGCATGTCGATAATGGAGAATGTTGAAATAAAGAGGTAAATAAAAGATATGTGGGATAAAGGAATCATAAGGCCAAGCACCTCGCCATGTGGTTCACCCATAGTCTTGATACCAAAGAAATATGGGACTCTGCACATGTGTGTAGATTTTCGAGCTTTGAACAAGATTACAGTAAAAAATAGTTACCCACTCCCAAGAATAGATGATTTTCTTGATCAGATGAAAGAAGCAAAGTTTTTCACTAAGTTATATTTACGAAGTGGATATCATCGAGTAATAATTGCAGAAAGTTATATATGGAAAACTGCATTCAAAACCAAACAAGGACTCTTTGAGTGGCTAGTTATGCCTTTTGGTTAATGTAATGCAACGACAAATTTCATGCGAGTTATGGATAGTGTTTTGCAACCATTCCTTGATGACTTTTTTATTGTATACTTAGATGACATTTTAATTTTTAGTAAAACACGAGAATATCATGTCTTTCATGTGAATAGAGTGCTTGATATTTTGAAAAAAGAGAAATTGTTTCTTAAGATGTCAAAGTGTGAGTTTGGAAAAACTTCTTTGGTCTATTTGGGACATATTGTAGGAGGAGGAGAATTGAGAATTGATCCTTCTAAAGTGGAGGCCATTGTGGATTGGACCACACCCAAAACAATTACCGAGGTAAGAAGTTTCTTAGGTGCAGCTCAATATTGGAGGAAGTTTATTGCTAACTTTTCTTCCATCGCAACTCCTATGCATGCAATGACAAGTGTGAAGAAAGGCTTCCAATGGGGAGGCAAACAACAGAAAGCTTTCGAAGCTTTAAAAGACAAAATAAGTTTAGCTCTGGTCCTTGCATTACCAAATTTGAGACAGCCATTCGATATACAAACCGATGCTAGTGATTATGCCATGGCTGCAGTACTTTTGCAACATGGTAAGCCTATCGCCTTTCATTCTAAAAATTTTAGTGGTGTTGTGACTAATTATCCTACATATGACAAAGAACTATAGAATTGGTACAAAGTTTCAAGAAGTGGAAAAACTAATTGAAGGGTAAAGAGACTATTGTACACACAAATCACCAACCATTACAGTACTTTCAGTCGCAAACAAAATTGCAGCAATTAAGACATTTCAGGTGGATGCGATTTCTTCAACAATTTCAGTTGGTTATAAGGTACAAAAAAGGTATTTTCAATAAATTTTCAAATATGCTTTCGAGACCAATCATTAGTGTTTCTACTTTACTAAAAAATTATTATGTTGTACATGAGAGTTACATAGAACAATATGCACATGGCATTGATTTCCAAGATGTGTATGCTAGTTTGAGTGAAGGGAATCAGGTTGAAGAAAAATATTATCACATACATAACAATTTGTTGTTTCATTTGGGAAAGCTATGTATTCCACAGGGAGAGAGGCTAAGTGTCATGAGAGAAGCTCATTCTTCTCTTATTGCTGGACACTTTGGGGTAAGAAAAATGGTGGTGCATCTACAAAGGTATTGTTATTGGCCTCACATGGTAGATAGTGTGTCATGTTTTATAAGAGATTGTTCTATGTGTGCAACAAGTAAGTCTAGTAATAGGAAGCTTGGATTGTACACGCCACTACCAGTACCATCAAGGCCATAGGAGAGTGTCTCCATGGACTTTGTTGGAGGTATACCTATGTCAAGAAAGCAACATGATTATCTTTTTGTAGTTGTGGATAGATTCAGTAAAATGTGCATACTTATGCCATGTAAGAAAACCATTATTGTTGAACAAATTGATGAACTTTATTTTCAAAATGTTTGAGTTCATTTTGGATTGCCCACTTCTATTTTTAGTTATAGGGATTCCAGGTTCATTGGGAATTTTTGGTCAAATATATGGAGAATGATGGACACAAAGTTGAAAAAGAGTACTGCTTTTCATCCAAAAACAGATGGAAAAACCGAGGTGGTAAACAGAACAATTGTGCATCTATTGAGAGGATATTGCAGCAAACATCCTAAGTTGTGGGATGAACAACTGCATTACATTCAACACGCTTACAACTGGGAAAAGCACTCTTCAACACAAACCTCACCTTTTGAAGTATGCTTTGGGTATTTTCTAAAATTTCCATTATACTTCATCTTTGGGAAGGATGTTGCAATTGATGGCCATAATGACATTGATAAGGCTCGAAAGTTCATTGAGCAAATTTAGATTATACATCAACAAGTTCAAGAACAGCTTGAGAAAAGTCAAAGCAAATACAAATAGAGGCATGACAAACATAGGGTTGATCACAAGTTTCAAGAGGGAGATGAGGTATGGTTGCACATTAGCAAAGAAAGGATGCAAGGGGAAGGTAAAAAGCTCAAACCCATTCACTATGGTCCTTTCAAGATCATAAAACAAGTTGGTAATAATGCATTCCAACTTGGCTTGCCTTCTTACAATCAAATGTATTTAGTTGTTAATGTTGAAAACTTACGCTTGTATGAGCCACCTTTGATCGATCATCAAGGAAGTGATGTTCATCTACCTTCTATTGAAGATTTGTCGCCAGAATTTCTGGATGAGCTCAAAGAAGATACAATTCTTGACAGGAGGACAAGAGCATCAAAGAGGGGAAGTTTTGACTACCTTCGAGTTGGTCTCAAAGGCACTAAACCAAGTAGGGAAAAATGGATGGAGGTTGGCAAGGTGAGGGAGTTGTACCCTCATCTACGGAACATGTAATCAAGTATTTTGGGGTCCAAAACCTTCCCAATGGGGAGGAATGATCAGGAGTTCATAAAATTTTCTCAAAATTCAAAGTTACATGATTGGGTTGAAACCAGGATGGTTGCGTAGATCTCGACACCACGAACGGTTCAAAAAACTGATGTCGTAAGAGGAAGATATTGCTTTATGATTGAAATGCCAAACAGGTAAAATTGCGACAATTTGACCAGGTTTGACTGGGATGCACAGTCAACAAGGTGGAATGTACGGTCAACAAAAGAAACAATTCCTCGGAATATTCCTTTCTCGGGACCAACCGTTGGAGGACAAGTTTCAAGTTTCTATTGGAAGGTACGGGGTTGGAAGAGCCAATTACAAGCTGCCACGTGGCCCTGCAACTGCACCCTAAACTTTTGTGAGGGTCCGGAGGAATCGACCCCCAGACCTCCCACTTGGCACACGCACACCTTACCATCCGAGCCACACGAGTTACTTAATAGTCATAGGTTTCGAGTTATATTTATGTTTTATTGCAATGATGGTTGGGGGTTGGGAACCGCCAGCGGTCCGAACCTGCCAACGGTCCCCACATTGTATGGTCACATTGCAAATGTTTAAACATTAACTCCAAAAAACTGTGCGGTTAATGTAATTCCCGACAACTCAACCACAGTTTAACGTTAAATTGGAGTTTTATGCGTGGGTTCCACCTAAACGTTTGGTAACTAATGGTTTTGGGGGTGCACATGAGGCCACCGCCCATACTATGAAATTTAACACGCAGTCAGATTCAGCGGAAGAGATAGAGGCGCGCCATTTTTGGTGGCCTCTCCAAATTTAACTTCATTTAAGTGGAGTTCTCCACTTTTAGTGGAGCTTTTCTAGGTGAAACTGGGCAAAAGTGTAGGAGGCCCAATTTTTGACCATTCTGAGTGAATGAAGAGTCATTTTTTACTAATTGGAGCATTCTGGAGCCATTGGTGTAGATAAAACATCCATTAGAGCACTATAACTACATTTAATAGCAAATTTTTTAGCATAATGAAAGATGGACAAGCCATTGGGAGCTAGCTAGCAGATGTAGCCCAGGAGCGGTGAACTGCTTCATCATGCCTGCTGTGTAAATTTCATGTGGTGACTTATTTCTCTGTTTTACACTGTTGTTCAACGCTATTTATGCTTCTAGTTCACTAAAAATCATCTACAATTCATGGAAAATTTCCTTAAAACTTATGCAAACTAATGAGCCAATTATGCATATGTTTTTAAACTGAAAAGACACTTAGCACAACAAAACTAATACAGTCATTTCAGATCAGGGATAGAGCTATTAGGAGGAACTTCAGGAGCATTTTTTACTCTAAATTTCTTGTTGTATATTGTATAAACTTATCCCATTCCTACTACATTTTGATAGTGGATGCAAATTTCTCTATAATGTCCTTTTTGAGAAACTCGTCACCAATTTCTACCAGTACTTTCTCAATTTCTGTAAAATCCTCGTCTAGAATCACTATAAATGTTTTGAACGTAGTAGCCTTAGTAACACTAGTTTCACTAATTGTTTTCTAAAGAATAGCTGACATGGGTTCTTTTCTATCTTCCTTAAAAGTAAGGAAATGTTGGTACATATCATGAGATAATTTTTGAGTTTTTTGGAAGGTTTCCTCATAAGAATTAACTCTATGGATACTTCTTCATGCTAACCATAACGCAATGCTTACACACAATTCTGAGGGGATCGTGATGTTTAACGAGAATATGGGTTAGATTAATGGTATGAAGAGTCAATGCTTCTTTCTTAGCAAGATAAGGATTCTCCAAAGTATAAATGCCAATATGAATGGGAAAACTAGGCCATATTTTCTTAGAGTTCTTATGCAAATAATTAGCAATGCTAGTTTCTACAGTTTGGTGTGTTATTTCCTTACAAACAAGTATGTGAGTAACAAACAGAGGAAGGGCATGTGAAACTGCTTGGAATCAATAGATTCTGAGGTATGAAAAGGTCTCATAGAAAAACAAGTCACCTATATGAGTAATTCCTAGCTTGGCTTCTTTTAAAATGTGAGGAGGTTTTGTATGAAAGAGTTTCTTATAAATAGGGATGATAACATAATAGAAAATGCGGTAAAAGTGTTCACATGCATTTTCCTCCCAAATTTTGGAGTGGTAAATGTGGATTGACTTTGGTTAATTAATTGTCCATTTCTATCCCATTAAAGGAAACTAGGTTGAAAAAAAATTGCATCAATAATATAGGTTGACATATAAAATGGAGGGTTAAACTTGTCAGTTTTGGAAGCTCAAAAATTGCTAACCTTTTTACACATATTTTCAAAATTGATATTAGCCCAATTGAAAGAGTAACCATCCAAAGTTCTCTGAATTAAAGGAACCCAATCTAAATGGATATGGGAAGCTCCCTTCCTACCAAATATTCTGTAGAGCATGGTTGTCACATAGGTTGGAGTAGGGTTAAAAGGTGCAATTGCTGGTTCCTTTGAATTCTCTTCTTTAAATTTAAGTTCATTATTTCTCCATGGTCTTATCAAATGAAGCATAGTTATTCCATATTTTAGACATTCCTTCTGAGTAAACTTTTGAATAAAATCAACATTATATTGGAGCTCAGCTTCAGGGAGTTTATACATTACTTGGAGGTTTTCAGGTCAGAAAGAACCCACGATGAAGCCTTTGAGAGTGTGTTGGCACATGCACTTGGTCCATGGCCTAGTGAAGCATATAAGTGTATTGCAAGATTTTGGGTCATGCCACTATCTTATGCAAAGAAGACTTGGTGATTTGGCGAAGAGTAGTGTTAGGACTTACAATTGCTCCAACTTCATCTAGATCTTCCTTCTTCGAGCTATCTTGAACTTCATTCTCGAAAATTTTATATACATTATACCAAGAAGAAGTGTCAAATTTCTACTTTTGAAACAATAGTATCCGAGAAAAATATGACATTCATATTCTTAGTATTCACATCCTGAATACATCCTCCAACATTTGTTGCTGAGTTTTCTAAAATTTCTTAGCTTGCTTTCCCATTATGTGCGTCATGGCAGAATTTGCAAAGCATGAAGCCTAGAACACAACGAATGTAAATGACGAGATTAGTCGAATATATGAACGAATTTTATAAATTTAATAATTTCAATGCAAAAAATGTTCAAGAACCTCTACATGAAAATTCGCATCATATTGATACGTCACTTATTACATTAAATCATGAAAAGACTTGATTTTATGACAAAAGTGTCTTCCTTAATATTTTTGGATTAGATTTTAATTATTGTATTTAACACTAATAACTTTAATTACTATTAACCCACGTCACGGAGCATTTTCCAAGTGATGTATTTGTATTGCTTTAAGTTTAGGCACGGGATCAACTTTGTCATTAACCATGGAATTTAATGTTTCTTTTTCAGCCTTTTAAATATCATGAGTTGGGAATTTGGTACCATGCTAGTGATGTGTGCCACATGATGATGTGTCTTCCCCGTGGCAAGGATACGTGGTAGGTGGAAATCATGTTTTGAAATTTTCATTTTGCAGAAAATGATTGGCATGTGGAAGTGAGTGTCGAGTGGTGCCAACGTGGAATACAGTGACCATGTCACCACGAGACTTATTTCCTGGTATTGTTTTACAATTATTTCTTTAGTAAATTAGGCGTGACTCAACCAAAGCTATGGGACATAAATTTTAATGTCACCTAAGAGAAATGATTTGTGTCCTTCCATGGCTAGTTTATGTGAACTTTGGGTTTTTTCAAGAAGGGCAGAGAGCGTAGTTGAAGGGAGGCAGGATGAGTAAGGAGGAAAGGTGTGGAATTTGACAGAGAAAATTGTCGTCTTATTTGTATAGAACGTTCCGCAGATTATTGGCACGGTGGACGAAGATGAGGGATGGGAATATTTATGATATTAATTAGAATTATTCCCATCGCACCAAAGATAATTTGCAGAAAGTGTTTTTCCAATACTTAGCGTTATAGATAGAGGGTGCAGAATTGGAAGATTTATGTCTCAAAGAACGAGAAAAGGTACGTTATATAACAACGTACTTAAGACTTAGTCATTTTTTGGGTTTTATAATTTTTTTTAGAAGGCATAGTTTCGATAATGGGTTTTATACAAAGGGGAGGGGAGTGATATACATGTCAACTTACCATGAGGAAAATATGTATATTGCTATGAAACTAACTCTCAAAATAGAAGAAAAAAGAGATCAACGTCTTAGAAATTAGCCATTTCAAGGGGAAACTTTTTTTACATTACATAAATGAACAATTCTTGGATGATACAAACGACAAAACCTCTTTTCTATATATAGGAGTCCATGGGGTGTAGAAATTATGCAAACATATGTATATCAATAGATTCAATTCGATCAAGCAATGCACTAAAGCTAGATATTGAATCCTTCCACAAATAAATTGCGGAAAAATAAACACGATCGCCAATCACAACAAGTGAAGAAAGAAACAAATCAAACCACAACACAGATATTTTCCCGGGGAAAGTTTTCTACTCAAAACCCCTCTATTTTCTATTCTATATTCACCATGGAATCATGAAACAATTACAATGCACTCTTCTCACAAGAGTCTCCTGCACTCTCACAACTGTCTCACACTGACCAGGACAAAATCGATAAACACTTAGTCAATTCTCAGCCTCTAATCAGCCTGCCTTTCTTGCGCAATTCATGTGGAATGCAATCCCTATTCTTTAGGAATTTTAGCCTTCTAAAACTGTGCAAGGATCATGGGCAATCTAATGGATGTCTGGTTGCATGCGGGCAACCTACTAATGATACAACTGATCGTTAACATCCCTTTAACCTTTGTCTCAACTGGGTCTCCACTGGAACTGACATGCATGCAACTATTAATAGTAAATCATCATTTGCATGGCAGATCACTAATTGTGAATTAAATATGATTTAATTCACTTGATCTCCCACTAGTGCAAAAAACAGCTACAACTAGTTCAACTGAATTTAACTCACCTAATTGAGTTAACTGATTACTCATGCATTAAACTAATGCACTAACTGCAACTCGAACTCCATAACTAATAGAATCACTCTGCATGCCTCGCCAACCACCCTCAACTCAAAATTCATGAGCTATATGAGTTTATCACACTCAATTAACTATTACAAGTGATTATGAGATAATATTACATTTTATTGTCCAATTTAATTAAGGGAAAATTAAATTAGATGTTGCACCAATTTATTAAATTAAATTGGCTTTCACACTAATGTATCGTTAGGACCTGTGGTACCACACTAGTGTGTGTGCTGCAATTTATTGTTGACTTTCAACACTCCCTCTCAACAAGTAAGGGATTATCTGCCACCCCGATCCTGCCTCTATGGTATTCAAATTTTCTCCTAGCAAGCGCCTTCACCAAAATATCTGCATCCTAATATTTTGCATACTGAAGTAACATAATGCGCCTCTGAACACAATCTCTGAGATGGTGGTACCGGATGTCTATGTGCTTGGACCTATCATGGAATACTAGATTAACCGAGAGTTTAATGCTACTATGGTTATCGCAATGTATCATCGTCGGATCCATCTGAGAACCAAACAAACCAACCAGGATCTTTCTCATCCAAATGGCCTCACATGTAGCCTAACTTGCTGCCATGTACTCCGCCTCGGTTGAATTGAGTGCCACGGATCGTTGCTTCCTGATGTGCCAATAAACTGTTGTCGATCCTATGTTGAAGATCCCTCCTGATGTGCTCTTTCTATCTGATGGACTGCCTACCCAATCTACATCCGTGAAGCCTTGAAGCTTCACTCCCTTTGTTTGTTTCTACCATAATCCATACTCTGTAGCGCCCCTGAGATATCTCAAGACATGCTTCCCCACCTTCCAAAAGAGCTTGGTCAGCTTAACCATAGCTTGACTTAGCTGGTTATCTGGGTAGCAAATTTCTAGTCTAGTGTTCACCAAGTACATCAGTGAACCCACTAGTTGCTTGTAGACAGTAGCGTCCACTACTTCTCCTGAAGTAGCATCCTGTTTCCTCCAATTTCCTGGAAGAGGAGTATCCATGGGTTTACATCTCTTCATGTGAAACTTACCAAGAATCTCTTTGGCATACTTTCCTTGAGAAACAAATAGCTCACCATCCCACTGCCATATTTCCAAACCAAGGAAATAGTGAAGGAGTCCCATGTTCTTCATTTCAAACTCCCTTGCAAGATCCTCCTTGTAAGAAGTTATCAGCTTCTCATCACCTGTCAAAATTAGATCATAAACATAAAGTACGATAATTAAGAGCTTACCATCAACCACAATCTGGTACATGTTCACATCCGCTTCACTTTTGGTGAAGCCCAACTCGGTGAAATAGCTATGAATCTGAGTGTATGAAGCACGAGGTTCTTGCTTCAGCCCATGCAGTGCTCTATTGAGTCGGCAAACATGCGACTCACTGTCAAAGATCTCAAAAACTTCTGGCTACTCTATGTACACTTATTCCTTAATAACTCCATTGAGAAACACAATTTTCACATCCATTTGATGAATGTGCCACCCCATCTGCACTGAGAGTGCAAGGATAGACTTAATCAATGAGTATCTCGCAACTGGTGTGAAAGTATCCTCATAGTCAATCCCCTCAACTTGTGAGAATCCCTGGGCCACAAATCTGGCCTTGTACTTCTCCACACTCCCATTTGTTGCATGCTTCACCTTATAGATCCATCTAGATCCAACCACTGATTTTCTGACCGGTCTTGGGACAACTTCCCATGCACTGTTCTTGACGATGGAGTCATACTCCTCAACCATAGCATCAACCGAAATTGGTTGTTGCACTGCTTCCTCAAAGGAGGATGGTTCTGTCACAATATACTTGCTCATAAGAGCCATGTATCTAGTAAACCTATCTGGAGACTGTCTTTGTCTACGCAGTGAAGTACACGCTCTTACCAGAAAAAACCTCCTCTGGTGTACTCATGCCAAGTATCCAATGAGTACTACAGTTTTGCACAAATACTGTTGTGTTGCATGCCTCCACCCACAGATGCAACGATAGGCTCTGGTCATGCAACATTGCTCGTGTTGCACCCACAATTGTTTTATTCTTTCTTTCTGCAACCCCATTCCTTCTTTTCTATAGAATTTCTTGAATTCATTGGATATGTACTCACCACCATTGTCACTCCTAAGAGCCTTCACATGCTTCCCTGTATATTTCTCCACCAGTTCTTTGAACTCAAGAAATTTTGAGAACGTATGATCTTTCTTCTGCATGAAGTAGATCCAACACTTTCTAGAAAAATCATCAACAAAGATCACATAGTACTTGTGCTTTGTTGTCGAAGCAGTAGAGAATGGTCCACACATGTCTGAGTGAACTCTCTCAAGGATTTCCGAAGCTAGGTTCTCCTTCTCGTGAAAAGTGGCCTTTGCATACTTCCCCACAGTACATCCCTTGCATGTGTCTAACTGCACAAGAGTACCCTTGGGAAGACCCATAGAAATATGTTGCATGACCTTCAAGGCTCCGTGGTGTAGATGGCCCAATCTCTTGTGCTATAACTCACCCTCATCCCGGCTCACCACTTTATCTGCCTTACCCATCAATGTTGTGTAGCCATCTACATCAAGTTTATAGAGATTCTTCATACGAATCCCAATCTTCTTGGCTTGTCCTGTGGCTTTGTGTCAAAGGAAATATTTCCCTTCACTAAAAACCACATCATAGCCTCTATCCTCCAACATTGCGACTGAAACTAATTTTTTCTTCAAGCCTGGTACATGCATTAAATATTTTAATAAGAAGGGTTTACCTGACGGTCTCTGGAAAGTAACTGTACCAATCCCAGTAGCATTGTACCACCCGTCATCACCCATTTCAATATGCATTTGGAGGTCCTTCTCCTCCAAGCTACTGGAAAGTTCTTTGTCTATCGTCATGTGAAAAGATGCACCACTATTATCCAAGTACCACACCTATCCCATTGCACTTGACTCCATGCATGCAATGAGAGAGAAGTCAAGCTCAAATTGTGAGGCCAAAGCCTCACCAGCTGCAGATCCTGAAGCCTTCTTGTTCTTCTTCTTTTGTGGACAATTACTGGCATAATGTCCATGCTTGTGACAGTGAAAACACTTCGCTCTAGACTTTTCGCGCTTCTTGCCATCTTTGCCGGACTTAAATCTGGAATAGGATTTCTTTCCTTTCCCCTTCTTCGGCTTGGCAGCAAAAGCACAATTTTCTTCATAATTTGTCTTAGATGAAGATCCATCCCCGGTATTCCACCTGAATTCTTCTTGCACCAAATCTGACCAAATTCGTTCCCAATTTGGCAACTTCTCCCTCCCATTGACAGAGTCGTGATAACTATGCCAACCCTTGGGAAGTTCTAGAAGAGCTAGGCTCACCAAGTCATCATCCGCGATAGTAATTCCGATGCTCCCAAGCTCATCCCGACATTGGACAAAATTTGTTAAATATTTTGGAATGGTGTCACCTTTCTCCATTTTGTTTTTCCTGAGCTTTTGCTTTAGTGCCATTTTTTTGTGATCACTACTGCTCTGAAACAGATATGTCAAAGCTTTCCACATTGCATATGGTGTCAATTTTCCATGGAGACTTGAGACAATGTGGTCTCGTACTCCCTCCAGTAATATCCTCCTCGCCTTTGCAACCTTCTTTTTGCAAGCATCAAGATTTGTTGCATCTGCTGCAGCGGGTTTGGGAATGTCATTATCAATGAATTCTTTCTATCCATTGTCCTCCAGTAGTTCCTCCATCCTGTTTTTCCACGCAATATAATTGGAACTACGCTTGAGTGCATAATCCAATCTCAAGCCATTGAAATCCATCTCGATCTTGATTCGCCTGTCGCATACTTTTGCAAATATGAATTCTATTCAATCACAAACTCAGCTTCTCCTCCACTATAATGATTTCCTGTGCTCTGATACCATGTAGAAATTATAAAAACATATGTATATCAATAGATTCAATCCGATCAAGTAATGTACTAAAGCTAGATACTGAATCCTTCTACAAATAAATTGCGGAAAAATAAACATGATCACCAATCACAACAAGAGTAGAAAGAAATAAATCAAACCACAACAAAGATATTTTCATGGGGAAAGCTTGCTGCTCAAAAACCCCATATCTTCTATTGTATATTCACCATGGAATCATGAAACAATTATAATGCACTCTTCTCACAAGAGTCTCTTTCACTCTCACAACTGTCTCACACTGACCCAGACAAAATCAACCAACACTTAGCCAATTCTCAGCCTCTAATCATCATGCCTTTCTTGCGCAATTCATGTGAAATGAAATCCCTATTCTTTAGGAATTTCATCCTTCCAAAAATGTGCAAGGATCATGGGCAATCCAATGGATGTATGGTTGCATGCAGGCAACCTAGTAATGATACAACTGATGGTTAACATCCCTTTAACCTTTGTCTCAAATGGGTCTCCACTAGAACTGACATGCATGCAAATATTAATAGTAAATCATCAGTTGCATGGCAGATCACTGATTGTGAATTAAATATGATTTAATTGTCCTGATCTCTCACTAGTGCAACAAACAGTTACAACTAGTTCAACTGACTTTAATTCACCTAACTGAGTTAACCGATTACTCATTCATTAAACTAATGCACTAACTGCAACTTGAACTCCATAACTAATAGAATCACTCTGCATGCCTCACCAACCACCCTCAACTTGAAATTCATGAGCTAACTAAGTTTATCACACTCAGTTAACTATTACAAGTGATTGTGAGATAAGATTGCATTTTATTGTCTAATTTAATTAAAGGAAAATTAAATTAGACATTGCACCAATTTATTAAATTAAATTGTCTTTCACACTAATGTATCGCTAGGACCTGTGGTCCCACACTAGTGTGTGCGCTGCAATTTCTTGTTGACTTTCAACATGGGGCACGATATATTCCTATACGACCTAACAATAATAATGCAAGGGCACAACAATAACAATAGTGGGATTTTATGGGGCACAAGAATAACAATATGGGGACTACAGGGGTACAACAATAACAATAATGGGGTTACACTAACAATAATAAGGGACTACACTTGATGAGATACTCTAAAATTGATTGATTTCGTAGCTGTCGAGTTCTTGTTTATGTGACTGCTTCAGGTTCCAATATTATTTTTCCTTCCTCATCAATTTATGGCAATATTGTTTGAACTGGAATTTTGTCACCTATAACCTTCTTTAAGCATGAAATATGGAAAACTGGGTGCACTCGAGAAGAAGCAGGAAGCTCTAATTTGAATGCCATAGTACCAGTATTTTGTAACACCTTGTAAGCACTATAGTACTTTGGTGATAATTTATTATCCTTCTTGGATTGCTTAAGGGACATTTGTTTGTATGTTTTTAGCCGTAAAATACCCAATCTCCTACATCAAAACTTATCTCGCTACGATGTTGATTTGCGTGTTGGTTCATTCAATTTTGTGCCAAATTTAGGTTATCCTTTAAGAGTTGGAGAACTTGTTGTTGATACTCGATGTGATCTTCCACTCCTTGAACCTTAGAATTTTCTCTTAAATATGGTGTGATGGACTTTGGATGATATCCATAAAGTGCCATAAATGGGGTCATTTTCGTTGCAGTATGGAAGGAAGTGTTATACCACCATCCTGCTAGAGGTAACCACTTAACCCATTGTGTTTTTTTATCAGATACAAAACAACGAAGATATCCTTCCAAACATTTGTTTATTATCTCTCTTTTTCCATCGGATTGAGGATGATAAGGTGAGCTATGAGCTAGTTGAGTACCCAAACAAGAAAATAATTTCGTCCAAAAATTTCCAGTGAAAATGGGATCTCTTTCGCTTACAATAATCTTTGGTTTTCCATGTAGCTTTTTTGAATTGTTTCCATAAATGTAGTAGCAACTGTACTTGCTTTAAATGGATGAGATAATGCACAAAAGTGTGCATACTTGGTAAGTCTATCAACTACCACCATGATGACACTCTTTCCTTCAAACTTAGGTAAAATTGTGATAAAATCCATTGAAACCTCCTCCCAACGTTTACTTGGAATTGATAAAGGTTGTAGTGGACCCTGGTCTTAATTGTCTCAAATTTATTTTGTTGGCAAACCAAACATTTTTCCACAAAAATTTTGAATATCATATTTAAGGCCATCCCAAAAAAATATTTCTTCACCCTATGGTAATTTTTTAAAAATTTTGAGTGTCCTCCTACGGGAGAGGTGTGCAATTCCAAAAGAATCTTTTGTTTTATTTGGGAATTCTTACAAATATATAAGTGATCTTTGTACCATAAGGAATCATTTTTCCAACTTAATGTATTAGATGTACTCAGATCTTGCTACAACTTTTGAATGAGTGTCCACACTTCTTCATCATTCTTCCATTCCTCCCTTTCTTCGGTTATCCAATCTGGTTGGATAATAGAAATGGCACAAAGAATTGCTTCCAACTCCTCATCCTTTCTTGAGAGTGCATCTGCAACAACATTTAGCTTCCCTTTTTTGTAGATGATTTAAAATTCATAACCCAAAATCTTTGTGGCCCATTTTTGCTTCTCTTCTGAAGATAGTCTTTGGTCCAAAAAGTATTTAAGACTATCATGATCAGTTTTTAACTTGAAGTGTCTTCCCATTAGGTAAGGTCGTCATTTCTTTAGTGCACGTAGTATTGCCAACATTTCCTTCTCATAAATAGATCTTTGTAAATATTTTCCTTTGATTGGATGACTTTCAAAAGAAATGGGTCTTCCTTCTTGCATTAAAGCAACAACAATTCCATTTCCTGAGGCATCACATTCCACAATAAAGGTTTTTTGTGAATTTTGGCTTAGCTTAGACCGATGCTAGGCACATTGCCTCTTTAAGATGTTTAGAGGCCTTATTTGCTTTAGGAATCCATGAAAAATCATCTTTCTTCAATAATGTTGTTAGAGGTTCTTCTATTATCCCATAACTCTTAACAAACTCACGATAATACCTCGTTAACCCGAGAAATCCTCGCAACTGCTTTATGGTTGTGAGGACTTTCCGGTCTACCTTAACACCCTCCTGAGATACAATATGACCTAGATATTCCACCTCTTTTACTCCAAAGAAACATTTGGATTTTCTTGCATATAATTGTTTCTCCTCCAATAGTTTGAGAACCCTGTCAACATGTTGAAAATGATCCTTCCAAGACCTGTTGTAGATTAGTATATCATCAAAAAATACTAACACAAATTTTCTAAGGAAGGGTTTGAAAATGGAATTCATCAACCCTTGAAATGTAGAAGGTGCATTGGTAAGGCTAAAAGGCATGACCAAAAATTCATAATGACCCTCATGAGTTTAAAATGATGTTTTCGGAATATCTTCATTCTTCATTCTAATTTGATGATATCCTGAACGGACATCCAACTTGGTAAAATAAATTGCTCCATGTAATTCATTAAATAATTCATCAATCACAGGAATGAGAAATTTATCTTTAATAGTGATCTTATTGAGTTCCCTATAATCCGGACACGTGCCATGATCCATCCTTCTTGTGCACCAATACTACTGGAGCAGAGAAATAAATTTGACTAGGTTGAATTATACCAGCCTCTAACATTTCTGCAATCATATGTTCAAGTTTTCTCTTTTGGACATAAGGATATCTACAAGGCCTGATGTTTGGAGGAACACGTCCTAGAATTAAATGAATAGCATGATCATGATCACGAATAGGTGGGAGTCCTTTGGGAGTTTCAAACACCTTGGAATGATTGTCCAAGATTTTTTGGAGATCTAGAGAAATAGATCGTTTTGATGTTGGAACTTCAAGTGAGCATAATTGTGCAATTACACCTCATTTTTCTTTCTTTAGAAGCTTTTCCATGACATTAGAGCTTATTATCTTTCCCGGCTTCCCTGCGATACCCGATAATTCAACTTCCTTTCCTTCTGAAAAAATTCAATAAAAGTTCTTGAAATTAAAAGCTATCGTCCCCAAATATTGTAACCATTGTGCTCCTAGTACAACATCAGCACCTCCCATTGGAATGGAAAGCATTGGACTATTAAATACATATTCCCCCATGGTTATCTTGATATTATGGCATTTTCTAGAGAAATTTATAGTTCCTCCATTTGCAACCATCACTTGACACTCTAGTGTTGGGTATAGTAAGCAATTCAATTCATTGGCTACCTTGCAATGAACAAAATTATGGGTACTACCCGAATCAATCACACTATTACATTTTTCTTCTTGATATGTCCTTCTATCTTGAGAGTTTGAGAAGTGGAAATTCCTGCAAATTCATTACAGGATATGGTCGGACTCATTTCTTCTTTTTCTAGGGTTGGTTCCTGGTGTATATCCACTTCTTTTGAAGTTTCTCATTCTTTATCTTCCTCCTCTTCACAATCTATGTAAAATAATTTCTTCTCGACACACTTATGACCTTTAGTGTATTTGTTATCACAACTACAACAAAGCCATTTTGCTCTTTTTTCTTCAAGTTGTTGTGGTGTCAACCTTGTAGGTTGTGGAAATATAGGAGTAGCAACACTTCCATCTTTATAGATGTGAGTGGTAGGCTTCCTTGTTGCCATAATTTTACTTTCAATTTTATTTCCCAACCTGAATGCCTTCTCCAATGAATCGGGTTCCCAAAGGCGAACCTCATGTTGGATGTTATCCTTTAAATTCCCTATGAAGACATCAATCTTGTGTTCCTCTAGAATATCGGTTACCCTTATATTCAATTTTTGGAAGTCCTCAATGTGCTCCACCATTGAAACCTTTTGTTTGAGATTTATCAATTGGCTAAAGAAGGTGTTTCTCTTTGTATCATCATAATGTGCTATCATTTCCTCCGTAAAAATTGACCAAGTGACAATTTTTTTACGAGAGCAAAGCCATTGATACGATAAAAATATTTTTTTTTCTAAATATAAATTTTCAATGCGTACCTTTTGTGTGTTTTTCACATTATGCAGATCAAAATATTGCACCATTTGTAGTATCCATGTTACAATATCCTTGCCATCAAACTTCCTCATATCGATATTTGGAATATGGTGGGTCTTCAATCAAACATTAGAGTTTATGAAATCATGATTAACATTTATTTTGTTCTCATCATGAGTTTCCTCTACTACCTTTTCGCCATTAGGAATCATTTCTTGTATCGACTTTGTGAAACCTTCTTTCAAACCTTCCATGTCCTCTTTTAGATCATTCTTCATGTCTTCCATCTTGCCTTTCATTTTTTCGTCGATCTTAGTTTCTATGTCATCCATATTAGCTTCCATGCCATCCATATTAGCTTCCATGACATTATTCAAACCATACATATTAAATTCCATACCTTTCTTCAAACCATCCATCTTAGCTTCCATGCCTTTCTTCAAAAATTCCATTTCATTTTTTGTTACTCTTTGTGAGAGTGAAATTTGGTGCACTTGGTCTTGTAATTTTGATATATCACGTTGCACTTCTTCCTCTTCATGAGTCATAGTAGAGTATTCTGAGGGCTCAATGGATGTTGAATTATTTTTAGGGGGAATTTTAGAACCCAGTACTGATATATATGCTTCAATATGCCCTTGGAATCACTTCAAATTTATTTTTCAAACAAGACCTATGCAATTTGAAAAAAAAAATACAGACATTTTTCTTACTTTTGAGGAGCTCGATATTGAAACTAATGCATCTTTTTAATTTCGGATCCCCAATATTTTATCTTCAGTCCTTTAGTGGCCCTCTGAATCTTCTTTCCAATGCCATAGGTCTAACCTGATTTTTATTCTTCAAGACAAAGTTATGCCCAATCTCCCACAATGACCTAATTATGGACTTGTTCAGTAGATCAAACTTGTAAGACGTTCCACGTGTCACTGTTTCCTTCTTTAGCTCTGAAATTGATACACTAGAAACTACAATCCATGTAATTTTGGTCACTTTTTACAGAAAACCAATCTGATGCTTAGAGAGAGAGTTATGGCGATTTTCCCAAGGTCACCTCTTTGAGATGAAATTCAGGAGCTTGCAAAAACCCTAACTTCCACAGATCATATCTCCAAAAATATTGCAAAACAAGCTCTGAATTTTTTATACGAAGTTCCTAAGGATGTCTTCGTAAATGGGTTTTTGTTTTATCTTTTGAAAATTCGTAGAAGCAAAGTTATAGTGAAAGTTCCACGATGACTAGTTTGAAGCAGAAAAACCCTAGAATCCAAAGCTTTCATACCAAATGTTATGAAACCAGCTCCCAAAATAGAAGAAAAGAGAGATCAACGCCTGATAAATCAGCCACTTGGAGGGGGAAACCTCCTTTACATTACATAATGAACAATTCTTTGATGATACAAATGATAAAACCTCCTTTCTATATATAGGAGTTCATGAGGTGATAATATAATCCTAGCCGACCTAACAATAGGCACAACTTATCGAGCTAGAAAATAATGTGATCCACAGCACAATAATAGTTATCCATAAAAACATAATATAACAATGCCACTATTGATATGCATCATAGAATGAACATAGTAAGCAACCACTGTAACAAATCCTTGTAACAATCTTAGAGAATATGGTATGGCATAGAGAGGTGCGAACGACTAGAGATAAAGAGTGAGAGTATAGCCTTGTAGCTAACGCGAGTATAGTCATGTAGCCATAAACCTTGTGAAATACTTCAAACCATAACCCTTGTGAAATACAGAGAGAATATGCATCCAAAAATCGTAGATCAATATGCACTATGTGAAGTTCCTTAGGATATCAACCCAATGGGGTTTTTATAGTATTTTTACGATCTAAATAGGTGCCTCTTGTGGCAGGCTGACATTAGGTTGACTTAGATATTTAAGAGGTAAATTTCAAATTAAATTCAAATTATATATATATATTGTAATATTTGCTTTCCCAATTAATATTTGTTCCATCCTTAATATTTTTTTCTATTGGTAAAATAGGACTTTATTATTTGGGGCTTGTGGGTTTTATGGGAAATTTGTCCCACATCTGCCCAATTTTCAAAGTAAACCTTGGGTCGAAAAACAAGGGCCAATCTCTAACTTTGGATCCTTTCTTCTTTATGAATTTTTTATCCCACCGAGCTCACTATTGTTGAATAATTTTTTTTTGATGTAGTGTAACTTGAAAAGTTCATCTAGCACATTGAGTTGGAGAAGTGTTTGTTATTGTGCCTCAAATAAGTTCATGCCAAGCTACACTACTATCCTCAGGGTCTGTACCTTTGTATTTATCGATAAAAGAAATATCTTTACATAAAATATCTCATATGGGGTGAAACAAATGGTATTTCTCCATGTTGTTTGGTAGGTCCATAATGCTTCAATAAGTTTATCTACCTAGTCCTTGAGGTAGAGTTGAAAAATATTTGTTATGATGGCCTCAGTTATCTTGTTTGTTCCTTCCACCTACCCATTGGCCTGCAGATGCTATGGCATCATCACCTTTTTTTGATATTATATGGTTCCATGATTGTTTCAATGAGCCTTGAATTGAACTATGTTCCTCCATTAGTGACAACCTTGAGTGGTACCTTGAATCTAACAAAAAATTCCCCATGGAGGAAGTATACCACTACTTATCCACTTGTTGTTGGGAGTGCCTTCACTTCCATGCACTTTGTAAGATCATTTGTCAATACAAGGATATAGTATTTTTGTTGAGATGGAGGGTTGATTGTTCCAATGAAATCAAGATCCCATTTATCAAAGGGTTTTATCACTAATTGTGTTTTTAATGGAATTTAATCTTATTGGAATGGTCTTCCCATGTGTTGGTAGCTATCACATCGTGTCATGTATTGTTTTGCATCTTGAAAAATCAAGGGCTACTAGCACCCTTGATGGAGTACTTTATAATTGGTCCTTTTATTTACAGAGTGGCCTTCATAAGGGCCATAATCACAATCCTTTTATATATATCATGGATCTCATCCTCTCTCATACACCATTGGATAAAAATATCCAGCATTGTGTAAAAGAGGTATCCATCAATCCACGAAAACCTCAAACTTTGCTTGATGATATTCTCTTTTTCATTTGGAGTTATGTGAGGGGGACGTTTCCTTGTAGCAAAATAGTTATAAAAATCATCAAAACAAGGTGAGTTAGTAGATAATGTGAAAATATGTTCATCAATTAAAGAGTCTTTGAAAAGTGGTACTGGGTGGAATAATTGACAAAGAATTACTCAACATTTAATTTTTAATCCAATATCGTATACTTTGAGACACTACATTGTTTGTGTGGAGGCTAAGACAACATTGATCTACTACACTAGGACCTAACTTACTACCGAAGGAAAATCATTAAAAATTAGTATTACCTTGAGTTTCCATTGCAAGGTCTTTATCGCGAGACCTCAGGTAGTTAGAATACCTTTGGTAGGAAAATAACACACACAACTCAAACAGGAAACCTAAGGGACCTTTGGGTTTTTATAAATAGGCCCTCATGGACTGATTGATGTAAATGTTCCCTCAAGTCTTTAAGGAGTTACGAAGCTCGAGAACTCACTATGGATTCAAAACCAATATTGCATGGAAGGAAATCAAAGCATTGAAAATATAAGCCCTATCAACTACCCAACACTGCTATTAAAAGGTTTAAAGAATAAAAGAGTAAGCCTAAATCTCCCTTGGGGTATACAAATGCTATATACTCATTTGTGATTTATATGTGAAACAAATAAGTGTGAAGTCTATAAATAACAACATCAAACCCATTTTCAAACATGAAAACATTGATCAGTCTTTAAAATTATTAGTCAACAAACATTGTACATAGATCACTCCTCAAATAAAGGGAAGAGAGTATCATTGCTTCTCCAAACTCAGATATTCAGCCCAATAACCTCACGACCTACAGATAACACATGGCATCTTTTAATATGCTACGCACAAACACACACAAGGTATAAGAAGAGAGCAAACACACTTAACCTGGGTGATGTCTTTTAACAAACATAAGCCTTGTATGTTATTGTTTATAAGTCATAGAAAATAAACCTAAATCAAACAATACAAAACAGCTCAAAAAGTCCATTGCTTATTTAGTTTCTTATCATCATTCCTAAAATTATTAACAAATCAAAAAGTCTCACACTAATTTTTACCTCAGGTTTAACCTCTTGAATTCACCATACATGTTGATGATGAAAATGATTTCGATACCAATGTGCCAATATCTTGATCCAAAATAGGGTGATGTTGATCTATGATCATTGTGCAATGTTGATGATTGTTGAAGGTTGGTTGTGTAGATTTTATTGTTGTGCTGGTTTTGCAACTGACTATATGACACTGATAACTAATGAAGGCTGAAAATATGCCCCCCCTATTTGAAAAATAAAGTGTTGCAACTGTTGTTGAAACCTTCACGAATTCTTCATTAATTCTCTAACCCATGGTGCAAATATCTACCATGTGAATTAATGTTTTGGAGTCAAGTATGGAAAGAGATAATTATATTAATGATCATTAATGCATGTCGTTAACCAATGTGAGATGAATCACCAGTGATTTCAATGAGTGTTAAGGAACCTCATTACATCTTGATAAGGACAAATCAATGTGTTAAGGATGAGTCACCTGCAAGATCTGACAATCAGGGGACATTAATGCATTCCTAGTGTCATCTACAAGAGAGACTGCCATTGATGAATGTATGCCTCAAGGTAATAGAAGAAGGCTCTAGCCATGAACACAGATGATGTGTTGATATCGATGGGTCAAGACTCATTAGCAAGAGGGCCTTAATGTATCCCACATTAGCTAACATGAGAATATACAAGAGTTTAAATATTTTGTATAGGATCAACAACATAATGTAGATATTATTGAGGACTTTGTTAACCAGTAACCTGGTTTTCAAGTAAATTCCTTGTCTATATGTTCCAGTTTCCTATTTTTCATAGTTAGACTTATTTTTATCTTTACTATTTATTTAATTATGCTACTAGACACTTGAAAAGAGAGCATCTTCTCAAGTATAGGCATTCTTCCAATGAAGCCATGTGCATGAAAAAATACTAAATGTTCTCATACTCATATTTGAGAAGTAGAATGAGTATGAGAGTCCGGTTGCTTAAATTGATATGGTGCCAAGAGTTGTCAAATTATGGAGGAATGTTGTAAGTCTCGATTTTTTGGAACCAAGCTTCAATGTGATCCACATATTTTTGGTTCTCTTGTTGATTAGAAATTGTTGGCATGTCTTCCTTTGTCATGCCATGCATGTATTCTAAGTCTTTATGATTTCTCTCTTGAATGAATGAAGAATATGATAATAGGAAAGAAAGAAAATCCTTAGTTTCAGGCTCCAATATATGCTCTCCAATGAGTGTTTCCTATAACTCTTCAGTTTATTTGAGAGATTGGCAAGGACGATCAAGGAAGTCTCTTATGCTTGCTTCTTGATATGGCTCTACATTGAGATGTCTCTCATGAATCTCTTGCCTTTCTCTTTCTCCTTGAGATGAATTTATGCTCCTAATGGCTATCAGGATTCACTCTAATTGAGATGCAAATATGCCTTAGCTCGGGATTCAAGTGATATCTTGGAGAAGTATTTCTTGTCAAAATTTTTGGTATCTTTCTTTGCTAGAATCCCTTCAGTACATGTATTAGCATATGGGGCGGGGGTTCTTACAACACCCTAAAAATGAAAACCTTTTTTAAAATTAAATGATATATGTATGGGAAAAAAAACTAATTCAAGGAGAGATTTATCATTTACTTGTATGCTCTCACACTGTTAATACCTTGTTGACATTATTTAGCTTATCCTTTCCATGAATCAATCTTAAAAGAAAAGAAAAGGAACTTGCATAAAGAGGATAAATCCAAGTTGTAAGCTTATGGTGATACTAACCCAATAGGATTCCACAAAAAGTTTCTTGTCGAAAAAGAAATCAAACCAAATTGTGCTTAATAGCACGACAAGGGCTTTTGGGGCTCACTCGAGGTGGTTGCGTAGGTGCTTACCTCTTGTCTTACCTCCCCTCCTCCTCTGAGTCTTAACTGTTTGGGAATCCAATCAAAGAAACCATATCGCTAATGATCTATCTCTCGAGCACCTCCCTAGAAACTACACCAAAATCTTGGGTGGAATAATTGACAAATAATTACTCAACATTTAATCATCAATTTTGGATCGTATACTGTGAGACACTATATAATTTATGGAAAGATTGAGACAACGATGATATTCTACACTAGGGATTTAACTCACTGCCTAAGGAAAAGCATGAAAATTTGGAATTACCCTAAGTTTCCATTGCAGGGTCTTTATTGCGAGACCTCAAGAAACTAGAATACCCTAGTGCCATAATAACACACACAAATAAAACAGGAAACCTATCTAAGGGACCATTAGGTTCTTGCAACTAGGTGCTCGTGTACTGATTGAAACAAATGTTCCCTCAATTCTTTAGTTACTTGCAAAGCTCAAGAACTCAATTTGGATTCAAAACCAATCTTGCATGGAAGGAAATCAAGGCATTGAAAAGACGAATCCTATCAACTACCGAATATTGTTATTACATGGTTGAAGGAATAAAAGAGTAAGTATAAATCTCCCCCGAGCTATAGAATTTCTATATACTCATTTTTAATTTAGATATGAAACAAATAAGTGTAAAGTTTGCATATAACAACATCAAACCTTATTAAAAACATGAAAAAACTTATCATTCCTATTGTGGATCATATGCATATCCTTTTATTTTTCAAATATAAAAATAAGAAATTGTTGGAAAATATGTTAAAGTATCTAAGTATTATACTTTAGCATGAAAAAAGATGTATGGTCGTCAAAGTTTAAGTTAAAGTTTAAACATTTAAACTTTATAGTTGTGGGTTTGGTATTAAATGTTAAACAGTGATTGGTTTGATTGGCGGAAAGTGTCGATCATTAAAATCTTTATCAAAAAGCCCAACCCGCAGGCACAACTAGCACACCGGATACCAAGAGGAGTGCCTCCGCAGTTGACCAGGTTGACTGTGGGGACAGCGGAGATGAACGACAGAGATTGAATGCGGGGGCACTAGCCAAAGTTTTCCTCCATACCCCGAGAGTCCCCGCAGTGACGTAAGACGCTGAGTTGGTCACAATTGTCTTCCATGTCAAGCAGAGTTAACGGCTTGCTGGTGCATCTTGTCAACATTTAATTTAAAACCCGTGCCACCTATTTAAAGAAATTTTTATATGTTTTTCAAAATCACTTGTGATTTTTTGTGCTGCACCCCGTTTTAGCTTTCGCCACCTGCAAATTTGACGTCCCTGTAAATTTTTTTCACGTAAAGTTTCAACCATGGCTAAATGGTCATCCTTATTAGGTTCAACTAGCCATATCCCTCTCATGGATACTGAGAGGGATATTCAAGATACCCTCTATTCAGTAATTCACCTCCCTTTCTACCAGCAAGCTATCTTGAATGATAATGCCTCCCCTGTGTATTATGCCATGGTTAAGTCTAAAGTCTTATCTACATGCATTCCTAAAACCCACCTTTTCCCCGAATTCATCTATTGGTTGGTATCCGTCATGTATCCAGGGAAGTGCTTTGTCATGAATTCCAAGGAGAAAATGTTTTGCAGGTGTTTACCCTATTAATCTGCCAAGCCCTGTGCTATCCTGAGTCAGAGTCATCCATCCAATTTTCTGATGATTCACTGGTTCAATATTATGATAATCTTGTAGGAGAAGATTTCAATCAGTTCATGTTTCATTTGAAGCCTGACATGAAGCAGTTTTAGCCAGATTGAAAAGAGTTTGATATGGGGGTTTTTGATGCTGAGACTCGTCTTGTATTGAGTCATATTGCAAAAATTCTGGGTAAAGATGATGATAATACAGTGGAGAAATCAGTTCTAGGGATGTTTGCCATGATGATGAAGCTAGGAATGGTGCTGGATATTCCATCATATTGGCAAGAAGTAGTCAATTCACAGCTGATGAGCCTTTCATTAACAGGTTCCTTTAAATTTCCCTCATTAATTGTATATTTATTCTTATATCAGAATGTGGAGGAATTCATGCATTTAGGTCTAAATATTATGGATGTAAATAAAAAGGAGGCAATCAGTGATATTCTGGACAGATGTAGTTAGAAGGGAGAAAAATGAGGTTGGGTTGTTTGATTTTTCTAGCTATTACATGCCAACTGCATACAAAATATTGAATGGAAGTCCTCCTCCCTGTTTCTTACCTAAAGCTCAGGAGTTTCTGCATTTAGGAAACAATTGTAAATATAGAGACTGGTTTGTTTTTTAGGAATGTTCTGAAATAAGGCTATATGGAGCAAGTGTTGAGCCTTACAGACTCCCCACTTTTGTACCAATGAGGCTTTTTGCTTTAGAGTTCATTAGACAGAGTCTAAATGTTGATCAGGTTCATTTCGTGCCTATGAAGAAAGGACACATGTATAAATTACCCATGGTTGTAGGCCCTTTCATAGTAAATATGAGGCATGCATTTGATGAAGTAACAAAAATGTTAGATGACATGTAGATGCTACTAGGAGAAAGTTGGGCTTATGACCCATATAATATTATTTCAAATAGAAGAATTGAGAATGGGTATTCTACTTTCATTCATGAAATTAGGCCAAAACAAGAGAAGATAGCATGTAAAGGTGTGAAGAGTTCAGTAGATGCAAACATTCAAACTCCTATCATAGTAGAGAAAACAACTAAAAGAACTAAGGAAGTGGTTATTGATCTAGATGATGAGGAGCAGGGAGCCATGAAGAGAACAAAACTTACTGAAGAGCTCGCATCTACTACTCATGGCTTTTCTTTACATTTGGCAGAAGAAAAAAATGATCCTGCCTCACCCAGGAATCATGAAGCTTCTCATGAACAAGTGCCCTTGATTAAACAGATGTTTTCACAAATTGAAGAAAGAAATCAGAGGATGAAGGCCATCATGGAGGCCCAAGCTGAACACCAAGTCACTTCTGAGCAAACAAGATTGTTAACTGTAATGGATCTCGAGAAAGATCATTTTAGAATTTCCCTCTCACATCCTACAGATATGTCAATTGGTTCTTCCAACAATTTCAACACTGTCAATGTGACTGTGGATGTAAAGAAAATTCCACTAATGGATAAAATGAGTTTGCATATGCAAACAAGTCAATTGATTGTAAATGACCTCACAAAGACTAATGCAATGGCTATAAAGGCAAATAATATGTTGGGTAAAGTGATTAAACAGTTGAAGTTAGAGAAGGCTAAATCAAGAGCCTTAACAGTTCAAAATGAAGAATTAAAGAAGATTATTATAAAAATTGGAGTAGACCCTAGTGATAAGACTGCTGTGCAGAAATTCATGCAAAGTGCTGAGGTAGAGATATCTAAATTAAGGAAGAAGTTGAAGTTACCTACTGGTGAATAGTCAATGGCTACAGAAGTTGCAGAGGTAGAGAAAGAAAAGGAAAAGTTGTTGCAGCAACTCATGCAGAAAGATGAAGAACTATCCAAAATAAAGCAGACTGCAATTTCATTGCAAAATCATATTGATAATCATAACTGTACTTTTGTTTTTCCTACAGGTGATGAAGACCCTCAAGTACAAATTGTTCAATTAAATACTGAGTTGCAGATGGCTGAAAGAGATAGAAAGAAGGCTCAAACAGATCTGGAGACTGCAACAAAATTGATGAAAGTCATAAAAAATGAAGCTGACAAATACAAGATGGATTTCCGAAATGCTAAAGCTGAGATTAAAAATCTCAAAGAATGAATGAAAGGAAATCTTTCACTAATACAAGCTAAAGATATCATTTGGACTGATATCATTTCAGAAATGAAATCCAATTGGTGCTTCCTGATGATAATTTCAAAAGAGAAAAGCCTTATTTTAGAATGTGAAGAACCAATCATGTCTGATAAGCAAAAAGGAATTAACAAAGCCATTTGGGCCAGAATATTTATTGATTTTATTAATTCCAAATCAGATCAGGAGTTAGAGGAGAATGATATGCAAGACAGAATGTTGTATGCAGTGGAAATTAATAAAATGATTATCAGAAATGATCTCAGAAAGGATGCAGAAAAGAAACTAATGGAAATCAAGGAAGCAGTAAGTCAATTTGATAAATCTTTTGATAAAATGACAAGAGTATGCTTGCCATCATGTTGGGGAGCTGAAGGAAATCTTTTGCCATGGAGCTCTTATGAGAATTTACTAGTGATGACAAAGAGCAAGGTTGATAACAGGCATGAAAAGACTCAGGTGGTTAAAGGAGAGACAATGGTCAACTTCTTGCAGAGACATTTTTAACTCTTGTGGATGGTAAAAACTCTTTTCTCAGAAAGGCTTTCTTATGATCGAATTACTACATTCAGATTGGAATATCACAATCTGACACATTCATCTAGGACGAAGGTATAAATCTGGAAAAAGTGCAGAGCTTGGACAATAGACCTGCCAAAAGGATCAGCAGCAAAGAAAGACAAATCGGTTGACCAAGGAAAGGAAGCCACATCTTCAACAATTCCTATAGATTAGGATATTTATTTTATGTTATTTTCTGAAGACAATGTAATTGTAACAAGACATTTTCAAGGCATGTAATAGACAACCTTCGAAGTCTTAAAGTAGTTTTGGTAGTTAGGACTGGTTACAACAATTCCAAACTGCTTTTTACTGTATTTAATGTAATTTTCAAGAGAAGGAAAGGTTCCGAGTTTGGGACCTTCAGAAAAATATTTTTGTACTCAGAGATTCAAAGATTAATGAATGGGTAAGCAAGTTTCTGGCATTTTGTTTATGTTGAAATGTAGTCAAGTTTTCATTATGTATTTTCTATCTATGAATAAAACAAGGCTATGAGCAGCATGTATCTTTTTACTTCTATGTATAATAGTTAATAACCTTAATTGGCGCTCCTTTGTTTTAACTATTTCTTTCATATATTTCTTCTAGGGTTTGGGATGACATTTTATGTATAAAACAGTATATCATTTTGGAATTCTTCTTACACTTTCTTCCAGTCATTTCATTCAACATCAACAAATGGTAGCATTGTGAAGCATTCATCATATTTGACATTTAAGGGTTTGATTATAATTACTTGAGGGTTAATAAAACAGAGACATAAAAAATTGTGACATAATCATAAAAAAGTCTTTAGCACTGATTCCTTATCGCAGCTAAGGGATTGTCTCTTAAGGTACAACAATTCCTACAAATTATTTGTCAACAAATATTGTACATAGATTAATCCTCAAAGAAAGGGAAGATAATATCATTGCTTCTCCACACTCAGATCTTCAACCCAATCAGCTCACAGCCTACACATAGCACACATACACGTATATATATATATATATATATATATATATATATAGAGAGAGAGAGAGAGAGAGAGAGAGAGAGAGAGAGAGAGAGAGAGAGACGAGGTATAAGAAGAGAGAAAACATGCTTAACTTGAGTGATGTCTTTGAACAAACATAAGCCTTCTGTGTTAATGTTTGCAATTCATGGACAATAACATAAATGAAACAAACACAGTTTGCCTTACATACATAATACATAAGACAGAGTTATCATAGGCTAATAACAACACCCAGTGACAAAGGATCCTTAAACGCAATCCTATAATCAGTGATTCCAATTGTGCATTCCCAAAATGATATTTAAGTTAAATAATCAGAAAAATAAAAATAAAAATAAATAATTGAATAATAATAATAATAAAATAAATAAATAAATAATAAAAAATAAAAATAATTAAATAATTAAATAATTAAAAAATAAAATAAAATAAAATACTTAATTTAATATATAAGATCTAAGATAAGATATGAAATGAGGGTTCAGATGTACTATGGGTCCACATTGTGCATATACAACCAATAATTAGTCCTTTATCTCCAATCATAATGAAGTAATATATATGCATAATACTCAGATATTCACCAACAAATCACACAATTTGTCCTCTTGTGAAAATGATATACTGAAACAGTGCAAGAATCAAAGTATTCAAACCACACACACAAAATAATCTAACATGAAATTTCTCAAGAAGAAGGGGGAAACATGTTGGGTTGGTGGGCTCATGCTAACTAGATGTGTTGCCTCCTGAAAGAAAACTAAATCACTATGAGATCAACACAACAAAATGAAAGAATTGAGCATCAACAACTTGTATTAATAGATCCATAGTTTTACATAAATTGGAATATAAAGGAGCTTGATCCCTATTGGTCACTACATGGGATCATCCCATAACCGTAAAACAGTAACATAATCTCCCCTTCTCCAACAATGAATCTAGTTTTTACTCACACATTTATATAAAGAAAATTAGGGGCAAATTGAAACCAATCTCCCCAAATAAGGCCCGTCAAATCATGATTAATCTACAAAGGATTATATTTTGTGTATCCTTAGCTAAATATTTAATAGCATAGGGTTAATTTGGAATGGAATCATCTGAGAATAGCTTGATGTGGTTTGTTTTTCTAATTGATTGCTTAGTTTGGGGCATAGTTGGACAACAATTGCAACCATAAATTATCCTTGAAAGAATCTTGGATATATCCCAAAGCATGCACTCCATGGAGGAAATTATTACGGGTAATATAATTGGGGATGTCCCAGCAAAACCCATGTTTTTTATTTTCCAAATTATTTTTTCTTTTGTCCGTAAATCACTCCTAAATTCAAGAACACAATTCTATGTGGCACAAGTTATTCAAATAATTGGTAATGACCTATATGAGATAGAATCGACCTGGCTGAGATTTTAACAACATAGAACCATGTCATCAATGCTAAGAATAAAACACATGTTCCAAAATATTCCTTAGAGTCACATAGATATGACAACCTCGAAGGTTGGTTATCGAACCTGCATATGAGCTACATGAACTAGGCATACCCATTATTAGTAAAATAAAACATAATCCTTTCTAATTCATTAAAAATAAAGTAAATGAAAATAATTAACTACTTCAACATTCTCAGTTTCATTACAACATATTCATGAGAAAACCTAGTAAAAAGGGCAATGAATAGGTGACAAGATCAATTGAGATGAGCAGGAAAGGTTGTTTTAAATGGAGAGAAGAATGACAAATTGGTGACCCAACAAGTGGCTAATTTTTGTTTGTGGTAATCCTAGAAAGAAAATATACTACCACATTGTCTTTTCCTGGCTTATTTATGATGGTTATATTAAATTCTTGCAATAGTAATAGCCATCTAGTCAACCTACCGTCGTAATTGATTTATTCATCATATTATTAATAGTATTGTGGTTAGTATGTAAGATCACAAAATATCCAGTTATATAATGCTGAAACTTATTTATATCATGAATCACTGCAACAAATATTTTTTTTTCTACTATGTAATTTAATTAAGCGGGAGAGATATTCTTACTTATAAAGTATATTGCATATAGATGATGATCTTCTTGTTGTCCCAAGACAACTACAATGGAAATATCTGAAGAATATGTGTGTGTGTGTGTGTGAAATAGGAGGGACAAATTTGTGCCTCTTAATATGGAAGCATTAGATAATCCTGTTTTTTATTCATTAAAGGCATGTTGGCAATTATCTATCCATATAAAGTCAATGTTTTTAGTAAGCAAAGAAAATAAAGGATGATTTATTTGTGTAATTTTTTTAATAAAGCATCAATAATAACTAGCATGCCCAAGGAGGCTTTGTACCTCTTTTTGAGTTTATGGAGTTGACAAGTTTAATATTACAAAATATTTGGCAGATCCACTTTGATACCTTTACAAGAACTATGATCCTCTAAAGTAATGCCTTCAACTAACATCATTAAGAATTTTCATTGCTAAGGGTTATTTGGAATTCCTTACATATTATTAATACCTTTTCTAAATTAACCAAATCCACCTCAAATTCATCAGCATAGGTTGTAAAACTTATCGATGTAAATTTCCACACAGTCATGCATCATGTCAGAAAATATTCCGATCAGGGCTGATTGGAAATTTGCAGGGGCATTGCAAAGACCAAATAGTAGAACACAATAAGAAAATGTCCCCAAAGAAAAAGTGTATGTGGCTTTGTCTTGATGCTCGGGAGTAAGCTAAATTTGGTTATATTCACTAAACCCATCGAGAAAAGTGAAATGTTTATTTCTTGCTAACGTGTGTAGCACTTATTTAATGAATGGTAATGGGAAGTGGTCCTTATTAGTGGCCTTATTGAGTTCTCTATAATAAAAAATAATTATCCACTTGAAATTATTTTTAGGCATCATAATAAGAGGGGAGACTCATTGGATGTCATAAATAGGGTAGATAAATTTAACTAAAATTAGTTTCTGCAACTCCTCTTTGACTATGTTTCGTAGAGTAGGATTCATTCGTCATTGAGGTTAGCGAATGTGTCAAGATTATTCATTGATATAAATATGGGGAGTGCACAAATCAGGATGGATTCCCTTCATGTCAATATAATCCCAAGAAAATGAATCACTATGCTTTTGTTAAACCTTAATCTATTATTTCCTTTGATCTTTTTTAAACCTTTGCTTAATCTTCAAAAAAATATTGGGGCTTATTTCCATAGTTTTTGAAGTTGACTCGTGTTCTTCTTCGAAAGAGGACTTGTGTTCCAAAAGGTGATGCATATATTATGGCAAGAGAAGCTAGAACTTCAAGGTCTAATATATGAGTGAGAATGTGTGAGTTGGGTGAGGAGGATCAAGATATAAACTCGGTAATCCCTTCTTATGCCTAATAGCTAGATATTTTTCTATAATAAGAACTTGATGAGAAAATACCTCCTCGTAACTTTCCTCTCCATATACCCAAAATGGAGTTTCCAAATTCATGTTGGGCTTAGCTAGAGGATATAGGGTGAGTTACTTGGTGGAGGTCCCATGAGAAATTACCATATTATTGGACCTACATCTGATATATTAATTTGTAGTGGCCAACCATGGTATTCCTAAGATCAGAATTTTTCCCCAATAAATATTTGGGTTCTAACACGGTGAAATAAGTGGGATACTCCTAGGAATCCAAAAAAAAATCTTTATCTTCCAAAATACCTTTACGTTTGATGGTGGATTGATCAACTAGTTATAATATTATGGGGGTTTGCCTCAGGTTATCATATTGATAACAGCTCCATGGTCAATCTATGTGTTTGGAATAATTGTATGATTAATTTCCACATTAACAACTAGTTTTCTAGGATCTAAATATTTAGTATCAAGGAAACCCCCAACCCCCCCAATCATAAGATTTATTAATTTTCCCATAATATGTATTATTTGAGGGTTTTTCCTTTTCTACGAGGTCTCCTCAAGCACAATTCTCAAATAAATTTGGAGTAGATAGGAATATATTTATTAGCTTGAAACAACGGTATGCAAACACACACATTCTTAAGTTCTCCTAAGTCAATTTTATGCTAGGGAATAGGTTTGTCTAGGTCTAATATCTCATGGTAAGGAGAAACTTATGGTTCTAAGCAAGTTTGAATAGTTCTTAAGAGTTAAAGAAATTGAACTAGTTTTGATTCTCCATTCAAAAACTCCTGGTTAAGTTCCTCTATTTGTACTAGGGGAGTTCCTTTATTAAGATTATTCCTTAAACTAAGGTGAATATCATGAAAATATATAGAATATATAAATTAAGTGGGGTAAGTATCAATCCCAACAGCTTGTACTACTTGAGTTGAATTCCCATTATTTGGGTTAGGAAATGGTTTTGGAGGAAGTTCAGGTTGGGGAGAGGTTGATGTGAATGGTAACATTGGTGGAAAAGGAATAATTTTCATCGGTGGTTGTAGTAAGGCCTATTGAGGACCTCCAAAGGATGGATTCCTATGCCCTTTCTACTAAATCTAGTTTGGTGGGGGGTCCATCCATGGTTGAGTAGGTATACACCATGGTGGAGAAGAGTACTACATTGAAGGGTTACACCAATATAAACTATAATATTGTGATTGATATAGAATCAAACCTTGATTTTTAGATTGAGATGGATGCTTTTAGGATACAAAACATAATTTCTCTAGTTCATTAACCTCCTGATATATAGCTTTCATCCCATGCAAAGATGGACACTTTCTTGTGGTATGGTCCTCATTGTAAATTGTATAAGCCCCAATGTGATCCAGAGAGAACTCTTCCAATGGGAACTTTCTTTTGCAATTTGGAAAAAATATTACCAAAGCTAACTCTGCTCCTTCCTTCTTCTTGTTCATTTTTAACTAGCACAACACAATATTATTGAGTTTTGCTAGAAAAAAATTTCAATTTTAAGAATCTGATACATAGTCATAACTTATGAAAACAATATCAAAATCAAAGAGGAAGGTGTAGAGATGTTATTTGGATAATCTATGAAAGTTGGGCAAGGACGAATGCATAATTTTATTCATCATATTTTCCTCATCTCACTCTTGAATGAGGAATATGAAGGTGGATGTCTCTTCATTAACATGGATCTCATGTACCATATTCTTGTGAAAATTTTCCTTTTACTCTGAATATGATTTGGGAGATTTGGGAAAGATCAATTATCCAAAATAATATTTCCCATCTATCTGGACTTTAGGGAATAGGATCTCTATTTAGGTAGGGGGTGAGGCTTACACAACTTCAAGCCCCTGAGTAGAAGATTCAGGTTTTTTCTTAATAAGAGAGATAGTTGTAGGAGTTAAGTAATTAGGTTGAGTGTGATCCTTTTCCTCTTGTGATTATCTTTCAATGTTAGTCTTGTGGGGATTTTTAGTGGAGTGAACAAATCTGTCTTGTTGATCTCTAAGTTTGTGCATGGGAGTTTAAGAGGAATACTTTCTAAAACAAACCAGCTTCAAGAAAAACTTGAATCAAAACACATCACACCAATATTATGAAAGAAATATACTAATAGAATCAAATCAAGAAACAAAAAAATTATTGTATTACTGACAACTCCTAGGAAATGATGACAAAAATGAAAGGTTTTCAATTATCTCCTCATTGCATAGCAGATAAATGAGAAATGATACATTTAACTATCAATTCAATGTTCATATAGAACTTGCAAATTGTTGTGCTTTGTGTATGATAATACAATGTGTTAAGTTCTAATGAGGTTGTAGTACTAATTAAGTATTTTAGAGTTGGATGTTAACTTTCTTTTACAAGTCACCAAGCAAAGAAAACCACACTTGTGGGTATTGAAAGTCACACTTGCAGGAACTGAAATATCACACTTGTAGGAATTGAAATGTCACATTTGTATACTTACAATAATTGATATATTAACTACAACACTCTAGCAGAAAGGTAAATCACACTTTGGAAGGAAAGTAAATCACTCTTGTTGGAAAGTTAACACACTGACATGAAATTAAATTACTCTTGTTGGAAAGTAAACACATTGGCAGGAAAGTAAATTGGAAACTTGATCAAGTTATCTACCTAATCATAAACTATCTAACAAGAATGGACATGAATTGGTTAGATATCAAAATGTTGGAAAACTGTAATATATAAATACTAAATCAAAAAGTTGAATTAAATCTTATATTACAAAATTTGGAAAGCATAGTAAATCCCTACTTAATTCAATTAACACAACATTAAGAAAAAGAATAAATTGTTGAACGAATTGCAATATCATTAATAATTTAGGAAACAAAATAATCAATTGAACCTAATTGAACTATGAAAAGAAATTGAAACTGCAATAACTAAAATATAGGCAATACTTGACTCGGTAGGGGGGACTACCTCCTTAGATGAAGCACAAGTTAAGTATGCAACAAAATGCCTATGTTATTAGCACATCACACACACATAACATAAATGGATTAGGAACCAACAAGCTTTGTATTAAAATTATTAAAATTAAAATTTCAATAGTCTCCTTCTTCTCTAGATCAAGTAGAATATGGTATTTATATACAATTCTTCAATATCTTAATTTAATCATGGAATCATAGGACAAACATGAGAATCCTAGATTCTTGATATGTTCTCCCTTTGTTACAACAATATTTCCAAAATATGGAAATGTCATACATATGTTGACTCACTTAGCCACTCCAAAAGACATGAGGTTGGGTTAAATTGGTTGCAGTCAAGCTCTCCATGTTGGATTACCAACCACCATTTTGTTGATGATCAAAACCAACTGCATCAACATTTTGGAATTCACTCGATTAGAGTCCCAAATTATACTCTTTTTCGTCTGGAATGGTGGTTCCAACTGGTATTTTCAGTCTAGTTATCCATAAAATAAAGTCTAGGTGGAAATGAAAAGGATGGTGGTGGTGGTAGATTTATATTAAAAAAATAATATAAAGACTGATACAAGTTAAAAATAATATAGTATATAATTACTTTACCTAGGTATCTTAAAACATATGTGATAGAATGATAACGTTCTATAATGAAAATAAGATTCTCATAAACCAACATTTTAAAATATTGATAAAAGTATTAATTTGATTAAATAGTTAATTAAATTAATATTAAGCTCAACACATATGAAATATTTATTTCGTTTTCCATTGTATCAATAATAAATTGACTTGACACATGAATAGTGATCATGCTAGAATCAACATACATAAATACATGAACAATGCTTAATCAATTGAAACAATTCCTTTAGTAATAAAAAGAAAACATAACAGATAGAAGAACCCTATCTGTAAACAATTTGTGCATGTTGGAATTGGAATGGTTCAAATATATTATAAAGTTAAACTTTAGTACAGAAGTGCAACAAAAGTTCTCCTTTTCTCCAAACATCGAGATCATTTGCATGAGTTCAAAAAATTAATTTATATCCTTCTTTACAAAAAAGGAGTAAAACTAATTCTCCTACAAATACTCAACCAAAACATAACTATCATAAAAAGGTAAATAGTTAGAACAATCTCAATCAGTTGAATTCAAGCCAATAGTTTGTTGCAATTGTCTTTGAATCTCTAGAAGCAATGACAGTGTTGGAGAAGATTAAGGCTTGATGTGTACATGACAGCTGAAAATAGATGAGGTGCCTATATTTGAATATATGCATTGGTAATTTCTTTAAGGACTAGCCAATGACTACGAGGCTTAATAAAAAATTTTCGATTAAGGTCAATATTGACCTTGGTTAATTGGTCAATTATTTTAAAAAACTCATTCCTTTCTTCAAACCAATCCTTTTGTAACTTCCCCACATTTGGCAGAGAATATTGTGTATGACTAGATATCAAATTTGATTCAAGTAAAGAGTCTGTAATGGACTCTACTATAGCACTATAAAAATCATGTGCACCAATGACTATCTTCTTTACCAAACGAATCCTGGCTTTCCAACCTTTGAAAATAATAGACTTATGCATTTCATCAACTTTAGGGAAATCAGATTGCTTTCCCTCAGTGTTTTTCTGCCATTTCAAAAGCTCGTTTAAGTCTCATTTGGCATCATCATAGTTGGTCTCCATATCAACTAATTCATCAGTTATGCATTTCCCATTTTTCACTTTGCTTGTATCAAATTTATCTTATCACATAGAAGATTTTGTTGTTTTTGGAGCTGAGAATTAAGCTCATAAAATTCTTGTTTGAATTTTGCCAAATGAGGGGTTCCAACCTACATTTGTTCCACCTTATGTGGTAAATATTCTAGTTATTCAACCTTTAACAATACCTCTTCATAATGTTGGAATTGGAATGCATTGAAATGTCTTTTCAATTATGTCAATATGACATTCTTTTGATTTAATTTTTCCTGTAATTGTGCTTTCAACTGTTCTTTTTCTTTTACAAAGTCTTTTTCCATGGTAGATATTTTTTTGTTCTTATCTTTGAGTAATTTTGTACCTATATTAATTTGTTAGTAGTTGTAGAGGCATAAACACTTGAAAACTAATTTCATTTACCAAGTTCATCACTAGGAGCAGTTGATGATCCTTTTCAAAGAACATCAAGAGAAGTAGCAGGAGGAGAATTTCCTGAGACCAATGCTTGAGATTCTTCTAAATTTCTCTTCTTCCTGACCCTTTTCATTATATATTTATGCATTGGGCTATATAAAACATCCATATGAGGAATCTCCTCAATATTGAGGAATATTTCAGAGGTAGGATTGGCAGGGATAATTTCCACATCCGGATGAGTAGCCATTGGTGTGTTCTCATGTGCTAATTGAACTGGCAGAGTATTTTTCATAGTGTTTGTATTATTCTGTGATTCTTGCTATTGAGAATAACTCCCATTCTCTTTGTTTACGATTCCTTCTACTCCTTCCTTTGGCCTGTCAAGGACTTGCTCAAATTCTTCCCATACCTTTATAAATGTTGGGTTTGTTATGTGAACTTGTCGTTCAGGTTTTGTAGAAATGATTGTCATTGTTTGTTGTCATTGAGTGGAAACCACAATATCCTTGAGAGATGTGCCTTTTTCTGAAGGAAGTTGCAATAAATTCATAGGAAAAAGAGATAACCTTGAACCCCTGAAAATTAAGAACTACTCCCATTATTTTACTGATAAATTTTCATCAATACTAATATTTAATATTGTACTATATGAGGTGGCTTTAGAAAACAAACCATAAAATTTATGTTTCTCATGATTAAATATTTTAAAATTAATTGTTGTAGCAATTTGGGGTGCTATTACATTAGGGTCATATGGTCTATTAGGGATGGTAGCCAATTTTAAAGCTTCTGTGGGTTTTACTTATTTTTTTGCATGACCATAATTGCTTGGGGCATAAATTTTGAAAAGGAGAGGAAAATGAGGCCATACCCTTTTGTTGATGTCTTTTAGTGCTTTAGTCATCCTAGTGGCTATCGTTTGGTAAGCCACTTCCCTACATAGTAATTTATCAGGAATATAGTGTGGTATGAGTTTCACCCTGGCTTCCATAAACTCTTATATAAGTAAATAATTCTTCACCAAACTAGTTCCTGATTTTCTTGAGACTATTCATACATTCTGGAGTCATTCTTGGAAGCTTGGAATAAAAAAATATTTCATAAATAGTAATAATGACCAAGTAACAAATTTTGTAAAATTGGTCAAGATAATTGGATTCCCAAAGTATAATGTGATAAATGGGAATTGGGAGAGGATCAAAAGGAGTCCATTTCCATCCTATGGCTGGGAAATCCAAAGAAAAGCAAAGGCAATCCGTAATGTAGGTAGACGTATAAAATGGGGTAATGATGTTTTCTGAAACACTTGGAGAGGTGCAAAAATATAGAATGTGTTTGGCTCTATTATTAGACAACAAAGTGGCCCAATAAAAAATGTAAGCCTCAGATGCTCCATCAATTAAAGAAACCTGAGTATCAGGAAATTTAGAAACAATGGGGTAAGCATATAATCTGTATGGCATGGCAGAAATTTTGCTGGAAGGAGTAGAAAGTGAACCTATAGAACAATTACCATCCTCATCTGCTTTGTTTTTATTGTGTCTTTCCTCCAATATTTTATGGAATCAGAAACTACTTTGTGCTTCTTGACAAAGTATTACACATATTGTTTGTCGAAAGTGCACTCAAGGTTTAGGAAAATGGTACATAAATTGAAGGTATTCTAACCTAAATGAGCCAATCACATTGCCCTTATTGGTGTGAAACCTTCGTTATAACATAACTAGATTCTCAACCTCCCACCTGACCATATCAATGTAGGGAATTAATCTGGGCCTTGCTACAATTCTATATAAGAAGGAATTTGTTGCATCTTGAGGGGTTGTATCTAAGGTATGTGTTTGGTCGTCATCTATCATAACCCTCACTGTGACATGGATCTCTTCATCTTCAAAATACTTGTATATATTCTCCCATGAAGCACTCCCTGAGTCCCTTGTATAGACTGTGTCTGAGAAAAGAGTTCCATCCAGAAGATTTTCATTTATAACTTCTCTATATGGGTCGGATTGTTGTTGCTGAGGAGCTTTCTTTTTAGATTTTGACATGACACAACCTTATTCATTTCATCTGAGTGAGAAGTATTAGATATTTCCTACATGTAATTTGAAAAGAGCAAAGAAAATTAACTCGTAGGAGATAAAATGCGAGAAACAACAATGGAAATGAAATAAAATCAAAACTGATGATTTAACCCATTAAATTAACTAATTTTCACCATAAGTGTTCCAGTGAAGAACCATAATGAAAGTGTTTGATTGATTGGAAAATAGATGTGTTGGAGGCCATGTGAAGAGTGCCACGTTAGAGCCATGGAGTGAATTTCCCGAAGGAAACTTTAAAATGAAATTTTATAAAACAATCGCATTTTCAAGCTTGTGGGTAGTCGAGGAGTGAGATTAAACATAGTAGACCAGAAGAGGGAGCCTATATATGATTAGAATAAATTTTCAGGCATAATAGGCGTGGGGCGATTAAAGAGAAAAGAGGAGTACTTGGAGCCCAGATTCCTGGACGATATTATGAATTGGAATTTTTAAAATGTTACGAGCTTCTAGGTTGGCGGGTTATTAGAGTGGAGTGAGGCCACTACTCATGAGATAGTGTGGTAATATTATATTAGCAAGAGTGGGGGGGAAATATTTTATGCATTCCAATCAAAAAATGTGATGACTTGGAGCCAAAGTCCACATGACCAAATACGTTTGGAATTATATTTTAAGAAGTTACAGGCTTATGGGTATTGAATGTAGAAAATCCACACAGATTCAATTGATCTTGAAATATGCTAAGAAAAAATACTTGAATCTATTCTACAAATTGCAGAAACCAATTACGATCGCATAATCAGATGAACAAGAAAGAGAAACAATTTCAATCACACAACACAAATATGTATCCAGGGAAAGCCTCAGCTAAAAACCCTACTAACTGTATATTGCATTAAGTAAATAATATTAAGTTGTTGTAGCCACAACATCACCCTCTGAAATTTGTTATCACTCTGAAATTTAAGAGCCCCTGTTTCTTTTGATGGCATACATGAGGTCAGGCTCATTACCAAGCATCAACCCTAGGCCTTTAGGGTCCACCCCGGATAGGTAACCTTAGATCAAAAGATGGCTTTACGTGATTGATTTTTCTTCTAATTAAATTTGCAAAGTCGCACTCCCCCCAATCTTCGACCTTTTGCGGCTTAGTGACCTTGCCACCTAGATGAGGTTTCCAGGTCGCTAGGTTGCAAGGTCGCAAACTGTTTCAGAAGTCAACCTTTGCGACTATGCAACCTAGCGACCCAATGACGCCCAATTCGCTAGGTCTCAAGATCACAAGGTCACAAATGTACATAAATTACCTCCCATGCGACCTTGTGACTGCCATGAAGACTCGCACGTGCGACCAATTTATATATACAAGGGTCGCGTAGGTCGCATTCAACCTGCACGATGGAGCTCACAAAGCGTCTAACAGACCAACCTGTTACGTGGATTAATCCCTCTTGTGGACAAGAGCGATCTCCCTAGTACTCAGCGAGTAGCTAGAAACAAACATCCATTTGAAAACCTTTTTCTCTAGATTAATTGCATTTTAGAATTATTATAATAAATTAGAGAGGACATGCCCCTACCTTGAAATCCAAACATTCGATGTAGTCTTTTGTCCCATCGCTCCAAAGTGGTTTGTCCAATAAGTAGAATCTGTAATCAAAGACAAGACAAAATAATCAAAGCATCTACAACATATAATAATCAAGAAAAGCTAACCCAGCTTAGTGATCAAGGAGTCTAAGTATTGATGTTAATTCAATAATCATAAGAAAAACTCAATGAGAAAAAGAGATCCATATGTATTATCTTGAATAAAAAGAGTAACCTTACAACCTAATGCCTTGATGTCGTACAAATTTCCCCCGGGGTCCTGAACAATCGTTTCTCCTTTAGTTTGATAAGCCTTCCTCTCTGAACACCAGCATGGAGTTATAGACACAAGGGTGTGATCATTCTCATGCCAAAAACAACTCACTAGTGTATAAAGTATGCACTCTTGGGAATTCTCTTCAGCAATTCATTTACAATCTTGCATCTACAATCTACCCTTCAACCTGAAACTTGAGCTCAATTTATAGGGAAATAGAGGTAGTTTCAACTCCATGAAGAGGGGAATGGATTCCTCAGATGAAGGTATTTGAGCTCCATGGACCAAAGGATAAGCTCCATGAGTGGAGGGATAAAGCTTGAACTGATCATGATTCTAGAAGCTTCGAGTTGGGAGAATATTCGATCGGCTAGGCTTCTAGAAATTACTTTTTCTTTTAATTTTCTTTTAGAGGGGGTGCGCAGGTAATAGTAGCAAAAAGTGCAGGGGTTGCTACAGTTTATTGACCAAACAGAAACACATGCACAGGGAAAGGCTATAACAAATGCGCAGGTAGACTTTTAAGGGTTTTCAAGAGCTTTTCTCCAATTCCAAGACTTGATTCAGGAACATTAAGGTTTTTTTACTTCTAAGGGAACATTATATAGGTGGTGATAGAACCATATGAACAGTCAAATTTCATGGTGACAAAATGGCGTGTAACAGATTGCCCCCTAAAGTGTGAAGTTTGAGGTTATTCTGAAGAGTGAAGTGCTTTATCATTCCGAGGATTGGATTGGAGACACCGTCCCAACATCCTCTTCAAATATTCAATGCACACACACACACACACATACACACACACACACACACACACACACACACACATATATATATCATCTCTAAGGTAGTAATTCTACACCATATCAAAACTAACTAAAATGTTCAGTATAGATATGGTTTTGGCTATTTCATGAAAAGTAGACATAGTATACAGCCCATCTGTCATGAGTAGTCTAATGTATCATGAATAATAAAAATCCTCGCAGCCTGGATGGTGGAAATTAGATCCAGGCTCTTAGTTTCCGCTTCCCGAACTAGTACGAATCTATCCATGCGATTGATTGTGTCAAAGTCGAACATGGTAGAAACCACTTAATTACCGATCAATGATGTGACCGTTAACAAGTGTGAGAGAAACCACCAATAATGAAAATGGTTCTAAAAATAATCCAATACAATATATGAAGTGTGAATGGATGATTTGCAGTCGAAAATTTATAGAATCGTTTAATCGAAAGTCAATGATGCAACCTGTCGTCGAAGATGAGAAACCTGCCATTAGGGCATGCAGATCTCAAGGTGGTGATAGGATTCTAGATCAGCTTTCTAGATAATGAGCTGACATTGATAGAAAGTTATCCATCGTAGGAAATCCTACGACATGAAACCTTTAGATCAAGTTTTGAAGAGATATTTTGCAAGGACTGACTCAGGGATGGTCAACGTGAATGGAGACAAATGTTTGCAATGAATGGTTTATTTGAACTCTCTCTTGAACACATAATGACACTATAGATGGCTTGGCAAAATTTTGACCTAAAGCTAATACCCATAAACTGGTTGAAGACTTTCAGTGTGCTTTGATTAACTATTAGACAAATGATTTCCCAACCCAGGTACAAGTGTGACAAAGTGACATTTTCAAGAGTGGCATGTTGCTTTCTAAACAATGGTGACAATTGGATTATTTTTCTCTCTTTTTCCCCCACCATTACTAGTAAGTGTTAAACACCATGTTAAAACACACACATGGTGTTGAGGAAGATAAACACACACACACAAGAGACTCAACACAATGAAGGAAAAGCGTGAGGCTTTCTTATTTTTCCATTATACATGATGTACATTTATAATACAATGGTGTGACTCTTGGTTTCACATTCCAAGGTCACTTGGACTCCATTGTGACTTTTCGCATTCCACACCTACCCATGTAGGATTAGGTGTTCCAACATCCCCCTTAATCCGAAGGGGTATGTGTGAGTCCAAGAAAAGAGTTGTAATACAAATCTGCAAAGTATACATGGCAGCACTTGGGCTGAATCAACTCTCCGAAATGTTGGAAAAAAGAGGTGGTTTTAGGATGACCACAAACACTGGAACGCAAAACTTGTTGCAGTTCCCGGAACTCTTCCAAAACTGGCAAGAAGCTGAAGGCTTCTGCTAGAGGAATTGTCCCTCATATAAAAGGGAGACCTTCGACCTAAAAGAAGGGAGGTCTACGACCTGTGGTGGTTTTAGGTTGTCCACCAACCAAAGATGATGGTTTAAGGTTATCCACCAACCGAAGGTATGCTCATGGGCATCCGTGTCTCTGGCTACATCTCTGAATCCGGAATGACGAATTGTGGCTCAGGCTCGCTTGAACTGCTGGCTACAACTCTGAACATGGAATGAGATATTGTGGCTCAGGCTCGCTTGATCTGACGTCGAAGCTTGTACATGACCACCATTTTCCCCCCTGTCAGGGACAAGGTGAGATGATGGCGAAAACTCAACTGCAAGTTTGTTCAATATCCGTGAACAAGTTCTAACATGTGTCGTAAACATCTTCTTGGCTGCTGATGCCCATTGCCAAGAAGCGATCCATCCAAGATGAATCTTGGTTCTTGCAAGAGGCTTGTTTCTGAAGCATCTGTCTGAAGAATGAGTGTGCCGACCACAGTGCTTGCATGGATGAAGATCAAAATAGTGATCTTTCATATGGCCAACTCGATCACAGTGTTGGCATTTCTCAATCTGTTGTGGAAGTGGAACAGGATCTGGAACAGCTGCAGGTGAACTGTCATACATGAATCCGGCACTCTGAAATATGATGGGCTTTGTGTAGTCTGGAATATGAAAGGACACATCCTTGTCATATCCAAGACCAGTTCGGTGCTTGTTGTGGACAAGCTCTTCCCAAGGTCTAATGATGGGCTTGAGAAGTGCAGGTTGAGCTGCTACATCTGCATGTAAATATGTTCTTGTGCAAGGAACTGAATGTGAATCAACTGAAACTTTATCTTTTTTCTTCTGATGAGAGTCCTTCACAATGTTCTGAACATAAACAGGTTCAGAATGGTGACTCTTTTGTTGAAGTTCGTCTTGTTGGAGCTGAGATTCCAACTGCAAAAAATCAATCTTTTCTTGTGCATCTTGCAAACAACTCTGAATGTTACAAAGAGAATTCTTGCTCATTTTTATCATATCATCAACATTTGAATGAATGAGGTTATTCAAAAACTCTAATGCCTCATTGATTTTGACCATTTTCAACAACTTAGGCTCAAAAAATGAAAGGGTGTCGGCTACAACCGAAAATGCACCCGTTTACAATGTGATTCAACAACAAATACAAATGACTCAAGGAATTCTCAAAGTACAAAGTGTGCTCCTCAAATGATGGAGGGCAATCAACAATCCAACAACTCAAATGCTAATTGCAACTATGAATAAGCAATGTCTACTCGCAATACAATGTCAATATCTCTGCAAAAATATTTGAATGTCCAGCAAAAAAACTTGTGCAATAAGCCTTTAAGGCAGTTGAATTTTCCTTCAAAGAGTTGTTTTCAATGATGGCAAACTTGTCTTCAAATGTAAATTTTTTCAGAAAATCACCCTCTTATATATGCCACAAATCATAAAATGTCAAATCTACAATGTATTCAATCCATCTGCTCCTCATATGCCATTTTCTCTTCTTCTGTTGTTCATATTCTCTCTTCTTCCTCTCTCTCTGATATATATATATATATATATATTTTTAATTAATTAAAAATTAATTAAAAAAATGGGAATAAGTTAAGGGAAAGGGAAATATTAAGATGGGATGGGAAACTATATGGTGGGGTTGGGGGGGGGGGGGTTTATTAATGGAGGGGAATAAATTAAAAAAAGGGAAGAAGATTAATTAAAAGGGAGAGTAATTGAAAGGAGGAAAAGGGGAATATTAAAAAAAGGGGTTATTAATGGGAGGAGGGGGGGTTTAAAATTAAAAAATGATATTAAATAGAGGGGGTATTAATGGGGGGAGAGGGGTTTTATAGAAATTTAAGGGAGGGAAGTCGAAATTTTCAAGGTGGGAATAATTAAAGCAGAGAGGGAAATTTTAAGAGTGACATTAAAAAATTGGGGGGCGGTGTTAAGATTGTGGGAGGGAAATTTAGTTAAGGAGAGAGGCGTAGACGTAAAGGGAGGAGGACGGCTGGTATTAATTAAAAATAAGGGCGGATTAAAAAATGAGGGAGCGGTATATTATTGGAAAGGGCGGTATTTAAAAAATGGTTTTTACAAAATTGCAGAGTGGGTTGGGGCGTAAGGCAGGGAGGAGGGCCGAGTGAGTAAGGTGGAGAGACGTTGAAGGAGGTCCGTGTTAGGGAGAGGCGCATATGTGTGGGGTGGGGGGGAGCTCGTAGGCGGATGAGGGAGTGCGCTGTCTGTTGAGAGCCAAGGGGAGCGCTGACAGATAGCCGGGGGGACGCCAGGGGCCGAAAGGCCGTGGAGAATAGCGTATAAGTGTTGAAAGGGGGCGTAGTAAGGGTCTGCGAGATAAGTGGAGTTTAGATGCTGCGGGAGTTATATTATGAGCGCAGGGTAGAGCGTGAGGTAGGGAGTGTTTTGAGAGGAGAGGGGGTCGGGTATTAGGGAGAGAGGAGGGGGTGAGTTGAGCGGTTATGCAGGCGGGCAGGGAGCGCGTGAGGCCGAGAGTAGTTGGGTAGGGAGCGCTGGTTGTAGAGTGGAGTGATAAGGGGTATGACAGGGTATAGAAGTAGAGGAGTAGTGGCGTATTGCAGTGGAGAGATGAGTGCTGTAAGAGTGGGGGAAGGCCGAATGGTGTGAGTGTAGGCCGTAAGGGCCGACGGCTCAGAACAATATTTTTTTTTTTATTATTTTTTTTTAATTTTTAAACTAAAACAGCAGAGAGTAGAAAACCTTTGAAACAACAACAGATTTTTAAGCACTGAAATACAGGCAGCAGATTCCAGAAATAAAGGCAACAATACAAATTTCAAGTATTGAAATGCAACAGCAGACTGCTAATAAAACCTAGAAATTTTTCCAATAGCTCAACAGCAGAAAAACCCAGAATTTTGCAGAGATTTTTCAATGAAAAACTCAAAAATATTTCTTCAAAAACCCTCTTTAGAGTATTTTCCAGCACCTCTTTTTAAACACTTTTCTAACAGCTCCAACATGGTGCAGAAATTAAAATGCAGAGATTGCAGAGAAAAATTAGAATGAAAACCTTCAGATGGGCAGTGCTGCCTTTCCTTCAAAACCAATTTCTGAATGCTGCTCCTTCTCCAAAACCACTTTCTGAATGCGGCAAAATGTCTGCTGTAGAAACTCTGAGTGCTGCAAAAATGTCAAGAATTTTTGCAGATATGCACAGGCCATAAACACAAATGGCTCACTCAATTTGGAGCAGGGCCAGCAATTGCCTGCTTTGATACCATGTTAAACACCATGTTAAAACACACACATGGTGTATGAGGAAGATAAACACACACACACAAGAGACTCAACACAATGAAAGATAAGCGTGAGACTTTCTTATTTTCCATTATACAAAGATGTACATTTATAGTACAATGGTGTGACTCTTGGTTTCATATTCCAAGGTCACTTGGAATCCATTGTGACTTTTCGCATTCCACACCTACCCATGTAGGATTAGGTGTTCCAACAGTAAGTACCTCTTTATTTTTGACAAGCTTGAGGAGGATAACATTTGCTTGTTTGTGTAAGCTCATCCTTCAAATGAGTCCATTTTAGTATTAAAATCGAACCCTAAGAAGGAGTGGTTCGGCCCTGTTTGTAATCGACAGGTCCTTTACTGCTAAATTTTAACGAGTCCAGTATAGGAGAAACTTGATGTTTTTCAGTTTTAGGGAGTCAAAAGAAAAACGTGAGTAAACTCCATGGTTGTTCTTTTTCATAAATTTAGTCCCTCAGGACCGAAAAAGGATAGAATAATGCAGCAGAGAACTCTATTTACCATGATTAGTCAATGTATACCTTTTTCGTTATTAGTCCATTTCAGTTTGGAAAAGGGGTAAACTTATACTGAAGGGATGTATGTTCATTTACTTTAACGAGTTCAAATAGTCAAGTACTCGGCGATATTTTCATATTTTGAGCGCCTAAAAAGGGCTTAAAAGAGAACTCGAGGGTTTCGCTTTTTCGTAATTTTACAGAGCTCTAAAAAGTGATAAAATTATACTCAATGTCAAAATAATTATTTTCACCAAAATATCATGTATCCTGCGCAAAAACTCAAAAGATTACACATACCTGTTTCCAAAAAGTAAAAATATTTTAAAAATGACCTTTTAAAGTGAAAATAAATAAAATAATAATATTTTATTCATTCAAAAACTATAAAAAGGGGTTAAAACAAATCATTTTCACCTTTTGTGTTCAGAGCAGTGCATAGAGATTTTTTGGCTAAAAACTTACGGAGAAAATATCGGTTTTATTCATAAGGTAATCCACATCATCCTTAGCTTCATTTTAATCCATTTCATTTTTTATTTTGAGCCTTTATTTCATTTTTAGGAGGATTTTATGTTTTAAAATGCACTCTCGGGGGTCCACGGGCAATGCATGCGAAAACTGCGGACCTCGATAATTTTTAAAAGAAAAAATTATCGGGCTGCTGCAGGTTCTACATGGAGCACGTGCAAACGTCTACACTGTCTGCAAACAGAACCTGTCGAGGTGTCGTGAACATTTTAAAATCCAAATTTCTCTTAAAAATGGTTCAAGTTGTTTTCCAAATGGTTTTAAATATTCAATGTGTTGATTTGTAGGTTGTTTCACCATGTTGGAGTGGTGAGAATGTGAACACGAGCTCATAGACAATGAATCCATGGATGAAAATAAAACCATGTGTGCATTGAAGAATTGGGGCTTATAAAAATTTTGAGCTATCCAAGGAATGAAAGCACAAGTGGAGTTAATGGTTTGGCTTGTAAATATGTGGGATGTTCAAGACCAATGCTTCATAATTGGTGACCACCGGATTGAGATTGAGCTAGAGGACATTTATTTCCTTACCGGATTGTCCCGGAGAGGAAGAAGCATATCCTTATTTGGGGCCAAACAGGGAGGTCTTCCCATTGCCAGTTATAAAGAAAAATATTGTAGCAATGAGGAAAGTTTGAAGGATGGTCGCATAGATATTAAAACTATCTTGTGATTGGATCTCAAAAAGATAGCATTTACAGTAACCAGATTGTGTAGGAGCGCAAATCCTCATGTGGATACTAAGTCACAGATGCAAACAACAGTCGAATGTATTGGGGGAACCATATTTAACTAGTGCGAAGGAGTATCAGCCAATATGAAAGGCAAATTAACTAGAGCAAAGAATGTGAAGTTGAAAAAATTTGGATATGGCACCATTCTCATTTCATTTGCTTTAAAGATAATTTCGCTTCTCGCTCTGCAGTTGATTCCAGTAGATAGTGGGGCTCCTCAAGAACCTCAGATGGTGCGATGGGTGGCACTAATGACTTGTCATGGTGGCGAGGGTGGCTCAGTCGTTCGGTTTACTCTGGCATACTTCATGTGGCTTAGGAACCAAGTCTTCACCATTGAAGACTTCCCTATGCAGGAATGGATTACAGGGGTGATCCTGAAACATATTTTCCTCCAGGGGCACAGTGGGATGCATCAGGTTAATGAATTATTTTGATGTTTTTAATCTAATTTTTATTTGATTTTTATTGTCCAATACTAAAAAAAAATATTTTAATGCAGATGTCGGTCCACAATGACCAACAACACTTCGTCGCTTTGATAGGTGGGAAGCACAACTTGTAGCACCTCCACAGGACCAGGTAGCAGAGATCTTAGCAGAAATGGAGCACAACCTTGAGAGGTTGACCATATATATTCCTGAGACAAGAACAAATGATATCCCTCTCAGGATTCAAAGACACATGACAGGGGTTCTAGGTCCATTTAGGAGATTTCTGTGCAAGGTGGTGCGTGCTATAGTCTATTACCATGATCATCATCACGAATAGTGGATGATCATTGTAGATCGGCATTTTTGTTTTTTTTGTATCAGTATCTATTAGATCATAAGGTGTTTGAATCTATGATCACATACGATGTAATATTTTTTGAACACAATCTTATCTATCCTAATGATATTACTACTTTCGTTCTCTGAGTATCTTGTTCAACATGGATTGAATGTTGTTTTGGTTTACTCTATTAATGTTGCAAATGTCTATTTAGAACATGATTAGCTAATGCATCGGCCAATGTGTTTAAATTTCTTGAAATATGTTGATATTCGATATAATCAAATTGTCGTTCCAAGAGATGAACCTTCAAAAATAATCTTAATAACACTGGATTTCTAATTTCATAAACTCTGTTTAAATGTAATACAATGAGTTGTGAATCCAACCTAATGATCAAACATCGAATACCAAATGAAATGGCATCAAATAATAACTCAATGACTGCGCTATATTCTACAATATTATTCATTGTTTGACCAAGGCATATCCCATGAATAGATAATCCAAGCCGTGGAAGAGATATCTTGTGTACTACGACAGGCACCATCATCAAAACCAACGTATGTTTGAAGGGATGTCGACATCTGCAATATCAAGAGTAATCAAGATAAGCAATGATAGTAGTAATAACAAAACTAATCTAGGCACACTATTCTAAAAAGTAACTATTGTACAAGAGAGATCTTCACACGAAAGTCAAGCATAATATCTCTTAAGATAAAGACCATTTATGGGCTTATCTAAAGAGACCTCATCATAATAAATTAACTCATAGGTTCCTTTTGCAAGCGCACGCTTGAAAATATAGGGACCATGCCACATCGGTTCAAATTTTCCAGCGCTTAGCTTAGCATTAGCTTGATTGTGTACTAAAACTAGGTCACCTTATGAATAAACACGAGGGTTAACACTTGATCATACTGAGCTTTCACACGTTTCTTACGAGTTTCGGCAGCCAATGCAGCAGTGCGTCGAGTCTCATCTAATTTTGCTAAGTATAGAAAACATTTCTCCTCTTCAGAGGTAGATGGTAACAACTCAATGGCTAATTTGGGTGATGGTATTTCGCATTCAATGGGTAACACATCTTCTAAACCATAGACAAGTTGAAAAGGACTGAACCCTGTAGCATTTTTTGCAGAGGTTCGGTATGCCCATAGTGCCGAAAAAAGCATGGTATGCCAATTTGATTTGTGAGTTCCGATAATCCATTTAATCATTATGGTTAAAACCTTGTTGACGGCTTAAACTTGACCATTATCCTGTGGGTAATACGGAGTAGAATTATCATTGCATCTTTGAAAAGTTGCATCAACATTTTTTAGTCCAAAAGGTAATTTGAAATAACCAAACGTTCCCCAAGGACATATAAACGTTGTATTTGGTTGATCAGGAGGGAGTATGTTGATTTGATTATAGCCAGAAAATCCATCCATAAATGAAAAAAAATTCATTTTCGGCACAATCATCAATAATTTGGTCGATATAGGGTGTGGGATAATTGTCTTTTGGACATGCTTTATTAATGTCCCTATAATCGACGCATACTCGTATTGTCCCTTGTTTCTTCGTAACGGGAACTATATTAGATACCCAATCTGTTAATGGAATTGGATAAATAAATCCTGCTCGTAATAGCTTCTCAACTTCAGCTTTGATAGTTGCAGCTTTCCACGAATGTATTGGACGTAATCTTTTTCTAATAGTCTTGGTATCCCGGTATGTCTTAGTTTCATGAATGACAATCTTAGGATCGATTCCTGGAATCTCCTCGTAAGACCAGGCAAAAATGTCTCAGAATTCTTGAAATAGGGCTTTGTAAGTGTTAATCTCTTCCATTGTACAAGAAGCACCTATATGAATGTTTTCAATAATTCTTGGTTTAACTGATAAGTCAGTAGGAACTATTGTTGAAATATTTCCCAAATTAGTCTCAGAATCCGAATGTGTAATCGATATGGGATGTTGTGGTTCCTTGACGTAATAAATCGTAAAAATGGATGAAAAATCATTTTCAAACTTATCAAGATCAGGTAAAAATGAAGATCTATGATGTAGATCATCCCAAGGTAATTCATCCGATGACAAAATTTCTCGAATAATTTCATCAGTGTGAAATACATGTTGAAAGGGATCAGAAAATGGTGTCAAAGCCGAGATTGATAAAGAAGATGATTCTTTGTTGATCACATTCATTTGATCAGGAGTATTTGAAAGTGTGTCGGAATACGATTGTATTGCTACATATGTCTTTTCAAAAGGACTGAAAGGCATCTCACCATTGAAAGAGTCCAATTCTGACTCTGAAGGCACTACCCAAGTGTCATCAAATGGTATAGTGCTTGATGAGATCATATTGATGTTGGGAATTGTGCGCGGTACGTTGGGTGGATGTATGGAGAAATTTCCCATGAGAGCGGAATCCTTCACCAGTCCTACACTAAGATCTTCATATGGGATAGTCATTTTTTCAACATGTTGGATATTGTTTGTAGAAGTAGGGTCTGATGAATAATATGAAAACTGATCGATTTTCGAAATCTTTCCTTTATGAGGAAACATGATTACTCGAAAGACTGATGAAACGATAACAATCATGGCATAAGACCAACTACTACCCAAAACAAGTTTGTAATAAAGAGGGGCATCAACAACTTCCGCATCTAGATTAACGGTTTTTCCTTCTACCTCTATAGGTAGATCCTAGAGTATTCCATATGGATGAAATCCTCTTCCATCAAAGGCTTTAAGGATAGTCGGTAATTGGTTGAGTGTTGGAGAATCGAGATTTTTCCAATATTTTAACGAAATTATACACATGGATGCCCCCTCATCAATTATAGTACGAAAAACTCGTCTGGATTTGACTAATACTGGAATCTGAAAAGCCGTTTGATGAGGGAGTCTAAGTGTAAAATTTTCAAGATCAAAGACCATGAGGTCGAATCCTGGGGATCAATAGCTCTAATAGTTGATAATAGTAATTTCCTTTGTGCTGGACATGATTGTAGCACTTCTAAGGTTGACATTGCTGAAGGGGATATCACCAAAAATTCAATAATGTTGTAATTCTGAGTATCTCTCGCATGTCGATTGAAAGCTGATTTTCGAAGTACGCCTTTAACAGTCAGTTTAATCACTAGACCAGGACTAGGTTTCTCGATTTTAAGTGGTTCGGAAACTGAAGGAGTTATAGCTGGTGTTTCACTAGGATTTTATGTCTCTTTAGTAGTTACAAGACTGTTAGTTCCATAGTCTTGAGATCGCGTCGCAACCATAACTTGAGACATCATTAAAATATTTCTCGTTGAATTTGAAGAAGATCATATCATTTTACTATCTTGAGTGGGAAAGGATCCTTCAAGACAGCGGGTGTGGGTGAACCTTTGACAAACTTGGAGACCTCAAACTGATGTGGGCATTCTTTGGTATAGTGATCCTCGTCACAAATAAGACAAGGATAACGAGGTTTTTGTTTTTCATCAACTGGTTCGTTATTTTCGGTTTTCTCTTTGGGAGATGTAGTTTTATTGTTTTTATTCTTTCCTTTCTTCTTATTACCAGTTTTAGATTTAGTTGTGGATGAGTCTACAACATGAATTTCGGTAGAAGTTTCAAGGGAAGAATCTCCTTTCGGTGAATCTGGTAAAGTTATAATGGGAGAAGTAAAGTTTGGATGACTTCTTCTTATTCTTTTTAGTGCTAACTGAACCAATTACACAATCTGTGACATGAGAACCAGAAGGAGTTGCAGTTATTTGACCTAGACGCGGCAAGTCAGGAATTTTTTCGTATAAAGTACCAGACTATGTATATACAAGGTCTAAGTACTGTGCTTGAGCTATGACCTGTTATTCCGTAACAACACCTCCCTTAGCCACATATTCAGTGTTATTTGGAAGTAATGGTTTCATAAACCATTCGACCAAGATTTGATTTGGAATGAAAACTTTCACTAAATGTCATCTACGTCTCCATTCATGTATGTGATCTAAAATGTATGTGGACGTACTTTGTTTTAATGAAGTTAAGAGTTCCGTTCCATTGTCGTAACGGACTGTAAACTTAAAGTGTGTTAAGAAAGTTGTTGCTAACGCGTTGAAATTGTTGAATGAGCCACACAAGAGTTCAATATACCACTTTGTAGCTAATCCTATCAATGTTCTTTGAAAGAGACTCAATCGAATGGAATCATCAATTAAACAATTGGATGCACACCAAAGGTGGTAATTCATGAAATGTTTTGAGGGGTCTTCTCCTAATTTACCTTCAAACTTAGGAATATCAATGGGCAACTTATTCGGAATTGGTGGCCAAAATGGAAGATAATAAATCGGATCGTTCATGAGGTGCAACAAATTCGGCAAGTCCAAAGTTGCAATGAATGGTAACCGACGATTAGGATCCTGTTGAGAAAATTGATAACCTTGAGGAATGATACTAGTACCAGGAGGAGGATATCCAAGGTATCCTGGAATAGCCTTTGTGGTTGGGATTGGAATGCCTCCAGGATAACCAGGGTTAGCCATACCAAAATGAGGTTGAGACGGTATCTGATATGTGTAACCAGGGTACGGTTGATGTTGGTATATTGGATTTTGTCCTACGGGTCCATATTGATACTATCCTTGATACGGTTGATAAATAAACTGACCTATATAAGGTTGGCTTATTACAATTGTAGAAGTACCAGGTTGCCCTGTAGATGTTTGAACAGTAGTCTGAACTGTAGGTCCAGGTTGATGAGTAGTGACTTGAGGGATTGGTTGTGATACATTTATCGTCATTACTTGAGGGGCTGTAGAAACTCTAGGGATAGGTGTACTAGGTTGTTGAACAGAAGTTGATGCAACAGTTTGGAAAGGAGTTCTAGGTGTACTCGGACCAGGTTGCTGAATACTACTAGGTGTGGATACCTGAGGTATAACTTGAAGCGTAGTTTGGACAGGTTGTTGGATTTGGGTATAACAAGTTGGCTGACCAGGTTGATTATAAGGTACTTTCACGGTAGGTTGAAAATTTTGTTGATTCAACGACGGATTCCACACTATGTTTACTCCAGGATAAGGAGCTCCCATTGAAGGTTGTGATGCATAAGGTTGACCATAACTAGGTTATAACTTGGAACGTAAGTTTGATAATCTACTGGATAATTTCCATTAAAAGGTTGACCTCCTTGAAACAATTTTTTTCCTTGAAAAAACTACGGCTTGAAAGGAGGTTGTTGTCCTTGAAAAGGTTGTTGCCCTGGCATAGGGTACTACCCTTGAAGAGGTTGTGGCCTTGGAATAGAGTACTACCCTTGAGGTTGATATTTTCCTTGAGGAATATACTATCCTTGCGGTATATACTGCCCTTGAGGTTGCCCCCCTAGAGGTAAATTTCTACCTTGAGGGTTCCCCCTAGGTGGTAAATTGCTACCTTGAGGGTCAGGGATAGGAATATTTCTAGAAATCATGCAGACTTGTTTCATTTTCAACGTTTCGATATGAGATTCATTGGGACCAGGTGATTGTACAAGTTTTTCGGGAGAAGGAGATGCTCCTGAGAAGGTTCCAAAAAGCGACTGATATCCTGAAGGAACAGATGGACACCATACAAAAAAAAATTGGCGATGAAGAAAACATGGACTACTCACCAGACATGTTTAATGAAGGTTTGTAATTACCTCTGGGTATGGCGTAAAAAGGAATATGGGGTGGCGAATAATTGAGACCAGAATTATTTAGAAATTCGGTTAACTGAGAATACCAAGGATCCTGTTTGAAATGGATATAATAGTAAATCGATTCACTTTGCCTTAGATCTAAAGATTCTCGACGTGAAGGAAGTATAACCTCTTCTTTTGCGTCAGTAATCTCTTCAATACTAATGAGGCGAGGAGGAAGGTTCTCAGTGATGTGAAGCTTCACGCGAGGTGAATGAGGATGACCAGGGGTTCGGGTTATGAACTCCAAAGCAAGCTCAGATGTAGCAGATTCAGTTTCAGGTTCAGAAATTTCGGGTTCAGTAGCTGATAATTCACTAGTTGTAGATGCAAATTCAACTAGTTCAAAAATTTCTGGTTGTCTTTGGTAAATGTCTATTGTTTGAGGTTGACCTACTTTGTAATCAGGATGTATTATTACAAATTTTTCCTCTTGTTCAATTGATCTGGTTCCTAATGGTTGGCCTCTTTCAGATTTAAGCTTTTCTAATTGACTCGGTGTGTACTCAAGGGGTTTCCCCTGCATTCTACGGGGGTGTCTCGATAATTCAGCCACGGTTAAATGTTTAACACATGAAATAAATAAAAAATTTCAACAAAATAGACTTAAAGTCGCTAAGGAAACAATCAAATTGAACACACGCCTACAAAATCTAAGAGACAATCCATACACAAACAATATGTTTCCATAATAAAAACACTAGTTGGTGATGAAATCCAACGTCGTAGAATTCTAATGTGGAAAACATGGTGGTTGGAACAGTTACCCTGACAACCTTCTTAATGAAACATTCCAGAGCAAGTCCTTCCACTTATTCCATCTCGAAGTGAAGAGTACCCTCCGGAAAGTCAAAGTGAGTCTAGTCGACGTCCGTTCCAGGTACAGTGGGACCTTCCCTCCACCATCACCTTGGGAAAAATCCTGAATATTATGGTCACTAAGGTCACCAACGGAAACAAATATACTCGGGGGAACAGTCTACGATCCTATATACACGCAAGGGCTAAGTATCAAGCTCAATCCCATTGAAGGATCCTAGATATGGTAAATTCGAGGTTTGCCAACAAGTGACCCCAGGCTCCTCGACAATGGTCAATCTGAGGTTTATCATTTGTAGTACGTGCACATCTTTGATCTTTCCCAATGAGATAGGTACGATTACCTCACTGGTTCCGACATGATCTACTGCTTGACTCTTTTAAGAAGAGCTTCCCATAGCACAAATTCTAAAATTGGATTTTCCTACCGCAAGATTCTACTTGTTTGTTTAAACTGTTTTGGAATGCTAATTACAGCCTCTTCCAAAACACTAGCCTAAGCTATGTTGGTGGAATGAGCCCTAGAAAATGCAAAATATCTAGATTGATTTTATTAACACGTTGTATTAATTTGGTTGTTTCTTAAGCCAAAAGGTATGGAGTTGAAACTTTAATGATGTTTGTGACCCGACTCAAAAATACTCCAATGTATCTAAATGAGAAGTGCAACTCTTTCTTTTCAATGAATCTTATTTAAGGGAAAGATTGAGATATTTATCAATTTTCAAAGCACCTATTCTTTCATTCATAAACAAAATCCTTTTTGAAAAGAAGATGATTTCATAAAAACTCAATTTGCAAGAATGATCAATTTCTCTTTTGAAATGAAATTCCTTGATCAATCAAATTAAAATTTACAATTCAATAAATAAACCATTTCCAAAAGTAAACAATTTCTAAAAACTCTAAAAACATAAATTTCAAAATCAAAGAAAAATATAATTTTGAAGTCTATCTAAAATGTTTAAGGACGCTTTCTACTAATTTGTGATCAGACTAAGAAAAATTTCTACTTATCTCAGCAGAAATGAAAACATCCGAAAATGATTTGGTGTTATATCAGGCTTCATTAAGCTAAAATATTTTCCAAATTTACAAATGAAAAAGGAATCAATTTTCATAAAAGTTTGCAATGATCCTAATGGCTCAAAAAGACAATATCATCGTACTAGTAAGCTAAGGTAAACGGAAGTATCTTTTGTATGGAGCAACAATAAAGTAGGACAAACTCTCACTTATAAGATGAAAATAGGATGATAAATCGCACAAACACAAAAGTTGCTGAAAAGAAATTGTCACACAAAATTTTACAACTAAGATAGATCAGGGAAAACACAAAGAATCATGTTATCTGGCTCTAAAAAGGAGAAATTTAATGTTTTCAAAATTTTTCCAGTGGTGCACAATTTATAGTGGAAGACAGAGCGCATGCACACTATTTTGAACTAGAACCCGCGCAGGTTGCCGCACTATTTTCTGCTAAAAACTGTGGAGGCAAGGAAAAACTTGGAAAAAATAAATAATCATCTTTCTTTTTTAGGGATTCTTAAAAGTTATCTACCCAACCTGTTCTCAGATAAGTCAAAAGCAGAAAACTCTAAAATTCAAACTGAAAATAAAATAAATAAAACTAAGCTCTAGACCCCCAGTATGGTCGCCATTTTGTTACGCGGATTAATCCCTCTTGCGGACAAGAGCGATCTCCCTAGTACTCAGCAAGTAGCTAGAAACAAAAATCGATTTGAAAACCGTTTTCTATAGATTAATTGCATTTCATAATTATTAGAAGAAAGTAGAGAGGACATACACCTACCTTGAAATCCAAACTTTCGATGTAGTCTTTTGTCTCGTCGCTCCAAAGTGGTTTCTCCAATAAGTAGAACCTACAATCAAATACAAGACAAAAGAATCAAAGAATCTTCAACATATAATAATCAAGAAAAGCTGACCCAACTTAGTGATCAAGGAGTCTAAGTATTGATGTTATTTCAATAAGAATAAGAACAAATGAATGAGAAAAAGAGATCCATATGTATTATCTTGAATAAAAAGAGTAATCTTACAACATGATGCCTTGATGTCATACAGATTTCTCCCAGGGTCCTGAACAATCGTTTCTCCTTCAGTTTGATAAGCCTTCCTCTCTAAATACTAGCATGGAGTTATAGACACAAGGGTGTGATCATTCTCATGCCAACAACAACTCACTAGTGTAGAAAGTATGCACTCTTGGGAATTCTCTTCAGCAATTCATTTACAATCTTGCATCTACAATCTACCCTTCAACTTGAAACTTGAGCTCAATTTATAGGGAAATAGAGGTAGTTTCAGTTCCATGAAGAGGGGAATGGATTCCTCACATTAAGGGATTTGAGCTCCATGGACCAAGGGATAAGCTCCATGAGTGGAGGGATAAATCTCGAACTGATCACAACTCTAGAAGCTTCCAGTTGGGAGAATATTCGACCAGCTAGGCTTCTAGAATTTAATTTTTGTTTTAATTTGCTTTTCACGGGGGTGCATGGGTAATAGTAGCAAAAAGTGCAGGGTTTGCCACAGTTTATTGACCAAATAGCAGCGCATGCGTAGGGAAATACTAGAAAAACTGCACAGGTAGGACTATTAAGGGTTTTCAAGAGCTTTTCTCCAATTCCAAGACTTGATTTAGAAACATTAAGGTTTTTTGACTTCTAAGGGAACATGATATAGGTGGTGATAGACCTATATGAACAGTCAAATGTCATGGTGACAAAATGACATGTAACACAATCGGAGAGCGTTTTTCTTCCAGGTAAGTCATTGAAGCCTCCTACATTTTTTGTTTCATTTGACTACTAACCCTACCTAACCCTTCTCCCCTAGCGAGGCTATTAAACACCATAGGCTTCTATCAAAAGTGCCCCCTCCTTAGGACATATTTCCTTCTAAAGTTCCTTCTTCTCTCTTGCTCATCCCATCATGCCCTCATGACTACCCTTTGTTACCTTGTGCATACATTACCAATCCTCCTATGATATCCTCAGCCTTGATTCCCCTTATTTTCTTGCCTTTTTCTCCATGTCTCACGAAGGTCGTGCTAACCCGTTTCACCCAGAAAAACTTGAATGCGACCTCGCGACCTAGTCGTTGGGTCGCCAAGTCGGAAAGGTCTATTCTTCCATGCAAATGCGACTATGCGACCCTGCGAATAGGTCGCCAGGTCGCATCCCATACAATTTGAAGCCTTTGCAACCAATACAGGTCGCAACGACCTATAACTCCCTAGTGCAACCTATCCTGCTAATCACTGAGCCTCCCGGACTGGCCAAGACACTAGTTTGTTTATCCAGGATATTTTCCCTATTATCCTGTTGCCTCCATGTCGTCCTTATTATCGTGGGATTGTTTTTTGAATATGCCAGGTGCATCTCTATCTCCTCGGCCTCAAGCAACATGGGGCCCCCAGCAGTTCACAAATGGCACAAGAGCCAAGAAATTGATCCACCAGAGAGTGACGTGCCTCCACCACTGACTCCTATCTATAGAGACACAACCTGCATTTTTGGAAAAAATGTGAACATGTCTTCATATGACCTGTACCAAGAGTTCACAAAGCAGGAATTCCTGGAGGACCTTGCAGACCGATAGGTATACATACAGGTGAAGAGATCCAAACTGCACTACGTGGCTTCTCACCCTCCAATCTTCCTATGTGCAGAAGTGATCAAGTGGATCCTCCAAAAGGTAGACTCAAAATATTGGGTGATACGAGACTCTGCTGGAGTAGCCTTCACCAACCTTTCCCCAGGGGACACCGAAGTACAATATTCACTTCCTAGTAAAGAAGAATCCTTCAATCCCCAGTGGATAGCAATGCATGACATGTCGGTACTGGACACCCTGAGGAGCTAGGAGGGAGACCTCGAAAATTTCAAGGGGAAGAAAGATCAATAACACAAGACCGAGGGTCTGAGGAAAGTGTATAGGCTCATCCCGTCCATGATGTGCCAAATATATGGCAGGATGGACGCCACTACCTTCAACGGAGCATGGGTTCCTCTTATATGTACGCAGTCACCACCTACGACACTCACTTCAACTGGGCCCATTTATTAATCTCAGCTCTGAGGGCGAACATATCAACAACGCAGGTACTAGAAGAAGGGTTAGCATCGGAGTTCTAGATGGCTTCCTACCTGTTAGATGCAGTATGCTCGTGATGCCATTTTGATAATTGGTTGCATAATTGGAATGTAGTGACTGGAGGCCCGATTCATAAGGATTTGAATATTTTCTGGGACTCCAAATATAAGTAATATATTGATGTGATCTCAGAAAATTTCATCACCACATTGTACCGTCATCTCTTCGGAGAGGATCCACCTTGCATGTATAGAAGAGCCATGGAAACTGTCATCAAGGTAGTTGTTATAGGTCAATTTGGGCACCATTCCTAATGACTTGGTTAATTGTACATCATCTCCATAACCAATGAATAGGGTCTATCATCCCCTATCATTTCAGTTGTTACATGCCCTAAAACAAAGAACAAGACAAATCATCCATGACTTCCATTTCAAAGGTTTCCAAGATTTTAAGTTTACATTATATCATATGAGAGCTCACCAATGCTACCTCTCAAGGGACTAAGTGTGTTGCATATGCAGGTAACCCCACTCAAGGGTGCTTTGCAAAGCACTTCCCGACACTCATAGGTGTTTTGGTCACATTAGGAGCGAAATTCTCATTGTTCTGGAATCTCCACTTGGCCAGTGCCTTCAAGAAGAGTTCACATGTGTCAAAATTCGAATCCATGTGTCCATGTGACATCTCTAAGATTGGGAACATGTCTTGCCTATTATTAAAAATTCATTGATTATAAAACTACCTTCAGCTCATCTATAAATTGAGCATGGATCCTAGTGCTTGAGAAGGAAGAATTTGAGTAGAGAAATGCTAGTGGAATTTCAATTGAGGAATTGATTTGAGTGACATGCTGCTGGAGAGATGTGCATTGTGATGAGGCTGGGATGCTGCTGGAGATGGTGACACTAAATCAATCACTGGGTTGTAACCTCCCCTTCCATCCCTTAATAAAGATTGTTTCTTACTTTCCCACATATGTATCTGTATAAACTCATGTGTTTCATATTATGAATTCTTATCTGATGTATATGGTTTATGTTTTATTAATTTAACTAAATAACTTGAATAAACATCTGTATTATTACTATATTTTGTTTAGTGTTCATTCTTGCAGGAAATATTTTCGGAAATCTAGCTTGGATTTGAAGCTACAGTAAGAGTGACAGAAGGAGAATAGGAAGCGCTTGGACTCCAAGTAAGTTCTTTGATCTGTTATGTGTGTTTGTTTACAGTTAGGAAAAGTAGTTGCAAAGTCTTTAATCTGTTGTTCTAGATGAGCACTACATCTAGGGAAGAATGTTTTATCCGTAATACATAATTTCTCTTAACAAATTGGCGACTCCACTAGGGATTTTACCCTTCATCTTTAATGTATTTGCCTCTGATTTTCTTTTTTTAATCAGCCAGTAGCATTTACTCAGAAATATTAGGATTTTTGAAATCAAAATTTGCATTAGAAGTGTGTTGACTAGTTAGGTTTCCATTCTCTGACTGTGCCCAATGCACTGTTGGACAGGACACAGTCCTTTGCATAACACTCTCTCCCATTCAGGGTTTCTTTGCAATGCACTGTCTCCCCTTAGAGACTGTGTTGCTCCCTGAAACCATCCAAATTCCATTGAATTTTTCATTGCAATCTTCTTTCAGTTTATTGTCTACTGTGTTTTAAAGAGCCTGATACCTCAGATTGACCAGTGACCTTACCTACTCCTTCCTCCTTTGAAAGAAAAGTTTGTTCAATGTTTATTTAAAGTGTTTTTCTTTATCATTGACAAATTAATTTCAAATTATTTTCATTGCTGCATTAGATCCATTTGCTTTTGAAAAAGGAAATTGTCGTTAAATTCTTCATTTCCTGATAGGAGAAATTGTTGTTAAATTCCTCATTTTTCCTTCAAAAGAGAAATTTTTGTTTAAATCCTTAATTTCTCAAAAGTAAAAGGCATTTGTTTTTGTTTATTTGATGCACTTAGTTTCCTTTTCTGCGTTCACATTAAAGGGACTGAAAAGAAAAACCTGCATTTTCATGTAGTGGATTGTGTGTTTTGAAAAGGAATAATTAGGAAAGTTGAATTTTAGTTTGTGCTCTTTGATTGTTTCTCTCAAATTGATTGCTCTTTCCCTCTAGTAGCTAAAATTTTCATTGAAAAACTAAAATTGAAAGATTTCTTATCATTTTAGTTTTCATTTTAGGAATTTCCAATACATCATCGCGGTGAACCTTGAAAGGAAAATTGATATACAAGATCAACTTAAAATTTACATCAATTTACCTAACAAAGCATTGGAGCCATAACGATAAAATTTAGAAGGTCTAGGCTAGAGACGTGTTCCAGCGTCGTAAAACATAACAGTTGTCGCTAATTGTATACGATACATTCCGAGTGTGATACCTCACTCCACGTACGTAAGTATATCATAGCTCGTCCATGTACTTTCGGGTATATCAGGAAATGTTACAGTACGAAAAGTATAAAGGGGTCCTCTCACTGTCCGGTTTCACATTAGATAACGCTAATACGGACTTGGGCCTCCATGTACCTTCGGGTATATTTGGGAGGACAACTTTAGGTTGTTATCCATCCATAGTGAGCCGAGTCTGCCGCCTTGTAAATTTTGATACACCGAACACAACATTCGGGGAGATTGCCTACCTGTACTTCTTGGTTTGCCAAGAGGTATTCTTCTGTTCACAGTTTCTTGGTAAACATTTTTGCGTAGCATTACCCTTTTATTTTTATTTTTATTTTTTTTGGTTAAAATAAATCAGTAATCGTGGAAGAAAAAAATCCTTTCCCCCGTCGTTCGTGTATATTAGCATTGAAACCACCTTTACCACCAAAAGTTACTCCTAGTCGGCGAAGGAGACAACACTCTACTGAATCAAGTACTATCAGTACCTTTGTTGAAGCATCATCTTCCCATATACTAGAGTTGGCACAAGTTGTTTCTACACATCCTGGTTCATCTACTATTGTTGAGACGAAGTCCTCACAACTAGCCGTGGTCACGATCCATCCAATCTGTGAGACCATACCTCCCGAACCTGACGTTGTTCAACTGGAAGTTGATCTGGATCCCAGTGTGCTTTAGGGGGTAGCTGTTATTGGTCAAACTAGACATCATCCCCAGGACCAATGAAATAAGGTCTATGACCCCCTTATATTTCAGTTGCTATATTCCCTAAGTGGAGAAAATATTGATCCTGAAGTCGAACAACCGGAAGTTGTTCCTGTATTGGCCACTCCAAAATCTATTGTAGCCATTGAGTCTCCCATATCGCGCAATCAACCACCTGAAATATACTTCTGGCCAGATGACGAAGTTCTTCCACCAGTTTTGATTTCGATTGAAGAAATATCACAAGACGAGACACCTTTAACTCCAACTCATTTTTGGTAGGAGCTTTACCTGTACGAGTCTTTTCCTCAGTCACCTTCCTGTAATTTTGTTGATCCTGTTTCATTTTGAGTTCCCATAGATTCTATAGGGTATACATTGGGTCATTTGACCATGGCTGAGATAACATCCCAGACTGAACCATCTATTTCAGCTGCAACAACATTTATTGTTGCTTCATCTTCGATGTTTTGTCCAATGAATTCACCCATGTCATCGTCTGGAATCCTATCTAGTTCCTCCTTTATGAGTACTGAATAGCTTGATCATTTATTCACATCTTTAGTGAAATATCAACCTGATCCCATTAGTTATTCTCCTTGGTGGCCGGTGATACCACAGAAATTACCCTCGGAAATTCAAAAATTTAATGAAAACCCTAGAGAAGACCCGTCAACGCATGTTATAACATATCATTAGTGGTGCTCATCAAACTCCTTAAATGATGACTCTGTTAGACTACGTCTTTTCCAGAGCACACTCACTAGTCCAACTACACAATGAGGATGGTTCTTTTTCTGTGTCAACCTCGTTAAAAAATGAAACAAATTTATGAGGATGGTTCTTTTACTGTGTCAACCTCGTTAAAAAACGAAACATGTTTTGAGGATAGTTATTTTTTCTTGTGTCAACCTCGTTAAAAAATGAAACAAGTGCCTATGAGGATAGTTATTTTTTCTTGTTTCAACCTCGTTTAAAAATGAAACAAGTGCCTTTGAGGATAGTTCTTTTTTCTTTTGTCAACCTAATTAAAAAATGAAACAAGTGCCTATGAGGAAAGTTCTTTTTACTGTGTCAACCTCGTTAAAAAATGAAATAGATGATGAGAATAGTTCTTTCATGCGTCAAGCTCTTTAAAAAATGAAACAAATCCTCTCCAAATGAACCTTCATTCCATCCAGCTATCAGTAACTAGTAATCTACTTAGGTGAATGAAATGAAGCTTTGGGGGCATCTTCTCTTGCAAGAATGATCTCTTGTAGGGGTCATTCGACATGAGCTCTTGCAGGTGGCATTCAAAACATTCTTACCAATTGCACCCAATCAACAGTTGAAGTTCGGGGGAAAAAACAGGTTCAGAGCTCCAAAATGAAAATGGTAACTAGTGAATGGTAAAAATGAATAGTAAATTTTTTTTTAATAGTCATTTAATTGTTTGCAAATCATATTTATTGCTATGACTATGGTTTTATTATATTTTTTTATCATGAAACAGGTATTTTTAATTCATTTGATGTTGTTCTGAATAGGTTTTACAACTGATGAATAGATTAGTCATGCAGATTTATTTCAAGAATGATTTGACCTCAAAGCATACTTTTTATCCTTATTTTTCGAGCTTTGTTAAAAACGAAAAAGTATTTGGAGCGCACTTTTATCTCTTTTTCTAGCTTCGATAACAGTGAAAAAGGAACCCCTCGAGTCTTTTTTTAGCTCTTTTCAGACTCCGATAATGTGAAAATATTTCCAAGCACTTGTCTTTTCGAGCTCGTAAAAGTAAATGAATTGATATCTACTTAGTATAAATTTAGCCCTTTTCAAGACTGAGATAGATTATTTACGAAAAAATAATACCTTGGTCGAACATGACTAAAGAGTTTCTCTCAGATATTATTTTACACTTTTTCGGATCTGAGCGGCAACTTTATGAAAAACTACTTGTTGAGTTTTCTTTCGTATTCTTTTTCAAATTCTCTAAATATGAAAAAGGATTGGGCTATCACTGTCGTTAGGCTCGTTAAAACATAAAATAGCGACAGGCTTGTCGATCATGGCAAGAATCGAGTTTCATTCATGGATAGACTTGTTAAAGTATTAAATAGCGATATTTTATTCGCCCAAAGGGTTGAATTATAGATCAAGCATATGATATCCTTCTCAAGCTTGTTAAAAAATAAAGAGGTACTGGTCGAAAAATGACTAGGGAAATTTGGGAAAGTGAACAGAACTTTTAACGGTAGCAGGTCGCTCTTGAACATGACACTTCACTCCATCACCGTGACTGTTTGGATTGGGTAATATTCTTGACGGTTCATTCATACCTATGGTTCATCATACCTTCACTTCGGTTTTGGGTCAATGCTGCCAACTCATCTCAGTGTCGCTGATATGTTCAAGAGAAGTCATCCAGTGAATACTCATCCTTCTACAATACTCATAAACCTTCATTCTCATGACAGTCATACCTAAACATTGCTATATCAATTCATACCTTTGTCTCTGAAATCAATAACTCCTGTTTTGCAATAAGGTGGCTTCCTGTCGATGACAAATCATTATCCAGGAAGTTCACTTAGAAACATCATATTCCAGTACCATGAGGCTTGTTACAACATCGACAAGATCCTCGCTTCTAGACTTTTGAAAGAAATATTTTGTTTGGTGTTCGACGTCCAATCATCTATTCACGCCTTACGAAATGTACTGCAATACCTTGAGGGCCATTGACATCAATGGTGGTTCTCTCGCATTTGTTGACAGCTCACATCATTAGCTGGTAGTCAAACAATGTCTTACCATGTTCAACTACAAATCATATATTCGCATGGCTAGACTTGTACCCAAATGATCGAGTGAACAAGATAAGAAGACCACGGATCTAGTTTCAGCCATCCGGGCTATGATTTCAGGATTTTTGTACACATCATCTGTACGGTGACCTTACATACAGATCATCATTCGAACATGGGCCTATATCTGTAGGCATGTCTGTATCGGGCAACATTCCAATGTAGACGACTTTCTACACTATGTACATGTTATTAGATAGTTTATGTGTTGAGCATGGGAATGCCTTCCCTCAACAATTTATGATCAAGAGGATATATCATGATGTAATGTATTGTAATTTTGATGCAGTTCGCCACTCCGCTTCATCTCCAGCCCATCATACTGTAAAGCATCTCAATCAAAATATTGTTATTATTATTCTGACTTCATGCTTTAGGGGGAAATTGTTATAGGTCAATTTGGGCACCATTCCCAATGACCTAGTTGACTGGACATCATCTCCAGAACCAATTAATAGGGTCTATCATCCCCTATCATTTTAGTTGTTACATGCCCTAAGACAAAGAACAAGACAAATCATCCATGACTTCCATTGCAAAGGTTTCCAAGATTTGAAGTTTATATTATATCATATGAGAGCTCACCAACGCTGCCTCTTAAGGGACTAAGTGCATTGCCTATGTAGGTAACCCCACTCAAGGGTGCTTTGAAAATCACTTCCCGACACTCATAGGTGTGTTGGTCACATTGGGAGCGAAATTCTCATTATTCTGGAATCTCCACTTGGCCAGTTCCTTCTAGAAGAGTTCACATGTCTCAAACTTTGAATCCATGTGTCCATTTGACATCTCTAATATTGGGAACATGTCTTGCCTATTATTAGAAATTCATTTTTTGTAAAACTACCTTCACCTCATCTATAAATTGAGCAAAGATCTTAGTGCTTGAGAAGGAATAATTTTAGTAGAGAACTGCTGGTGGAATTTCAATTGAGGAATTGATTTGAGTGACATGCTGCTGGAGAGATGTGCATTGTGATGAGGCTGGGATGACGCTGGATATGGTGACACTAAATCAATCACTAGGTTGTAACCTCCCCTTCTATCCATTAATAAAGATTGTTGCTTGCTTTCCCACATATGTATCTGTATAAGCTCATGTGTTTCATATTATAAATTCTTATCTAATGTATATGGTTTATTTTTTATTGATTTAACAAAATAGCATGAATAGACATCTGTATTATTGCTATCTTTTTTTTTTTAGTGTTCATTCTTGCAGGAAATATTTTTGGACATCTAGCTTGGATTTGAAGCTACATTAAGAGTGTTACACCATTTTTTTGGTCATCTAACTCATTATCATTAGATGAACCCAAGTACACCATGTAAGACCAATTTTACCCTAAGTAAAATTGCTTTCACCATATAAAATAACATTTATCTATATTTCCTGGTCATATTTAACCTAAAACAAGGAAATTAAGTAAATAAATCATTATTTATTTAAATATTTCCTAGGAATAAGTTATTCAAATCATTATTTAAATAATATTCCTAGTTAAATTTGACTAAATCATTTTTAAATAATTAAATAAATCATTGTTTATTTAATTATATTCCCATCATGTCCCTAAAATAATAAATAAATCATTTATTCATTTATTGTTTATAAATAAAGGAATTGACCCAAGTAAAAAGACCTTTTCCCTCCAACAAATATAATAAAATATTCCTAAAGGGTGATTCTAGAATTTGATTAATAATATTTTATTCATGCACCGAGTTCTAGAACACCCCAATATTTTGTTATAAATAGAAGGGTTTTCCCCATTCATTAGTGACCTTCATTGCATTAGATCACACTGGATCTATTCTTGGTCACCATTTTCCATTTTTGTTTTGTGAGCTCCCATTGAGTTCTATGTTTGTCAGGGTTTTCTACCACAATAAGAGAGAGGAATCTTAGATCTGAAATGCTGAGGACTTTCAAGAACCCATCCCATTGAGGAGAACCAGAAAACACCTTTCTTGTTTTCCTCTCAGGTGCCCCATTCTTTAATATAATACAAATCATTCTTTTAAACACTTTGTTCTTGTCTTGTCTATTGGATGCATGGAGCCACATTATATTTTATCTGCTTAATGTCTTTTGTGCTTAGATCTGAATTTGTGTAGCAGACTTAAAGATATTTTATAGCCATAATCGATGTTAGGGCTATTTGTTATGCGTAGCTAAAGTGATCTTTTACGATGAAAGATTCATACTAACAAAGAGAGATAGAAGGAGAATAGGAATCGCTTGGACTCCAAGTAAGTTCTTTGATAATATGTTCTGTGTGTTTGTTTACAGTTAGGAGAAGTAGTTGCAAAGTCTTTAATCTGTTGTTCTAGATGAGCACTACATCTAGGGAAGAATGTTTTATCCATAATCCATAATTCTGCTTAACAGTAGCCCACTAGTTTCCCATCCGAGAAGGCACCTTCATCAGGGTGTTTGGATCTTTCAAGCAGCCCCATGCATTGCCCAAATTCGTTACCAAAAAGCTGGTGTTACAAGAAGTATGCTACCAGATGATGAGAGGTTTCTCCACAACACTGAGTAAGGGTAAGAAGAAACCATGGCCTACACTCCCACTCACTATTGGTGCCTACACATTCAAAGACTTCAAGGAAGTAGAGGCAGAAGCCAAACACATAATGGGTTTCCATTTTGTGAGCTTGGATTTCCAGTCCTATGACCCAGAAAGGATCGTCCTTGCGCACTGCAAGCAGACTAAGTTTAATTGGACCTATCACCACACAGAGACTGCCTTGGAGGCTGAAGTGAGGAACTGGTATAAAAAACTAAGGGAGGCAGCCCCTGAAGAGGAATTTGACTTAGATGGGAACCAAGGAGATTTGTCTCAAGGTGACCTAACCCTACAAGATAGAGTTGATGCCATGAAGCGAAAAAAGCCGATGGGAGGAGCATCTACTTCTCAGCCCAAGAAACCCAAGAACACCTCAAGAAATAAACCTCCTAATAATCCACAAGAAAAAGGAGAGAAAGATACCGAGGAACAATGAAATGTCGATAAAAAACAAAGGGGAGAAGAGCTTAAGTAGACCCAAGACTCTTTGGCATAAAAACAAGTGGAAGAGATTCAAAGGCAACAGGATGAAGAACAACAAAAGAGACAGCAGGAGGAAGAACAGTGGAAAATGCAGTATAAAGAGGAACAAAGTAGGAAGCAAGCAGAGGAGACATGCGGGAGGAAAGAAGAAGAAGCTAAAGCTCAAGAAGAAGAACAACAAAAAAGGGAAGCAGAAGGCAAGTTGAAACATGAAAAAGACAGAGAAGAAGCATAGAAAAGACGAAAGGAAGAGGAAGCTCGAAAACAACAGGAAGAGGCTGCCAAGCAAGTAGAGGGAAGAAGGTCGTAACCCTTACAGCTCAGGAAACGAGAAAATTTGCCACCTATCAACATACCCCCAATAACTCTCGTGACAGGAGGGCACTTCCCTTTCTCTGAACTTAGTCTCTCAGGAGAACAAGAGGATGATGTACTGGATCTTACGAGGCTATCTTATGATCATTACACTCACAAGATCAAGCAGGAGAGGAGAAAATGTCTTGCCCAGGACCCAACGAAACCTTTGGCAGTGACCACTGAAGAGGAAATAGTCCTAGACACCAGGACAAATCCCATAATGATAGCATCCACCGGAACCACTTTCGCAGTTGCCATAGAAGAAAACGTCAGGAGAATGAGCAAAGAGATCCTACAACTGCAAAATAGGCTCTGTATAGTTGATCAGAGGGCCACTCAAGCATAAGAGGAAGAGAAAGCCTTGGAAACCGAAAATCAAAATCTACAGCTTTCACTCACCCAAGCCAGCGTATTATAAGCCGCCATTCAAGGAGAACTGAACATAATGGTTAGGAACATGGTTCAAGTCTATGAAGAGATGATGAGGCTGAGGAAAATAGTTGCTCCCTTAGCAGGGTCCAAGATGAAACAAGGAAGAAGTCTGCCCAGCTAAAAAAGGCCTCTACAGCACTTGACAGCATATTGGAATGGTATGAGAGATACCCGCAGGCCACTACCTCTCTACCAAAGAGGGATTGGATCTGCACCTAGAATGACAAGGTACAGATGCGGATGAAGCTGCAATATTGAGATAAGCTCGCGAAATATGTAGACAAGGTAATGACCGAGGAGGTCCCCTTACTGTTGGAAATCATTGGGATTAGATTCTAGATGGAGAGGGGATTTTATACCGGGGAGGTCCCCTTACTGTTGGCAAGTCATTTTTACTTTTCAACAGAAACAATACAATGCTTCTCTCAGGCTTGAGAGCTCTCTGCACTATCTCTGATTGTCTCACTCTAGCAACCTGTGAACAAGCTTCTCTTGGCACACCTTTATCTCAAAAGCTCCACGCACAAAATTGTTCTTCCTATTGCTTGGTCTCACCTACTCGTGATCATCAAAACAATGATTAACCGTATGCCTTCATTCCTCATTTTAAAGGCAATTTTCTCTAATTAAGGAATGATTTATTTTAGGCCTTCTTTTGACTTCATGCACCACCTGTACAATTTGGATGATTATATAACTGATAGTACACTTCACTTTAACTCCAATATCAACTTGGTCTTCCTTGGAACTGACATACAACAACTATTTATAGCGAATTATCAATTATCTGATTGATCGCTACATGCGGATTAAATAAGCTTTAACTCACTGGACTTCTCACTATCTCATCCATGAGTTGGAACTATTTAAACTAATTTTAACTCAAATAATTAAGTTAAAATTTTACAACTCAAAATAAGCTACAACTGGACCCCCTAAAACTTAGAGTGAAATCTACTTGCCTCAAGTTTTATCCCAAACTCGAATTGACGAATCTAACTAAGTATTCCCAACTCAGTTAATTCGTACAATCTATGATGTGACGTGGAATTACAATTTCCTTATAATTTAATTAAGGGGAAATTAAATTAGAATACCTTTTGATGCCATTTTCAATATTTCTTGTTTCCATTTTCAACATTCCCTCTCAACAAGAAATAAATTCAACTCTGTCCCGATGTAGTACCTTTGGAATGTTCTGCATGCAACACTTCTCTCTATTTTTGTTGCTACTACAAATTCTAAAACTGAAAATCATCCAACCTGAATTAGTATGATGGATCTATCACCAGAGTCTCTGACTGCTAATAGCTATTGTATTGTCTACTAAAAAATTTGCATTGTTGTTGACTCTGCATTGTGCCATTTGCACTATTTCCAACTTCGCTTTGCACTCCCCAGTATCTGACTATTTCTAGTCTTTGCATCTGTAACTATGTCCTTTTATCGCATCACTTCCACTTATCCATCTTGCTACTGTGTATTGCAGGTCCCCATAGCAAGGTAATGATCCATGAGACAAGACATCTCGATGGACCCTGCCAAAATTTCTGCACTCTTGGGACTATTACTTCACATCGCCCCACCTCTCACCTAGAGGTATGGCTGCATGTGCTCCCTCTGCCCACTTGGCTCAAAATTCCCCCCTACTGGAGGTCTATGCTTGAGTGGATGCCTCCACTCGGTCTCTTCTCTAATTCTCCAATTGTGGTTTCTCCAGAACTTGTTGAGGATGCTTCTAAGGCTACATGTTGAGAGGTAATTCATGCTCCCTCTTAACCACAAAGTCTCTAACCTTTTCCTTGCTCCTCAAATATTTTCATGCATCTGGTACCTCAAGTGCACACAGGTTCTTGACTCACACACCAATCTATTTCATCTGTCTCGTGGTGATGTGTCTAAGGAAAACCTTACCTTTACTAAATATCACATAACCTTCACGATCTTCCAATACCGCAACGAAAACAAGATTCTTATTTAGTCCTAGTGTTGGGGTTCCCATGTTTTGGCCAGATTGGCAAGACCAAAAGATGAGAAAACATCAGAACCACTTTCAGACCTCAGGATCTAGCCCTCCTGGGTCCAGAGAGGGATCTCTCTATGATTGTCAAAGGTATATGTCTTTGAAGTTCAAAGGTTAAGATATTAGGCTAGTTATGGGCATAAGGTTTGGTTGTTTGATGCTTGTTTGGTTGTTGGGAAACTGGAAAGAAAGGTTCAATATAAGACAAGGATGGGCAAAGAGGATTTTAGGCAAAGGAGGGATGATTCAGAGAACATTCAATACCATTGGACAATGGAGTCAGGAAAGGGTTTACTTGCTATTCAACGTGCAGGCTTTCAGTTGGGCTAGTCATCTAAAGCATTGGATCTTAAAGATGATAGTGCGGCATGAAATGGTAAGGGAGAAGTTGAAAGCAAGGAAACCTCCAAGGTGACCTTCAGAAATTAGATCCAGGGACAGGACATGCCATTGGACAACCTGTGATCTAAAACCTAAAGGCTAACTCTTCAGACAAGGAAACATTAAAGATTTGGACACAAAGGCGAAAACCTGAGATCAGAGAGAGACTTTGAACTCTCAATGCTTCGGCATCCAGCTTAAGGGATCTTAGGAAGGTTAAATTAATTGAAAAGGATCCTAGTGAGATAGAAACCAAATTCTAGACCTCCCAGTGTTCCCAATTCATTCAATTAAATCCTAACAAGACATCTAGGAAACTGACCTCATTAATTCATACATCAGCTAGCGATATATCTGACCACTACATTGGTTAAATCAATTGAAATCAATCTTCAGATACACATATAGTAGAAAACATTGAAGGAAAGGAGAGCAGAAACATAGGGTACCTAACAAGGGTAAATCCTATGTTATATTTCTGATGCGAGCCAGAAGAAATAAAATGAGATGAATTACAGGGTAAAACAAGTACAAAGATAGAAAAACATCACCAACTGCTTTAAATCAGGATCCAAAGAAATGTGCTTGTCATATTAAGAGCAACACCAGTCATGTACAACACTGCCAACAACTTGAATATTCAGTCTGAATACATCTTCCTCAGCCTATCTTACAACTTTACACAGAGACTGTGTCTCAAATGAAACAACTTGCAATTCTCAGATGTCCGATCAACAACCTTTACAATGAGTTTCGTCATGAATTTTATAGCTAAAAGACAAGCAGAGGAGGTAGGTGAAAAACTAAATGTAGCATTAAAGCTCAGAAGAGGAAGAGAGCCGAGGCCCATTCTGTTTTAAATTATGTGCATTTATCTCTGGTACTCTTTGGATGAAAGAGTGGTCTTCGTCAGACTTCCATTTACTCCAGGTATGTCTCTGATGTACTTTGGCTGTAGTACTCTGTAGTACTCTGGTGACTGAACAAAAAGGTAAAATAATGATGCTAGGGTCGACCATACTACATAAAAAATGCTTATGATAGCTTAGGACTGTTGTCAGGGCTGAAATTTCTTCAGGAACACGGTAAATAATGGAAACAAAATGGGCACTTTGTCCTTTCACAGGTAGGAACATTCTGTTGATGTAGCTACCCTGATGATATGGTTTTCTGTGCATTGGACCTTCTGGGTGATCCACGTGATCTTCGATTTGGTACCTTGCCTTTAAATTATTGGATTTAGGCTCGAAATCTTCGTTTGCAGGCCTTAAGTTCTCTGTTCTACACTGATACTTTCGGACGCTCCGTTCCTGTCTCTGTCAAGATCTGTGCTTTAATGACTCTTGGAAAGGTCTTGCGGATTCTAACTCTTTTCCTTGAATGGAATTCACGTCAAACACCTTCCTGGGCCTTTTATGTGATATCAGGCTTTGATCCTCGCTTTTACTGTACTCCGTGTCACTGTACAACGACTGTGAACCATGACGGCGTTTCACCGCTAGTACCCTGCAAAACACGCAACTCTGTTATGAAATCCATGCATAGGGAAGGATGGCTATGGAGGGTTGTGAGAATGGAAACACAGCATAGATGAGAGCGGTGGGTGCAAAGGACACTGTGGAAAAATGCAGTGAGACAACGAGAAATGCATGTGGAAGTCGGGCGAAATGCAAACCTTAATGTAAAACATTAAAATTTAGATGTTTGGCGGGATGATATTATGTTAATGTAAAACGAAGGTTCAGACCTTTGAAATGAAATCCAAAGGAAATGCATGTAAAACATGTGAAATGAATTTGAAAGGTGGGACCTGGCCATGGGTGGAAGGCAATTCAATCAGGACCGTCGGATCAAAAGGGGAATCGATGGTGGAGACCTTCATTGGCGGATCACAATCGGGGAGCACAGAGGAGGGGACGCGATGCGACTGGCGCGATGCGATGGAACGACCGTCGTCCGATCTGGAGACAGATCGACGGCTCACACGTAATCGGAGGAGTGCATGGATAGGGGCGATGGGCGCAGTGTGATTAGCACCGGACCATTGGATCAAAGGGGAAAGCGACGACTAGGATTGGATCAGAAGATCGCAATCGGGTGACACGGCAAGACCTTTGCCATTGCGACGGGGGCGGGGATGCGATTACACGCCAGCCGTCGGATCTGGCGGGGAGATCGACGATGCGAAAATTATCGGAGGGGTGAAAGGGGAGGGGCGACAAGCGCGCTGCGAATAGCGCTGGGCTATTGGATCTATGGAGATCGACAGCTCAGATCGCAGAGGGAGTCAATAGAACAAAACACAATCGCATCGGGAAATTTCTGTTTACAAAGGGATGCACTCGCCTAAAAGTTGTGATTGCGATTAGCGCCTGGACCATTAGCACTTGGTTCTGGCGCTGGGTTACGTGGGGAAGTGGTTTGAAGGGGGCTGGCTGAAAGGGGCTAAGCCATTATATATGAAAAGAGTGATTTTTAGCCAAAAAGGAGGGGTTTTTAAGGCTAAAAGAGGAATTCGATAGAGGTAAAAAAGGAGTTTAAACTCAAATGAGGGGACCTCACTTGGTTTTAAAGGGGAAATGGGTGGTTTAGGGGATTTTGGGAGGGATTTCTGGGGTAAAAAAGGGGGACTTTGACAAAGGGGAAAAAGTGTTAAAAAGGGGACATTCTGCAGGGATACAAGGGGCAAATGGAAGCCTTTGGAGCACAATTTTTTACAATCAGAGAGGCTTTTTAACTGGAAATAGAAGTGAGGATTTATCAAAGGGCAGAGGCACAAGGAGGCTTCAAGGATGATGTTTTTTTAGGGGAAATGCATTCCTTGAAGGCTCAAAAAACATTTTAGCCCCCTGTTTGCTTGCCAAACAATTCATAGGGGGCTAACACCTAGAAAAAACACAAATCTGTGAGTCTGAGAGGGGAGCCAGAATCCCTCTGAAAGGTAACAGTACCAATACTGGTCATGCTATACCTCCCATCATCTCCAAAATCTATGTTCTGTTTGAGTTCTTTCTCCTCCAAGTCACTGAAGAGATCTTTATTCCCCATCATATGGAATGAGGCACTGATATCAAGATACCACATGCATCCCATTAAATTTTTGACCATGCCTAAAATGACAGTGAAATCAAGTTTGAACTGTAAAGCTAGAGCTTCACCTGTTTTTTCTATTGTGGGCTTCTTCTTGCTTGCCTTATGTGGACATTTCGTGGCATAGTGCCCGAACTCATGACAGTGAAGACACTTGATGTTGGACAATTCTTTCTTCTTGCCCTCTTTTCCTTGTGACTTATTTCCCATAGATTTATTTCCTTTTCCAACTAATGAAAAATCTTCTTCTTTGTCTTTGGAAGAGGTCTCGTCTCTGGTGTTTCGTTGAATCTCTTATTACACCAAGTTGGACCACAATCTCTCCCACTATGGTAGCTTTTCCCTCCCATTTACTGAATCCTGGTAGTTGTGCCAACTCTTGGGAAGGCCTAGAAGTGATAGGCTCACTAGATCATCCTCGTGAATGGTAACACCAACACTTCCAAGCTCATCTTGACATTGAGTGAACTTCGTCAAGTATTTTGGTATTGTCTCGCCCTCCTCCATCTTGATTTTTCTGAGCTTGTCCTTCAACTCCAGCTTCATGCGGTTGCTACTATTATGAAAAAAATTTGTTAAGGCCTTCCACATAGCATATGGAGTTTCCTTTCCATGGAGGTTCCATAAAATATGATCTCGAACTCCTTCTAACAGAATCCTTCTCGCCTTTTCTACATTCTTCTTCCATGCATCAAGATTTTGAGCATCTCTTGTTGCGGGCCTAGGAATATCATTGTCTATGAATTCCGTCAGTCTGTTTTCCTCCAAAACTACCTCCATCCTATCCTTCCAAGATATGTAATTTGAACCTCCATCAAGGGAATATTCGAGTCTCAATCCACAGAAAGACATCTTGATCTACTACTGGTCCTAAAGAATAAATATGCAAATTCGATGCACCTATTCAAAACAAACTCGTATTCTTCTCTTCTATAGTGATTCCTTCTCTGATACCATGTAGTGATTCCACATAGATTCAATGTAATATGCTAAAACAAAATACATGAATCTATTCTACAAATTGTGGAAACCAATTACGATTGCACAATCACATGAACAAGAAAGAGAAAGAATCTCAATCTCACAACACAAATATGTATCTGGGGAAAGCCTCAGCTAAAAACCCCATTATTTTATATTTCATTAAGTCAAAAATATGAAATAATACAATGCTTCTCTAATGCTTGAGAGCTCTCTACACTATCTTTTACTGTCTCACTCTACCAACCTATGCACAAGCTTCTCTTGGCACACCTTTCTCTCATATGATCCACACATAAAATTGTGCTTCCTATTTCTTGGTCTCACCAACTCATGCTCACCAAAATCATGGTTAAACTTGTGCCTTCGTCCTCCTTTTAAAATCAATTTTATCTAATTAAGGAACGATTTATTTTAGACCTTCTTCTAACTGTATGCACCACCTGTATAATTTGGATGATTATACAAATGATAATACACTTCCCTTTAACTCCAATCTCAATTGGGTCTTCCTTAGAACTGACATGCAATAACTATTTATAGTGAATTATCAGTTATCTGAATGATCATTTTATGTGAATCAAATCAGATTTAATTCACTGGACCTGTCACTATCTCATCCATCAGTTGGAAGTAGTGAAACTAATTTTAACTCAAATAATTAAGTTAAACAATTACAACTGAAAATAAACTGCAACTAGACCCCTAAAACTTAGATTGAACTCTACATGCCTCCAGTTTGACCCCCAAATTGAATTGACGTCTAAGCTAGCTAAGTCTTCCCAACTCAGCTAACTCGTACAAGTTGCCATGTGATGTATAATTACAATTTCCTTCTAATTTAATTAAGGGGAAATTAAATTATAATCCCTTTTGATGCCATTTTAAATATTTCTTGTTGTCATTTTCAACACCAAGGATCCATGTTGCTAAGTCGTAATATTAAAAAGAGCGTTTTTTCAAAGAATTTGATAATATTGGTCAAGGCTGAGGTGGTTCTCAAAAGAGCATATTTTATTATTTTAATGCTTTATTGAAGCAAAAGTATTTATTTAAGGGTAAATTATAAACTTAAGAAAAAAGAAGGGTCCCCATTATTATTATGATCTAAAAATTAACGGAGGTTTGGAAACTGATAGTGACAATTGTGCATATGGTTGTTATCTTGCATTGTGTTGTCACAACTATCTGTGAAGTTGCAGCATTGTAGATAAGGAGTTGCAACAATTTCTACCAATGGCAAGTGTGCCAAGGTATTGTAGCATCAATACTTCGGATGTGTTGCAACATCATTAGGGTTTTGCAACATTTTCTTCCAATCATTGATGTGATAAGATGTTGCAGTGTTAGTACTTTGGACGTGTTGCAACATCGTTAGGGTGTTTCAACAATGACATGTTGGATGCATTGCAATAATGTGATTTGGGGTATTACATCAATGTAAGTTGTTGGTGTTTCAATAATGTAAATGTTTTACAACACCACAAAAGGTATTGCAGCAACACAAAGGTGTTGCAACAAACCAAAGTTGTTGTAGCAATGTGAAGGTGATATAGCAACTAAACTTCTCCAAATCCTTTGTTGACGCCTCCAGGGGTACCTATGTGAGCCTGTGTGGAGTATTTGTCATGAATTCTCATTAATTAACATAAAATGGTATATTATTTATGTTGGAAATTTGGTTCAGCACTCCTCGTGTGTTTCACGACATGGATTAACCGCCTCTCATGGACCCTAACTCTGATGATTGTAGCGGAGACTAATGCCTGTGGGTTTTGGTCTAACAGAAATCATGATCCCAACAATTGGTATCAGAGCAACAGGTCTCGAGTTTGAAACTCACCCGGCTCGCGTTGGGGGGGGAGATTTTTGTACATTGGGTTCAGCGCTTCCTATGTGTTTCGTGACATGGAATAATCGCCTCTTGTGGATTCTAACTCTGATGATTGTAGCAGAGACTAATGCTTGTAGGTTTTGGTCTAATGACAATCATGATCCCAACAATTTCCTTAATACATAAGAAAAAACATTAAAAATGACATAATCATACAAATATTGTACATTTATAAAAAATGAATCATTGTGAGACAAATGAGTTATGTGATGGGGTGAATATGGGGAAAATGTGTTCAAAAAGGTGGTGAATGGATGTTGAAAAGATGCCAATTTGGGTACCCGTTAGATATCTATAAGGCCTTTTATTAGGAGGAGTACTTATATTGATTTTCCAAGATGCATTTTAATTTCTTAAGAATTTTTTCATCTTCATGTTTCACTACCATAAAATATAGTTTAACCATAATCCCATTGATATCCCTTTTTAGGAGCTTTTCCATTCTATGAGAGATGATGACTTGAGAAGGTCTAGATTTTAATCCCTTGAGCTCATATTGAAATCCTTCCAATTTAAATCTCATGAATAGTTCATTGTGGTTTGTAAAAATTGTACCATAATGTTCTCAACCATTGAATCCCTATAACAACATTTACAGCTCCAATTGAAATGGCATACATTGGGTTTCCAAATTATATTCTCCCATACTCATTTTAATGTTGTAGAATTTTCCCACACAAGCAATATTATCTCCATGTGAAAATTTGTCACTAGACGTACCAAACAATTGAGGCACTTTTCTAATATTTTATAAATGAAGTTATGGATACTATTTGAGTCAATATGCACTATGATTCTTCACTTCTTAACATAACCGAAAATATTTAGGGTTTGAGGATATGATAAACCTTCTAATACGTGAACATATATCTCACACCTATTTGGATCAATGTTGTGCATAATTTTTGTATCTATTTCATGATATTTTAATTTGACAAGTTTTTCCTCATTTCTATGTGTAGATGTCTCCTTTTCTTCTTCATCATTATTTTCCAAAGTGAATAATTTTGTTTCTTGAAATCTATGTCATTTGGAACATTTGTTGTTGCAACCAATGCAGAGTCTTTTTTCTATTCTTTCCTTCATTTCCTTCTGTGATATTTGAGTAGATTTATGTATGGTTATATTATGAACCCCAAAACAATCTCTACTTCCTATGCGTTCCCCATGGAAGACTTGTGTGTAACCTTATTCTTGGCTTGAATATGACAAGAAAATTTCATAGTTTCCATAAAAAATTTCAAATGTTTTAGGAAAAGCTTATGTTTAATATATTATTTTAATCCATCAATGTAATATTCCAATAAATATCATCACTTACGTTATCCAACCTTGTGGCTAAAATCTAAAATTATGAATTATAATCTTCAATATCACCATACTGCTTGATTCCTATCAATTGACTGGAGTAGTTTTGTTCCCAAGATTTTCCATATTGTGCTTCGAAGTCTTTTCTAAATAGCCTCAAGTATGATAAGGTTGGGGTTTCCTTTTAACTACCTATTGATACCATTGATAGGGTTTTAGCTCAAAGTTCAAAGTTTTTATGTGAATTTTTTTTTATTCATCCATAATATTATGCAACTCAAAATATTGTTTTATTTGGTGCACCCAGGTAAAGACTTATGTTCCATTAAGCTTCTTTAATTTCACTCCCTTAAGAAACCATCCATGAGCAACTCCACTACTAGAGTTAAATTATGTTAAAAAATTCTTAGTATTGGCAAGTTGTTCAAATTGAGTACTATGTTTATTTTCATGATTTCCTTGAAACACGTTATCAATTTTAAGGAGCCCCCCATTTACGGCTTCTATAATTTTATTCCACTCCAACCATATTTTGTTCCACTTGTTTTGTATTCTTATCCATTTCTTTCTTATTTTCATACATGTCCCTTTTCATTGATTCTTCCATTTGTGACAAATTCACCTTCATAGTATCACTAATTTCCTTAACTTGACTCTCTAACTTAGATACACAGTATTTCATGCCATCCCTTTCTTCATGAATCGTGGATGAGATTTCTAGAGGTTTAAGTGGCGAAGTAATTTTGGATATTTCTTTGGAGCCATGTAAGAAAATAATAATAGTCTCTTGTTTATCACAACTTATAGTCACCAAAAAAATTGTATCTTCTAATCAGAAGTTATGTCACTTATAAGTTACATAAATTTAAAACCCTAATTTGGAGATATATATATATATATATATATATATATATATATATAGATATATTAGATTCAATCCCTTCCAAATCTAAAATAATCTCCTATAATACTATGATATGTCTTCTTCATAGTTCTTCCAATCTTGTCAAAATTTGATGTGCCAAGTGAAACTTGTTAAATTTTGACCTTATCCCAAAAGAAAATTTGCAAGCATGCCACATGTCCAATTCTTAAAATCTGATTTTGAAATTTTTACTTGATGTGATTAATTATGTCTTCTTAGATATCTAAATATTTCACAGCATTAAAATCCTAAGATTACTTATTTGAAACTGATTTCAAGACCATTCACAAACCTCAACTTCCATAGGGTATATCTATGAAATTATAGCAAACCAGGATATAAAATTTTTTCCAGGCCTACCTTGAGATGTTTTCATAATATGATTAAAACATCACGGTTTGAATACTCCCAAAAAAAACTTGTACTAAGACTACCAAAATCACTTCTTTGAAACTAATTTTAGGACCATTTACAAGCCCTAAATTATATGAGAATACAGTGAACCAAAATCTAAAACTTTTACTAGATGTAGCTTGACATAGTTTCATTGTTTAATCAAAATTTCAGATTAAAAACATCCCAAAAAAAAATTATAGTGAAAATTCCAAGATGACTCATCTGAAGCAAAAAAATCCTCGGTTCGTAGCTCTGATACCAAATTTTATAAACATTTCACCTTAAAAATGATAAGGAACCAACAATTACAATCCATTTCAAGGGGGGAACCTCTTTTTATAATGAATACAATGTATAAGGAAAGATTTGATGATCCTAAGGCTAGCTCTCTTTGTTTTAAATATAGGAGAAAAAGGGTACAATTACAATGAAATTTTTTTTCTGAAATCCTAATATAACAAATAAATAATAATGAATGTTTATTAAGGCCTTAATATAGGGGCCCAAGGGCCTTAACGGTATGATGCCATTATTTCTAAAATTGTGAAGAATTCAATGCTATCCTCGTGGACAAAAATGCTCTTGCCAACATTTGGGAGAGGGTTGTTTTGGGTTGCGAGAGGATAATACTCTAAACATGGGAAAGGATTTCAAATCTATGGGGAATAGGGGGACTGGTTCTTGGGTCCTACAAGGAGAAAATTTCTTGGAGGACACCTTATTTCTTTATGGTTGTTGTCATTGAGCATATTTTTGAGATTGAGGATGCTTAGGAGCCAATTTAGGGAAATTCTTGGAAATATGGTTGTATTCATGATAGAGTTTACACTTCAAAGGGATTTATTCATAGTCGATTGGTTGCAGATAATTCCAAGAATTGAGGGAAAGTTGAATAGCTTTAGGAATACCTTTCTCGAGGTAAATTTCCACATAGATTCACACACAATATTGACGCTTATTGTGAGGTTTATCATGGTAAATATATTAGCCTAAGGCATTACCAATGCTTCTGGCTATTTGATCATTCTAATAATGTAGGGGCAAGTACTGATAACAAATATAAACTAAAATTGCAAAAGGAATATAATTTTTTGGACTGAAATCTAGAATTTGTTGTTGAGATAAATACCTCTAGATCCTAGAAAGTAGGGTCCACTTCATAATATTAGGTCCATGTCTTCGTTTACATCAAACATAAAAGCAAAGAACCAGTGATCACAAAAATAAAATGAGAGATAACCCTTGGTGAGGGGTTTCCAGGCTTTTCTAATCCACATGGGAATCGCGCAAGTTAATGGATACACGTTGATAATTGTTTGATCAAGCCACTTTTAGTGAGATGAAGGGCCAAATTTTGAGAGTGATAAGACTAAACAACAACCTTTTGGATTTTTTTAGTTTTTACATAAAATGAGGTTGAAGCTCAAATAATTTGGAAATGAAAGTGATAGGGAGTGGAAGACTTCAATCTCATAGGGAGGGGGCGGGGTTGCAATCCATCCCTTATGGGAATCAAGGCCATGTGGAAGATCAAAGTAGCCATTTGCGGAATTTTGAGGTATAAAATGGGCCTCCTAAGGAAAATAATAAAATAACAAAGCAAGATTTATGAATTTTTAAAGAAAAAGTAAGGAATTATTATTTTTTAATTGTGTTTTTAGCTTATCTCCTCACATGTTTACTCAAATTTCAAGCGTATATAGTCATTGTATGAGGAATTAAATTCCACATCCCACTAATACCCACTTTTCAAACTTCTAAGTATATCCACATAGAAAAAAAATTGAAAATACATCAATTTTAATTTTTGTGTGGATAATACTCATAAGTATGCAAAGTGGGTACTCGTGGGATCTAGAATTAAATTGCTCATCCAATGACTATCTACACTTGAAATTTGAGTAAACCGATAAGGAAATAAGACAAAATTAATTATATTAAACAAACAAACAAACAAACAAAATTGTCTTTTCCCTCTAAATATTTACCTCCAAGGATGACCTCATCATCTTGAATCTTATTTGTTCTTTTAAATTTAATTTTGTTAGTATTTTTTTTGCTATGAAACCAACTCCAAAAATATAAGAAAAGAGAGTTCAACGCCTTAGAATTTAGCCACTTCAAGGGGGGAACCTCCTTTACATTACATAAATGAAAAATTCTTGGATGATACAAATGACAAAACCTCATTTCTCTATATAGGAGTCCATGGGGTCACAATATAATCCTATTCGACCTAACAATAATAATGTAAGGGAACAATAATAACAATATGGGGGTTATAGGGGTACAACAATAACAATAAGGGGGCTACACTAACAATAATAAGGGACTATACTAGTAATATAGGGACCTAACATTCCCCTCTCCTTCAAAAAAGTGTTGTCCTCAACGCTTGAGTAGCTTTGGATGCTTCTGTATAAAATTTTCATCCTCCCATGTAGAATCTTCAATGAGCAAGTTATTCCATTTGATGAGATACTCTGAAATTGATCGATTTCGTAGCTGTCGAGTTCTTGTTTCCGTGACTGTTTCAGGTTCCAATATGATTTTTCCTTCCTCATCAAGTTCTCGCAATATTGTTTGAACTAGAAGTTTTTCACCTATAACCTTCTTTAAGCATGAAACATGGAAAACTGGATGCACTCAAGGAGACGCAGGAAGCTCCGATTTATATGTCATAGTACCAATATTTTGCAACACCTTGTAAGGACCATAGTTATTTGGAGATAATTTATTATCCTTCTTAGCTTGCTTGAGGGACATTTGTTTGTATGGTTGTAGTCGTAAACCTACCCAATCTCCTACATGAAAACTTCTCTCGCTACGATGTTGATTTTCTTTTTGTTTCATTCAATTTTTTGCCAAATTTAGGTTATCCTTTAAGAGATCGAGAACTTGTTGTTGATGCTCGATGTGATCTTCCACTGATTGAACCTTAGAATTTTCTCTTAAATATGATGTGATGGAAGGTGGATGATATCCATAAAGTGCCATAAATGGGGTCATTTTTGCTTCAGTATGGAAGGAAGTGTTATACCACCATTCAGTGAGAGGTAACCACTTGACCCATTGTGTTTTTTTATCAGATACAAAACAACGAAGATATCCTTCCAAACATTTGTTCACTATCTCAATTTTCCCATCGAATTAAGGATGATAAGATGAGCTATGAGCTAGTTGAGTACCCAAATAAGAAAATAATTCCGTCCAAAAATTTCCAGTAAAAATGGGATCTCTGTCGCTTACCATAATCTTTGGGTTTCCATGTAGCTTTTGAATTGTTTCCATAAATTCAGTAGCAACTGTACTTGCTTTAAATGGATGAGATAATGTACAAAATTGTGCATACTTGGTAAGTCTATCAACTACCACCATGATGACACTCTTTCCTTCGTACCTAGGTAAACCTGTGATAAAATCCATTGAAATCTTCTCCCGACGTTGACTTGGAATGGATAAAGGTTGTAGAAAACTTGGGGTCTTAATTGTCTCAAATTTATTTTTCTGGCAAACCAAACATTCCGCCACAAAATTTTGAATATCAGATTTAGGGCCATCCCAAAAAAATTATTTCTTCACCCTGTGGTAAGTTTTTAAAAATCCTGAGTGTCCTCCTAAGAGAGAAGTGTGCAATTCCAAAAGAATTTTTTTTTTTAGTTGGGAATTATTACAAAGATATAAGCAATCTTTTTACCATAAGGAATCATTTTTCCAACTAAATGTATAGATGTATTAGGATCTTGCTGCAAATTTTGAATGAGTGTCCACACTTCCTCATCCTCTTTCTATTCATCCCTTTCTTCGGTTATCCTATCTGGTTGGATAATAGAAATGGCACAAAGAAATGCTTCCACCTCTTCATCCTTCCTTGAGAGTGCATCTGCAACAACATTTAGCTTCCATTTTTTGTATATTATTTCAAAGTCATAACCCAACATCTTTGTGACCCATTTTTGCTTCTCTTCTGAAGATAGTCTTTATTCCAAAAAGTGTTTAAGACTATCATGTTCAGTTTTTACCTTGAAGTGTCTTCCCATTAGGTAAGGTTGCCATTTCTTTAGTGCATGTAGTATTTCCAACATTTCCTTCTCATAAATAGCTTTCTGTAAATACTTTCCTTTGATCAGACGAATTTCAAAAGCAATGGGTCTTCCTTCTTGCATTAAAACTACACCAATTCTATTTCCTGAGGCATCACATTCCACAATAAAGGTTTTTGTGAATTTTGGCGTAGCTAAGACTAGTGCTAGGAACTTTGCCTCTTTAAGATGTTCAAAGGCCTTAGTTGCTTCAAGAATCCATGAAAATGCATCTTTCTTCAATTATGTTGTTAGAGGTGCTGCTATTCTCCCGTAATTCTTAACAAACTTGCGATAATACCCTGTTAACCCGAGAAATCCTCGCAACTTCTTTATGGTTGTCAGGACTTTCCATTCCTTAATGGCTTTAAATTTGTTAGGGTCTACCTTAACACCCTGGTGAGATATAATATGACCCAGATATTCCACCTCTTGTACTCCAAAGAAACATTTGGAGGTTTTTGCATATAATTGTTTCTCCTCCAATAGTTTGAGCACCCTATCAACATGTTGAACATGATCCTTCCAAGACCTGTTGTATATTATTATATCATCAAAAAATACTAACAGAAATTTTCTAAGGAAGGGTTTGAAAATGGAATTCATCAACCCTTGAAATGTAGAAGGTGCATTGGTAAGGCCGAAAGGCATGACCAAAAATTCATAATGACCCTCATGAGTTCGAAATGTTGTTTTCAGAATATCTTCAGTCTTCATTCTAATTTGATGATATCCTGAACGAAGATCCAACTTTGTAAAATAAATTTCTCCATGTAATTCATCCAATAATTCATCAATCACAGGAATGGGAAATGTATCATTAATAGTGAGCTTATTGAGCTCCCTATAATCTATGCACATGCGCCATGATCCATCCTTATTGTGCACCAATACTACTAGAGAAGAGAAAAAACTTTGACTCGGTTGAATTATACCAGCCTCTAAAATTTCTGCAATCATACGTACAATTTCAATCTTTTGGACATAAGGATATCTGTAAGGCTTTAAGTATGGATTAATACTTCATGGAATCAAATTAATAGCATGATCGTGATCACAAATAGGTGGGAGTCATTTGGGAGTTTCAAACACCTTGGAATGATTGTCCAAGACTTTTTGGAGATTTGGAGAAATATATGATCTTGATGTTGGAACTTATAATGAGCATAATTGTGCAATTACGCCTCATTGTTCTTTCTTCAAAAGCTTTGTTATGACATTAGAGCTTATTATCATTCTCGGCTTCCCTGCCATACCCTGTAATTCAACTTCCTTTCCTTCCGAAAAAAATTTCAAGAAAAGTTCTTGAAAATTAAAATCTACCATCCCCAAAGATTGTAACCACTGTACTTCTAGTACAACATCAACACCTCCCATTGGAATGGAAAGCATTGGAGTATTCAATACATATTCCCCCATGGTTATCTTGATATTATGGCATTTTCCAGATCAATTTATAGTTCCTCCATTTGCAACCATCACTTGACATTCTGGTGCAGGGTATAGGAAGCAATTCAATTCCTTGGCTACCTTACAATGAATAAAATTATGGGTGCTACCGGAGTCAATCAACACTATTATCTTTTTCTTCTTGATATGTCCTTATATCTTGAGAGTTTGAGGAGTGTTAATTCTTTCCAATGCATTACAAGATATGGTCGAACTGGTCGAACTCATTTCTTCTTTCTCTAGGGTTGGTTCTTGGTGTATATCCTCTTATTTTGAAGTTTCTTGTTCATTTTATTCATCCTCTTCACAATCTATGTAAAATAATTTCTTCTCAGCACACTTATGACCTTTAGTGTATTTGCTATCACAACTGTAGCAAATCCCTTTTTCTCTTTTTTCTTCCAATTACTGTGGTGTCAACCTTGTAGGTTGTGGAAGTCTAGGAGTAGTAACACTTACATCTTTATAGATGTGAGTGGCAGGCTTCCTTGTCGCCATAATTTTACATTCATTTTTTCTTGCCAACCTGAATTCCTTCTCTAATGAACCAGGTTCCCAAAGGCGAACCTCATGTTGGATGTTATCCTTTAAAGTCCCTATGAAGACATCAATCCTATGTTCCTTTGGAATATCAGCTACCCTTATATTAAATTTTTGGAAGTCCTCAATGTGCTCCACCACTAAACCCTTTTGTTTGAGATTTATCAATTGGCTAAATAAGGTGTTGCTCTTTTTATCCTCATAATTTGCTATCATTTCCTCTGTAAAAATTGACCAAGTGAAATTTGTTTTACGGGAGAAAACTCATCGATACCATACAAATGTGTTTTATTCTAAATATAAAGTTGCAAGGCGCCTTTTGTGTGCTTTTCACATTATTGAGATCAAAATATTGTTCCATCTGTAGTATCCATGTTACAAAATCCTTGCCATCAAACTTCCTCATAACGATCTTTGGAATATGGTGGGTCTTCAATCCAACATTACAGTTTATGAAATCATGATTAACATTTATTTTGTTCTCATCATGAGTTTCCTCTACTATCTTTCGCCATTAGGAATCATTTCTTGTATCAAATTTTTCAAACCTTCCATGTCTACTTTTAGATCATTCTTCATGTCTTCCATGTTGTCTTTCATTTTTTCATCTATCTTAGCTTCCATGTCATCCATCTTAGGTTCCATGGCATTATTCAAACCATCCATCTTAGCTTCCACGCCTTTCTTCAAACCATCCATCTTAGCTTCCACACCTTTCTTCAAAACTTCCATTTCATTTTTTGTTGCTCTTTTCGAGAGCGAAATTTGGTGCACTTGGTCTTGCAATTTTGATATATCATGTTGCAATTCTTCCTCTTCATGAGTCATAGTATAGTATCTTGAGGGATTAATGGGTGTTGAATTCTTTTTAGGGGGGAATTTTAGAACCCAATACTGATATCTATGCTTCAATATGCCCTTGGAATCACTTCAAACAAGACTTATGCAATTTGAAAACTGGATTATCTCTGTGATTTTGGATCTTAAATATATGAAATTAGGTCCTATAGCAGCCCTCTGAATCTTATTTCCAATGCCATAGGTCTGACCTGATTTGGATTCTGCAAGGCAAAGTTATGCCCAATTTCCCACAATGTCCTAATTATGGATTGGTTCAGTAGAGTGAACTTGTACGACGCACCACGTGTCATTGTTTCCTCCTTCGGCTCTGAAATTTATCCACAGGAAACTACAGTCTGTGTAATTTCAGCCACTTTTTACATAATTTCAATCTGATGCTCAGAGAGAGAGTTATGATGATTGTCCCACGGTCACCTCTTTGAGATGTAATTCAGTAGCCTGAAAAAACCCTAAATTCCACAGATCATATCTCTGAAAATGTTGCGAACCAAGCTCTGAAATTTTTACACAAAGTTTCGCAGGATTTTGGCTTCTTGTGATTCAAATTTCAGCTTTTGAAACTTCGTAGAAAAAACGTTATAGCGATAATACCATGATGACTTGTTTGGAGCAGCGAAACCCTAGAATCCAAAGCTTTGATACCAAATGTTATGAAACCAGCTCCAAAAATAGAAGAAAAGAGAGATCAACACCTTAGAATTCAGCCACTTCGAGGGGGAAACCTCCTTTACATTACATAAATGAACAATTATTGGATGATACAAATGAAAAAACCTCCTTTCTATATATAGGAGTCCATGGGGTCACAATATAATCGTCTCCGACCTAAAAATAATAATGGAATGACACAATAATAACAATATGGGGGTTGCATGGGTACAACAATAATAATAAGGGGGTTACACTAACAACAACAAGGGACTACACTAGTAATATAGGGACCTAACATTTTTTAGGCCCATGTTTTACCTCGAAATTTCCCTAATGCAGACTGGGGTTTGGAACAGAGCAATGGGATTGGTTATGTCCATGTGAATATTGATTTTTATTATTTACTAAAAATTTCAAAAAAATATGTAAAACACTCGGGTGCACCTTAAAAATAGACACACGCCATGAATTGTGTAGAGTAATCACAAGTGCACTATAATTGATGCTTCCTATTTAAATTTAATGGACAGGGAAAGTGATAAGGCTTTATTATTATTTGCAATAATTATGCCACTTTTATAGGGGGACTAACACTTAGATGGTGTGCCTTTTATGTTTAATTGCATTGTCAATGACAAGTTTGTTCATTTTGAAATGCATCGATAAGTTTGAAAAAAAAAATTATAGCTTGGAATAATATTGCACTTAGGATGTAAGAGAGAATCAGTAATTGTGCTTCCTTAAATCCACATGAACACTGAAAAAAACATATTTTTTTTTAAATAAACAAATTTTTTCAGTGTGCTCAGTATATATAGAGGCGTTGTGAAATACACCTTTGTACATTTCGCAGAGAACAAGCCTAGGATATTTCATCTCTGAAAACTTCAACAATGCATTTACAATATCAAGAAGCATTACCTATCATGCCACCTAATATTATAAAGTGCATCGACAAAGTAAGGGAATCGTATTTATTATTTGAGTTTGATGGTGTACTTATGGCGTACAAGAGCATCAATAGTTGTTCAAAATTTTTACAAAAGTAGAGGAAAAGTGTGGGAATATGTTTAATTAAAACAAATATTTTTAGTGCACTTGGTATGTACATATATGTTGCATTCCAAATATCTCTGCAAATTATCTTTCACTTAGACACTCATCTTGTAAATTGCTAGCCTTATTTTGTCACATAAAACCCATCTTCGCCGTGCTATTTTTCCCTTTCTAGTTTACCTCTACCTCAATCTTTCAAAATAACTAATCAGAATCACTAATTATTACCACATTTAATTAATCATTAATAATCACATAACAATAATATGTGTTAAAATACCAATAAATAATAATGCCCATAAAAAGTTGAAAGTAAATGAAAATGGTGTTAAAAATATGCAACTGTGGTCAAATTCCACTTTTGACATCTCACTTGATGGAGATAATTATTGCATTGAATTCCTCTTTTCGAGAGAACCAAAATCAACCTATATATCACTTAACTCGGATAAGGGGAAGTTTATTTATGAATAAAATCCCACATGTGCATATTTGATAAGGTTGACCCTAAAGTAAAGTGCACCCCCTTGGAAGGCTATAAATACAAGTGACCTCTACCTCATTTGGATACCATCATGAGAAACTCTTCTCTCTTGGTTTTTGGCTCACACAAGTCCGAGGCTTGTCCGCGGAGAAACAAGTTCGCTCTAAGGTGAAATTGCAGGGTCCGAAGCTCGCATCTTAGTTGTAGGGTTTTGGGACATAGTCGCAGGCAAAAAAAAGGAGGGATTCGACCATAGTCGCTCACACAGAAGCTCATTTATGTGACTAGAGCCTTCCAGTCGCACGAATAACCCTCCATCCATGGGACTGGAGTTAGGGTTTCAATATTCTGGTTGCAAAGCCCAGTCTCTCGTGGTCTAAGCTTAAGAGAGTGACCAGGAAATCATAGTCACTCGCTCACAGTGTTTTATAGAGTGAATGGGAAGCCACAATCGCTATCATAACATATTGAAGGGTGTGACTGAGGCTTTGAGATAGATATGGGTAGATACGGCCACAGTCACTCGCTTACAATGCTTCAGAGAGTGACCAGGAAGTTATAGTCGCTTGCATGACTCCTCCGTGCGACCGAGACCTAAAAGCTGAAATCTTAGTCTTCTGAAGATTTTGATCAATGACCGCAGATTTCATCAGTTGACCAAAGACAGTGACAGATCATTACAATCTTCAAAATGAGGATTTTGAGTATAAGCATTGTTGGATTCATTTCATAGATATTGTGTAGTTGTTTTTGTTAAAGAGTTGTATGGATGAAGATATGGATAACTATAATCTCTTTTTTTGAATCGTTTGATGACGATCTAATAAGAAGAAGAATTTGAAAGGGTTTTCCCCATAATAGGTTTTTCCTTGGTCTCTGACCAATCCTGGTGTCTCTATGTGTGAATGTTTTTCTGCTATTGTTCCCTTATGTTCCACTGCATTGATGATGATGATATTGTTCTTTTTACATAGTTGTATATGTTGTTGAATAATGATGTAAATCTTAATAATGTTATGATGTCATGGGGTGAATGTAATATGTTAACGAATAAATGCATTTATCAAAGCAAAGAACAATATATCCCTAAGAAAAATTAACATGGTTTCATAGTTAGGCTGAAGAAAATTCATGGATATCACCCCTATGATGACACCATTGATGAAAGAAAGAGAGGATGGAGGATACCTAAAAGAATTATAGTCTCTATTAGGCCTGGTTGCTGATAAAATTGGTTGAAATGGTGAAATCAACATTGTTATATGTACCATGGACAGTGATGGCTCTTGAATTCTGGTTCAAGAAGGAGATGATAACCTCTCATTGAAGATAAGCACTTTTTGATTTATGATGCTTCTCTATGTATTTAATTTTGTTTAGACTTATAGATATTATTATTATTTTGATTATTACTTATGCTTCCAACATATATATTTGATGCTTCTAACCTATTGATGAGTTGTGATAAGTGGATCCTTATTGAGGATCATAGCTAGTGCAGTAAAAGAATAATTAGCATTGGAAAAGATAAAGAGGCACATGACAATGTGTTACAAGCTTCCTATGTAAAATAAGAAGGTGCACATGTATTTGAATACTACAAGGTATGCATGGTATATTGTTTCAATGTTATGTTTTAGTTGTAATATTGAATGGCAAGGTAAGCCCTAGGGTATGGTGATAATGTCTCCTTCACAAAAGGATCATTCATATTAAAGTGATTTGGATCCATGTTTCTTATAATGAAATGATGCACTTGGTATTGAACAAGTATTTTACCTTTTAAACGTAATGAAATTCTTAGTTCTATGAAGCTATCTAATATTCATGCTTGATATACTGGCATCCTTAATGTTTGGCTAACATCTATCATTTTTATTTTGATCCCATAAAGAAATATATCAAATTGATTATAGTAGATGGTAACATGATACTATTGGTATTTTCTATGAAAAGCATGGTAGCCATGATGATAGAAGTGTAAGAATGATATTAATATTCTTGATCTTCTTGTTGTCCGTGGTTATATTTTTTATGTGCTTAGTAACTATGGCATATGGAATATTAATTCCCTGACTTGATGGATTGAAAGTAATGTTGTGATCATGATTCTTGAATATTACTCCTATTAGCTATTAGATACTAACTCTTGATGACAGATTGATGTCATGATGAAGTAGTGATCTGTATATGTAAACTTGAAGGTTTTTTATTAAAATTGCAAGTGGAATGTTTAGGGTTTTTATGAAATTATGTAAATTACATTAACACATAAAATATGATTTTTATTTCAGTTTTGTAGAATAAAAGAGACAACAATACCATAACAACAAACACAAAACAACAAATGATGAAGAATTTCACCCTTCGTGGGCTACATCTCTTGGTCTAGCTTCCAATGGCTGGCCTCTTTCATTATGCTCAAAAATATGTGTTTGCATCATTTTGCATTGCTCAAAATGCAAAAATATTGTCTCCAATGGCTCCAGAACAATCAAAACCCCTAGTTGGGCTCTTTCTGCACTCAAAAAGGTCAAAAATTGACTAAGTTCTGCTCCAGAGAATTTTTCCTGCTAATTGTCCTCTAATTCACACCCACCTACTATTCATTCTACAAATTCCACCTTTTATGGCCACGTGGAGTGAGAAATTCACCCCGCGCTGATGAGATTCGCATCGATTCAGGTGCAAATAGTCGCTTCATTAAATTGTCTAATAATGCCCACGAATCGATAAAAGCATGCCACTTGGCACAATTACTGTCATCGACTCGGGTTGGTTTTAACGATTCTCGTTGATTTCTAAACCCCGCTCGTGAACCAGAGTTGGTGATTGAGGTTGGGTTAACACCCACCATGGTTAAGTTTGAAACTTTTGTGTGCCATAAAAGTAAACCTGACCTCCGCTTATACGATGGTTTAGTTTTTTTAAGGGTTAGCTAATTGCACCATAACATATAACTTAACTTCCCATTCATCACTGTTACATGTGCTATGTAATACGTATAGACTGTCGGTGGTAAAGTTTGTTGAACATGGTGTTGCGGTGTATATCTGTTGAACTATGGTCTGGGGTCGGGGTTAACCCTGCACCCCTAGCTTCCTACCATGTGTCGTGGCTTAGGTGTATCGGGGGCCAAGGGTTAACCCTGGCCCCAACTCCCATTACAACATGCCATAAACCTTAAATATAACTCTCATTCTATGTATATCAAGGAACAAGTGTGGCGAACCGGTGGAGCTCGATGTTGTCGATTGCTAGGTATGTGGTTCGATTCCTATGGAGGAAGTTTTTCCTATATATAAAATTTTTCACCAATCTCGAGAGGCCACGTGGTGGCCATCCATTGGCCCACGTGGCCTCTCCTAATTCGACCATCTCAATTATCCTTCAACCAATGAATTATAGCAACCACCAACGAAACAGAATGTGACACTTATCACCATACCATTGGCCGATAGAAATACACAGTAAACTTCCCAATCATTACCTAGTCAGCGTACAGACTACTTATTAGGCATCCCTGCAACTGCATTTTTTAAATTTTAGTTGTTTTTAAAATCGTTCAGAACGTGATATTGAGAGCATACAACCCTAAATTCTCAACATTAAAAACTACATAAATTTGCATATATGAAGGTAAATCCAACCTGAAGGCATTATTACCAATCTTTTCCAAAATTATGAATGGACCATATTGAATTGGTTTCAGCTTTTTACCTTCTTCTTGGAGCCTCTCTTTGCGAATGTGAAGCCAAACTTTTTCAATGAATTGGAAACTATGATCCACACGATGCTTATGATTTCTTGTATTGTACTTGACTTGACTCTTTTCCAACTATTCTTGAAGTATTTGATGTACCAATAGAACGTGTTCAATGAATATTTTGGCCTTTTCTATGTCACTATGTCCATCAATAGTAACATCCTTCCCAAAGATAAAATCTAAAGGAGATTTTGGTAAGTATCCCAAGCATGCCTCAAATTGCAATGTTTGAGTCGATGAATGCTTGGCTCAGTTGTAAGCATGATGAATATAGTGCAAATGTTCATCCCACAACTTAGCGTGCTTGCTGCAATAACCATGAAGAAGATGTATCATTATTCTATTCACCACCTCTATTTGGCCATCTATTTATGGATGGAATGTTATGCTATTTTTCAATTTCGTGTACATGATTCCCCACAAGCTTGACCAAAAGTTCTTGACAAGCCTAGAATATCGATCACTAACAATGGATGTTGGTAACCCAAACTGTACCCACACATTCTAAATAATAACTGAGCAGTCTGTTCAGTTGTAACCTGCTTTTTACAAGGCATTAAAATAAACATTTTGTTGAACCTATCGACAACTACATAAAGATAATCATTACCTCTCCTAGACATAGGTATACATCCTAAAAAATTCATAAAAACACTCTCCCATGGACGGGAAGGTACTGGAAGTGGCGTATACAATCCAAAATTTCTATTGCTAGGCTTACCGATAGCACATAATGAACATCCTCTTACAAATCGTAACACACTTTCAAGCATACAAGGTGAGTAAAACACCTCTGTAATTGTGCCACTATCATACCTACACCAAAATGACCAAAAATAAGAGAATTATGTGCTTCCCTTATGATGTTGACTCTCTCTCCCTGTGTAATAGAAAGCTTGCCAAGATGATACAACAAGTTATCATGCACATGATAATCCAATGCCTTTACTTGGTTACCTTGACACAAATTCTCATATACATATTTGAAATCATTATCTAAAGAATATTGTTCAACAGAGACTTCATGCATGACAGAATTATGCTTAAGAATAATGGATGCACTAAAAATTTGTCTAGAAAGCATATCAACAACCTTGTTATAGATACCCTTCTTATACCAAATCACCAAGTGGAATTGTTAAATAAAACCCATCCATCTGAAGTGCCTCGCTTGTCGCAGCTTTGTTTTTTATTGCAATTATTGCAATGGATAATGATCTATGTGAATGATTGTTTCCTTACCCATCAAGTAATGTTTCCACGTTTTCACACTTTGCACCAATGCATACAATTCCTTGTCATATGTAGGATATTTAATCACTGCACCATTAAAAGTTTCTGAATGAAAACAAATGGGCTTACCACGTTTCATCAATATTCCGCCCATGGCATTGTCACTTGCATCAATCTGTATATCAAATGATAGTCTCAAGTCAGGAATTGCAAGTACAGGTGTTGAACTAATCTTTTCCCTCAATGAATCAAATTATTTTTGTTATTTGTGTCCCCACTGAAAAACCCGCTTCATACTTGTCAATGGAGTTGCAATGGAAGAAAAAATAGAAATATACTTTCTCCAATATTTTGTTGCTCCCAAAAAACTTCTAACCTCTATCACTCTCTTGTGCTTTTGAAAGTTCAAAATGACATCAACCTTGAAGGGATCTATTTTCAACTCACCTACTCCAACAATATGACCCAAGTAGACTAAATAAATTGTCCCAAATTTACATTTCGACATCTTTAAAAACAATTGTTATTTCTTCAAGACATCTAGCACTTGCTTGACGTGTGTGAAATGTCCTTCACGGGACTTGCTGAAAATTAATATGTCATCGAAGTAGACTATCACAAAGTCATTTAGAAAAGGCCTTAAAACATCAGTCATTACACGCATGAATGTAGCAAGAGCATTACAAATCCCAAAGGGCATAACCAACCATTCAAAAAAATTGTGCTTTTTGTTTATTTTTGTCTTCCATATGTCTCCTTCAGCGATTCTAATCTAATGATAGCCACTCCTCAAGTCCAAATCAGTGAAATACACAACATGTTTCAATTGAAGTAAATCATCAATTCTAGGAAGAGGGTAACATTTATTTAGCATAATCTTGTTCAATGCATGGAATTCCACACACCTGCACCATGTACCATCCTTCTTTGGCACAAAAACAATAGGTGAACTTATTGGCAATGCACTTGGTCGGATGATCCCCTTATCAAGCAACTCTTGGATTTGTTTCTTAATTTCTTCATTTTCCATCATTGACATCCCATACATGCCAATGTTAGGAAGAGGACAATATTGTTGCAATTCGATCTCATGTTGGATTCCTCTTTTGGAAGGCAATCCTTTAGGCTCTTGAAACATCTCATCATATTGGTTAACAACCTCAACCAAATCAGATTTCAACTTTGTATCACAACCTTGAAAGGCTTCATTCTGAACATAATTCTTGGGTTTGATCATCAAAAGTACAAAATTCTTGCTAGAGTTAACAAGTCTCTTCATTTATCTAGCATTCACAAGTGAAAGGTTTAGTTTCTTGTGATGTGCTCTAACAATGTACTCAATACCATCTTTAAAAAAATGATACTTGTTTTCATGTCGATGAAATATAGCTCTTTTGTCATAAAGATACAGGATTCCCAAAACAATACCACATATGTCTAATGGCACTACATCACATTCTACCTCATCAATGAAGTTTGCATTAATGGTGAATTTCAGTTTGAATTTTCTAGTTACTTGCAACTTTGCATTGTCACGCACCCAACCTAAAGGATAGGGTTTAGGATGAGGAATGGTTTCCAAATTCAACTTTTTGACAATGTTTTCATAACTGAGATTTGTTTGTGAGCCACTATCAATGTCAATTTTGTTATGTTTTGAGATAACTCTAATATGGAAAAGCTATATTCTTTCTTTTTCATTTTGAATTTCGTTGTGGCTATTTGAAGAACTAGTACTAGCAATGGATTCCTTACCTTTCAATACCATAGTTGTTACCTTTGTTTCATCTCCCGAATCAGATCCTAAATCATGTTGTGTAGTTGCAGATGTCCTTTTTTTTCCTTTGTTGTTGAAATTTTTGGGTCTCATCTCAAAATGTATTTTCCAACAGTGATCTTCATCGTGGCCTTCCTTTGAACAATTCTTGCATATTAATTTTTCTCCCTCTTTCTTAATGGAAGCAATTTTCTTCCCTTTTCCTTTTAATTTTACCCTTTCCTTTGTCTCCACCTTTAAATGGCTTTTTTTCCCTCTTGTGGAACATTTTACCCTTTTGCTTCTAGATGTGTTTCATGTACACAAACCTCATCTAAATTTGTAGGGTTAAACATGAGAATATTGTGTCTTAAGTAGCTATATAAAATTCCAATGTATTTGAGTAAAGTGTCTTGAGAGGATAAATATACACCCAATATCAATGCTCCCCTTCTAAACTCTTGGGTATAACTTTGCACACTTTGACCCTTTAATTTCCTAAAGTTTTTCCAATCCATGATAGCTTTCTACATGTATGCTAAAGTATAAAACTATATTCTTAATTCAGCAACAAAATCATTCCAAGAAGTTATGATCTTACCTCTTTTCTTGATGTCCTCTTGTGTTTTGGCTTCCCACCAAATGAGTGTTGCACTTTCCAACCTTAATGAAGCAAGATTAATTTTGGTTTCATCATATTTGATCCTTTTTATCCAAAAATACACTTCAAGTTGATGAACCCATTTATCTAATTTCTCAGCATTTACCTCTCCATTATACATAGGCAATTCAAACTTTATGTCAAGTTTTTCAAGAATGGATTTTTACCATGTCCCTTTGGAGAATGTGGAGGTGTTTGTGAAGGGGTTGAAGTAGATGATGATGATGGTGAAGATGAGGGTAAGGAGGAAGGTGGAGTTGGAGGTATTTTATCACCATTATCTCCATTCCATTTTGGAGACTTGTCTCCATTTCCTCCATCTCCCTTTGGATGATTTGAGCTCTCACCTTGTTTCAACCTTGAATTCATATCGTCATAGAGAAATTTCACCATCTCAATCATGTCAAAGAATTCTTTCCTAATATCCTTCTCATCCTCAGTCATATTATTAGGCTCTCCTTGATGTTCCATGACTGGTGAGGCTTTTGGTGAAACTGGTGGTGGATATTGTGGCAAATGTGCTCTCCTTGAACTAGCTTAAGGACTTTCTCCCACAAGTTTTCCTTCTCCTATTTTCAGTTGCAACCTTGTAAGCATCGGAAACACTTCCAACAAATTAAAACCTGAATACAACCAAAGAACCAAAGAACTGATACCAAACTGATCTGTATATGTAAACTTGAAGGTTTTTTATTAAAATTGCAAGTGGAATGTTTAGGGTTTTTATTCAATTATGTAAATTACATTAACACATAAAAGATTATTTTTATCTTAGTTTTTCAGAAATGAAGGAGACAACATTACCATAACAACAAACAAAAAACAACAAATTATGAAGGATTTCACCCCTCCTGGGCTACATCTCCTGGTCCAACTTCCAATGTTGGGCCTCTTTCATTATGCTAACCATCCTCCAATTCATTATGGCTCCAGTTCCAATGGCTCTAGAGAAATTTTCCTACTAATTTTCCTCCAATGGCTCTAGAGATTTTTCCTACTAATTATCCTACAATTCACACCCACATGCTATTTGTTCTACAAATTTCGCCTTTTTCGGCCACGTGGAGCGACAAATTTGTCCCACACAGGCGAGATTCGTGTCGGTTCGGCTGCAAATTTTCGCCTCACTAAATTGTATAATAATTCCCACGAACTGATAAAATCGCGCCACTAGGTGCAATTACCGTCATCGAATAGGGTTGGTTTGAACGATTCCTATCGATTTCTAAACCCCGCTCGTGAACCGAAGTTGGTGATTGAGGTTGGGTTAACACCCATCGTGGTTAATTTTGAAATTTTTGCGTGCTGTAAACATCAACTTGACCTCCATTTATACCATGGTTTGGTTCCATCGAGGGTTAGATAATTGCGTCATAACATATAACATAAATTCCCATTCATAATTGTTACATGTATTATGTAATACATATAGACTGTTGGTGGTAAAGTTTGTTGAACGTGGTGTTGCGGTGTATATCCATTTTACTATGGTCTGGTGTCGGGTTTAACCCCGCAACCCTGGCTACCCACCATGTTTCGTGGCTTGGGTGGACTGGGGGCCAGGGGTTAACCCCAACCCTGACCCCCATTACAACATTCCATAAACCCTAAATAAAACCCGCGTTCTATGTATATCAAGGAACAAGTGTGGCAGAAAAGTGGAGCTCGGTGCTGCCGGTTGGTAGGTCTATGGTTCAATTCCTATGGAGGAATTTTGGCCTATATACAAAATTGTGCACCAATCTCAGGAGGTGACGTGGTGTCCATCCATTAGCCCACGTGGCCTCTCTTGATTCGACCATCTCAATGACCCTTCAACCAATGGAATTACACCAACCACCAACGAACCAGAATGTGAAATGTGTCACCATACCATTGGACGATATAAATACACAGTCAACTTCCCAATTATTTCCTATTTAGTGTACGAACTGCTGAGTGGGCATCCCTGCAACTTCATTTTTTTAAATTTTATTTGTTTTGAAAGTCAGTCAAAACGTGATATCAGGAGCATACGATATCGATTTTGAGTGAAACGAGTTGTGTTTGATTCAGGGTGATGAAATCTTTGTTTTGGCGTCTGTTTCGAGATGTTTTGATCACTTTTAATTTTGATAATTTTATTGATCTACTTGAGTCAAGTAGTTGATAATAACATGATATAACCATGATGAATATGTGATATAGTGTGAGTTTATGATCTAACATATCTGTTGATGCATGATAGCATTATAGACAAGTTGATGACATGAATGAAGATGACTAAAGTGGATTCCCATTCAGAGGGAGAATCTCTCCATAATATTCTTACTCCTATTATCATTCGCATTATATATTATTTACTGTTGAAATATGATTTATGAGCATCAGTAGAAAAATATCTAACATTGTTGATCTACTGCAAAGTTTTGATATGAGGAAAGAATTTTTTCCCTTACTCTAAGCCTCAGTCACATGGAAGTAGGCTTACAGGTGTGACTGTACCTTTCAACCACACTGAAGTAAGCTCAAGGGTGGTACTGTAATCTCCCAACCACACACAGGAAGGTCAATGGGTGTGACTATGCCTCTAGGACACAAAAATGGAGTTTTGTGCATAAAATCAGATGTTCACCAGAAGGATGTCAGTCCTACAGACATGAAGTAGACAATTGAAAGTTCTATGAGCAGAAAAGTCTAGGTGTTTACTATAATATGAATATGTAGACTAAAATTGTGTTTGTATATGACCGAGATATGCATATAGATATCTCATTGTGTTTTGACCATTGAAGTATGTGCTACAAGAGTTTGACATGATTGGCTTATATAGACAAGTAGTGTTTGGATTTTAGACATAATGCTTGATAATGACTTAGAACTTTGACTTGATATATTATGAACTAATATCTCACTATGATAGAAAATTTTGGATTTGACCTAATGACTAATGATTTGATTTGACGACTAATGATTTGATTTGATGACGGATTTTTGAAAATCTATTGAAGAATTGTTGGAAAATAGAAATGCAAATACTTGGACACTTCGATTGAATTTCAATAAGTTATGAAGAGATATTGTTGAACTCAACTGGACAACAAACATTTGATTGAAGCATTGATGTTATGATTTAACAATTGTCCATATATATTGTACATAGAACCTGAGTCGATTCATGATTGAGCTAATTCATACATATAGAGTTTCCACTAAGTACTCTTCAAGTTATTGGCATTAGATTATCAATATTTGACATTTTTCCTATGATATGTGACATGATGATGTTTTGGGATGATAATTTCGTAGCTTTGAGCACGACCTAGGATGAGTACGATAATTTATAGCATGACTAGCTATGAGACATGATGAAGAAGATTTTTTAGATATGATTGAGAAAGTTTTGAATATGACTTAGATATATTGCGATGACAAAGAGTGGGATCTGACTGGCAAAGAATACCATATATAGCTAGGAATGAGATACCTTCATATATTGAGACAGTCTTGATGTACGAGGCAAGCTTAGGCTTGTGGTTGGAACCTCCTTGAGAGGGAGGATGATTATGGTATCCTTTTTGTGATATATATGTATATTTTTTCTAGCATGATATTTTATTTCATGTCATATATGAACAGGAGACAGTTATTATTGATACATTATGATTACCAAATATGAGTATGATGATATTTTTTTGATCTATAGAGAACATAATTTATCGAGAACACTGAGTCAATTATTCCTCCCCTATTTGAGCTCCCAAGGTATGGAATTGAGATAGAAGGCTCTCAGGGTTGAGGGAACTTTGGAAAATATGGAATCACCCATATCTATTACCCATAGGTTTGGAGATGTTTCTCCCCTATATACCAATATGGTTGGAGATGATTCTCCCCTATCTGGTCCATGCAGAGTATACCCTAGTTGGAATCATACCCACAAGCAAGGCTTGTTGGGAATACCGCTCCCCATATGGCCAACGAGTTGAAAGTGTACTTGGGGATGTACAACCCAAGTTGATTATGATGCAGGTGTTATACCGCATGACTATTCTGAGTTGATAATGAGCTCCCCGGTGTGATTCTAGGGTTGAAATATGCTCCCCTATGTGTTTTTATATCCTATTTCTTGATATTGGATTGTACTAGTATCTCCCCTATCATATTCTGAGTAGTATCCTGATGGACAAAGGGTGGTAGATTGAGCTCCCCTCCGATGTCAAAATTATTCTTCTTTTATATTTGATAATATTTAGCATATGAGCAGGGAAAATCAAGAGATAAGTAGGAATAATCAAAATATGAATTGATATGATCAGTGATGATACGATATAATAAGATACTTAAGATTGGATATGATATGATGACTGGATGCACATGACATGATGCAGGTGGAATTCTCCCTAGTTGAGAGGGAGTGTTAAAAATATTAAACTATAGTAAAATTCCACTTTATACAGCTCACTAAATGTAGATAATGATTGCATTTAATTCCTCTTTTCGGGAGGACCAAAATCGACCTAAATATCACTCAAATCGGATAAGGGAAAGTGTATTTATGTAGAAAATCTGACATATAAATATTTGATAAGGTCGACCGTAAAGTAAAGTGGACCCCCTTGGAAGGTTATAAGTACAAGTGACATCTACCTAATTTGGATATCATCATGATACATTCTTCTATCTTGGTTTTTGGCTCACACGGGTCTGAGGCTCATTCATGGAGGAATAGGTTCGCTCTGACGTGAAATTGCAGGGTCTGAAGCTCACATATTCATTTTAGGGTTTTGGGCCATAGTCGCATGCACAACACAGGAGGGATTCAACCGCAGTCACTCACACAAAAGCTCATCCATGCGACTGGAGCCTTCCAATCACATGGAAAACCCTCCATCCATGCAGCTGGGAGTTAGGGTTTCAATACTTTGGTTGAGAGAAATTGGGAAGCCACGGTTGCTTGAATAACATATTTAACGATGTGATTGAGGCCCTGAGATAGATCTCGGCAATCTGACCACAGACGCTCGCTTACAGTGTTTCATAAAGCGACCATAAAACTATAGTCACTCACATGACTCCTTCTACATATGACAATATCAGTCTTCCAAAGATTTCGCTCAATGACTGCAGAGTTCAAAATTTGACCTCAAACAATGACAGTTCATTACAGGCTTGAGAATCAGGATTTTGAGTATAAGCAGTGTTGGGTTCATTTCATGGATATTGTGTAGTTTTTTTTGTTGAATAGTTGTATGGATGAAGATATGGATCATTGTACTCTCTTTTGATGAATCATATGATGACGATCTAATAAGAAGAATAATTTGAAAGGGTTTTCGCCATAGTAGGTTTTTCGCTAATCTCTGGCCAATATTGGTGTCTCTATGTGTGAATGCACTTCTTCTATTGTTTCTTTATGTTCTGCTACATTGATGGTGATGATATTGTTCTTTCTACATAGTTTCATATGTTGTTGAATAATGATGTAAATATGAATAATTATATGATGTCATGGGGTTAATGTAATATGTTAATGAAGAAATGCAATTATCAAAGCAAACAACAAAATATCCCTAAGAAAAATTAACAAATGGAAATTTTATTTCAAAACAAAACCCACTTGGCATGCACATGTGTGAAATCTCATCAACAATATATCCCTAAGAAAAATTAACAAATGGAACTTTTATTTAAAAAAAAAACCCACTTGGCATACACATGTGTGAAATCTCATCGGGTGAAACTCAAAAGGTTATGTTCCAAACATTTTTATATCTTATATGTTTTACCATTGTTAATCTTCTTGGTTCTCAAGCCTTTAATATGTCTCGCACACATCACATTTAAATTTCACATAGCTCTCTACCTCTTATCAAAATTTAACCACCCATTTATCTCCACCTAACTTTACCCTAAATTTGGAAAACAAATTATATCAAAATTAAACATGAAACATGTTCGAATATTTTAGGGTTTTTTCATATATGGGTAAATTGGGAAAATTATTTTTACAAATATTTACTCCTAAATAGAAAAACAAAAGTAACTCAATTATTTTACATATAATAAGAAACACATAAAGTATATATTATACATGGAATAGTTTTACTTCAAAATTATTTTAAGAAAATAGTGATGTAACGAGGTAAGAAAAATTTAACCACCCATTTATCTCCACCTAACTTTAGGCTCTGTTTTTATTATTGGTTTTGCCTGGAATTTGGAAAACAAATTATGTCAAAATTAAAAATGAAACATGTTCCAATATTTTAGGCTTTTTTCATATATGGGTAAATTGGGAAAATTATTTTTACAGATACCTACTCCTAAATAGAAAAACAAAAAGTAACTCAATTATTTTACATATAATAAGAGGCACATGTAATACCCATTTATCTCCACCTAATTTTACGCTCTCTTTTTATTATTGGTTTTTCTGGAATTTGGAAAAAAAATTATATCAAAATTACAACTTGACGAGCTCTCCATAAACAAGGTCAACCTTAAATCTCTTAGTTACCACAAACTCACATTATTTTGATCACCGATTGAGTTACCCCCGAGATGAAATTTAAGTCATTTCATTTCTAAATCATTGTGTGACTTTTAAAGAATTAATTCTCCTTTTTATGTGATGTATGAAGGTTAATGGGAGATAGCTTAAATATTGAGGACACAAATATTTTAACTTGATTGGAATAAGTTACAACAAATAAATAATATATTTTACTAAATGACCATGGATTCAACAAGAAGCCATTAATCTAAATTACCATTAAGGGAGAATTTATAAATACAAAAATGCTGAACCAACTTGGAATAGAATAAAAAGGTCTAAAAGCCATCAAAAGAAGGGATTTTTTTTATGTAGGGGCAGGAGACTATAATCAAAAGAGCATTGTAGGCCAAATTTTTAGGTAGTAGATCAAAGATAAACTAATGGATTTATCTCCCATAATGCAGATTCGATCAATCTCTTCTTACTGTGAATGTAAAAAAAATCTTATGTGAATTCAAAATCTTTTCATTACTTCTATGTAATCATACAACTTTGTAAGATCACAATTTATTCAATGAAGTAATTATTCACATACTATGTTCATGTATTAATGTTTCCTTGACAAGTTTAGTTATTAATTAAATTATTACAAAGAAATATACATATTTCCTAACTATTTTTTAACATTTTGATTAGGTTTTGATTTATATATCTTCTTGGAACTTCCAGATTGGTTTGATATACATTATCGTTGATTAGTCATGGTAGATATATTTTTCAAAAATTAAAGCTTGTATATTTTATGATTGTTTTGTAAGTCATAAAATTTACATGGCCGATTAATTGTTTTCACACATACAATGAATTGCTTGATAAATTTAGTATACTTTATACTATTAAATGTATGTGGGAGTACTAATGTTATGGCCATTTATATTCAATATATATATGCATTATTTTATGTCAGTGAATACCAATGCAATTCTCTTAGGTATAGCCTTCTTCCTAACCTATCACCTTTCTACTTTAAGGAATTTTTGTTATGGGATGAATCCTACTATTAGATATTTTTCGATCAACATGTTTTAATTCGAGTGTTTATTATATCCACTATGTTATTAATTCTTCACTCTTATTTTTATATGTCATTATTAATCTAGAAATATAACATTCTAAAACTACTGTTCCAAAATATTTTGGGCGATTATTATATGTGTATATCGAGGGTCACCACCTCAAGTCCAAGGAGCTAGTGTAGTACCTAAAGCGAGGAAGTCTTATTGACCTCCATTGGGTGCCCTGGCATCGATCCTTAAAAGGTCCAATATGGGGAACAACATCCTTTTTGGCACCATTGTAGGGGACCAAAGAGAAAAGTATTATTTTCCCTGAGAAATGACAAACAATTAAACCTGTGACCTGGTGGTGAATAGGAACAAAATAACATGCACATGTTATTTTTCAAGAAAATATTTATTTTTTTAAGTTTCACCTGGAGACTCGTTATTTTTTTTTTTTTGTATTGTTTGTATTGCTTCAATGAATATGTACATCAGCACTCAATTGATGAATAACATTTTCAAACAAGTGGTTCAGTCTTTCAGTCATATTCTACCAACGAAATGGTATGTGATGATGTCTTCAACAAATTTGGATTTTTTTCATTTGATCTTCATGTTGATTATTCAAAACACGCTAGTACGATAAGATGTGGGATCACCACTCACAACATTAGTTATTGATCTTAGGTGCCCACAGAAAAGATTTCTACAACATAATTATGAAGAATTACATGTAACAAATCATGAATGAGACATATATGTGATTCACATTAATTATATCATCAGTTACTAAATGTAATCCATTATCAATTACAAAAACGGATATAATGCATTTTAAAAAGAGGCATTAATCACATTGACAATAAAAAAAAATTATTTTTGAATACAAATTGACTCTATGCCCAATGTATAAAGGCATAGGGTCTACAGTTATTACTACCTCACAGGGAAGTACCATCCCTAGTAGGAGCTAAATCTTGTAGCCCAATGTGACATCCCCTTGTTAATATTTTTCCATTGTAAATAAATTTTAATTAGTTAAAGGCTGAGAGAAGGGACACAAATTCTAGATTTCTTGAGGAGGGAGATTACTAGAGGAATGGATTGTTTTAAATATTAGTCCTGGTTGGGTGAGTGGTTTAAATTGGAATGATTGAGCAATAAATTTAACTAAAAAGAAGAGGATAGGTCTAGGTGTCCTTTAATCTCCAACATCAACCAAGAAGAGGAAAAAATATTAATGGAACAATGGTTTACATTTTCTTGAGGGGTTTATTGGTGTGGATCTAGGATAAAGACACGGGTAGGCCTATTTGGGGGAAAGGGGTTTCCCACAAGATCATGTAGAGGATATGCATACAAAGTAAGAGAAGGGAACTCTCACTTTACCATGAGAGAGAAGAGAGATTATTCGTTGGCCATTAGAGAAGAGTGCTACAAAAAATTCCTCCAAGGGGGAGAGGTGAGAGCACAGAGAAGGCAAAGATCAAAGTTTGCAACAATCTTTCTCTTCAGAGAATAAACCGGTTGAAAAAACCTCATAGAGGCTTGTTGGGTAAAAATAAATATAGAGAGAAATGGCTTGCCCATAAGGATAAATAACCCACTGGAAGCTTGTGGATTGAAGAACATGCGGGAGTGGTAAGAGACACATGGTGCTTGTGAGGGTTGAATAACCACCAACAGTTTCCTTGGGGCTGAATCTCTAGTGCTTTAGTCACCGATGAACCACATAGAGAGGTGAACTCTTTTCCCATCAGTATCTTATCCACTAATGAACCTTTCTCAACGTGGAATCTCTTCTCCTAAAAGTGAGTTGAAACTATTTGTATTGTGGTATCCTGGTATGGATGACAATTAAATATGAAAAGTGCGAAAAGAAAGAGTGAAAGATTGTGTAGCTGGTGGATGAAGGTAGAGTGTCCTTGTGACTTCATGTTTCAATGGTTAATATTGGTGAACTTCCTCTCAAAAGTACTCCACCTCAAGCACTGGAATCTAGCTCAGGGGTGACAACTACAAGTAATTATGGTTATAGCTTGTCTATGGTTGGGTGGAGAGTTATATTCCCACCCTTAGTTGTTATATCTCTTATAAGATAAGTATTCCCTTATGTTCTATGATTTTTAATATTACATCTATGAGTATTGTGTCAAATTATTGTTATGTTAATTATTGAGAAGTGATATTTCTTGCATAAATGAAAAACGCATAATTCATGTGTTGAAATGATCTTGAATATCCTCCTTCATAAATGGTTTATTCATGTAATTATCCTAAGTTTATGGATTTTCATATGTGATTTGTGTGTGAAGAGGTGCATAACCTTTGGTAATAAATTGGTTGGCTGAATGAAATGAAGAGACTATAAAAATATTCCTACATTTACAAGTCGGGTTGGTTCGATTTCTTACAAGCTCAAAAGGGATAATGATAGTATGCGCGCACACACACACACACACAATGTGCACTAAGGTAAGAGTCCCTTGAAAAAAACCATCGGGTTCAAGCTTATTCATATAGACCGAGTGGAAGTCGATCCTTAGTACTCTTAGTGCTCGGGTTCTAAACCACAACAATGTATATACAATAGAATTTCTATGATCGAGCCCAAGCGCTAGAAGATAGCTCGAAGCATTCAAATTTCACTCATTTTCATTGTTACGATGTGAGGAAAGGAGCGATAATGCCATTTTGTGGAGGCTTCTCCTTCGCAGAGCACCATTGCGAGAGGGTGGGATATATGGTGCATGTGACTCGGGCTAGAGTGCTTTGGTACATACACATATCTAACGATGGATATTTCACTGGTGAGCAGATGGTGGGGATCTAAAAGAAGACCCCCCCCCCCCCCCCCTCCTTCTTCGTACCAAATGAATTTGGGCCCTACATACCATTGATTGGGTGGAAATGAGACAGGTTTATTGGATTCAAGTGACAGAAATGGTATCAAAACTATGAATTTGGACCCCCCTAGTGATGTCATAGGGAGGAGGGGAGTTCACTATCAAATCAGAACCATAAAATTCATGACTTCCTTCGTCATCAGATCAATACGTTTAGGATCGATGACATCACTCGATACCTCGTTCCCAATATATTTTTAATGTAGCACTTGGTAGGAGCGTCGGGATTAAGGTCCAGGGTGACGTGGCATGTGGGCCCGTTAAGTGGGATAAGTGTGGCGAGGTGTAAATTTGTTGGAATATGATTAAAAGGGGGTAGCAGGCTTTAATGCGTTGTGTGTAATTCCACGTATCTCAAAAGATTGTCCCTAGAAGTATCAGTAGGGAGAAATATCAAGGCCTGTTGGGATTCAAATCCTATGGTAACATGGCCATAGAGGGCTAGCACCAATGTACTTTGCATACATCACATATGTTTTGTAGGTTGGTTTGCATGGACCACAGAAATGGGACTATATGTGACTTGGTATGAGCAGGTCGACAACTACCGGCTAGCATGACTTGGCAATTGCATTGTACATCCACGTGGGTGCCACATGGAAGTTTAAATGACATGGCATTATTTGATAGCCTAGCTTTAAATGACCATATATTCTGATATGAATTTTGGATCAGGGAAAAATTTGTATCAATGGAAATCTCTCGAAGATATAGACACATTGGTGTTATCCATTTTAAGTTTAAAAGAAGTTGAAAAAGTTCAATAAATTTAGATCCCATTTCCATGATGTGTCTATGGGAGTTAGGTCTTCAAGGTAACCGCAAAGGCCCAAAGAGATGAAATTCAATGACCCCAAGAATAGGAAAGAGTGGTAAAATATAGAACCAACAGACAAGGGAAAAAATAGTAAAATGGTGCAGTATATCTTTGACCAATCACAACATGGACATGAGAGGAAAGATCAGTTGAAAAATGAGGAGGGGCAGAATCTCCTAAATGGGTGGATACGCTAAGAAGCCTAAGAGCATAAATAAGGAGTTGTAAAGCTGAAAATGAGAGGCTTTTCAGAGCACAAGAAAGGAAAATTGAAGCCAATGCAACCATATTGCAAATCCTATTAGACCTCCAAATACAGAGGCAAAATGAGCTGGGGACTAGCCATAGTGGCATACAAATCCCATTGTGCCAGCATGAAAGAACGAATGGGTTGAATGAGAGCATATCTATAAATAGGCACCAATTTTCCAATGAATACACCGTGAAAGGAGGAATTTGTTAAGTACACCACAAGGGAACTAAAGCACCCATGAGCAGCAGTATGAGGACACTCATAGAAGGCCACATCATCATCACTATCATCATCATCATGGGAGAATAAGGGGAAAAAATTATATACTATAGGATTTTAAAAAGGTTAAGCCTCCTACCTTTGATGGTGAAATGAGGAAATGAGAAGATGTTGAATCCTGACTGCTGAGAATGAATAAGTTCTTTTGATTCCACGATCATTCAGAAAACATGAAGGAAAAAGTAGCTACTTTCAAACCTAAGAGGCAAGGCTAATATATGGTGGGAAGGTCTGGAAAATTTAAAGGGAATAATGGAGGAAGAATTGTCCTAGAAGGATTTTGAGGATTATTTCATCAGCAAATATCTATCTGAGAGATACTTTGACAGCAAGGTGAAGGATTTTTATGAGCTCATATTAGGACAAATGACATACAGTGAGTACACCTCCAAATTATTAGAGTTTTAAGGTATGTTCCCTACCTTAAGGAGGAAAAAGAAAATATTCAGAGGTATGTTAGTGAACTACCACAATCCTGCAAGGATAGAACTGAATATAATGAGCCCAAGACAGTAGAGGATGGAATTCAAAAACTAAAGCATTGCTGCGAGTAGTCTAGGAATAGGCCTAAATATAAATCACAATGGAGATTCAGGGGAAATGCCAAGTTTAAAGGGAAAAATAAAAATACAACCAAGGGAGTAAGTGTGACCCATGTTAACTAAGAAAACCAACATAAGTCCAATGTTTCCAGAAAATTTCATTCTACTCAAAATGAATCCAAAATTTATGGGAAGGTTCCATATAAGTGTTGGACTGGTGGAGGAAATCACCTAAGGAAATATTTCCCACAATGCAAGAATTTTGGCCCGAGGTTGTATAACACGAAAGAGGCATAGACAATGAAGGATATATCTCAAAGTGTAACCAACTATAGTAGATAATAGCCAAGTTAATCATCGGGTAGAAATTATAGAGGTGGAAGGTATGCTCCATAAGCAAAACATTTCAATTTTGATTTACCTTGGTTCAAAATTCAGTTACATAAATACTACAGTTGTTGAGAGATGCACACTAATGAAGGAAGCACACAATGAGTCTTGGCTAGTTCAACTAGCCATAAGGACAAAAAGAAGAGTGGATTATTGGGTGAAGGTTTTCCCAATTGAATTAAATGGGATGCCAACAATGGCAAACCTCAAAGTGTTTCCATTGCGAGCATATAACGTATACTTGGGCATGGATAGGTTATATGTGCATCAAACCAAGGTAGATTATTTTGAAAATACTATCGAATGCTTGGAAGAAGCTAGAGAGCTTAGAGTATTATGTGGAAATTTGAAACCCACATCAGTGAGATTAATTTGAGCCATGCAAGCCAAGAGAAGTTGAAAAAAAGGATTCCTTTCATTTGTTGTGAAAATATCCAACAAGGTTGAAGCTAATCACAATTTCGAGGATGATGACCATGATATGTTAAGAAAATACCCTAAATTTGTAGCAGTTTTTAGATTTATTCCCTGAAGAAATTATTGGTTTTCCTCCTCATCACTTTTCCATCGAATTATGATAGGAGTAGATAGAGCATCCAAAGCCCCGTATAGAATGAGCACTCCAGAATTAGTTGAGATGAAGTTACAACTCAAGGAGATGTTGGACATGGGCTACATAAGGCCAGTGTGTCTCCATGGGGAGCATCGGTTCTGTATGTTAATAAGTGTTGTTTTTCCATGATACTAGAGTCTAGGTTAGAATCTTACAATCACTAAAGCTACTAATCCAAGTATCACAAAAAACTACTTTGCATAGTGAAACAATAAATATAGCAGTAAATCTACTAATGCAGAAAATATACAAAAAATTTTACAATTTTACAACAACCCAACATCGTTATATTAATAAAATTGTTAACACAAGTAACTAGGGCTCTAGTACTAGCGATAATGGTGCTCATACATCCACTAGTACAAGAATACAAGAACAAGATGCATTGATGATCTAGCTTATGTAGATCTCAATCACAGTTTCTTTGTTGTATCTTGAACACATTGTGGGTCCTTCTCTTTTGTTCTGCAACACTGCCTCTATCGATGCACCATCTCCTTTAGGGCACTGAGCTCAGTTCTCCAATCTACCCTCTAGCTGATCATAGTTCCATCTACAATCAACACGTAGGGCCTCCACGCTCACTAGTTGCTCCTTCATCCTTCAAGCCCATAACACTTTATGTCTTCTTTCCCACTATTTATCCTCATATACTTTGGTATTTATTCCCACTATTATCTTTTGGCATTGCTCCAATGAAGGAAAACATATGGCAAGAGGGTTGCCACCTATCACAACTAGAAGTCCTTCTCTACCAATGAACTAGGGTTATCTAAAACTACTAATTATCAGACCTTGATCTTATTCAATATCTACCTCATCTAGAAGCACTAGTGTCCTTCCTAAAGTATGCACTTAGGGCACACTTGGTCCACTCTCTTGCTGCCCTCCAACAGTCCACAAGTGTCCAATCCAACTGTACAATCTGGACTACCATCCACTAACATCTACTCAACTCAAACACATCAACAAATACATACCTTTCACTCCTCATGGGTTGGTGTAGAATTTTATAGGTCCAATGCAATAGTTAGGGTTTTTTTCACTCTATAAAAAAACTTATTTTCACCTCTCAAACCTCATCCACAGTTGCAGTCTTCCTTCTCCAATTTGTTTCTTTTACTAGTTGTTTTTCTAGGCTAATCCACACCCTCAAACAAGCCTTTCACCCCCCTGTTATAGGAAGGATAGGACCTTCATCCTACCTGTTCCCATAGTCCTAGGATGTGACTCGATTTTAGAGAGAAAATCACACATAAAACACTCGAAAAACCTGCACAGATTATCCCCCAACCATGTGACCAAGCTACTAGATCACTGCGGCCTTCTCAACGACCACAAAGGCCATGATATTTATTTGTAACCTCCTTTGGTGTTGTATTTATATGAGAGATGCACTTTGGATGTGTGTTTGAGCTCTCACAATCACCTTATATTTATATGTTTCTCAAGGGCTCAACAAACTACCTTTGTCAGCTTACATTAGCTCTACCTAACGTGACTTATTCTTGTGCAAACCCACCAATGACATATAAAATTAATTTATCATGTTATAAACCTCTAATTTTAGTGATTTTTGTTGCCCCTTACTCCTTTGGGGATCCCCTAACACCTCCAACTATCAAATCACTCAAAGTCCACTTTGTTTTGACCCAACTACTTTGGGTGAAAAACCCCAAGCCTGGGTTCTGATCAGGAGATCAAGTCTTATGCTCAAAAATTAAAGTGATTGAAATAGTTCTAAACCTAAGCGACCGGAAAGGTCTCGTTGTTGTGATTCCAGTGCCATGAACGATTCGAAAAACCGATGTCGTATGAGGAAGATATCGTGTTTTGTTTGTTTTCCCAAACAGTAAAATTTTGGTGACTGGATGCCCAGTCAGCATGGAGGTATAGTCAGCTGAATGTACTTGGAATATTCCATTTTTCTCCACGGCTAATAGGACGGTGCCATGTGGCTCAATCTGGGCCATTGGATGTTGATGGTACGAATTTGATCTAGACTGTTGTTGGGTTTATGTGGGAGCCAGTGAATGAGCGACACGTGGCCAGCCCGGAGGCTGCCACGTGTCCTTAGAATGGTTGTGTAAAATTTATTTGGAGCTCCAGAGGGTCGAACCCGCGGCCTCCTGTCCACCCGCAAGATTTTTTACCAATCCGCCTACACAATGTTTCTTAACCATATACAATGTGAAATTAATGTTATGGTTTGAATGTTTTACAATTAGAGGCCTGCAAACATATGTAATTTACAATTTTGAGCATAATGAGAAAGAGGGACATGCCACTAGGAGTTGGACCAGTAGATGTAGCCCAGGAGGGGTGAACTACTTCATCATGCCTACTGTGTAAAACTTATGTGTGAATGTTTTTCACTGTTATGCAATATTGTTTAGTGTTTTTAAGGCTTATTTACATGCTTAAAGTTCACTAATTCATCTAATTTTCATGGTTAAAACTCTCATATCAAGTTGGTATCAGAGCTAGAGTTTTATCTCTGGTGTTTTTATGTGCAAGTATTTGTTAACTATTTGCAAGGGTTTTCATGCTTACTAGGCTCAATCTTAAGAGAGGAGAAGGAAAATTGGTGGAAGAAAGAGGTTATCAAAGTGAGCCACAACAAAGAAGGGCAATATTTCCACATTCTCCACCACCTAATTCACCTCCAAGAGAAGCAGAAGCAGCATCAAGCATGCCTCCAGGAGAAGAAGAAACCCATGAAGAGGTGGATCCCAAAGAGGAAGAAAGAGTGTTCAGGAAATCATTCCTTGACATGACTGAAATGGTGAGAGTCCTTTATCAAGAATGGAATGAAATACTAGAAGGAGAAGGATCCAAACTTCACAAGGAAGGTTAGGGATCATCAAGAGGTCACAATGATGAAGATAAATCCAAGAAGGGTAATGGAGGAAATGGAGACAGTGGAAAGTCACCATCCTCACCCTCATCATCGTCATCCTCTACTCATCTTCAGTACACCAGTCACACAAGTCAAAGAACATTGGTAAAATTCCTTTTCTAAAATTTGATGTTAAGTTTGAATTGCCAATGTTTAATGGTGAAGTCAATGCAGAAAAGCTTGATAATTGGATTAGGAAATTGGAGGTCTATTTGAGAATTCATAACCTTCATGACGATGACACCAAAATCCAACTAGCTTCATTGAGGATGGAAGGCGTAGCTCTTGTTTGGTGGGAAGCCAAGACAAAGGAGGAGATCAAAAAACATGGTAAGATTATTCTATCATGGAATTATTTCATTGCTACAATAAAACAACAGTTTTATCCATTAGCTCACATGCAAAAATCCATAATGAACTGGAAAAAATTTAGACAATTGAAAGGACAAAATGTACAAGACTACACCCAAGAATTTAGGATAAGAGCTCTCTTATTAGGGGTCGATTTGCAGAGTCAAGATACTTTGATCAAGTACATAGGGGGCTTACATAGCTACCTTATACATACTATCCTCATGTTTAATTCGTCAAGCCTAGATGAGGTATGTGTTCAATCTACACATTTAGAGGCTAGAGGGAAAAATACTTTTGAAGAGGGTAGAAACAAACCTTTTAAGGGGAAAAAAAAAGAGAAGACCTCAAAGGGAAAAGGCAAAAAGAATGCATCTGTCAAGAAATAGGGTGAGAAAGTGGTTTGTAAACATTTTTCAAGAGAAGGCCATGAAGAGAAAAAATGTTGGAAAATATATCCTGAAAATAGACCCAAATTTAACAATAACAGAGGGAAGCAGAAAATTGCAGCTACAACTCAACATGACTTAGGAGAGGATTCAGGTGATGAAACTAAAATTACAGCCATGGGATTGAAGAACATAAAGGGGAAATAAATTGAAACAAAACCCAGTACGAGTACTTCAAACTGTCACATAGAAGCTCCAAACGAAGAAGAGAGAATTGAACTGTTTCATGTGAGGGTCATATCCAAACATACAAATATTGATACACTGTTTGACAGTGGTTCACAAGTGAATTTAATCTCTGAAGACTTGGTCAAGAAACTTAATCTTGAGACCATTCCACATCCAAAACCATATCCACTTGGGTGGATTTGTAAGGATGCAAATTTACAGGTTTCAAAGAAGTGCATATTGCACTTTGCAATAACTACACATTTTCTTGACGCAGTTGAATTAGATGTGGTTCCACTTGATATTACAGGTGTTGTGTTGGGAAAACCTTACTTGTATGACAGGAAAGCTATATTCCATCACCATGAGAACAAATACTATTTATTCAAATATGGGAAGGAGTACATTGTTATAGCACATCGCATGAAGACGAATATTGCAATGGTAAATGTTGGACAGGTAAAAAGGTTGGTGAATTCAAGTAAGAATTTTGTTCTTCCAATGATTAAGCTTAAAGCTAATGTTAATCATGAGTCATTTGAAGATTGTGATCCTAAGTTGAAATCAGATTTAGTTGATTTAGTTGATGCACATCATGAGATGTTTCAGGAGCCAACAGGATTTCCTTGTAAAAGGGAGATTCAACATGAGATTCAGTTTCAGCAAGATTGTCCTCTTCCAAACATCGGCATGTATCGCATGTCGATAATGGAGAATTTTGAAATAAAGAGGCAAATCAAGGACTTGTTGGACAAGGGACTCATAAGGCCAAGCACTTCTCCATGCAGTTCACCTATAGTCCTAATTCTGAAGAAAGATGGGACTTGGTGCATGTGTGTCGACTTCAGAGCTTTGAACAAGATAGCAATAAAGAATCGATACCCACTCCCAAGGATAGTTTATTTGTTAGATCAGCTAAAAGAAGCAAAGTATTTCACTAAGTTAGATTTACGAAGTGGATATCATCAAGTAAGAATTGCAGAAACTAACATATGGAAGGTTGCATTCAAAACCAAATAAGGACTCTTGGAGTGGTTGGTTATGTCGTTTGGTTTGTGTAATGCACCGGCGACTTTCATGCGTGTGATGGATAATGTTTTGCGTCCATTTCTTGATGACTTTGTGATTGTGTATTTAGATGATATACTCATTTTCGGCAAAACAAGAGAAGAGCATGTCTTGCATGTAAAGAGGGTACTTGATGTTTTGAAGAAAGAGAAATTATATCTTAAGATGTCTAAGTGCGAATTTGGAAAGATTTCTTTGGTTTATTTGGGACACATTGTAGGAGGAGGCGCATTGAGATATGATCCTTCTAAAGTGGAAGCCATTGTGAATTGGCTCACTCCCAAATCAGTAACAAAGGTAAGAAGTTTTTTAGGCGCAGCTCAGTATTGGAGAAAGTTTATTGCTAACTTTTCTGCCATAGCAACTCCTATGCATGCAGTGACAAGTGTGAAGAAAGGCTTCCAATGGGGAGGAAAACAGCAGCAATATTTTGAAGCTTAAAAGAAAATATTATTTCAGCTCCGGTTCTTGCATTACCAGATTTGAGACAGCCATTCGAGATACAGACCGATGCTAGTGATTATGCCATGGGCGCAGTACTTTTGCAGCATGGTAAGCCTATCACTTTTCATTCTGAAACATTCAATGGTGTTGTAATCAATTATCCAACATATGAAAAAGAGTTTTATGCATTGGTACAAAGTGTCAAGAAGTGAAAACACTACTTGATGGGTAAAGATACGATTATTCATACCGATCACCAAGCGCTACAGTATTTGCAGTTGCAAACAAAATTGCAGCAATCACGACATTTCAGGTGGATGGGATTTCTTCAACAATTTCACTTGGTTATAAGGTACAAGAAAGGAATTTTCAATAAATTTGCTGATATGCTTTCAAGACAAATTATAAGTGCTTCTACTTTGCTTAAAAATGATTCTATTGTACATGAGAGTTACATAGAACAGTATGCATCTGATGTTGATTTTAAAGATGTGTATGCTAGTTTAAGTGAAGGGAATCAAGTTGAGGAAAATGATTATCACTTGCATAACAATTTTTTGTTTCATTTGGTCAAGTTGTGTATACCACAAGGAGAGAGACTTAGTGTCATGTGAGAGGCTCATTCGTCTCTTATTGCTGGTCACTTTGGGGTAAGAAAAACAGTGGCACATCTACAGAGGTATTGTTATTGGTATCACATGATAGATAGTGTGTCACATTTTATAAGATGATTTTCTATGTGTGCTACAAGAAAGCCTAGCAATAGGAATCTTGGGTTGTACACGCCACTACCAGTACCATCAAGGCCATGGGAGAGTGTCTCCATGGACTTTGTTGGAGTTCTACCTATGTCAAGAAAACAACATGATTATCTTTATGTAGTTGTGGATAGATTCAGTAAAATGTGTATACTTATGCCATGTAAGAAAACCATTACTGCTGAAAAAATTGTTGAACTTTATTTTCAACATGTATGGGTTCATTTTGGTTTGCCAACTTATATTTTTAGTGACATGGATTCCAGGTTCGTTGGGAATTTTTGGTCCAATCTTCGGAAGATGATGGACACAAAGTTGAAAAAGAGTACTGCATTTCATTCGCAAACTGATGGCTAAGTCGAGGTGGTGAACAGAACCATTGTGCATCTATTGAGAGGATATTGTAGCAAGCATCCCAAGTTGTGGGATGAAAAACTACATTACATTCATCACACTTACAACCAGGCCAAGCACTCTTCCACAAATACTTCACCTTTTGAAGCCTGCTTTGGGTATTTTCCGAAATCGCCATTAGACTTCATATTTGAGAAGGATGTTGCAATTTATGGGCATAGTGATATTGAAAAAGCTCGAAAGCTCATTGAGAAAATTCAGATTATTCATCAACGATTTCAAGAACAACTTGAGAAGAGTCAAAGCAAGTACAAGGAGGGGCATGACAAACATAGAGTTGATCACAAGTTTCAAGAAGAAGATGAAGCATGGTTACACAAAAGAAAATAAAGGATGCAAGGAGAAGGTAAAAAGCTCAAGCCTATTCGTTATGGTCCATTCAAGATTATTAAACAAGTTGGTAATAATGCATTTCAACTTGACTTGCCTTCATATATGAAAATGTATTCAGTTGTCAATGTGGAGAATTTACGTTTGTATGACCCTTCGTTGATTGATGATCAAGGGAGTGACATTCAGTTTCCATTAATATAAAATTTCTCGCCAGAATTTCTGGACGAGCTCAAGGAGGATTCCAAACTTGATAGGAGGACACACACTTCTAAAAGGGGAAGTGTTGATTATCTTCGGATTAGGATCAAGGGTAGCAAACCAAGTAAGGAAATATGGATGGAAGTGGAAAAGGTGAGGGAGTTGTTCCCTCATATTCTGAACAGGTGATTAAAGTATTTTGGGGTCCAAAAGCTTCCCAATGGGGATGTGTGATCAGGCTATCAAGTCTTATGCTAAAAAATGAAAGTGCTTGAAATAGGTCCGAACCTGAGCAACCAGAAAGGTCTCATCATTGCGATTTCGGCACCGCGAACGGTTTGAAAAACCAATGTCGTATGAGGAAGATATCGCGTTCTCTTCGTTTTCCCAAATATAAAAATTTTGGTGACTGGATGCCCAATCAGCATGCAGGTACAATCAACAAAATATACTTGGAATATTTCGTTTTTCTCCGGAGCTAATAGGATGGCACCACGTGGCTCAATCTGGGCAGTTGGATGTTGATGGTACGAAGTTGATCTGGACCGTTGATGGGTTTATGTGGGAGCCAATGGATGAGTGACACGTGGCTAGCCCGGAGGCTACCACATGTCCTCAGAATGGTTCTGTAAAATTTATTTGGAGCTTTGGAGGGTCGAACCCGCGACCTCCTATCCGCCCGCAAGATTTTTTACCAATCCACCTACACAATGTTTCTTAACCATATACAATGCGAAATTAATGTTATGGTTTGAATGTTTTAGCATTGAGGGCTAGGGAGGCTAGCCCCGAAGGGCCGACCCCCCTCTCATGTAACCCGACGCCCAAAACCACATCCTCCGCCCTAACCACAACATCAAACTAAACCGTCGCGATGATGTTGTTCACATGCAAGGGTTAAAACTAATATTACAGTTGGGTGTTGACACGGCGGTTAATTCGGTGGGTTTTGTAACGGATGTTCACATGCGTAGTGTAATGTTAAATGCGATGGTTAAATATTACGGAACCTCGTATCTCCCGGTTCCAACCTTAATGGCAAAGTTCAAACGGTTAGTGCGGAGGTTACGGCAGGGTTGGCATGTGACCACCCCGCCACTACCACTTAATGCCATGTTAAACCGTTCGTTATATTTGGAGTGCACCCCTAAGTTTAAGTTTTAGCCATCAATTTAACTTCAGTTAACTATCTGTCTCCACATTTAGTGGAGATTTTCCAGCTGTCATTGGGAAAAATGCATGGGGAGGTCAATTTTCGACCAATTTTTTGGAAACAAGAGTCTACCTAGACTAAGCATTCTGGAGGCATTGGTGCAGAGAAAAAAGCCATTAGAGGCCTGCAAACATATGTAATTTAAAATTTTGAGCATAATGACAAAGAGGGACATGCCATTGGGAGATGGACCAGCAGATGTAGCCTAGGAGGGGTGAACTACTTCATCATGCCTACAATGTAAAACTTATGTGTGAATGTTTTTCTCTATTATGCACTGTTTTTCAGTGTTTTTAAGGCTTATTTACATGCTTAAAGTTCACCAATTCATCTAATTTTCATGGTTAAAACTCTCATACCTTAAGAAAACTTATGGAGACAATTTGTACATGTTTATTTAACTTAAATGACACTTAGCACAGCAGAACTAATACACTCCTTTCAGATCAGGTTCTAAGCCCACAAATAACTTTTGTGGCGCTCCAACCTCCAACCCTAAGGCTTGGAGTACCTCACAAGCTACCAAATCTCAATAATAATAAGGATGACACACTAAGGTTGTGCATTGATTGCTGGCAACTAAATAAGGTGACCATCAAGAACAATTATCCATTGGCACAAATTGATGATTTATTCGATCAGTTAAGAGGAGAAATAATATTCTCCAAAATTGATCTAAGATGAGGCTTATCATGAGGTGCACATGAAAGATGAGGATATCCATAAAACTACCTTTAGAACAATGCATGGGCATTGTGAATTCGTGGTAGTGCCATTTTGGCTTACCAATGCACCTACAACTTTTATATGCCCTATGAACAATATGTTGTGCACTTATTTGGATAATTTTGTTGTAGTCTTCATTGATGACATTTTGGTCCATTCAAAGACCAAGGAGGAGCATGAAGAACATTAAGTCACAGTACTACAATTGCTAAGAGAGCATAAGCTTTATGCAAAGCTTAGTAAATGTAATTTCTTTCACTCAAAATTTCATTACTTGGGACACATTGTCTCAAGAGAGGGAGTAGTAGTTAATCCAGACAAGGTTAAGGCCATCATGGAATGGCCGACACCTATGAATGTGGCTGAAGTTATATCCTTCATGTGACTGGAAATATATTACAAGAGTTCCATTAAGAACTTCTCTAAGATTTTCCACCTGATTACTACTTTGCAGAAGAAAAGAAATAGGTTTGAATGGACAGTTAATTATGCTACAAGTTTTGATTAGCTAAATTTTTTGTTAACCAATGCATCAGTACTAAGACTAGCATATCTTGAAAAGGATTTCATATTATGTACAAATTATTGCAAGGAGGAACTTGGTGGAGTCTAGATGCAGGAAGGCCAAGTGGTCTACTATGAATCTCAAAAGTTAAATGAGCATGAACAAAACTCTATAACTCATGACTTGGAATTGGTTTTTATCATCCATTTGTTGCAGATGTGGACACACTAAATTCTTAGTAGAAGGTTTACTCTATTGACTGATCATGGAGAGCTAAAATGTTGATTTGAGCAACCCAAGTTAAATGCAAGGCAAGCTAAATGTTTGGACACACTTAGTGAATTTGACTTTGAAATCAAATATATAAAAGGTAGAGAGAAATAAGTAGCTAATGCACTCAACAAGAGGGTGAAATTAAACCATTCAACAACCATAAGTTCCTACATAATTGATCTTGAAGAAAATGTAAAAAATGTTGGACAACAAGAAGAAAAGTATTAGTAATTAAAGGAGAAGCTATAACAAGGTTCTCAAGGAAATTAAGGTATGGATTGTTGCGTGATAGAAAATGGTTTGTTTAAATTCAAAAATAAAATTTATGTCCCAAGTAGTAGTGACTTGAAGAGACTCGTATTAAGAGAGTTTCATGTGAATCCATGTTGAAGTTTGCAACAAGAAACAGTGAAATTGGCATCCAGAAACAACATGACAGCACCTACACTAGTGTGGGACCACAGGTCATGTAGTGATGGGTCCTAGTGATACATCAATGTGAAATTCAATTTATTTAATAAATTGTGTATGTATCAAATTTAATTATCCATTAATTAAATTGGACAATAAAATGTAATCTTATCTCATAATCACTTGTAATAGTTAACTGAGTCTGATAAACTCAGTTAGCTCATGATTTCCACGTTGAGGGTATTTGGTGAGGCATGCAGAGTGATTCTATGTGTTTTAGAGTTCAAGTAACATTTAAGTGCATGAGTAATCAGTTAACTCAATTAGGTGAGTTAAAGTCAGTTGGACTAGTTGTAACTGATTATTGCACTAATGAGAGATCAAGTGAATTAAATCATATTTAATTCACAATGAGTGATCTGCCATGCAACTGATGATTTACTATTAATAGTTGCATGCATGTCAGTTCCAGTGGAGACCCAGTTGAGACAAAAGTTAAAGGGAGGTTAATTATCATTTGTGATATTAGTAGGTTGCCCAGATGCAGTTCAAACACCATAGGATGCCCATGATACTTAGCACAGTTGAGGAAGGCTGAAATTCCTGAAGAATATGGATTGTGTTCATGAGGAATTGTGTGAGAAAGGAAAGCTAAAGACAGGCTAAGGATTGGCTATGTGTTGGCCCGATTTTTCCTGGATCAGTGTGAGACGATAAGAAGAGTGCAGGAGACTCTTGTGAGAAGAGTGCATTGTAATTGTTTCATAATTCCTTGTGGAATATAAAATATATGATAGAGGGGTTTTGAGTAGTAAGCTTTCCCCGGAAAATTATCTATGTTTTGGTTTTATTTGATTCTTTCTACACTTGTTGTGATTGGCGATTATGTTTAATTTCCACAATTTATTTGTAGAAGGATTCAGTATCTAGATTTAGTACATTGTTAGATCGGATAGAATCCATTGATATACACATGTTTGCATGATTTCTACATGGTATCAGAGCACAGAAAATCACTATAGTGGAGGAAAAGTTGAGTTTGTGACTGAATATAATTTGAATTTGCAAAAGTATCCTTGGTGCGACAAGCAAATCAGGATCGAAATGGCTTTCACTGGCTTGAGATTGGAGTATGCACTCGAGGGTAGTTCCAATTCTATTGCATGAAAATAAAGGATGGACATAGTACTGGAGGACAATGGGTTGAAAAAATTCATTGATAATGATTTTCCCAAACCCGCTGTAGCAGATGCCGCAAATTTTGATGCTTGGAAAAGAAGGTTGCAAGGGCGACGAGGATCTTACTGGAAGGAGTAAGAGACCACATTGTCTCAAGTATCCATGGAAAAGCGACTCCATATGCAATCTGGAAGGCTTTCATAGATCTGTTTCAGCGAAGCAGTGATCATATAAAATTGGCATTGGAGGACAAGCTCAGGAAAATCAAAATGGAGAAAGGCGACACTATTTCGATATATTTAACAAAGTTTGTCCAATGTCGGGATGAGCTTGGGAGCATCAAAATTACTGTCGCGGATGATGACTTTGTGAGCCTAGCTCTTCTATGACTTCCCAATAGTTGGCATAGTTATCGGGACTCTGTTAATGGGAGGGAGAAGCTTCCAGATTGGGAACTACTTTGGTTGGATTTGGTGCAAGAAGAATTTAGGCGGAATACCATAGATGGATCTTTATCTCAGGAAGATGATGAAGAAAATTATGCCTTGGCTAGTAAGGTGAAGAAGGGTAAGGGAAATAAATCCTATTCCAAATTTGAGACCGGCATGTCCAGAGTGAAGTGTTTTCACTGTCACGAGCATGGACATTATGCCACTAACTGTCCACAAAAGAAGAATAACAAGAAGGCTTCAGGATCTGCAGCTAGTGAGGCTTTGGCCTCGCAATTTGATCTTGACTTCTCGCTCATTGCATGCATGGTGTCAAGTGCAATGGGATCGGTGCGGTACTTGGATAGTGGTGCTTCCTTTCACATGACAGGAAACAAAGAACTTTTCAGTAGCTTGGAGGAGAAGGACCTCCAGATGCATATTGAAATGGGTGATGACTGTTATGCAAAATTATGGATTACGGATAAAACATTCTTCCCTAGATGTGGTGCTCATCTAGAAAAACAGGTTAAAGAATTTGCAACTACTTTTCCTAACAGTAAATAGACACACAAAACAGATCAAGAAACTTACTTGAAGTCCAAGCGTTTCCAATTCTCCTTCTGTCACTCTTGTTGTAGCTTCAAATCTTAGCTAGATCGCCAAAATATTTCCTACAAAGATGAACACTAAACAGAAAAAGATAGCAATAATACAGATTCATATTCAAGTTATTCAGTTAAATCAATGAAACATGAACCATATACATCATATAAGAATTCATAATATGAAAGACAAAAGCTTATACAGATACATATGTGGGAAAGTAAACAGCAAGATTTATTAATGGATAGAAGGGGATGTTACAAACCAGTGATTGATTTGATGTCACCATCTCCAGTAGCATCCTAGCCTCATCACAATGCACATCTCTCCAGCAGCATGTTACAGAAATCAACTCCTCAATTGAAATTCCACCAGCATTTCTCTACTCAAATTCTTCCTCCCCAAGTACTAGGATCTGTGCTCAATTTATAGAGGACCTGAAGGTATTTTTACAATCAATGACTTTCTAATAATAGGCAAGACATGTTCCCAGCCTCAGAGGTATCAAATGGACACATGGATTCGAAGTTTGACACATATGCACTCCTCTAGAAGGCACTAGCCAAGTGGAGATTCCGGAACAATGAGAATTTCGCTCCCAAATGACCAATGCACCCTTGAGTGTCGAGAAGTACTTTGCAGAGCACCTTTGAATGGAGGTACCTGCATATGCAACGCACTTATCCCCTTGAGAGATTGCGTTGGTGAGCTCATAGGTGTTATAATATAAACTTCAAATCTTGGAAACCTTACAAATGGAAGTCATAAATGATTTGTCCTTGTTCTTTGTCTTAGGCAATGTAGAAACTGAAATGATAGGGGATGATAGAACTTATTCATCGGTTCTGGGGATGATGTCCAATTAACCAGGTCATTGGAAATGGTGCCAAAATTGACCTATAACAATTTCTCCCTAAAGCATGAAGTTAGAATAATAATAACAGTATTTTGATTGAGATGCTTTACACTGTGATGGGCTGGAGATGAAGTGGAGTGGAAACCTGCATCAATCTTACAATACATTACATCATGATATATCCTCTTGATCATAAATTGCTGAGGGACGACATTCCCATGCTCATCACATAAACTATCTAATAACATGTACATATTGCAGAAAGTCGTCTACATTGGAATGTTGCCCAATACATACATGCCTATATATATAGGCTCGTGTTTGGATGATGATCTGTATGTAAGGTCATCGTACAGATGATGTGTACAACAATCCTAAAATTGCAGCCCGGATGGCTGAAACTAGATCCAGGGTCTTCTTATCTCATTTACTCGATCATTCGGGTACAATTCTAGCCATGCGAATATATGATTTGTAGTCGAGCATGGTAAGACATCATTTGATTACCAGCCAATGATGTGAGCTGTTAACAAATGCGAGAGAACCACCATATATTTCAGTGGTCCTCAAGGTACTGTAATACATTTCGTAAGGCGTGAATAAATGATTTGATGTCGAACGCCAAACAAAATATTTCGGTCAAAAGTCTGGAAGTAAGGATCTTATCGATGTTGTAACAAGCCTCATGGTACTGGAATATGATGTTTCTAAGTGAACTTCCTGGACAATGATTTGTCGTCGACAGGAAGCCACCTTATTGCAAAACGGGAGTTACTGATTTTTGGAGACAAAGGTATGACTTGATATAGCAATGTTCAGGGATGACTGTCATGAGAATGAAGGCTTATGAGTATTGTAGAAGGATGAGTATTCACTGGATGACTTCTCTTGAACATATCGGCGACACTGAGATGAGTTGGCAGCATTGACCCAAAACTGAAGTGAAGGTATGATGAACCATAGGTATGAATGAACCGTCAAGAATATTACCCAACCCAAACAGTCACGGTGATGGAGTGAAGTGTCATGTTCAAGAGCAACTTGCTACCATAAAAAGTTATACTCACTTTCCCAAATTTTCCCCGGTCATTTATCGACCAGTACCTCTTTATTTTTTAACAAGCTTGAGGAGGATAACATGTGCTTGATCTATAATTCAACCCTTCGAGCGAATAAGTATCGCTATTTAATAATTTAATGAGTCTAGCGATGAATGAAACTCGATTCTTTCCATGATTAACAAGTTCGTCATTATTTTTATGTTTTAACGAGCCTAACAACAGTGACAGGCCAATCCTTTTTCATATTTAGAGAGTTTGAAAAAGAGGACGAAAGAAAACTCCATAAGTACTTTTTCGTTAAGTTGTCGCTCAGATCCGAAAAAGTGTAAAATAATATCTGAGAGAACCTCTTTAGTCATGTTCGACCAAGGTATTCCTTTTTCGTAAATAATCTATCTCAGTTTGGAAAAGGGTTAAACTTATGCTGAGTAGATATCAATTCATTTACTTTTATGAGCTCGAAAAGACAAGTGCTCGGCAATCTTTTCACATTATCAAAGTCTAAAAATAGCTAAAAGAAGACTCGAGGGATTCCTTTTTCACTGTTATCGAAGATCGAAAAAGAGATAAAAGTGCGCTTCAAATATTTTTTCATTTTTAACAAAGCTCAAAAAATAAGGATAAAAAAGTATGATTTGTGGTCAAATCATTCTTGAAATAAATATGCACAACTAATTTGTTCATCAATTGTAAAACCTGTTCAGAACAACATCAAATGGATTAAAAATACCTGTTTCATGATAAAAAAATATAATAAAACCATATTCATAGCAATAAATATAATTTGAAAACAATAAAATGACTATTAAAAAGAGATTTACTATTCATTTTTACCATTCACTAGTTACCATTTGCATTTTGGAGCTCTGAACCTGTTTTTGCCCCCGAACTTCAGCTGTTGATTGCAATCGTTTCTGTGGACGGTTTCCGTTGTCGTTTGATCTAGGTTAGTGCCATGGCCCCTCTCTTTCCTTCAATTATCATTTCATTTCCTTTCACTGCAAATTTTTAGGTTTGTAGGCCCCTTAGGGTAAATTCTGCTCCCAAAGATGGCAACACACCCTTGAACATCGAAAGTTGCATTACATAGCAGCTAAAATGAAGGCTAGCTGCATATACAATGCACTGTCTCTTTTTCAGGGTTGCGTTGGGTGCAATCTTCATTTTTTATTTTTTCACTATGCCCAAAATTTGCCTAATTTTTTGCATTGAATGGAGTCTAATGGTTCTTATGTTTGTATTTCAGGTTTTCATCGGACTATAATGACAATTACATGGAGGGAAAGAGAGCATGAAGAACAAGATATGATTTTCCTAAATGATCCGAGTACAGTAAGAGCCCTAAGAGATTGTGGCTTGTTAAAGTACTTCCGTTTGTCAGGGATGAGGCAACAAATATAACTCTTGGATTTCCTAGTTCGAGCATGTGATCTAGCTATCGAGACATTTCACATTAAGAACCAAGTGGTTCCTATAACAGTGGAGGATGTATACTTTCTCATAGGTTTTTCGAGGAGAGGCTTGCCTATTTCGCTCTCAGGATATATTCTTGGAGGAGAGACTGTGAGAGATTATGTTTTGCAACATTGCTATCCAGGGGTAGAGCCAAGAAAATATGGGAAAATAAACATCCGGGATGTTATAAATTTGACTTTGAGAACCATTCTTTTCATGATCACAAAACTTGTTGGCACCGTACACTACATGTAGCGAATAGATCATATATGCATTACGCGCTAGAGTGTATGGAGCCAACAGTCTTCAATTGGTCTGAAGCTGTAATTTCTTAGATAAAAGAACAACTGAACAAGGCAAAGGGAGGAAGGAAGAAAAATTTCAGTTATGGTTCGATCCTCATTTCATTTTCCTTAGAGCGGATTCCACTGATGCAGCCACAGCATGTGACACTGGATGTGTCTAATCCTAGAGATCCGAGGATGTGGAGATGGGTAGAACTAATGGGTAGGCATGTAGGCCAATCGACCATTTTGTTCTCGACTATGTTCTTCGCCTGGTTCAGGCGACATATTTTTGCCATCGATGAGTATGCATATGCAAGTGTTGATTTCCGAGGAGATCCAGATTTAGCTTTACCAGAAGGTGCTCAGTGGGGTGCAATAGGTAAGAATGTTTTGAAAATGTTTTTTTTTTCTAAGGTTTATGCAATTTTTTTGTATTTTTTATGTTTTCCCAAGACTAAACTAAATGTTTGATGTAATGAAGATGTTGGTCGAGTTCAACCGGTGGAGGAACCAAAGCGTGTAGCAGATGAGTCGGCAGAGAGGGATATCGGGAGAGCATTCCTTCAGGATCTTGATATGGTTGAGACTCCGACTGAGCTTCGGCATCACATAGAGGGGTTGACCTTCGGGATTCCGGGTTGTCGGATCAAAGAGTTACCCATGCGACTGTAGCACCACAATATAGGTGTTCCTAACCGCTGGATGCGGTTACTGTGTAGGATAGCTAGATCTATAGCATGTTACCACGAGCACCACTAGTTTACTTTTGACATTTTGCATACATTTTGAGGTCAGATGACCATTTTGTTTTGGGCACAAATTTTTGTAAAAACCTATAACTATCTATCTATTTAATTTCAGTGTTTTCCTATGTTTATTGTGCAATCCTAATCAATAATGTGAATGTTTTCTTTACATGTGTTGCAAATGTCTTTCTAAAACTTGATTAGCCAAAGAATCAGTCAATGTGTTCAAATTTCTAGAAATGTGTTGATATTGAATAAAATCAAAATGTCTTTCCAAAATTCGAACTCTTAGGAACAACCGATGCAGTGTTGGATTTCTAATAGTATAAATACTAGTAAGTTGTAATACCACAAGTTGTGAGTCTAACCTTATGATGATGCATTTAATACCAAATGAAATGGCATCAGAGAGAATTTCAATCAATGCGTTATACTCAGCGATATTGTTTGTCGATCTACCAATACAAATCCCTTGAAAACTCACTAACTCGTCGTTCGAAGCGAAAATGGACCACGCTGCAGAGGATAGATTTTTAGTACTACGACTAGCACCATAAGCATATCCAACAAATGGTTCAAAAGGTTCAGACATCTGCGATGAAATGTAAAGTGGATTACTAATGTCAAGAAAACTCTAAAAACAAACTAAGACAGTGAATGCAAATCAACATCATATATGTTAGGTCCCTATATTACTAGTATAGTCCCTTATTATTGTTATTTTAACCCCCTTATTTTATTATTGTACCCCTGTAACCCCCATATTGTTATTATTGTGCCCTTAAATTATTATTGTTAGGTCGGCTAGGATTACATTGTGGCCCACTAGGATTACATTGTGGCCCCATGGACTCCTGTATATAGAAAGGAGGTTTTGTAATTTGAATCATCCAAGAATTGTTCATTAATGTAATTTATTGGAGGTTTCCCCCTCGAAGTGGATTACTTCTAAGGCGTTGATATCTCTTTTCTTCTATTTTTGGAGCTGGTTTCCCAACATTTGGTATCAGAGCTTTGAGATTCTAGGGTATCGCTGCTCCAAACAGGTTAGCGTGGCATTTTCGCTATAACTTTTTTTCTATGAAGGATCAGAACCTGAAATGTTTAGAGTGTGAAGCCGAAATCCTAAGGAACATCTTCGCAAAATTTCAGATCCTGGTTCGCAATATTTTATGAGATATGATCTGTGCAAGTTAGGTCATTTTGCAGGCTCCTGAATTTATCCTAAACAGGTCATCGTGGTATTTTTGTAATAACGTTTTTTCTCCGAAGGTTCAGAAGTTGAAATTTTTAGAGTGTGGAGCCACAATCCTGAGGAACATCTTCAAAAAAATTTAGATATTGGTTCAGAATATTTTCGGAGATATGATCTATGGAAGTTAGGGCTTTTTGAGGCTTCAGAATTTCATCTCAAAGAGGTGATCGTGGGAAAATCTTCATAGCTCTCTCTTTGAGCATCGGATTGGAATGCCATAAACATTGGCTGCAAGTACACAGACTGTAGTTTTCGGTCTATCAATTTCAGAGCCAAAGGAGGAACAATGACATGTGGCAAGTCGTACAAGTTCGCTCTATTGAACCAGTCCAAAATTGGGTCATTGTGGGAGATTGGACATAACTTTTCCTTGAAGAATCAAAATCAGATCAGACCTGTGGCATTTGAAAGAAGCTTCAGAGGGATACTACAGCACTAAATTTTAGATATTGAGGATCCGCAATTATAGAGATAATTCAATTTCAATATCAAGCTCCTCAAAAGCAAGTAAAAGGTGTGTATTTTTTTTCCGAATTGCATAAGTCTTGTTTGAAGAATCAAGTTGAATTGATTCCAAGGGCATATTATAGAATAGATATTAGTATTGGATTCTAAAATGGCCCCTAAAAATAATTCAACACCCATTAAGCCTTTAGAAATCTCTACTATGACTCATGAAGATGAAGAATGGCAACATGACATATCAAAATTACAAGAGCAAGTGCAACAAATTTCGCTCTCGCAAAGAGCAACAAAAAATGACATGGAAGTTTTGAAGAAAGGCGTGGAAACTAAGATGGATGGTTTGAAGAAAAGCGTGGAATCTAAGATGGATGGTTTGAAGAATGGCATGGAAGCTAAGATAGATGGCATGGAAGCTGGCATGGAATCTAAGATGGATGACATGGAAGCTAAGATCGATAAAAAAATGGAAAACATGAAGAATGATCTAAAAGCAGACATGGAAGGTTTGACAAAGTTGATACAATAAATGTTTCCTAATGGTGAAAATATAGTAGAGGAAACTCATGATGAGAACAAAATAAATGTTAATCGTGATTTCATAAACTCTAATGTTGGCGGGAAGAACCACCATATTTCAAAAATGGATATGAGGAAGTTTGATGGAAAGGATCCTGTAACATGGATACTACAGATGGAGCAATATTTTGATCTCCATAACGTGCAAAACACACAAAGGTACGCATTGCAACTTTACATTTAGAACAAAATACATTTGTATGGTATCGATGGCTTTGCTCCCGTAAAAAAATTGTCACTTGGTCAATTTTTATGGAGGAAATGATAGCACATTATGAGGATACGAAGAGCAACACCTTCTTTAGCCAATTGATAAATCTCAAACAAAAGGGTTTAATGGGGGAGCACATTGAGGAAATCCAAAAATTGAATATAAGGGTAACTGATATTCCAGAGGAACATAGGATTGATCTCTTCATAGGTACTTTAAAGGATAACATCCAACATGAAGTTCACATTTTGGAACCTGATTCATTGGAGAAGGCATTCAGGTTGGCAAGAAAAAATTGAATGTAAAATTATGGCAACAAGGAAGCCTACCACTCACTTCTATAAAGAGGGAAGTGTTGCTACTCCTAGATTTCCACAACCTACAAGGTTGACACCACAACAATTGGAAGAAAAAAGAGCAAAAGGGCTTTGCTACAGTTGTGATAGCAAATACACTAAAGGCCATAAGTGTGCTGAGAAGAAATTATTTTACATAGATTGTGAAGAGGAAGAAGAAAATGAACAAGAAGAGGATATACACCAGGAACCAACCCAAGAAGAGGAAGAAATTAGTCCAACCATATCGTGTAATGCATTGGCATGAATTACCACTCCTCAAACTCTCAAGATAGAAGGACATATCAAGAAGAAAAAGGTAATATTGTTGATTGATTCAGGTAGCACCCGTAATTTTATTCATTGTAAGGTAGCCAAGGATTTGAATTGTTTCCTATACCCAGCACCAGAATGTCAAGTGATGGTTACAAATGGAGGAACTATAAATTGCTCCAGCAAATGCCATAATATCAAGCTAACCATGAGGGAATATGTATTGAATAGTCCAATGCTTTCCATTCCTACGGGAGGTTTTGATGTTGTACTAGGAGTACAATGGTTACAATCTTTGGGGATGGTGGCTTTTAATTTTCAAGAACTTTTCTTGAAAAATTTTTCAGAAGGAAAGGAAGTCGAATTACGGGGTATTGTAGGGAAGCTAGGAAAGATAATAAGCTCTAATGTCATGACAAAGCTTCTAAAGAAATAAAAACGAGGCTTAATTGCACAATTATGCTCACTGGAAGTTACAACATCAAAATCACCTATTTCTGCAGATCTCCAACAAGTCTTGGACAATCATTCCAAGGTGTTTGAAACTCCCAAAGGACTCCCACATATTCGTGATCATGATCATGCTATTCATTTGATTCCAGGAAGTGTTCCTCCAAACATCAAGCCTTATAGATATCCTTATGTCCAAAAGATCGAAATTGAACGTATGATTGTAGAAATGTTAGAGGCGGGTATAATTCAACCTAGTCAAAGTTCTTTATGTGCTCCTGTAGTATTGGTACACAAGAAGGATGGATCATGGTGCATGTGTCCAGATTATAGGGAGCTCAATAAGCTCACCATTAAAGATAAATTTCTCATTCCTGTGATTGATGAATTATTGGATGAATTACATGGAGCAATTTATTTTACCAAGTTGCTTCTTCATTCAGGATATCATCAAATTAGAATGAATACTGAAGATATTCCAAAAACAGCATGTCGAACTCATGAGGGTCATTATGAATTTTTGGTCATGCCTTTTGGCCTTACCAATGCACCTTCTGCATTTCAATGGTTGATGAATTCCATTTTCAAACCCTTCCTTAGAAAATTTGTGCTAGTATTTTTTGATGATATACTAATCTACAGCAGGTCTTGGAAGGATCATGTTAAACATGTTGATAGGGTGCTCAAACTATTGCAGGAGAAACAATTATATGCAAAAACATCCAAATGTTTCTTTGGAGTACAAGAGGTGGAATATCTAGGTCATATTATATCTCACAAGGGTGTTAAAGTAGACCCTAACAAAATTAAAGCCATTAAGGAATGGAAAGTCCCCACGACCATAAAGCAGTTGCGAGGATTTCTCGGGTTAACAGGGTATTATCGCAAGTTTGTTAAGAATTATGGGAGAATAGCAGCACCTCTAACAACATTATTGAAGAAAGATGCATTTTCATGGACTCCTGAAGCAACTAAGGCATTTTAACATCTTAAAGAGGCAATGTGCCTAGCATCGGTCTTAGCTACGCCAGACTTCACAAAAACCTTTATTGTGGAATGTAATGCCTCGGGAAATGGAATTGGTGTTTTTTTAATGAAGGAAGGAAGACCCATTGCTTTTGAAAGTCGTCCAATCAAAGGAAAGTATTTACATAAACCTATTTATGAGAAGGAAATGTTAGCAATACTGCATCACTAAAGAAGTGGTGAACTTACCTAATGGGAAGACACTTCAAGGTAAAAACTGATCATGATAGTCTTAAACATTTTTTGGAACAAATACTATCTTCAGAAGAGCAGCAAAAATGGGTCACAAAGATGTTGGGTTATGACTTTAAAATAATCTACAAAAAATGGAAGCTTAATGTTGTTGCAGATGCACTCTCAAGAAAGAATGAAGAGGTGGAAGCATTGCTTTGTGCCATTTCTATTATCCAACCAGATTGGATAACCAAAGCAAGAGATGAATGGAAGAAGGACAAAGAAGTATGGACACTCATTCAATAGTTGCAACAAGATCCTAGTACATCTGATACATTTAGTTGGAAAATTGATTCCTTATGGTACAAAGATCGCTTATATCTTTGTAAGAATTCCCAACTAAAACAAAAGATTCTTTTGGAATTGCACACTTCTCCTTTAGGAGGACACTCAAGATTTTTAAAAACTTACCACAGGGTGAAGAAAGAATTTTTTTGGGATGACCTTAAATCTGATATTCATAAGTTTGTGGAAAAATGTTTGGTTTTCCAATAGAATAAAGTGGAGACAATTAAGACCCCGAGACTTCTACAACCTTTATCCATTCCAAGTCAACGTTGGGAGGAGATTTCAATGGATTTTATCACAGGTTTATGTAAGTCCGAAGGAAAGAGTGTCATCATGGTGGTAGTTGATAGACTTACCAAGTATGCATAATTTTTTGCATTATCTCATCCATTTAAAGCTAGTACAGTTGCTACTACATTTATGGAAACAGTTCAAAAGCTACATGGAAACCCAAAGGTTATTGTGAGCGACAGAGATCCCATTTTTATTGGAAATTTTTGGACAGAGTTATTTTCTTGTTTGGGTACTCAATTAGCTCATATTTCATCTTATCATCCTCAATCCGATGGTCAAACTGAGATCGTAAATAAATTTTTGGAAGGATATCTTTGTTGTTTTGTATCTGATAAACAGACACAATGGGTCAAGTGGTTACCTCTCGCTGAATGGTGGTATAACACTTCCTTCCATACTGCAGCAAAAATGACCCCATTTATGGCACTTTATGGATATCATCCACCATCCATCATATCATCTTTAAGGGAAAATTCGAAGGTTCAAGCAGTGGAAGATCACATCGAGCATCAACAAGAAGTTCTCCAACTCTTAAAGGATAACCTGAATTTGGCACGAAATCGAATGAAACAACAGGCAGATCAACATCGCAGCGAGAGAAGTTTTGATGTAGGAGATTGGGTATTTTTACGGCTACAACCATACAAACAAATGTCCCTCAAGCAAGCTAAGAAGAATAATAAATTATCGCCAAAGTACTATGGTCCTTACAAGGTGTTGCAAAAGATTGGTACTATGGCATACAAATTGGAGCTTCCTGCTTCTTCGCGAGTACATCCAGTTTTCCATGTTTCATGCTTAAAGAAGGTTATAGGTGAAAATCTTCCGGTTCAAACAATATTGCCAGAACTTGATGAGAAAGGAAAAATCATATTGGAACACGGCTTGAGTCTAGGAAACAGGAGCTCGTGACTCACAATCGATCAATTTCAGAGTATCTCATCAAGTGGAAGAACTTACCCACTGAAGATTCTACATGGGAGGATAATAATTTTATACAGAAGCACCCAGAGCTACTCAAGCGTTGAGGACAACACTATTTGAAGGGGAGGGGCATGTTAGGTCCCTATATTACTAGTATAGTCCCTTATTATTGTTAATGTAACCCCCTTATTTTATTATTGTACCCCTGTAACCCCCATATTGTTATTATTGTGCCCTTAAATTATTATTGTTAGGTCGGCTAAGATTACATTTTGGCCCACTAGGATTACATTGTGGCCCCATGGACTCCTATATATAGAAAGGAGGTTTTGTAATTTGAATCATCCAAGAATTGTTCATTAATGTAATGTATTGGAGGTTTCCCCCTCGAAGTGGATTATTTCTAAGGCGTTGATATCTATTTTCTTCTATTTTTGGAGCTGGTTTCCCAAAAATATATATACAATATAATACAAAAAAATTACTACGCTCTTGATTAAGCATAGTAACATTTTAGATACAACCCATTTCTGGGCTGCGCCAACGGAATTCCATCGTAATCAACTAACTCATAGGCACCCTTAGTAAGAACTCTTTTGACAATATAGGGGCCATGCCATAGTGGCTCAACTTTCCCTGTACCTATTACATCAGCTTCTTGATCATAAAGAAGGACCAAGTCACCCTTCGAGAAAATGCGAGGCTGGACATTTTTGTCACATTGTGCCTTTATACATATTTTATGTGCTTCGTTAGCCAATTGAGCTTCACAACGTGTTTCATCAAGATGGATGAGGTTAAAAAGACGAGCTTCTTCTTTTGAGGTGTCAGGTAACAAGTCGATTACGAGTTTTAATGACGATATTTCACATTGGATTGGCAAGATAGCTTCCAGACCATACACCAATTGAAAAGGAGTAAATCCAGTTGCGTTTCTCACCAAGGTTCGATACGCCCATAAGGCCGAGTACATGATTAAATGCCAGTTTCTTTTACGAACTCCTATCATTCATTGAAGCATACGTTTAAGAATTTTTTTGATAGTCTCAACTTGTCCATTTGATTGTGGATAATAAGGAGTAGAATTATCATGTGACAGTCCTAACTTGGTAGTCAATTCAGTCATCATGTGGTTGCGAAAATGCTTCCCATGATCTGTAAATATAGCCTGTGGGACCCCAAACCGTGCAATAACATGATTAAAGAAAAACAATGCAGTTGTATGTCCTGTTTTGTTGAATGTAGGCATCGCTTCGATCCACTTGGTAAAGTAGTCTACTGCGACAATAATATAACCATGCCCCCTGGATGAACAAGGGTTACAGGTCATGAAGTCAATACCCCATTTCGAAAATGGTCCCACAGAGACAACAGGATGCATTGGCGCTAGTGGTTTGCGACTTTTATGATAAAAAATCTAGCACGCATGACAACTTCTAACCATGAGAATTCAGTCACGAAATATGGTAGGCCAAAATTAACCAACGCAGGGTATCTTCTACGCAGTAGCGTATCCAGATAAATTTCCACTAGAAGCCCCAGCATGACAATCATTTAAAACCTTTTTGGCCTCCTCATGTGTGAGGCACCTTCTTAAAATAGTATCAACACCACGACAATAAAGTGTATTGTCGACGATCAGATAATATTTGGCTTGGTATCGAATACGTCGTTGCTCAGAGCGAGAGGTATCAGGCCAAAAAGTTTGAATTTGGAGATAAATGATTAAATCTCCATACCAAGGATCAGATGATCCGATCAGAAACAGAGACTCATCAGGAATTGATGGTTCTGACGTAGTAGAAATACTATCAGAGGGAAGGTCACAGAGAAGCTTAGCCAAAAATAATGACTTTTTTGACTTGGATTTGATGAATTCCAAATGAAATTCCTACAAAATGACAATCCATTTTGAATATTTTTCCCCTGGCAATTGACATGATAAGATATAAGTCATGGGGTTGCAATCCGAAACGAAAATGGTCTTCCGGAATAGGATATAGTGGCGAAATCTTTGGACAGCTTGAACAGCTGCCAAGGCAAGCTTTTCTACGTACGAATACTTAACTTCCGTATCACTGAGATTACTACTCAAATAATAGATCGGATGTTCTATCCCATTTTCTACTTGGACCAATACCATAGCAATGGTCATTTCAGTCGTGACGATATATAGGAAATAATAATTCTGATAATTAGGGGGATAAATTAATGAAGCCTGGACAAGAGTATCCTTAACAGCATCAAAAGAAGCTTGTGCAACTTGGTCCCAATGGAAGGGAACCCCCTTTTTCAAGAGTCGAGTAAATCATTTAGCCATTTCGGCGTAGTTTGGAATGAACCTTCTTAGGAAGTTAGCCTTTCCTTGAAGTTTCTGCATCTAAAGTAAATTTGATGGCATAGGCAAATCAAGAATATCCTGGACCTTCAATGGGTCGATTCGAATTCCTTCTTTTGAGACTACGAATCTAAGCAAACGACCAGAACCAACACAAAACACACATTTATGTGGATTGAGGCGTATTTTATAATGTTGACAGCGTAAAAATATGGCTCTCAAATGCATCGGGTGATCAGTCTAATTTCATGAATGCGCGGGTAAATCATCTAGATAAGGTTGAACAATGTGTTTGAAGTCATTGAAAGCATAATCCATTTCTCTCTGAAAATTTCCCCTAGCATTCTTTAAACCAAATGGTAGTTTCCTATAAGCGAATGTGCCCCAAGGACAGATAAATGTTGTCTTATGTTGATCCTTTGAGCCGATATTGATTTGATTGTAACTAGAAAATCCATCCATGAACGAAAAAAATTTACATCCAGCACAATCGTCAATAATCTAGTCGATAAAGTGTGTAGGATAGTTGTCTTTTGGACAAGAAATTTTGACGTCCCAATAATCGACGCACACTCTGATGGTTCCTTGTTTTTTCATGATAGGAACAATGTTGGAAACCCACTCAGTTAGTGGAATAGGGTAAATGAATCCAGCATGCAAAAGTTTTTCAACTTCTGCTTTGATGGCAGCGGCCTTCTTTGGATGAACAGGACGAAGGCGTTGACGCACTGGTTTGACATCAGGATACATATTAATAGTGTGTTCAACAATACTAGTATCTATGCCTGGAATTTCCTTGTAAGACCAAGAAAATACTTTAAAAAATTCACGAAATAGAAAGCGATATGTTTCAAGTTCTGATGGAGAACAAGACACGCCGACATGAATATTTTCTACAACACCAGGTTTGGTTGAAATATCGATAGAAATGGTTTCTTAAATATTTGACAGATTTCGCTCGAAATCGATTGCATTAATAGGTAAAGAATTTGAAAAGAAATTTTTGATTGATGGGTGATATAGTTCACTAAAATAATTTTCTTCATAATCAGGAAGATGGGTTCGATGATGATAATCTTCCCATGGTTCTCCTTCTAACATCATGGCTTCTAAAATATTCTCATATGTCAAGAAAGTCGAGGAAAAAGGATCAGATGGAGTACCAAAATCTAAGGAACGATCAACCCAAACAACCGGCGACGTTGTTTTCAGATTCGCCGCCCAAGCCAGATAGATTGATTGCTATGCCAGCTCAATAGGGCTGGGCGGCAGAAATTCATCCAATGTAACAATTTCATAATCACTCGTACTCTCCCTTAAGCCAGATGGAGTGGAAGAGATCATGTAGCAGGTCTCTATACTTGCAATTTCCACCGACGTCGCAGGCAGCGGTAATGCAAAGGTTCCCATGAGAGTGGAATCCTTTAAAAGTCCTACACCAATGTTCTGAAGTGCTAGTTGGGGTGCATGAACGAAAAAAACACTTCTAGTTACCTGCGAAGCGGAGGCAAAGAAGGATAGTTGATTGATGACTATAATGGTACCTTTATATGGAAAGGAAATCATTCTAAAATATGTAGAAACAATTGTAGTCATAGCATATACCCTTGGCCTTCCAAGTAGAATATTATACTCAAGGGGTCCGTCAACAACCTCGACATCAACATTCACTGTTTTCCCCCCTAGTTCAACATGCATCTTATTAATAATACCACAAGGTTTATATGTGTGTCCATCAAAATCCTTCAATGTCGTTGATGATTGAGATAAGCGCGGCAAGCCAAGTGACTTCCAACAATTTAGAGACATAATACAGGTAGATTCTCCCTCATCGATAATAGTACGATTAACAAGGTGATTGAGAACATTTACTTGTATGGATAATTCCAATTCTTCTGATAGTTGCGGTACATAGCCCGTATGATTAAAGACGACTAGATTAGAATCAGTCAGATCAATTCCACCAATAGCCGACAATAAAGTATGTTTCTGGGAGGGACAATTTTGGAATACCTCAAGAGCAGACATAGCTGAAGGGGATTGAGCCAAATCTTCAACTATATTATAGTTTTGAGCAGCTCTTGCTCAAGGATTATATGTCGATTTGTGAATTACTCCCTTTGGTGGCTTAATTGTCAATTCATGAATAGCAGTAGGCGGTACTGGTTCTGTAGACGGATTCATAGTCGAGGTAGTAGGTTGATCAGTGGCCTGACTACCATAATATTTATTACGCGTTGACACCAAAATACCTGTTGAAGTTTTTGTGACAGATAACATAAGTACTTGGTAACTAGAAGCTGGATCCGTAGCAACCAAATTTGTGTCCAGATTTGGAAAATTATCTGTCAACACAGCTGACGCATGTGAAGTCTTAATGATTTTTTAGACTTCAGTGCGACGGTGAGGACAATCCCGAACAAATTGTTCCTCATTACATATTATGCATGGATAACGAGGTTTCCTAGGTCCAAACGATTGATCTGATGATCTTTTCTGCGAGTTAGAAGTTTTCTTTTTCTTAGATTTCCCCTTTTTCTTACTTCCGGGTTACTTGTAACTTTTTCCCTTTTCAAATGACACGACATTAATTTCAAAATAAGGTGCAGTTTCAGATGCATTAGTATGATGTGTGCTTGCAGTACCAATCAAGCCATCTCCGGAATGAGATTCCTTTAATTGAGGAGGAAAAATAAAATTAGATCGCGGCATGTTAGGAATTTTTCATAGAGCATGACAGACTGAGTATAAATCAACTCTAAATATTGGGCATGAGAAATAACCTGCTCTTCTGTGACGAAGCCACCCTTAGCCACATCCTCTGTTATAGATGGTAACAGGGACTTAATGAACCACTCAGTAAGGAGCTGATCTGGAAAAAATGTCTTAACCATTCTGTTAGCCACCTATGAATTTTTTTACAAGCAAACAGGTGGCTAAAATGTTTTTGAGCCTTTAAGAAATACATTTCCTCTAAAAACATATCATTCTTCAAGCCTCCGTGTGTCTTTTTCCCTTTGAGCAATATTCACTGTTGTTTCCATGAAAAAGCCTCTTTGTTTGTGGAAGAATTTTGCTCAAGAAGGCCTCCATCTGCCCATTTTGTCCCCTCAGAACCCCATTTTTCATCCCTTGTTCCCCTCACAATTTCCCCTCAAAATCCCTCATTAACCCTCTAAATCATCCCAACTCCCCTTTAAACCTTATGGCTCCCTTCATTCGGTTTAAAAGTCCCTTTATTCCCCTACCGAAACCCACCATTTAGCCATAAAAACTCTGTTTTTTGGCCAAAACCCCATTTTTTACCTTATAATAGGCTTTAGCCCCTTTCGGCTAAGCCCCTTAAGCACTTCCCCACACATGACCCGTGCCCAAAACCAAGCGCTAAAGCCCTGGGTGCTAATCGCAGTCGCAACTTACATTGTGAGCCTTTTCCTTTGTAAATTCCATTTTTTCCGATGCGAGGTCTTCGTTCTATTCAACCGTGGGATCGATCTGAGCCGTAGATCTACACAGATCCAACGGTCAGCGCTTGTTCCACAGTGTGCCCGTCCCCACTCTACATTACCCTCCAATTAACCGTGGGTCGTCGATCTATTTCCAGATCCGACGGCTGGCACGTAATCGCTCATCGCCAATCGGAAAATCTTAAAGTGTCACCCTCCGTTCTCCCCGTTTGGCGATCCCCGATCCAATCGTGACCGTCCGTTCGATTTAGATCTACGGCTATCACATAATCGCACTATCGCAGCGCCCAATCCCATCGCATTCGACCTCCGCTGATTGGCGAGTCTCGATTTGATCTGAGCCGTTCCTCCATTCGGATCCAACGGTCCAGATTACTCCACACCCCGCTCATTGCCCCTGTCTTTCTCCCCTTCCAATCAATCTCCGCCATCGATTCCCCGCCGATCCAATGGCCCTGATTTAATCGCAAGTTTAAAAATTAGAGTTTCTGACCCCTGCCTCCCTCCAGTGCGATTGGATCTCCGCCATTGATCCCTTTGGATCCAACGGCCCTCATTCTTTCCGCCCGTTCACACAACCCTTTGCCTTCCCTCTCCCTCTTTAATCCTGACCGTCCATTCTTTAGATCTAACGGCTGGGATCTAACCCGCCTTTGACTTTCCACTACCTAACTACCATGCACTTTCCCATGTTGCGCTCTCTCCTCCACCGTCCGATCTTTTTGCTTCACATCCAACGGTCAGAAATCATATCGTGTGAATCTTGTGTCCAGGCTTTAACGTTTCAAAATCACGCGATGAAGGCGGTTTTGTTTTTCCACGCGTCATGTAGCGATGTATATTGCGTTTTTTCGGAGATTTTGCAAAACCATTCTTTTGTAGTACGACACTGGCGGTTTTACGATTTAAACCACTCTTTCCCCTTTACTCCCGAAAGCTCTACCATTCAATCTCGACCGTTTGATGATCTAATCCAACGGTTCGCATTGCATCGCATTTCCATTGAACTTTCTTCCATCGGATTTCCACATAGTTTCTTCCGAAGATCTCCTCCGTTGATCTCTTTTATGATCTAACGGTCCACATTCAAAATCGCCCTCCGCTTTCTGGGTCCCACCATTAAACGCCTGAATCTCATTCATTTTTCCCTTTATTCCTTTGTATTTCACCTAAGCTTTGAACCTTTTTGTTTTACACCAAAGGCTTTGATTCTCCGCCTAACTTACTATTAACACCTCCATCTGCAATCCTGACCATTGATCATCATTTGTTCCTCTGATCAGACGGTCCGCAACTCTCTCTGCACCATATCTTCATCATTTCATTCTTCCACCATTCTGCATGGTTCTTCCACCCGTTTTCACCTGCATTCCCCATTCCGCCACCATTCCACAGGCCTCCACAGCAAATCTTCCACCACTCCCTGGATTTTATAATGATTTTTTGCATTGTGCAAGGTTTACAGAGTGAGAAATTCACTTTGTCTCCATAGTCACAGCCACTGTCACTTAGGGCGCAGAGATGACCATTGTTGCAGTGGCAGAGAGTATCGGCAGAGACAGATCAAAGGATTACTGCTTATTATTGAAGATTAATGATTGTAATCCAATGATTAAAGGACAAGGACGCAGTTTGCAGAACGTGAAGATGATCAAGAGGCCTAATAAGGCCTAAAGTGCACATGAAACAAGCCATATCTGTGTTTCAGCATTAGCAGTACACTTTTCTCAGAAAGTACACCTTCCTACAGAAGTCTACATGCCTCCTCGAGCTCTTAAAAGCCATTTCACTGACAGAAGCTTCTAGGTTGTCAGTACAGCAGTTATGGAAGTATGGGAGACCTTACAGACTTTCCATCCATGTTACTTGTTTCAGGAGGAAATTATAGGGCACCTTACAGTCAAAGAAGTTTTTCAAAGAACACATCTGTGGTAGATATCAACCTGACAAAGACTTCGAACCAGACTACAGAGTACACACGGCAATGCAGAGCCATTAAGCAGGGTGGGCATGAACACTTCCTCCACTCTGTCTTAATGAATTAATTTAATTTACATCTACTTCCACAGTTACTCATTCTCCTATAAGAACCCCAAAGAACATATTGTAAAGGTTGTTGTTGTTAGTTGATAGGGATTCATTCGATTGTTAGAACAGTTATTGGGGGAAAGTAGCTGAGTAGTTTGTAATTTAGTAGGCTGGGAGGAGAAGTTTGGACTGTAATAAGCCATTGAGCTCAGAGTATGTGACTGGTTTTTCACATCAATTGAACAAGCAAATTTCACAGGATCCTGGTCTATATTACGGGTGATGTTTCTCTTACTGCATTGTCTTATTTCATTTAAATCATACCGTCCATTATTCTCTGATAAGAATTAGTAAATCAGGCTTAGGATATACCCCTGCATGGTACCCTAATGCCCACTTATTTTCTTGTCTTTGATGTTTTCTGCTTAATGTGTATCTGAGAACAAATTCATGTAATTTAACCAGTCAAAGATGTTGGTTTGGCCCATGCTTACTGATGTTTGGATTCAGAATTTTTTGCTTAGATGTTCTTGTTGGGTTTGAGCTAGAAGAATTGGGATACCAGGGATTTAGTGTAAGCCCTGTCCACTGGGGTCCTTTTCCAACAGATTGGCCTTTCTAAGATCCCTTGAGCTTGTGTCGAAAGCATTGAAGGTTAAAAGCCCTTCTCTGATCATAGGCCTTGCTCTGTGTTAAATCTTGACTCTGTTTTTTCCTTGAGAGTATGCTTAAGCAGGCTTGCAGTTAGATGACCTCTGACCTTATATTAAGCTACCTTTGTGCCTTCATTGAGAGTTGCCTTTGAGTATGTCAAAGCAGGTCTGGATTTAAATGATATCTGACCTGATCTCCAGACAGAAATTGGGTTTCTTTCCTTCTTTCACCTTCACTCCTTAATGTTCCATTCCACCATCTATCTAAAAGATCCTTTAGTATAGATGACTTGCCCTTTGGAAAGCCTTGCTTAGTTGTTATGCAAGTAATCCCCTTTCATGACTCCATATCCCAATGGATGACACTTTCTCGACCTATCTTCTTTTTCCGAAACATCCTGCTGCTTTGTTCTTTTCACTCCCATAGCCTTCTCAGTTAATGATATCCAACCCAACAACCAAATCATTTAAAAAACCCCTATGCTTCATACCTAGCCTAATACCTCATTTTGAGCTTCAAATATGTATCATTCTTTGTTCTTTATGGAGAGATCCCTCTCCAGATCCAGGAGGGCTAGATCCTAGGATCCCAAAGCGGTTTTGATGTTGTCCGGTCTTTTGGTCTTGCCAATCTGGCCAAAACACTGGAACCCCAACATAATGGCGACTCCACTAGGGACAAATCAGACCAATTCCTTTAGATTGGTATTTCATTGCTGATGGTGGACATCATCCTACTCCAAATAGTCAATTCATCCACCTGGCGACTCCACATTCCAAAAGCTCCTAGAAGACCAAATGACTCCACTGGTAGAAGACCCTGAACTGGTTGAGAAGATACAGTGACCTCTTCTTATAGACATGGATCCAAACATGGATAGAGAAGCAAAGCTAGATGCTTTGTCAGACAGATTGAACAGAATGGTAAACATGTTTGGTGAGATCATGGTAAAGGTGTATGAGGCCAATTTAAACGCAAATGTTGATTATCCAAAGCATCCCATGCCTTTTCCAGAACAAGAACAAACTCAAGACCTAGACAATGAGCAAGACATGTATGATGCTCAAGAATCTATATAAGATGAAGAGGAAGGTGATCAAGAACTGCCTGATTGCCTACCTATGTATTGTACTATGCTGACTAGAGAATATCACAACCTAATGGTGAAAGCCAATAGGGAATGTTGCTTTGAGGAAACAAGAGACCACATGGAAGATGCAGAAATTGATGTGGAAGGAGAAAGAGATCAGGAAACATTAGGAAATCCTCAAGGTTTCCCTGCTAGCACAAGTGAAGATTCCACAGAAGAGGCTCAAGAAGACATCCGGCCTCCAGATCAGATAGTACAAGAAACAGAGGACTGGTGTTCTTCTGTCTATGTTAAAAAAAAAATTCCTCTATTGACAGAAGAAGAGATGGACCGAATATTAAACACACAGTCTACCTCTGAAATATTCTATAGATCAAATACTCTTACTCATTCATCTAATGAGTTTGATTATGCAAATCCAGAAAACTCCTCTGCGGATCAGAATGAAGAAAGAATTGCTGAGAATCCAGCGGATTGGATTGGTAACATTGCTTACAATTATTATTTTCCTATTTATGATCTATCTGATGATGATTGTTTCGAAAGGGAAGTTGAGCTTGCAGGACCATCATCAGTAGATTCATGGGAGGAGGATCATTACCCGCAACTTCAGAGAAGTAATGAGCCAAGTCGGCCTATCTATGATACTGATGAGGAAAGTTATGAAAGCCTAGTAATAGATGAATATTCATTGAATTCTCACTCTGTTACGCCTCAGATCATCAATGATAGTTCCCGTGTGACTGAAAAACAGCAGCCTTTCATCTCAAAGGATGAAGAAGAAAGCAAAGAAGAGTTTTTTGAGCATGATGAGAACAAGGAGCCTCCTCTTGAAACAGAGGAAGCAATGGAATGTACCCCTGCTCAAAAATATATGGATATTTTCACAGAGCTCAGCCCACCAGATCCGAATATATCAGAGCTCCAAGAGGACACATCTACAAGATATGATGAGTCCTCCAGTTCAGATGATGAAGAAGATGAGGGAGATTCTCTTTCTCAAGAGAGTCTTGTTCTTAATCTAGTGGAAGAGGAAGAAGTCCTGGTTGAAGCCTGCTGCCAAATATTCACAACCAGGTATAATTTTATGATCCTTATGCTCATTTCCTACTAACATTTGAAGAAGGATCAAAGGTCATTTTGAGTAGCATGTTGCAGACAACAAGAAACATTTTGAAAGCTGATGTTAAGAAACAAAGAGAATGGGAGTGGCCCTGCTTAACCAACCTGCTCAAAGAGATGAGCAGAAAAGACCAGTCATGGGATCACTTGATGGACTGGATGTATTGGAAAAGAAGGTTTATAAGCTAGACTTGTAAATATTTCAAGTTAGAGTAGGGTAGGTAGGAAAATCTCAAATAAAGTTCAGTCTATGAGAATTTAGTTAGTAGTTTTAAATTTCTGCAAGTTTTTCAGTCCATGAGCAGTTTTGTCCCTATGCCATGGCCCGCAGCAAGCCATATAGTCTAATCCTAGCTTGAATGTTTTTCAATTTCTGTCTTATAATGTAGAGAAGAAATTTGCTAGATAGTTTAATCCTAGCAGATAGTAGTTTAGGTAGAGAAACAAAGAGACCAACTGTCTAATCTGGTCTCACGGAGTAATAAGGATAGCAGTAGAATAGGTTTATTTTCTTGTTTGTGAAAAAAATTGATGATGTAAAGGGTCTGCAAGTCCAAATGCACCCAGAAGAAAAAATGTTAGGACATTAGTATGGGTAGGTAGTTGTTTGGGAGAATATTTCTGCTGATATGATGTCTTCATGATTTGTGGAAGCTGATAAGAAAAGAAAAAGATGTGTCAAGTACCAGGCATCTGGTCTACCTCCCAAAGATTATTTTCTGAAATTCTTGACACCTTCAAGAAGATGCCATCCCAATGTGGAGCCACTGTTATCCACCTATGAATTTTTTGACAAGCAAACAGGTGGCTAAAATGTTTTTGAGCCTTCAAGAAATAAATTTCCTTTGAAAACATATAATTCTTGAATCCTCCTTGTGTCTTTTGCCATTTGAACAATCTTCACTACTGTTTCCATGAAAAAGCCTCTCTGTTTGTGGAAGAATTTTTCTCAAGAAGGCCTCCATCTACCCATCTTTTCCCCTCAAAACCCCATTTTTCATGCCTTGTTCCCCTCACAATTTCCCCTCAAAATCCCTCATTAACCCTCTAAATCATCCCAACTCCCCTTTAAACCTTATGGCTCCCTTCATTCGGTTTAAAAGTCCCTTTATTCCCCTACCGAAACCCACCATTCAGCATTAAAAACTCTGTTTTTTGGCCAAAAACTCACTTTTTACCTTATAATAGGCTTTATCTCCTTTCAGCTAAGCCCCTTGACCACTTCCCCACACATGACCCGCGCCCAGAACCAAGCGCTAAAGCCCTGGGCACTAATCGCAATCGCAACTTACATTGTGAGCCTTTTCCTTTGTAAATTCCATTTTTTCCGATGCAAGGTCTTTGTTATATTCAACCTAGGGCTCGATCTGAGCCATAGATCTACATAGATCCAACAATCAGTGCTTGTTCTGCAGTGTACCCGTCCCCACTCTACATTACCCTCTGATTAACCGTGGGCCGTTTATCTGTTTCTAGATCCGACGGCTGGCGCGTAATCACTCATCGCCAATCGGAAAATCTTAAAGTGTCACCCTCCGTTCTCCCTGTTTGGTGATCCCCGATCCAATCGTGATCGTCCATTTGATCTAGATCTATGGCTATCACATAATCACACTATCATAGCGCCCAATCCCATCGCATTCGACCTGTTAGGAATCTGTAATTTTAGCAGATTGGTGAGACTAAAACTGCAGAAACAACATCGTTTCAACCAACTTTGGGATTCTAGGATCTAGCCCTCCTGAATCCGGAGAGGGATCTCCCCAATAAGTGAAAAGATGGATTTGTCTTTGAAGTTTGGGGTTATAATACTAGGCTAGTTATGAAGGCAAAGGGTTTGTTTGTTTTTTGGATGGTTGAGCATGATTACCATTTAAGGTGGAAAGTTCTGAATGCAAAAAGTTTCAAAGGTGAGAAGTTGCAAGCAATCAAAGTAGGCTTTGGTTAAAAAGATAGATAATTGCAGGTTTTAGTCCATTGGGCTATGGAGTCATAATAGGGTTTAATTGGAACAGCAAGAGGCAAGAGTGGTTCATGGGGCAATTCATCTATGTCTAAGGATCTCTTTGAAGTTAGATTTATGGAATGAAATGATACAATAAGAAGGAGAAATTAACAGATGCAGAAACAAGAGCAGCCCAGGATCTGGTAAGTACTTTTAAACTAGCCAGCCTTTGACATGGACTCAAGAAAAACATAAAATTAAACTAGGATCTGGTAAGTACTTTGAAACTAGCCAGCCTTTGATACACTTTCAATAGAAAACATCTTAAAACAAAGGGAAAGTTGAAGGCAACTTTTGGAGTAGAAACTAGCGGGCCGGGCTCACCACAAATCCTCTCCTAGCTCTGCTTTACTTGGTTACTTTCAATACAATCACAAACATAACACAGAATGGCCTAAGATCTGGTAAGTACTTTTAAACTAGCCAGCTTTTAACACATTCAAAGGGAAACGTTCAGATAGTCTTTGGGGATAAAACTAGGACCAGGGCACACCATATCTTCCATAGTTCATCTCTACTTAACTAATACAGAACATAACATTCAAGAATAATGTTCAGCTAAGACAATAAGACGAGGGAACGCCAGCATTCCTATGCTTAAACTGAAAAAAGATGTTCTGGACGAAAACGATTTCCTCACTGATTAGGATAAAGATCTTCGGTTAGAGAAGATTCTTTTGATATACGATGCAGTCCTAACCCTATGCATCTTTGTTCTTTATGAAGAAAAGTAAACACAAATTAATATAAATAAAAATAACAGGTTACAATAAGAAAAACATCACCGTCAACATAGACCAGGATCCCATAAATCAGCTTGTATTGATGCTCCAAACCAGTTACAGCTTTAAGTCCAGTGCTTTAGGTTAGCAACCATCTACACATCTCAACCTAACCTATCTATCACCAGCAGAGCTCCAAGAGCCAGTGAATACTATGTACAATCAGAAGTTTAAGCTCAAATGTATATCAAAGTTCTACAACCAACCCTTCACTCATCTTTTGCAGAAGTATATATAGAAGAATGAGGAGGTAAGATCTGATAAAAGATCTCAATTACAATTAATACAGTCTTAATTATTTCTAGCCTTTGAGGGGCTCAATGAAGAATCTTTCATACGTATCCTCTGTATTAAATGTTTTACATAAAGATTAAGCTCGGTGGGAGCTTTTGTTGACCTTTGAGACTTTGTGTGGCATTGAAGTAACTCTGCAGATGTTCTTTGCATTAATTTCCTTGGCAGGGTTTCCTCTTTGGTTGTGTTGAGGCAAAATATCTAATATCTAATCCGGACCAATAAATTCGGCCTCTGATTGAGTACTTTTGTGGCACAGGTGGCTTTGTGGTAGCTGAGAGGAATCGATTTGCCTCAGATTTTGGCGGTGGAAGTATTCCTGCTTGATAAAACACTTTAGGTTTTCTGTAACTATGTTTTATTTGGGGATCATTAGGCTTTTGATAAGCATCTTAGACGTAATCCCCGTGAAACTGACTCTAATCCTCTGTTCTGATACATTTTGGTCTTCGACACTGATACCCTTTGACTGTGTTAAATCCATGGTTTTCTTGCTCATATGCAGAGCTGCGCAGAGATGAAACGGCATCGATGCCTGAGGAAACACTGATGAAACATGCATTTCCACCCTGTGGATGATTTCCTTTGACGAATCGAAGACGGGAGGGTCATCACCCTCCGCCTCTGAATCTTCTTTGAAAATCACGAGAAAATGATTTAAAACCCTGCAAAATACAAAAACTATTATTAAATCCTGCTTTTATAGGTTAACTGCATCGGAAGCCGTGTGGAGACAGCGGGACCGTTGGATGGCATCATCCAACGGTCAGGATTGATCGGGAGAGATCGTGGAATGGGCGAAAGAAGATTGAACCTGAGCCGTTGATCGCGCAGAGATCGACGGTCGGGAGCAGAGGTTGAAAGTCAAACAGAGGAATCCGGTGATGGAATATGGACCGTCGATCTGCAAATCAGATCGACGGCGGAGATTGATTTTCCGCCGCACCATAGCCTGGTTATCGCGTGGGCACCTTCGTTAATTGTCGGGCATCTTCGGTGAGCGATCACCGTTGGATGGCCCGCCCTCGATCGGACGGTGGACAGTGATATCGCTGGACATCACGGTCCGAACGTTAAGGCGCGATGGACGGCGGATGGACAGCGGTTTTTCAAATAGTACACGGGACGCGTGGCGGCAAGTGCATGGAATCGCTGGCCATTGGGGCAAAACAACCTTTTGCCCGAAGGCGATGCGATGGATACCACCGGTTTTTGGAAACCGGCTTTGGGCGGTGGGGACCACGCAGAGATGAACTCCGCACCGTCGATCTATAGAATTAGATCGACGGTGTAAATTTATTGAGAAATTGCTCCGGCGGAAACCCTTATAACAATAAAATAAAACCCGAAATTTTACAAATAACAAAGGTTTTTAAACTTTTTGGGCAGAGAAATATTTTTAAAACGGGTAAGCGCCCGACTGCTCAGCGCCCGGTTCCGGCGCTAGGGTGCATGGATGAAAAGGGGCTAGAGACTTAGCCTGAGGGGGCTTAAACCCAAAAAATGTATTTTTATGATTTTTCAACGTTTTTTCAAAGGAAATGAGGGTTCCGATAAGGCTAAGAGAGAGTGTTAAAACCTTATCAAGGGTTTTTATGAAGTGGAAATGGGAGAAACTTAAAAATGAGGGGTTTTCATGGGAAATGAAGGGGTAGAAAAAGAGGTTAGTTTTTGAAGAGATGGAAAGGGAAAAAGAAGCTTGCAGCAGGATTTCAGATTTTTTCAAGAGGCGAACAACAGTGAAGGTTTGGACAGAGGCATGAGGCCTTCAAAAAGTATTCAAGAGCCAACAATTTTTTAGTGAGAAAAATTGTTCCTTGAAGGCTCAAAGATAGATTTAGCCACCTTTTGGGATAATCAAATTTTACAGGTGGCTAACAGTGGCTCCACTTGGGGATGGTGCCTTCTTGAAGGCATCAAGAACTTTCAGACCTGCATTCTCTGGGAGGCTGACCATGTGCCTGATCCTTTTATGTTCTCTGGGAGGCTGATCAGTTGCCTAATCCATTGGGTTGCCTTTCTTTCTATAGATTATGTGCTCTGAAACATATTAGCAGCCATAAAAGCAATGGATCCTCATCAATACAACTTTCTACCTACCCAATCCTACTGATCTAACTTTTTTTCTTCATCAGAGTGCACTTGGATTGGCAAACTCTTTTCACAACATTTTATTCTTTTGAAAGTAGTAAATCTAATCTAATTCTACTCCTTATTTCTCCCTGAACTCAGATTAAACAGTTGAGTTCAGATGCTTCTCTACCTATTCTACTATCTGTTGGGATTAAACTATCCAACATATCTTTATTCTCTAAATTTCTAAAACATAAATTTAAGAACAGTCAAGTCAAGATTAAGTTGTTTGACTTGTTGTGATCTATGGCATAAAGACAAGCTGCACATAGACATTTATTTTTCAGATAAAAAAAAAAAAATAAAAAATGGAAGGCTTAAGATCTGAAATTTGAAAACATTTCCTTCCTCTTTTCTACAGCTCTGATTTGACTCTTATGGAGTTGTCTTTCCTTTTTCTCTGGTTCAGATTTTGAGCTGATTGGAACCAGATTTTTACATCTTTTTGACTCAGAAAAATAAAACATATTTGAGTCATCTCTCTTTGGAAACTGAGGTTCAATTTTTGAACATGTTTGAACCTTTCATTTCTATCCTAATCTATCTACTGATAAGCCAAGATTAAACAGTTTGGCATATTAAATTCACTATCCTATCAGCAGAAAATTTAAAGCTAATTAGTCAAGATTAAATAGTTTGACTAACTAGAAGTGTGTTTTTCAGGAGTGGCATTTGAGCTTGCACACTTTCAGATTTATCTCTCTTTTTTGGTATGGGGCTATACCTTTCTTGTTTTGACAATCTGCCCTCTTTTCTTTCTTTTCATTGTTTTTGTATTTTTTTTTTTTCTAAATTTGAATGCAATGGTGGATGAAATATTTATAATTGAAAAGATAAAAAGGCTTCAAAACATAACATGGATCAAGAGAATTAATGCATAAGCATCCTGCCATTGACAGGACCCCCAAACAATTCTGGTCCATTCAACTCCTGCAAGAAAAATGCATTGTTACCAACAGCTGAATGAATAGAGTAAGGGCCAAGCCATAGGTTGTCAAATTTTCCATGCTTGCCCTTCTCTTCCCTTCTTGAGTCCCACTTTAAAACTTTGTCCCCAATCTTGAAATTGCTGGCCTTTGTTCTTCTGTCAAAAATATTTTTAATGTTGTCTTGCTTTATCAATGCTTTGTTATACACTTCCTCTCTGGTTTGCCGAAGATGAATGGTCTGATTTACTCTTCTGATCATGTCATTTTCTTCAGTTTGTAACTCTTGAATCAACTTCATCACTGGAACACCAAGGCTGTTTGGAAAAATTGCATCTGTACCATACACAAGCTGGAAAGGTGACATGCCAATGGATTTCTTCAAAGTCAATCTATCAGCCCATGGTGCATGAACCAACTTTGTGTGCCAAGACTTTTTGTTGTCCTCCAACAGTTTCTTGATAATGTTCACTAAATTTTTTTTTTGAGGATTCTGCAAGTCCATTACCTTGGAGGTAATAGGTCGTGGAATGCCCCAATGTTATCTGATATCTGTGACAGAACTCAACCACCTTCTTTGATCCAAATGCTGCTGCATTATCAGTGATGATCTTGGTAGGACAGCCAAATCTGGAGAGAATATTAGTGTCCATAAATTTTATGATAACTGAATCATTGGCCTGCCTACAAGGAATGGCTTCTATCCACTTAGTGAAATAGTCTGTGGCAGTGAGAATCCATCCGTGCTGGGCAGAAGATGGGGGATGGATTTCTCCTATAAATTCAAGTCCCCACTATTGAAAAGAGGCTTCAACAGTGATTGGATGTAGAGGTAGGGGGAGCAGCTTTCTTTTGCCTTCAAAAAGTTGACACTTATGACAGGCTATGATCATCTTGTGTACATCATGGAAAAGAGTAGGCCAATAGAAACCATCCCTTAAAATTTTGTTGGTTGTTGTCTTCCAGGACAAATGGCCTCCACACTCTCCTTCATGGAACTGGTACTTAACCTTCTCTGCATCAAGCTCAGGCAAACATTTAAGAAATAGACCACTTGCATTTTTCCAATACAGACATTTATCTATAATGCAATAGTTTACAGCTTTCAATTTTAGGAACCTTGCCTTTGTTTTTGTCAAACCAGGAGGTGTATTCAAATTAAGCAGAACATAAAGAATATCAGCATACCAAGAGGAATTCATAAAATGGTTTTCAACAATGGGTGTTGAGATTTCCTCTTGATCATCTAAAGCATTAATCATATGAATATCAAGAACTTCACAATTTGATTCAGCCATTAATCTAGCTAGACCTTGGCCTTTGATGAGCTTAGTGGGTTTAATCTCTAAATCATATTCAAGGATAACAGCAATCCACTTACCTCTCTTACCTTCTGGGTCCTGTGTTAGAACGTCTTTAACCACTGAATTTGGGACAAAGGCAATGATGTGTGAGTGAAGGATGTATACTCTGAAGTCTTTCAATGCTTTAACCAAAGCAAAAGCTTTCTTTTCCATAATGTTATACTTCAAAGGGGCATCCCTCAATGCCTTGCTAAAGAATGCAATAGGCTGCTCTTGTCCTTGTGAATTTTTCTGTAAAAGGACAGCAGCTATGGTATGTTCTGATGCAAATGAGAAAATATAAAAATCTTTTGAAAAATCAGGACTTATCAGAACCGGTGTTTTGGTCAATGCTTGTTTCACCGGTTCAAAGGATTTCTTTACTTCCAAGGTCCATTTTACCCCTTGATCCTTTTTCAGCATGTTTGTGATATTTCTAAGGAGCTCAGCCAAGTTGGGTATGAACCTTCTCAAAAAGTTAATCTTACCAATGAAAGATTGCAACTCCTTGATGTTTCGAGGATGAGAGATTTGCAATATGGCCTCAATCCTCTTTAGATCTATCTTTATACCTTCTTCTGAAATAATGTGTCCTAGAAGGTTACCTTCTTGGAAACCGAATAGTGTGTTCTTAGGGTTTAAAGATATTCCAAACCTTCTGCACTTCTCGAAAAATTTTCTCAGATGTTCTAAGTGTTCTTCATCTGTTTTTTAAAACACAATGACATCATCAAGATAGATAATGATGAAGAAGCCCAGTTCTTCTGAGAATGCTATGTCCATGGCTCTTTGGAAATTTGCTCCAGCATTCATTAGACCAAAGGGATTTTCACATACATGAAAGTGCCCCATGGTGTAGTGAAGGCTGTCTTTAATTGATCAACAGGGTAAACCAAGATCTGATTGTACCCTGAATAGCCATCCAGCAAAGAAATTCTTCTAGACCCTACCACCCTTTGTAAAATATGATCCATCTTGGGTAGAGGGTAGTTGTCTTTTAATGAAGCTTTGTTTAAGTCTCTAAAGTCTATACAAAGCCTGATTTCTCCAGTTTTCTTCCTAACAGACACCAGATTAGATACCCACTCAGAATATCTAATAGGGACAATAATGCCAGCATCGTACATTTTCATGATCTCCTTCTAAACCAAGGGCAACTGAACAGGGTTTATTCTGCGCAGTTTCTGTTTGAATGGTTTTTGGTTTTCTTTGAGGGGGATTTTGTGTTGTATTATTTCAGTGTCATAGGATTTAATATCTTTGTAACTCCACACAAAAACATCAGAAAACTCTTTAAACAGCTCAACGTATTCGAGTTTAATGTGAGCTGGTAAATTTTTAGACAGTTTAATCATTTTCAGTTTTTCCTCACTGCCTATATTGCACTCCTCCACTTTAGTCTCTACAGGTTCCAGTTTTGGCTTTTGGGCCACATCATTAAAATCAAACAACTCTTCTAAAGGTGTCAGACCACTTGGCAAACTTTCATCTTTAGCATGCAGAGTTTCCAACTCTTCTGTTTCGTTTGTAAGTTTGCTAGACAATAGGTTAATATTGACAGGCTCAGGAGACGGTTCTTCTTCGCCAAGGAAGTTTTCTTCACTGCAGTCTGTTTCATAGTCTGAGTCTGAACCGTTTAGTTCGAATTCATTTCTGAATTGCATGAAGTCTTCTATTTTTTTGTCATTGTCAAACACCTGCCAATACTTCTTATTATCAGGCATTGCTGGTCTAAACTTCATCTCAGTTGTACAGTCTTTGGTTTCAAATGGAGCTAAGCATGTCCTAGCTGCAAAGGCTAAATTGTGGGCCGCAATGTTTTTCTTCCTTGGGACAAAAATCAATTTGGACTCCACAAATGTTTTTAAAAGGTCCATGACATCATTCCGGTAGGCTCTAAGTCTGGGATGATTTGCGTTATACTCCCCATTTACTTGCCTAATGATCAATTCAGAATCCCCATATACATTGATTCTTCTGGCTCCTAACTTTTTCAAAAGATGTAAGCCTAAGAGAAGGGACTCATATTCTGCTATGTTATTGGAACACTGAAAGTTTAACTTGCATGAAATACATTATGTGTGGTTGTTTCAGTGTTAGTAATCCAGACACCCGCACCAGCGCTAGTTCTAGTGCATGACCCATCAAAATACATACTCCAGAGAGGACTGTTTCCGGTTTTATCTCGGTTACTGTCCTCTTCAACTAATGTGCTTTCTTATTGTTGTTGAATGTCTACACTTAGTTGAATTTGTTTTGATTCCTCAGGCCTTTCGTTAAGTGGAAGACCATTTTCTTGAGTGTCAAGGTTTAAAATCAAAGGACGTATGACTTGTAGTTCAAGACCCATATTTGGTTTGTTGTTGCTTAAAGGTTTAGCAAACTGTTTTGACAGTTCAGTGGTATTTACCCCCTCCTCTCTATCGGCCATTAATTCTATTAAAGTGACTTGTTCGCTGAGTGTTTCATCAGTAAACATGATAAAAGAATCAAGTCTTGTATTGACAGAATATATAGGAGAGTTTTGTAGTCTGTCTTGACTTGTCACTGTGTACTGCATATGAGACTCCCTGTAAAGTCTTCTGGTTTGATTGAAAACAGGGATAGTCGCATAGGTCATGTCCATTTGCATAGTGCCCTGTAACTTAGCCCCCCAGGACCTCGATAGTAACATTCCATGCTTTGGGGGCACATCAGCCACAACAATATCCATGACCAACCATTTGGCTGGAATATGGGCTAAGTTAACACAAAGGTCTTTGATCAATCCTAAAAAATTTACTCTACTAGAATCAAAATAGTAAAGGTCTTTATAAGGTCTGGTGATTTATAGACCCAGGCTCTCCATTACAGCTTTAGGCATTAAATTGTGAGAGGCTCCTGAGTCATGCATAGCGTTGTGCAAAATCTTTTCATGAATGTTAAAACTTACATAAAAGGGAGGAACAGGTCCCTCTTGATATTTTCCTTCAATATTTGGACCAAAAATGAGTTCTGGCTGGTCATCATTAAGATTGAATGTATCATTGTTGTCTTCTAAATTTAAAGCCTTCAAAATTTGAGTTCTATATACATGTTGGGCAGCTAATTCAGTCAAAGGAATAGAGATTTTAATCTTTGAAATTTCCTGCTCCAGGCTGAAAGGAATCTGACTCTTTAAAGTGTTGGTTTCAGCCTTATTAACTGTCACTTTATCAACAATGTCAGCTTGCCAATTTGTTTTATTTGTATTTGATAAAATTGTTTTCACAGGAGTACTAGCTGAAGTGTTAGTAATGCTAATGTCTGCACTCTCTTTTTCATTGTCTTGAGTGCCCTTTCCTTTACCTTTATCAGAATTTATAGCCATTGTTTTGTCCTTTTGTTTGACAACTCTAGGCTTGGTTGCAGTGCTGTTCTGTGAGGATTTGTCAGCGATTTTGTTGTTGGGGGTTTGTTGACTAGATTTGCTTCTAAGGTCATATTCTCTTCGAGGTTCTGTGATGGCATTTTCTGTGTTTTGATAATAATTTTCATTATCATCTCTTTTGTCATCATAAGGTGTGTACAGACCTTGTTTTTTATCATAATGAACTTCAAAGTCATCATCATCTACCCCAAACATTTTTATATCATCTTCCTCTATTATTTGATCTGTTTCCTCAACCTCACTCACATAGTTTTGATGAAAGGGAGGGGTGATTTGTTGATCATCTTCCCTAGGTTTGTTTGGAGGTTGGTTCCTTCTAGAATTCTGATTCTGGTTCTGGTTTCTGTTTTGAGGAGCATTTTGATTTTGACTTGCTTGTGCTCTCTTAATTATGCTCATCTCTTTCATCATTTCCTCCATCATTCTTTCCATCTTTGAATTGGAAGTGGAAGGCGTGGATTCCTCTCTAAAAGATACTCTCTTCTCAACTTTCATCCTTGCTCTTTTCTCCATCAGGTTGACTTCTACAGAAAGAGCACCTCTTTGCATATCTTCAAGAGTTGCAAAATCTCTTTCTCTCAACTGATAGGTCATGTCAAAATCGAACCCTTTAGGAAACTTGTTTAAAGCTGACCCTTGTGGAGGTTTTAGTTCTGGGGAAAGTGCATTATATACACTATTGAATCTAGTGCAATAAGCTTGCACACTTTCCCCAGGGTTTCTATGGAGGTTCTTGTAATCGGAAAGGACTTGGAGAGGATTCTTCTTTACTTCCCATTTGTTTAAGAATGTTTGATGGAAACCTTGAAGATCATTAATACTATGGGGGGCTAAACCTTTAAACCATTTTCTTACTTCTCCCCCAGGCTTTGAGCAAATAATCTGAGCTTGACAGAATCATCATCGATTTCATTTATGTCGAAGTAGTCATCCATCTTATCCACATGTTGTGATGTTGTTGTATTATTGTTAGCATCATATAATGGAATTTTGGACTGATAGTCCTGTGGAAGGTTGACTAATGGTGCAAGAAGGACTAGGGGAGCATACCATGCTGCCATGATAGGCGGTGGAGGTGGATTTACAAGGGGTGGATTAACAAAAGGGAAAGTGGGTTGGAGTGGAGTGGTTTGGACAGTGGATGTTGGATGAAGGGATGTGGATGGAGCAGTAGTAGATTGCTGAGCTGATCTTGGATGAGAGACACCTAAGTTGTGGAGGAAATGTAAATCAGGAGGTGTTGTTTCTCTACTACCAAGATGTTCACTAGTTTTAGGAGAAGAAAGTGAAGACTCAGAATCTAGCTGGATTATATCATCAAATGACCTAGTTCTAAATGGATTTACTAAGTCAGCTTGTGATTGTTGTAGAGCTGAAAGATGTTCAGGAACTGATTTAGCTCTCAAGCGTGGTCTGAAAACAGTTAACAATTTAATCTTAGGAGACTTCCTAAGGATACTTTCTGGATTATCAACTACTTTAGGTGGATCAGGGTCAGGATAGGCTCTAGTGTAAATCTTTCTAGGAGCCACTATGTTGTGTTTTTAAGACCCAAATAAACAAGACAAGATCAACTAGATATGACAGTATTTGAATGGTTAACTAATCTGTTTACCTAAATTTCAATCCTACAGCCCTCTAACTGAGTTTGAAAGGTTTTACAATGATAAGGGTTCTTCCCAGTGGAGTCTTAAAGTCTGTTAAGGATTTTGGAGTCACCAAGTGGAATTTTTTAGCTCTTTTCAGAGGTAAAAGGTTTTATGGTCCACCACCATGCTTGTGGAATATCCCTTTTCAAGGATATCCCGGAACACAACAAACTCTAACCAGAGATTGACTGGGAGGGCATTTACCAGATATTTCACCTCTGAAAGAGGATGAGATCCGGAAGCTACCTGGCCCTTTCCAGACTCTGTCTAAGAGTATGGGGTAAAACACCACAAAGTTAAGTGAAATGTAAGAACAAGTGTTTTACTACCAATCTGAAATATTTTTGGTTTTTTCCGAGTTCTTTCCAGTTGTGTGGTTTTTAATAATATCCTAACTCTGTTTCAAAACTTAGCTATGGTTATGAGACAAAAACAGTCTACTCTTATGGCTAAGCCAGCTAATTTTTCAAGGTTAGATAAAGTCTTGAGAGAAACCTACGGTTTTACCTAGTTTGTCACTGATTCAAACAAGTTTCATCATGATTGTCATTTCTTGGTAGTGCTTGAAAAGGCTACTTTTAACTCTCAAAGTTTTCTTGAATTGAGGGTTATCTGAGGTCTTAAAAGGTATCAATAACACTCAATCCCCAGTGGAGTCGCCGGAAATGTTAGGAATCTGTAATTTTAGCAGATTGGTGAGACTAAAATTGCAGAAACAACATTGTTTCAACCAACTTTGGGATTCTAGGATCTAGCCCTCCTGAATCCGGAGAGGGATCTCTCCAATAAGTGCAAAGATGGATTTGTCTTTGAAGTTTGGGGTTATGATATTAGGCTAGTTATGAAGGCCAAGGGTTTGTTTGTTTTTTGGATGGTTGAGCATGATTACCATTTAAGGTGGAAAGTTATGAATGCAAAAAGTTTCAAAGGTGAGAAGTTGCAAGCAATCAGAGTAGGCTTTGGTTAAAAAGATAGATAATTGCAGGTTTTAGTCCATTGGGCTATGGAGTCATAATAGGGTTTAATTGGAACAGCAAGAGGCAAGAGTGGTCCATGGGGCAAGTCATCTATGTCTACGATCTCTTTGAAGTTTGATTTATGGAATGAAATGATACAATAAGAAGGAGAAATTAACAGATGCAGAAACAAGAGCAGCCCAGGATCTGGTAAGTACTTTTAAACTAGCCAGCCTTTGACATGGACTCAAGAAAAACATAAAATTAAACTAGGATCTGGTAAGTACTTTGAAACTAGCCAGCCTTTGATACACTTTCAATAGAAAACATCTTAAAACAAAGGGAAAGTTGAAGGCAACTTTTGGAGTAGAAACTAGCGGGCCGGGCTCACCACAAATCCTCTCCTAGCTCTGCTTTACTTGGTTACTTTCAATACAATCACAAACATAACACAGAATGGCCTAAGATCTGGTAAGTACTTTTAAACTAGCCAGCTTTTAACACATTCAAAGGGAAACGTTCAGATAGTCTTTGGGGATAAAACTAGGACCAGGGCACACCATATCTTCCATAGTTCATCTCTACTTAACTAATACAGAACATAACATTCAAGAATAATGTTCAGCTAAGACAATAAGACGAGGGAACGCCAGCATTCCTATGCTTAAACTGAATTAAATTATTCCTGAATAAAACAGATTGAGGAAAACATTCAGATAAAGATCTTCAGTTAGAGAAGGTTACTGATATACAGTAGGTCCTAACCCTATGCATGCTGTTCTTTATAAGAGAAAATGAAACACAGTGAAAACATAAATAAAATAACGAGTTACAATGAGAAAAACATCACCGTCAACATAGACCAGGATCCCATAAATCAGCTTGTATTGATGCTCCAAACCAGTTACAGCTTTAAGTCCAGTGCTTTAGGTTAGCAACCATCTACACATCTCAACCTAACCTATCTATCACCAGCAGAGCTCCAAGAGCCAGTGAATACTATGTACAATCAGAAGTTTAAGCTCAAATGTATATCAAAGTTCTACAACCAACCCTTCACTCATCTTCTGCAGAAGTAAATATAGAAGAATGAGGAGGTAAGATCTGATAAAAGATCTCAATTAAAATTAATACAGTCTTAATGATTTCTGGCCTTTGAGGGGCTCAATGAAGAATCTTTCATACGTATCCTCTGTATTAAATGTTTTTACATAAAGATTAAGCTCGGTGCGAGCTTTTGTTGACCTTTTAGGCTCTTTGTGGCATTGAAGTAACTCTGCAAATGTTCTTTGCATTAATTTCCTTGGCAGGGTTTCCTCTTTGGTTGTGTTGAGGAAAAATATCTAATCCGGACCAATAAATTCGGCCTCTGATTGAGTACTTTTGTGGCACAGGTGGCTTTGTGGTAGCTAAGAGGAATCGATTTGCCTCAGATTGTGGCGGTGGAAGTATTCCTGCTTGATAAAACACTTTAGGTTTTCTGTAACCGTGTTTTATTTGGGGATTAGGCTTTTGATAAGCATCTTAGACGTAACCCCCATGAAACTGACTCTAATCCTCTGTTCTGATACATTTTGGTCTTTGGCACTGATACCCTTTGACTGTGTTAAATCCATGGTTTTCTTGCTGATATGCAGGGCTGCGCAGAGACGAAACGGCATCGATGCCTGAGGAAACACTGATGAAATGTGCATTTCCACCCTGTGGATGATTTCCTTTGACGAATCGAAGATGGTAGAGTCGTCACCCTCCGCCTCTGAATCTTCTTTGAAAATCACGAGAAAATGATTTAAAACCCTGCAAAATACAAAAACTATTATAAAATCCTGCTTTTATAGGTTAACTGCATCGGAAGGCGTGTGGAGACAGCGGGGCTGTTGGATGGCATCATCCAACGGTCAGGATTGATCGGGAGAGATCATGGAATGGGCGAAAGAAGATTGAATCTGAGTCGTCGATCGTGTAGAGATCGACGGTCGGGAGCGGAGGTTGAAAGTCAAACGGAGGAATCGGGTGATGGAATATGGACCGTCGATCTGCAGATCATATCGACGGTGGAGATTGATTTTCCGCCGCGCCATAGCCCGGTTATCGCATGGGCACATTTGTTAATTGTCGGGCATCTTCGGTGAGCGATCACCGTTGGATGGCCCGCCCCCGATCGGACGGTGGACAGTGATATCGCTGGACATCACGGTCTGAACGTTAATGCGCGATGGATGACGGATGGACGGCAGTTTTGCAAATAGTACACGGGACGCATGGCGGAAAGTGCATGGAATCGTTGGCCATCGGGGAAAACAACCTTTTGCCCGAAGGCGGTGCGATGGATACCGTCGGTTTTGGGCAACCGGCTTTGGGCGGTGGGGACCACGGGGAGATGAACTCTGCACCGTCGATCTATAGAATTAGATCGACGGTGTAAATTTATTGATAAATTTCTCCGGCGGAAACCCTTATAACAATAAAATAAAACCCGAAATTTTACAAATAACAAAGGTTTTTAAGCTTTTTGGGCGGAGAAATATTTTTAAAACGGGTAGGCGCCCGACTGCTCAGCGCCCGGTTCCGGTGCTAGGGTGCATGGATGAAAAGGGGCTAGAGACTTAGCCCGAGGGGGATTAAATCCAAACAATGTATTTTTATGATTTTTCAACATTTTTTCAAAGGAAATGAGGGTTCCGATAAGGCTAAGAGAGAGTCTTAAAACCTTATCAAGGGTTTTTATGAAGTGGAAATGGGAGAAACTTAAAAATGAGGGGTTTTCATGGGAAATGAAGGGGTAGAAAAATAGGTTAGTTTTTGAAGAGATGGAAAGGGAAAAAGAAGCTTGCAGCAGGATTTCTGAGTTTTTCAAGAGGGGAACAGCAGTGAAGGTTTGGACAGAGGCATGAGGCCTTCAAAAAGTCTTCAAGAGCCAACAGTTTTTTAGTGAGAAAAATTGTTCCTTGAAGGCTCAAAGATAGATTTAGCCACCTTTTGGGATAATAAAATTTTACAGGTGGCTAACATGACCTCCGCCGATTGGCGAGTCCCGATTTGATCTGAGTTGTTCATCCATTCGGATCCAACGGTCCAGATTACTCCACACCCTGCTCATTGCCACCGTCTTTCTCCCCTTCTGATCAATCTTCGTCGTCGATTCCCCGCCGATCCAATGGCCCTGATGTAATCGCAAGTTTAAAACTCAGAGTTTCTGACCCCCGCCTCCCTCCGGTGCGATTGGATCTCCGCCATTGATCCCTTTGGATCCAACGGCCCTCATTATTTCCACCCGTTCACACAACCCTTTGCCTTCCCGCTCCCTCTTTAATCCTGACTGTCCATTCTTTAGATCTGATGGTTGGGATCTAACCCGCCTTTGACTTTCCACTACCTAACCGCCATGCACTTTCCCATGTTGCGCTCGCTCCTCCACCGTCTGATCTTTTCACTTCACATCCAATGGTCAGAAAGCATATCGCATGAATCTCGTGTCCGAGCTTTAACGTTTCAAAATCACGCGATGAAGGCAGTTTTGTTTTTCCACGCGTCATGCAGAGATGTATATCGCGTTTTTTTGAAGATTTTGCAAAACCATTCTTTTGCAGTGCAACACTGGCGATTTTTCGATTTAAACCACTCTTTCCCCTTTACTCCCGAAAGCTCTACCATTCAATCTCGACCGTCCTATGATCTAATCCAACAGTTCGCATTGCATCGCATTTCCATTGAACTTTCTTCCATCGGATTTCCACAGAGTTTCTTCTGAAGATCTCCGTCGTTGATCTCTTTTATGATCTAACGGTCCACATTCAAAATCGCCCTCCGCTTTCCGGGTCCCACCATTAAATGCTCGACTCTCATTCATTTTTCCCTTTATTACTTTGTATTTCACCTAAGCTTTGAACCTTTTTGTTTTACACCAAAGGCTTTGATTCTCCACCTAACTTACTATTAACACCTCCATCTGCGATCCTGACCGTTGATCATCATCTGTTCATCTGATCGGACGGTCCGCGACTCTCTCTGCACCAAATCTTCATCAGTTCATTCTTCCACCATTCTGCATGGTTCTTCCACCCGTTTTCACCTGCATTCCCCATTCCGCCACCATTCCACAGGCCTCCACAACAAATCTTCCACCACTCCCTCGTACTATAACACCGCCCGATATACCTGAAAGTACATGGACGAGCTACGATATACTTACGTACGTGAAGTGAGGTATCACACTCAGAATGTATCACAGACAATTAACTACAGCTGCTATGTTTTATGACGCCGAAACACGTCTCTAGCTTAAACCTTCTAAATGTTATCGTTATGGTTCCAATGCTTTGTTAGGTAAATTGAGATAAATTTTAAGTTGATATTGTTTATCAATTTTCCTTTCAAGGTTCACCGCGATGATGTATTGGAAATTCCTAAAATGCAAACTAAAATGATAAGCAATATTTCACTTTTAGTTTTTCAATGAAAATCCTAGATACTAGAGGGAAAGAGCAATCAATTTGAGAGAAAACAATCAAAAGGCACAAACTAAAATGCAACTTTCCAAATTGTTCCTATGTAAAACATGTTAGCACCTAATTTGAACCTCAGGCTAAAGAAAGGAAAATCAGGGTAACCTCAAACCACGCTCAGCCTTGTAGCTAGCCCTACAAGGTCAGGAGAGGGCTCTCTCCGGGAAAAATATTCAATGAAGTACAATTATGAACTGATTTTAGGCTAGGTATAATAATGGGAAATGTTTTAAATGAATTTTCAGGGTTATATGGAACATATAGGGCAGTTTGAATCTGGGGAATTATATCAGAGATACATGGTATTTCATGGGGAAATGTAGGTAGGAATTTTAACATATAAGTTTAAATAATGATGGAATGGTAAGATTGGTGAGGAGCTGAAAAGGGCATAGGAGATGGATCCTTTTCAAATAGAGGAAAACATAGAATATTGAATGATTTCCCAAGGTAGAGAATTAATAATGGATTCTACCTATCTATCTTGAAAACATTCAACCATAAATGTTTACGAATGAATGGTAAAACATAACAATTAAAAAATGAACACAAAGGAAGAAACAATGCTAAAATCCATACCACAGGGATCCCACAAATCAGAGCTGCATATCTTTATTAATCCCCTGTCAAATTGTTATAATGGAGCACAGAGCGTCCTCAAATGTCTTCCAACTAATTCCACTCTATTCCCCTTACTGATTGCTTTACAAATGATTCAAAATTACATTAAATAGACAGAAATGTGGGAAATAGATCCATAGAAAAAGGGAGTTGTTTTACCAGCTCAAGAACTGAAATCCGATCATAGGAAAGATACTAACCATCTGCCCCTGAAAAGAAGGAGCAACAATACATTTTTGAACATCTTGAGATTCGCTGTTACATCCAATTGTAGAACCAATCCCTTATTAATCGTCGCTAAAGATGTAACTGGTTCATATTTAGTTTCTCTGCCTTTGACTGTTTGTTTCTGTTATTACTCTCCTGAAGAAAAATCCACTTTTGATGAGAACGCCTTTGGAACAAATTAAAATGAAATTATGCCTTAAATGAAGAAAAGTCCGTTTTTTTATGGAAAAGACAAAGGAAAGGATGGTGGGACCCATATGCGATCGCAAATCGCAAATCGGAGGAAGGGACGAGAAATATCATATAACGGAGATATGCAATGGAAATGTGCGATTGTGATTAGTGTATAAGGGAAAGAGGGAAATCGCAATCGTAATCGGCGATCGGAGCGGGAGGGCGAAGCGACAAAACTTGTGATGCGATTGGAAAGATGCGATGGGGGGTAACATAATAGAAGTGTGGGAATAAATAAGGAAAAGCAGTGTCTGATTGGAGAAATCCCTTTAAACAGATTTAAATCAATCTTTACGCCTTTACAAAGGAAAAACAACAATTTTTATTGAAAGGCGGAAAGTTATAAGGTGGGACCCAAAGGAGGCCAATCGCAATCGCAAATCGCAAGGAGGAGGAGCAAATGTATTGTGCAAAGGGAATAGCCAATTGCGATCAATCGCATCGGCGGGGTGGGATGTGGAGGTTTAAAACACTTAATAAATCTTTAAAATGTGATTTAGCGCATTTACAAAGGGAAATAGCACTTTTGTTTGGGAAATGGGCGGAAGATTTTAAGGTGGGGCCCGGTCAATCGCAATCGGGAGATCGGAATGGAGCGGGTGTAACATATTAAGGGCAATGCGATTGCGATGGAGCGATGGGTTGTGGGTCGTCCAATCGGATGGGCAGATCAACGGCGGAGGTGTAATCAGGTGGAGTTAATCGCAATAGGAGTAATCGGGGATGAGGGAGAGTAGGTTTAAGTGTTCGGGAAAAAAATCTACGATTGCAATGATGTGATTGGTTATGGGCCATCGGATCTTTAAGGAGATCGACAGTCCAGATGTAATTGGGTGGGGCCGATCGGAGGTAGGCAATCAAAGCGGCGATTTGGATGTTGCGATCAATTGGAGGGAAAGAGTGCAATTGGGTCGAGAAAGGGAAAAGGGATTGGATCGAAGGGGAATATTTAATCGCGTCAGGGGTTTTTTTTGTAAGTCAAAAGGACTTTGGGAATGCGATTATGCCGTGGGATAGGTGAAAAGGGGGTTTATAAATAAAAACATTAAACTTTTATGAAATAAAGTTTAAGGGACAAATGGAAAAGGGGAAAGGTTAGGCCATAGGGGACCTTCTTTCACTTAGGCATAATTTTCGATCCAGGAGTCAGTTTTAAGAGCATAATATACTGTTGGAAAGCTCTTTTCAGGCTCTTTCTGATGAACATGATTTTACACTAAAAATGTTGTGGAAAGCTTCTCTGAAGGGCAGGATAGCAGCTTCTAAAGTGTGACTTATTGCATATGAAGACATAAAATTACATAAAAGATGATAATAAAAGAAAAGTACCATTTTTTCACCTCAAAACATGGTTTTGAGGTGAAAATTACATCAAGCTGAATAAAACATTTCTTTGATCTTCCCAGATGCTGTGACTTTGAGTTTATTTGACCTCCTCATGATTTTGCTAATATTTATCGACACTTAACTCATTAATTTGACCATGATAAGACCCTAGAACCTAATGAGACCAACCCTATGACCTAATAATATGGATTTGGGAGTGAAATTGAATCATGACTAAAGACCATAGAGAGGAGAATCAGCAAGTATTACATGAGGGAAAACTGATGAAAGACCACTACCATCAATGAATCCATGACCTAATGGAATGATGAAATTTTATGGTATGGGACTCCTAATATGCGAATGAAAAAGAGTAAATTTGATCACTGATGGCAGTATGACAAGACTGACACTAACATTGTCTCCAATGGGGATGGTAGCTCCTTGGAGGTGCCAAGAACACCGTAGACCAAGTAGCCTTATCCATTGGGCATGGAGTCACAATACTGAAAATTGACACAATGCAGACTGACTTCGACTCAAACTATGACTGAAAACTTAAATTAAACCAGCAAACTTGAAACATATCATTCAAGTTTTATAGCCTTCACCTCAGGCGCCAAACTTCAATGACTGTGTACTTGAAATTTGACCAAAAATAACATGGTATATACAATTATTGTGACACATTTTCCGATCCATTATCTTCAATATTGGTAGTGCTTCAAAAGCCTACCATTCACTGCTCCTCCAGGGCAATCTTGGCCATCCATCTCTGAGAGTAAGAAAGCATTTTGTCCCCTGTATGCTGAAATCTTGTATGGTCCTTTCCATAGGTTGTCGAACTTACCATGCTTCCCTTTGTCCTCATTTCGTGCACCCCATCTCAACACCACATCGTCCACTTGAAACTTTTATGCTTTGGTCTTACGGTCATAGATCTTCTTTATCTTCTCTTGCAACATAATAGCGTTCTGTGACACTTCCTCCCTCGTTTGCTGAAGGTGGATCATTTGATTGATCCTTCACTGATTATCATCTTCCTCACTGCCAGCTTCTTGTAATAATCTCATGACTGGAACTGTAAGCGACGTAGGAAAGACAGCGTCATTTACATAAACTAATTCAAATGGCGACATACCTATGGATTTCTTACTACTGACTCTATCTGCCCATAACGCGTTGATGAGTTTTCGATGCCAGTTCCTTTTATTTTCCTCAAGCATTTTCTTGATTATGTTTATCAGGGATTTATTCGATGATTCTGCTAGGCCATTGCCTTGTGGATAGTACGTTGTCGAATGGCCCAACACAATATTGTACTTGTCGCAGAATTCTACCATCTTCTTAGATTTGAACGCTGTTGCATTTTCTGTAATGATTTTGTGAGGGAACCCAAAACGAGACAAGATATTTGACTCTAGAAATTGAATGATTCCCGTATCAGTGGCCTACCTTGCTAGAATGGCCTTGATCCATTTGGTGAAGTAATCGGTACCTGTCAAGATCCATCGATGTTGTGTTGATGATGCGGGATGGATTTCCCCTATGAAATCAAGTCCCCACTGCTGAAAGGGAGCGTTTACTGAAACTGGTTTTAAAGGAAGAGGAAGTAGCTTCCTTTTCCGTTGGAAAACTTGACACTCATGGCAGCTCATAACTATTTTATACAAATCTAAAAATAAAGTGGGCCAATAATATTCTGCTCTCAACACTTTGTTGGCTGTAGTTTTCCAAAATAAATGACCCCCACAATCACCTTTGTGGAAATCATGCATCACTTGTTGAGCCTCATCTTCAACCAAACAATTAAGCAAAATACCTCCTGGATATTTCCAATAAAGAGCACTGTTTAAAATACAAAATTTAGCAGACTTAAGTTTCAGTGATCTACCTTTTCTTTTAGACACCCCTGGAGGTGGTGAAAGGTGCTGAAGAACATACACAATGTCTGAATACCATGGGGATTATAGAAAAATGTCTGAAACCGGAACAAGAAAACTTTCATCCTCATCTTCTGACATTGTTGCTATGATATTTATATCCAAAGCTCGCAGTTTTGATTGGGCCATTATTTTTGCCAAACCTTGTCCTTTGATTAACTTTTTGGGTTTGATCTCCAAATCATATTCCAACATTACTGCTATCCACTTACCTCTTTGACTTTCCGGATCAGTATGCATCAGGACGTCTTTTACTGCTGCATTAGGAACATATGCTATAGTATGTGAATGCAGAATGTATACTCTAAAATCCTTCAATGCTTTTATAAGGGCCAATGCTTGTTTCTCAATCATATTATACTGCAAGGCAGCATCTCGAATAGTCCTACTGAAAAAGGAAATTGGCTTTTCAATCTGATCTCTCTTTTGCATCAAAACCACAGCCATAGTATGCTCTGATGCAAATGAAAAAATAATAAAATCTTGAGTGTAATCAAGACTAATCAAGACTGGGGCATTGGACAGAGAAAACTTTACCAGATTAAATGACTTGATAGCATCTTCACTCCATTTGACAGTGCTATCCTTCTTCAACATATTAGTCATTTCTCTTAAATGTTCAGCCAAATTGGGTATAAATCTGCGCAAGAAGTTCATCTTACCATCGAATGCTTGAATCTCCTTTTTGTTGCGTGGAAGGTCTATGTGCTGAATTTCCTCCACTCTTGAAGGATCAATGTGGATATCGTCTTTAGAGATGATATGACCCAGCAGCTTACCTTCATCCATAGCAAACAAACTTTTCTTTGGATTGAGAGAAATTCCAAACTTTCTACATCGCTGAAAGACAACACTCAAATGGTGCAAATGCTCATCATCAGAACCAGAAAACATTGTTAGGTCATCCAAGTAAACAACAAGAAAAACATCCTTTTCATTGGCAAAAGCAATGTCTAGTGCTCACTGGAAAGTAGCTCCAACGTTCTTCAGTCCAAATGGAATTTTGGCATACTGGAAAGTTCCCCAGGGTGTTGTGAAGGCAGTTTTGTCTTGGTCTTTCTCATGCACCAAGATCTGATTATAGCCCGAGTAGCCATCGAGTAGTGACATCCTTGATGCTCCAACTACTCTCTGTAGGATATGATCCATCTTCGGAAGTGGATAGTTATCCTTTAAGGATGATTTATTCAAGTTCCGGAAATCTATGCACAACCTTATTTCTCCTGTCTTCTTCCGTACCGAGACCAAATTTGAAATCCAGTCAGAAAATCGAATTGGACAATGATACCATCTTTATACAATCTGTTTACCTCTTTTTCAATGGATGGCAGCAGTTTTGGGTTGGTTCTTCTCAGCTTCTGTCTAAATGGCTTCTGATCTGGCTTAATGGGAATAGTATGTTGAATTATGTTTTTGTCATATACCTTCAAATCTGAATAATCCCATGCAAACTCATTAGAAAATTCAGAAAGAAATTTAACATATTGTTCCTTTACCTCAAGGGATAATGCTTTTGATAACTTCACCAGCTTAGGCTTGTCATCTGTTCCAAGATTAACATCTTCAACTCCTTTATCAGTAGGCACCAAACTTGGTTTCTTTGCAACATCATCTTGATCAAAAAGCTCCTCTAAAGGTATGAGACCTATAGGAATTACATTGTCTTTCAGCTGCAATATGTCCATCTGAGTTGCTTCGATTTCTTGATCATCGACCTCATAATCACCTTCTATAGGAGTATCCTTGAATTTTCCTTCACTCTGCAAAAAAGCATTGATTTCATTGTCATCCCAAAACACTTGCCAATACCTTAGATTATCCGAGACAGCAGGCCTATGTTTGACATAAATTTCAAACTTGTTGCTGGAGTTCATCAGAACCTTCAAGTTGCTTGCAGTAGTGGCAAGAGAATCAGCAATAAGATTCTGCATTCGGGGTACTGCTGTCAAAGTGTACTTATGAAATGCCCTCAAGATGTCTAGGACTGTGTTTCTATATGCCCTCAATCTCGGATGCTTTGCTTGGTATTCTCCTTTTACCTGTTTGATTATTAACTCTGAATCTCCATAGACATAAATCCTCTTTGCATTTAGCTTCTTCAAAATTTTCAATCCTACAATCAAAGCTTCATACTCTGCTTCATTGTTAGAGCAGTCAAAAGCCAACTTGTAAGCACATACTCTAACATTACTAGGAACCTTTTCAAGCTGGAAAATAGGGCTCCGAATCCATATTCCTATACCAGCACCGTCCTTACCAACAGCGCCATCAAAATCCATGCTCGAAAGGCCTTCTTCTTCTTCTGCCAGATGCTGAAATTTTGCTTCTTTCTCTACTTTATCTTGACTGATTTCTGCATCTTTCTGATGTTCACTGTCTTTTTGCTACTGGCAGGTAGGAAGCTCGGAAATGTTTGTTGCTTTATCTTTTTCCTGTTTAAGGACTTCCCTAAAATTTTCTGAAATTTCAGGTATCTCATCTACTTGTACCAATTGAACATTTTCATCATGCAAACCACCATCTGAATATAATACAAATGACTCTAAATCTGTGTGAACTGCATTAATAGGATGATTAAATGGCTTCTCTTTGCTAGTGATCATGTATTTCATTTTCTTATCCCTATATAGTTTTCTCAACTGACTAAACACGGGAATGGTGGCATAAGAGAAGTCAAGCTGCATGGTACCTTTAAGTTTTGCACCCCAAGACCTAGATAGAAGCATTCCAAACCGTGGTGGAACATCGGCAACAACTACATCCATCAAAACATTCTTGGCTAGGATTTGGTCTAAAGATACTACCAAGTCTTTGATAAGACCAATACAATGGACCCTACCGGAGTCAAAGGAATACAAATCATGGTATTTGCGGGTAATATCAAGTCCCAACTTCTCCATAATAGCTTTGGGCATCAAATTGTGCGAGGCTCCAGAGTCCAACATAGCATTATGTAGTATGAACTCATGTAATCTAAGACTTAGGTAGAAGGGAGGGACTTCACTTTATTCTGATTGATCTTCTGTGACCGAACCAAAAATGAGTTCAGGATAATCATCTTCAACATTTACCATATCTGAAACAGAGTCTATTTGCAAAATTCTAGACACCTGATGTTTGTAAGTACTATTTTTCACCAACTCAGTCAAGGGCATGGACAGCTTCAGTTTAGAAATTTCATTTTCTAAATTAAAAGAAGGAACTTTTTCTACCTCTTTGATGGGAGGATCTTTCTTCTCTACTTTCTCCTTTGTTGCGCTATGCTGGTTCTTTTCATTTGTAGTGTTAATCGCTGAAGATGCCTTGTTGGGGGAAGGATCAACAAGCTCTTTCCCTTTTCTTTGAATATTTGAAGAGTCATTTTTCGATTGCAGCTCTTTTCTCTTCTGAATGGGACTGATTGGCACATCTCTTCTCCTCAAGGAATATTGCTTCTGATGCGCTAACAAAGCGTTCATGTATCCTCTTTGATAATCATTGGACTCTTCTTCTAACACTACGTCATTGGCCAAAATGAAATCATCATCCTTTCTAAGGTCTGCAGTCGCTGTATATTCCTCATCTTCTGTGAGAAAAATGGGCTCACCATCGGCAGTGAACAAATGATTGGCTTCAATCATAGGATCATCATCATCGTCTGTCTCCATTCCTTGAACATAATTTTGCTACAATGGAGTTCTGATCTGCTGCTGTGGCGTCGCTTGGTCCTGTGCTCTCTGTTCTCTTTGTTTAATCCTGAATTGTGGCTGCTGATGTCCTCTAAAATTCAGATTCCTGATTTGTGCTTCAGGTCTATCTGAAATAGTCAATCGATCAACCATCTTTTCCACTGTTCGGATCAAAGTATCCATCTTACTGTCTGAAGGGGACGCCTCTTCTTTCACAGTCACTCTCTTTTCGGCCCTTGTCCGCGCTCTTCTGGCCAGTAAATTTGCTTCTACGCTCACGACTATCTTCTGCATGTCTTCAAGGGTGGTAGGATCTCGTTCTCGTAGCTGATATGCCATATCAGCATCGAAACCATCTGGAAACTTGAACAAAGCTAAATCCACAGGAGGTTTAAGATTGGTCGGAATAGCATTATATACAGCATTAAATCTCACACAATAATCATGTACAGTTTCACCCACATTCCTTTTAATATTTTCATATTCAGACAAGATTTGGAGTGGGTTTTTCTTTATCTCCCACCGGTCTAAGAATTATCTATGTGACTCCTGCAAATTGTGAATAGATCTTGCTGGTAAGGCTCTAAACCATTTTTGAACTTCGCCTCCAAATCTTTGAACAAACAATCTTGTGATCACATTTTCTACCTCTACCTCATGAAGATCAAAAAAGTCATTCATCTTATCACCATGTTGTTGGGCTATGATGCTTTGAGTGTCATCAAAGATAGGAATTTTACTTTGGTAATCAACAGGCATATCATTCAGAACCTGAGGTAAAACCAGGGGTGCATAGCAGGCAGCCATGACTCGAGGTGGATTTACAACAGTGTTTGTGATACTAGGATTCAAGGGAGGTGTTGATGGAGGAGTCAAAAGCTAAGAATTGACTTCTGAAGCTGATGGAAATGCTAGCAAATTAGGCAGAGGAAATTTTGTTTCTAATAACTCTGAAGGCTCGGGGATATTAGTTACAGTGATAGATGTCTGAGGGGAATTCAAAATATAATCATCAATCGATGTATTTTCCCTTTGAACTTCAAGATCTACAAGAAACTATGGATCTAAAACTGTGTCATCAAGTGCAGTCTCAGATTTAATTCTGAACAAAGAAAGTTGAAAACACTCATCAAAAGAGAGATCTTCTACAAACAACCACTCACTGGGCCAAGTATGGGATCTGAAAATGGGTCTGGGACTTAATGATCCTTCTTGCCTTCTGACTATCCTTGGAATGAGATTAGGATTTTCAAACACAGGGGGAGGATTTGGATCAGGATTGGCCCTTGTGTATCTTTTTGAAGCCACTGTGGTCAAATTTCTACTTTACAATGTCTTATTTCAGCCTAGCAAACTCTGAACCTCATCATCCAGAGTCCAGGAATTTATATTGACAATATTACTGGGGTGATCAATTCTTTATGCTAAATAAGTCCCCAGTATGGTTTCCAGAAATGTTAGCACTTAATTTGAACCTCAGGCTGAAGAAAGGCAAATCAGGGTAACCTCAAACCACGCTCAGCCTTGTAGCTAGCCCTACAAGGTCAGGAGAGGGCTCTCTCCGGGAAAAATATTCAATGAAGTACAATTATGAACTGATTTTAGGCTAGGTATAATAATGGGAAATGTTTTAAATGAATTTTCAGGGTTGTATGGAGTAGATAGGGCAGTTTGAATCTGGGGAATTAAATCAGAGATACAGGGTATTTCATGGGGCAAGGTAGGCAGGAATTTTAACATATAAGTTTAAATAATGATGGAATGGTAAGAATGGTGAGGAGTTGAAAAGGGAATAGGAGATGGATCCTTTTCAAACAGAGGAAAACATAGAATATTGAATGATTTCCCAAGGCAGAGCATTAATAATGGATTATACCTATCTATCTTGAAAACATTCAACCAGAAATGTTTATAAATGAATGGTAAAACATAAACAAATGAACACAAAGGAAGAAACAATGCTAAAATCCATACCACAGGGATCCCAAAAATCAGAGCTGCATATATTTATTAATCCCCTGTCAAACTGTTACAATGGAGCGCAGAGCATCCTCAAATGTCTTCCAACTAATTCTACTCTATTCCCCTTACTGATTGCTTTACAGATGATTCAAAATTACACTAAATAGACATAAATGTGGGAAATAGATCCAAAGAAAAAGGGAGTTGTTTTACCAGCTCAAGAACTGAAATCCGATCATAGGAAAGAGACTAACCATCTGCCCCTGAAAAGACGGAGCAACAATACATTTTTGAACATCTTGAGATTCGTTGTTACATCCAACTGTAGAACCAATCCCTTATTAATCATTGCTGAAGATGTAACTGGTTCATATTTAGTTTCTCAGCCTTTGACTGTTTGTTTCTGTTATTGCTCTCCTGAAGAAAAATCCACTTTTGATGAGAACGCCTTTGGAACAAATTAAAATGAAATTATGCCTTAAATGAAGAAAAGTCCGCTTTTTTCTGGAAAAGACAAAGGAAAGGATGGTGGGACCCATATGCGATCGCAAGTCGCAAATCGGAGGAAGGGACGAGAAATATCATATAACGGACAGATGCAATGGAAATGTGTGACTGCGATTAGTGTATAAGGGAAAGAGGGAAATCGAAATTGCAATCGGCGATCGAAGCAGGAGGGCGAAGCGACAAAACTTGCGATGCAATTGGAAAGATGCAATGGGGGGTAACACAATAGAAGTGCGGGAATAAATAAGGAAAAGTAGTGTCCGATTGGAGAAATCCCTTTTAACAGATTTAAATCAATCTTTCCGCCTTTACAAAGGAAAAACAACATTTTTTATTGAAAGGCGGAAAAGTTATAAGGTGGGACCCAAAGGAGGCCAATCACAATCGCAAATCGTGGGGAGGAGGAGCAAATGTATTGTGCAAAGGGAATAGCCGATTGCGATCAATCGCATCGGCGGGGAGGGATGCGGAGGTTTAAAACACTTAATAAATCTTTAAAATGTGATTTAGCACATTTAGAAAGGGATATAGCGCTTTTGTTTAGGAAATGGGCGGAAGATTTTAAGGTGGGGCCTAGTCAATCGCAATCGGGAGATCGGAAGGGAGCGGGTGTAACATATTAAGGGCAATGCGATTGCGATGGAGCGATGGGTTGTGGGTCGTCCGCTCGGATGGGCAAATTGACGGTGGAGGTGTAATCGGGTGGAGTTAATCGCAATCAGAGTAATCGGGGATGAGGGAGAGCAGGTTTGAGTGCTCGGGAACAAAATCTGCGATTGCGATGATGCGATTGGCTGTGGGTCATTTGATCTTTAAGGAGACCGACGGTCCAGATGTAATCGGGCGAGGCCGATCGGAGTTAGGCAATCGGAGCGGCAATTTGGATGTTGTGATCAATCGGAGGGAAAGAGTTCGATTGGATCGGGAAAGGGAAAAGGGATTGGATCGGAGGGGAATATTTAATCGCATCGGGGTTTTTTTTATAAGTCAAAAGGACTTTGGGAATGCGATTATGCCGTGGGATAGGGGAAAAGGGGGTTTATAAAGAAAAACATTAAACTTTTATGAAATAAAGTTTAAGGGACAAATGGAAAAGGGGAAAGGTTAGGCCATAGTGACCTTCTTTCACTTAGGCGTAATTTTCGATCCAGGAGTCAGTTTTAAGAGCATAATATACCGTTGGAAAACTCTTTTCGGGCTCTTTCTGATGAACATGATTTTACACTAAAAATGCTGTGGAAAAATTCTATGAAGGGCAGGATAGCAGCTTCTAAAGTGTGACTTATTACATATGAAGACATAAAATTACATAAAAGATGATAATAAAAGCAAAGTACCATGTTTTCACCTCAAAACATGGTTTTGAGGTGAAAATTACATCAAGCTGAATAAAACATTTCTTTGATCTTCCCAGATGCTGTGACTTTGAGTTTATTTGACCTCCTCATGATTTTGCTGATATTTATTGACACTTAACTCATTAATTTTACCATGATAAGACCCTAGAACCTAATGATACCAACCCTATGACCTAATAATATGGATTTGGGAGTGAAAGTGAATCATGACTAACGACCATAGAGAGGAGAATCAGCAAGTATTACATGAGGGAATACTGATGAAAGACCACTACCATCAATGAATCCATGACCTAATGGAATGATGAAATTTTATGGTATGGGACTCCTAATATGCAAATGCAAAAGAGTAAATTTGATCACTGATGGCAATATGACAAGACTGACATTAACAAAACACACAATCCACTACATGCAAATGCAGGTTTTTCTTTTCATTCCCTTTAATGTGAATTCAGAAAAGGAAACTAAGTGCATCAAATCAATAAAAACAAATTCTTTTTACTTTGAGAAATGAGGAATAGAACGAAAATTTCTCTTTAATAGGAAAAATGAAGAATAAATATACAATTTCTCCTACAGGAAACGAAGAATTTAACGAAAATTTCCTTTTCAAAAGAAAATGGATCTAATGTAGCAATGAAAATACTTTGAAATTAATTCGTCAATGATAAAGAAAAACACTTTAAATAAACATCGAACAAACTTTTCTTTCAAAGGAGGAAGAAGTAGATAAATTTACTGGTCAATATGAGGCATCGGGCTCTTTTAAAACATAGCAAACAACAAACTGAAAGAAAATGCAATGACAAACTCAATGGAATTTGGTTGATTCTAGTAGGAAACACAGTCTGTAAGGGGAGACAGTTCGTTGCAACGCACCCCTGGAAGGGAGACAGTGCTATGCAAAGCACTGTGTCCTTTTCAACAGTGCATTGAGCGCAACAGAGAACAAAAACTCAACTGTTTAACACACTTCTAATGCAAATTTTTATTTCAAAAAGCCTAATCTTTTTGAGTAAATGCTACTGGGTGAATAAACAGAGACAAACAGAGGCAAATACACCAAGGATGAAGGGTAAACTCCCCAGTGGAGTCACCAATTTGTTATGCGGAATTATGGATTACGAATAAAAAAATCTTCCCTAGATGTGGTGCTCATCTAGAAGAACAGGTTAAAGACTTTGCAACTACTTTTCCTAACATTAAATAGACACACAGAATAAATCAAGAAACTTACTTGGAGTCAAAGTGTTTACAATTCTCCTTCTGTCACTCTTGTTGTAGCTTCAAATCCGAGCTAGATCGCCAAAATATTTCCTACAAAGATGAACCCTAAACAGAAAAAGATAGCAATAATATAGATGTCTATTCAAGTTATTTAGTTAAATCATTGAAACATGAACCATATACATCAGATAAGAATTCATAATATGAAAGACATAAGCTTATACAGATACATATGTGGGAAAGTAAGCAGCAATATTTATTAATGGATAGAAGGGGAGGTTACAAACTAGTGATTGATTTGATGTCACCATCTCCAGCAGCATCCCAGCCTCAGCACAATGCACATATCTCTAGTAGCATGTTACACAAATCAACTCCTCAATTGAAATTCCACCATCATTTCTCTACTCAAACTCTTCCTCCCCCAGTACTAAGATTTGTGCTCAATTTATAGAGGAGATGAAGGTAGTTTTACAGTCAATGACTTTCTAATAATAGTCAAGACATGTTCCCAGTCTCAGAGGTATCAAATGGACAAATGGATTCGAAGTTTGACACATATGCACTCTTCTAGAAGGCACTGGCCAAGTGGAGATTCCGGAACAATGAGAATTTCTCTCCCAAATGACCAACGCACCTTTGAGTGTCAGGAAGTGCTTTGCAGAGCACCTTTGAATGGAGGTACCTACATATGCAACGCACTTAGCCCCTTGAGAGATTGCGTTGGTGAGCTCATAGGCGTTATAATATAAAATTCAAATCTTGGAAACCTTGCAAATGGAAGTCATAGATGATTTGTCCTTGTTCTTTGTCTTAGGGCATGTAGCAACTGAAATGATAGGGGATTATAGACCCTATTCATCGGTTCTGGGGATGATGTCTAGTTAACCAGGTCATTGGAAATGGTGCCCAAATTGACCTATAACAATGACGGTCGATACAGTTCTACCAGGATTGGTACAGTTACCTTACAGAGATAGTTAGGTAAACCCTTTCTATTAAAATATGTAATGCATGTACCAGACTTGAAGAAAAATTTGGTCTGAGTTGCAATGTTGGAAGATAGAGGCTATGCTGTTATTTTCAGTGAGGGAAATTCTTTCCTTCGACACAAAACAACAAGAAAAGCCAAGAAGACTAGGATTCGTGTGAAGAATCTCTATAAACTTGATGTAGATGGATGTGCGGCATTGATGGGTAAAGCAGGCAAAGTGGTTAGCCAAGATGAGGGTGAGTTACACCATGGAGCTTTGAAGTTCATGTAGAAAATTTCTATAGGGCTTCCAAAGGGTACTCTTGCGAAGATAGATACATGCAAGGTATGTACCATGGGGAAGTGTGAGAAAGACATGCAATTTTCCCTTGAGAGGTAGCTTGATTTACATGCAGATGAGGAACTATTGGTTCCAAAAAATGAACCTCAAGATGTGGAGCAGCGACATGCAGAGGATCATGGAATGGAAGAAACCACTCAAGCAGAGAAATTTTGAGCCAGATGGGTAGAGGGAGTACATGTAGCTATGCCTCCTTGTGTGAGGTGGGGTGATGTGCAAAATTAATCCCAAGAAGAAATTTGGGCAGGGTCCTAGAGATGGTGTGTCTCCTGGATCGAACCTGGCTACGAGGAGCCCACAATACAACAACAGTAGGATCAGTTAGATGTAAGGAGGACATAAATTAGAGTGACAGGTGTCAGATACTGGATTGCAAATCAAAGTTGGCAGCAGTGTAGAGTGCATGGATGCAGATTTCAACAGCACAGAGAATCCAGTAGACATGTGCAGTTGGTACCAGCAGTCAGAAGACTTTGATGGCAGATGAATTATACTAATTTAGTTGTTTGGAGGCTATTTAGTTTCAAAATTGTTGCATGCAAGAGTTTCATGTGAAAGAAACACTAGAGAAGTGTTACATGCAAGAGTTTCATGTGTGAACAACACTAGAGAAGTGTTGCATGCAAGTGTTGCATGTCGCATGCAAGGACATTCCTTTCTTTTTGAGAGGGAGTGTTGAAGTTTGCAACAAGAAACAATGAAATTGGCATCCAGAAACAACACGAAAACCACTACACTAGTGTGGGACCACAAGTCGTGTAGTGATGGGTCCTAGCGATACATTAATGTGAAATTCAATTTATTTAATAAATTGGATATGTGTCAAATTTAATTATCCCTTAATTAATTTGGACAATAAAATGTAATCTTATCTCATAATCACTTGTAATAGTTAACTGAGTTTGATAAACTCAGTTAGCTCATGAATTCCAATTTGAGGGTAGTTGGTGAGGCATGCAGAGTGATTCTATGTGTTTTAGAGTTCAAGTTGCAGTTAAGTGCATGAGTTTAAAGCATGAGTAATCAGTTAACTCAGTTAGTTGAGTTAAATTCAGTTGGACTAGTTGTAACTGATTATTTCACTAGTGAGAGATCAAGTGAATTAAATCATATTTAATTCACAATCAGTGATTTTCTATGCAACTGATGATTTACTATTAATATTTGCCTGCATGTTTGTTCCAATGGAGACCCAGTTGAGACAAAGGTTAAAGGGAAGTTAACTATCAGTTGTGATATGAGCAGGCTACCCAGATGTAGTTAAAACACCACAGGAAGCCCATGATACTTAGTGCAGTTGAGAAAGGCTGAAATTACTAAATAATAGGGATTTCATTCATCGGGAATTGCATGAGCAAGGCTGGATGGAGAGAGGCTGACAATTGGCTAAGTGTTGGCCCGATTTTGTTTGGATCAGTGTGAGACGATAGGCAGAGTGCAAGAGACTCTTGTGATAAGAGTGCATTGTAATTGTTTCATGATTCCTTGTGGAATATACAATATATGATAGAGGGGTTTTGAGAAGTAAGCTTTCCTCAGGAAATTATCTATGTTGTGGTTTGATTTGATTCTTTCTGCACTTGTTGTTATTGGCGATTGTGTTTAATTTCCGCAATTGATTTGTATAAGGATTCAGTATATAGATTTAGTACATTGTTAGATCGAATTGAATCCATTGATATACATATGTTTGTATAATTTCTACAAGCCATATTTTTTCCATCTAGGATATCAAAAGACTCTAGTGGCTATCAATAATTTTTACTGGTGGCCAAATTTGAAAAGGGAGGTGCTTGATTTTATCTCCAAGTGGATAGAGTGCCAAAAATCAAAGGCTAAGTGCAAGCAACCAGCTGGCTTATTGCAACCTTTTCTCATTCCAGAATGGAAGTAGGATGTGATTTCAATGGACTTCATCACGAGGTTTCCAAAGACTCCAAAATAACAGCATACAATCATTGTAGTTGTCGAAAAGTTGAACAAGGTGGCTCACTTTGTGGTTATTAAATATACAAATTCAGCTAGTGAGGTGGCTCAAGTTTTAATAAAGGAGGTTGTGAGACTGAATGTATTTCCCAATCAAATCATTTCATATAAAAATTCCAAATCTACTTCAAGGTTTTGGAAATATTTGTTTGCAAGCTTGGGAATAGAGTTGGCTTTTAGCACAACATATCATCCTCACACCAATGGGAAAACAAAAAGAATAAATAGAATTGAAGACATGCTAAGAATGTATGTAATTCATCATCCCAAGGAGTAGGAGGAGTACCTTCCACTTGTGGAATTTTCATACAACAATGGGTATCAAGAGTCACTAAGGATGAGCCCATTTGAAGCAATTTATGGGAGGAGCACTCTTATCAACTAGAGTGATCCATTGAATAGGGTCCTTATTGAACCTGATATGTTGAAAGACATGGAATAGAAAATGCAAACCATCTAATAAATTTTAAAGTGGCATATGACATGTAGAATAGCTATGTGTACCAACATAGAGTTCACAAGGAGTTTCAAGTTGGAGAACATTTTTCTTTTGAGTTAGACCCAAGAAGATCTCCTTGAAATTTGGGTCATGTGCTAAGTTCGCACCAAGGTTTTGTGGGCCTTTTGAAGTTCTAGAAAGGATAGCTCCAACGACCTATAGGATGGATTTTCCTTCATCGATTAGAGTGCATGATTTTTTCCATGTTTCATTGCTTAAAATATATGTGCAGGATGTTAATCATGTAATTTATTGGTTTGTGTTATAGGTATAACCAGAGGGATCATTACAAATAGAACCTCCATGCATCCTATATCGAAGGGAACTCATGCTCCATAATTGAGAAATAGAGAAATTCAAAGTGTAGTGGAGGAACTGTGGGCCCGAGGAAGCCACGTGGGAAATGACTGACCAGATGCAATCAACATATCCTTTATTATTTGTTGGGTAGAAGCAAATGTAAATACAATGTAAATGTTGTACAAAGTTGTGTATATAAAGCTCCATAATCAACAATGCTTTGTCTAAAGCATGTTTTGTGGTATATGGTTATTGAATACTGAGGACAATGTTACCACCAATTGGGAGGATCCCCTTGTTAATATTTTTCCATTGTAAATAAATTGTAATTAATTAAAGGCTAAGAGAAGGGACACAAATTCCAGAATTCTTGAGGAGGGAGATTTATTGAGGAATGGATTTTTATAAATATTAATCTTAGTTGGTTGAGTGGTTTTAATTGGGTTGACTGAGCAATAAATTTAACTGAAAAGAAGAGGACAAGTCTAGGTGTCCTTAATCTCCAAAAACAAGCAATAAGAGGACAAAATATTAATGGCAACATGGGTTGTGTTGTCTTGAGGGGTTGATTAGCTTGGAGCCGGGATGAATATAGGCGGTTAGTTTTTTTGGGGGCAGGAATATTTCCACACAATCATGCATAGAATACACATACACATGAAGAGAAGGACACACTCACTCTCTCATGAGAGTGAAGAGAGAGTACACATTGGCCATCAGATAAATCATTGCGGAAAATTACTCCAATGGGGGAGAAGTGAGAGCATAGAGAAGAAAAAGATTAGAGTTTGCAACAATCTCATCTTGGGGAGAATAAACCAGCTGAAGAACCATCATAGAGGCTTTCTAGGTGAAAATCAATATAGAGAGCAGTGGCTTTCCCGTAAGGCTAAAAACCCACTAGAAGCTTGTGGAAGAGACATTCAGGTGTTTGTGAGGGTTGAAGAAACACTAGTAGTTATCTTGGGGTTGAAGCTTTGGTGCTTGACTCACTGATGAGCCACTTGAAGAGGTGACTTCTTTTCCCATCTATAGATTATCCACTAATGAACCTTCCTCAATGTTGAATCTCTTCTCCTGAAAGTAAGATGAAGCTCTCTATACTATGTTATCCTGGCTAAATGTTAATTAAATCTAAAAATATTGAGTGAAATCTTGTGCAGTTAGTGGATGAAGGTAGAGTGGCCTTGTGACATCTTGTTTTAGTAGTTAATATTGGTGAAGTTCCTCCCAAAAGCACTCCACCTCAAGCACTAGAATATGGCTCAAGGGTGATAACTACAAGTAGTTGTGGCTACAGATTGTTTATGGTTGGGTGGAGAGTTAGAGTCCCACTCTCTATTGCCATATATATTATAAGACAAGTATGCCCTTATGTTATATTCTTGTTAATATTATATCTATGACTATTGTGTATTATATATATGACTATTGTGTCAAATTACTATTATGCTAATTGTTGAGGAGCATTGTTTCTTGCATAAATGAGGAACAAAAAATTCCTATGTTGAAATTCTCTTGAATATCCTTCTTCATAAATGCTTTATTCTTGTAAATATCCAGAGTCTGTGGATTGGCCTATGTGATTTGTGTGTGAAGAGGTGGATGGCCTCTGTTAATCAATTGGTTGCCTAAATGAAATGAAGAGACCAGTGGTTCTTGGCTAATAAGTTGCAGTTTCAGGAGGATGGTGCGCACACACACACACACACACATAGCGTCTATGTAAGAGTCCCTTGAAAAAAACCATCGGGTTCAAGCTTATGCATATAGAGTGAGCGAGAGTCAAGCCTAAGTACTTTTAGGGCTTGGGTGTTAAACCACAATAACTTATATATAATAGAACTACTATGATTGAGGACGATGGTTGGGAGATAGCTCCAACACATTCACATTTCACATTCACATTCCATGGTTACTGCACGAGGCAAGGAGTGACAATGCCATTGTGAGCATGCTTTATCCTTCTTAAATCACCTTACCAAGAGGGTGGGACATATGGTGCATGTGACTTGGGTCAAAGAACTTTGTTACATATGCATATCCAATGATGGAGATTTCAATGATGAGTGGATAGTGTGGATCTGGCATATCCACTTGGCATGACTTTGTGCATGTATCTGGCAACCACGTGGGTGCCACATGACATGTTAAATGGCATGGTATTGTTGGATAGGCTAGCTTTAAACGGCCACATCTTTTGATTTGAATTTCGGATCAGGGAAAATTTTATATCGTTAGAAAGGTCTCGACGAGACAGAAGTAATGGGGTTATTTATTTTAAGTTTTAAGGAAGTCATAAAAAGTCAAAAAATTAGATCCCATTTCCATGATGTGTCTATGAGAGTCGAGTCTTCAGGGTAAACGCCTCCTACAATCCTTAGTGGGGAATAGTATTAGTAGGGGATGTGTTACACCCAAATTGACCCTCATTTAATTGGGAAATATCTGCAAATTATTTTTCACTTAGAGACTCGTCTTGTAAATCATTAACCTTATTATGTCTCACAAAACCCATTTTCACCACGCTAATGTGCCCCTTACAGTTAACCTCCATCTCAAGCTTTTAAAAGCACTAATCAGAATCACACCCCCTTCAAAAAATTTGAACATAACAATGATGTAAAGATTGACCACATTTAATTATATGACCTAATTTAAGGGTTAATCATTGGATAAATTTTTTTTAAAATTAACAATAACAGGCAATATTAATGTTATAAAAGACCTTATACACCATATTAATTAATGGTATATATCAACATATATGTATATTAATATATAATTGTTTCATTATATAGTAAATATTAGCACATACATATATATTTAACATTTATTTAAGAAAAATCTTAGTATTCCAAATGATTACCACTTTCAAATAATCATTAATAATCATATAACAATAATGTGTGTGAAATATCAATAAATAATAATGCCCATAAAAAGTGGGAAGTAAATTAAAATAAATTTTTTACCTCAAAACAAAACCCACTTTACTTGCACATGTGTGAAATATTATTCGATGAAACTCAAAAGGTTATGTTTTGAACATTTTTTTCCCTATATGTTTTACCACCATTAATCATGTTACTTCTCAACCCTTTGATACATCAGGCTCACACATCAGGTTATGTTTTGAAAAAAAAATTCCCTATATGTTTTATCACCATTAATCATGTTAGTTCTCAACCCTTTGATACATCGGGCTCATATATCACATTTAAATTTCACATTTCTCTCTACTCAATATCTAAATTTAACCATCCATCTATCTCCTCCTAACTTTACACCCTTTTTTTGTTATTGGTTTTGATTGAAATTTGGAAAATAAATTTTATCAAAGTTAAACATGAAACATGTTCCAATATTTTAGGGTTTTTTCATATATGGGTTAATTGAGGATTATTTTTTCCAAATATTTATTAGTGATATAAAAATAAAAAGTAACCCAATTATGTTATATATAATGAGAAGATCATAAAGTATGTATTGTACGTGAAATATTTTTACTTCAATATTACTTTAAGAAAATAATGATGCAATTAGGTAAGAAAATAAACTTACTTCATTTCATTTCTAAACCGTTATGTGACTTCTAAGGAACTAGTTTTCATTTTTATATGACGCGGGAAGGTTAATGGGAGATGGCTTAAATATTCTAGGTGGAAATATTTTAACTTGGTTAGAATAAGCTACAATAAAGAAATAATTTATTTACTAAATTACCATAGATTCAACAAGAAACCATTAAATGAAATACAGTAACCCTAATATTGTCATTAAGGAGAACTTATAAAAACAAAAATGGTAAAACAACTTGGAATAGAACAAAAAGGTCTCAAAGCCATCAAGAGAATATTTTTATGCAACAACAGAACACCACACGCAAGAGAGCCCAATGAGACAAAGTTTTAGGTAACAGATCAATCAACCAGTAGGTTTGTCTCCCATAATGCAGATTCGGTCCATCTCTTCTTATTGTGTATGTAAAAAATTTCTTATGTGAATTTGGAACATTTTATTTACTTCTATGCAATTATACAACTTTGTAAGATCACAATTTAATTAATGAAATTATTTTTCACATACTATGATCATGTATTAATGTTCCTTAACACCTTTGGTTAATGATTAAATTATTATGGAGAAATATACAATATTTCCTGGATATTTTTTAACATTTGAATTAGGGTTTGATTTATATATCTTCTTAGAACTACAAGATTAGTTGGATATACATCATCTAAAATTATTCATGGTAGATATATTTGTCAAAAAATAAATCTTACAGAGTTTATTATTGTTTTGTAAGTTATTAAATTTACCTAGTGGATTCATTGTTTTCACGCATACACTAAATTGCTTGATAAATTCAATATGATTTCTACTATTAAATATATGTGGGAATACTAATGTTATGACCATTTGTACTTAATATATATGACTTATTTTGTGACGGTGAATACCAATGTTATTCACTTAGGCATATCCTTCTTCCTAACCTATCACCTTTTTACTTTGAGGAATTTGTTTATGGGACATTTTTACTTTGAGGAATTTGTGTTATGGGAATGATGTTGACTATTGGATATTTTTCGATCAATATGTTTTAATTTGAATGTTTGTTATTTCCACTCTCTTATTAATTCCCCATTTTTGTTTTTATATACCATTATTAATTTTCCAACCTAAAATTTTAAATATATATATATATATATATATATATATATATATATATATATATATATATAGATATATCGAGGGTCACCCCTATGGCCCAAGGAGCTAGGATAGGACCTAAATCGATAAAGTAGCATCAACCTCCATTAGGTGCTCTAACATAGATCCTTAACAAGGACAATCTAGAGAAAAAAATGATGTTTTTCCCTAGATTGACCTTGTTAAGGATAGACGTCAGGGCACCCAATGGAGGTCGATGAGACCTCCCCACTTTAGGTCCTATGATAATCTCTTGGACCAGAGGGCGTAACTCTTGACATATTACAATTGATAGTTGCCCCAAATTACTTTGAAAAAATCAGTTAAAAGTGTTTAGATTGTCATATTAATGATAATATGTAATATTTAAAGTGAGGAGTTAATAACAGAGAGGAGATAATAAAAACTTGAATTAAAACATGTTGATCAAAAAATATCCAATAGTCATCATCATTACCATAACACAAATAACTCAAAGTAAAAATGTGTGTTGATGGTGTTGGATACTGCTAAAATATAGAGGATCTCCTTGATATGAGGTCCCAATTTTACCTCACACTGTTTGGTGTAGGATTCCCATTCAGCTATATGGTTCGACCACCATTGCAAAGGTTTTAGAGGTATGCCTTGGTTACAAAACATACACAATAGATTACAAACGGCTCTTTGGGGTAGCAAGTATGTAAGATTTGTATGACACCGAATGTAGAATGTATAGGAATATTTAATGATTGGTAAAGGGAAATGAGCCTCCGGTTAGGGAAGTAATAGTATTATCCTAAGTTAGACCCATGAGCTGACGAGAAAGACTTGTTGATTTAGCTGAAAATTAGATCACAAGATAAACAACAATCGTAAAAGCATAACAACACTTATTCAACAATATCCATATCTAAGGAATGAAATATTTCATTAGTCTTAGTATGTAATACGCCAACCTATACAACAAACACATCAAGAAGAGTCTTACTATATTCATGATGCATGCATGAAGAAGTGTTAGCTCAAAAAAAATTTGATTACTAATGAAAGGTTCCAAGTACATTGTTACATAAGTGAAACAATAGATCTAGTAGTGGAACCTGAAGCCACAACTTGCTTCTCCAAATAATTATTTACCTCCTATGAAATACAAGAGAAGCCAAGGCCAAACTCTAAGAATCCAAGCCCTTTACTTGAGTTATGAGGAAATATTTATAAAAAATGACAATGACTGTTAGTGTAAATTCTTAATGCAAGTGTGTGAAAAGAGCCTACTTTAGCTGTGTGTGACAAACAACCCTAACAACAGAAATGGTCACTTAACTCTTTAGATCTGCAAATAATAGTTAGAAAAAATGCTGCAAAAAACCATATCTATGCAGTAAAGCAGTTAAATAGTAAAAATAATAGTAATTGCTCAATCCATCCAATAGACAAGACAAGATTCAAAGAATGTTTTCATATATTATTACACTTGGTGAAGGGAACAAATAAGTGTTACCAGTCCCCCTCAATGGGATGGGTTTTTGGTTGTCCTCAATGCTTCAGTTACAAAAGTTGTTCTCTCTCGATGATGCAGAAAATCCAAAATGTATGTTGAACTCAAGTGGGAGCTCAAGAAGCAAAATAAAATAGTAGCAACAATGAGAATGATCAAAGTGCGACAATGAAAAGGATCAAAGTGAATAATGAATGGAAAACCCCTTATATTCATAGCAAAATATTGAGTTATCCTCGATAATGCCAAAGAATAAAATATTATTAACCAATATCTAGATCTAACCGTTTGGAATATTTATTATATTTTGTTGGAGGGAAAAGGTATTTAAATTGGTTAAATACTTTTATTTAGAAAAAATAAACAAATAAATTATTTATTTATCATTTCAAGAATGTGGTTAAAGAATAATAAACAAATAATGGTTTGTTTAATTATTCCTACGTGATTTAGTCAAATCCAACAAGGAATAATAACTAAATAATGATTTAATTAATTATTCCTAGAGAAAAATAAGAAAAATAATTATTTATCTAATTATTTATCATAATTGGGTTAAATATGACTAGAAATATTATTTAAACAATTGTTTAATTAATTATTCCTATAGGAAAATCAAATAAATAAGGATTTATTTAGTTATTCCTCATGGAGTTTCTTATTTAAACCAGAAATAATTTAATAAAATATGGTTTATTAAATTATTTCTTATACTGAAAGCAATTTTACTATGGTAAAATTGGTATTACATGGTGTACTTTGATCCATATAATTTTAAATGGTTAGATGACCAATTTTGGGTGATAACAGATTTCCCCCCAACGTGTGAGCGTTAGGAGCTAATCATATGAACGAAGTACGTTGTAAGAACACAATCACTAGACACCGAAGGGGAGTCAGAGAGAGAGAGACAAAGCGAAGTGAGAGAGGAAAATAACTAAGGGGGCGAGACCTACAAAATTATATAAGTCCCCATTTATATTGGAGTACATGTTCTCAATGAGGATGGAGTGGCATACCTATGCCTACCGAGATGATAAAGTACAAAGAATAATAAGCAGATCAACAATATGAGACTGAGAAATAAAGTACATAACAAATGGTACACGACATGGTGACATAAATAGGCCAAACAAAAATATAATGAATCTCACATACATACTGCGCTTGGAGAAACATGAGCCAGGAGTGAATACAATAATATCTAAGTACATTAGACATAATAACAACCAAAGAAGCCCTACTAAACAGGAAAGTGCTCTGAAAATATGAATGGATCATATGAATGATACATGCATGTTATGGGCGCTGCAATCAGCGAAAACCGAACCCATCAAATCTGTGGAACTGCATATGGGGTTGTAGCATAGTCTAAATTCATCCGAGCATGTGGGGGGGCACCCCCTCATGAGATCTGAAACATCTCACACACACCCAGTAATCACTGGTACAATATGTTGGATCACCGGACCATCAAGTATACGAATCTCAATCATGAAATAATGAGCTTAGGGCGAGCGAATAAGAAACAACCAAGTTAAAGGGAAATGATGATTCCCTTTGCTTGATCTGAGGCACCGAACAAGAATGGAATCTCAAGCTAAGGTACACCACCCTCTAAACCCCTCTTCTGGAATGAATGTGCTTATGTTGACAGAAGGAGGTCCGCCATAGGTGAGGCAATGATGAATCCTCAACTAAGGCACGAGGGATCACAGTAAAGTGACTGATGGACTCACACCAGGGATGATGATGGAATAGGGGATATTGAGTAGCAGATGGATGACTTCCCTTTTCAGAGCATAAAAAGCATGGGTGACCTGGCAGCAACTGACTCGACTCCAAAGGGGATGAGGAACAATATTACTGGAGGCCAAAATGGGAAACATGTGATAAATGCGACACAAAGATGGATGGAAGACTTTAATAGGAGATAAAGGGACTTGGGACAGACTCCATGTTACACACTATTTTGTCACCATGACATTTGACTATCCATCTAGGTCTATCACTACCTATATTGTGCTCCCTTAGAAGTCAAAAACCCTAATGTTCCTAAACCAAGCCTTGGAATTGGAGAAAATCTCTTTAAAACCCTTAAAAGTCTACCTCTGCACTTTTTCTAGCCTTTTCCTGCATGTTTGTGGATACTTGGTCTATAAATTGCGGCAACCCCCGCACGTTCTGCTACTAAAACCTGCGAACCCCTGTAAAAATTCAAATAAAAGAAAAAGTAAATTCTAGAAGCCTAGCTGGTCGAATATTCATCCAAATGGAAGCTTCTAGAGGCACGATCAGTTCGAGCTGTATCCCTCCACTCATGGAGCTTATACCTTGGTTCATGGATCTCAAATCCCTTCATGAGAGGAATCCATCCCCTTCTTCATTGAACTAAAACTACCTCCATTTCCCTATAAATTGAGCTCAATTTTCAGCCTCAAGGCTAGATGGTAAATGCTAAGGTTGTGAATGTAATTGCTAAAGAGAAATTCCCAAGAGTGCATACTTTCTACACTAGTAAATTGTTGTTGGTATAAGAATGATCACACCCTTATGTCCATAACTCTATGCTAGTATTCAGAGAGGAAGGCTTGTCAAACTGAAGGAGGAACAATTGTTCAGGACCCCGGGAGAAATATGTATGACATCAAGGCATCAGGTTGTAAGATTACTCTTTTCATTCAAGATAATACATATGGATCTCTTTTTCTCATTGAGTTGTTCTTGTGCTTATTGAATAACATCAATACTTAAACTCCTTCATCACTAAGTTGGATTAGCTTTTCTTGATTATTATATGTTGCAGATGCTTTGATTCTTTTGTCTTGTCTTTGATTGCAGGTTCTACTTATTGAAGAAGCCTCTTTGGAGTGACTGGATAAAAGACTGCATCGAATGTTGGATTTTAAGGTAGGGGTATGTCCTCTTTACTTTCTTATAATAATTCCGAAATGCAATTAGTCTAGAGAAAAAGGTTTCCAAATGGATGTTTGTTTCTAGCTATTCGTTGAATACTAGGGAGATCGCTCTTGTCCACAAGAGGGATTAATCCGCATAACACTCCATGAATGCGAAATGATGACTCAACTCAGATGCTCCGAACAAGGGTGACTCGATGATGCTACCACAAATTATAGGCCCAAGGGGGACCATGAAAACATGAGAAAAATATGGTCACTCATGACAAAAATAAACACACGATGTGACAATTATGAAGGAAAATTGGTGCCCCAAGTACAAACAATGCATGTGAAGAAGTTTGATTTTAAGGGGCGGCAAAGTGACCCTTCTTGGAAAAATGGCTTCCCAATGAAGTGCCAAACTACCAAAAACAAAATAAGACCCATTATAGTGCTCGATGAGAGCTTTCCAACAGTTCTAACGGTTCTTCAAACCGAGATACGGTTTGGTCACAATTGGTGAAGGAAAATTTAGGGTTTTTCCTTTAAAAGGGTGATTTCCCTTCCATTTGATTCATTGTCTAAGCGAGTTGTGGTGAATTTGGAGAGGAGGAGAAGGCCCTAAATCTTTCGGTGATTGTAGCAGAAAAATTGGCAGTTGGAAACAGGATCCGTCAGTGGTAGGTAGGTGTTCTAACCTTACTCTACATTTTTGTCGGTTAGTTTTTCAGATTAGGTCCCTGAGGCTCTATGGGAGACCCCTGCCCATCCTCATGGCTGACTCGCACTATTCAGGCCTTGAAATGAGACCTGGATCGCAGTATTCAGTGGCAAAAACTGTGAGCTCGCAGTTCCAGGGCAGGAAAAGTGCGAGTTGGAGCTGGATGTGGGTTTTGTCTGCTGGTTGGCTGAGGGCTAGGGTTAGCAGAGTTGTGATGCAGTTGCCTCATTTCTGAGCTGAAAAACATGATGGTGTTATGCAAGTATGGTATAATTTAAGATCAACTGGCATGAGAGATATTTGTATGCTCTTCGGCCCGAGAATTAGGGGGATCAGGTGGTACGAGGAGCGCTTGCTAGATATGGGGTTCTCAATTTGGTTGAGAACCCACTGATGAGGGCAGGTGAGCCCCTAATATCAAGGATAATGAGCTATTGGGATCCGAACCAGGAGGCCTTTATGGTGCAGGGGCACAGGATCGAGCTTACTATCCAGGACATTTATTTTTTTACCGGAATCCCACCACTAGGGGTGGTGTGAAACATACATCCAATTTTACCACATGGGCGGAATATATCAGAGTTCATAGAGCGCCATTTTAGACTGGATGCTCGTGCTAAGGGCATGACCATTCTAATCAGTTATCTAGAGATACTAGAGACACGGGTTGTCACCACAGTGGTACTGCGGATCCTAGGCAACCAAGCGCTCCATCACATCACTGGGGGGCAGATGATGTTGGTAGAGAGTGTTTTGAGTGGGGGCCCAGATTATTTGACGAAATGAAAAATGTCGCTATGGTACAGTATTGTGATCGTTCTTCTTTGAGAAGATCCCCATGATCTGACGTCATGTGTAGATCTGAGATGGGTGCACATAGGAGCCTAGGATGTGCCACTGGGGGTAGCTACTGCGGAGAGGAGGAGGGGGAGTCGGACGGGTGTTCCGGCCTAAGTTTTTCGCACGACGGGATCAGATGTCTTTTTACATAGACGACTATCCATACAATGCTATGAACTTTCAGGGAGACCCTGACTTTCCACCTCTGCCTAGTTGAGCATGGGGACCGGATGGTAAGTGAAAGTTGCTATATATTATGTTGAATTTAAAAATTTTAGAATATGTATGTGGCACTGATTCCTAACTTTTTGTATGCATATATAGCACTAGTGAAGCCAGCAAGGTATGAAAAATGATTCACGGCACCAGGGGTCACGGGATCTAGTGGAGCGAGAGAAGGCCAGAGACCTGACTATGAGGATTTGCTAGAGGATGTTTGTCGCAGGTGTGATATGTTTCTTTTTGGTGTATCAGATCATATGTGGCATGATCTTAAGGACCAATACATCAAGTGATGTATGGGGCTACCCTCAGAGTGGCAAGGGGTCATGCGATGCATGGCAATGGCCAGGTAGGAAGTTCGAGATCTGCAAGCTAGTGGAGCGGATCCATTTTGATTTTTGTAACATTTTGTAGGCATATCAGATGTATTTAGATTAGTGGACTCCAAAAATTTATGATTTTGTCGGTACATAATATGGATATGCATATTTTTATATATGACGAGTATATGGTTCACCGTGTGTTTTATTACTGTCTTGTGTTAAATGCATGTGATAAGTGCCAATCTGGAATATTGTTTGCTATGTTATATACATAGTGATTATGGGGTCTAGGTACATGATTGAATGTAATGGATTCGAATTCACGCACTAAGATATTCACTCGTAAATATTTTCTAAAAAGGACATGGTTATTCACACGATACATGCCATTCAGTTGCATGACATGCAACAAGGAATCTAAAAAAACATGAAGATGAAGGATGTGATGATCAAGGGAATCGACTAACAAACCTATCACGACATCATATTTGCCCTAGTTAATGGTGGGAGATCCAATACATATGCCATTGGAGTGAACTAACGAATGCAAGGGGGTAAAAATGGCCCAGGCTGTCAAGGCTAGATTCTAATTTCTGGGAGAAGCAACTTGCACCATCGGCATAGGCGATATACGATGTGGATGATGGATCCATCTGAAAGGAGCCATAAGAAAATAAATGAGATGATGGAGGAAAATGAAAGCTACCTAAATGCATGAAATAAATAAATACACGCATGTCAATGGGAGATGTTATGGGTAAAATTTCCTAAGTTAAAGTGGATTGTGAGGGCTAGGAAGGAGTTTACCTTTGAAATCCTCTAGAAGGTATTCCCCCTTGCCCATACATTGGGTTTCAATGCAATGGCCACAATGTGTATGTGGTTTGAATTCATGGGTTTGAAGTAAGGGGTTATCGAACCAATCGACTTCACTAAGGATGAAATCTTTGGAATCCATAACATATTGGTCATGGGTCTGCTGTGGAAGGAAGTTCGCATGATGGTGCATATCATCCTAGGGAAAATCAGGGGTGGACATGGATTCCATAGTATCTTCATCAATATGGAAGATGGGAGGATTGGCGGAAGTGAGACCACTTGATGCAGCGGAGCTACCCGATGCGTCTTCATGAAAAATATTGTTCGAATACACATCACTACGAAGGGTAAACAAAGATATAATAGATGAAGCATCTACCGATGTTGATACCAAGGTGTTCGATGAGGGAGGCTCGACCGAAACAGAATGGGAAGCCTTAGAGGGGTCTTCCTCTATGGATCTCATGGATGACGACAGATAGAGAATACTGACCGAAGAGTCTATCATCTTGACATCAGGGGGAGGTATCACAATGGGTGCAAAAATGTTCTCTGGTTCTACTGAAGGAGAGCTCACAAGTAGAGGAGTACATGATCCACTACGAGTGGCCTCTATTTCGTGAATTTCCACAAGGGTATCATGAAAGTTTTCAAGACGGGGACAATGATGAGAATAGTGTCCATAAAGGTCGCACAAAGCACAAGGGTGGTTTGTGCGCAACAATTTGAGTTTCTTAGCTGAATCAAGTAAGGTAAAATGGACCTCCTGGATGTCATATTCAAGAAATGTTTCTTTCACCACAAGTTTGAGACAAGGAAGCTCAGGATAGTTCTAGGTGGCATGCCCAACAAGATCGCACAAAGCGTAGGGAGTTGTCGAATTTGGAGGATTAGGTGGAGTTGGAGTTGTTTAGGGAGGCTTGTCCTTAGGTTCCTTCTTTTTTACTTTTCCCCCTCACTAGATTCTTTCACAATAGGAGCAGGTTCTTGTTGAGATGGATGTGGCACTGAAGAAAAGGGAGGGCTCATGGCAACCGGTTGAACCGGGGTCAAAGCGGTATATGGTTTAAGTTGACCAGGTGGACTGTTTGTTGGGGGGTCAACATACCAAACCAACATCCCAAGGGTTAAATTAGGTAGACTCAACGTAGCCATAACAGGCACCGAAAATACTCTAGAGGGGGGATCTAAAAACAATATCTGACAAAAAGGGTAATAGCCTAGCGGAATGGCTCCCAAATGGTTAAGGCTTGGGGGAACTGTTCCTAGTTGAAACAGACTGGGATAGACACATGCAAAAGGAGAAGGTCCTTGAGGAGATGGTCATGATGGTTGTGTCGAGTGAAAAACAACAGTTTGCGAAGGCGCTAGCTGCTAGTTAGTCGAACCAGACCGCCTTTGGCTAGCCTGAGACACTTGCAACATGAAAACACTCGATAAGATGGGCTCATTGATAAGAGGGGGGGTAGGGAATGAACCAAGTAAGGTGGAATATTTATAGACTCCTGGTGAAACACTAGTGGAGGTGCGAATGATTGTTTATTGGCCACCAAAGATATGATGAACTCAGGGGAGGTCTAAGACTTCAATTCGTAATATGTCAACTGATCAATGGTGATGATGTTTCCATTATGGGGGAAGCACATCTTACAGTGAACCGCAAATGTGACAACTAACATTGCATAGGTGTGCCTACGACCCAAGATGATATTATAATCCAAGGGGGCATTAATGACATATATTTCAATACAAACAACCTTTCCCATTAGTGTGACTGATCAATTGCAGAACATGCCAAGGGGCTGAGAAGGTTGACCATCCCAAGCACGTAAAGTGATGGTGGACTGAGACAGATCGGGTCATCTGAGCTTCTTCCAAACATAGGCATACATCACAAAGGTGGATGCGCCCTCATCAATGATACATCTCTGAACATGGGAATTACGGATCTTGACTGGTATTTGGAAGGTGATAGATGAAGGTAAGGGGGGATGTTCTGATTTTTCATCATCAAAGATGATCAAACGATCATCTTATGGATCCACAACACCCAAAGCATATAGTAGAGATTTTTGTTGTGATGGGCACATCTGTAGGACTTCCAGCATTGACATGGTAGCAGGAAACTATGCAAAGTCATCTACTATGTTGTAGGTGTGGGTGGCTTTGGCAGAAGCAACATTTCGGTGTAATGGCCCTTTAGGGATCTTGTGAATGACCTCTGCCTTATGTTGAGGGATCTATAAGGGAAAATTTGGTGTCGAAATTGACTCTGTGGATACTTTGGTTTGGGATTCGGTTGCAGACCTAGCGAGTTTCTTGTCATATTGGCGTGACTGGGTCTGAAGGTTGACATCAGTGGTATTGACATGTTCAGAATTCATCATGAGAATCTAGTAATCATGGGTACCAGACTGTGGGGTTTGAGGGGTGGCCTGACCTTCAGGTGGTTGGGCAGTAACACATCCTTCCTGAGGGAAAGGATTAGTGAACACAGTCGGTTGAGTTGGCGCAATCTTTCGAGGAAGCGATGCGGTGGGTCGTTGTCCTCTGGACGCTGCTTGGGCTTCCCACAACTGGCGCATCTGGGGTAAAATGGGACAATCATGAGTATAATGGCCATGGACACCACGACATGAACAAGGTTTATTTGTATGAAGGGTCTTGTCCGGCTTGGGTTGATCGCCCCGTTGCTTGTTTGCGATGTTAGGCTGGTTCCATTGGGGTGCATTCAGTTGATTACCTTGGCGACCCTGGATACCCTGCGCTTGTTGGTTTTGGTTGCCTTTCCCCTTATTATTTTTCTTCAAATTAGGAGGATTAGCCGCACTTTGTTGTGCATACACCTAACCTTGAGGATGCAGTGGATGTTGCGGAAGAGGTTGATAAGGCATGGGAGGGTGGGGCATTGATGTTGGAGAGGCTGGAGTGTCAGGTTGTGCATAAGGATAGAAAGGAGGTTGGGAAAAATTTGGGTAAACAGGTTGAGCAACAATTAGCCTTGGCATCGACTGATGCGGTTGAGAAAATGCATAAGGCATGCTTAGACTGAGATACAAGTTTCCTGGAGGGGGATAGGTGTTGGAGGAACTAGTCCACCCTAGGGGTAACCATAAATCATGTGAGGAGGAGCATATGGATGTGAGAGAGATCCAACGATATCATTGGCACCATGAGATGCCCCCGATGCATTGGCACCACCAGGTCTAGGAAGATCTAGTAAAACGAAATAAACATAACCAGACTGGGCATATATCAAGTCATATTTTAATGCGACCTAGAGAGCTTCTTCCTCTGATTAAGGAAAATGATACTTTACATATTTACTGATGGGGGATAAGAGCTTTCTAAGAAACCAAATAATAATAATAGACATGGCCATCAAATTTAGGAGCTCGACATAATCTCCTTCTTCTACACCATTCTCGGACATGGTCAGAAATGCCGGTGACAGAAGATTGATGAAATGCGGTCAACAACTCGATACCGATATCATAATGGAGGGGAACTAAAAATATGATAGAAAATATTTAGCAAGAGTTGCAAAATTGGAATGAGATGCAGCAGTCTGGTCAACATACCACTTTGCAGCTTCTCCCAGTGAGCGTACATTGGAACAACCAAAGGCGAATGGAGTCATCGATGATGGAATTAGACAAACACCACATATGAAAGGAGTGAACATTATTAGTAGGGTCCTCTCCAATGTTTCCTTCAAACTTAGGAATGTCAGAATGGAGCTCAGTTGTCATAGCTAGCCAACCTATATTGTGGAGTATGGGGTCATTGATTAACTGGCTAAAATCAGGAAGGCTTAAGCTTGTCATAAAAGGTAGCAAAGGAGTAGCCAAAATGGTTCCAGTAGTGGTTCTGCTAGTAGTAGCACCAAAATTAGGGCTAGGACCACCACCAGCTTGAGAACATGCACCTGCATTAGCGCCTGACATGGTGACGATATGAGGGTGAGGAGAACCGAGGTCCGAATAAGAGGAAGAACCCTATGAACTAGAATCGGAGTTGCTATGGGGACTCAGGGGAGGACTAAATCGGACCCTACAGGGTGGAGTAATATTTCCTAACGGAAATTGAAGGTGAAGACCTTGGAGTCTCTGCGATAAATGCCTTGGAGGCACAATGATGGAAAGTCACAAATGACACCAAAATGTTGAAGAGTGATAAAGAAATGATCTTTGAGGCAGATTGATTAATTATTATGTTTATGTATTGGCTTGGCGGTGTAAACCAAGTGATCTTCACTTTACGTGTGAGTGTGTGCAAGTCGTGTGTTAATTTTAATTAAGCCTGAACGGTTATTTAAAGAAAAAGAAAAAATGTTGAAGTACTGTAAATAAAACTTAAATCACAGTAAAATAAACAACTAATAACACATAAATCCCAATACAAAGAAGGCTCTAAAAAAACCAGACAACAAGGGGGAGAAATTGACTCAAAACACAGTAAAATGGCCAAGAGATCTAATTTCGAAGTGACAAGGATCTAATGATTCTATACTGCTAGAAATGATGCTGAAAACATTAAGAAACCATGGGGGGGAATTGTTGCAATAGATAGGGTTAAAGGCTAAAAACCTAGGGCAAACAAAGAGTCCCTAAGGCAAAGACAAAACAAAACTCAAGAGAGGGTTTTGGGTGGAAAAATAACCTATCAAAAAAGATCTGAAAAAGGATAGACCAGACCCTGAAACAATGGTTGAAAGTGCTAGAAATCTCAGACTACCTACTCATCTTAACCCCTCCTAAAAAGGTATAAGTGTACCAAAACCCTAGGGGGCTTGGTTATACTTCTGGGAGACAAACTGATCATATTTAGGCCTAAGAAGGGCTGAAACAGAGGTTAGACAACCCAAAACAATGATCTCAACAAACCCTGATAGCTGCAGAAAAATTTTCAAAAAAAAGATTCCAGATCGCAGTTTCTGACCTATAGGCGGGTGAGCTCACAGTTTATGGGAACAAAAGTTCGATTTTAGGGGTAAATCACACTATTTGAGCTGAAAAGTGTGAGTAGTGGTTCCTAGGTTCTCGGACGGCAGGTTGCGGAAAAGTTGTCGTCTCTGGCGTGGCTGATACCTATTACCTGTGGAAAACACTAGAAAACATCCGAAAGTTATAATTTTGACTTAATTAGGGCATAAAAGTTAAAAAACAACATTAAGAGGCTGAAAAAAGCTGAAGAAAAACCATTTTTTCTGAAGCTGACGGTCACGCAGGAATCAGTCCCCCTCAATGAGATGGGTTCTTGGTTTTCCTCAATGCTTCAGTTCCAAAAGTTTCTCTCTCTCGATGGTGCAAAAAACCCAAAATGTATGTTGAACTCAAGTGGGAGATCAAGAAGCAAAAGAAAATAGTAGCAATAATGAGAATGATCAAAGTGCGACAATGAAAAGGATCAAAGTGAAGAATGAATGGAAAACCCCTTCTATTTATAACAAAATAGTGAGTTATCCTCGATAATGGAAAATAATAAAATATTATTAACCAAGATCTAGATCTAACGGTTTGGAATATTTTATTATATTTTGTTGGAGGGAAAATGTATTTAAATTGGTTAAATACCTTTATTTAGAAATAATAAACAAATAAATGATTTATTTATCATTTCAAGAATGTGGTTAAAGAAATATAAACAAATAATGATTTGTTTATTTATTCCAAGGTGATTTAGTCAAATTTAACAAGGAATAATAACTAAATAATGATTTAATTAATTATTCCTAGAGAAAAATAAGAAAAACAATGATTTATCTAATTATTTCTCATAATTGGATTAAATATGACCAGGAATGTTATTTAAACAGTGGTTTAATTAATTATTCCTAGAGGGAAATTAAATAAATAAGGATTTATTTAATTATTCCTCATGCGATTTCTTGTTTAAACCAAAAATAACTTAATAAAATATGGTTTATTAAATTATTTCTTATAGTGAAAGCAATTTTACTATGGTAAAATTGGTCTTACATGGTGTACTTCGATCCATCTAATTGTAAATGGTTAGATGACCAAATTTTGGTGATAACAATGACTTTTAAGTTTCCTCGTGACTATTAAATTTATATGGTCCATGGGCTTCCATTCAACCTTTCACATTCTATACATGGCCTTTAACATTCCACATGTGTCTTTTCATATCCCACATGTGTCTCTTGGACTTTATTACATTAAAATTATTACAAAGGACAAAATACATGCAGTAACCATGGCTATATGAGAAAAAACTTCTAATAGGACAAAAATGTTATCAAATAGGTAAGTCATTTGCTTCTTCATGGAGCTCATTAGTAATGTATGTATGTCATGCTTTGAATTCTGTAGCAATGACTTTGATTCATACTGGTAATTCTACTACAAACCACATCTTCACTTCCAATGCTTCTGTCAATATGGATTTGGAGCTAGAGTGTACACTATTCCACAACCATGACAGTTTCATGTGAGCTTTGGCTAGTGCAATGGCATATTGTATAATAATGTCCTTAATGATCTCCAAGCCTTCTTGTTCTGATGTTTGTTTGATTTTCTCAATGTACTACTTCACTTCTCACAAGATGATATCTATGCCTCTTGTCTCTCCAAGTGATCCCACTGAAGGCATCATGTGATTTTGTGCCAGGGACTCCAAACCGTTATGTAGTTGAATATAATAATTTATGATGTTAGCTAATTGTTCACTGAGACAAATGTAGTTTTTACTATAGAGTCTCAATTGTACTATATCTACTTCCACAACAATATGATCCTTTCTAACCAATTGTTGCATAACATTTGGATATTTGGCATCCCATTCTTGTATTTGATCAACAACTTTGTTTGCCACCTTTAGGAGCTTCGGGAATTATTGTGCTTTATTTTGTATACCAACTAAGGGTGCCACTACCTCATGTAAAAGTGTCATTTCATCATACAACAACACCATGGTGTCCTCCATTGGCCCTAATTCCTCTTGTATGGTTGACTAACATTCTGTTGTGTTAAAATTGCAGGAAGACAATCGTTGATTTTCCACAGTGAGGTGTTCCACTTGTTTCTTTATTGAACCCAACTCTTTCCTCAATTGTGTAGTCTCATTCAACAAATAATTTGATTTATCTTGTGTTTTTGTAGTAAAAGAAACATTAGCTGCCATGACTTCCCAAGGATTCCTCCTAGTATTTTCAGCTATCACATTTTTGTGGATACAAACACTGGATTTTGAGGATCATTTGGGAAGAATATTCACCTTTGTTGCATGATCCTTTTCTTCATTTGATCAAATGTAACATTACACACATCTATGAATCTATCTAATAGTGGAGGTGTGATTCCAATCTCATCAAATGGGAGATGGCCACCCGTAAGAGGAGGTTCTGTTAGAGAACCCGGATCATCATACATGGGTTGGATGGCATCATCTTCCTCCAATTCCTCTTTTATTTCCTGAGTCATATGTTATTCCTCCAACCTTTGTGTTGCTTCCTCATCCTGTGGATTTCTTTTTTGTTCTTCTTCCACTCTCCTTATTTCCTCTTCTTCTTCTTGTTTCTTTTTGGTCAATTCATCTTTCTTCATGTCCTCCTCTTCTTCTTGTTGAATATTTGCCTCCAATTCTCTCTTTTCTTGTTCAATTTTAGAGCTCCCTTATTAAACATGTAAACTTTCCATTTTATGTTACTTTGTGTTGTTGGATCATGCTTGATCTTTTTCTCGGGAGTTGTGGTACTTGCTTGAGTTGTGACTGCTTCTGGTTCCTCCTGTGTCTGCACATCTTGAGCTAGTGGAACTTGGGGGGAACCTGCTTTAATTCCTGGGTGTGTCCTTCTTAATTACCATTTTGTCACCTTTTCATCCTCTATAGTAGTCATTGATGTCACAAGTGAAGCCAATCTCGTCACAATGTTGCTTGCACACTTTCCTAGGATCATACCCGTGAAATTCCTTGACCGTAAAGTGCAAGCGGTCTAGCTCTTGCATTTAAAATTCTATAGCCTTGTGGCTCTTTAGATCATGCATTCCAATTCTAAGAGGGAAAGTGGGATAAGGGGCCTTCTTCCTTCTATTTAAAACTACTGAAAACCATTTATTTAACTTATAAGTGACTTCTTGCAGGACCACCTTGTTAGTCACATGTCATGGCATAAGATGAGGCAAAATTTGGGATTCGAAGCATCTTATATATGTACCTTCTAGTGCATCAAACCAATCTAAAATATCATGAAATGCCTCTTTCACCTGGTCATTCATGCAAGGAGGTTTGATCTCATAAATAATTTGAAAAATGAATGCAAATAAATGATTTTCCAATCTGCCATATTCTCCCTTGAAGCTCAAATCCGATAACACCTTGCAATGTAAGTATATTGGAAACTTGTCTTGCTAGGTCTAGTTCCAATACACCCCTGCGAATTCATATCGAGCACAGATTCCATCTAAGAGATATGATGACATATAGAACTCAGGTGCTTGGTTTTCCCTTAGAGTTGCTTTGGCCTTCCCAACATGCTGCTGCAACTCAAAAGAAAGTATATCTTCCCAATTGAAGATTTTTCCAAATGTAACAACCAAGTTGAGCATGAATATCCAATTCTCTTCAAATAATTCTGCATTCTTTTTCCCGTGCAACGTACAACAAATAGCAATAAGTTACCAATACACAGGCTCTCAAAATCCTAGCTGGGTAAACTTCACTTGGGCAGTGTCATAACTTGGCAGGCTCTTGACACCAAGACTTGATGATATCACTTGTGTCGATATTGGCCAATCTAGTATAGAAATTTTTATTAGCATAATCTGTGGGATTCAACATCTTGTAATAAATGTGCATGTCCTCTCCATGGTAGATGGAAATATGGCCACCACTTTCACTACAAAGCACCAAATCTTAATCATCCATGTGTGATAGAATCCATTCAATTTCCTCTACGCAAGGTATGACTCGGAACCTATATGCAATTTGACGTATCCTAGACCACTTAATGTTGATGTAAACTTTCTTGTCTTCCAAATTCTCAGGGTGATGTTTTTGCATGAAAGTGTCTTTAATATCCTTCCACATGACCTCGATATATTTATCTATAAAACATTGTGTTTCTATGAGAATAGGAATGGTAGGCTTTGTGACTTCCACTACTTCTTGAGTGATTTCTTCTTAAACTTCTTTTGAGGCCAGTCGGCGAGTAGTGGGAGGCATCATTCCAACAGATGATGATAGAGTAATAATACTAGTAGTTGGAACACATGCACGTGGAAGCACACTCTCGGAAACAAGGATTAGCTTCAATAAATCCTCTATATATTAATAGAAATAAATTTTCAAATCATATTCATAAAGCCATCATGATTAGCTAACAATTTAATCCTATCAATGATGGGACATGGTCCCTTGTACAGGAAAGAAATATGCATCAAAATAAGGAGGGTGCATTGTCGGAGCACGAAGGTAAGTTCAAGGCTCACTCGAGGCTTCAAAGTGCACTCATGCACTCAAACAAGAGAGAGAGAGAGAGCATCAAGGGCATAGGGTACACTTTCGAATCACGGAGGATAAAACATTCATTGGTTTAGAGTGTGTTCATGCTCTCAAGGAGGCAAAGAGGGCACAAGGGTGCAAGCTAAATAGTCAAAGGGGTCAAGCTTCAAGCCTTCCCAGTGCGCTCATGCACTCAAGAGGACTAAGGAGGGTTCAGGGCGCACAGTCGAAGTAGGAAGGAGAAAAAAATTGTTGGTTCAGGGTCTGCTCATGTGCTCAAGGAGGGCGAAGTTCTTCGAGTCAAAGGAGTGTACTCATGAGGAAAATTTGATTTTTTTGGGCGCATTTTTTTTAGACAATTAGGGCTTGTATTTCAAAAGTTTTTTCTAGCTTGAAATGGCTCAAGAACAAGTTCATAATCGAGATAAAATGACTAGGATGTTGAGAGGAAGGATCTACAAGTTCTTATAGATTATTTCGCAATCATGACCAGAATGTGAAGAGTTATAGAATGTAAAGAGTCACAACTTGCGAAAACAATTTGACACTTTCACTAGAGATAATGAACTAAAATGCCAGAAAATAAACTGAAAATAAGTGAAACGACAACGTAGAAAGCAAGATCGACAACAAAAACATTAAAGGAAAGTGATAGAATCGACATGAAAAACTTACTTGGAATGATCTCCTTGATCCAAAGAAGTGTGCTCATCCCATATGAGAATGATTATATGAAAGAATGATTACTGGGTTGATTATAAAGATATTACATGAAAATTCATTCCATGCATGCTCTCCAATTGTCAACAAATGAATGATTTATTCAAGTGAAGTGAAGTGGGGCTCCTATTTTGTAGGAGTGCATCCACATGAACCAAAAAACACATGCATGAAGTTGAAGAGGGTGAATTTCTTCATGCCGAAGGAGTGCACTCAACTGGAGGGCGTACTCACTAAGTCTGATGGAGTACGCTCCACTAGGGTGCAGTTTCTCAACCCGAAGGAGTGCGCTCAACAGGGACAACACTTCGTCATCTTGGACTGCGATTTTTCCCAAGGAGGGTGCAGTTTCTTCCAAGAGTGCCTATTCTAACTACAGTGCAAAAAAGAATGTGCTTTTCATGCTTTTGTGTGTGTGATGCATGGAAAGCAAAGTGAGCAAGGTATTTTTTAAGGATTTATTATTTCTCCTATATATAGTATTGGAGGCGACTATTCTAGTTTGAAAATTCACATTTATAGAATGTAAGTAAATTTTCAATAAAAACCATGTAATTTACTACTAAATTTGGTAAATTTTTGGCGAATATCATCCAATTAATCATATAATTTAAAATATAGGCAAATTTTTAACGAAATTGGCGAATATAAATTTATTTATTTTTTCAAAAAATGTCTGAAAAATAGCCCATTTGTGAAATTTCGCCCCTAAAATTTTCTTCGAAAGCAAGTTACTAATTCAAGAAAAGTTATGCCTTCCCCTATCCTTGGATAAGATAACAGAAATTCTCTTTTAAATATAACATGAAGACACTTAGAAAACATTGACTTAGAAGGAAGAAACACTTAGAGAAATCCATGGGATAGTCAATCAAACAACGCGACGACATTAGATAGCTTGGAACGACAGTTCATGTAAGCTCGAAAATTGAGTTAGGCGAAAATTTTGGAGGATCTTTGTCACAGTGACAACAAGGCGATAGGTTAGGAATAAGGATATGCCAAGTGAATAACATTGTTATTCACCATAATAAAATAAGACAGATATATGAAACATAAATGATCATAATGTTGGTATCTCCACATACATTTAATAATAGAAAGCATACTAAATTTATCAAGGAATATTTCATTGTATTCATGAAAACAATGAATTTATTAGCTAAATTTAATGACTTACAAAATAGTTATAAACTCTACAAGATTCAATTTTTAACAAATATATCTACCATGACTAATTAGTGATAATGTATGTCAAACTATTATGGAAGTTATAGGAGGGTATATAAATCAAACCCTAATGCAAATGTTAAAAAATATTCACGAAATATTTTATATTTCTTTGTAATAATTTAATAATTAACTAAAGTTGTCAAGGAAACACTAATACACGATCATAGTTTGTGAATAATTATTTCATTGACTAAATTGTGATATTACAAAGTTGTATAATTGCATAGAAGTCAAAAAAAGATTGTGAATTCACATAAGAAGTTTTTTACATTCAAAATAAGAAGAGATGGACTGAATTTGCATTGTGGAATACATATATATTGCATAAAAATTTATCCCATTGGGATATTCTTAGCATAGTCTCATGCCCCTGCATAAAAAGATCCCTTCTCTTGATGGCTTTGATACATTTTTATTATATTCAAATTTGGTTTACCATTTTTGTTTTTATAACTTCTCTCTTAATAACAATCTTAGGGTTAATGGTAATATAGATTAATGGTTTTTTGTTGAATATGTGGTCATTTAGTAAAATAAATGATTTCTTTGTTGTAACTTATTCCAACCAAGTTAAAATATTTTTTCCTAGAACATTTAAGTCATTTGCCACTAACCTTCCCGCATCAGATAAAAATGAGAATTAGTTCCTTAGAAGTCACATAATGATTTAGAAATGAAATGAAGAAAAATTATTTTCTTACCTTGTTGCATCACTATTTTCTTAAAATAATCTTGAAGTAAAATTATTCCATGTACAATATATAATTTACACGCCTCTCACTATATGTAAGATAATTGAGTTACTTTTTGTTTTTACATTAAACAATACATATTTGCAAAAAAATCCCATTTAACCCATGTATGACAACACCTTCAATATTGCAATATGTTTCATGACTACTTTGATAAAATTTGTTTTCTAAATTTCAATCAAAACCAATAACAAAAAAAAAAGCATAAAGATAATGGATTGTTAAATTTTAATATCATACGGAGAGCTATGTGAAATTTAAATGTGATGTGTGAGCTCAATGTATCAAATAATTGAGAACTAACAATATTAATGGTGGTAAAACATATTGGGTAGAAAAATATTGAGAACATAACCTTTTTGAGTTTCGCATGAAAAGATTTCACACATGTGCATGTAAAGTGGGTTTTGTTTTGAAATAAAGTTATTTTTTTCATTTACTTTCCACTTTTTATGGCGATCCAGGTGGATATTGGTGGCCACCCGCCTATTCCACTTAGGGCCCTGCCATTGTCTCTTTCAGTTTTTCAGTTTCGACACAACTTACTATTTCTAGCAGTTTTTCGGGTCCTGAACTTTCGGAGCCGTTTTGAGACCCTCAATGACGTTTTTTGGGAAAATGGGGAGCAACATGGGTCCATAGACCGATGTTGCTCACATCAAAAGTTGTAATCCTCAGATAGATATTTCTAACGAGGTATGGTGCGCGTCAAATGGATATCATTGCCAAAGTTACGTCCCCGGGAAGTTGAAACACTAATTTACCCAAATGGGGCCCATAGTTTTGGCGCTTCATTTCCTAGGGTTAGGGTTTTCCATTGTTTCTAAATAATAAATAGGCCCTCAAACTTCATTGTAACACAGTTCACAGGACTGTAGCCGCCACGTCTCTTCTCAGAGATAAGCTACCAGCACCCTAGCTAGTTTATTTCCATTTTGTTTGTAAGCAAATTTCAGTTTTATGATATTAATGAAATGAAGTGTTATTTCCACTGCATCTTTGTATTTATGGTTATATGTGTATTCTGTTGCGTTCCTGCATAAATCTGGATCAGTGGTATCAGAGCGGTCTGCTTTTTCTCGTTCCTTCTTTGCATGTTCTCAACGAGGTCAAGGTATAAGGAGTTATGGCTCAATCTGGTTGAACCTTTGCAATATCAGCCTCGCAAACCCCAATGGCCGCCGATGGGGGACGAAAAGAAAGATGAGGGAGTAGGAGATCTTATCAAAATATTGCTCGAGGAGGCCCTCGAAAAACAAAGGAACGCAATGATGGATAAATTTTCCCAGATTCTTCAACGACTGCCCACCGGTGGCGCATCTGCATCCAACAACCACTCTAGAGGCGTGACCCCCTTTAAGGTACAAGTAAACTTTGACATTCCCATATTTGAGGGTCAAATAGATGCAGATGTTGTAGATATATGGTTGAATCTATTAGAATGATATTTCTCATTTCATGACTTTTCCGACCGGAAGAAGATTATTTTTGCACTCCTTAAAGCTACACCCCATGTCAAGGACTGGTGGGAAACCTACTGTGAGAAAAAGGATGAGATAGAACCCTCTCTGTTCTCAGTCGTACCCACTTGGAATTATTTTCAAGACGCTATCAAGGAACAATACTACCCCGTGGGGAGCTATGAGGACAAGTACATATAATGGACCACACTGCGGCAACAAAGGGATCAAGATGTGCATGAGATGACGAATCTGTTCCATAACTTGTGCACAAAGTTGGGTATCAAAGATTTGGAGAAAGATTTGGTGCTAAAGTATCGCAGTTTTCTGCACAGATACATTCACGAGGAAATGGATTTCCTCGACATCTCCTCACTTGGTACGACATATCGGTATGCTACCAAGATTGAGCAAAAATTCAAATAGAAGAAGCGAAACTTTGGATCTATGAATAAAAAGCAAGGGAAATGTGCCCCCAAACCACATAACAAAGGAAAATGCCAAGGCATGGCTGCCCAAGACAACCTGCCAAAGCCACAAGCAAAGAACAACACCGTGAAGCCAAAGAAGGACACGAGAAAGTGGTGTGAGTTCCATAAGAGCTCCACTCACAACACAAAACTTGACAAGGGGAATGACAAAGGGAAACAGATTATTGATGTGGAGCCCAACGCCATTGTTTCCACTGAGAAGATCCAGAAGAAGTAACTAGAAGATCAAAAGGAGGAGGAACATCTCTTCCACTCCCAAATGTGGGTAAAGGGTTCCCCGCTACAGTTTATTTTTGACAATGGGAGCCAAAAGAACCTCATTTTAGTAGATGCCGTGAAGCAGTTGGGCTTGCCGACCACAACACACCCACAGCCATACACCATCAGGTGGCTTCACCAAGGACGGGATCTTCGCGCCAGCCAGCAATGTCGCCTTCCCTACAGCATCAAGCCCTTCACGAATGAGGTATTATGTGACATTGCTCCTCTTGATGTTTCGGATGTATTGTTAGGCCAACCATACTTGTGGAAGAGACATGTTGTGTAAGAGTCTCGGCCTCACACTGTTATTGTTACTTTCGGAAATAAGTTGTACAGGATACTAGAGGTACCATCGCCTGCCACTATCTCTGTGATTACTGCAAAACAATGCAGTAAGCTCATTTCCCAAACCAGGAAAAAAAAATTTCCTGATGATCCGCCCCTAGGTAAAGAAGAAGATTGTGGACACGACCTCCAGATAGTGCTCCTTTGCACGACAACAACAAATGGACAAGGTTGTGGAGGAGTATGGGGACATCTTCACCTCACCCACAGGGGTGCCTCTGCACTATCAAGTCAAGCACCCCATTGATCTGACCCCAAGTGCGCCGCTACCCAATAGACTGATCTACCGACACTTTGTTTTAGAGAATGATGAAATCAAGAGGCAGATTAAGGATTTTTTGCAGAAATTTCACATCTGGCCAAGTTCATCACCCTGTGGGAGCCCGATCATGTTGGTACAGAAGAAGGATGGGACTTAGAGACTCTGTATTGACTATTGGGCGCTGAACAAGATCAGTTTCAGGAATAGGTACCTGATCCCACAAATTGATGACCTTCTGGACCAACTCAAAGAGGAGAAATATTTCAGCAAGATCGAATTGAAGTCTGGGTATCACCAGGTACCAATCGAACCCTCTGATGTGTGGAAGATTGCCTTCAATTCCAAGGAGGGCCTTTTCGAATGCCTAGTCATGCCTTCCGGGTTGACGAATGCTCCCACAACCTTCATGAGGTTGATGGACGACATCTTGTGGCCATTCACCAACTCATTTGTAGTAGTGTACTTGGATGACATTCTGATCTTCAGCCAGACTTGGGAAGAGCACCTCCACCACATCCGACAAGTCCTCCAAACACTGCGGCAAAAAAATTTGTGTGGCAATTTGGAGAATTGCACTTTTGGCATGACCCAGGTTCAATATATGGGATACATTATTAATGAAAGGGGAGTGCATATGGATCCAACAAAGATTCAAGTCATTCGGGATTGGCCAGCCCCAACCACTCTAACATAGCTTTGCAGCTTTCTGGGTCTTGCTAATTTCTACCACAAATTCATGTTGGGATTCTCTCATATCACTTGGCCCTCGATTCAAGTCACCAAGGGAGGAGAGAAAGAAAAATTCTTTTGGTCAGAATCTCAACAGAAGGTGTTCGTAGAATTGAAACATCGTTTTTGTTCTGCCCAGTTCTCACATTACCAAACTTGCAACAACCATTTGAGATTGAGACAGACTCCTTTAACTATGCTATTAGGGCAGTTCTTACTCAATAGGGGCATCCAGTGGAATATCATAGTGAGACATTGTCCAACACAGTCCGCAAGTATCCCACTTATGACAAAGAAATGTATTCTATTGTGCAGGCTTGTCGAAAATGGAAGCATTACATTTTGGGGAAGGAAACAATCATCCACATAGACCACTGACCCCTGCAGTTCATACAAACACAAGGGAATTTGCAGAATTATTGCCATCAGAAGTGGTCCACATATCTGCAACAGTTTCATTTAAACATCAAGTACAAGAAGGGTAGCACCAATAATGTTGCAGACTGCCTCATCCAACCACCGTTCATGGCGCTAACCATCGTTCTCAAATATTGTGGGCACGAGACTTCTAATTGGCTGCTTCTTTATAAGAGCGATCCAAAATTCGGCCACACATACAAGGCACTCTTGGGGGGTACGCAAGTTCCAAATTTTCACCTCCAAGATGCATTGTTATGTCCCCTGGGACACCTTTGTGTTCCTTTAAGCGAGCGTGTCAAGATGATATGGGAAGCACACTACAGTTAAGTCGTTGGGAATTTCGGGGTCGAGAAAATAGTGGCAGTACTACAGAAGTATTTCTATTGGCCGAAACTTCGACAGGATGTCAGGAAGTACATTAGATCCTGCACTGCTTGCGCCATTGCCAAACCGAACATCAAGAAGCAAGGCCTATATAGTCCGCTACCTACCCCTATTTGACCTTGGAAATCCATCTCCATGGATTACATGTCGGGCCTTCCTTCTACTAAGCATGGAAACAACTGTGTTTTCGTGGTCATCGACAGATTCTCGAAGATGGCCATTATGGCAGCCTGTAAGAAGAATATCACAGCAGAAGCCACTGCTAAACTCTTCTTTGAATGAGTGTGGGTGCACTTTGGGATCCCACATTCTATCATATCAAATCGGGATAGAAGGTTTCTCAACACATTTTGGTCTAGCCTCTAGTCAATGCTGGACACCAAGCTCACCAAGTCCACAGCTTTCCATCCTCAAACGGATGGCCAGACAGAAGTAATCGACAGAATGATTGTACACGTTCTGTGCACGCACATGGGATGAGAGCCTCCCCTATGTACAACACAGTTATAACCAGGCTCTCCACATCTCAACCGGCCACAGCCCCTTTCAGGGGGGATTTGGATTCCAGCCACTATGTCCCATTGACGTAGCCATGCCATTTGCAGCTACTCAAGCCAATTCAGCTCATGTCCAGTCTGACGTTGACAAATCAAATACTTTCATCAAGTGCATTCACCATATCCGCCAACAATTTCATGAAATATTGGACAGAGCCAATGCTAACTACAAGCAATGACATGATCAACATCAAGTGCCACACAACTTCCAGGTGGGCGACAAATTGTGACTACATTTGCAGAAGGAGCGGCTCATTGGACCCCACCCCAAGCACATTCACTACCGCTTGCCACTATCTCTTTGGTTACTACAAAACAATGTAGTAAGCTCATTTCCCAACCTAGTAAATTTTTTATCCTGATAATCCGCCCCTAGGGCAAGAAGAAGATTGTGGCCACGACCTCTAGACAGGGCTCCTCTGCACAACAACAACAAATGGACAAGGTTGTGGAGGAGTACGGGGACATCTTCCCCTCACCCATGGGGGTGCCTCTACACTGTCAGTTCAAGCACCCCATTGATTTGACCCCAGGTGCACCGCTACCCAATGGACCGATCTACCAGCACTCTGTTATGGAGAACGATGAAATCGAGAGGCAGATTCAGGAGCTACTGCAGAAATGTCACATCCGACCAATTTCATCGCCCTGTGGGAGTCCGATCATGTTGGTACAGAAGAAGGATGGGACTTTGAGACTCTGTATTGATTATCGAGTGTTGAACAAGATCATTGTGTAGAATAGGTACTCGATCCCACGGATTGAAGAACTTTTGGACCAACTCAAAGGGGAAAAATATTTCAGCAAGATCGACTTGAAGTCTGGGTATCACCAGATACCAATCAAACTCTTCGATGTGTGGAAGACTGCCTTCAAAGCCAAGGAGGGCCTTTTTGAATGGCTGGTCATGCCTTCTGGGTTGACAAATTCTCCCGCAACCTTCATGAGGTTGATGGACGACATCTTGCAGCCATTCACCAACTCATTTGTAGTAGTGTACTTGGATGACATTCTAATATTCAGCCAGAATTGGGAAGACCACCTCCACCACATCTGACAAGCCCTCCAAACACTGCGGCAACACAAGTTGTGTGTCAATTTAAATAAGTGCACTTTTGGCATGACCCAGGTTCAATATCTAGGATACATTATTGATGAAAGGGGGGTGTATGTGGTTCCAACCTAGATCCAAGTCATTCGAGATTGGCCAGCCCTAACCACTCTAACAGAGCTTCGAAGCTTTTTGGGTCTTGATAATTTCTACCGTAGTTTTGTGTTGGGATTCTCTCATATCACTTGGCCCTTGAGTCAAGTCACCAAGGGAGGAGCGAAATCAAAATTATTTTGGTCGTAATATTAACAGAAGGTGCTCATATAATTGAAACATCGCCTCAGTTCTGCCCCAATGTTCACATTACTAGAATTGCAACAACCATTTGAGATCGAAAAATATGCCTTTGACTATGTTATTGGGGCAGTTCTTACTCAACAAAGGCATCCAATGGCATATCACAGTGAGACAATATCCGACACAGTCCGCAAGTATCCCACTTATGATAAAGAAATGTATTCCATTGTGCAGCCTTGTCAACAATGGAAGCATTACATTTTGGGGAAGTAAACAATCATCCACACATACCACCAACCCCTGCAGTTCATACAAACACAAGGGAAGTTGCAGAATGATCTCCATCAGAATTGGTCCACATATCGGCAACAATTTCATTTGAACATAAAGTACAAGAAGGGTAGCACCAATAATGTTGCAGACTGCCTCAACCGACCACCGATCGTGGTGCTAACCACTGTTCTCAACTCTTGTGGGCACGAGACTTTTGATTGGCCACTTCTCTACAAGAGCGATCCAGAATTCGGCCACACATACAAGGCACTCTTGGGGGGTATGCAAATTCAAAATTTTCAGCTCCAAGATGCATTCTTATGTCCCCTCAGACACCTTTGTGTTCCTTCAAGCGAGTGTGCCAAGATGATATGGAAAGCACACTACAATCGAGTCGCTGGGCATTTCGGGGTCGAGAAAATAGTGGCAGTACTGCATAATTATTTCTATCAGTGGAACCTTCGACAGGATGTCAGGAAGTACATCAGATCCTGCACTGCTTGTGCCATTTCCAAACCAACCATCAAGAATCAACGCCTATATACTCTACTACCTACCCCTAGTCGACCTTGGTAATCCATCTCCATGGATTACATGTCGGGCCTTCCTTCTACTAAGCATGGAAACGACTGTATTTTCATGGTCATCGACGGATTCTCAAAGATGGCCATTATGGCGCCCTGCAAGAAGAATATCACAGCAGAAGCCACTGCTAAACTCTTCTTTGAACTAGTGTGGGTGCACTTTGGGATCCCATAGTCTATCATATCAGATCGGGACAACAGGTTTCTCATCACATTTTTTTCCAGCCTATGTTCAATGTTGAACACCAAGCTCACCAAGTCCACAGCTTTCCATCCCCAAACTGATGGTCAGACAGAAGTCGTCAATAGGATGATTGTACACATTCTACGCATGTACAATTAAAATCATCCACTCATATGGGATGAGAGACTCCCCTATGTACAACACAATTATAACTGGGCTCTCCACATCTCAACCGGCCACAGCCCCTTTCAGGTGGTCTCGGGATTCCAGCCACTATGTCCTGTTGACGTAGCCATGCCATTGCAGCTACTGAGGCCGATTCGGCTCATGTGCAGTTTGAAGCTAACAAAGTAAACAACTTCATCGAGCTTATTCAACACATTTTCCAATAGGTTTATGGCATATTGGATAGATCTAATGCTTACTACAAGCAACGACATGATCAACATCGGGTGCCACAGAACTTCCAGGTGGGCGACAAAGTGTGGCTAAATTTGCAGAAGGAGCGCCTCACTAGACCCCACCCATGCTTCACCCGCTCTGATATGTGTCGTACACCATAACCAAGGCTATAGAGAACAATTCCTTCGAGCTTAGTATTCCACCGTTCCTTGGTATGCACCCAGTATTCAATGTGGACTGCCTTTGTCCCTACTTCCCACCTCTATTGGACACCTCTGACATTGCAGAACAACTCACACCAACAAAGTTAAACTCAGACCGCATGGAAAATGCCACCACATACTGTATCATGGACCTACAAATCAAGAACACTCACCAATAGAAGATACAACTATATTGGGTTGTCAAAGCTGGCCAAATCCTACACCAAGGCAAGTGGTTCACCAGGGACCAAGTTCAGTAGAAGCTTCATCATCTCATGGAGGAACTCAACGCAATGGGGACCATTGCTTCCTAAGGGAGGAGGAATGATCCAGATGGATATTGGTGCCACCCGCCTATTCCACTTGGGGCCCCACCATTGTCTCTTTCAGTTTTTTTCTTTTGGCACAACTTACTATTTTTAGCAGTTTTTCGGGTCCTGAACTTCCGGTGTCGTTTTGAGGCCGTAAACGACATTTTTTTGGAAAACGGGTAGCAACATGGGTCCATGGACAAATGTTTTTCACATCAAAAGTATTAGTCCTCAGATAGATCTTTCTAAAAAGGTATGATGCGTGTCAAATGGAGATCATATGCCAAAGTTACGGCCCCGGGAAGTTGAAACACCAATTTACCCAAACGGGGCCCATAGCTTTGGCGCTTCATCTCCTACGGTTAAGGTTTTGGATGTTTATGGTTTTCCGTTATTTCTAAATAATAAATAGGCCCTTGAGCCTCATTGTAACACAGTTCAGAGGCCTGTAGCCGCCACATCTCTTCTCAGAGATAAGCTACCAATGCCCTAGCTAGTTTATTTCCATTATGTCTGTAAGCAAATTTTAGTTCTTTGATATTAATGAAATGAAGTGTTATTTCCACTGCATCTTTTCACTTATGGTTATATGTGTATTTTTTTGCATTCCTGCATAAATCCGGATTAGTGGTATCAGAGAGGTCCGCTTTTTCTCCTTCCTTCTTTGCATGTTCCCAACGAGGTCGGGGTTTAAGGAGTTAGGGCTCGATCTGGTTGAACCTTTTCAAGATCAGCTTTGCAAACCCCGACGGTCGCCCATGGGGGATGAAAATAAATATGGAGCAAGAGATCCTATCAAAATATTGCTCAATGAGGCCCTCGACAAACAAAGGAAAGCTATGATGGATAACTTTGCCCAAATTCTTCAACGACTGCCCACCGGCGACGCATCTGCATCCAACAGCCACTCTGGAGGCACGACCCCCTTTAAGGTACAAGTAAACTTTGAAATTCCCATATTTGAGGGTCAAATATATGTAGATGTCGTATATATATGGTTGAATCTATTAGAAGGATATTTATTGGTTCATGACTTTTCCAACCGGGAGAAGATTATTTTTTAACTCCTTAAAGTTACCCCCCATGTCAAGGACTGGTGGGAAACCTACTATGAGAAAAAGGACAAGACAGAACCCTCTCTATTCTTAGCCGTACCCACTTGGAATTATTTCTGAGACACCATCAAGGAACAATACTATCCTATGGGGAGCTATGAGGACAAGTACATACAATGGACCACGCTGTGGCAACAAATGGATCAAGATGTACATGAGCTCACGAATTTGTTCCATAACCTGCGCACAAAGTTGGGTATCAAAGATTTAGAGAAACATTTAGTGCTAAAGTATCTCATTTGTCTGCACAGATACATCTAGGAGGAAATGGATTTCCTCGACATCTCCTCGCTTGGTACGGCATGCAGGCATGCTGCCAAGATTGAGCAGAAATTCAAACAGAAGAAGCGAGACTTTGGATCTGTGAATCAAAAGCAAGGGAAAGGTACCCCCAAACCGTGGAAGAAAAAAAAACAAAGCCAAGGCATGGAGGCCCAAGGCAACCTGCCAAAGCCAAAAGCAAAGAACAACACTGTGAACCCAAAGAAGGACACGGGAAAGTGGTGTGAGTTCCATAATAGCTCCACTCACAAAACAAGTGAGTGTCGGGCCAAGTAGTTGCTGGTGGCCGAGATGAGGGCTTCTGAATCATATGCATGCTTTGACTATGAATCAGAACCTGACAAAGGGAAACAGATTATTGATGTGGAGCCCAACGCCAATGTTGCCCCTACGAAGATCCAGAAGGAGGAACGGGAAGATCTAGAGGAGGAGGAGCGTCTCTTCCACTCCTAGATGTGGGTAAAGGGTTCCCTGCTACAATTCATTGTCGACAATGGGAGCCAAAAGAACCTCATTTCAGCAGACTTCGTGAAGCGGTGGGGCTTGCCAACCACAACACACCCACAGCCATACACCATCGGGTGGCTTCACCAAGGACAGGATCTTCGCGTCAGCCAGTAGTACGGCTATCCCTACAGCTTCAAGCCCTTCACAGATGAGGTATTATGTGACACTTCTCCTCTTGATTTTTATGATGTATTATTGACTCAACCATACCTGTGGAAGCAACATGTTGTGTATGAGTCTCGGCCTTGTGCTGTTATTGTTACTTTGGGAAATAAGTTGTACAGGACACCAGAGGTACCACTACCTACCACTATCCATTTTGTTATTGCAAAACAATGCAGTAAGCTCATTTCCCAAACCAATAAATTTGTTTTCCTGATGGTCCGCCCCTAGGGCAAGAAGAAGAATGTGGCCACGACCTCTAGACAGGGCTCCTATGCACGAAAACAACAACTGGACAAGTTTGTGGAGGAGTACGGGGACATCTTCACCTCATCTATAGGGGTACCTCTACACTGTCAGGTCAAGCACCCCATTTATCTGACTCTAAGTGCTCCCCTACCCAATTAACCAATCTACCAGCACTCTATTCTGGAGAACGATGAAATCAAGAGGCAAATTCAGGAGCTGTTGCAAAAAGGTCACATCCGGCCAAGTTCATCGCCCTGTGGGATGTGGATCGTGTTGTTAAAGAAGAGGGATGGGACTTGGACACTCTGTATTGGATATTAGGTTATGAACAAGATCATTGTCCGAAATAGGTACCCGATCCCATGGATTGATGACCTTCTAGACCAACTCAAAGGGGCGAAATATTTCAGCAAGATCGACTTGAAGTCTGGGTATCACCAGGTACCAATCAAACCCTCTGATGTGTGGAAGATTGCCTTTAAAGCCAAGGAAGGACTTTTCAAATGGCTGCTCATGCCTTCCAGGTTGATGAATGTTCCCACAACCTTCATGAGGTTGATGGACGACATCTTGCAGCCATTCACCAAATCATTTGTAGTAGTGTACTTGGATGACATTCTGATCTTCAGCTAGACTTGAGAAGAGCACCTCCACCACATCCGACAAGTCCTCCATATACTGCAGCAACACAATTTGTGTGCCAATTTGGAGAAGTGCACTTTTGGCATAACCCAGGTTCAATATCTGGGATACATTTTTTATGAAAGGGGGGTGCATTTGGATCCAACCAACATCCAAGTCATTCGGGATTGGCCAGCCCCAACCACTCTAACATAACTTTGCATCTTTCTGGGTTTTTCTAATTTCTACCACAGGTTCGTGTTGTAATTCTCTCATATCACTTGGCCCTTGATTCAAGTCACCAAGGGAGGAGCGAAAGGAAATTATTTTGGTCAGAATCTCAACAGAAGGTGTTCGTAGAATTGAAACATCGCTTCTGTTCTGCCCCAGTGCTCACATTACCAGACTTGAAACAACCATTTGATATCGAGACAGATGCCTCTGGCTATGCTATTGGGGCAGTTCTTACTCAACAAGGGCATCCAGTGGCATATCACAGTGAGACAGTTTCTAACACAGTCCACAAGTATCCCACTTATGAAAAAGAAATGTATTCCATTATGAAAGCTTGTCAACAATGGAAGCATTACATTTTGGGAAGGAAATAATCATCTACACGGACCACCAACCCCTTCAGTTCATACAAACATAAAGGAAGTTACAGAATGATTTTCATGAGAAGTGGTCCACATATCTGAAACAGTTTCATTTGAACATCAAGTACAAGAAGGGTAGCACCAATAATGTTGTATACTACCTCATCTGACCACTGATTGTGGCGCTAACCACCGTTATCAACTCTTGTGGGCACGAGATTTCTGATTGGCCACTTCTCTAAAAGAACGCTCCAGAATTCGGCCACACATACAAGGCACTCTTGGGGGTAAGCAAGTTCCAAATTTTCACCTCCAAGTTGCATTATAATGTCCCTTGGGACACCTTTGTGTTCCTTCAAGTGAGTGTTCCAAGATGAAATGGAAAGCACACTATAGTCGAGTCGCTAGGCATTTTGAGGTTGAGAAAATAGTGGCAGTATTGCATAAGTATTTCTATTGGCCAAACTTTCGGCAGGATGTCGGGAAGTACATCAGATCCTGCACTTCTTGTGCCATTTCCAAACCGACCATCAAGAAGAAAGGCCTATATACTTCGCTACCTACCCCTAGTCGACCTTGGGAATCCATCTCCAAGGATTACATGTCGAGCCTTCTTTATACTAAGCATGGAAATGAATAAGTTTCCATGGTCATCAACAGATTCTCGAAAATGGCCATTATGGCAGCCTGCAAGAAGAATATCACAGTAGAAGCCACTACTAAACTCTTCTTTGAACGAGTGCGAGTGCACTTTGGGATCCCGCGGTCTATCATATCAAATCGGGACAGCAGGTTCCTCAACAAATTTTGGTCCAGCATCTGGTCAATGCTAGACACCAAGCTCACCAAGTCCACACCTTTCCATCCCCAAACTGATGGCCAGATAGAAGTTGTCAATAGGATGATTGTACACATTCTTCACATGAAAAATTCAAAGCATCCACGCACATGGGATGAGAGCCTCCCTTATACACAACACAGTTATAACCAGGTTGTCCACAGCTCAACCAGCCACAACCTCTTTCAGGTGGGCTTGGTATTCCAGCCACTAAGTTCCATTGACGTAGCCATGCCATTTACAGCTACTTAGGCCAATTCGTCTCATGTCCAGTCTTAAGCTGACAAAGTGAGCAACTTCATCGAGCGCATTCAACACATCTTCCAACAAGTTCATGACATATTGGACAGAGCCAATGCTAACTACAAGCAATGACATGATCAACATCCAGTGCCACACAACTTCCAGGTGGGTGAAAAAGTGTGGCTACATTTCCAGAAGGAGTGCCCCACTGGACCCCACCGCAAGCTTCACCCGCTCCGATATGGGTCGTACACCATCGCCAAGGCTGTAGGGAACAATGCCTTCAAGCTCAATATTCCACCATTCCTTGGTCTGCACCCAGTATTCAATGTGGACCACCTTCGTCCCTACTTCCCACCTCTACTGGACACCTTTGACATTGTAGAACAACTCACACCAATAGAGTTAAACCCAGATTGCATGGAAAAGGCCACCACAGATTGTATCCTGGACATGCAAATCAAGAACTCTCACCAACAGAAGATCCAACTGTATTGGGTTGTCAAAGTTGGCCAACTCTTGCACCAAGGCAAGTGGTTCACTAGGGACCAAGTTCAACAAAAGTTTCCTCATCTCATGGAGGAAATCAACGTAAAGGGGACCATTGCTTCCTAAGGGGGGAGCAATGATCCAGGTGGATATTTTTTGCCACCCACCTATTCCACTTAGGGCCCCACCATTGTCTCTTTCAGTTTTTCATTTTCGGCACAACTTACTATTTTTAGCAATTTTTTCGGGTCCTGAACTTTCGGAGCCATTTTGAGGCCCTAAACGACGTTTTTTGGGTAAACAAGGAGCAACATGGGCTGATGGAAAAATTTTGCTCACATCAAAATTCATAGTCCTTGGATAGATCTTTCTAACGAGGTATGGTGCATGTCAAACAAAGATCGTATGCCAAATTTAAGTCCCAGGGAAGTTGAAACACCAATTTACCCAAACAAGGCCCATAGTTTTTGCACTTCATCTCCTAGGGTTAGGTTTTTGGATGTTTATGGTTTTCCATTATTTCTAAATAATAAATATGCCCTAGAGCCTCATTGTAACACAGTTCAGAGGCTTGTAGCCGCCACATCTGTTCTCAGATATAATCTACTAGCGCCCTAGCTAGTTTATTTCCATTCTATCTGTAAGCAAATTTCATTTCTTTGATATTAATGAAATGAATCGTTATTTCTGCTGAATCTTTGTATTTATGGTTATATGTATATTATGTTGTGTTCCTGCATAAATTCGGATCAATGGTATCAGAGCGGTCTACTTTTTCTCGTTCCTTCTTTGCATGTCCCCAACGAGGTCAGCATATAAGGAGTTAGGGCTCGATCTGGTTGAACCTTTGCAAGATCAGCCTCGCAAAACCCGACGGCCACCCATGGGGGAAGAAAAGAAAGATGAGGGAGCAGGAGATCCTATCAAAATATTTCTCAAGGAGGCCCTCGAAAAACAAAGGAACGCAATGATGGATAACTTTTCCCAGATTATTCAACGACTGCCCACCGGCGACGCATCTACATCCAACAGCCACTTTGGAGGTGCGACCCCCTTTTAGGTACAAGTAAACTTTGAAACTCCCATATTTGAGGGTCAAATAGATGCAGATGTCGTAGATATATGGTTGAATCTATTAGAAGTATATTTGTTGATTCATGACTTTTCCGACCGAGAGAATATTATTTTTTCACTCCTTAAAGCTACCCCCCATGTCAAGGACTGGTGGTAAACCTACTGTGAGAAAAAGGACGAGACAGAACCCTCTCTGTTCTCAGTCGTACCCACTTGGAATTCTTTATGAGACGCCATTAAGGAAAAATACTATCCCGTGGGGAGATATGAGGACAAGTACATATAATGGACCACGCTGCGGCAACAAAGGGATCAAGATGTGCATGAGCTGACGAATCTGTTCCATACCCTACGCACAAAGTTGGGTATCAAATATTCAGAGAAACATTTGGTGCTAAAATATCGCAGATGTCTGCACAGATACATTCAAGAGGAAATGGATTTCCTCGACATCTCCTTGCTTGGTATGACATACTGGTATGCTGCCAAGATTGAGTAGAAATTCAAACAGAAGAAGCGAGACTTTGGATATGAGAATCAAAAGAAAGGGAAAGGTGCCCCCAAACCGCAGAACAAAGGACAAAGCCAAGGCATGGCTTCCTATGACAACCTTCCAAAGCCACAAGAAAAGAACAACACCGCAAAGCCAAAGAAGGACACAGGAAAGTGGTGTGAGTTCCATAAGAGCTCCACTCACAACACAAGTGAGTGTCAGGCCAAGCAGTCGCTGGTGGCCAAGATGAGGACTTTTGAATCAGATGCATGCTCCAACTCTGAATCAGAACCTGACAAGGGTAATGACAAAGGGAAACAAATTATTGATGCGGAGCCCAATATCATTTTTGCCACTATGAAGATCTAAAAGAAGGAACCGAAAGATCCAGAGGAGGAGGAGCGTCTCTTCCACTCCCAGATGTGGGTAAAGGGTTCCCCGCTACAGTTCATTGTCGATAATGGGAGCCAAAAAAACCTCATTTCTGTAGACACTGTGAAGCAGTTGGGCTTGCCGACCACAACACACCCACGGCCATACACCATCGGGTGGCTTGATCTCCGCGTCAGCCAACAGTGCCTCCTTCCCTACTGCATCAAGCCCTTCATAGATGAGGTATTATGTGACATTTATCCTCTTGATGTTTCTGATGTATAATTAGGCCAACCATATTTGTAGAAGCGACATGCTGTGTATGAGTCTCGACCTCGCGTTGTTACTGTTACTTTGGTAAATAAGTTGTACAGGATACCAAAGGTATCACCGCCTGCCACTATCTCTTTGGTTACTGTAAAAAAATGTAGTAAGCTCATTTCCCAAACTAGGAAATTTTTTTTCCTGATGATCCGCCCCCGGGGCAAGAAGAAGATTGTGGCCAAGACCTCTAGATAGGGCTCCTTTGTACGAAAACAACAAATGGACAAGGTTGTGGAGGAGTACGGGGATATCTTCACCTCTTCTAGATGGGTGCCTCTGCACTGTCAAGTCAAGCACCCCATTGATCTGAGCCCAGGTGCACTATTACCCAATGGACTAATCTACCAGCACTCTGTTCTGGAGAACGATGAAATCAAGAGGCAGATTCAAGAGCTGCTGCAGAAAGGTCACATCCGGCCAAGTTCATCACCCTGTGGGAGCTCGATTGTGTTGGTATAGAAGAAGGATGGGACTTGGAGACTTTGTATTTACTATAGGGCGTTGAATAAGATCACTGTCCGGAATAGGTACATGATCCCACGAATTGATGACCTTCTGGACCAACTCAAAGGGGCGAAATATTTCAGCAAGATCGACTTGAAGTATGGGTATCACTAGCTACCAATCAAACCCTCCGATGTGTGGAAGACTGCCTTCAAAGCCAAGGAGGGCCTTTTCGAATGGCTGGTCATGCCTTTCGGGTTGACGAATGCTCCCACAACCTTCATGAGGTTGATCAACGACATCTTGCAGCCATTCACCAACTCATTTGTAGTAGTGTACTTGGATGACATTTTGATCTTCATCCAGACTTGGGAAGAGCACCTCCACCACATCCGACAAGTCCTCCAAACACTGTGGCAACACAAGTTGTGTGCCAATTTGGAGAAGTGCACTTTTGGCATGACCCAGGTTCAATATTTGGGATACATTATTGATGAAAGGGGGATGCATGTGGATCCAACCAAGATCCAAGTCATTCGAGATTGGCCAGCCCCAACCACTCTAACAGAGCTTCACAACTTTCTGGGTCTTTCTAATTTCTACCGCAGGTTCGTGTTGGGATTCTCTCATATCACTTGGCCCTTGAGTCAAGTCACCAAGGGAGGAGTGAAAGAAAAATTATTTTGGTCGGAATCTCAGCAGAAGCCGTTCGTAGAATTGAAACATTGCCTTTGTTCTGCCCCAGTGCTCACATTACCAGAATTGCAACAACCATTTGAGATTGAGACATATGCCTCTGACTATGTTATTGGTGCAGTTCTTACTCAACAGGGGCATCCAATGGCATATCACAGTGAGACATTGTCTAACACGGTCCGCAATTATCCCACTTAGTACAAAGAAATGTATTCCATTGTGCAGGCTTGTTGACAATGGAATAATTACATTTTGGGGAAGGAAACAATCATCCAAACAGACCACCAACCCCTGCAATTCATACAAACACAAGGGAAGTTGCAGAATGATCACCATCAGAAGTGGTCCACATATCTGCAACAATTTCATTTGAACATATATAAAGTACCAGAAGTGTAATTTTTCCCAGATTCTTCAACGACTGCCCATCGGCAGCGCATCTGCATCCAACGGCGACTTTGGAGGCACGACCCCCTTTAAGGTACAAGTAAAATTTGAAATTCCCATATTTGAGGGTCAAATAGATGGAGATGTCATAGATAGATGGTTGAATCTATTAGAAGGATATTTCTCGGTTCACGACTTTTCCAACCAGGAGAAGATTATTTTTGCACTCTGTTATCACTCATTAATTTCTCAAGGTTAATGAAAGAACTCACTGAGGTAACCGCAGACCAACTTTTAAACTCTAGGATCTAGCCTTCCTAGGGTTCAGAGAGGGCTCTCTCTATAAAATTTAACTTTGTTTTAATTATAAGATATTAGGCTAGTTATGATTGTGCAATTTGGTTTTGTTTTGTTTGATTTGGTGGGAAAAATCACTTAATGAGATGGATAGTGGGAAATTTGTTTTTCCATTGGGCTAAGGAGTCAAAAGTCAAGCAGGCAAGACTAGGATCAAGGTCAAAAAGTCAAATGTTTTCAGGGAAAGATAGATAACCCTTTGAAGATCTTGGAAGTTTGTTTGGTGAGGTGATATGACCGGGATAAAGAGCAATGAAGGGTTCTTTGATCCAGAAAAATGAAGTAGTAGGCAAAGGTAAAACGAAAGAGGGAGCTTCCGGATGCAGATGTTGAGGTGGTTTGACGGGACTTGGGTCCCTGCGCAGCTCCCGAAGGAGCTCGCATGGGATGCCCATATGGCTCCCAGTACCAGTCTTAATGTTGCCATTATTTCGCCACCTCGGGCCGGCGATCACCCTCTTAATTGTCCCGCGATGCCATAAAAAATGGCGGTTCTCCTGACCCTGGCTCTCAATATGGCTTGCACACATGACTGTAGCTGCTGTGGGAGCTCTCCGACTCCCCTCTGTGGTGAATGCCCTCCTGGCTTCGCAAATTCCAGTGTTAAAACTCCAACAGGTCATCGGTGCAGTCTCCTTGCTTGCCTGGAGACTCTCCCTGGGCATTATTTCTCTAACAGCCCCTTTTGCAGAGTTAATTCTCCTCTAGACGTTTCTGCAAAGCTTTTTGAAGTTCCAGACATTCCTGTCAGTGCACATTTGGCTCTCCTCTGTCATTTTCACTCTTCTCTCAGGCCTTCTGTGCTCTCCGGAGATCCATCTTCCCCGTGTTACCTTTGCCATGTTCCTTTCTCCATGCCTCGTCTTCAACAGAGGATGTGGTGCCAGCGTGGAGTTAGCCAGGGTCATGCCTCTTTAAATTGCTCTGCGACCTCCTCAGTCTCCGGTTCCTCCTCTGCCAGTGAAGAGCCTGTCCAGCCGCGCAGGGGCAGAGCTAGAGGACATGGGTGCATCCCTGACTCTAGTCATGCTGGCCCAACCATCCCTCCTTCGAATTATGTTCCTTCCAGCAGTGCTCATACTAGGACTTTCATTCGGAAGACCACCCAGCATGTTGAGCTTTGTTTTGATTGCACTTCTACCCAATCCATCATTTATGCTCTAATTACTGTCACCCTCCGCGAAGAGATCCCTTATCTTGCTCCTGCCCGCCCAGCTTCTCCCTCGCCCCCTCGTGCCCCTTGCTCCATCGGTAGAGAGAGCCTCCCGGTGTCTTCCTCTATCCCTCCTCCGTCTGCGTTGCGCCAAGAAGCTGAGGACACCGACTTGAAGGTTGAGAGTCATGCTGGCATGGACGAAAATAGAAGAGAGGATGAATATGCTTGCAGGATCGTCGAGGAACCGATGTCTCCAACTCATGAAGGGTGACATGCCCAGTTTTCAAACTCTCCAAGTTTCTTTGTTTAAATACTGTTGGAGTTTTTTGCTTTCTGGTTTTAAAGTTCAGCCCAAATGGTTGATGGATGTTTTCAGTTTCTATATCTATGTTACTTTGGTATGCATGAACTTAAGGCCGGTTTCCCTCTTTCGGGCGGCCAAGACTTTGATGTTAATAGGATCGGTTTCCCATTCTGGGCGATCTAGACTCTCTATTACTAGCCTGTCTATCAAGCCCAGTGGTCTGGCTTTCTTAGCAGACGCTGAGGCAGTTTTGTACTAGTATTTTTCACACTTAATAGAATTAGTCATACTTAGAAAAGAAAAAAAAAACGAAAGAGGGAGCAATTAAGGGTTCCCTACACTGTAAATCAGCAGAAAACATAGAAATGATAAACAGTAAAGACATGGTGCTTTTAACAAACCCTGAAGTAATACTCTTGTTTATTCATTCAAATTTAGAACACATAATGGATGCATGAAACAAAGAAGATAAACAATGACAAGTAGAAAATACTTTACTTCAATAGCTCATCACATGAATCCTGAAATATGATGCTAATTGATTCGATCCAGTCTGCTACTCGAAATTTGAAACAAAAAAGCCTTAAATTCCAACAAAAATGACTATAGAAATATTCAGAAATTTATTCCACAATAATACTTCAAAGGATGAAGTATTTATACAAATTCTAAACTAGAATATCTTGAAAAAATATCAAGATTGGCTTACAAATATCTCAAACTGTATTACATAAACAGAACTTAATAAAAGGACACTCAAAACTAATGAATCTATTTGGCACTGTACTTATGGATTGATGGTGACAAAGAAGAGAATTCGAATTTGATATCAACTCTTAGTTGATGATGAGGTATCCAAGTCACTAACTGTCTCCTTTCTTTGTGCATTCTGCTCCAGAAATTCTGTAAACTTGGGGTCCAATGATACCTTTGTATATATCAATACGAAATAGATATGTAAAAAGTAAAAGAGGTTATTGTAGATAAATATGTTTTTGAGATAAACCTCTCTCAGTTCCCTTAAATTCTGCTTCAGCTGGTCACAATAGGCTCTGCAAAAAATATGTGTAAAACAGAGCTTTGCACAGTCTAAATAGGCTGTAAATATGTGCATGTATCTCTCATTCTGTAATACCTGTGCAAAAAGTGAGATAGTTCTTTGTAGATGGGTCTCTTAGGAATACAAACCTCCTTCCATTTTGTAATATGTATTTCTGATTGGCCACAACCTTCTCTGTAAAATAATGACTTAAACAGGAATTTTCTATAAAAAGTTCTTTCAAATATTGTTTAATATTTCCAAACCCATAATGGTTGTTAGAAAATTGAGAGCGTTTTTTGTAGCTCGACATCTTAGGGACATAAACCTTCTTCCGTTTTCAAAAATTCATCTTGGATTGGTCACAATAGTTTCTGCAAAACAATGATTTAAACAGGAAATTTCTGCAAAAATGTCCCTTCTTACTCTATTTTCATCTCTTAACCTTATTGTTCTTTTAACTGTTTTTACTTTCAATTTGGATAAAATTCATTGTTGTTGGTGAAAGTATTTTCATCTCTGTTTAACTATTACTGCCTTTGTATTTACTTTTACTGTTTTACCTTGACTACTCTGTTACATTTTCACTTTTACCTTTTACAGTAAGAGTGAGTAAAATATGTCCTGGAGAATTACTGATGGAAATGTTTTCATCCTCTGTTCTGGCTACTTGTGTAAATTTCTTCATTTTTCTCTGCTATTGTATGAAATCTTCTTGTTTTTAGGAAAATAATTCGAAATCATTTCCTTGTGAATTCTTTGAGTAAACGGGTCTTTAACTAGTATTAAGTTGTTTATCCAAATTATTCTTTTGCCAATAACCTGCAAAAAAAAAACAATTGTTAATGAAACCTTGGCTACAGAGAGGATTTCTCTAAGACAACAGAGGTTTTCTTAGGGCTTTTGAAGTCTTTGGAAGGAAATTGGAAGCTTTAAGCAGTTTTAACAACAGCTACAATGGCATTTTACAGGTCCTTTGGGCGTAAAACAGTGTACCAGGAGCTTTGTTTCTTCAGTCGGGATGAATAAACACACTGAAAATGCAAAAAAGGGCTTTACTGGTGCATATGGGGTTTTATGGTTTAATCTGAATCGACATTAAATGGTAGTCATGTCGAGAAAATAGGTGGTTTTCGGGCTTCATAGAATAGAAACCGCGAGTGGTTATCGCGCGAGTCTAAGGTGGTAAGTGGTTTCAAATGAATCGAACGCAATCCAATAAAAATAAGCCACGTAGAGGAGGGCGGAAAGGCTAAAACAGCCTATTTCGCATAGAAATGGAATGTGTTGATATCGCACAACTTTATTTGCGATACGGGTTATTGATCGTTGGATTTGGAATGACTCATGCGAACGGTCGAGATTTGTTTTGGAAGATGTATCGGTATTTTGGAGTGGGGTTCGGGGTTTGTCAATGTGGCGGGATAGGTTTTAAAACTTATAAATATGTATTTATAAAGTCAAAACTTTATATTATATGATAGCGGAGGGGTAATGTCACATGTTTTCAATTAAAACATTTAAGATATATTTTAACACGAGTGCAGGTATTATCATATGGCAAACAAAACCTTTTTAAAAAGTGTTTTAATACCATAGGGGGCGGGATATTTTTATATTGATATGTTTAAACCTTATGGGAAAAAGGGCGGGTTTTATTTTCGTCACATGGGATAAATTAACATAGGTTTAAACTTTAAGTAAATGGGTTTTGGGGGTTATTTATATAATGGATTTAATACTATATACGGGAGGGATATAATATAGGGATTTAATACTTTAGGTTAGTAATTAATATGAAACGAAGATGTAATGTATGAAATGAATAAAAATACATAATTTAAGACTAAGTAAAGTGTAAAAATAGGCCTTTAAGCATAGTTTGTCCCATTTTTTATTTTTTACACATAGACTTGGAATAAAATGCATTTTATGGGTTTTGAGTGTTTTTGAATGGAGATGAAATTAATTATTTAGGGTTTTTACTTTTACTAAGCAAAAAAGGGTATTTTACTTAGGAAAAGGGATCATGATCATGGATGAGGGTGAAAATGCTAATGAAAATGGGTTTTATGTAGGAAATCCAATATTTTTAACCAATCAGTTATCGAGCCTTGGGTCCGGTCCCAACAGAGGTCAAAGAAATGATCTGAGCCTCTTTAACTGAATGTTCAGAATACTGAATCATTGTGAGGGAGGGGAAATTAGTAATTTTTTGCCCGATGATGCTTTATTACATGTCTTGCACAACTGCTTTCTACCTACCCATCATTATTTGTAACATTTTTTACTTCATTCTCATGGGTGCATTTAAGCTTGCAACCCTAAATCAATTTTCTTTCAAAACATAAAAACTATATAATTCTAACCTTATTTCATCTGAGGGCTCAGATTAAACTGTTGAGCTCCTCATTTATTCTCTATCTTATCTACTGATTTGTCAAGTTTAAACTGTTTGACAGATTTTTATTCTCTATCTAACAACATGAAATTTAAAGCATGAGAGGTCAAGTTTAAGTTGTTTGACCCTCATGAATTTGTGGCATTTAGGACAAGTTGCACACAATCTTATTGGAAAAAAGCAAACTAAAGTAGTGGCATTTAAACTTGCAACACTTTCATGATATTTTTTTTTTTTTGTAAATTTCGTAGTACCTTTATATTTTCAAATTTTTAAAGAGCAAGTTTCTATACATATTTTATCGTTTACAGTAGCCTCAACCTGCCTGAAGGAAACCAGGTCTGTTGGCCACCGCAGAGAGTTAAAAGCTAACCAAAACTGATATTGTTTTTTCCTTCTACTTACTACTTTTATCATTTTACTATGTCCATAACATTTACAACTGAAACAAAAACAATAACTATTAACTTCCAAAAACATGAGAAATAACTATAAACTAAGAATATTTTCCATCAGAAGAGTCCACAGGGGCTGGGTCCTTCTCCGTGGACCCTGGCAGTTCCACTTGCTGCATTCTTTGAAGCTGACACTCAATTTTCCCAATTCTGGCATTTGCTTGGATCTGTGCCTTAGCCATCTCATGAATGTCCTATTTTATCTGTTAAAGTTCAAAAATCACTGATGAATTTCCTTCCCTTACTTCCATGCTCGACATCGCCTTTGCTAGAACACATTTCATTTTCCAATAAGTCTTAACTGATTGTTGAAACAAAGATACATGACCTCTTGTACTACCTGGGTCAGATATAAAATCCATTTTAGCCTCCTGCTCTTTAAGTTCATCATCTTCTTCATCACTTTGTCTCTCCCAACCCTGAATTGTATTATGGATATTAACCGGATTTCTTGACTCATATAAATCAGCAATATTCTCCATGATTTTCTTATTACTCTTTCTGCCTCTTTTGCTTGGACCGAAAGTCTGATTGATTTTATGTTTCTTGCCTCTACCTATGTCTTTTCTTTTACCTGTTTGTCCTTTTGCCATGATGGCCCGACAGATAATGTCGCCTATAAAACTGTATAGGAACCCGAGTTATCTTCCACCGGTGCTACCAATTCCCTTCCCCCTGCAAGTTCTCTGTCGCAGAGTGAATCTGATTTCATTGCACTGTTACAATACCCTTACTAAAATAGAAACTTACCTTATGCATTCTAACTCTCCGCTCCTGGCGTACTTTCCAAGTTCCGCCTGACACACTTTGATGATGTTGGATGGCTTTCTTCATGCACATTAATTGGCGATCATGGGAAGGACCTCCACCGCCCTCCATTAAGTATTATGTGTGACGGCCCATCAGACTTCCACCACCGCGTGGCATTGTCCGATGCCCACCGTCCTCTGCTTGGCACCCCAATCGGGGTTTTCATGATCTATTTTTGATGGGGTTCATATTTAATATTCTTTTGATCTTTGTTTCTTTTTGTCCTTTGATTGTTCTTTTAGGACATACCCTCTTTTGTCATTTTTTAATTTGGGAATACATTTGCAAAAAGCAAAGGTATGTACAATATTTCAAGAATTTTAACAGAGTCAAATCAAAATTATGAATCCTATATTTATAGGACCCTAACACACTCCTTAAAGCTACCCTCCATGTCAAGGACTGGTGGAAAACCTACTGTGAGAAAAAGGATGAGATAAAACCCTCTATGTTCTCAAGTGTACCCACTTGGAATTCTTTCCGAGACGCCATCAAGGAACAATACTATCCCGTGGGGAGCAATGAGGACAATTACATAAAATGCACCAAACTGAGGCAACAAAGGGATCAAGATGTGCATGAGCTGACGAATCTGTTCCATACCCTGCACAAAAATTTGGGTATCAAAGATTCAAAGAAAAATTTTGTGCTAAAGTATTCCAGTTGTCTGCATAGATACATTCAGGAGGAAATGGATTTCCTCGACATCTCCTCGCTTGGTAAGACATATCGGTATGCTGCCAAGATTGAACAAAAATTCAAATAGAAGAAGCAAGACTTTGGATCTACGAATCAAAATCAAGGGAAAGGTGCCCCCAAACCGTAGAACAAAGGACAAAGCCAAGGCATGGCAGCCCAAGACAACCTGCCAAAGCCACAAGCAAAGAACAACACTGTGAAGCCAAATAAGGACACGGGAAAGTGGTGTGAGTTCCATAAGAGCTCCGCTCACAACACAAGTGAGTGTCGGGTCAAGAAGTCGTTGGAGGCTAAGATGAGGGCTTCTAAATCAGATGCATGCTCCAAATCTAAATCAGAAACTAACAAGGGGAATGAAAAAGGGAAACATATTATTGAGCCCAACGCCATTGTTGGCACTGCGAAGATCCAGAAGGAGGAACTGGAAGATCTAGAGGAGGAGGAGTGTCTCTTCCACTCCCAAATGTGGGTAAAGGGTTCCCCGCTACAGTTCATTGTTGAAAATGGGAGCCAAAAGAACCTCATTTTAGCAGACGTCGTGAAGTGGTTGGGCTTGCCGACCACAGCACGCCCACAACGATAAACCATCGAGTGGCTTCACCAAGGATGGGATCTCTGCGTCAGCCAACAGTGCCGCCTTCCCTACAGCATCAAGCCCTTCACGGATGAGGGATTATGTGACATTGTTCCTCTTGATGTTTCTAATGTATTATTAGGCCAACCATACTTGTGGAAGTGACATGTTGTGTATGAGTCACGACCTCACGCTATTATTTTTACTTTGGGAAATAAGTTGTACAGGATACCAGAGGTACCACCGCCTGCCACTATATCTTTGGTTACTACAAAACAAAGCAGTAAGCTCATTTCCCAAACTAGGAAATTTGTTTTCTTGATGAATCTCCCCCAGGGAAAGAAGAATATTGTGGCCATGACCTCTAGAGAGTGCTCCTCTGCACGACAACAACAAATGGACAAGGTTGTGGAGGAGTACGGGGACATCTTCACCTCACCCATAGGTGTGCCTCTGCACTATAAGGTCGAGCACCCCATTGATCTGACCCCAGGTGCGTCGGTACCCAATGGACTAATCTACCGACACTTTGTTCTGAATAACGGTGAAATAAAGGGGCAGATTCAAGAGGTGCCACAGAAAGGTCACATCCGACCAAGTTCATCGCCCTGTGGGAGCATGATCGTGTTGGTACAAAAGAAGGATGGGACTTGGAGAATCTATATTGATTATAGGGTGCTGAACAAGATCACTGTCCAGAATAGGTACCCAATCTCACATATTGTTGGCCTTCTAGACCAACTCAAAGGGGAGAAATATTTTAGCAATATCAACTTGAAGTCTAGGTATCACCAGTACCAATCGAACCCTCCGATGTGTGGAAGATTGCCTTCAAAGCCAAGGAGCGCCTTTTCGAATGGCTGGTCATGCCTTCTAGGTTAATGAATGCTCCCGCAACCTTCATGAGGTTGATGGATGACATCTTGCGGCCATTCACCAACTCATTTGTAGTAGTGTACTTGGATGAAATTCTGATCTTCAGCCAGACTTGGGAAGAGCACCTCCACCACATCCAACAAGTCCTCCAAACATTGTGGCAACACAAGTTGTGTGCCAATTTGGATAAGTGCACTTTTGGCATGAACGAGGTTCAATATCTGGGATACATTATTGATGAAAGGGGGGCGCATGTGGATCCAACCAAGATCTAAGTCATTCGGGATTGGCCAGCCCCAACCACTCTAACATTGCTTCACAGCTTTCTGGGTCTTCCTAATTTCTACCGCAGGTTCGTGTTGGGATTTTATCATATCACCTTGGCCCTTCAGTCAAGTCACCAAGGGAGCAGCGAAAGCAAAATTATTTTGGTCAGAATTTCAAAAGAAGGCGTTCATACAATTGAAACATCACCTCTGTTCTGCCCCATTGCTCACATTACTAGGCTTGCAAAAACCATTTGAGATCGAGACATATGCCTCTCACTATGCTATTGGGGCAATTCTTACTCAACAGGGGCATCTAGTGGCATATCACAGTGAGACATTGTCTGACACGGTCCGCAAGTATCCCACATATGACAAAGAAATGTATTCCATTGTGCAGGCTTGTCGACAATGGAAGCATTACATTTTGGGGAAGGAAACAATCATCCACATAGACCACCGACCCCTGCAGTTCATACAAACACAAGGGAAGTTGCAGAATGATCGCCATCAGAAGTGGTCCACACATCTACAACAGTTTCATTTGAACATCAAGTACAAGAAGGGTAGCACCAATAATGTTGCAGACTGCCTCAGCAAACCACTGATCATGGCGCTAACCACTATTATCAACTCTTGTGGGCACGACACTTCTGATTGGCCGCTTCTCTACAAGAGCAATCCAGAATTCGACCACACATACAAGGCACTCTTGGGGGGTATGCAAGTTCCAAAATTTCACCTCTAAGATGCATTGTTATGTCCCCTAGGACACCTTTGTGTTCCTTCAAGTGAGCGTGCCAAGATGAGATGGGAAGCACACTATGGTCAAGTCTCTGGTCATTTTGCGATCGAGAAAATAGTGGCAGTACTGTAGAAGCATTTCTATATGCCGAACCTTTGACAAGATGTTGAGAAGTATATCAGATCCTGCACTGCTTGCGTCATTGCCAAACCGACTGTCAAGAAAAAAGGCCTATATACTCCGCTACCTACCCCTATCCGACCTTGGGAATCCATCTCCCTGGATTACATGTCAGGCCTTCCTTCTACTAAGCATGGAAACGACTGTGTTTTCATGGTCATCGACAAATTCTCGAAGATAGTCATTATGGCAGCCTACAAGAAGAATATCACAGCAGAAGCCACTGCTAAACTCTTCTTTGAATGAGTGTAGGTGGACTTTGGGATCCCACATTGTATCATATCATATTGCAACAGCAGGTTCCTCAGCACATTTTGGTCTATCCTCTGGTCAATGATGGACACCAAACTCACCAAGTCCACAGCTTTCCATCCCCAAACTGATGGCCAAACAGAAGTCGTCAACAAGATGATTGTACACATTTTGTGCATGTACAATTCAAAGCATCCACGCACATGGGATGAGAGCCTCCCCTATGTACAACACAATTATAACCGGGCTCTCCACACCTCAACCGGCCATAGCCCCTTTCAGGTGGGCTTGGGATTCCAGCCACTATGTCCCATTGACGTTTCCATGCCATTTGCAGCTACTAACGATGATTCAGCTCATGTCCAGTCTAAAGCTGACAAAAAAAACAGCTTCATTGAGCGCATTCAACACATCCTCCAACAGGTTCATGACATATTGGACAGAGCCAATGCTAACTACCAGCAACGACATAATCAACATCGAGTGCCACACAACTTCCAGGTGGGCGACAAAGTGTGGCTACATTTGCAGAAGGAGCGCCTCACTGGACCCCACCGCAAGCTTCGCCCGCTACAATAGGGGTCGTACACCATCACCATTGTCTTTTTCAGTTTTTTAGTTTCGGCATAACTTACTATTTTTTGTAGTTTTTTGGGTCCTGAACTTCCGGAGACGTTTTGAGGCCCTAAACAACATTTTTTGGGAAAACGGGGAGAAACATGGGTCCTCGGACGAATGTTGCTCACATCAAAATTTATATTCCTCGGATAGATCTTTCTAACGAGGTATGGTGTGCGTCAAACGGAGATCGTATGCCAAAGTTACGTCACTGGGAAGTTGAAACACCAATTTACGCAAACGAGGCCCATAGTTTTGGCGCTTCATCTCCTAGGGTTAGGGTTTTGGATGTTTAGGGTTTTCCATTATTTCTAAATAATAAATAGGCCCTCGAGCCTCATTGTAACACAGTTCAGAGGCCTGTGGCCACCACATCCCTTCTCAGAGATAAGCTACCAGCGCCCTATCTAGTTTATTTCCATTCTGTTTGTAAGCAAATTTCAGTTCTTAGATATTAATGAAATGAAGTGTTATTTCCACTGCATCTTTCTATTTATGGTTATATGTGTATTTTGTTGCGTTCTTGCATAAATCTAGATCAGTGGTATCAGATCAGTCTTCTTTTTCTTGTTCCTTCTTTGCATGTCCCCAACGAGGTCTAGGTATAAGGAGTTAGGGCTCGATTTGGTTGAACCTTTGCAAGATCAGCCTCGCAAACCTTGACGGTTGCCTATGGGGGATGAAAATAAAGATGAGGGAGCAGGAGATCCTATCAAAATATTTCTCAAGGAGGCCCTCGAAAAACAAAGGAACGCAATGATGGATAACTTTGCCCAGATTCTCCAATGACTGCCCACCAGCAGCGCATCTGCATCCAACAACCACTCTGGAGGCGCGACCCCCTTTAACGTACAAGAAAACTTTGAAATTCCCATATTTGAGGGTCAAATAGATGCAGATGTCGTAGATAGATGGTTGAATCTATTAGAAGGATATTTCTCAGTTCATGACTTTTCTGACCGGGAGAAGATTATTTTTGCACTCCTTAAGGCTACTCCCCATGTCAAGGACTGGTGGGAAACCTATTGTGAGAAAAAGGACGAGATAAAACCCTCTCTATTCTCAGCCGTACCCACTTGGAATTCTTTTTGAGACGCCATCAAGGAAAAATACTATCCCATGGGGAGCTATGAGGACAAGTACATACAATGGACCACGCTGCGACAACAAAGGGTTCAAGATGTGCATGAGCTAATGAATATGTTCCATACCCTATGCACAAAGTTGGGTATGAAAGATTCGGAGAAAAATTTGGTGCTAAAGTATCGTAGTTGTCTGCACAGATACATTCAGGAGGAAATGGATTTCCTCGACATCTCCTCGCTTGGTACAACATATCGGTATGCTGCCAAGATTGAGAAGAAATTCAAACAGAAGAAGCGAGACTTTGGATCTGCGAATAAAAAGCAAGGGAAGGTGCCCCCAAACCGCAGAACAAAGGACAAAGCCAAGGCATGGTGGCCCAAGACAACCTGCCAAAGCCACAAGCAAAGAACAACGCTGTGAAGCCAAAGAAGGACATGGGAAGTGGTGTGAGTTCCCTAAGAGCTCCACTCACAACACAAGTGAGTGTCGGGCCAAGCAGTGGTTGGTGGCCGAGATGAGGTATTATGGATCAGATGCATGCTTCGACTCTAAATCATGGCAAGGGGAATGACAAAGGGAAACAGATTATTGATGCTCAACCAAACGCCACAATTTCCACTGCGAAGATCTAGAAGTAGGAACCAGAATATCCAGAGGAGGAGGAGCATCTCTTCCACTCCCAGATGTGGGTAAAGGGTTCCTTGCTACAGTTCATTGTCAATCATGGGAGCCAAAAGAACCTCATTTCAGCAGACGCTGTGAAGTGGTTGGGCTTGCCGACCATAACACACCCACATCCATACACCATTGGGTGGCTTCACCAAGGATGGGACCTCTGCATCAGCCAGTAGTGTCGCATTTCCTACAACATCAAGCCCTTCACGGATGAGGTATTATGTGACATTGCTCCTCTTGATGTTTCTGATGTATTATTATGCCAACCATACTTGTGGAAGTGAAATGTTGTGTATGAGTCCCGGCCTCGCGTTGTTATTGTTACTTTGGGAAATAAGTTGTACAGGATACCAGAGGTACCACCGCCTGCCACTATCTCTTTGGTTACTGAAAAATAATGCAGTAAGCTCATTTCCCAAACCAGGAAATTTTTTTTCCTGATGATCCTCCCCTAGGGAAAGAAAATAACTGTGGCCACGACCTCGAGAGAGTGCTCCTTTGCACCACAACAACAAATGGACAAGGTTGTGGAGGAGTACGGGGACATCTTCACCTCACTCACAGGGGTGCCTCTGCACTGTCAGGTCAAGCACCACATTTTTTTGACCATAGGTGCTCACCTACCCAGTGGACCGATCTACCAGCACTTTGTTCTAGAGAACGATGAAATCGAGAGGCATATTCAGGAGCTGCTGCAGAAAGGTCACATCCGGCCAAGTTCAGCGCCCTGTGGGAGCCCGATCGTGTTGGTATAGGAGAAGGATGGGACTTGGAGACTTTGTATTGACTATCGGGCACTGAACAAGAACACTGTTTGGAATAGGTATTCGTTCCCACAGATTGATGACCTTCTGGACCAACTCAAAGGGGAGAAATATTTCAGCAAGATCGACTTGAAGTTTGGGCATCACCAGGTACCAATCGAACCCTCTAGTGTGTGGAAGACTACCTTCAAAGCCAAGGAGGGCCTTTTCGAATGGTTGGTCATGCCTTCCGAGTTGACGAATGTGCCCACAACCTTCATGAGGTTGATGGACGATATCTTGCAGCCATTCACCAACTCATTTGTAGTAGTGTACTTGGATGACATTATGATCTTCATCCAAACTTGGGAAGAGCACCTCCACCACATCCGGAAAGTCCTCCAAACACTGCGGAAACACAAGTTGTGTCCCAATTTGGAGAAGTGCACTTTTGGCATGACCGAGGTTCAATATTTGGGATACATTATTAATGAAAGGGGGGTGCATGTGGATCCAACCAAGATCCAAGTCATTCGGGAATGGCCAGCCCCAACCACTCTAACAGAGCTTTGTATCTTTCTGGGTCTTGCTAATTTCTACGGCAGGTTCATGTTGGTATTCTGTCATATCACTTGGCCCTTGAGTCAAGTCACCAAGGGAGGAGTGAAAGAAATATTCTTTTAGTTGGAATCTCAACAGAAGGCGTTCGTAGAATTGAAACATCGCCTATGTTCTGCCCCAGTTCTCAAATTACTAGACTTGCAACAACCATTTGAGATCGAGATAGATGCCTCTCACTATGCTATTGGGGCAGTTATTACTCAACAGGGGCATCTAGTGGCATATCACAGTGATACATTATCCGACACAGTCCACAAGTATCCCACTCATGACAAAGAAATGTATTCCATTGTGCAGGATTGTCGACAATGGAAGCATTACATTTTGGGGAAGGACACAATCATCCACACAGACCACCGACCCATGTAGTTCATACAAACACAAGGGAAGTTGCAGATTGATCGCCATCATAAGTGGTCCACATATCTGCAACATTTTCATTTGAACATCAAGTACAAGAAGGGTAGCACTAATAATGTTGCAAACTGGCTCAGCCGACCACCGATCGTGGCACTAACCACCATTCTCAACTCTTGTGGGCACAAGACTTCTGATTGGCCGCTTCTCTACAAGAGAAATCTAGAATTCAGCCACACATACAAGGCACTCTTGGGGGGTATGCAAGTTCCAAATTTTCACCTCCAAGATGTATTGTTATGTCCCCTGGGACACCTTTGTGTTCCTTCAAGTGAGCGTGCCAAGATGATATGGGATGCACACTACAATCGAGCCACTAGACATTTCGGGGTCGAGAAAACAATGGTAGTACATAAAAATTATTTCTATTGGCCGAACCTTCGACAGGATGTCGAGAAGTACATTAGATCCTGCATTTCTTGCGCCATTGCCAAACCGACCATCAAGAAGCAAGTCCTCTATACTTCGCTAACTACACCTAGTCGACCTTGGGAATCCATCTCCATGGATTACATGTCGGGCCTTCCTTCTACAAAGCATGGAAACGACTGTGTTTTCGTGGTCGTCGACAGATTCTCGAAGATGGCCATTATGGTGGCATGCAAGAAGAATATCACAGCAGAAGCCACTGCTAAAATCTTCTTTGAACGAGTGTGGGTGCACTTTGGGATCCCATAGTCTATCATATCAGATCGGGACAACAGGTTCCTCAGCATATTTTGGTCCAGCCTCTGGTTAATGTTGGACACCAAGCTCACCAAGTCCACAACTTTCCATCCCCAAACTGATGGCCAGACATAAGTCATCAACAAGATGATTGTATAGATTCTGCGCATTCACAATTCAAAGCATCCGTGCACATGGGATGAGAGCCTCCCCTATGTACAACATAGTTATAATCGGGCTCTCCACAGCTCAACCGACCACATCCCCTTTCAGGTGGGCTTTGGATTCCAGCCACTATGTGCCATTGACGTAGCCATTACATTTGCGGCTACTTAGGCTGATTTGGCTCATGTCTAGTCTGAATTTGACAAAGCGAACAACTTCATCGAGCACATTCAGCACATCCACCAACAATTTCATGACATATTGGACAGAGCCAATGCTAACTACAAGCAACGACATGATCAACATCAGGTGCCACACAACTTCCAGGTGGGCGACAAAGTGTGGCTACATTTGCAGAAGGAGTGCCTCACTGGACCCCACCGCAAGCTTTGTCCGCTCCGATATGGGTCGTACACCATCACCAAAGTTGTAGGGAACAATGCCTTTGAGATAATTATTCCACCATTCCTTGGTCTGAACCCAGTATTCAATGTGGACCGCCTTCGTCCCTGCTTCCCACCTCTACTGGACACCTCTGACATTGCAGAACAACTCACAACAACAAAGTTAAACCCATAATGCATGGAAAAGGCCACCATATATTGTATCATGGACATGAAAATTGAGAACACTCGCCAATAGAAAATCCAACTATATCGAGTTGTCAAAGCTGGCCAACTCCTACACCAAGGCAAGTGATTCACTAGGGACCAAGTTCAACAGAAGTTTCCTCATCTCATGGAGGAACTTAACGCAATGGGGACCATTGCTTCCTAAGGGGGGAGGAATGATCCAGGTGAATATTGGTGTCCACCTGCCTATTCCACATGGGGCCCCACCATTGTCTCTTTCAGTTTTTCAGTTTCGGCACGACTTACTATTTTCAGCATTTTTTCAGGTCCTGAACTTCCGGAGCCGTTTTGAGGCCCTAAACGACGTTTTTTGGGAAAACAGGGAGAAATATGGGTCCATGGATGAATGTTTCTTACATCAAAATTTGTAGTCCTCGGATAGATATTTCTAACGAGGTATGGTGTACGTCAAACAAAGATCGTATGCCAAATTTACGTCCTCGGGAAGTTGAAACACCAATTCACCCAAACGGGGCCCATAGTTTTGGCGCTTCATCTCCTAGGGTTAGGGTTTTCCATTGTTTCTAAATAATAAATAGGCCCTCGAGCCTCATTGTAACACAGTTCAGAGGCCTGTAGTTGTCACATCTCTTCTCAGAGATAAGCTACCAGGGCCCTAGCTATTTTATTTCCATTCTGTTTGTAAGCAAATTTCAGTTCTTTGATATTAATGAAATGAAGTGTTATTTCCGATGCATCTTTTTTTTTTATGGTTATATGTGTATTCTGTTTTGTTCCTGCATAAATCCAGATCATATGGGCATTATTATTTATTGATATATTCATGCATATTATTGTTATATGATCATTAATGATTATTTTAAAGTGGTAATCATTTGGAATAATAAGATTATTCCTTAAATTAATGTCAAAAAAATATATGTATATATTAATAATTTATTATATAATGAAACAATTACATATTAATATACATTTATATTGACATATAACATTATTTAATATGGTTTATATGGCCTTTTATAACATTAATATCGCTCATTATTGTTATTTTTTTTTAAATTTTATTCAACGATTAACCCTTAAATTATATCATGTGATTTGAATGTGGTCAAAATTACATAATTGTTATTTTTCTCTGCGCGGCGTGTTGGCTGGGTGGCGCGGCGCATCGACTCTGGGTTTCCTGTTGGCGCGACGCACTGGGGCTGCGCTGCGCTTTGGCTCTGCTGTGCGGCGCTTTCATCTTCCGTCTGCTCTGGCTTTAGAAGGGGTCGCGGCGCTTATCTTTCGTCTGCTCTGGATTTAGAAGGGGTTTTCATCTGTGTTTCTGTGCTATGCAGCTACTCTGTGCAGCGTGGCTGCCCTCTGAGGCGGCCTACCTAAGACCTGTTCTCATGGAGACACTGGGTTCTCCCAAGGAGCCCCCTCTGCCGCCTTCTTCCCCTGCTATTGACGCATTCAATCAGCTTCTGGGTGGTTTGCCCCAGAAGAAGAAAAGTGAAGCATCTAAATTCGTTAAGAAGCTCGAAGATATCTCGGAGATCTCTTTGCCTCCAGAGACCCCCATCCAAGTAGCTTTGTCTCTAGCTGATCGGGGTCTCATTGGCCAATTCATGGGTCTTTGGCCATCTCCGAAAACCACTGAGCAATGGGTCAACAGGAACTGGGCTCCTCTGATCAAGCAAAGTGTTACATCTTATTTCCTGGGGCGTGGGTACTTCCTCTTCGAATTCACTTCCAAAGAAGAAAAAGACTTGATCTTCCAAAATGGGCACTATTTCATGGGTCCTCAGGGCCTTTATCTGAACAAATGGACTCCGGATTTTGATTCGGCTGTTGTTGTTCCTAAGGCAGTCCCGGTGTGGGTTCGTCTCCCGAATTTTCCAGTACATTGCTGGAACTGGGACTCCTTGAAACACATAGGCAATGCTCTTGGGAAATTCATAGATCGAGCAAACAACAAGGACCAGTATGACTGTGCTAGAATCTGCGTAGAAGTATATCTAGAGGTGGGTCTTCCGGTGGCAATCAAAATCAATGTCAGCAGCCGGTCTCATGTGCAGATCTTGGACTACGAGCAGCTGCCTTTCAAATGCAGAAAATGCCATATTCATGGACACTTTGCCAGGAACTGTCCTTCCAATGCTGAGCCAGAGAAAGGAAATGAAGAGGGCTGGAATCAAGTTAAACGCACCAAGATCAATCACAAAGGTCAGAAACTGGGAGGCCCCAACGAAAAAGGCCCTCTTCAGGCCTATGCTCAGCGCCCCCCTCCCAAAAAGGCACAAGAAAATAAGTTTGATGCTTTAAGTCAACAAACAGAAGCAACTCAGGAGATTGAGATTCAAAACCCAGACCCTCCAAGCAAAGGCACTCCCTCTCCCTCTCTGAAAGGAACAAGTGATGCAGAACCAAAAGGCATGCCTATAGAAGATGAGGAAGAAGAACAGGAATCGGACGAGTCAGAGGAGGAAGGAGAAATAGGAGAGTCTCATACCTCAATGAGGAGATCCACAAGGGGTCACAAAACTGACAGGGAAAAAAGAGAGTGGGAAACTTACAAAGATAAGCTACAGGGCATCCAACCAACTCTGGAAAAACTGCTAGCCTCAAATCCAAGGACACTGAAAAATCAGCCTCAAGGCTCCAAGGGAGCCCATTAGAAACATAAATAATGAAGGCCATCTCCTGGAATTGTAGAGGTATGGGGAGAAAAATTAAGGAAGAAGCCATTAGAAGCTTAATAAGAACAGAATCACCAGACATACTTCTCATCCAGGAGACCAAGCTGGAAGACGCAGTCTTCCTGCATGCAAGTAAGAAACTTTGGATCAAAAGCGAAGCAAGAGCAATCTCTGCCCGGGGAGCCTCGGGAGGGCTTGGCACCCTATGGAATGCCAGCAAATTTTCAATCATCTCTGAAGCTAGCAACACTCACTGGTTGTTGCTTAAAATGCAAAATCTGGTCACCAAAGAAATTTTTTTCCTTTTCAATGTATACTCCCCAGTCAATGTTGGGGAAAAAAAGGACTGCTGGGAATCAATAAGGCATCAAGCAGATTTAGCAAACCTGGAAAATATAATCATTGCTGGAGATCTCAACCTCACTCTTCACTCGTCTGAAAAAATAGGGGGTAGCGCAGTCCGAGATCCGGCAAGGGAATGGGCGGAGGATCTTATGCAGGACTGGGACTTGCTAGATATCAAACCTTCCTCCGATAAGTACTCTTGGTCTAACAAAAGAGCTGGTCCAGGTCATATTGCTGCAAGATTAGATAGATTTTTCATCCAAAGCTCCTTTCTGTTACTAGGACTTGAACCTAGAATGAATATTCTCACAAACAGCATCTCAGACCATAAGCCCATAAAGTTAGAACTCCTATCCCACCCAGATCTGGGCCCTATTCCTTTCAGATTTAGCCCCCTCTGGGTCAAGGAGCCAGATTTCCTGCAATTAGTCAAGGATTGTTGGACACAGCCAGTCAAATGATCCCCTTTCTTTGTTTGGGAGGAAAATCTTAGAAGGGTGAAAGGAGCTCTAAAACGATGGGCCAAAACCTTGTCCAATCCTGCTACAGAAAGGAAAACCATTAAAGCTTCTCATGCCTCTCATCAACTTCAAGTGGAGAACGCCATAGTCACAGAGGAGCTGTTAAATAAAGAGGTTCAGCTGCAGCAGTGTTATCACAAAGCCTGTTTAGCTAAAGAAGAATACTGGAGATTAAAATCTCGAAATCTTTGGCTCAAAGCAGGGGACAGGAATTCTTCTTTTTTCCATAAACAAGCCCAAGCCAGGAAATGTTTCAACACTATTTCTGAGATCAAGGAGGATAATTTCACCCACAAGGATTTTGAGGACATCAAGAAAGCAACTTTTTCTCATTTTCAAAACTTGTATAGCGAGGACACGGAGCCGGACCATTACTCATATCTCTTAGACATTGTTCCATCTTCAATCTCTCCTCGTATGAAAGAGATCCTTGAGGCCAAAGTCTCCAAAACAGAAGTTAAAAATGCCCTTTTTTCCATGGATCCGGATAAGGCCCCTGGACCGGATGGCTTTTCTGCAAGGTTCCTCCAAATTTGCTGGATGATAGTTGAGAAAGACCTTTTCAAAATGGTCCAAAAATCCCACTATTGTCAGAAAATTGGAGGTAGCACAAACTCAGCCTTCTTAGCCCTCATTCCCAAGGAGAAAGGCGCCAACAACTTCAGCAGATTCTGCCTGATTTCCTTATGCAATACAGGGTACAAGCTAATCACCAAAGTAATTGCTAATAAACTGAAGCTCATCCTTCCCAAAATCATTCCGGAGAATCAAGGAGGCTTCATCCAAGGCAGGAATATTGTGGACAACTTCACCCTCGTACAAGAGGAAATTCACTCAAGTCTGCATCAAAATGAGCAAGGTATGGTTATCAAACTCAACTTAGCAAATGCTTTTGATCGAGTAAATCATAGCTTTCTGTTAAAAGTCATGAGCAAGTTTGGTTTTGGAGCAAACTTCATTAAATGGACCCGGGCATGCTTCTCAGAGCCATGGATTGCTCCTCTTGTAAATGGCAGAGCCACTGATTTTTTTAAAGCTTCAAGAGGGCTTAGGCAGGGGTGCCCACTCTCCCCTCTGCTCTTTGTCATACAAGCCTCTGTTCTAAGTTTTCTATTAGACAAAAAGATGCAAGATCAAGATATTAATGGATTGTGTATAGCAAGAGGGGTCAAAAACATAAATCATGCCCTATTTGCGGATGATACTCTGTTATTGGGAGCTGCCACTCTCTCCTCAGCCACCAAGTTTAAAGAAGTTTTGGATGATTTCTGTGAGGCCTCAGGCAGAGCCTTAAATAAGAATAAATGCCATATCTACAGCTGGAACACATTGCCCAAATTGCTTGCTGCTATTGCTAGATGTTTGGGCTTTGCCGCCTCCTCCTCTTGGACTTCTTTCAAGTACTTGGGCCTCCCTGTCTATCATAAAAGACCTGTAAGTAAGGACTGGCTCCCTCAACTAGAAAAATTCAAGAACAGGATACAAGCTTGGGGATACTCTTGGCTCAACATAGTTGGTAAATCTGTCCTAATAAAATCTGTGCTCACTAGTCTTCCACTTTTTCAATTTGTTGTTCTTCTCGCTCCGGAAAGCATCTTAAAAAAATTGGAGGAGTACATTTGGAGGTTTTTTTGGAAGGGCGGCAAACAAAATGAAAATAAGCTTCCCCTTGTTAATTGGGAAACCATCTCCAAGCCTTTGTGGGAGGGCGGGTTGAATTTCAAAAATCTCTGTCATCAAAATATAGCTATGGGAGTGAAATTAATTTGGAAGATGATTGCGCCCAAGCCAGGCTGGGCTTAATTGGCTCTCTAGAAAAAATATTTCAGAGGTTCTCGAACTAGCTGTCTTGACAACATGATTCATCTACCCAACTCGTCTTTCCTCAAACTGTTTGCTAAAGCTGCTCCTCTAATAAATTTTCACTCCTTCTGGATTCCAGGAAACGGTAAGAAGATTAACATATGGACAAACAGAATTATGAATACGGATTCTATAGAAGACAGAGGATCCATTATAGAGTTGCGCTGCTGGATGGATGGAGAAGGTCTGCGCTCACTGTGGGATATTTCTGTGTGGAACGAATCTGATTGGGCAGGCTGGAAATGCATTGTTGTGCCGGATCACCTGCATCACGAATGGACCATGCTGCTCGACCTGCTACATGGTTTAGCGCCTACTCACATAAGGAAAAGAGATTCGAGAGGCTGGGGGCCAAATTCCAGAGGGTACGCTGTCTCCATGGGTTATGCTAAACTGCGTGAGAGACCCTTCGTTCCCCGTGACCCTTCACCCTGGCATGGTGTTTGGCGTGTTCCTTCGTGGCCCAAAGTAGACTTCTTTTCTTGGCTCCTTTGCCATGAAAAAATTCTCACGTATGACAATCTGCAGAGGAAAGGGTTCCATGGCCCCTCCAAATGTTTGTTGTGTAATGAAAATGCAGAGAGTGTTGTTCATTTAATGTTTGAATGCAGATTTTCCATGCAGATTTGGTCCACTTTCATCCACAATCTAGATCCCAACTTCTCGCTCCCCTACTCCACTATTGAACTATTCTCTAAATGGGCGAACAGGTATCCTGGTCCTCCTAAAAACCAGATTATCAAAGCTACATGGTCTGTCCTCCCAAAGGTAATTTGCTGGCAGATCTGGCTTGAACGAAATAGAATAATATTCAGAAACAATGAACAGAATCACAAGGCATTAGAAATCAGGATTAAATGCCACCTAAAAGAGTGTTTGGTTGATATAAAAGATGATTCTAATATCAGCCAACAGGACATTGCTTGGGGCTCATTCCTGGATTTGCAATTTCAACCAGCAGTTAGGAACGCCCCTCCTCCCAAAGACTGGCAAATTAGGAAAAGTGAAACATACTTTCAAGATTGGCTTGCAACTCAGTCAAGACACTCCCTATTTTTTGATGGGGCAGCTAAGGGCAATCCGGGCAAAGCTAGTGCAGGAGGCATTTTTGTTAATCCAAATGGGGAAAAAACTCATTCTTTTGCTTGGGGGCTTGGCCATTCAACCAGCATTCAAGATGAGGCTTTGGCTCTCTTTCAAGGTCTCAAGTTGCTCAAAGATTTAAACATAATAGACGCGAATGTTATTGGCGATTCCCAGATCATCATCAATCCAATGGTGTCCAACTCTCCAGCTTTGGACCTTAAATTCGCAAGGCTAATAGCCAAAATTAAGGGCTTGGAAAACGCTTTTCGGAAGCTGAATTACTATCATGTGCTGAGAACTCATAATAAAGAGGCGGACATTGAAGCCAACAAAGCTGCCCTCCTCTCTGCTGGGACCAAGATGAAAGATGAAGAAGAATCATGGGAACCCATCCCATAAGCTAAATTGTTGACATGTTTTACTGTCTACTTTTAAATCAATTTGTATGTATCTTCAAGCTGGGAAAAATCGTTGATCTTGAATCTATAGATACTTCTCCAAGGAGGAAATATCCAAGCTTTAGCTACATTTTCAACCTCCGTGGTGAGGTGCACCAAGATATTGTCATCCTCAATGTACCCAGATTTTCGGCATTCAGGCCAAGATGAATATAATACTCCATAACCGTTACTGTTTAAAAAAAAAATTACATCATTGTTATGTTCAAATGTGTCAAAGGGGGTGTGATTCTGATTAGTGATTTTAAAATATTGTGGTAGAGGTCAACCATAAGGAGCGCATTGGCACGGTGAAGATGGGTTTTATGAGATAGAATAAGGCTAGCGATTTACAAGATGAGGATCTAAGTAAAAAAATAATTTGCAGAGATAGCCCAATTTAAAGAGAGTCAAATTGAGCTACAAGAAGAGGCACTATTAATATTGCATCCATACATTTATGGGAGTATTGAAAATTCTTGGATATTTGTATATAAAAAGAACTTTGTTTTGTGCTTATAATATTGAGAAGTGCATAGTATGGTGCCATGTAAATTTATAAAGAGCATTGATGAAGAAAGGAAATCATTTTTATAATTTATGTTTAATAACACACTAATGATGTATGAGAGCATTGGTAGAAGTATTATTGAACATCTAGAAATGCATTGAAAATTTTAAGAATATGTTTAATCTAAAATAGATCTCTTAGTGCACTTGGTATTCATTACAACAAAATCTAACTTCTTGTATGATGTAAAATATTAAGCATCAAGGGATAGTTTTGTGCACTTGGGTAGCCTTCCCATTATCACCACATTAGCTCTTCATTGCGCCTCTAGTTGGCTCTTCTCTAACTCAAAGGGGGACTTCCCCGAAGATAATATTGTTAATGCTATCAATGGGGGAACAAGGTGCTTTTTAAAAATTAAGCCTTTACAAAATGTATGATAGTAGTACAATGTATTATTGGCTAGTGTGAGAACAAAAGGTAATGGAAAAACCCAAGGCTAATGCCTATTAAATCTTGGGATAATGCATGAATGTGTAAGGAAAATGGAGTAAAAAATGAATGAAACTAAAAGGGATAAGAGATAAATGTGTAAGTAAAATAAGGGAAAACTATGCATGCCATAAATCAACCCTAGCATGCTGAAAATTGATGCAAAATCTTATCATTGGAGAGCTAGGAGTGCTACTCTAAAGCAAAGCCATGAAGGTGATGTTATTTTGGTTCAAGCAAAAAAATATTTTATTAGATGCAAAATTAATATAATAAGAATGAGCATAAGGGGCTTTAATCCTTACATTATATTATCCAAAAGGTAGAAGCTCCATTACAAGGCCTTCATGATCGGTTACAAGGTTTTCCTATATAAAATAAATAACATATGTAGGAATTGCAAAAAGTACCTCTCATGTAATAGGAACAATAACTCCAATCTTCCATTGAGCTTGCAAATGTGCAATGTAGCAGCCTAAAGGGAGAGCTCCTCCATCCCCAAATTCTCTACCATGCAAATAAGGGAGAGAAAAACCCTTATATAGGTTTAGGTTAACTCGTCTTATAATAAAAAAGTTTTTGTTTTCCTAGAACATTAGTTATCCAAGGATTACAATAAACTATTACATTTCTATCCTCCTCAACAAAATTTCATAATAACTAAAAGTGAGATGTTGGGATTCACTTTCAATTCTTACAAAATAATAAAATAATCATCCTCCTTTCCAAGAAAAAACAATATAATATAGTAACCCACTCTTATAACAAGTCAACCGTGATTAAAATAATGAGTCAACCTCCTCCCCAATCTCCATGTACCAATATTTAATGAGATTACTCGAGTAAAGATGAAATAGATGTATAATTGCAAGGTGCAACAAAGGGAAGCCAACAATAATGAATCTTCCTCATCATAATGATCGACCATATTGGATGAAGGGGACTACTCCACTAATACATAAGCCATGTCATAATAAAAAGGTCAAAATATAACTCTGTGTAATTAAGTGACTCAACTTTAAGAGTAGCCATGGCTTAGCTTCATATAGCATTTTCATGCAATTGGACAGAGCCATCCCATAAATAGCCAATAAAATATCAGCTCAATGTAATGGAGGCAACTTGGCTTGCATCCTCTAATGCTTGTGCCATCGCATGGTCAAAGGCTTGGGATGAAACATGAAATATCCCAAACAGATATTTTCGTGAAAATCATGAGGGTTTTAACTCAACAATATTGCACTAGGAAATACATTCAAAAACACCGTAAAATTTGTAGAAAATATTGCCAAAAATTAATTCATATTTGCAATAAACCCAAAAATACACGACAATTTCATAAAATTATTGCAACACAAGAATCAATAAAAAATGTTGTAACAATATTTGAAATTAGCTTTATTGTATTAATAAGAATATATGTCAATACATAATAGTTGTAAATAGTTGATATAATGGCAACCCACAATATACACTATAATGTTGATGCTAGTCTTCAAAATTAAAATTGGAAACAATATGAGTGCACGTACGAATTCTGGATGAATTCACCTAGGGATGAGATGGGTTTTCATCCACTCTCTTCGAAGTACCGGAGGGTTTTTTCCCTGTGGATGTTGAAGTTGAGAACCACATTCTCCAACCTTCACCAATATAAAAATACTCAACTCCAAGATGTCCCAAATGATCTAATCCTCCTCATTTTAGAGGCTCGATAGATAGATCTCCAATCTTCTAGAAGAATTTTATTTTTATTATTTTAATATTATTCTAGAAGCTCCCCCTTGACTTCATCTAGGAAACTTTTAATTTTAATTTAATTTTACTTAAGTCACTTTTTCCCTTTTTCCTTCAATTAATCATTTCCCCCTTCTTTTTATTTGATTGAGTGACTTATTAAAGTCACTTTTAATCCAAGAAAATGGTAAATCACCCACCATACTTTCTTTGGTTGTTAGAAGTCACTTCTCATCATCCTATCCTGTATATCTTCTCGTTTCAGTTCCAACGAGCTATTACACTAAGGTGTTCTATAAAATATTCCTCCTGAAATACCACCTTAACTATAATTAATTAACTCAGGCACAATAATAACCACATTTTATGGTAATTATTGGAATGCAACAGAACCAAAATCAAATTGTGCAAAATTGTCCCTAATGATGGAATATGGCAAGCAAATGTTGTCAAACCCCATAAGACTCCTCAAAACCTCTCTGAGACCTCTGATGACTAATCTTGCTCTTGTGATCTGACCATCGCATACCTTGGAAATCCATCTTGGTTGTACTATAAAGGAAACTAAAAATGGGGACATTATAAAACAACTCAGTTATGATTTCACCCCATAAGTGCCATATGACATCCTTCCAACATGATCTCAAGTCGTCACAATTTAAAAGTGGCTCCAAGTGGTATAAATTCCATGTCACCTAATCCTTTGATATGGCTTGTACAAGCCAAGGAATAAAACATCAAACCCACAACTTCATTATTCAATTCTATCCCATTCATATGTATTCAAATTGGTGGTGGCTCATGAGATGGTTGGCTTATCACATGTCGTTGAGAAACCCATGGCTTTATGATAAATGTGTCTATGTCATATATAAATTACCATAAGAGAAAAGCTAATGTTGAAATTAACCCATATCTACTCATAACATAAGTGAACCCCCTCCATGGATGCTCTTTGGCATGTGTTTATATAGGAGTGGCCACATGTGTGATATAACAAAATATTGAGCTCATACGTTAAATAAATCCCTTTTCATGAATAAAGTGGTCACAATAACATAATATAAAGTGACCTCCATATAGTACCAAAAGGATTAATGGATGAATATAGGGGATGATCCCATCGACACCTAAAATAATAGTATTTGTTTCCTACAAATACATGCCATTAAGGAGTATACCACATAAAGGTTTTGTATCATGAGAATAAAAGTGGTGTTTCTTAGTACATCCTACCATAAACCAAAGCCACAACAAAAGAGGATCATGAGATGTATTTAGACTAGGTTAACCAATGATATTCCAAAGTGTTATAACATATTTTCCCACACTTGTTTGAAGATGCAAATATTGACCTATACTATTAATCCTTGTCCCCATTACAAACATTTTTTTGCCAAAATAACTCTTTAAAAAGCATAAGTTGAGTTCACATACACTCTTTTTGTTCTGGCATAACGTGTATGCATGTGAATCTCGATAAAATCAAACACATATATATTCTAGTCTCCTTGAAGCAACTAGTGTATGCCCTTATGTTGAGATTGCAACAAGATGATGAGCTTAGTGGAAAGAAGTCGCCTTCACTAAGTGGGCCCGTAGGCTATTTTTGGCGCAAAGTCTATTTTTAGACTATTTCTATTTTTAGACATATGGATCATGTTCTATGAGTTGCAGGATGCTATTTGTGGATGGTTGATCAAGTCGGAAAAAATAGATGGACTTCTATTTTTAGACATATTGGGCAGAATCTATTTTTAGATTGCCAGTCTAAAAATAGATATGTCGAATATTGTTAGCTCTTAATAATATTTGGACTCTAAACATTATCTTATCCTCTTGGAGCACTTCAGTTAAGTGCACAGATGTGGCACATGCAGCTGACAGAAGGAATTACGCTATTCCCGAGGGTTTAGTGGAGCTATTGCATGGAGACTTCAGTTAGAACTCAGGTGACAAAGTTTGGTGGAGTTGATTGAGGAGTTAATGGAGTTGTGTTCAGTTTAACTCAGTTAAACATAGTTGAGCTAGTTGTATCTAGTCTAACCGATTGATACACTAGTGAGAGTGGTGTGAATTAATTATTAATTAATTCACTAATTATAAACTCATTAATCAACTAAAGAATACATCAGTTAACTTCAGTGCATGGACAGTTTCAGTGGAGACCAGTGGAGAGGTAGGTGAAAGAGCAGTGTGACTATCAGTTGTGACCATACTGGTGCATGAGTTTGCACCACACATTGATGGAGATGCCAATGAGGATTGCGCAGTGCATACCAGGTGGATTCGAACTCAGATTGGGCCATTATTCATCTTGGATTGTGCAGTAGAGGCAGGCTAACAAGTGGAGCAAATTGGAGCATGTGTTTTTGTTAGATCTGAGCTTGTGTAGTGTGTAACAATTGGAGATTGCACTGAGAGCTTGTGAGGAGTTTGTACAATGATTGTTACATGATCTCTATCATTATAATATACAGATAGTTGGGGGTTTTCAGCTTTAAGCTTTCCCATAAATATTGTGTTTATATGTGTGATTGTTTATGGTTTTAATGTGTGCATGTGATTGTTTATATTTCCGAAATTAATGATCAATGGTAGAAGAGGTTATGTATTATGCATGAAGCTCAAATAGTGTGTGATCAGGATAATCTCGGTGAATAATTTAACAGTTATTCAAATTTCTACATTTTGCATCCAAAAAATTAGATATGTTTATTATTTTGCATTTTGGGGCAAGGTTTCTGGGTTTAACCAAGAGCAACCTCCTATAGCACGTACCCCAAGGAATACAAAATTTTTATGAGTATTTGTACATGCCATCGGTGGAGGAGAGAATGAGTATTGATCAAGTATCCTTATGCCAATTATTTCTCTCATGATCCTTGTCTGCAATTCCCTTGTGCTTTTAAGAATTTTTCCTAGTTAAGAAACCCTTGTTTCACGATCTTCCTATTTTCATTCATGCTTTGAGAAGAGCCTCTATTCTGATCTTCTTATTTTGTTTTAGACTTTGATAAGAGGCTCTTATTAAATTCTAAAATACAATAGGAATATTATGAAACAAGGGTTTCCTAAGTGGGAAAAGTGCTTAAATGCACAAGGGAATTGCAAAAAATGATCATGAGAGAAATCACCACCATAAGGATACTTAAATAATACTTGGTCTCTCCTCTTCTCAAAGTCTGAAAGACAATAAGAAGATTAGGAACAAGTGTTTCCTAACCAGGAAAAGGGCTTAAAATCACAACGGAATCATAGACAAGGACCAAAAGAGAAATTGCTAGCATGATGATACTTGATCAATGCTTGGTCTCTCCTCCACCCATGCCATGTATAAATACTTTTATAAAGTAGTTAGATTCAGTGGGACATGAGTTATAGGAGGTTAATATCATTTAAACCTGTAAACCATGCCCCAAAACACACAATAATGTGCACATTTAACTTTTTTGGTGCAAAATGTGGGCATATGCTAGTTTCTTTAAGGATTCTATCATATATATGTGCTTTGCTTTATCAAGATTTGTTTACATACACACTATGCTAGATCAAGAAGGGCATATGTGAACTCAAATTGTGTTTTTTAAAGAGTTGTTTTGGAGAAAAATGTGTTTGCAATGGGGAGAGGGATTAATACTTTAATCCAATATGTGCATCCTTAAACAAGTGCAGAGAAAAATGTTATAACACGTAGCATCAAAGAGCATCTTACAACCATCAGCCAAAGCAACAATACCATTAAATTCTAACCCCCAAAGCTCCATCAACCAAATATATGCAACCATGAAGGAAGAAACCAAACACCATCTAACAAAGGATAAGTGACACTCTTCCAACCAAATATCCCCATCAAACGATGTGCTACCATGAAGGGAGAGGACCCCACAAAGATGAATAGCCTCAAGGTGGTCCATCGAATCCAAGGAATATGAATCAAATCTTCATCAATGTGATGAGAATCAACAAGGTGAACCCTCATAAAATATGAGTTACGTAACAATAGCTACAAAGGAACTACTAATAGTGCATCTATGTATTTCCTAAAGCACCATCAAATATAGGGTTTTTTTAATATAAAATGTCCTCAATGACGTGTTTATAATATCTGGAAGCATCAAGTATACTGCCACCTAATATTATAAACAACAACAAACAAACATGTGTTTTTTTATTTTTATTTTTTGTTTTACTAGTGGACTCAACATAAAGTAATGCACCACTAATTATGCTCCCTCTAAATTGATAAGATGCATTGCGAACTCCCATGTGAGTTGAATGACTTAAATGCACCATGCAACTTTAAAAATAAAAATAAAAATGATAAATTTAAGCCAAATTCTACATTTAATTTTCCAAAAATGTGATTGAGGAGGTAATATACAATTTACTTGGTCTCTTCCATACCAAGGAGGCATGGTTTCCACGCAGTTAAAAAATGAAAGTAAAATACAATTTTGTAAACTTTAAAAAATAAACCAAATCCACTGATGAAGTGAATGAATTGAGGAATCCAACAACACAAAAGCACCAACAATGGTGTAGTCATACATGGATGGTGAGCATTGATGTTTGTTTGGTCAAAAGCACTAAAGGAAACATACAAATTAAATTATGGTTTGGTAAATTTTTAATTGATTTCTAATTTGTTTTACCTACCTTGGTGCACCCAAATGTAAGACACACCAATGCATTTAAGTGTTCTTGGCGCATATATGTGTGTGTGTGTGTGTTCTTCGGCCTTATGTGCACTTATATGTGTTTAAGTTATTAATTTTAACATTTTTTAAAAATTAAAACCTATGTTTTATAATGAAATGACTAAACCTAATTCAACACTCCTTACATATAAACGTCATAGTCTAACCAACCTGCTTTTTTCCCTGAAAATTATGGAAATTCAAGATCTTTTTTAATAAAATCCGATAGAGATATTTGAAAATACAGGTTGCAGCTATCAAACTTCAAGATATTAGGTGCCCGAGAGGTTTTTGATATGGTGCTAAATCCATTTCCACTATCAAAAACATGATTCAAACGCTGCTACTACAAGATTTATTGAACTTTTTTTGCCTGGATTCCGACCACTTTTGACCATCCAGGCAATTCCTCTGCCTCCTCCGTAGACTTCTCCCATATAAACACACCAGTGTACATATTATTTAATGATGCACCAATGTCTATAATATCACAAAATAATGCAAAACCATTATTTATTGTGCTTATATAAAGAACACACCAAGGTTCCTTCTATAGAGATGCATTGATACATTTATTCTATTTTTTTAAATAAAAAAAAAGAAATATATATATATATATCTAAACTCATTCAATGCATTGTATATAGTTATGTAGTGGTGTGCTTATAAGTTCTGACACATTGATTAAAGTTTGTTTAAAGTTAGAATAAATCCATTTTTCCATAGCTTAGTTAGAACAAATTTTGAGGCAGTTGTTTATTTAATGCAATGGTACACCATATTTATGGGCACACCTGTGTCTTGTATATCATTTAAAGGAACCTATTAAAAACCTTTGCTAAAACCTCTACATGATTTCCTTTTCGAGCAAACTCTGTAATAAATTGACAAGGAATGATTTTTTGGGGGAGGTTCCACAAAAACCTATACTAGAAAGTGGCTTTCTTATGGTGTATTCACTATTTTACATGTGCCTTATATCTTTATTGAATGATATATTAACCATTTTTGGTCCTATACATAAGGAAACAGTATGGAAATAAGTCACGACACATGCATAGACCATAAGGCTAATAAACCACATTTAGAAGATTTGCGACCAATTTTCGAGAGGCTTTGCAAAGGAGAAAGAAAAATCACAAGGCATAGTATGATCAACACTACATGGATCATAAATTTCATATAGGGGACCTATTTTTTGAATTATCTACATAAAAATCCCTTTAAGGAGAAAGAAATGATGATCAATCCACTCAAAGAGAGCCTTTACACTACTATTCATTAGTTTGAGAGAGTGCATTTGAATTCAACTTTTCAACCATAATGGAGATGCATCCACTTTTTAATACAAATTACTAGAAACTTCACAAGTTATCAATGCTAGAAATTGATGAAGAATATTTTGTCACACTTGCTCCTAAAGAGCTGGGTGCAGAAATTAATGCAATACTAGAAGAAGATATAATTCTAGAGTGCAAACATGAGCTAACAAGCCAAGAACCTTGAAATTTTATAATATTAAGCTAAAGGCATAGTTTTTGTAAGTTAACAAGTGGTACACCTTAGAGTAGGTCCAAGTGAAGTTTTATTGACTAAAAGGTTAGTTGTTGAAGACCAAAAACTCTCAAGTAGAGAGAATCGATTCATAAAAGAGTTAAATTGACTTAAGTTCGTGATTAGAGGAGTTGCACATGAAAAATTTCCTTCCAAAGATTGTTTAGGCATGGGCGCAAAGATGAATGAGGTGTATGATGAACAATGTAGAGGAAATCACATTGAGAGTTCATGATTGCAAGTGCACATCAGAAAAGCATATGAGCCCTAGACATAAGTGTAATCGAAAATCAAGCATAGGTGCAACCTAAAGTAAAGCACATATGATATTGAGGCATGTGCACCAAAATTGTATGGGTGGATGACTAAATAGACTAACATGCAAGCTCGAGCATCACATATTCATTGCATATTCATCTTTTTGACACATGAATATTATTACATTAATCAAATATAAAGAAACAAGATGTTGAACACCTCTAATGCTATTGTACTCCCTTGCTATATATGTATTGTTATTTATATGCTTTCTTTGAAATAATCAAATTAATATTATTAATAAATTTGAATAGATAAATTTTAATCACTATTAATTTTATACGATCCATATAATTAATATTAATATTATATAAATTTATTAATTAAGTAAAATTCCAAAATTAATTTTCCATTCAAAAATTTTAATCAATAATATATATTGTGTTGTGTTATGAATGTTAGTTTTTGATGGATATGATAACATCAAACATGTGTTCTAGTATCAGATGATGCTAAGAGGCTAAGGAACACAATATCTCCAAAACCTAGAAAAGGTTTCACGAGATAAGCTTGGGAGACACCTTAATTAAATTAATTTTCCACAATTAAAATATTTCCTCTAACTTAGGAAAAGTGGTAAATTAAATTAAATTAATTGAGTATGTTCGAGATTGCTTTAGAGGCTTCTATTGATGAATTCAAATTGATCTTAGTCATCGAAGGAGATTAAATCGTGTTTTTTGAGACTTCAACAAGATAATATAAGAGGAGGTTGAAGGGCTTGGGGATAACATCAATGTGATCAATTGTGAGCAAGGTAGTTAGGCTCACCCAACTCATAATATTTAGTGAGGGCGCAATTCAGGACAGGGAAAGAGCATCAAAGAGAGGAGGCAATAGATATTTGGGAAGAGCAAGATTCCATAGAGATTCCATGACTGATTTTCTAGTGTTGGAGAGATAGGAGAAGGGAGGCTGAATTATCTGTAGAGAGCGCCGCTACAACTAGTTTGAATAGCCATAAACCCTAGTGCGGGTTTCTAGAAGAGGGTTTTTTCAGTTGTTTGAGGCTGGATATAGCTCCAGAAGGAAAAGTGAATTCTTTCTAGAGGTAGAGGTAGAGGGAGGCAATACGTCTCATTTAGAGGTAGATTCAGGGTTGTGCACGTGGATTATGAGCAACAATGCGCATTTCTAGTTTCGTGGTACGAATTGCCAAGGTGTGTTAGTTGTCGGGATAGGGCCAGTTTGAGTTGCAGAGGGATATCTTGCATATCCATTTTATTTAGTCATTTGAGATCAATATATTTCCAGAGGTTTTCCAATTGGTAACCAATTCTAGTAGTTCTCAAATTGTTGGATAATAAAATAAACCCTCATCTACTGCACCAGTTTTCCCTTTAGGGTTTCTTCGAGGACATCTAGTCCAAAATAACAACGTCATTTTATTGTGTATGTGCATCTATTTCTCAGTTCCATATTTTTATTTCCGCAACGTGTTTTATTTGGTGAAGAATTGTAGTGTGGTTTATTTGTTATTTTTCGTTAATAATTTAACAAAAGACAAATAAATTGTTAAGTTAGGAGAATAATACTCAGTTGTTGCAGTTCAAGGATATTTTGACATGATATTAGAGAAAAAGTGAACATATTAGAGGTTCAAAAGTGAAGGAAGTGAGATTGTGTTGTTTCGGAGAGAGATTTGAGCACAATAATTCCATATCTGCATAAGACAAGCTAGGAGTGCGAATTGCAAGGAGGAAGAAAATCGATTTCCAGATCTAGAGTGGAGGAAGAGTTTGAATTTGCCTCATATTTGTAACAGTAGGCAATAGGATTGCTGGAGATGGTTTTCAGTGAGCAGACTAGTGAATTCACAAAGCGTATCTAGCGCATTGATTTTGCAGCAAGGGTTTTGTGGTTGCATATCTGCGTAGGGATGGAAGAGAAAAGTACACAAAGAGGGAATTTTCAAAATTTTCTCAGAGGGTTTCCAGTTTTCAGTAGCTGGAAAGGAGATCAAAATTTCTAAAAGCAGAAGGTCGTAGTAGTCTTTCAAGTACAACCAGTGCAAATTTTAGGGTCAACATTACATTTTCCAAATTCCGGAGGACTTCCAGAAGGTAGAGCAATTTTCCTAGAGGAGAGTCGCAGGTAATGCGAGTTCTGGGAAGGACACTAGAGGTAAGTACATAAGTAGATTTGCGCATTCCAAGAGGAGCACGAGTAGCAGGAAAGAGGTCGAGTTGGTTTTCCAGAAGAAGAAGGAGATTTCCAGCATATAAATCTCTAGTTATTTGAATTTTGCTAAGATGGCCGCAACAAGACTCAGAGGTCAGGACAAATTTAATGGAGCCTCAAACTTTGGCATCTGGAAGGCCAAGATGTAATTCCTATTAGATGATCACGTTCTAAATGAATGAAAAAAATAATTGTTGAACCGACAAATGCTATCCAGTTTCATGAGTACAAGAAGGATATGGCCAAAGTGAAGAGGATGTTCCTAGACGGGGCTCAGGATCACATCATCCTGCATATTGTAGAGAAGAATAAAACAAAGGACATGTGGGATGCCATTGTGAAGTTGTAGGAGTATCCATCTAAGAATCGAAAAATTATTCTCAAGGAGAAGCTGAGAATGACAAAGATGCAGAAGGGTAAAAATGTTACGTCTTACCTCACCATAATTCAGGGAGTCAGAGATGAACTTGCAGTTGTAGGAGAAAAACCATCAGATAGTCAACTGGTGTGGACAACTCTAAACATGTTTACCAAGGAATGGTGAACTTTCATTTAAGGAATCACTGGATGAGATAAGATACCAGATTGGGAATGCATGTGGAGTGACTTCACTTAGGAGGAGCTAAGGCTCAGTCTCACAGATGGTGTTACCAACAGTAGTAGCAAGGGACAGAAGGTGGAGAAGGAAAAAGAAAAGGTAGCCCTTGAAAGTAAAGGAAAAGCGAAGTAGGGTTCTAGTCAAAGACATGGCTCGAAAGGAGATACAGTGGCACTAGATCCAGGAGGAGGAGGAGTATGAGACTCTAGTGTGCTAGGTTGGGCAAGGTCCAAGGAGCAACAAGGAGATCTAGATCACAACCACGGAAGGCTTGATCAATGGATAAAATCTAGTTGTTGTGTATTCTTCACATGGATCAATACCCTTACTACGTGAGACCACAATAGTAAGGTAGTAGGAGGATCAATCATGATACAAGAGGTACACGAGTTCACTGTCTATAGGGCGCAGTCAGATAATTGAGAGATAGTTGTAGAGCTAGAACCAGGCGCAATCATAGACTCGAGAGACAATTGTAGAGACAGAATTAAGCGTAGTCAGTTACTTGAGAGACAATGCAAATCCATCTAGGCGCAATCAGACACTCGAGAGACAGTTGCAGAGCGAGTTGTAGTGACATACGTAAATTGCAATGCAAATTGACCAATTACAAAAAGTAAGGAGTGGTTCCAACCAGAGAGATTTCCCAATTATTCAGTGGGAGATCAAGACTCAGAGGGAGTCTAGCTTTAGAGGGAGAAACCATATGGAAGATTTATATTCAAGATCTCAGATAGAAAATACACACAGTTGCAGTGGTAGCAATAATGCAAGGGTACCAACAGTTTGGGATCAAAGGTTGATTCAGCTACAGGGATAACATATGAATCAAAGTATGTGTAGTAGCATGACGAACGTTGTTTTCCAGGTTGATTTCTTCACAATGATTTCCAATGACATGGAGTCATATAAGTTGTGATGTGAAGAAAATATATTTAACAGATGTCAGCCATCAACAATATGAGATAGTCCAACTATAGGTTGTTCATCATATGGCCTGAGTGCAGAACAACTTCCTCGCTAAGAGGGAGTGTTACTTTTTGATTGATATGATAGCATCAAACATGTGTTCTAGTCTCAGATGATGCTAAGAGGATAAAGAACATGAGATCTCTAAAATCCAGAAATGGATTTGCGAGATAAGATTGGGAAACACCTTAATTAAATTCATTTTCCATAATTAAAATATTTTTGAAGTCTAACTTAGGAAAAGTGTTAAATTAAAGTTAGTTAATTAAGGATGTTCGCGATTGCTCTAGAGGCTTCTATTGATGAAGCCAAATTGACCTTAGCAGTTGATGGAGATTAAATCTTGGTCGTTGAGACTTCAACAAGAGATTATAAGAGCAGGTTGAAGGGCTTGGGGATAACATCAGTGTGATTAGTTGTGATCAAGGCAATTTGACTCACCCAGTTTGTAATATTCAGTGAGGGCGCAGTTCGAGCCAAGGAAAGAGCATCCGAGAGAGGATGCAATAGTGATTTGGGAAGAAAAATATTCTGGAGAGATTCCTAGTGATTTTCCAGTGTTGGAGAGACAAGATAAATAGGCCAAATTATTTGTAGAGAGGGCTACTACAAATAGTGCAAATAGTCAGAAACCCTAATGCGAGTTGCCAAAAGAGGGTTTGTTTAGTTGCTGGAGGCGAGATCTAACTCCAGAAGGCAAAGCGAATTCTTTCCAGAGGCAGAGGGAGGCAGGACGTCTCATTTAGAGGAAAATTCAGGGATGTGTGTGTGGATTATGAGCAATAGTTCGCATTCCCAGTTTGACAGTGCAAATTGCTAAGGAGTGTGAGTTGTCAGGACAAGGCCACTTTGAGTTGTAGATGGATATCTTGCATCTCCAGTTTATTTAGTCAGTTGAGATCAATATATTTTTGGAGGTTTTCCAGTTGGTAACATTGGTAATAATTCTCAAATTGCTGCATAATAAAATAAAGCCTCATCTGCTGCATCACTTTCCTCTTCAAGGTTTTTCTGGGGATGTTTAGTCCAAAATAACATGTCATTTTATTGTGTGTGTGTGCATCTATTTCTCAGTTCCATATTTTTATTTCCACAATGTGTTTTATTTTGGTGAAGGATTATAATGTGGTTTATTCATTATTTGTCGTTAATAATTTAACATTAAACAAATAAACTGTTAAGTTAGGAGAATAACACTCAATTGCTACAATTCAAAGATTTTTTCACAATGAAGTCATTTATATCTATCTATTTCTATGCTAATTTTATTTCCTTCTTAAAACTATATGCCACTGAAAGCCAATTAGAATTTTGCAACTTCCATTAGGCACATTATTTCAAATCAACTTTACGATATTACATGGGATAAAAACTTTTTGACTTCATAGATATTTAAAAACAACCCTAATTTTAAAAAGTGAACCCTAGTCTAGGATCCATTACCTCCATTCGTTGCAATTTATATTCACATATAAGGACAAAAGTGAACAACTTTACAATATAAACATGAAAAACATATACTTGGTAAAATCAAACAAAGCCCACCATTCGCAATGTGGAATTTGAAGAAAGAGTGAGAAGAACCAGGCTTCATCCATGGACAATTCTTCCATAAATGTACCTCCATCTAGAGACCCCACTAGAAAGTCTACTACCATCCAAAAACCAAATTAGAAGGTATGGACAATAACACAAATAGATAGGGACAAGGCACCACAATGACAATATTTGTCTAACTATAATGAACCATGTCTTATCTACCCATGCATATGTATATATTTGTGTTTCCTTCCCTAGGAAACATGCCATTTGGAACTATCCCATCAAGCATTCCCACAATGGAAGTCCACATAAATTATTAAATTCAAGAATGTGGAAGCATCCAATCCAATCCAACATTCCCGCATTAGGAGTTCACATAAATTATTAAATTCAAGAATAGTGGCTCTAGAACTATGAACCAAGGTAGGCATAAATTCATTATTCAAAGAATATCATTATTACTTGTGAGATTTAAAATTATTTAAAAAACACTATTGACCTATCATTTTCAGATGTGGTTACGATTCCAAGAAATTACCTTCCCGATTTGACATTTTTTACAGCTCCTGATTTCCTCATTAACTCCGACTTCATACTGCACGTTCTTTTTTCCCTATGGTTATAGGGCAACCAATATTTCCTATGTTATTCGCCCATTAATACTGTTAAGAGTACCACTAAGCATGCCATGTCCATGCCCATGGCATCGATCACTCAGGCAACTCCATCATTCAATGTAACTTACATTCATTCAATATCACCTGTCACCTCATCGTACAACATTTCCAACTTCGATTTCACGCCTATAGCGTTTCAAACTTGGATTTCAAACCTACTCGAAATTTTTCAATTTGTCTTGCCCAATATTTTTGGATTTCAAACCGGCTCGAAATTTTTGAAATCGTCGAGCCCAATATTTTTTGGATTTCAAAACCGCTCGAAACTTTTGAATTTGTCCTGCCCAATATTTTTATTTGAAGGGAATAGAAATGGTGTAATCAGCGTATTGATGCGAACGAGAGAAATAGAAACTAAAAGATTACCCTTGCGGTCATTATCACAGGTCAAAACACAGATTTTCTCGCTCGTCGTCATTATCACAAGTTTGAACACAGGTTCTCTCATTATCACGCATGTTTTCTCGTATGTTATTTTTGTATTTAAATAGCTCGTTTTACATTTTTCCTTTGAAAATAGAAACGGTGATGTTTTGGGGGAGATTTTCACAACTGAATGGAATTTTGGATGGAGAGCAAACCGTTGAGTCGTTGAAGAAATGCATCGCAGATATGGAGGCAGGCATCACTTATTTTGAGGAGCAGGTGGACAAATTGTTCAGAGTGCTGATCGGCAATAGAATGGCACTCTTGGATAGCATCAGTTATTCGTAGCAATTTGTAATGTGTCGGAATTGAATCGCCACCGATCAACCTGTATATGCCCATATTGTGGGCGTTTAGCAAAGAAATTCCACTACACCAGATTCTTGATTGCATCCCCTTCCACCATCGTAGTGAATTTTTTTGTCAATTTTCACTTTTGGGGGAAACAATTTGTGAGCAACATCTGGGGCGGCGTTGTTCGTGTTGAAACAGGTGCAGCATAACCAACATGAGGATCGGTGTGTAGGATATTATGTAATTCTATTCAATGGTTATAATGGGAATACATACATACGGTGTTTTTTCTTTTGTGTATATTACAGGCGAGGCCATTAAGTCAACTGTATGGCTTGTTCTTTAATCCTGTTGATGCTTGTTAAGTTTACTGTATGGCTTTTTTTCATAATCCTGAACTTAATTTTATTGTGGATTTGTGGAGTAAATTTAAACAATTGAACTCGCCCGCATTTTTTTTCTAATTGTGGATTATGGGGAACAAAGTTAAACAATTTAAGTAACTATTATTTGTGGATTTCAAAATTTTAATTGTGGATTACAGGAAAAAAGTTAAACGATTTAAGTAACTATTATTTGTTGAATTCAAAATTTGTGAATTCACAATCAATATAAAGATACTTGTTATTTCAATATATTCTTGAATCTCTAGTCAAATAAAAATCTCATTTTTAATAAAAAATTGTAAATTTTCAATACATTCCATTCCTTTTCAATATTCATTTGTGGATATTAGTGATAAGGATGGTGTTTTAAAAAAATGACTTTATAATAACATTATGTGATACTTTGTAAAAGAGTTGATTTCTAAATTATTAAATATTAGTATTTTAGATTATTAATTTATTTCTTTGTATTTTAAGATTAATTCTTCTAAAATATATTTTAAGATTAATTCTTCTAAAATATAGAAGTTGAACCCTCCCAAATAATATTATGAGTAAACTAATATTAATATTAAAAAAAATTTAGTAGGTCTGTCATCTTACTTTTGCAATTGGAAGTAAAGGTTCTAAAATTCCTTCTTATAGTCAGGAAAATCCATACCCACAAAAATTTGCTCCAGTACTTTCGTTAGGATACTCTTCATGGACCAATACAAGAACAATGTTTGTTTGAATTTTGTGCTTCGACCTCGGGTGTGCCCTGGATCTGGCACCAGAACCCACCAATCCTCCACATCAATTTCCATCATGCATGCCTGCTTGTTCAGGTCTTCTTCCCACTCTTCCATTAGCTGATGAATTTCCTCAGATGTGCCTTTGTGATAAGTTATAGCTGCATCATTTATGATGTTGGAGATTGGCTTGCGGCCCTGAGTTCTTCCCCCAAAGGAGGTGGGTTGACCAGGTGCGAGAGACCCCATGGTTCTTTTGCCTTGACCCCTTGAACTCAAGCCACTTCTTCCCTTCGTTGTTGTTGACCGAGCCATCGTCTTGTACCTGCACGTTGTGGGAGATTCTGAAACCAAACTTATAGCTTGCGCGGGTGGTAGCCCGAGCCCAGAAGCATTATCGCACCACACACCTGCCAGAGAAGAAACATGAACCGGTGATTGCCAGTGTAAAATCTGAGGGAATGACCCCCTCCTTTTCCATTGCAGACTTCCACTACACACCACCCAGAATAGAGACACGAATCCCATAAGCCCAACCATACCCCTAATCTTACTTAGGATTCAGCCTACAGAGCAGTCGGCAATCACAATTGCTTGGACTGACTCCAAAGGCTCGGTAATTGGGTTGCTATACCTCAGAAACATTAGAGGAATAGAGAAACTATAGAGGAATAACCCACAGAGACATAACCTATCGACACACCAAATATTAGACCCAGGAACATTCCATAGAAAAATCCCGTAGAGATGGAAACCATAGACCCCACATAGACTTAACCCGCTCCAATACTTCCAACGGAAAAACCCAAGCCTTGACCAGAAAAAGCGTAGAAACAACACCTAGAAACATAACCGAGACAAAAAACACCCTATCCCTATCGGGGTGAGGCCATGAAAAGAGGTATTCACAGAGACATACCCCAGAATTAAACTCTCGACAATATAACCCCATCCTAGATAGAAAAATCCCAAAAATTACAGACACAGAGAAAATACAAGACATAAGGGCCTGCTTCAAGTCCCATACAGGCACATGCAACTGCATTGAACCCATCCTCCTATGAAACCCCAACATTTCTAAACCAAACAAGCCCGAGTCCAACAAATGATACGATCGATGCATGGGGGAGTAAAAAAGAAAGCAGACCACATACATGTGTACCAGCACGAGGAGAAGACGAGACCAGAGCCTGCACCAACCTATGGATCCCAACGCCTTCGCCAACCCACAAAACCCAACACCAACACACCTTGATAGATGACTCACATACACTGAACGACTGCCAACCTCACACCTAGAAATCCTTAGAAATTTCCCAAAACTGTTTCCACGTTCAACGATGGCCTTAATGCCTCGCATGCATGGAGCCACCGCTCCATTTTCCTTCAAGTACAACTGCACTTTCCCCAAGAAAAATGCACAGATAAGTCGAGGCTTGAACTTGTGACCTGCACAGTGACACGAACACCTTAGCAGTGTTCACTGGTAAAAAAGCAGCACCCCTAGGGTTGTATGAAAAAATATATCAATAAAGTATAATATATATTATTTTGTTTGTGTTGAGTTTTGATTTAGATCCAAATCTTATAGGTAGGAACTGAGCATGGAAATCATTTTTGGAATTGAGTTATCTAAAAGATGTCCAAGTTCCATTGATATTTACACAATCTTGATGATAGTGATAAAATCTTATTTCATTAAATTAATTGTGAAATAAATTATACAAAATGTATGTGGATTTTGTTTATTATTATTTTTTGTTTAGACTCACTTTTATTGATATAGTGTAAACCATAAAATCTATATATAAAATCTTCCTACCAAGATATATGGTGGTTGAAATGTACACACATTTATGATGAGGTGTTTAAAAAAAAAATTAAAATGTCACTCTTGAAGTATACACTTGAATGGGTGAGAGGATAAGAAATGACACGAAAGTGAAATGTGAAGAATTATAACTAAATGTTACACATGTTATAGATATATTTTTGTTTTTCAGATATATTAGTCTTATTAATTATAAGAATATGAATATTTGTATTTATGTATGTTAGAGATTTTGGAAAATCCATGGATTCATAGAAGATTTACAAAAAAAATTACATGTGAGTCATAAGACAATTTAAGATACTCACATTATTATCAATTTTTCCTTATTTGCAAATTATTTGAAAAATAAGCATAAATGTTCTTTTACATAGATAAATAAATTTTCAAAAATAATGTAGTTAATTGCAAAAAAATTTATTGAGTTAATTTTACACTGAAAGAATTTGATTTTCTCATAGACATTTTATTATAGCAATAATTTTTCTAGTAAGAATTTTGTTATATATATATATATATATATATATATATATATATATATATATATATATTTATGTGTATGTATGTATGTATGTATGTATGTATGTAATGATTTATAAAACAAATATTAATCAACTTTAGTTTTTAATCCATTTCACGAAGTCATGATAACAACATTTATCTCGAGATGCAAGTAGGGTTGTATGTATTTGTCCTTGCTCATAGGTTTTATTTTAATTATAGATGTCATGAATTCACATAATTCTTTGTTCTTCTATTAGTGTATTTATAGGTTTTATTTTGATTAAAATGTTATGAATTCACATAATAGGTTATTCTATCATTGTTTTCATAATTAATATCCTGAATATTTTTGGGTTAGTTTTGCATAAAATAGATATCCTTTGAATGCTAGTGTGAAAATTTCTTTTAAACCAATAAGTGTGAGATTACAATTTCAAGTGTCAAAATGTGTACAAATATGGTGATAGAATTGCAACTGCTCACAAAATTTAATTAAAATCAAGACACAATTATACTCTATTACTCCACGGATATTAATTCACAATTTCGAACAACATTCACAAATATGCATCAATAGCATACACAAGTACACAAATTTATCTAGGGGAAACCAATTGGTAAAATTCCCTTAATCTTACTTGCATTAATCAGATCAATAGAGAACGTGTTACAATTGCTTGCTCACTTTGAACTCAACCTATAAGGGAATAATTTGCTACGTATGAGTTCCGCTTCTCAAAATGGTTTCTCTCGTCCTAAGGTTTATGTTACATCACTCAGGAATCTTTCGTTTCTCTGGCATAGGTACGGTGACCCTTTTGTCCAAAGCTGTCGTGGTCTTCTTTTTGGCTAAGGCCCTACTTTCGCACTGCTTGGGTCTTCTGTGTAGGGTTTAAGTTAGATTTCCTACATGGTGAAATACCGAGACTATGCTCGATTTTGGGGTTCCAAATTTAATTATGGCCATCGATCGAACAATGAATGTAATTATACAGTTATAATTTATTGCACTCATGGAGGAATGTTTTTGGTTTTGATTCGTGTTTGGACATTGTAAATCGGTTTATAAAAATTGTATATGAGTTCTTCATATATGTTTATTAGTTTTGATGGTTACAAGAAATTTGAGAGCTTAAGATTGAACAAGATCTTTTCACGTTATATGCATATTGTTAAGATTATATATTGTGCTTAAGCTATTAAAGCTATCACATATACATATCCATTTCCAATCATTAAAGCTATTAGTTCTTCATATAGTGTCTATTTGTTTCCATCCACCACTCATTACACAATAGTGAACAACGACATTCTTCATAAATAATGTTTCCACAGGTTTATCTAACCAAAATGTTTGTAATTAAAACAAATGACTTAGAGTAGATACATCACTAGATGCCCTTGTGGTAATTTCCCTCCAAACCCTGAACCCCAGGGCTTGGAGCACCTCCCAAGCTATACAAATAAACATTTACACCTTGAATGCTCGTTGGTTTTGCTGGTCAATACGTATTGGGCTCTCCCGGATATGGTTTTTCTTAATCTGTATTTTTATCCTATCCTAAGACGATTTGCGGAGCCTTGGGTGATTTTCTAGGGACTCCTGTATCAGATCCATAACATTTTCCATGACAATTTCTGGGTAGACAACCCTTTTACTCACTGTTAACTGCATTTATGCCATGGTATTCTTATAGGTTTATATGTACCGAGAGGGTTTCAGGATTTTAAGTTTCTTCCCCGTCGCGAGCCCAAGGCTATAACACCCTATCCCAAGGTATGCCATCCTTCTGGTATTAATTTGAACAAGCACATGGCTCGCTCCTCCCTTGTCAAATGCTCTTCGGCTTATGGATGTCGTGGACGTGGTAGGAAGTTGGGGCCGAGCCGCGAAGATAGTCAACCCCAACCTCGCCGAGCAAGGAGTAGAGGCTGCAAAAATACCTCATGGCTCATCTGAGATGAAACTCAAGCATTTCAAATTAGTAATTTTTCACAGAATCACCAGTTAATTTCGGGTTGGGACGTAGAGTTGAACTAACATGATGCAAACACAAATATTGATTTGGGTGATTGGCATGATTTTGTTCCCTACCTAGGTCATTCTACAAGAAGGTCTTCAAGTATAAACATATAGTCTATCTTTATTGGTTAATGAATAACATAGTAGCCAAAGCCTTGGCTAACCCTCTTGTTGATTCTTCCAAGACTGATCATGGACTTTCAGAAATTCATAAGGAATTTCAATTTATTCAGTTCCAGTTCCAATTACAGCAACAGAATGGCCGCCTTAGTCGCATTGAGAGACATATTCCATGCCTTCCACAAACATAACTACTCGGTTCAAGCGTGAAGGATCCAGCTCCAGTGGATTTTTCAAATGAATAATAGCATGTTTGGATTAATTTTTTATTTTTAATTTTGTCACATGAAGTATTTGCAGACTATGATTTCCAGTTTTAGTTCTTTAGAATATAGAAGGTTTAAAGATACTCATACATAGATAGATTTTCTAGACAGTCTTAAACTCTTCTGTTTTTTGATAGCCTATAATGTAGTTAGGTGTCCAACAGATCTATATTCCCTATGAGCAGGTTAAGGCCACCTAACCACTTCAATTCTGGTTGTAACCTATCTTTTTTGAAGAAATGGATGGAAAATGTCTTGTCAAGCTTACAAAAAAAATACTATATTTACTTCAATATATATATATACCACATTATGACCCATGAGGTGTAGAATACACTGTGGTGGGGTGTACTGTTAAGGAACTCTATGATGTGAAGGCCATTGGTTCGAAAATACATGGCAAAAAATCTAGCCATGTTAAGGGTTGATGTGGTCTAGGATGAGTGCGATCCCGGGTTGATTTTGACAACTTAGACCCCTGGGTCATATTTTTTTTACAACTTAAACCCCCTAGGTCATAGTTTCTAAAAGAAAAGATTAAATGTGCAATCATCTTGGGACTTGCACAACTTATCAATAAAAAAATATATCATATTATAATATAATTTTTAAATAATAAAAATTATATTTTTGCTTCGATAATTTTCGACTTCATATGTTTTAATTCAAGTTAAAACATATATAAATTATTATTATTATTATTATTATTATCCAATTTTAAGGTCACGACGAAGCAGGTGTATGAGACCCCCTTGTTTTTGGGACAAGGGAGCCACCTCCGCAGGTGTATGAGACCCCCTTGTTTGTGGTACAAGGGACCCACCTTCACATAGCAATTTGACTGCTAAGTCTACAAAGGCATACATACTCTACCCCCCTCCAGTTTTGAACGCGTGACCTCTTAGGAGGAAACACAAGATCTTAACTAATAGGCCCACTCAAGATAATTTCACCTGACAATCAACTATCCTGCTCATCTTAATTTATAAAAGAAAATTTAACAATTTTTTTTTATTAAATTGGATAAAATTAAAGTAAAAAATCATGGGAAAAAACTAATAGATTAAATAAATGTAAAATACAAAATCATTCATGGGGGACACTTTTCTGAAAATATATTTAACATAATAAAATTCGATGACTAAAAATGAATGGTTTAATAGGTTATAGATGCAAGTTATATGGCATAAGCTAACTTATAGACGAAAATTTCTTTTTCATCAAAATCCGGTGGTACAATTTCAAGAACATTTATGATTTTCTATTGTTTAAAACACCATTTTGAATGAATAAATGGATTCAACGACATGAAAACCATGGGACACTTAAATTGTATAGATTAAACAACTTAAACTCAAATTTTTCAATTTATCTACCAGATTTTGGTTAAAATTAATGAGAGAACATGCCCTAAAAAGGACCATTTCATATATAAGTTATTATTTTCGATGCATTTTCATAACTATAAAGGGGTTTTACATAGCCAGAGGATGCATAGGAAGAATATCTGCATTATAGAAAACATTATAAAATGGGAAGGCTAGCAAGAAATAAGTTAAACCCAATAGCTCACAGTCTTACATCAAACTGAGCGATGGAGCGGCTATAAGAAAATTAAAGCACAGTATATAAGCTTAACAATATTCATGTAACATGAAAAGATCTTGTTTGAGCTTAAGCTCTCAAATTTCTTGTAACCATAAAAAATAATAAACATATATGAAGAACTCATATACAACTTTTATAAACTGATTTACAATGTCCAAACACGAATCAAAACCCAAAACATTCCTCCACGAGTGCAAGAAATTATAAGTGTATAATTACATTCATTGTTCGATCGGTGGCCATAATTAAATTTGGAACCCCAGACTCGAGCATAGTCTCGGTATTTCACCATGTAACAAAACTAACTTAAACCTTACACAGAAGACCCAAGCGGTGCGAAAGTAGGGCCTTATCTAGAAAGAAGACCACGACATGTCTGGAAAAAAGGGTCACCGTACTTGTGCCAAAGAAACGAAAGAATTCCTGAGTGATGTAACATAAACCTTGGGACGAGAGAAACCATTTTGAGAAGCGGAACTCATACCTAGTCGAGCTTACAAGAAAGAACACAAGTCAAGAATTAGTGTTTGATAGGTTGAACCAATCCAAAGTGATAGAAAACCACAAGAGTAACTAGAGTTTACCTCTAGAGGCTGAGAGGGAGAAACCCTCACGTCGTTCTATCAATTTGTAGAAAAAATTGAATACTTTGTGACAACCATAAAATTAAAGGTTGGAACCCAAAAGGAACATGGTAGGTATGCAATGTGTACCCCAACGACGAACCGTGAGCATAGTCGAGAGTCGTCACAGCATGAAATAATCCAATTTTGGAAATAAAATCTATGTGAGAACCCATAAAACTTACTGCTAAAAGAAAAAACAAGAAAACAATTCAACAAGTATTTTATGCGAGATTTAGTATACCTGTAACCGTGCAATGGAATAGATATGTTGACCCTGTCTGGAGGGTACCTAGGGAGCATTGTGACATCAAACCACAGTGGAAACCCTCCCTCAAGCCCAGAGGCCGTCACCTTAACCCTAGATATCACTAGTTGCAGAGGGTTGAGCGCCAAAGTTCACCGGAGCAAATGAGCTAGAAAGAATGGGCGAAAGCCAAGTGATTACAGAGGTAAAACCCTAGAATGGAATCTCCACCGTTGATTTACAACATGAGAGCAACATCATGGATCAAACTCGGATCCCCAGGTGAGTCTGACAAGTGTAGGGTGAATGCTTTCACAATCCAGATCTGGAAGATTCATACAGTGGTGCATAGAGCAGCAAGTCTGCTTTCCAACCCAGACATGTACCATAAGATAAGGTGTAGATAATGATAATCCCTTAGATATGAGTGGTACGCTATAAAACAGACAACTCCCATAAGTTCTCAATAAATGTTATACTCTTGCTTCCTATGTAGTAAGTTGAAGGTTTATACCTTCACATATGGATTATATGCAAAATTAAATATGTGATACGTAATCAAAAGTTTTTAATATAGTACTTACCCTTTCCAAGAACAATTTAACATGCATTGTATATATATTTTTGTAAAACCCTTAAAAATGAAAATAGATCTAAATTTACTAAATAACATCTCAAGAATTATATTTTATTTTTGTTTGCTATTACATGTGTCATATTATCTTACCCTTCATTGGCATTAAAATATCGATAAATTATAATGTCCTTGAGATATATAAATTAAATATAAACAATAAAAGTTAATTAATTCTAAAAAGAAATATAAATTATAAAATTTGTACATTGTAATAACCATATATTATAAATCTGCTATATATTTTTTCACATTGAAGTATTATATACAAACCCTACCTAAAATAATTATAAAACAAGTGTAATATGCAACATTGTTGCTTACTACCCACACTCAAAACCCTAGACAAGAGATGCCCCACAAACTAGTGAGCATAAGTCAAGAGATGCCACCATTAGTGGAACCCTTAAAGTTATTTCCATCACATTGTTTTTCATGTAAACATTTGATTATTACTTCTAAACGTTTAAACATAGATGGTGGTATTAGTTGGGTGAGGTACATATTGTGCGCAACTTTGAATATTTTAGTATCTCTATTTAGATATTTTATTATTTATATTCTTGATTGATAACTTATGAAGAATTTTTCAAAAGTATGCAACCTAACCTTCTTCATACTCAATTAATTCATAAAACCTCTTTCATAAGTGAAAATCTGCTATGTTTAGCATTTACTATTCTTTCATATGAGAAGTGATTTAATTTACTTACTATATATGATTGCTTATTTTTCGTTCAAAAATATTTAATCACATTTTTTATATTAATATTTTATAATTTTTTGTTAGGTATTGTGTGTCTTAGGAGCACTCGTAAGCCTATCCTATTACTTGAGTAACCAATATTAAGGAAATTTTGCCTTCAAAATCGCCTGAGATCATAATTGGCTTGAACCACATGAACCCTTAACATGGCTGTATTTTTATCCATAGGGTTCAAACTAGTAACTTTTTCACCATAGACTGTCTTAACTAGATACCTTGGCACTATCTATTCTACACCCATAAACATATAAATGACCATTTTAATTAATTAAATATTCTATTTTTTTTAATATAATAATTTTATATTATACTACTCTATAATTATTTTTATGAAATTATTTTACTATAAAATTATTTTTACATATTACACTTATTTTATATTTGATAAGTTATTTTAAAACTCCATAAAATAAAAAAAGGACTTACATTTTAAATTATTATTATTATTTTTAAATATCTAATTTAATATTTATATTTTTCAAAATTTTAATAAACCTTATTTGAAAGTCATAAAGAGTTTTTTTTACCAAACAAAAATAATATAACCTACTCTCCGCCTATAGATCTCCAAGGATCTCTGCCTTCCGATTGTACGTCAGTGCCTCGAGACTTGAGAGTCATTCGTACTGAACAGTTGGAAGCTTTGGTTTGCATGGCATGGCGCATGACCATGGAGCATGGCATTGATGTGGAGCAAGCATTAATGGGCGAATAGCATAGAAAATTCCTCTAATAATAATTTTATTTAAATAACATGAAAAATTATAACCCGAAGACTAGGAAGTTGGCAGAAATTTACAAAAGATTAAAAATTCAAATTCCTATAATAATAATTTTATTTAAAAATTTAAATTCTTATAATAATATTTTTATTTTCAGATGATTGCTTATTTTACTTGTTTTGAAGTTCTATAAATGAGATATAGCTATGCTTTGTTCTTTTGTAATAACATTCATTTTTAGATGATTGTTTTGAAGTTCTATAAATGAAGTATAGCTATGTTTTGTTCTTTTGTAAAAAATTCATTTTCAGAGATTTGTTTATTTTACATGTTTTGAAGCTTTATAAATAAAATATAGCTATGCTTTATTCTTTTGTAATAACATTCTACTTAGAATCTAGAAACTGATTGGAAAACTTGACCTCTACCTTTTATTTTATAATAAAGTTATTATTTTTAATAAAAATTAAATGTAAATTTAACTAAAATTTAAGTACGTTTTACTTATACTTGCTTGCATCTATTTAAAAGTTTTTTTTTAAATAACATTCCACTTAAAATATAGAAGTTAATTGAAAAATTATATCTTTTCATTTTATTTTATAATAAAATTATTATTTTTATTAATAATTAAATAGTAAAATAAAATTATTATTTTTAATAATAATTAAATATAAATTTTACTAAAATTTGAAAAGAATTCAAAATTCATATAATCATTATATGGCTCTTAAAAAAAGTATATACACCCTCAAACTCTTAACATACAACTTTATTAAAACGTCAAAATTCATATCATCGACTCTTAAAAAAAATTATATGCACCCTCAAACTCTTAGCATAAAACTTTATTAAAACATTGAAGTATGCGCTTGCTCCACAGGATGTTATGCCACGATTAACATCCGTATTCATACATCCATTGTATTTCCGGCTGCGTTCACGGCACGACTCCAGCAACGACAACTCAATCATTGCAAATTGACATCCATATATGGTTGGCAGGGCATGGCTCGTATGGCCATGGGGTATGGCATTAGTACTTAAGCTTCTCACATAGAGCATTAATGGGCCAATAGCCCCGTAAATAAGGCTTTCCCTCATTTCGTATGTATAAATTAATTATAGCGAGTCGAGTGTCTGTATACTTAACACAACGCATTTCTCATGTTAGACTGGGATGTTGGTGGTCGTATGGTAGTTGCCATTCACCCATGGAAACCAATATTTCATATGCTATTCGCCCATTAATGCTGTTAACAGTACCACTAAGCATGACATGTCCATGCCCATGGCATCGATCATCAAGACGGGCTTTCCATGCCATTGCATGACATATCACATATGACGGTTTGACATGCCATATTTATGGTATTCTATGACATGCCAGATATTCCCTGTTGTACGTGAACTATTCAACACGGTAACATTAATGCAAGCCAAGAACATTTGAATTTCGAATTTCAATTTTGTTGCTTTTGTCGCTCATTTGAATTTCAAATTTACCCTCCAACGTCATATGTGTATCGGTGGATTACAGACTCGCACCAGAGCACCACCTTCCTGCGGCCTGTGACCATTCATTTGGAGCTCTTCTGTGGCTCTTCTCAGTGGCCCTCGAGGAGAGAGATGAGTCATGGCTCAGTCAACACGTCGATTTCAGCGGATGTGTTTTGATGGGAGAAGCACTGGGGGCAACCTCTTTCACTAGGCGCTTCTTAGATAAGTCCATCTTGCAGCAGCAGCAGCTCGATTTAGTGGATTCTGGCGCTGCTTTTGCAAGGCCATTTGTTTTCTATTTCAGCTATGGATTACTGGACTCCATGTTCCAGACTGTGTGTTATGGATCATTGGAGCTTTGGCAGATGACTCCCATATTCTGAGCAGATACAGTGGACTCTTCAAAGCAGTGTAGAGTGCGGGACAAGCGGTGGGCTGGGCTATGGACACAAAGAGTGTTTTCTCTACTGAAAGTTGAGATGTTGGTGAGTAACATTACTTTGGGTGAAAATGTACTGCCTAATATCACTAATCCTACTACAGAAAGGCCTACAATTTTATTTGATTTGAATGAAACACCTATATTGGGCCTAGAAATCCAAACGGAGCTTCCACCATGCTTTGATTCTCCTCCAAATATAAATTATTATAATGAAACAAGCATTGATAATGTTCAATCAACCAATGTATGACCAGATAGTGCATTATTTGAAGATGATGAGATGAAACGTGTTAACTCATCAACTCGTGAGAAATTGAGATCCATAATACCTACAAATTTGGAGAAAGCAAATGCATTGAACAGTTTGGTAGATAAAGCATGTCAAGAATACAATAGAATGTTTTTCAATACTATAACTCCATCAAAGATCACTACTAAAAGAAAACATAGTTTCTTGAGCCTAGTAAAAAAGAAAAGGCAATGTGGGCTCAAGTCAAAATCAGGGAAAGATAAACCACATTTTGAAAAGGTTGGACGAGTTCGTTCAAAAAAAAGAAACATGGATGAGCAACTGGAGTTATCTTCTCAACACCAAAGAAGTGTGGGCCACATACCTGAGTTAGTGCAACATTCTATTATAAAGAAAATGGTATGGAAATTTGATGGCATGCATTGTTTTATGTGAAATACGACATATTATCATTTTCGATGCATTTTCATAACTATATGAAATTTTTTATTGTTACAGTCGAGGGACCCACATCACAACGTTCCAGCTTGTTGAATTCAATTATTTGATGAGCATGTTGGTGAAAAAAACTATAGCAGTACTGCTCTAGTCATTAGCATCCCAATTTCCTCCCCGAGGGTGCTTCCTCCTATTGTACAACCAGTGGGGATTTATTGTCACCCACATCGACCACCTTTCTCCATCATAAATTCTCCCATGCCTATAACCACCTCCCCAAACTCTTCCCAATTCCCACCCCTACCATTTATTCATCCACCCTTCTCATTGTTTCAATCATCCACCCTTGACATTCCAATTCCCCCCCCTAGGGTGATCCCTCGCCCTAGGGTGATTCCCACTATCGTACAACCGGTGGGGGTGTATCACCGCCCACACCCACTACCTTTTTCCGATTTCACTTCCACTATGCCTTTATCCATCACCCATGAACCATGCCTATATCCATCAACAACAGCTCCACCATCTATCGAGGAAGGACAATCTTCTCCATTTCCTTAGATCTTCATGGTGAGAATGAGTAGTTGATCAAAATCTTATCATGAATTAACGGCAATTGATTCTATTCATTTTGGATTTTACAACTAATTGGTTATTTAATTTTTGCAGCAATATCAATTTTGAAATGCACTTGGGAGTGTGAAGTGTGGCGAGGGTGACGTATAGACCCAATTTATAAATCAGTCATGATGTCATTTTTCCATTATTTCATTTATGGGCGTGACCTTCCATTATCTATGTTGGGAATACCATGGGCCATGGGCCCATTTTGTAAAAGAGAAAAATGTATAACTAGACCAATTTGGAATACAAGTACAAGAATGTGAACTTGTGTATATGACAATGTCTTCATTTGCTTTTAAATTCATGATGTGGATTTAATGTTATATTCTATCAATGTTACATTGCTGTTGATGAATGTAGTTAGAATGGATTTATTTTGTTTCATTTACAAATTATAAAGTTTGCAAGTTAAATTACTTAAATATATATCTTATTCAATGTTGCATGCATGTAAAACCATATCATACCATGAAACTTTGCTCAGTTATAATAATAGATGTATCATGTACATGAAGAGAGCATATATATGGATTCAAATTTATTTTAATTTTGAATTTATGAAAAGGAAAACTAAAGTTTTAAAGTACAACATACATGCCTTATAATAAAATCTGCAAAAATTGATAAAGTTTTGAGCCTTTACCACTTCAATACTAACATTTAAAGATGAAAACTTTATTGATAAGTGGTGTAGTATTATTTAAGTTTTTTTATTTTTTGGTTAATATATATTTAAACAATTCCTTTATTTATCTATAAATAGGGCACAAAAAATATTTGTGGTATGAATACAAAGAAGTGAGTAAGATTTTTTTGAGATGTGGATTCACCTTAGTGTGGATGGGTTTTTTCCCACATATTTTCGAACAAGTAACTTTACACCAAGAAGTGCCTTAAAATAACACCCTATCACCATCTACTCTAAAAGTTAGCTAAATTATAACTTTAAAAAAAAATTATTATTATCATTATTAATTATAAAAAAAATTAATATATGACAAACATAATAATATATTTTTTGAATTTGTATTTTCGAACAGGTAACTTTTACACCATGAAGTGCCTTAACATAACACCCTGAGATCACCCTAAGCTCCTTTCCACCATTTGGGCCTTCAATTTTTTTTCTAATCTTTGTTGTTCTGTGAACATTTTGGGCAGTTTTTAATTACATACCATGTTTCATAGCATGCTCTACACTGAAATGAAACATTTTCATAGTCGAGCTTTTGGACTCAAACATAATTTTGAATCGTCAAATTAATTTTGGTGGGAAAAGCCTTGTTGAATTCCATCTCCACGCATATTTTAGAATAAGTAGTCTTAAAAAAAATTCAATTTCACGCTACTACAATAAAACTTTCCTAAAGCATTCCTAATAAAGAATAATGATGAAAATTCCAAAGATGTAGAGGAAGATTCAGAAGTCTTACCCAAACTAGAGTTGTGGATATTAAATTTGTTATCGAATCAAAAGTGGCAGTCTAGGGTTGCATGAACAGACCAATACTACCCCAAAACCATGACCCATCTTCACAAATGACCTTCTTGTCCTCGATATTGTCAAAAAGCATAACAAAAAAACCTCGTGCCATATAGAAAGTGTTTAGTTCATCTTTCAAAAGAGGTTTCCAAGTCTCAGAGATCCATTTGTACAGATCTGTCAGCCACGACCAAACCTGTTAAACTTGAATATCAAACCTTGCTCCACAAAATATTTTTCACAATTGAAAGCTTCCTCATCCAAAGCGACATTGAGGGAAGGAACCTCTAAAACCACCAGAAGACTAGAACCATATTTCAGCATGGAACTGTACAAAATCAAAGAAGTTCTTGCTTTATCGGCAACCATGCCTGTAAGAGAAACTATCTTTTTCGTCGGATCATTGAGATTCGCCATTGAACGAACTACAAAAGAGATCTGCAAAATATTCACACGTTAAAGCATAGATTAGGGAAAAACACTAGCAGCCAAAAAGATTTTCAAAGCTCTCTGTGCTTTATAGATGTTTGATTCAATTAAGTTTGTGACATTTTTTGACTAATTTATTTCCCCACAAATAATTTTTATTTTCAACTTTAACTTTTTTTTTCATAAAAATTGAATGTAAAATTAAAATTAAAATATTTTATTCAATTGAATGAAGAAATTTTTGAATAATTTATTTCCCCCAAATATTTTGTATTTTCAACCTCTCTTCATAACATTTAAATACATAATAAAAAATAAAATTCAACTTTGAATAAAAATTCAGATAAAAATGAAAATCTTAAATATTGTATTTTCAACCTCTCTTCATAAGATTTAAATGCATAATAAAAAATAAAATTCAAACTTTGAATAAAAATTCAGATAAAAATGAAAGTCTTAAATAAAGTTATCCTCTATCACTTTATCTAGAATCAACAAAGTAATATCTTAGGGTTGGATCAATGAAAACACAATGTTAAAACTTCATTTAATACTTTAAGCATAATTAATACGCCACTACTATTTTTTAAAGCTATTTTAAATAACTAAAATCACAATTTAAACGAAAATAATATCATTAAATTTTGAAAAAAATATATATTCTATTCAATTCTATTCTATCTGGAAATGCTGAAACAAATTAAAAAAAAAATAAACTACTTATAAAAAATGTATGAATATGAATGCTCCAGACATGCTTGATTCAAATAAATAAATAAAAAGGGTACATCTACAGGTTTGGCGCGCTAAGGAACAATTTGTACAACTACTGTACGTGGAATGACTTAAATTCCGGGTCCGACGCGTTAATGAACTAACTGCCTCATTTGAGAAAGAGAGTACCGACTCCAGAGGGGTATCATTTACCGCATATCATTTACTATTTCTTGTCCCAGATGGCTCACATGACCATGGGGCATGGCATTGGTACGTCTGGAGCATTAATGGGCCTATAACAGTGGAAATAAGGCTTTCTGTGGTTATAGGGCGACCCGCTCGGGCTTATCGCTGTGTATATGCAAGCCGCCTCCGCTGATGACCGTGGAATTGGGTTGTATATATAATGTATATATGAGGCACATGCTGTTAAAAAACTATATGCACTGCGTAAATACCACCCAATGTTTTACGCTAAAAGGGAATCAAACTCTTAAGGCGTGTCGTGTCAAAGTCTTTTATCTGGGAACCTCCATGAGTGGTGCTAGATTTCCCTATCATAAATAGGGTGTATATACAATGTATATATACGTGGAGCGCATTTTTAATTTTCACCATATTTCAAATTACGAGGCCATTATAATAACCAAATTCGTGTACGGATAGTTGCTATGCATATGCAAGACGACTCCACTGATAGACCGTGGAATTGGGCTGTATATACAATGTATATATGAGGTACATCCTATTAAAAACTATATACAGTGTAAATGCCACCCAATGTGTTTCGCTGGAAGGAAATCAAACTCTTGAGACGTGTCATGTAAGTCTTTTATCTGGGAACCTCCATGGGTGGTGCTAAATTTCAGTTTCATAAATAGGGTGTATATACAATGCATATATACATGGAGCGCATTTTTAATTTTCACCATATTTCATATTACACTGCCATTATAATAACCAAATTCGTGTACGGATAGTTGTTGTGTATATGCAAGGCGACTCCACTGATAGACCGTGGAATTGGGCTGTATATACAATGTATATATGAAATACATCCTGTTAAAAACTATATACAGTGTAAATGCCACCCAATGTGTTTCCCTGAAAGGGTATCAAACTCTTGAGACGTGTCACTTAAGTCTTTTATCTGGGAACCTCCATGAGTGGTGCTAAATTTCAGAGATCAGAGATCTTCTTCATGATGCTTTTCTTATAGTTTAGATCAGAGATCTCTAGTGTTGGGCTTTGCCTTCCACCTGGTGATCCATGGATTAGCTTGTTGATCCATGTTTTGTTTAGATCTGATCCATTGTAATGAAATGTTATGTTCAAAAATTTACTGTAGCATTTTACAGCTTTGCAATTTGTTTCTCAGATCTACTCTTGTTTATGCTTGCTTTTGTCAAAATTCCAAGGGGATCTTGAAGAGAAAACTATATAGTTTCCATATCTGAAATAGATCTGATGTTTTCTCCATAGATCTACTCTAGATCTGAGTTGTAACTTCCAACTGCTGAAGCTCCTTAAAAATAACGTTGTTGAGCCAATTTTGCAAGTATACATGTGTTCTAGCTCTCTTTTCTAAAGATTTCTTGCTGTATTGCCTCATACTTTCTACTGTATAGTGAAAGAGTTTCATCATAATGCTGATTTGTTGTTGTATTACTGAAATAAAAACCTCCTTGCTGGTCTCCACTGAATATCTGATAAAACTGCGCAATTCCTGAAGCAGTGTTTGCATTTGGCTGCAGCCTTCCTCTTTGGGTGCTTTTTAGTGGCTTTTTAGCTAGTCTAGTTTTTGGGAGATCTGTTTAATGTATCTAAACTGATTTTTTTTAGATGAAATTCCATATATAAGTCCCACACAGCATAAATAAGAGGAACCAAGCCCTGATCTACATTTCTGTTGCACAATTTTTCTTATATAGTGTTTTCCTTGAGCTCATTGTTGATATTCCTGAAAAAGGGATATTACAATATAGGGGACCTGTTTTTTGTATTATCTACATAAAAATCCATTTAAGGAGAAAGAAATGATGATCAATCCACTTAAAGATAGCCTTTACACTACTATTCATTAGTTTGAGAGAGTGCATCCAACTTTTAACACAAATTACTAGAAACTTTACAAGTCATCAATGCTAGACAATGATGAAGAAGATTTTGTCACACTTGCTCCTAAAGAGTTGGTTGCAGAAATTAATGCAATGCTAAAAGAAGATATAATTCTAGAGTGCAAAGATAAGCTAACAAGCCAAGAACCTTGAAATTTTATAAGATTAAGCTAAAGGCATAGGTTTTGTAAGTTGAAAAGTGGTACACCTTAGAGTAGGTCCAAGTGAAGTTTTATTAACCAAAAGGATAGTTGTTGAAGACCAACAGCTCTCAAGTAGAGAGAATTGATTCATAAAAGAGTTAAACTGACTTAAGTTCGTGATTAGAGGAGTTGCACATGAAAAATTTCCTTCCAAGGATTGTTTAGGCATGGGTGCAAAGACGAATGAGGTGTATGATGAACAATGTAGAGGCAAGCACATTGAGAGTTCATGATTGCAAGTGCACATCATAAAGGAATATGAGCCCTAGACATAAGTGTAATCAGAAATCAAGCATAAGTGTAATCTAAAGTAAAGCACATATGATATTGAGGCATGTGCACCAAAATTGTGTGGATGGATGACTCAACAGACTAAAAGGAAAGCTCAAGCATCACATCTTCATTGTCTATTCATATTTTTGACACATGAATATTATTACATTAATCAAATATAAAGAAACAAGATGTTGAACACCTCTAATGCTTTTGCACTCCCTTACTATGTATTATTATTTATATGCTTTCTTTGAAATTATCAAATTAATATTATTAATAACTTTGAATAGATATATGTTAATCTCTATTAATTTTATACAATCCATATCATTAATATTGAGTGGCCCTAATGGTTAAGAGCATGTGTTTCCTCCTAAGAGGTCACAGGTTCAAAACCAGAGGGGGGTAGAGTATGTATGCCTTTGTAGACTTAGCAGCCAAATCGCTGCGCGGAGGTGGGTCCCTTGTCCCACAAATAAGGGGGTCTCATACACCAATTTGGTGTCTAGCTTGGCCGTGACCTTAAAATTAGATTATTATTATTATTATTATTATTATTATTATTATTTTATAAATTTATTAATAAAGTAAAATTCCAAAATTAATATTCCATTCAAAATTTTTAATCAATAATATATATTGTGTTGTGCTATGAATGTTAGTTTTTGATGGATATGATAGCATCAACCATGTGTTCTAGTATTAGATGATGCTAAGAGGCTAAGGAACATGAGTTCTCCAAAACCTAGAAAAGGTTTCCCGAGATAAGCTTGAGAAACACCTTAATTAAATTAATTTTCCATAATTAAAATCTTTCTTCTAACTTAGGAAAAATGGTAAGTTAAAGTTAATTAATTAAGGATGTCTTAGATTTCTCTAAAGGCTTCTATTGATGAAGTCAAATTAATGTTATTTGTCGATGGAGATTAAATCGTGGCTGTTGAGACTTCAACAATATATTATAAGAGTAGGTCAAAGGGATTGGTGATAACATCAACGTGATCAGTTGTGAGCAAGGGAGTTAGACTCACCCAACTCACACTAGTCAGTGATGGTGCAGTTCAGGCCAGAGAAAGAGCATCAAAGAGATGAGGCAATAGATATTTGGGAAGAGCAAGATTCCAGAGAGATTCCCAATGAATTTATAGTGTTAGAGAGATAGGATAAGGGAGGATGAATTATTTGTAGAGAGAGTTGCTACAATTAGTGCGAATAGCTATAAACCCTAGTGCGAGTTGCTGGAAGAGGGTTTGTTCAGTGGTTGGAGGTCAGATCTAGCTCCAGAAGGCAAAGCGAATTATTTCTATAGGTAAAGGGATGTAATACATCTCAGTTAGAGGCAGATTTGGGGTTGTGCATGTGGATTATGAGCAACAATGTGCATTCCTAGTTTGGCAGTGCGAATTGTCAAGGAGTGTGAGTTGCCGAGACAGGGCCAATTTGAGTTGCACAGGGATATCTTGCATATCCAGTTTATTTATCCAACTAATATTAGTATATTCCCAGAGGTTTTACAGTTGGAAACCAGTTCTAATAATTCTCAAATTGCTGCATAATAAAATAAACCCTCATCTATTGCACCAGTTTTCCCTTTATGGTTTCTTCGGGGACGTCTAGTCCAAAATAGCAATGTCATTTTATTGTGTGTGTGCATCTATTTCTCAGTTCCATATTTTTATTTCTATAACGTGTTTTATTTGGTGAATAATTGTAGTGTGGTTTATTCGATATTTTTCGTTAATAATTTAACAAAAGACAAATAAACTGTTAAGTTAGGAGAATAATAATTATTTGTTGTAGTTAAAGGATTTTTTGACATGGTATTAGAGAAAAGTTGATCATATCAGAGGTTCAAAAGTGAAGGAAGTGAGATTGCGTTGTTTCAGAGGGAGATTTGAGCACAATAATTCCATATCTGCGTAGGACAAGCTAGGAGTGTGAATTGTAGGGAGAAAGAAAATCAATTTCCAGATCTAGAGTGGAGGAAAAGTTTGAATTTGCCTCATATTTGTAGCAGTAGGAAATAGGATTGCTAGAGATAGTTTTTGGTGATTAGATCAATGAATTCACAAAGCGTATCTAGCACATTGATTTTGCACCAAGAGTTTTGTAGTTGCATATCTGCGCAGGGAAGGAAGAGAAAAACACACAAAGAGGGAATTTCCAGAATTTTCTTAGAGGGTTTCCAGTTTTCCAGTAGTCGGGAAGGAGGCCGAAATTTATAGAAGAAGAAAGTCATAGAAGTCTTGCTAGTCCAACCAGTGCAAATTTCAGGGTCAACATTATGTGTGCTAGATTCTATAGAAGGAATTCTAGAAGGTAGAGTGATTTTCCCAAAGGAGAGTCATAGGTAATGCGAGTTCTGGGAAGGAAACTACAGGTAAGTACATAAGTAGATCTACGCATTCCAAGAGGAGTGCGAGTAGAAGGAAGACAACCGCGTTGGTCTGCCGGAAGAAGAAGAAGATTTCCAACATATAAATCTCCAGTTATTTGAGTTTCACAGAGATGCCTGCAACAATACTCAGAGGTCGAGACAAACTTGATGGAACCTCAAACTTTGGAATCTAGAAGGCCAAGATGAAATTCCTATTGGATGAGCACGTTCTGAAGGAGTTCATGACAACAATAATTGTTGAACCGACAGATCCTATCCAGTTTCATGAGTACAAGAAGGATATGGCCAAAGTTAAGAGGATGGTCCTAGACGAGGTTTAAGATTACATCATCCTGCATATTGCAGAGAAGAATACAACAAAGGACATGTGGGATTCCATTGTGAAGTTATACCGGGATCCATATGAGAATCGAAAAATGATTCCCAAGGAGAAGTCGAGAATGACGAAGATGCAAAAGGGTAAAAGTGTTACGTCTCACCTCACCATAATTCAGGGAGTCAGAGATGAACTTGTAGTTGTAGGAGAAAAACCATCAGATAGTGAACTGGTATGGACAACTCTAAACAGGTTTACCAAGGAATGGTAAAATTTCATTTAGCAAAGCTAAGATACCGGATTAGGAATGCATGTGGAGTGACTTCAGTTAGGAGGAGCTAAGGATCAGTCTCACAAATGGTGTTATCAATAGTAGAAGCAAGGGAACGAAGATGGAGAAGGAAGAAGAAAACGTAGCCCTTGCAAGTAAAGGAAAAGCAAAGTAGGGTTCTAGTCAGAGACAAGGCTTGAAAGGAGCTACAATGGCACTAGATCTAGGAGGAGGAGGAGTATGAGACTTTAGTGTGTTAGGTTGGGCAGGGTCGTAGGAGCAACAAGGAGATCTAGATTCTAGACCACAACCAAGGAAGGTTTGATCAATAGATAAAATCTATTTGTTGTGTATTCTTCACATGGATCAGTACCCTCACTACGGGAGCCCATAATAGTAAGGTAGCAGGAGGAACAATCGTGATACAAGATGTACACGAGTTCATTGTCAGTTGGGCGCAGTCAGATACTCAAGAGATAGTTACAGAGCCAGAACCAGGCGCTATCATAAACTTGAGAGACAATTGTAGATCCAAAACTAGGTGTAGTCAGTTACTTGAGAGACAATACAAATCTAGTTGGGTGCAATCAAACAATCGAGAGACAATTGCAGAGCGAGTTGTAGTGGCATAGGTAATACGAATTGACGAGTTGCAGAAAGTAAGGAGCAATTCCAACAAAAGAGATTTCCCAGTTATTCAGTGGGAGATAGAGACCTAGAGGGAGTCTAGCTTTAGAGGGAGAAACCCTATGGAAGCTTGATATTTAGGATCTGAGATGGTTAATACACACAATTGAAGTGGTAGCAACAACACAGGGGTACCAACAGTGTGGGATCAAAGGTTGATTCAGCGACAGGGATAACATATGAATCAAAGTATGTGTAGTAGCATGATGGACGTTGTTTTCCAGGTTAATTTATTCACAGTGATTTCCAATGACATGGAGTCATAGCAGTTGTGATGTGAAGAAAATAGATATAACAAATGGCAGACGTCAACAACGTGAGATAGTCCAACTATATGTTGTTCATCATATGGCCTGAGTGCAAAACACCTTCCTCGCTAAGAGGGAGTGTTACTTTTTTATTGATATGATAACATCAAACATGTGTTCTAGTCTCAGATGATGCTAAGAGGCTAAGGAACATGAGAACTCCAAAACCTAGAAAGGGCTTTGCGAGATAAGATTGGGAAACACCTTAATTAAATTAATTTGTCATAATTAAAATATTTTTGAAGTCTAACTTAGGAAAAGTGGTAAATTAAAGTTAATTAATTAAGGATGTTCGAGATTTCTCTAGAGACTTCTATTGATGAATTCAAATTGATCTCAGTGGTTGATGGAGATTAAATCATGGCCATTGAGACTTCAACAAGAGATTATAAGAGCAAGTTGAAGGGCTTGGGGATAACATCAATTTGATTAGTTGTGATCAAGGCAATTCCACTCACCCAATTCGCAATATTCAGTGAAGGCGCAGTTCAAGCCAGGGAAAGAGCATCAGAGAGAGGATGCAATAGAGATTTGGGAAGAGCATGATTATGGAGAGATTCCCAGTGATTTTCTAGTGTTGGGGAGACAAGAGGAGGAGGCCAAATTATTTGCAGAGAGGGCTGCTACAACTAGTGCAAATAGCTAGAAACCCCAGTGCAAGTTGCCAAAAGAGGGTTTGTTTAGTTGCTGGAGGCCAGATCTATCTCCATAAGGCAAAGCGAATTCTTTCTAGAGGTAGATGGAGGCAGGATGTCTCGGTTAGAGGTAAATTCAGGGCTGTGCGTGTGGATTATGAGCAATAGTTCGCATACCCAGTTTGATAGTGCGAATTGCTAAGGAGTGTGAGTTGTCAGGACAAGGCCACTTTGAGTTGTAGAGGGATATCTTGCATCTCCAGTTTATTTAGTTAGTTGAGATCAATATATAGTTGGAGGTTTTCCAGTTGGTAACCAGTTGTTACAATTCTCAAATTGCTGCATAATAAAATAAACCCTCATATGTTGCGTCACTTTCCCCTTCGAGGTTTTTCTAGGGATGTTTAGTCCAAAATAACGTGTCATTTTATTGTGTGTGTGTGCATCTATTTCTCAGTTCCATATTTTTTTTTCCACAACGTGTTTTATTTTGGTGAAGGATTACAATGTGGTTTATTCGTTTTTTGTTGTTAATAATTTAACATTAAAAAAATAAACTGTTAAGTTAGGAGAATAACACTCAATTGCTAAAATTCAAAGATTTTTTCACAATGAAGTCATTTATATCTATCTATTTCTGCGCTAATTTTATTTCCTTCTTAAAACTATATGCCCCTAAAAGCCAATTAGAATTTTGCAACTTCCATTAGGCACATTATTTCAAATCAACTTTACAATATTACATGGGATCAAAACTTTTTAACTTCATAGATATTTAAAAACAACCCTAATTTTAAAAAGTGACCCCTAGTCTAGGATCCATTATCTCCATTCGTTGCAATTTATATTCACATATAAGGACAAAAGTGAACAATTTTACAATATAAATATAAAAGACATATACTTGGTAAAATCAAACAAAGCCCACTAGCATTTGAAGAAAGAGTGAGAAGAACCAGGCTTCATCCATGGACAATTCTTCCATAAATGTATCTCCATCTAGAGACCCCACTAGAAAGTCTATTACCATCCAAAAACCAAATTAGAAGGTATGGACAATAACGCAAATAGATAGGGACAAGGCACCACAATGACAATATTTGTCTAACTATAATGATCCATGTCTTATCTATCTACCCTATATTTGTGTTTCCTTCCCTAGGAAACATGCCCTTTGGAACTATCCCATCGAGCATTCCCACAATGGAAGTCCACATAAATTATTAAATTCAAGAATGTGGGAGCATCCAATCCAATCTAACATTCCCGCATTAGGAGTTCACATAAATTATTAAAATCAAGAATGGTGGCTCTAGAACTATGAACCAAGGTAGGCATAAATTCATTATTCAAAGAATATCATTATTACTTGTGAGATTTAAAATTATTTAAAAAACATTATTGACCTATCATTTTCAGATGTGGTTACGATTCCAAGAAATTACCTTCCCGATTTGACATTTTTTACAGCTCCCGATTTCCTCATTAACTCCGACTTCGTACTGCACGTTCTTTTTTCCCTGTGGTTAAAGGGCGGCCCGCTCGGGCTTATCGCTGTGTATATGCAAGCCGCCTCCGCCGATGACTGTGGAATTGGGCTGTATATACAATGTATATATAAGGCACACGCTGTTAAAAAACTATATGCACTGTGTAAATACCACCCAATGTTTTACGCTGAAAGGGAATCAAATTCTTAAGGCGTGTCGTGTCGAAGTCTTTTATCTGGGAACCTCCATGAGTGGTGCTAGATTTCCCTATCATAAATAGGGTGTATATACAATGTATATATACGTGGAGCGCATTTTTAATTTTCACCATATTTCAAATTACGAGGCCATTATAATAACCAAATTCGTGTACGGATAGTCGCTGTGCATATGCAAGACGACTCCACTGATAGACCGTGGAATTGGGCTGTATATACAATTTATATATGAGGTACATCCTGTTAAAAAACTATATACAGTGTAAATGCCACCCAATGTGTTTCGCTGAAAGGAAATCAAACTTTTGAGACGTGTCATGTAAGTCTTTTGTCTGGGAACCTCCATGAGTGGTGCTAAATTTCAGTATCATAAATCGGGTGTATATACAATGCATATATACATGGAGCGCATTTTTAATTTTCACCATATTTCATATTACACTGCCATTATAATAACCAAATTCGTGTACGGATAGTTGCTGTGTATATGCAAGGCCACTCCACTGATAGACCGTGGAATTGGGCTGTATATACAATGTATATATGAAATACATCCTGTTAAAAACTATATACAGTGTAAATGCCACCCAATGTGTTTCCCTGAAAGGGTATCAAACTCTTGAGACGTGTCACTAGTGCATTCACTGCATCCACCCAAATAGCAACCAACAGGGCCAACACATGCAACATCGCCACTTCCACCTAGTTGTCAGAAACTTCAGCAATTTCAAGCGGAAGGTACAAACCATTTAGGCCCCAGCTACGGTGCACATTAAATAGCAGTTCTGCCATGTTGCAGCGGCCGAATATGGAGAAATGATTTGAAATAAGTCATGATTACTGCTCCATATTCTATACACACTCACCCCAGTGACGTTCAGCTGGACTTCACAGTGTAAATGCCACCCAATGTGTTTCCCTGATAGGGTATCAAACTCTTGAGACGTGTCACTTAAGTCTTTTATCTGGGAACCTCCACGAGTGGTGCTAAATTTCAGTATCAGAATTGGGTGTATATACAATGTATATATACATGGAGCGCATTCTTATTCTTCACAAAATTTCAAATTACGCCACCATTATAATAAACAAATTACGGCACAACCAGCTTCAGAACCTTAAACCCATTGCATTCGCACAAATATCAGCCAACACAAATGCAACATCCTCTCAGCAATTGACGGCAAAACCTTATGCTCAGTGCATTCACTGCATCCACCCAAATAGCAACCAACAGGGCCAACACATGCAACATCGCCACTTCCACCTAGTTGTCAGAAACTTCAGCAATTTCAAGCGGAAGGTACAAACCATTTAGGCCCCAGCTACGGTGCACATTAAATAGCAGTTCTGCCATGTTGCAGCGGCCGAATATGGAGAAATGATTTGAAAGAAAGAAAGAAAGAAAGAATTTTTAATGTCCGCGAGGCTAAAAATAGCCTATGGGACAGATTGCTTCTCTATCTGAAATAAGTCATGATTACTGCTCCATATTCTATACACACTCACCCCAGTGACGTTCAGCTGGACTTCTATTAATGACCCTGGGTTCCTGCTGTTGCTTTCCGTTAAGCTAACAATAGAAGCTGACGTGGGAGAACATACGTGGGCACACACTATCTGAGGCCTGGTTCTCCTCCATATCTAACTTAACTGGAAGTCTTAGAGCAATAAATGCAGGCCACGTTGAGGAGCATACTCCTATCGTCCAACCCAAATTGTTCAAAGACGTTATAACTTATAACACTGAACCACATTTGTGCCCACTCCCATGCATGCCCTTATTATTTTTAAGGCCTGCCCTTGGTTCACATATTATGTGGGTATGATGCAGAGTCAATGTTTTTTTTGTTTTTGCTGAAAACCATGTTGACTATGGAGATTATAAGGAAGATTGACGACCGTAGCTGACATTTTGGGCTTAAGTTAACAAACCAAACCAGACTGTTGGTACCCACAAGTGCAACCAATAGTTTTGTCTGAATGCCTGCCTGCCCTCTGTGGGCAGGTTAGGCAGGTTCATAGCAAATAATGCACCTTGAAATCCCACCCTTAGTCCCGGCCTTGGTGGTTGTTCTTCTCGTTACTCTTATGGCGTTCATGAAGTGGAACTCCACAGAAGCCAGGAAGGCCGAGATGAGGAAGTTGTTATTAGTGGCAGAAGAAGAAGCCCACAGACTTGAAGCTGAGCAAAGGGATTATGGTGTTGCATTCGACAGACAAAGGCTTAACCAGTGTGCTGTTTGTTTCAGTACCACCACTAGAAGGTGTTCCAAGTGCAAGGCTGTGAAATATTGGTTAGCCGTTTTTTAAACTCTTTCAACCTGCTTTCATAATTGCAGATTCAGTTTATGTTGCATCTAGTTGGGTTCCTATAACAGCTCAGAATGTGCATGTGTGATGTTGATTTTTTCTGAAATCCACAAGAAACAGGTTATTTCTGAAATACCCATATACAGTGAACTCAGTCGAGTCCTGAGCATATGTAGGTACTTGCAGAGCCTTAGTTCATTTCCGTAATGAACACAATCTACCGTTTCAGTCCTCATGCTTTGTGAAAGCAAAGTCTTGTGCACAATTCGAGCGTTTGAAAAAAAGAAGCTAAACATATATTTTGGTTTTTACTGTTAATGACCAATAGCGGTGACTGGTTGGCAAAACTTGGCACAGACATTGGGTGAGAGATGCCATAGCAGCACTCAGCCCACTCAGCCCAGGGATTGACCCTAAAACCTTTTATATAAACTTAAGCACTCAGCCACTCTAGCTAGTTCACCAAGGTACTTCCCTTCATTTGGAGGGTAGTAAGTTTATGGTGCACCAAATTCTTCAGGGTACAAGACCAGATCAATAGTCAACAGTGAAGCTGGGAGGATAACAATTTTTCAATCAAACTAGACCAATTGGCTTCTCTAGTTTATATTAACGAACTTTTGAAAAGTGTATGATTTTTTTTAGCCATAAGACTGGGTGGAGCTAGTACAAAGAGCGAGCAAGCCGATATTAACTGTAAATTGTGACTTGGCAAGGGTTAGATGTCTAGAGATACTATGTCTCACTCCAGAGAAAGCCTACCCCTCTAGCTACATCACAATAGGCCAATATTAGTTTATTGCCATGCCATAAAACCAAATGGAGCTAGTACAAATACCCAGCAAGCCAATATTAACAGTAAATTGTGACTTGGCAAGGGTTAGATGTCCAGAGATACTAGGTCCCACTCCAGAGAAAGCCTACCCCTCTAGCTGCATCACAATAGGCCAATATTAACTTATTGCCATGTACAAATTTTATCTCTCTGGTTTTGAAACTATTAAGCTAATATTAATTTATCTGCATATACAAACTATACTCCTGATTTTGAAAATATTGATAAATATTTTTAATAAATTGTAATTATTTAGAGATTTGTCTTCCAGATCCATCACATAAAACTTTTAAATGTGGTTCATATTATTGTCTTGAAGATGAACCACATTTGCTGGTTTGAAAGACGTCAACAATTTAAAATTTTTATGTAATGGATACCTAAGACAGATCTCTAGAGTCTAAATTACTCTACTCACAAAAACCTCCATTCAAATAAATTATAATTACTTCATTGTTTGACAAATGTCCCCGTATTCTCAAGATGGGTACACCTCTGCAAACTTGGGCGGGCCCTCATTGGAGGTCTTGGGCTTGAGGGTCTGCATTCGTCATCGGTTATTGTTATGTCGCACACAATATTAATTGATGACGTCTTTGGAAGGAATGTTTAATGAATTTTTTCTAAGATTCTAGAGAATTGTCTATCCGTGTTCGCATTGTTCTTCATATGGATTGGACGTGCTTTTGAAATTCTTTCCACTGCATTTTTTGTTTTACCTTTTCTTGTTAGATCTGAGACTTTTGTGATCCATAATGTAGATAAATGTCTTTTGGATTAATCCTAATGATGTGATTAAGACCTAATGCTAATGATGTGATTAATCCGAAAGACATTTATTTACCTTTTCTTTTCAATGTTAATGGTGGTTTAACGTTAATATTTTTGATAATTTTTATATCCAAGAGTATTTGGTTATAAACAGCTGAATTGAAAGAAGTGGCAGATATTAAGATTGATGATTTATTGAGAGTGATTACCAATGTTGACACTTCATTCGTACAAGTTTGAGTAAGGTTGTTGTTTTTTTTTAATGTTGTTTTGCAGAAGAAAGTGTTGCAGGGTAGTTTATTCTCTTCTATTCAAGTTACAAATTATGTTTTGTGAAAAATTGGATAAAAAATTATAATCTATATTGGTCAATGCTAAATTAATAGTGGTCAATAGACAAATAGAATCTTATAATCTTGCTTCGGCAAGAATTAATAAAATGGGAAGTGAAGTGGATAAATTAATTGTTTGCTGAGACACAAGGACTTGCATAAACTTTGGTGGGTAGTAACCACTAGTAAGTCTACACATTTACAGTTTTACTCCTACAGAAGCCTCGAGGAAAATACAAATAATGCAGGTAGTCTCACTCCGACCAGGTTTGTTGACTACCGCGATTAGCGTATGGCAAAGAAACAAAAATACCACTGGAGATACAATCCACAACTTAGGAGGTCAAGAGCACCAAAAAACACATAAAACAAGTAAAACACCTGTAACCATGCTAGTCATCTAAAGTAATGGAAGCTGGGTTGTCTGGAGTTGTCCCTAGAGGAGGAGGACGGAAGGAACATTGGACGTGTTCTTCGAACTGGGCCAGCCAAGACTCCAACTTCTCCACCTTTTCGGAGATCAGATTTTGGCCTTGCCATACCACCATGACGTGCTGTCGGACATGGCACTGGAAGTAATGCATTTTGTTCAATGTGGCAATAAGCTATGCATGCTCTTCCTGTCGCGTCCGCTTTGAGGTTTCCAGGTGTTCTAGAATCAACTAAATCAAATCCCGACAGTTTTCCGAACAACATTGATGTTCTTGTCTCTGTCCGTGCCCCGAATGACTCGCCTTCCCCTGTCTACCCGTGCCCTTGTCACATCGCACCACCCTTCTGTTGAGTCCGCGAGGTGCGATCCCCACGGCTTGCCACCACAACCACGACCACTACGAGCCCCACAAACTGCCCGACCCGAATGACCAGCGTTTCTACCGCCCTGGCCAGAGCTAGTGGTCGCCACTGCCACATGCAAAGGAGACTCCTAACCCTCCTGTCCATCTGAATTGGGCTTTGACTGGGAAGAAGAACGGGTAATACAAGGCATCAGACGCATTATGACAAAATCGACATCGCTGAGAAGGGATGGAGCGAACCAACGGAATATTACATAGATTACAACTTCAACAGCAGAGAATCGCCCCACCCACGCCGACAGGGCCACAGACAACCAACCCAGGAGAAGTGCAGGGAACCACGATTTCCAACTGACACCAGGGAACTGGACCCGCAATTCGCCGTCCTCGACCCTTTTTAAGACAACCACTGACCAGACCACCCGAACTTCCACACACCCTCGCCACAGAAGTCGCCTAACCTTCTAGAGCCCCGAGGAAGAACTGTTGAGGATGGCAAGCCAATTTCCACCCAGACGCAGAGGAGAACCCACCCACCCACAAGAGGAACTTCAAATGGGTTTCAGAATTGGAGGCCCAAATCCTCTCCTGCTCGAGAAAACCAAATTCCACGCGCTAGAAAGGAAATTAACCAACTTACTGACCTAGAAGCCGGGAAGGAACGTCAGCAACGTAGTCACCACCTTTCCAAGACAAGGTGCCCTCTACACTGCCTGCTCCCATGCTCAGAACTCAAGCTGTGCTCCCCAAAATGATACCTTGCCCAGACTACCTGGTAGAAATCCACACCACCCTCCATAAACCTTCGACGATCACCTCCTCCCGCTCGCTTCGAGGTTAATGGAGATTTTGCACAAACAACAATAACGCCTCCCATACACAAGATGCTGTGAGAGGACGGGGAGGTCGGTCCTCGCACCAATGGCCATGTGTCATTCATTAATGCCCACGCGTAACTTCGTTTGCCCAGTTAGTCACCCCCATCGGGGATCCAGGTAAGTATATTTATTTAGATCTTATTCCTATCAATTTTTTATGCAAAGACTTGCTTAAATTATGGTGGGAAGTAACTAATGGTAAATACATTATTTACTTGAGTGAGCTACTTTCAAGGATTTTATGTTTGGATGGTTTTTCTACAAAGCTTAATAATAAAAAGTCACTACACAAATATCTAAATATAATGCATAAATATTGCAACCATATCCATAAATTATGACATAAAATATGCGAGGCAGTTGTCCATATGACATTTTATTGTGCAAAGACTGCAATACGACTTTCAAGTGATAGTCCAATCAAATTTGAAAAATGGACAAATAAATATTTATTTCTCAAAATTAAACATTATAAATAGTATAAATGTTAAATTAATAGCCATCTACAGGAAATGTATTGCTATGTATTGCTAGTATCCCTAAAATCCTGCCTTCGCAAGCACAAATAAAGTTTACAATAACTTAATGACTTTATTTATTACATCTTGTCTTCGTATGGATCTGACAGGTGCATTTGAAATTCTTTCCTCTTAGTGGTTTGTCTGTCTTACTTTTCAATGTGACTGGTAATTGAATGTTAGTATTTTTGATATATATATATATATATATTGTTTATTCCATCATGATTTGGTTATGAACGACTGAAAAGAAAGAAGCTACTGATATATGCAAATGTGTAATAAACACGATCATCTTCGCCACTTTATTAATACAAGTTTCAGGAAGGGTGGTGTTCTTTTATAAAGGGTCCATTTATCACAAGTAGGATTTTTTATCACATTTGGTTATATTTCTTTCTTTTTAGTCAGTAAAAGTAGACATGACCATTAGAAAGGCAAATATTGTCGATAAACACCATAATCAACAAACCAAGAGGATGATTTGAATTCAAATGTTGCCTACCTTTGCTAAAATTTTCAATTCATGGTTAAGCAGACCTGCATTCTTAAATAAACCTTAGATAACTGTAAACTGAAAAAATTTCAAAATTGCAAGGAATGCTAGATCTACCAATGCATCACATCGAAAATTGTGGCAGCATGTTAATATTATATCAATCAATCACATCTCCATGTAACAAAAATTACAATAGAATATAGCGTATAGACAAAATGACATAAGTTTTTTCCCAAAAATAGTGTTTTGTTGTATGTCTCCTTTATAGTCTAGGAGAACTAGGGTTATAGTGCATGTCCCCTAGGTTAATGCAACCAAATCCCTAACCCTCGTTACCTAGAGAAGATAAGATAATTGAATTAATGTCCAACCACAAAGGTAGGTCAATGGGATTGCTACATACAATGATGTCAACACAGAGTGGGAGCACTAAGGCAACTCCTATAAAAAGCAAGATGCATAAAGGAAAGAATGAAACTACTCTAGATCCTAGGAAGCAACTTCAAAGATGAAGGTATAGTCTATGGTAGAGATGTACAAGCCTACAAGATGAGTGGATCTATGAATGATGATACAATTGGTACAATCCTATCCTAGTTTGCTAAAATCATCTCTCCTAACATTTGAGGCTGAATGGGGAAAGCTCAAAACAAATCCTTGTCCAAAGGAAAGACTAGAAGAGGAACTGGACTACATACTATGCTACTTCTTGGAAGAGTGATCCGGTCACTATGGCTTGGAAGATTTTGTCTTATTGTTGGTTTGGTTGTTGGTATGGGACTTGGACTGGCAATGCCTCTGGGGTCTCAAGAAAGTGGAAATGGATCTTCGGGTTTGCACTAAATATGGGGTTGGGGATGAGATTTCTATCCATCAACCACTTGGTGCCATTAGTAGGTGGGAGTATTGCAAAAAAGGAAGTGATCTCTTGGGTAAGAGTTGGCCCAAGATGCAGATGTCGCTAGAGGATGTGAGAGTGGAGATAGAGGGTCTTCTGTATGTATGAGGCCGAGTATCTCTAGTCAGGGTACTTGAAGAAACTTGCTAGAGTCTGGAGCTCTTTGGAAAGACATTGGTACCATCTACAAATCTTGTAGTAAACTGAACAATGGAAGATGAAGTGCTCCTCAATTTCAATTCCTCGAAGATGGCACATTTGGCAAATCTTGTTTGACTGGTCAATTTGATGGTCTATCTTAACCTAAAGTCTATGTGAGCCCACCTTGAACTAGCTTAGGGGGATATGAATAGTGTGCATCTAGTGGTGAAGTTTATAAAGTGGTTGAACAATGAATCTGTCTCTTATATCCATGAAATGCTCAGTGTAGAAGACCATCTTTGCACATAACTCACCTTGAGGGTTTATCCAAGTGACCTGCACAAACTACTTATAAATATCATCTTTGATGATCTTGTTCATTTCTTGTTTGATAGGTGAGAGGTGGCCAATCACTTTAATGGAGTATTTTAACAGAGGGAGTCAATCCATTGTAATACTAATAGACTCTAAAAGGTTTGAGACCCTCAACATACTAGCAACAAGTACAACTTGGAGGATTGGTAGAGGCAATGGCCTCTGATGAGTAGTAGGCCAAGTAGGGATATCGTTTGTGCTCTTTCATCAAATTAGTGAAACTTTGAATGTGGTGTGGGAGTGAGATAAGGTTGAACAGTATCCCAAGTTAAAAGGGTCGAACACCAAACTCTGCAAGGATGCTGAACTAAGGGATTGACTTCTTTCATCTAATGATGTGGCGAAGGAGGATTTGAATTCTTTCTACTAAGGAACAATTAGACTCTAGTAAATAAGGCCCCCAAACCTTTGAGCCATAGAAAACTATAGGCCAGATAAGGGTGTTAAAAGGGTTGAACACCAAACTTTGCAAGGATGCTGAACTAAGGGATTGCGTGCTTGCGTCTAATGATGTGGCAAAGGAGGATTGAACTCTTTTTGCTAAGGCACAATTATAATCTATTAAACAAGGCCCCCAAACCTCTGAGCCATAGAAAAATATGGGCCAGGTAAGGGTGTCCATGGGAGACATCTTGGATGATATGTATTAAAATGGTTTTGGAAACAATATCTCTTTAGAAAGGCTAAGGATTCATAGCCTTTGTTAACTCGGGGCTGAAGTGCATGTTGTAGACTAAAGCAAGGTCTTATGTGCTCTACCCCCAAATTGGTATAGGTTTGGTGCTCTCAATATCCACCCCTCTATAAAAGAAATGATGATTGAAGAGGGTCTTCGTCAATCCGTTGACGATCATGACCTTCGTTTTAACTTTTATCCAAGTTGATTGTCAATTGACGAAGGTCAAAGAAAAGGGCTAAGGCATCAAGTTGTCTTTGCAAACCCTCTAGAGATGATGGCAAGAGGATGACATCATGAACCAAAAGCAATATAGATAACATGACCTATTGGAAAAGGCAACAATCTCTGTCAAAGATCTGCTCATGTAGGAAATACTCTTGCTTGCTGAAGTAGATCCCAAATAATGTGGGAGACAAGGGGCATCCTTGTTTGACTGCAATGGTACTTTTGATAAAATTTGGTAACCCATATGCTATGCGAATATGACGAAGGACTGACTTGCATAGGTGCATAATGGTAGTCTTTAAACATTTGGAACAATGTCTCGTAGGGGGCAGAGTCAAACATTGTTTGAAAATCCACAAAGTAGCAATGAACTTTCGATTAGCGATGCCATGCCTCTTCAATGATGGCCCTGAGTGTTAGGGTGTGATTAATAGGTTGGTGTGCAGGTTGGATTCCAGCCTATCTTCTAGGTCTAAGTTGTCTTTGTCCAAGCTCCCAAAGAGCTTCAAATGGAGGGTTGTAGCATACAAATTTTGAGAATGTGTCGTCAACCATGATTGTCTTGTACTTATTGGGATCTGAGATAGAGCCTTGTATGTGCATTAGGTGGATAGTGTGATGCATCCAAGACCGTGGAAAACCTGTACAGATCACATGGTTGAACAAATAGACGAAGTGACTATCCATAGTGTGAATACCTTGTTTGAGTAAGTTTCTTAGGATATTATGCCCACTAGAGAAGGAAAACAACATGCATGAATGCACCTTCCCATCCTGGAAAAAAAACCTTATCCGAAATTTGGAAAAAATCTCTATCCATGTGCATTCCAAATTAAAAAATAATTAATCACTACTTCTAATTTTAGAAAAACATGCTAAAAGTGAAGACTTTCTAAAGGTGGTGCCTCTACCATGCTCTACATAACTACACCCTCCTTTTTAATTCACTTCCAAGTCACATCCATCATTGCTATGCATGGGGAACAAGGTGAATGAGGATCTGCTGTAAAAGCTATACTGTTGTTGTGGGAGAACTATAACCAAGGCAATAGGTAAAATTATAACACTCCCTCTTTGTGGGGAATGTGGTTTCCATCAAGCTTTGTCTCCACATCTAGAAGTTCCTTTCGCTAAGGACTTGGTTAGAGTGTTTGCCACTTGTGAATATGAAGTAACATACTAAAAAAACATTGCTCCCTTTTGGACATTATCTTTGAGGAAGTGGTTTCATATATCTATGTGCTTGGAGCAATTGTGAAATATTAGATTCCTAGAGAGTCCGATACAACTTTGTTTGTCATAAGATACCATAGTAGGATCTAACATTTAATTGGCCAACTCTACTATCAACTTGTGGCTTCACAACTAGTGAGTTGTTTTCCATATACTAACTTTGTTGAATTGAGTACAATTGTCCCCTTCTTTCTTCTGAATCAAGATATCACACCTGATCCTAAGCTGAAACAAACACTGGAAGTGCTCTCCTAGCACTTAGATCTGCTACCCAATCACAATCAAGAAAGCCTTGCAATGTCAACTCACTATCTCCCATATACCTTTAACCCATAATGAACTATGCCCTTCAAGTATCGTGGTACATGCTTTGTAGCAATTCAATGATTCTGCCCAAGTTTAACCATGAAATAGCTTAATTCATTGCAAAATATATATCAAGCCTTGTATTCACTAGATACACAAGGGAATTGATCAACTTCCTATACAAAGAAGGATATACTAAATTTGAATCTAAATCGGGATATAAATTCAAATTTGTAACCATAGGAATGACTAAGGGTTATAGTCCAGTCTCTGAAATCTCTTTGAAATCTCCATTTTGTACTTCCCTTGTCTAAGGAAGACCTCACCTCTACATTGTCAAACCTTCCAACCTAGAAAGTGATGCATAAGGATGATTCCCTTCATATCAATTCTACTGGCTAGTTTTTTCTTGGACCATGCAACGAGTTTCTTAGAACTACTTGCAAGGATAAGATCATCTACACAAAGGACCAAAACATGCATGTTAGATTTATCAAACAAATAAGAAGTATTGTATCCCGAATGAAATGTTGACTAGGCTCGAATTCAACAAGTACTTAACAATCCTTGAGTACCACGCACATGGTGCCTTCTTTTAGCCTGCAAAGGGCCTTCTTCACTTGCACACATGGGTATCTTTTCCATGCACCTTAAAACCCTGTGGATGATTAATGTACACTTCCTCTTCAATCATAACATTTGTAAAAGTAGGTTTTGTAACCATTTAGTATAAATATCAATAAAATAGTAATGCATGAGACATAACGGTTTTGATGGAAGTATACATGGCAATTGGAGTAAGAATATCCTCAAACTCTCTGTTAATTCAAAGTTCAAACTTTTATCAACCCTAATTAATTTCACTCATAACAATACCTACAAAAATAATTAATGGCTAAATTTGCAATGGAAATAAGTGAGAAGAAACCGAATTCGTCCTTCCCCCCCACTTGTCCCGAATCCATCGAATCAGACACAATTTGTACGGATTCGTGTCCGACAGATCGTGTCCGTATAGGACATGTCGTGTCTCGATTGTGTCCAATACGGATATGATCGTGTCTCGATCCGCCAAACATGACCGATGGAGAAAAGCGTCTGACGGGTTTTAAAAGTCCGATTTTGCTTCATTTAATTCACTTTGTGTTTACTTTGAGTGAAGAGAGGAGCAAGGAGCAATGTTGACTTGGCATTGGCCAACTTGGATCTCAATGAGCCAGTGCTAGAGCCTGTCACATTTGATGATGGTGATACTGTAGAGGGGTCATCCTCCACACCAACAGATGCAGAGATCACATTGGATACAGAGGAGGAGGATGCAACAAAGGAGAGCAGTGGTGACCATGATGACGAGGATAATGATGCTGATTATGATGACGAGGATTGATGACTCATGACTCATGAGCTACCTACTGCCTTGAGGCTTGTAGACTTGTAGTTGTTTTGTATGTACTATTTCTATATGGCATTGTACTACCTATGTAACACATTTTGATTTTGATGACTTAATGAGAAAACTACGATATCTTGCCTTTCTCCTATTGGATCATTGATGAATATGTCACAATTATATTTGTAATATCAATATGTACGCATAATGTATTAAATTATTAATGTTACTTTGTATGATTGTATGATGTATCTTTATAAAAATTACATCCAGATGAAGATCTATGTTTGAATCAATGAATTTGTATGATTTTTTTGTAAGAAATATCTAATTTAATATATATATATATATATATATATATATATATATTTTAATAAAATAATATATAATGTTTCTAGATGTGTCTTGTTCCAGGGGGTCACCGTGTCCGTGTCTGACACTCGAATATGCGTGTCCTTCGTGTCCTGTGTCCCCGTGTCAAGTGACTCAGGTAATAATTGATACGTGGTCGATTTTCCTCTAGAGAGTTCTAGTAAAGTTTCTAAGTGAACTTAGCCATCGATTATATCATTCGAGATCTAGATCTTGGCTGTTGATTTCTTAATGGGAGATTATAAATGAATTCGATGGGCAGTCTTGGAGATCATTCATTGTAGTGAAGAGAGCACAATGATAACATGGGGTTTGACACTAGCAAGGGTTTCAACATCAATTGAAGCAATTAATGTTTCCAGAGTTTTCTTTCATTAGTATTCTTCCATTTTTTGAGATCTGGAGGAGGAATTCTCCCAGCATTTTTCTACAGATAGGGAGGTCGAGTTATTGAAGCCATGAGGGTTCCAGGAGAGGCCGATTTTTCTTTAAGAGAGGCTGGGATTGCTAGGAGGAGGCCGTATAGATTGCAAGAAGGGTCGTATGAGTTGCCGACATAGTCGAGAGGCTAATTCCCTCTAGGCCGTATTTTCCAGAAGAGGTTGTGTCAGGTTGCAGAGGGAGGCCGTGAGCTTTCCAGTGGTCAAATCGAATTGTGGAGGTGAAGAAATATTTTTCCAGAGATTTGTCGGGGTTTGGAAAGCAGTTTTGTAATATTTATCAATTGTAGAATTTGCTGAATAATAATAAAACCCTCAGATCTAAAGAACTGGTTTTCCCTTTGGGGTTTTTCCAGGGATCTTTTCTCCAAAATTATTGTGTCCATTTTGTGATTGGTTTTCTACCAGAGTTTCCACAATTTATTTTTGTGAATATTGCAATCATGTTTGTATTTAGTATTTGTAGTTTAATAATTTTACTCAGAATTAAATACATTGGATAATTGCAATAAGTGATATTTTTATCGAATTTTCACATGGTATCACAGTAAATTTGAAGCGCATAGGTTTACCAAAGTAGATCAACGCAGGGGTTTGGAAGAGAAAGCTAAGGGTTTAATACCCATATCAATTTCTTCAGTTTGTTCCAGATTTACTTGGAGAAATTTTACTAGTGTTATTTTCTGTAAGAGGGAGGCTGAATTAACTTGTGTGAATTGCCAGTTTACTAGTGTGGGGTCGAATAGGCCGTATTTTCTAGAAGAGGTTGTGTCAGGTTGCAGAGGGAGGCCGTGAGCTTTCCAGTGGTCAAATCGACTTGTGGAGGTGAAGAAATATTTTTCCAGAGATTTGTCGAGGTTTGGAAAGCAGTTTTGTAATATTTATCAATTGTAGAATTTGCTGAATAATAATAAAACCCTCAGATCTAAAGCACTGGTTTTCCCTTTGGGGTTTTTCCAGGGATCTTTTCTCCAAAATTATTGTGTCCACTTTGTGATTGGTTTTCTACCAGAGTTTCCACAATTTATTTTTGTGAATATTGCAATCATGTTTGTATTCAGTATTTGTAGTTTAATAATTTTACTCAGAATTAAATACATTGGATAATTGCAATAAGTGATATTTTTATCGAATTTTCACATGGTATCACAGTAAATTTGAAGCGCATAGGTTTACCAAAGTAGATCAACGCAGGGGTTTGGAAGAGAAAGCTAAGGGTTTAATACCCATATCAATTTCTTCAGTTTGTTCCAGATTTACATGGAGAAATTTTACTAGTGTTATTTTCTGTAAGAGGGAGGCTGAATTAACTTGTGTGAATTGCCAGTTTACTAGTGTGTGTTGCCGGAGATAGTTGTGTTTCCTAATTGCCAAATCGATTTTCTGGAGGTAGTGCAAGTGGGTTTTTCCAGTTGCTGGAGGCAGAGAGATTCGCAAGAGTGATTTCCTGAAGGCAGTGCGAGTTCATAGAGGAAGTGCAAGTTGCCCAGTAGCTGTTGAGATCACTTGCAGAGGGAAACCGTGAGGTTTTCCATATACTTTTGTTAGCTGGTAGAAGAGATGTTATTTTTATTTTCTCTCGAGGGCTTCTATAATGGCTTCAGCAGGATTGAGGAATCAAGATAGGTTGGATGGTGCATCGAACTTTGGTGTTTGGAGAAACCGGTGCCTTCTTATTTTTGAAGAGCATGGGCTGAAGGAGTTTGCTACGACACATGTTGTTGTACAAACAGATCCTATAATGTTGAATGAGTACTAGAAATACGATGCCAAAGTTAGGCATATTATTCTACATGGGATCAAGGACCACATAGTTCCACATTTGGTAGAAGAAGATACGACCAAGAAGATTGTGGGATGCCATCAACAAACTTTTCCAGGATAAAAATATGATTCAAAAAATGATCCTAAGAGAGAAGCTCAAATGCACCAGACAAAATAAGGGAGAAAACATTGTCAGTTATCTCACCCGTATCAAGACAGTCAGAGATGAGTTAGCAACCATTAGAGATAAGGATGATGACAGAGAGCTTGTGAGAACAACCCTTAATGGGTTTCGAAAGCATTGGGATGTTTTCGTGCAAGTGATTAGTGGAAGATCCGATTTTCCTAGTTGGGAACACTTGTGGAATGACTTCACACAGGAGGATTTTCGACTGAGCCTTGTGAAAATAAATAGTGGTACTAGCAGTAGTTTCGAGCAGAAGGGAGATCACAACAAGAATGTTGCTCTTGTGAGCAAGGGCAAAGCAAAGAAGGGATCCAATAAAGGGTCCAACTCTAAGGAGGGAAAGAAGAAGGACATGTCGTAGATCAAGTGATGGCTGTCCCGCATTTGGCCATTACTACAGTAATTGCTTGCACAAGAAGAAAGGTGACAAGAAGGGCGAGAAGCATACAACAACAATCACATATGAGCTTTCTAGATGGATAAAAGATGAGTTTGCACTCATCGCTTGCAGCAACTGTTCGGGAGAGTTGTGGAATAGTGAAATGGGTCATTGGGTACTCAAGGTGACAAGTGTTCCAAATGTGAGCATGGAGCATGATGGTGTACAACGTAGAACACCTTCCTTGCTAAGACAAAGTTTTGGTTAATGTAGCTTGGATCCTCAAGTGTTCTATCCAAGCGCAAGTTATTATGTTGATTGCAAATGTCTTAATTAAATTAATTAATCAGTTTTAATTATATTCCCCAATTTTAACTTAGGGAAATAGATTAATTAACTGGTAATAATTGAGACATGGTTGATTTTCCTCTAGAGATTTCTAGTGACGTTTCTAAGTGATCTTAGTTAGATCATTTAAGATCTAGATCTTGGCCATTGATTTCTCAATGAGAGAGTATAAAGGAAATCGATGGGCAACCTTGGAGATCATTCATTGCCATGAAGAGGGTGTAGTGATAGCATGGGATTTGACACCATTGAGGGTTTTAGCAACATTTAAAGCAATGAATATTCCTGGAGTTTTCTTTCATCAATATTCTTCTAGTTTTTGAGATTTGGAGGAGGAATTCTCACAACATTTTTCTGCAGATAGGGAGGTCGAGTTATTGAAGCTATGAGGGTTGTAGGAGAGGTTGAGTTTGTTAAGGGGAGGCCGAGTTATTGAAGCTGTGAGGGTTCCAGGAGAGGCTAAGATTGTCAGGGGGAGGCCATATAGATTTCTAGGAGTGTCGTACGAGTTTCCATCATAGCCGAGAGGCTAATTCTGTCCAGGTCGTGGGCATTAGAGAGCCAGAGGAGCCGCACGTGTGAGGCCATACTAGTCGTATTTTCTAGGAGAGGTCGTGTTGGGTTGCAGAGGGAGGATGTGAGCCTTCTAGTGGTCAGATTGACTTGTGGAGGTGAAGAAATATTTTGTTGGAGCTTTGTCGGGGTTTGGAAATATAATATTCCTGGTGGGAAATATTAAGTGATAACAACAAATAAAGCATAAACATGTAACCATAAAACTAACACTCTAGCATAATGACAAATTGTACCGAGAGCTAAGCCATTTTATTAACTAAGTAAACAAGGTACATGTAAATGAAGAAGAGGAAGCTGGGCTTGCTACAACAATCTAGTCAAGTCCCAAGTAAAAATGGAGCTGCCTAAGTGCTAGAAACTGCTCTCCCCAAGTCTCTGCGCTAACTTAGTAAATTCTGGTATTGCTCATTGGAATGGAATTGGTGTTTCGACCCTCTAAACTGCTCAGAAAATTCTAGGAAATTAATGGGAGCCTCCTCACAAGGAACCCAAAATAACCGAGAAACATCTCACGAACCCAAGTGGTGGAAATGGTCCCAGAGTGAACTGTGTCCTTCTCCAATAATTTCTGTTGTTGGCTGCTGACTAGAACATTGATTTCTTCCAGAAATACTTTCCAAAAATTTCTATGAAATTAACCGCAACCTCCTCTCACCAAACCCAAAAAAAACCTTGAAAGGGTTGGCTCGAATCCACCGACATGAAATTACCTAAAATTGGTGCGTTTTCCTCCAACTACTGGCCCAACACCCAATCCATAAATCTCTGCTAAATTCCTACTCCAAAACTCCTCCACTTATCTGGAAATTCCTGCAATATTTCTCCTGGAAGAGAAGTGAGAGTCCAACCTTCAAATCCCACTTCTAAGTGATTTTGCTGTTACAAATTGAGCCCAGAAAATCACTGTGCATGCCCTAGGAAGGTAGTTTCGTCCCACATTGAAGCAAGTACCTCCAACCCTGAAAATCACTCAAGAGTTTCGTACTCCCTCAAGGAAATTTCTTGTAAATTCCCTTGGAATCTCCTCCCCCAAGCACCAGAAATTAGCTTCTGCGTCCTTGTCAAAAGATAGAAAAATCGACCCAAGTGATATCCTCCAATCCAGCCTGACAAATCACTGTCCAAAGTTCAAACTTTGGCCTAACAATAAGAGATTTTTTTGCAAAAACACGAAGCCTCTAACCCATGCTTTCTCCCACAATGTGCACCACCTCTATGCCCAAGAAATGCGCCCTGTTGAGTGAACTCTTGCAATGATGTCCAATGGAAGCTTTGAATTGAGCTCCCCAAGTTGCCTCACTAGGGAGACACTCGAAGTTCTTAGAAATGAGGGTGGAATTCCCGCTCTGAATTCCCTTGTGCTAAACAATGTGAATATCCCTAGATTGGAATCCCTACTGCAACAACTGATATTATTTCTTCTACTTATAAATTCTGAATCAAGTTATTTACGGTGGTACACAATAAATATCGAAATAAATTCTACTACAACTTTCAAAATTAAAATACTACGGAAAGTAATGCAAATACTAGCACAAGTATAACCACAATGCAACAAATGAGGGTTTCTTTATTATTCTTCAACAATAATTCATGTACAAAGATTCTGGATAACAAAATAGAAGAAGAGACACTGAGAGAAATGTACTGAACAAATTCTCACTCTTCACAAAGTTTTTCTGACCGTCAAGAGGACCTCTTGTCCTTACGCTGGCCTCACTGCATCACCCTTTGTGTAGTGACTGCGTCACTGCCTTTGTGCTAGTAATCTGCGTCCCACCTTTGCACTGCCCCTTTCAGAATTTCCCTGCACTCTCGGATTACTGCTGATCCCTCTCTCTCTCACACATACAACTCTCCCTCTGATTCGATTTTTTCTTGCCGAACTTCAGCCACTGAGAAAATCGATCTGCTTGGGCAACTGAGTACCTACATTGGTGTGTCCTTCAAGTCCCCATCAAGTTCCTTCTTATAATCTCTCATTGAGAAATCAACGATCAAGATTAAAACATAATCGATGGCTAAGATTAACTTGGACTCCATCTTCAGCGTCATCTAGAAGATTCTCACCAGATTTAATTAATACAATTTAATTAATCACATTTCCTAAGTTTGGACTTAGGAATACATTAAAAATGACTAATTATTTTAATTTAAATCATCTCCGGGTGGAATTTTCCCAAACAATTTTTGGGTTTTGGAGAATGCATATGTCTTAGCCTCCATGCAAAATCTTGAGGCTAGAGCACATCCAATGCTACAAGAAACAACACTCCCTCTTAGTGAGGAATGTGCTCAAGTGCTGCAACCTCCCAAAGCATCACTCTGACTTCTACACCATCTTGGTTGCGCTGTTGATGTTTGGCCACTGCTGCCCACCAACTACTGCGTAGCTCTCTCTGCGTTGCACCTGTGCTGCTGCTGTCGACTACTCCATCTGCAATGCATCTCCCTCTCATTTGCTGCTATCGCAATTGAGATTCCATCTGTTTTTGCTACTGAAACGGGTTCTCTACCATACCCATCTGCTCCTTGAACTGGATGAACTTAGCTCTACCTAGAGCCTTCGTGAGTATGTTTGCTACCTGATCTCTTGTGGGGACATACTGTAGCTGTACTGCCCCACGTTGAACACAATTTCTGATAAAGTGACATTTGATATCAATGTGTTTCGACCTATCATGAAATATTGGATTCTTAGAGAGTTTGATACAACTCTGATTATCACAGTAAACACTGGACACTTCCATCCTCTTTCTGAACAAACTCACAAGCAACATTCTAAGCCATATAGCTTCGCACGTTGCTGTGCTGGCTGCCATATATTTTGCTTTCGTTGAGCTCAAAGCTACTGACTTTTGCGTCCTGCTGCACCAAGAGATCATCCCTGATCCAACTCTGAAGCAGTACCCAAAGGTACTCTTCCAGTCTATTGAACTGCTTGCCCAATCTGCATCTGTGAATCCGCTTAATCTGACGTCATCTCCTTGAGTATAATTCAGCCCATATCTGTCTGTTCCACACACATATCTAAGAATGTGTCTTGCTGCTGCGCAATGTACCCTTTTTGGTTCCACCATGAACTGACTAAGGGTGTTGACAGCGAAACAAATGTCTAGCCTGGTGTTGACCAGATACATGAGCGACACAATGAGCTGTCTGTATAAGGTGGGGTCCACTTCCTTGTCTCCTGATGCATCTATTTTATTTTGATTTGGGGTAGCATTGGATGTGCTCAAAGTCTCAAAATTTGTGGAGAGGCTTAGACACATGTATTCTAGATAACCCATAAATTGTTTGGGGAAATTCCACCCTGATTGTATTTTATTACGAAAATTAATTATTTTAAAGTGACCCCAAGTCTAAACTTAGGAAAATAAAATAATTAAAATGAATTAATAAAATATGGGTGTGAATGTTCTAGAAAAAACAGATCAAGTCAAAATGTAATTTTAGTCGTTGATTGGAGATCTAATTTCGGTTGTTGAAGTCTCAACGAGAAGACTATAGAGAAGGCTTGAGGGTCATTTGGAAAAATACACCGAGAGATCAAGAGATTGAATTTTCTAAAGTGAGTAGTGCTTAGAGGAAAACTTTGATCGAGAGGTTCTCACGCAGTTGAGGGGCAGAGACAGTTTTGGTCGGAGGATCTTCTCTGGGGCCAAGAATACTCAGCAGAAAGGTAGAGAAAGACACAGAGGAGGCAACACAGTGACCAGAGAGGGTGACGCAACACCCAGAGAGGGTGATGCAGGCCCATGAAGGCCACACGCAGAGGCAACACAGTCTTCCTGAGCAGTAGTCCGAGATTTTGCTGGGAGATCGGGATTGAGAGCTAGAAGGGCTGGAATTGAGTTTCCTGAGAGCAAATTGATCCAACAGAGGAGGTGACGTAGTCCTTCAGAGTTCCCCACGCAGGCCCATGTAATTATTGCGCAAAGGGTGCTAGGGGTTTGTCGTTTTAGCTACTAGATTAGCCGAGACTTGCTGAGTGAGGTAATCTCACTATTTTTCTCTGCCGAGTGATATTCTCTGTACTGGATTTCCATTAAGGCATCCAGAGATTGTATTCATAAATAACTGCTTCTTAGTAATAAAACCCCGAGATCTGTTGCACCGATTTTCTTGCATTGGGTTTTTCTGAGGACGTTTGTCCAAAAACAATGTTGCCCTATGTGATATTCTTTTCTTTTACTCAGTTTCTAGTTTCAGCATATTAATTTAATTAAGTGAAGGCTGCTTCAGTAATTTGCTTCAATATTTACAGAAGAAATTCGTAAATAACTTGGTAATGTAATTTACAAGTAGGTTAAGTAAATTCAGTTGGCTGCAGTAGGATTCTGGACTTGGAATTTTCACATGGTATCAGAGCATTGAGGTGAAACAAGAAGAGCAGAGTCAATGTTGGGTAGGAGGTCGAATAGCAGCAGGAGGCGGCAGTTTGAATCCCCAGAGGGATTGCACAGTCCAGGCCAGGAGTGCTGAACTTTTGAGGAAAGTCTCTCTTTGAGTGAGTCGACAGAGAGGAAGGGCTTCCAGATCGAAGTTTTGCAGTGACAGAGGGAGCAGCGCAGAGCCTCAACGTTAGTGCTGGTGGGACGCAGTTTTCTATAGGCAACTTTTGCTGGGCAAAAAGTCGTCAGAAGAGAGAGAAGAAGCACGGTGAGGTTATTTTCTTCCTTAGGGAATTCCTAGCTGAGGAATTCTATTTTTCGAGATCTGAGCAATATATCTGGGTGGCTGATTTACCACCCCCAGCAAGGAGTGCATAAGCCAGTCCAGCGCTGCGTAGAGGAGAAAGAGAGGGAGCAAATTCGACATTTTCGTTTTGGTAGAAATGGCAGCGTACGGGCTTAGAGATCAAGATCAATTGGAGGGAACCTCCAACTACGTGACCTGGAAGGCAAGAATCAAATGCCTTCTAGACGAAATACGATCTCAAGATTTTTGTGGAAAGTACGGTAGTTGTCCCTACAGATCCAGATCGGAACAAGAAGTACAAGGCTGATATGGCGAAGGCTAAGAGGTTGCTCCTAGATAGATTCAAGGATCTTAGTGTCCCACATAGCTAGCAAGGACACAACTAGGCAGATGTGGGAAGCCTTAGCATCGCTATACGAAGGATCTTCTGAGCAGCGAAAGATGTACTTACAGCAGAAACCGAGGATGATTCAGATGCAAAAGGGGGAGCATATTGTTCAGTTCTTGTCTAGGCTTCAGGAAACTCATGTTTAGCTAGCAACCATGGGGTCCACACCTTAGCCTACCGCAATGGTAAGGCTGGCCCTCAACGCAGTCACAAAAGAATGGTAGGTTTTCGTCCAGAGCATCCTGGGCAGAGCAACCTTGCTGAGCTGGGAAGAGATGTGGGCTGCTCTTCAACAAGAAGAGCTAAGGAGGGACCTAGTCAAGTGTAAACTTGACGGCAACAATGACAGTTGGTCGAAGGCAAAGGAGGAGGAAAATGCAGCCCTTGCATCCAAGGGGCAGCAGGAGCAAGGGAGACGAGAGTCTCGAAGATGGAAGAAAGACGTCTCGAATATTAAATGCTTCAGGTGTAGTGAACTTGGTCACTACGCAAAGCAGTGCTCTTTGAAGAAAAAGAACAAGGACGAGAAGCATGATCCAAAGGCTACGCCCTCAAAGATTGAGGAAGATGAGTATGCCACGAGTGCCCACACATCTCCAAGAGGGAAATGGGGCGATATTGAACTGTAAGTTCGCAGTAACTTCAATTGGGCAAGATCTCCAAGAGGGAAATGGGGCGATATTGAACTGTAAGTTCGCAGTAACTTCAGTTGGGCAAGATCTCCAAGAGGGAAATGGGGCGATATTGAACTGTAAGTTCGTAGTAACTTCAGTTGGGCAAGATCCTTGAGGAGTCCACCTCTTGGATCATGACCTTGCTTCGAGTGCCCAAGATCAGCAGTAGCAGGCTGGAGGAGTTTCAGTTGGTGTGAAGGAATGTTGGAGCGACAGTTGCAGTAGCTAGAGCACTAAATCTAAGCAGCACAGTGTAGAGTTGCGGTAGTGTAGAGAGACGTAGTGCAGAAGCAACAACAACGCAGTGGTTAAGAGGGACAACATGAGACTAGCAGCAGTCAGAGTTTCAACATCGATATGTATCCATACTGAACACTTGTCAAATTCTTGGACGTTTTTCTGTTGTTTCTCTTAGCAACTGAGTTGCAGTGCAGAGTTAGCAGTGGCAATGCTAGTAGCAGATGCAGCATGTGAGAGAGAGTTGCAGTACGGATGCAGTGTTGATCATGGCAGGGTCAACCGTAGTACAGTTGCAGCCGCAATGCAATAGTTGGTGGACAGCATGTCAGACATTAGAAGCGCAGAGGGAGATGCTTCAGAGTCAGAGCAGTGTGTAGCAGGGCATATTGCTAGAGCACATTCCTCACTAAGAGGGAGTGTTGATTTGGGGTAGCATAGAATGTGCTCTAAGTCTCAAACTTTGTGGGGAGGCTTAGACACATGTATTCTAGATAACCCAAAAATTGTTTCGGGAAATTCCACCCGGATTGTATTTTATCAAGAAAATTAATTATTTTAAAGTGACCCTAAGTCTAAAATTAGGAAAATAAAATAATTAAAGTGAATTAATAGAATATGGGTGTGAATGTTCTAGAAAAAGCTGTTCAAGTCAAAATGTAATGTTAGCCGTTGATTGGAGATCTAAGCTTGGCCGTTGAAGTCTCAACGAGAAGACTATAAAGAAGGCTTGAGGGTCATTTTGAAAAATACACCGAGAGATCAAGAGATCGAATTTTTTGAAGTGAGCAATGCTCAGAGGAAAAATTTGATTGAGAGATTCTCACGTAGTTGAGGGGAAGACACAGTTTTGGTCGGAGGATCTTCTCTGGGGCCAAGAATACTCAGCAGAGAGGTAAAGAAAGATGCAGAGGAGGTAGCGTTGTGCCCAAAGAGGGTGACGCAGGGTCATGAAGGCCACATGCAGAGGCAACACAGTCTTCCTAAGCAATAGTCTGAGATTTTGCTGGGAGATCAGGATTTTGTGTCGAAAGGGTTGGGATCGAGTTTCCTAAGAGCAGATTGATCCGACAGAGGAGGTGACACAGTCTTCCAAAGTTCCCCACGTAGGCCCATGTAATTATTGTGCAGAGGCAATGCAGAGGGTGCTGGGGGTTCATTGTTTCAACTACCGGATCAACCGGGACTTGCCGAGTGAGGTAATCTCACTATTTTTCTTTGTTGAGCGATATTCTCTGTATTGGATTGCTAGTAAGGCATCTAGAGATTGTATTCAGAAATAATTGTTGCTTAATAATAAAACCCAAATATCTGCTGCACCGGTTTTGCCTCATTGGGTTTTTTCGGAGACGTTTGTCCAAAAACAATGGTGTCCTGTGTGATATTCTTTTCCTTTGCTCAGTTTCTTGTTTAGGCATATTAATTTAATTAAGTGAAGGTTGCTTCAGTAATTTTCTTCAGTTATTTATCGAAGAAATCCGTAAATAACTTGGTAATGTAATTTACAAGTAGGTGAAGTAAATTTAGTTGGCTGCAGTAGATTCTAGACTCAGAATTTTCACATTTTCTTCCAGTCGGTGATCATAGGTGTTGCCATGGGTCGGCAATCCTGCATTCTGAATCTCTTTAGAATCTCTGTAGCATATCTTCCTTGCCCAAGGAATATCTCCCCATTCTTCTGCCAAACTTCCAACCCTAGAAAATAATGCATCAACCCCATATCCTTCATGTCGAATTCTGCTTCAAGGTTCTTCTTTCAGTCCTTTATGAGCCCTGATGACCCAGTTAAAAACAAGCCATCTACATATTTTACTAGAATAAGCGGCTCATTCGCCACCATTAATAGTAGAGATTGGGATCAACATCCACTCTTGTTGAATCCCAAATGCTGCAAGTAACTATCAATCCAACTATACCACGCTCTGGGTGCCTGCTTGAGCCCATATAGGGATTTATTTAACCTGCATACATGAGTTTTCTTCTCATGAGTCTCGAAGCCTTTAGGCTATTCTATATACACCTCTTCTTCTATCACCCCATTCAAGAATGTTGTCTTGAGATCCATCTGGTGAATCTCCCATCCCATTTGAGCTGCAAGGGATATAACGGATCTGATAGAGGTATATCTAGCGACTGGGTTTAAGGTCTCCTCATAGTCTATCCCTTCTTTTTATGCGTACCCCTTCGCCACAAACCTAGCCTTATACTTCTCTACACTGCCATCTGCAATGTACTTGATCTTGTAGATCCACCTTAATCCTACAACTGATCTATCTTCTGGTCTAGGTACCACTTCCCAGACATCATCAGTCATGATAGAACTATATTCTTCTACTATGGCATCCACCCACACTTGGTGCTATACGGATTCCTGAAAACTAGAGGGTTCTTCAATCTGTGCTACCAAGGCTTGGTATCTATCAGGTTGTCTACGGTGCCTCTCGTCGGTTCTAGGAGCTTCGACAAACTCCTCTGTGTCCCTCAATGTCTGGCGTACTTCTCTACTGGTTCTACCACAAGTGGAGGGAGGCTCAATCAAATCCTCCTCTTGTTCCTGCTGTTCCATCTGCTGGGAACTAGCTGGATCTCCTACTCCTGAGGAAATACTGGTGCTGGTCAGTGTACTTGATCCTGGTGTCTGTCCTCCTACTTGTCCTCCCTGCTGTCCCTGCTGCTATTGGACTAATAAACATCTGTTGACTGATCACCTGCAGGCATCTCTCGAGATCTTCTGAAAGCCCTATCTTCCATGAACTTTGCATCTCGTCGTACTACAATCTTCCTGCTGCTAGGAATGTAGATCCTGTATGCCTTTGAGGTCTCGCTATACTCAACGAAGTAACCCTTATTAGTAGTTTGATCCAACTTACTATGTTTTTCGTCTGGAATGTGGAAATACGCCACACTCCTGAAAATACTTAGATGACTTACTTCTGGCTTCTTTCCCGTGAAGACTCCTTTGGCGTTTTCTTCCCCAATGCTCTGTGAGGAGTTCGGTTCTGGATGTACACCGCTGTGTTGCATGCCTCTGCCCATAAAAATCTAGGCAAGCCCTGGTCATACAACATAGCCTTTGCTGCCTCAACTATTGTTATGTTCTTCTGCTCCGCTACTCCATTCTACTGTGGATTATATGGAGTTGTCCACTCTCTCTTGATGCCCTCCCTTGCGTAGAAATCTCCGAAGTCTTTATCTATATACTCTCCACTATTATCTGAACGCAATACCTTGATCCTTTTCCCTGTCACGTTCTCTACGAGAGATTTGAACTCTTTGAACCCATCAAAGACCTCATCCTTGGTCTTTAGGAAATAGATCCAGGTTTTCCTGGAGCGGTCATCAATAAAGGTGACGAAATACTCACGACCGTTGAGGGCTCTAGTGGACATTGGACCACAAATATCTGAATGTATTAACCTCAACACGCCATTTTCTCTATTATCACTTTTGGGAAATGTTGCCTTTGCATACTCTCCTAGTACACATCCTCTGCATACATCATCATGTTCGGTATTGAGGACTGGAACTCTTGTCACAGTCTCTTTGAGCATCCTAAGTGCTCCACAGTGTAAGTGTCCCATCCTCCTATGCCAAAGTTCGTTCTGTTGATTTTTGGTAGCATCGAAATTGCTTTAAGTCTCAAATTTTGTGGAGAGGCTTAGGCACTGGTATTCCAAAGAACCTAGGAACCGTTTGTGAAAATTCCACTCGGATTATGTTTTATCGTAAAAGTTAATTATTTTAATGGGGACCCTAATTCTAACTTAGGGAAATTAAATAATTAAAGGGTATTAATAAAACAGAGTGAGAATGATCTAGAAAAAGCGAAGATCAAGTCATATTATAATCTTAGCTGTTGATTAGAGATCTAATCTCGGCCATTGATATCCCAACGAGAAGACTATAAAGGAAGACTTGAGGGTCATTTGGAAAGACACATCGACTAAATCAAGTGATCGAATTCTTCTGACGGAGCAAGTGCTCAGACGAAGATTAGATCTAAGTGATTCCAGCTGCAGTGAGGGGCATAGACAATTATTGGTCGGAGGATATTCTCTGGGACCAAGAATACATAGCAGAGAGGCAACAAAACCAGTAGAGGAAGCAGTGCAGCCTCCAGAAGGTGTGACGTAGGCCCACATGGAGGCTGCGTGGTGTTTTCGTGAGACAATTCGAGATTTGTCAAGAGAACGAGGTTTTGAGCCGGGAGGACTGGAACTCGACTTTCCCAGGAGCAGTTCATACCAGAGAGGAGGTGACGCAGTCCATAGAAGTCCCCACGCAGGCCTACGCAGCGACTGCGCAAAGGCAACACAGAGGGTGCTAGGGTTTCGTGAGTTCAACTACCGGATCAACCAGGACTAGCAGTGTGAGGTAAAACTCACTATATTTTTGTTTGTCGTGATTTCTCTGTACTGGATAGCCAGCGAGGCATCCAAAAATTGTATTCAGAAACCGCTGCTTAATAATAACAAACCCTCAGATCTGCTGCACCGGTTTTCCCACATTGAGTTTTTCTGGGAAATTTTGTCCAAAAATAATGGTGTCCTATGTGTGACTTATTCTTTCCTTAGTTTTTGTGTTTCAGAATCATAAAGTATTTAGTGTAGGCTGCTTCAATAATTTACTGCAATAATTCATGAAGAAATCTGAATTAATTCTGTAATGTAATTTACAAAATAAGAGTAGTAAATTCAGCTGGTTGCAGTAGGATTCCTGAGATTGTTAGATCTAGGAATTTTCACATGGTTTCAGAGCATTTGATGTGTAACAGGAAGAGCGGATCTAGCACTGAAGTGAATGCCAAATTGCTGCAGCAGCAGCAGATCGAATCCCCAGAGGGTTTGTGCAATTCTAGCAAGGAGGGCTAATTTTTCGAGGTTGTCTCTCTTTGATTGAGTCGACAGAGAGGAAAGACTTCCGGATCGAGATCTTGCCGAGGCAGAAGGAGTAGCGTAGAGCCTTCACGTAGAGCCAGAGGGATGCAATTTTCTGCAGGTAGTTGCTAGACAGTGAAGCGTCAGAAGAAGAGCACATAGCAGGGAATTCTTCCTCAGTGAGTTCCTTGCCACAGAATTCATCATTTTTCCAAGATCTGAGCAGCAGATCCAGGCAGCAGATCTACGAGCTCCACAAGGAGTGCGTAAGCCTGCCTAGTGTTGCGTAGTGGGGGAAGAAGAGGAGCAATTCGACAGTTTTCGGCTGAAATGGCATCTCACAGACTAAGAGATCAAGACTGATTGGAGGGATCCTCCAACTACGTAATCTGGAAGGAAAGAATCAAATTCCTTCTAGATGAATATGATCTCAAAGCGTTCGTGGACAATGTGGTCACTGTACCTACAGATCCAGATCAGAACAAGAAGTACAAGTCTGATATGGCAAAGGCCAAGAGACTAATCCTTGATGGTGTCAAGGATCACATAGTCTCTCATATATCTGGCAAGAACACTGCCAAGGAGATATGGGAGGCCTTGTCCTTGCTATATGAAGGAACTTCCGAGCATCGGAAGATGTACTTGGAGCAGAAGCTTTAGATGGTCCAAATGCAGAAGGGGGAGCGCATTGCTCCATTCCTTACGAGACTTCAGGAGATTCGAGACCAGCTGGCAGCTATGGGATCCACCCCAACTATGAAAACTATGGTGAGGCTAGCCCTTAACGTAGTCAAGGAGGAGTGGCAAGTTTTTGTCCAAAGTATTTTGGGCAGGGCTATGATTCCTAGTTGGGAGTAGATGTGGGCAACACTTCAGGAGGAGGAGCTGAAGAGAGATCTAGTCAGGTGCAAGCTTGACGACTGCAGTGGGAGCGGATCGAAGAATCAGGAGGAGGAGGAGAGTGTAGCCCTCGCATCGAAGGGACAACAAGGGCAACAGATGCAGAAGAGAGATGTCTCCAAGGTGAAGTGTTTTAGATGTGGCGAGATGGGCCACTTTGCATCACAGTGTCCTTTGAAGAAAAAGGACAAGGATGAAAAACATGAACCTAAATTTGCAACCGCAAAGATCGAGCAGGATGAGTTTGCTATGAGTGCCCACGCTTCTCTAGGAGAGAAATGGGGTGACACAGAATTGTAGTTCATCTTGAACTTCAGTTGGGCAGGATCCTTGAGGAGCCCACCTCTTGGATCACAACCTTGCTACGGGTGCCCTTAATCAGCAGTAGCGGGATGGAGGAGTTTTCAGTGGGAGCCGAGGAGTGATGGGGCAACAGTTACAATAGGTAGCAGCGCCTACTTCTGGAGTAACGCAGAGCAGAGAAACAACATTGTAGAGTAGAGCAGCAACAACGCAGTGCTTTGAGGGACAACGTAGTAGCTATCAACAGAGTCTTCAACACCGAGGTGCATCCACTGAACACTTGTTCAGTTTTTGGGTGATTTCAGTTTCTTCTCTCAGCAACGGAGTTGCAGTGCAGATGCAGTGTTAGCAGTGGCAGTGCTAGCAACATAGCAGATGCAACACTTGAGAGGGAGTTTTAGTACGGATGCAGCAGTGGCAGTGTCATGGGCAGTAGTACAGTTGCAGCAGCAACGTAGTGGCTGATGGATAGCTTGTTAGACTTCAACAACACAGAGGATGCTTCAGGGTCAGAGCAGTATCCAACATGCATATTGTTATAGCACTTTCCTCGCTAAGAGAGAGTGTTGATTTTTGGTAGCATCAAAAGTGCTCTAAGTCTCAAATTTTGTGGAGAGGCTTAGGCACTGGTATTCCAAAGAACCTAGAAATTGTTTGTGAAAATTCCACTCAGATTATGTTTTATTGTAAAAATTAATTATTTTAATGGGGACCCTAAGTCTAACTTAGGGAAATTAAATAATTAAAGGGTATTAATAAAACAAAGTGAGAATGATCTAGAAAAAGCGAAGATCAAGTCATGTTATAATATTAGTCGTTGATTAGAGATCTAATCTCAACCGTTGATATCTCAACGAGAAGACTATAAAGGAAGACTTGATGGTCATTTGGAAAGACACATCGAGTGAATCAAGTGATCGAATTCTTTTGATAGAGCAAGTGCTTGGACAAAGATAAGATCTAAGTTATTCTAGTTGCAGTGAGGGGCAAAGACAGTTATTGGTCAGAGAATCTTCTCCGGGACCAAGAATACATAGCAGAGACGGAGCAAAACCAGCAGAGGAAGCAGCGCAGCCTCCAGAAGGTGTGATGTAGACCCACGCAGAGGTTGCGCAGTGTTTTCGTGTGACAGTCCGAGATTTGTCAGGAGATCGGGGTTCTAAGACGGGAGGGTTGGAACTCGACTTTCTGAGGAGCAAATTGATCCCAAAGAGGAGGTGACATAGTCCACAAAAGTCCCCACATAGGTCTACACAACTACTGCGCAGAGGGTGCTGGGGTTTCGTCAGTTCAACTATCAAATCAATCGGGACTTACAGTGTCAGGTAAAACTCACTATATTTTTGTCTGCCATGATTTCCCTGTACTGGATAGCTAGCAAGGCATCCAGAGATTGTATTAAGAAATTGCTGCTTAATAATAACAAACCATCAGATCTGCTGCACTGGTTTTCCCGCATTGGGTTTTTCTGGGGACTTTCGTCCAAAAATAATGGTTTCCTATGCGTGACTTATTCTTTGCTCAGTTTCCTTGTTTCAGAATCATAAAGTATTTAATGTAGGCTGCTTCAGTAATTTACTGCAATAATTCATGAAGAAATCCGAATTAATTGTGTAATGTAATTAACAAAATAGGAGTAGTAAATTTAGTTGGTTGTAGTAGGATTCCTAAGATTGTTAGATCTAGGAATTTTCACACGTTCAACTCCTGCCCACTGTTACGATTACTACCTATCAGTGTTGTTGGACTGTATTAATCACTGTTAAATGACTAAGACGGTACACATAAATGATCAAACCAGGGACGTCTTTTATTTCAATGACAGTCACACTGTCTGTGCGGATACATCAAACCAGAAGCAAATCAAATTAAAGAGAAATCGTTCCTGAATCAAATGCTGAAAGAAATCACTCATGCAGAAATAAAAAACAATCTACAGGAATGTAATCAAGCCTCAATTAACTGTACCTAGCGCGCCACACAACAATTACACTAGTTGGTATTTCTAATTACATCCACACAACAATTACACCTTCTGGTATTTCTAATTACATCTGTGTAACAACATAATAATATTGAAATTGAAGCAGATCTACTCACAACCAGAACAACAACAACAACACTTCCACCAATACGTAAAGCAATGAAGAAATATGTACAACTACCTTAACCACTGCAATCCCTGCTAAAGAGAAGAGCCCTTCCTCCCTAGCAGGGTGCAAGGAGAGATATAAAGTAAATGGAAATTAAACCAGACAACGCATGTAACAACAACACAATATTTCTTTATTATGATGATTGAAAGTTACAGAGTCAAGACGATGATCTCCTCCCCTCTCTCTCTGATTTGTGTCCTTTAAATATACGAGATACAAAAGGGAAATTTCCAACCAACTGGTTACAAAATCTAAGAGATCTTTCCACCATGATTCAACTGTAACAAGTCGAATCTGATTATTGCAATTGAGGAAAACTGGAAAACGGCCACAACAAAAAATATTCGAATATGTCCTTAGAAGAACCTTGTGTTTCTCCCAACAAAGATCGAATTTTGGAAAACTGCTTATTGAACAAACTAATTTGGTCCGTTCTGCACAAAACCCATGTCTCAGATTTTCAATATTCTTCTTCGTTTGCCGAAAATGTCCAACGCAAAACTGTCACTTGTTATTCCAGCGAATTTATGAGTTGGAATATTTAATTATGAACTGAAGATCAGATTTCCAATCTGAAAGAGATCTTGGAGGCTAAAATCGTGAGTTATAACAAATTCATTAACAAACCATCATTTATGAAATAATTCATTATAATATTCAATTTATTAAAAATAAAAGAGAATAAATATTACTTATCCATAAGAGCATAAATAATTATGAAATAGGATTAAATGATAAATTATGATAAATAATGTGATAAAAGAATGGTAGGAATCGATGAAATACATGTTAAGAAATGGTAATAAGAATGAAAATTTAGTGGCCCAACAAGTGCCATTGGAGAATCGATCTGCAACCTATATAACCTGTTGCTTCTAACCAATGTTGCACGACTCGTACTCGTATAAGACTCGTCCGACCATTGACTCGTCGACTCGTATAAGACTCAGGAACGACCCATATAAAACTCGTATAAGACTCGTCAAAATGCAAAAAAAATTAAAATATGGTAAATTTTAAGCTGAAAAAGAAACTAATGATAATTCAAGTCCTTATAAGTTATAAAAACCACAATATATGCAATAATTCATAACAACATCTTATATCTATAAAAGTACAACATAGCATATTAGATTTTTGTAAGCAAAACATTTAGATACTGAATAAGAAAAGGAATCATGATTCCATAATTAAAATAAAAAATGTCAGCCAGTTCAAAATTCAAATACATATGTCATAAATGATAAATGATTGTCTCATAACAATCTTGAGTCTTATCACTCATGGACGACCACGCCTATAATAAGCCCTCGTGGAGCTCATGGTAGCATCGAAAGGCTGAAGCAACTGTGAGGCAGGTGTATTGGGAGTCTCCATTTGAGATGGCAAACTAGAGAGATCCTCAGTCTCTTCATCAAGCCAACTCAAATCAGGGGGCTCCTCCTCCACAACCCAATCAGACTCTAAATCAATAGTATCCAATAAAATTGGATTTGTATCCTTTGGTTGCACTTGTTTTGTGAGCATTCGAAGGTTGTAGTAGATGAAAACCAACTTCTCCAACCTCTCATGCTCCAACTTGTTTCTCTTTTTGCTGTGGATGTGCTCAAAAACTGACCAATTGCGCTCACAAGAAGAAGCACTATAGGGTTGACTCAGAACTTTGATGGCGAATTCTTGTAATTGCGGTGCCTCAGAGCCACAATCTATCCACCAATGAGCTGTAAAAAAATAACAACAAAGATTATCAGTTTGCAATGCCAAACAAATAAAAGAGAACTAGTAAAATTACAAGCTAAGTTCTAACAATTTTCACTTACAAGGCATTTTCTTGTCCTTGAGACGTTGGCTTGAGCTGAATCCAAACATGCCAGATGCTTCCTTGTACATATCTCATTGTAGGTTGATTTTGTTTTGAATATCTACATCCAGGAACATCTTCTCAATGCATATCATGACACCTCTCATCACCTCGGGATCTCTTTGAATGTTAGACTCCTCATTATAGAATAAGCTCGGATTGAGATATGCTCCTGCTACATGCAATGGTGAATGTAGTTGTCTGTCCCACCTGGAATCAATAATTTGCCATATAGGGAGATATTTAAATTCATCTCCCTTATAGAAAGTCTTGATGGCCTCTTTGGCCCTATCCATGCCCTCATAAATATATCCCATTGGAGGTTTCTCTCCATCCATCAATCTCAAGACTTTCACAAGGGGCTCAGTGAAACTGACAATCTCAGTGACTTTGTCCCACAAACTATCACCAAAGACAGATGCTTTCACAGACAATGCTCTAGTTTTGTGCTATCTTTCCAAAATACCCATTGTTGACTACAAAACATTCTTCGCAAAGCTTGGTACTTATACAAAAGGCTTTGGAGGGAAAGAAAGTTTGTAGCAAACCGTGTGACAGCTGGGCGACTAAGCTCACCCTGTGTGAATTCCCTCATAAGGTTCAACACCCAAGCATGATTATAAATATACTTGGTAATTTGCTTGCATTCTTGCACAACATCCTGCACCCACTCCAACTTCCCAATATCCTCTAGTATCAAGTCTATGCAATGGGCAGCGCATGGAGTCCAAAAAATCATGGGATATTTGGCACAAAGCAACCTTCCAGCTGCTACATAATTTGCTGCATTGTTCGTGATTACTTGGACAACATTTGCAACCCCAACTTCCTCCACCACATCAGCCAACAATGTAAAATTCAAATGTGCATCTTTTACATTTGCAGATGCATCAATGGATTTTAGGAACATGGTTCCTTTAGGGCAAGCTACAACAAAATTTATTATTGTTCTACCCCTCTGATCTGTCCACCCATCAGACAAAATTGTACAACCTGTAATTTTCCATGAGCTTTTAATGCTCTCCAATTGTTCCTTGACACACTCCAACTCCTCATCTAGCTCTTTCCCCCTAAGTGCATTATAAGATGGGGCTTTGTATCTAGGGCCAGCACTTGCAATGGCATCCACCATGGGCTGATAAAAATATGACTTTGCATAGTTGAATGAAAGACTGTTATGGTACCAAAACCTCCTCACTGCCATATCTGTCTCCTTCCTCTTCTTTTCATTAAAACTATCCAAGGTTGGTTGAGATCCTGGAGTTGTACGAGGAGTGAAGAAAGAAGAGGTTATACTCCTGTTTCCTACAACACTTGAAGAGGAGTTACCAATACTCGGACTTTCAATCTGTGTTTCACTTTGAGATGAAGATCTACCTATCCCAACAATCTCTTCCTTCTTTCTTGCCCTCTTAGAAGTTTCTTCTTTAATGGCTTCCAAAGCAGCTGCCATTTCAGTAGTGACTTCATCAGGGCAATTTTGACAACATCCCACACCATTCCCAGGAATTCTAGCTAGGTGGTATTTTAGCCTGTTTATTCTTGCATGCATTGTGGCATTGCAATAATTGCACTTCACATGGTGGTCATTACCGGCAATGATTCGTTGACCATGTGCCCATGCCGGATCACGAGACTTTCTATACCCCTTTGGTGGCATGGTGACGAAATCTGGAAGAAAAAAAATAAATTTTTAAAATCTAATTCATATTTTTTAATTTTTTTTTGGTTTTTTGGTTATTAATTTTTTTTTTAATTTACAATTTTTTTTGGCCCTGTGGCTGAGTTTCTCAGCCACAGGGTCGCTGTGTGGTTGAGAAACTCAGTCACAGGGCCTGCAGGCTTAGGACACAGACCGTAGGCCCTGTGGCTGAGTTTCTCAGCCACACAATGACCTTGTGTGGCTGAGAAACTTAGCCACAGGGCTTGCGCGCTGAGGAGGCAACCCACAGGCCCTTGTGGCTGAGTTTCTCAGCCACACAGGGCCGTTGTGTGGCTGAGAAACTCAGCTACAAGGCCAAAAAAATTTGCAAATTGTAAGTGAACAAAAATAAAATAAAATTGAATTGATTAGTTACCTGTGCTGAAACTCCGCCAGTGCTGTGACTCTGCCTGTGCTGAAACTCCGCCTGTGCTGTGACTTTGCCTGTGCTGAAACTCCACCAGTGCTGTGACTCTGCCTGTGCTGAAACTTCGCCTGTGCCGTGACTCTGCCTGTGCTGAAACTCCACCTGTGCTGTGACTCTGCCTTGCTATTATTATGTGCTGCTACTCCGCCAGTGCTCACTTCGCTAGTGCTGCTACTTCGAAAGGGAGAGAGGTGCTTATAAAACATTTCCTTCCCTCCAAATTCCTTTTTCCTCCACCTCATTTCCAAAAAAAATAGAAAAATAAAAAAAATTGAGAAAAATCCAAAAAAAATGCTTTTTGTTGTGGGACGGGTCTTATAGGGGTCCGATACGGGTGTTATGAGAAACCCGCGGGTCTTATGCGAGTAGGCGAGTTTAATGCGAGTTTGCACGGGTGAGGGTAGAGAGCACGGGTTCTATGTGAGTGACCCGGCTTGCTATATAACCCGCGAAGACCCGCAGGTACCTACGGGTCTTATACGAGTGGTGCTTCACTGCTTCTAACTCCAATCTGTCTCACCTTCATCAAGCTAGGATGTTTGACATATACCTTGTTCTTCACGAAGTATACATCATACCCTTTGTCCTACAACAGGGACACTGAAATCAAGTTCATACCCAATCCTGGCACATGCAGTACATCAGTGGCTCTAGTACTGGTTCATACTTCCGTCTTAAATTCTATGGTGCCTCTCCCTATTGGAGTACACTTGGTTCTATTGCCCATAGTGATCTGGAAGTCCATTTTTTCTTCTTGATAGCTAGAGAAATCTTCTCTTACTCCAGTCATTTGAGATTAAGCTTCCTATAAATATACCAGATACCAGCTGATGCTGAACTCGATAGACTCGCAAACTCCTCTTTCAATCTGGAAGACAATTTTGAGGCTTCTTGACTTCCCATACTAATCTGTGTTATTTTTCCTTTCTATTGCTGATGCTTTTCTTGCCTAGCAATTGCTGCATAAAACTGCGTCCCGACAAAAAGTCTGCTCTGTGCTGAAGTTGTTGCGTTGCTCTCTCTGCGTTTGGTAAATCTCGATCGAAAAAATCTTCTTCTTTGTCAACTCACTCAAAGAAAGAATTTTTTCACGAAATTTTGTCTTCCCGGCTATGGACTGCGCAAACCCTTTGGGATTTCAATCTGCTGCTTATACAGGCTTTTCGAACTCCCTCTCCTGCTTAGCGCTGGGCTCTTCTTGCTTCAACTGTGTGGTCCGATACCATGTGAAAATTCCTAGATCGGAAACGCTACTGCAACAACTAATATTATTTCTTCAACTTATTAATTCTAAATCAAGTTTTTACGGTGTTACACAGTAACTATCAAAATAAATTCTATTGCAGCCTTCACAATTAAAATAGTGCGGAAAGTAAATGCAAATACTAGCACAAGCATAACCACAATGATAGTTATTTTTATACAATCGTCCCCAGAAAAACCCAATGTGAGAAAACCGGTGTAGCAGATGAGGGTTTCTTTATTATTCTTCAACAATAATTCATGTACAAAGATTCTGGATAGTAAAATAGAAGAAGAGACACTGAGAGAAATGTACTGAATCAATTCTTACTCTTCACAACGTTTTTATGACCTTGAAGAGGACCTCTTGTCCTTACGCTGGCTTCACTGTGTCACCCTCTGTGCAGTGACTACGCTGGTGATCTGCATCCCTCCTCTGCGCTGCCCCTTCCAGAATTTTCCTTCACTCTCGGATTACTGTTGATCCCCCTCTCTCTCCCACCTGCAACTCTCCCTCTGATTCGATTTGAGAAAATCGATTTGATTGGGCAACTAAGTACTTGCACTGGTGTGCCCTCCAAGTGCCCATCGAGTTCCTTCTTCTAATCTCTATTTGAGATATCAACCACCAAGATTAAAACATAATCGATGGCTAAGATTAACTTGGAATCGATCTTCGTCTTCATTTGGAATATTCTCACCAGATTTAATTAATACAATTTAATTAATCACATTTCCTAAGTTTAGACTTAAGAACACATTAAAAATGATTAATTATTTTAATTAAATGATCTTCGGGTGGAATTTTCCCAAATAGTTTCTGGGTTTTGGAGAATGCATGTGTCTTAGTCTCCCTGCAAAATCTTGAGGCTAGAGCACATCCGATGCTACAAAAAGCAACAAACAACACGGGTTGTCTTGGCTAAGCAGCTCAAAATAACTAGAGTTGAATCGTAAAATTATCAAAGATCCCAAATGTGGCCTCTAAGATCTATTTATAATTGTTGGCCCTCTCTTCCTTGCTGGTCCCCACCTCCCACTCTTTTGCACCCCTTCCTCTCTCTCTCTTCTCACTAACGCGAATTACTCCATTGGGTTGAATTTCCTTCTCTTGTGGCCCCCACATTCCACTAGAGCTGTAATTTTCCATTTCTCCAAAGTCCATTACGCCAAAAATGTCTCTAATGCCCAAATTACAAAATTGTGCTATGCTTAACAACTCCCAATAAACTCCATTAATCTCCTCAAATGAAAAATAAAAATTGGGGATATTACAGTCCTCCCCACCAAAAATTGTTTGTCCCCAACTAATGCCTGAACAAGCTCCCTCTCTAATTGTTGATCTCCACTGTCACTGCAAACTATACCAGGGTCCCAAATGTACCACTGGATCATCCCTGATCTTTGCATTGTCCTATCGTGAAGGAGTCCCTCGATACCAGGATCTCAAGCCAACCTAATCAAAATGAAGCACCCCTTGTTCCACTCATTGTCCTGCCATGTATAGGCGTTAAAAGTCCTTTGCCCACTGCGAATAAGTAGAGAATCCTGATAATGTAGAACTCTGTCCAACTCCTCATGAAGATGCCCTACCAAGTAGTCCATCTCATGCACTCAAATGGTAAGCCCTTGAAGATACAACTCATCCCCTATGGAGATGAATATTCGCTAGCATGAGCTTCCCATGATCTCCACTTGCTAGTCATCTTGCCATCCTAGTGAAGTCCCCCATGTCACCAACGTATCACTAAAGCCCAATGGAAGATCGAAAAAACTTCCCCTGTAGAAACCAACTCATTCACAAGGGTAGCTGGATTGCCAAGTCCTGTGATACCCATATCCCATGCTAGTCTAAAAAGGGTGGCACCATGTGGTAGCTGCGCAACTCTGACCATGACGGTCTACCCATCATGCGCAAGCTGTTTCCTCCTCTCCTGGGACTTGATGGTAAAATATCTGTAAGGCCCCAACGCATTTGGCCCAGGCATCTCTACGATGTCACGTGCTACCCATCCAACACTCACCCTGATCCATAGAAACAATAAGGGAAACCAGCCTTGCCATGCGACAAAGGCCTCAACGCTCCCCCGCATGTCAAACCATGTGTGAGTTGGGTCATCCTCTGTCCTGATCTTGCTCATCATGAAATAGTGTCCAACCAACCAACCAAATCCCCAGATCCCACAAATAGAACGACTGCGGCATAGTCCTGACAGCTGCTGGCACCAACCGGTACCACGTCTTAGATTCTTGCGTGCAGTCATTATATGGACTCCATACATCACGAATCAATCTGGTGCGTGCGACACTGCCTTGCGTCGGCCATACCACGCAGTGGGATCTGTTGTCCTGCCTTCGGGAAGCGCCCCCTAATACTGCCTGGAGTCTAAACATCCGCCTGCAAGTAAGGTCCACCAACCATTGTAGATGCTCCTGAGACACCTCAGATGTCTCACCAAAAGGGGGTCATGCATATCCTTGGGTATGGGCTCAAGGGTGGTGCAAGTGTTACCTCTGTAGAAGATCGGACTACCCCCAAGCTTGCATTTACCAACTCGCGCCCCGACCATATTCCATAGCTGGAAAGCCTCTCTCCTGATGCATCGTGTCTCGTCCAACTGTCTTAGACCAACCTCCCGAGTCCTGTTGCTCGTGATGTAAGCATCAAGAGGCAATATCCAGGTCCCTTGTGTCAGTGTGCAATGCTGGAGAGTGATAAATGAAAACTCACGATCAACCCTGTTATCAACTCACTCTCCATCTCTAAGTGTGCCAAACCTAATGTTGTGCACCGCTATCACCTAAAAACTCGCACACGACATCTCATTAATGGATACCTCAACAATGGATGGCACCTCCTCAACGGTGGACACCTTTGTGTTTCCTGGCCCCTCGTTAATGGATGGCCCTATGGGTGTGTGTTCTACTCTCTCCCCCAAGGTGTCAGACGGGGCTATCAAAGGAATCTCCAATAATGGTGACTCCTGTGTCACGTTGGGTATATCTACATGCTCGTGACAACCCTGCGTGCCCTCAACCTCATGCTCAACCTCCTCAAGCTCCTGATATCTAAAGCCGGGACTCCACTAGCAAAAGCGCCTCTTGGTCTCACCCTCTAACTGTCCCTGTCCTGCCTGCTCCCTTTGAGGAGATCTAGTGCCTTGGTTTTGTCGACTCTCCCCACACAGTGTAGATGGCTGCACCCCCACGACCTGGGCACCTCTAGTGTCTCTGCTGTAAGGATGAGGATGGATTTGGTCCAACACCTTCCTCAACTGGGCCAATCTCTCATCATTCTGGTGAATTCCACCCCAAAATTCTTGCATACTAAATCTCCCTTGAGCCATGGATTGTCTATGGTTTAACTCGTCACTGTGCCCACATGCCCAAATCTCCCATGAACTAGTTGGCTACCCCACAGTTGACCAAGATCATGGCTCTGATACCATTGTAATATTCCTAGTGGAAAATATTAAGTGATATCAACAAATAAAGCATAAACATGTAACCATAAAACTAACACACTAGCATAATGACAAATTGCACCAGAAATTGTACCGAGCACTGAGCCATTTTATTAATTGAGAAAACAAGGTTCATATAAATGAAGAAGAGGAACCTAGGCTTGCTATAGCAAGCTAGTTAAGTCCCAGGTGAAAATGGAGCCGCCCAAGTGTTGGACACTGCTCTCCCCAAGTCTCTGCATTGGCCCAATAAATTATGCTACTATTGGCTAGAATGGAATTGGTGTTTCTACCCTCTAAACTACTCAGAAAATTCCAAGAAATTAACTGGAGCCTCCTCACGAGGAGCCCAGAATAATCCAGAAAAATCTCACTGACCCAAGTGGTGGAAATGGTCCCAGAGTGAAATGCGCCCTTCTCCACAAATTTAAGTTGTTGGCTGCTGACTAGAACACTGATTTCTGCCAGAAATACTGTCCACAAAATTGTACGAAATTAATCCCGGACTCCTCTCACCAAACCCACAAAAACCCAGAAAGGGTTTGGCCTGACTCCATCGACCGGAAATTACCTAAAATTGGTGCGTTCCCCTCCAACTGCTAGCCCAACATCTAGTCCAAAAATCTTTGCTAAATCCCTGCTCCAAAATTCCTCCACTTAGCTGGAAATTCCTGCAATATTTCTCCAAGAAGGGAAGTGAGAGTCCAACCTTCAAATCCCACTAGCTCTAAGTGATATTGCTGGTACACGCTGAGCCTAGAAAATGATTGTGCATGCCCTAGGAAGGAAAATTCGCCCCACACTGAAGCAAGTACCTCCAACCTTGAAAATTGCTCTAGAGTTTCGTACTCCCTCAAGGAAATTTCTTGCAACTTCTCGAAGGGAAATTTCCTGGGAATCTCCTCCCTCAAGCACGACAAATTAGCTTCTGCATCCTTGTCAAATGATAGAGAAATCGAAGCAAGTGATAGCCTCCAATCTAGCTCGGAAAATCACTGTCCAAACTCCGACCTAACAATAAGAGAATTTCCTGCAAAAATACGAAGCCTCTAACCCATGCTTGCTCCCACAATGTGCACCACGAAAATACCTCTGTGCCCAAGAAATGTGCAATGCTGAGTAAACTCCTGCAATGATGTCCAATGGAAGCTTTAAATTGAGCTCCCCAAATTGCCTCACTAGGGAGACACTCAAAATTCTCCAAAATGAGGGTGGAATTCCCACTCTGAAATCCCTTGTGCTAAACAACACGGGTTGTCTTGGCTAAGCAGCTCAAGAAAACTAGAGTTGATTTGTAAAATGATCAAAGATCTCAAATGGTGGCCTCCAAGCTCTATTTACAATTGTTGGCCCTCTCTTCCTTGGTGGTCCCCACCTCTAACTATTTTGCACCCCTACCTCTCTCTCTCTCTCTCTCTCTCTCTTCTCACTAGTGTGAATTGTTCCATTGGGTCAATTTTCCTTCTCTTATGGCACCCACATTACACTAGAGCTGTAATTTTCTATTTCTCCCAAGTCCCATGCGACAAAAATGTCTCCAATGCTCAAATTACAAAATTGTGCTATGCTTAGCATCTCCCCAATAATCTCTATTAATATCCTCAAATGAAAAATCAAAATTGGGGATATTACAAGAAAACAATGTTATAATATTTTTCAATTGTAGATTTCGCTGAATAATAATAAAACACTCAGATCTGAAGAACTGATTTTTCCTTCAGGGTTTTTCCAGGGACGTTTTGTCCAAAAATATTGTGTCCATTTTGTGATTGATTTTCTACCAGAGTTTCCGCAATTTTTTTTTGTGAATATTGAAATTGTATTTTCATTTAGTATTTACAGTTTAATAATTTTGCTCATAATTAAATACGTTGGATAATTACAAATTGATTGCATTAAGCAATATTTTTATCTATTTTTCATAAGAAATACACATGAAACTATTGTTGATAAGAAGACTTGTAACTCAACTTCCTTCCTCCAATTCAACCTCCATATTTCCTCCCCAAATCTTGTCAGCATCCTCCTGAATCTCCTTGGTCATGTTGAGACTTCTCACTTGGCAAATCACTTGTTCAATTGCTCAACAATTATTGTGTATCTTAGCCCATCCCCTAGGCTCAATTTATAACTTCATTAACGACTAGATCGATGGATGAGATTAAATTGTCGATTTACTAGAGATAAGTCACTTAAATTAAGTAACTTACTTTTCTTAGGCCTTCTTTCCCTAAATATAAGAAAGAAGTTATTAATAACTTTCATGTCATGCATGTCTCATGCAACCTTCATGCATACCTTGCATGTTGCATGCAACCCTCATGCATGCTTTGCTTGCCACATGCAACCTGATGCATGCCTTGAATGTCGCATGTGACCCTAATGCATATCTCAAATGTCACATGCAATCTGCTAAAGAGGCAAAACAAGATCTTCCTAGCTAAGACACTAAGCTAGAAGACCTTCCACAACTATAGAATTCAACAATCTTCCCTCTCTCTTGGAGAATTCTCTCATTATGAATTTGGCCTTGTACTTCTCTATGATGCCATCAACTATTTATTTTACATTGTACAATCACTTGGAATCTATCATAGATTTTCCTTTAGGCCATGGAACTATCTCATAAACATCATTCTTTAGAATAAAGTTACACTTCTTTTGTCATGGCATCCACCATACTTTATTTACAATTGCTTCCTTATAATTGGAAGGCTTTGAATCAATGATAAAAGATATTGGTGCAACAAAATTAGGAACTTTATTAAATGGATGAGTCACTCAAAAAGAAGTATTTGGTGCTCCTGCTTGCTATTGTGCCTCTTGCAAAGTTTGGGTAAGCCTTCTCAACTTCTTGGCTAGTGTGTTGATTTGGGGTAGCATTGGATGTGCTCTAAGTCCCAAAATTTGCAGAGAGGCTTAGACACATGTATTCCAGATAACCCAGAAATCGTTTGGGGAAATTCCCCCCGAATTGTATTTTATTAAAATAATTAATTATTTTTAAAGGGGCCCTAAGTCTAAACTTAGGAAAATAAAATAATTAAAGTCAGTTAATAGAATATGGGTGTGAATGTTCTAGAAAAGGCGGTTCAAGTCAAAAGTTAATCTTAGTTGTTGATTAGAGATCTAATCTGGGCCGTTGAAGTTTCAATGAGAAGACTATAAGAATGGCTTGAAGGGTCATTTGGAAAATACATTTGGTGGAGTAAAGATCAAGAGATCGATTTCTTTAGTAAGCAGTGCTTAGAGAGAAACCTTGATCGAGAGATCTTTTGCAGAGAGGGATAGTAATTCCGGTTGGAAGCATTTATGAGTCGGAGAGTACATAGCAGAAGAGACAGAGAGAGCCACAGAGGCAGCGCAGAGCTAGTGACGCAGTGCATATGCCTTCACTGTGCAGAGCCTGAAGGGACGTCGTACTTTCGCTGAGGAGACAGCATTGGGCCAGTGCCAGATCCCGGAGAGATTTTTTGGAGGCCAGAAGGCCTCAGTTTCCAACCAGCAGAGAGACCCGTGCAGAGACACAGAGCAGCCGTAGCTGTGACACAGAGACTGCGTAGAGTGACGTAGTCACTGCGCAGAGGTTGTGGAGAGCTTGCCAGTTCAGGGTTTTGGCCAGTTGAGCTTCCAGTTTCAGTGTGTGAGGTAATCTCACAAGCTCTTTGCCAGTTAGATTCTCTGTGAGGATAGCCAACAAGGCATCTAGTTTGTATTCAGAAAAATTACTGCATAATTTATAAACCCTCGGCTGTTGCGCCGATTTTCCCACATTGGGATTTTCTGGGGACATTGGTCTGAAAACAACTATGTCAGATGTGTCTATGATTTACACTTGTTCAGATTTTGTTTCCGCACTTGTATTTTTTCCGCAGTTAATTTGTGAAGGCTGTAGTGTATGAGATTTCGCTGTTTACAGTAGAAAACCATAAAAAATTTGTTAAAAGGAATTAATAGATAGGAGATTTCTCATCAGTGCTGCAGTAGCATTCTGGGTATTACGAATTTTCACTAATAGCATTATTAATAATGTATCCTAGATACATTGTATTTGATTGACTGTAGTACGTAGGGCTATATATGGAGAACCTACCGCTTGCTAGCTTTGTGTTGTTTATGGTCTTGAATAGGCATGCACTCTTTAAAAAAAACGATGGTGTTAGAGCATATAGGCGCATGGCAAGATGAAAGGAGTCTTATGATAGATCTTGATAGTTAACAAGTAGATAATGGCAGATTTTGCATTGAATGTTAGGTAAATTTAATTTTTAAAACTTAGAGAGTTTTAAATATTTAGAAAGGATGTTTAAAGTGACCCATTATAACAAATGTCGAATAGTGAACTAGTACAAGAAATGTGGATGCTACTGAACTCTGGAATTGGGGGACAACCCAACAACAGTTTTGCTTGGCAATAGGAAATAACAATGAAGGCTTGTGAAACTGTCAACACTAGAGAAGATGCCTATTGAGAGGCAATGTTAGTAGTGAAGATGCCAAGTGTGTTTTGATATGTTCATAGTCAATTCAACAAAAATCTTTGTGATTGATGGATGGGGATGATTTGAGAAAGTAGGCTCATGACAAACTTGATTTTCATGAAGTTCAACTTTAATGGGTCAATAAAAATAGAAAGGTCATGTCTATGCTCTATCATAATATTTAAACATTGAAAGGCATTCCATTGGTAGAGTCGTGCATTGACGAGAACATTCATAACCCATGGGGACTTTTTTTGTGTTCAAGGTGATGTCATTTGTGTTGTCAAACAATCCTCTTACTTTTCAAGCTACGATGAATCAATTATTTTTCCCGTACTATAGCAAATGTGTGCTACTTTTCTTTAATGATAACCTAGTTTACAATAAAATTCATGCCAAAGAGAAACTGAAATAAACAGTACATAATATAGGCTATGGTTCTATTGGAATAAACAATAAACTAATCTATTTGAACATACTTCTGACCTGTAGAGCATAGAGTTTGATCACTGTTCTTTGCTCCCACTATTCACTAGTCCCTATTCTTCATTATTCCATGAGTGCGCTTGATTGCTGAAATTGCGCTGACTGCTAAGTTTGCTAAGGCTTAATGACTTCTTCAAACTTCAAAGCGTAGCAACTACTAACTAAAGTCCAATAGATCATTTTCTGATGTCTTGGAACTGGGATAGGGTTCTTATATAATACCCTAAAAAGTTGTCAAAACCTTGAAACAATACCAAAAACATAAAACCAAGATGAAATTTCTTTGGAACAGGATACGTTTCCTTTTCTGGGGTCTATTTCAAGCTCGAATGGATCTGTCTGGTTCATGATCCTTCCTGGATCTAAAACAGTGATCTGCAGATCTAGCATCCAAACCTGACGGATCTGGTAACATAAGTTTTTGGTATAAAAGTGAAATTGGGCACTAATTGAGTTACCTATGTTCAATGAAGAAGGCAAGCTTGTCCTTAAACCTAAAGGAATTCTATTGGCTGGTACAAAATCCTCAAGATTTAGACCAACAACATGTAGACATTTTGAGAATCAGGATTTTAATTCAAATCCATAACTTTCACCTGATTTACTTGAGGTTCCAGGATCTATATACTGTGAAATTTTAACCCCAAAGCTGAACCTGGAATATTAGTTTACGGCAGCAATATCTCATTATCTTTTAACCCAATTTCACAGGGCAACCTATGATCTTGGCCTAGCTTCTATGTATCGCACAAGAACAAGGTTGTAATATTATCCAAGTTAGCTGAAGCTCTATAAGGCAAATCGCTTCTACTACTGCAATGTTCTTTTCTAGGGTTTACATGCATAGTTCACAAACCCTAGTTTTTCACAAAGTGCCAACCCTAGCATCTCACAAGAGCAAGCTCTCCACATTCATGATGTCTCCCTCTTCTTCATGTTTTCTCCCGGGGCTTACAGCACACTAGCAAAAGTTATCTCCCATTATATATATATAGAGAGAGAGAGAGGTCAACATGAAACAAAGAGCTATGTCCGTACAAGTAACAAAAAAGGCAATCCCCCATGGAGCACTTTACAATACAAGGATGTGCACCTGCCATACTACGGTTCAAACTTTATCCAACCACCAGGATGAAACACTCTCCAAGCATGATTCTCCTAGGGCTCAATGCTCCTCCCTGTGCTCTCCAACAATCTTTTAGTCCAACACTCTTCCTGTAGGATGGTGTGCTCTCCTACAAGCTTTCTTGGCCTGTTTTCAACGACCTGGCCTTCCTATTGTTCTTTTAAAAGAGTGCATATAAATTTCTATGAATACCTTTGCATAGACTTGTTTAACTGTATGAATTTCCTTTGAGTGCTTATGTCTTTATGAAGACTTACAGCTTCTTGGTGTGTTTGCACAGCTCAGGAAAGTGTCAGATAATTCACTGGAGGCAAGGCCATAAGCACCAATGTCAGCCACCAGATACTATCAGTTCAAGTACCTTGGTTTCATATATCTCTTCTGAAAGTAGTGAAGCTGATTCGACAAATTTTTCAGAGATGCAGGAAAGAAAATCTTTTGTTCCGGAATTGAAAGAACCAAAAACTTGTGGTTCCATCTATCAAAGGTTGGATCTTTATAATTCCAAAATTTCTGAAATTTATGCTTCAGAAACAACTGACTTGTTGATAATTGGTCCTGAAATCACAAAAAATGTATCAGCTCCTGACATTTCTGATGGGATTGAATCCACCCAAAATGATGTTCTTACAAGTGACATGGAACGGGAAGTCCCCAACTCAAGTATCCATTTATCCAGCGAAATCTCTATATGCAATGTCCCTACAAAGACTTTTCACATTAGTAAAATTCCTGATTATGAAAGTACGTTGTCTAATGTTCCTACAACATTTACTTTATCTTTCCCAGATAATGTAAATTATTGTACACCTAGTCCCATTGGAGGACATAGTGTCTGTGCTGAAAGTCCTGTAATTCATGTCCCCTCTAAAAACTTGGTAAATGTTATCCCCTGTTCTCCTGGCACTACCACAAATATCTATAATAGTCTTAAAAATGATTTTCCTGCCTCTAGCAGTTTTTCAACCAATTTGACAGGGCCTCTATTTTCTGAACATGAACTCGATTACTCTTCAAGTTTCCTGCATGATATTTCCAGTTCGATAAGTCAGATGCTTGATTTCCCCACATCTATTAGCCCTAAGAAATGTATGAATTCTAAGATCCCTGTCACTGACATCTCCCCTGCTGAGAATCGGCTTGAGCAGCATAAAAGCAGCCAGAGCCATATGTCATATGCTTCTAGTCCTAAAATTTATATGCTGGATTCTCTCAGTGATATTTCTTGTCTGGATCTCCCGAGTTCCTCAAGTTTTGCTAGCAATATGTCCAGTTCTGGAATTTTTGGGCCTAGTTCTCCCTGTCTAAAGTATTCAAATCCCCTTAACTCAAGCTCAGCCATCAAATTTAAAAGAAGTGAGCCAAATGAATCTAATACTACAACCTTGGCATCTAAAATTCAGGGTCCACGGATTTCTCTGCCCAACAGCACACGGAAGAGCACTTCTGGAACTGATATTTTGCATTGTTCTCCACACAGGGAAAGTGTTTCTATTTTCCCTAATCTGGGAAAGCACACTAGCGTCATAGAAGGAGAGTCATCATTTGCAGTGCATGATGAATCTTATGATCCCGTCGTCAATGGTTGTTCCAGAAGTTGTGATAGCACTATGTCTAGCTCTGGAAATTTTGGGCCATTTTCTTCCTGCCTGGATTCGGTTCCTTATAAGTCAAGCTCTACCAGTTCATTGATAATCAGGGATGCTTGTTGTAGTTCCTCCAACAGTACCATCAAATTTCAAAACCTTCAGCCAAATGAATCTATTGTTACAATTTTGGCAGCTGAAAATCACGGTCCAAAGGTTTCTCTGTCCAGCAGTACAAGGAAGCCAACTTTTGCTACTGATCTTGTGCATTCTTCTCCACACAGAGAAAGGGTTTCTATTTTCCCCATTTCAGGTGAACACACTAGCATCATAGAAGGAGAGTCATTGGTTGCAGTGCACCTTGAAGGTTCTCATCCCACTGTTAATGGTTTGAAAAGATCCAAGGAAAAATCTATAAATCATCCAAAATCTTCAAAAAGCCCAATGGGAAGAGCTGCAGGAAGAATAAAGGAAAGTCTAGCAAAATCAAGTGAGGTAATTGAAAAATATATCTTTAGCGTTCTGTTTTATGTTAAAAAGGGTAGTTTTGTATAAATATTTATTGAGTACCAATTAGACATTATATTTCTGTTTTCAATAATTGTGTAGGTCAATTATTAGGAGTTTAGCCTGAACTGGAGTGATTTTTTCTCCCATCTTGACAAGTGTTCTCTGACATGGTTTCTTGTTATATCAGTTATTCTTTCCGTACGAGTCCTTTGCCGAGCTCTTCAACTGGGACAATCTGGAATTGCCACCCCGAGGATTGATAAATTGTGGAAACAGGTAATCTTGGCCTACCTGTGGCACTTATAATAATGCATAACTATATTATGTATTTCCTATTTACTGTCAGGGAATGTATGACATTAGTTTCATAGTCCCTGTGGATGGCTTTCTTAGGGTGTGTTCTCCAAAGGCTCTCTGAGATGAAATTCATATTTTTAAATATATCATGCTAGAGATAATGATGTTTGATCTTCCTACATAAATTCACATTTTTTATAATCCCAAACAAAACTTGCTTGTTTTTTCATTTAATAAGAGCTTATCTTGTCAATCTGTACCGAGTGTTCCATCAAAAAATCCGTAGCCCAAAATGGTCCATTGAATCAGATATGTTGTATCTTTGAGATAGTTCTAGGTTAGGTAATTATGCCAGAGCATTTAAAATGTTTTGTTGTTTTAAAAATTTTGGATGACCAATGTTTTAAGCTTGTTTGAGGAGGTGCTATACCTTAATTGATCTTAATATTAAGAAAGGGCTGGTTCTTTACCTCTGGACAGTAATTTGGATTTTTAAAAGGGTTGCAAGGCAGAAAAGTAAGAGGCTATGATTCTGTAAATATTCAGACATAATACTTATTTAATCATAAGGAAAGATGCAAGCAAACTATGTTCACAACCCAACAAAATGTACATAATTTCATGAAAAAGTGACAATTTATTAATTTAGAGGAGTTGTTGGGACAGATAGTCCACTAAATCAATCTCTGTAATAATTTATAACTTCACAGGGGATTTAAGATAAATTGATATTCAGCGATATCTTACCTAGATTTCTTCATAAAGAATAAATACATGTAGAAACAACAAAATGAAATCCGAAGGGTTTGTTGAAACAGCAAAATGAATAAGCAGATCCACGCAGGGCTACGCACAGGGCCAGAGGAAATCCGAAGGGTTTGTCGAAGATTTGATTTCAAACGCTGGGAGCCGGGGTGTGAGACCGGGAGGCAAAGATCGAATTTTTTGGAGAGCAGATTGATTCAGAAACTGAGTGACGTAGTGCCTAGGAGTGGTGACGCTGGCACTGCGTAGTGACTATGTAAAGAAAGAGCAGAGCCTATCAGAGGTGTGAAAATTTCTGAAAGTTACTTTATGCAGAAATCTACTTTTAGATCTGGTTACGCTCCTACTTAATTAAGTTATTAAGATGAAAGTTTAGATTAATATCGAAGCAAAACACATAACAGATTCACCAATTCAGATCTAGAAAAAGTACACGCACACATAGACAAAGTGACACAAGGATTTTTTGGACAATGGTCCCTGGAAAATGCCAATGTGAGAAAACCGGTTTGCTGGCTGTTGGAGGGTTTTATTATCAAGAGTTTTCTGAATACAACAAATCTGGGTTCCAGATCTGGAAAACCCGACAGAGAATATATAGATCTGTAGCTTACTTGTTGTTTAGAGGCCAAAATATTGACTGATCCATATCCTCAAACGGGATTTACAGGACTCAACCAGATCTTGGCCCTAGAAACCCCAACGTTGCCCCTGAAGCCCCTGCGTCAGCCTCTGCGTCCCTCTGCGTTGGCTTGGAGAGGGCTACATAACCCCAGACTGGGTGACACAGACCCTACGCTGCCCTTGAGGGTCTCTGTGTAACCCTCAAGGGTCTCCTGCTGCCTAACGCTGCCCTGGGAGAGACTGTGCAACACCTACGTAGCTGAAGCTGCCTTTGCGCTGCGCAACTACTGCCCTCTCTGCTCCTGCTTCTCTGCATTTCCTCTGGAAGCTGCTCTTTGTGTCTCGCTGATTCTAGGCACTCAGATCAGACCATCCCCTTTGCCTAAACTCCCCTCTCTGCAGCCGAAACACTTTTGAGAATTCTTAGCAAACCTTGCCCTAGAATCTCAGCTTAGCTTCAGTGCTCTGTCTCTGTGTTTCTTTATTAATGACCCCAAGCCTTTCCTTTATACTTTTCTCGTTGGGAAACCAACGACCATGATCAAATCTTGAATCAATGGCTAAGATTAAAAGAAAGCTTGATCCATGTGACTTAAGACAATTTCATCACATGTTTAATTTAATTAACTTTAATTATTTAATTTTCCTAAGTTTAGACTTAGGAAATACATTAAAATAATTAATTAATTAAATATCTTGTAGATCATGTGTACTCTAGTTCCTCCACAAATTTTAGGAGCTAGAGCACATCCGATGCTACCCCCACTACATAAAATCTCAGAACTCCCTCTTAGTAGGGAGTGTGCTCTAGCAATACATCACACCATGTATCAGAATATTTTGGGCACTGGTTTCTGTGCTGTTGATGCTTGGCCTGCTGCCACTCAACTCTGCATTGCTGCTGCCATTCTGTACTGTAGCTCCCTCTCAAACTGTTGCCACCTGCTGCACTGCCTCTTTAGTTGCTGAGAGAAACAACTGATTCCCCTGCCCAATCTTTGACAGACAAGTCAGTTGGGTTGCAACCTCATCACTGAAGCTCCATTGGCTACTCATTTGTGTTTTCATCTCAAGAATGATGCACAACTACAACTCTGCACTGCATAAGAAGACTCCCTTTGCACTGCTAAAGTCACATCAACCCCTTGTGCTGAAATCTCTCACACTGCTACTGCACTGTGCTGTCCTCCTGAAGCCTCTACGCTGTTGCAGCTCTGCTCTGCGTTGCTGAAGTCACTTCAGCCCCTACGCTGCTGCTGCATCTGCATTGTGCTACTCCTTCCAGCCTTCAGTTTTGTCTCTACTTCATCTGTGAACTTTGTACCCACTGCTCCACTTGTCCTGCTATTGTCTTAAGGCTCCCGTAGCTCGTATGTGATCCAAGAGATGAGCAGCTCAAGGATCCCGCCCTCATCCTGTAGCTGCTCTACAGATCCATGTCGCCCCACTTTCATGGTTCATGACCACTCATGGCTGCATCATCTTCTGAACAATCATTTGCCACAACAGCCTTGGAAGAAAAACTTCCTTTTCCTTTTTCTTCTGAGGACAATTGCTGGCGAAATGTCCTAGTTCGCCACACTGGAAGCACTTGATCTTTGACAGATCCCGCTTCTTCTTTCCATGTTGCTTCTTTGATGCCAAGGCAACATCTTCTTCATCTTCCTTCTTCACCTTACTCGATCCGGTGCTATACTGCTTCTTGGTGAATCTCTATAGTTCTTCTTGATGCATGATAGCTCACAAGTTGCCCCAGTCGGGAAGGTTTGATCTTGATCCAGTTGGATGTTGGTGGCCACTCACCTATTCCACGTGGGGCCCCACCATTGTCTCTTTCAGTTTTTCAGTTTCGGCACAACTTACTATTTTTAGCAGTTTTTCAGGTCCTGAACTTCTGGAGCCGTTTTGAGGCCCTAAACGATGTTTTTTGGGCATTGTTTCGGCAAATATGATTTCGTTCCGAAATCTACATTTGCGATCGGTAGTTGTAGTCCTCGGATAGATCTTTCTAATGAACTCACCTATTCCACGTGGGGCCCCACCATTGTCTCTTTCAGTTTTTCAGTTTCGGCACAACTTACTATTTTTAGCAGTTTTTCAGGTCCTGAACTTCTGGAGCCGTTTTGAGGCCCTAAACGATGTTTTTTGGGCATTGTTTCGGCAAATATGATTTCGTTCCGAAATCTACATTTGCGATCGATAGTTGTAGTCCTCGGATAGATCTTTCTAACGATGGATCATGTGCGTCAAACAGAGATAGTATGACAAAGTTACAACCTCGGGAAATTGATGTACCAATTTACCCTGACAGGGCCCATATTTTGGTGTTTCATCTCCTAGGGCTAGGTTTTTGGATGTTTAGGGTTTTCCATTGTTTCTCAATAATATATAGGCCTTCGAGCCTCACTGTAACACAGAGTTCAGAGGCCTATAGCCGCCACATCTCTTCTCAGAGATAAGCTACCAATGCCTTAGCTAGTTTATTTCCATTCTGTCTGTAAGCAAATTTCAGTTCTTTGATATTAATGAAATGAAGTGCTATTTCTACTGCATATTTGTATTTATGGTTATATGTGTATTCTATTTCGTTTTTGCATAAATCCAGATCAGTGGTATCAGAGCGGTTTGCTTTTTCTCGATCCTTCTTTGCATGTCCCCAACGAGGTCGGGGTATAAGGAGTTAGGGCTCGATTTGGTTGAACCTTTGCAAGATCAGCCTCGCAAACCCCGACGGCTGCCCATGGGGGATAAAAAGAAAGATGAGGGAGTAGGAGATCATATCAAAATATTGCTCGGGGAGGCCCTTGAAAAACAAAGGAACGCGATGATGGCTAACTTTTCCTAGATCTTTCAATGACTGCCCACTGACGGCGCATCTACATCCAGCAGCCACTCCGGAGGCGCGACTAAGGTACAAGTAAACTTTAACATTCCCATATTTGAGGGTCAAATAGATGTAGATGTCATAGATAGATGGTTGAATCTATTAGAAGTATTTTCTCGGTTCATGACTTTTCTGACCGAGAGAAGATTATTTTTGCACTCCTCAAAGCTACCCCCCCATGTCAAGTACTGGTGGGAAACCTACTGTGAGAAAAAGGACGAGACAAAACTCTCTTTGTTCTCAACTGTATCCACATGGAATTCTTTCCGAGACGACATCAAGGAACAATACTATCCTTTGGGGAGCTATGAGAACAAGTACATACAATGGACCACGCTGCGGCAACAAAGGGATCAAGATGTGCATGAGCTAACGAATCTATTCTATACCTTGCGCACAAAGTTGGGTATCAAAGATTCAGAGAAACATTTGGTGCTAAAGTATCGTAGTTGTCTGCACAAATATATTTAGGAGGAAATGGAGTTCCTCGACATCTCCTCGCTTGGTACGACATACCGATATGCTACAAAGATTGAGCAGAAATTCAAACAGAAGAAGCGAGACTTTGTATCTGCGAATCAAAAGCAAGGGAAAGGTGCCCCCAAACCGTAGAACAAAGGACAAAGCCAAGGCATGGCGTCCCAAGGCAACCTGTCAAAGCCGCAAGCAAAGAACAACACTGCGAAGCCAAAGAAGGACACGAAAAAGTGGTGTGAGTTCCATAAGAGCTCCACTCACAACACAAGTGAGTGTCGGGCGAAGCAATCGCTGGTGGCCGAGATGAGGGCTTTTGAATAAGATGCATGCTTCGTCTCTGAATCGGAACCTGACAAGGGAAATGACAAAGGGAAACAGATCATTGATGCAGAGCCCAATGCCACTGTTGCCACTGCGAAGATCCAGAAGGAGGAACCGGAAGATCCAGAGGAGGAGGAGCATCTCTTCCACTCCCAGATGTGGGTAAAGGGTTCCCCACTACAGTTCATTGTCGACAATGGGAGCCAAAAGAAACTCATTTCAGCAGACGCCGTGAAGCGGTTTGGCTTGCCGACCACAACACACCCACAACCATACACCATCGGGTGGCTTCACCAAGGACGGGATCTCCCCGTCAGCCAGCAGTGTTGCCTTTCCTACAACATCAAGCCCTTCACGGATGAGGTATTATGTGACATTGCTCCTCTTGATGTTTGTGATGTATTATTCGACCAACCATACTTGTGGAAGCCACATGCTGTGTATAAGTCCCGACCTCGCACTGTTATTATTACTTTGGGAAATAAGCTGTATAGGATACCAGAGGTACCACTGCCTGCCGCTATCTCTTTGGTTACTGCAAAACAATGCAGTAAGCTTATTTCTAAAACTAGGAAATTTGTTTTCCTGATGATTTGCCCCTAGGGCAAGAAGAAGACTGTGGCCACGACCTCCAGATAGGGCTCCTCTGCACGACAACAACAAATGGACAAGGTTGTGGAGGAGTTCGGGGACATCTTCACCTCACCCACAGGGGTGCCTTTGCACTGTCAGGTCAAGCACCCCATTGATCTGACCCCAGGTGCACCGCTACCCAATGGACCAATCTATCGGCGCTCTGTTATGGAGAACGATGAAATCAAGAGGCAAATTTAGGAGTTGCTGCAGAAAGGTCACATCTAGCCAAGTTCATCACCTTGTGGGAGCCCGATCGTGTTGGTACAGAAGAAGGATGGGACTTGGAGACTTTGTATTGACTATCGGGCGCTGAGCAAGATCACTGTTCGGAATAGGTACCCGATCGCACGAATTGATGACCTTCTGGACCAACTCAAAGGGGCAAAATATTTCAGCAAGATGGACTTGAAGTCTGGGTATCACCAGATACCAATCAAACCCTCTGATGTGTGGAAGACTGCCTTCAAAGCCAAGGAGGGCCTTTTCGAATGGTTGGTCATGCCTTTCGGGTTGACGAATGCTCCCGCAACCTTCACGAGGTTGATGGATGACATCATGCGGCCATTCACCAACTCATTTGTAGTGGTGTACTTGGATGACATTCTGATCTTCAGCCAGACTTGGGAAGAGCACCTTCCAACACATTCGACAAGTCCCCCAAACACTGTGGCAACACAAGTTGTGTGCCAATTTGGAGAAGTGCACTTTTGACATGACCCAGGTTCAATATCTGGGATACATTATTGATGAAAGGGGGGTTCATGTGGATCTAACCAAGATCCAAGTCATTTGGGATTGGCCAGCCCCAACCACTCTAACAAAGCTTCGCAACTTTCTAGGTCTTGCTAATTTATATTGCAAGTTCGTGTTGGGATTCTCTCATATCACTTGGCTCTTGAGTCAAGTCACCAAGGGAGGAGCGAAAGAAAAATTCTTCTGGTCGGAATCTCAACAGAAGGCATTCGTAGAATTGAAATATTGCCTCTGTTCTGCCCCAGTGCTCACATTACCAGACCTACAACAACCATTTGAGATTGAGACAGATGCCTCTGACTATGCTATTGGGGCAGTTCTTACTCAACAGGGGCATCCAGTGGCATATCATAGTGAGACATTGTCCAACACAGTTTGCAAGTATCCCACTTATGACAAAGAAATGTATTCCATTATGCAGGGTTGTCGACAATGGAAGCATTACATTTTGGGGAAGGAAACAATCATCCACACAGACCACCAACCCTTGTAGTTCATACAGACACAAGGGAAGTTGCAGAATGATCGCCATCAAAAGTGGTCCACATATCTGCAACAGTTATTCACCTCCAAGATGCACTGTTATGTCACCTGGGACACCTTTGTGTTCCTTCAAGCGAGTGTGCCAAGATGATATGGGAAGCACATTACAGTCGAGTCACTGGGCATTTCGGGGTCGAGAAAACAGTGGCAGTACTGTAGAAGTATTTCTATTGGCTGAACCTTAGACATGATGTCGGGAAGTACATCAGATCCTGCATTGCTTGTGCCATTGCTAAATTGACCATCAAGAAGCAAGGCCTCTATACTCCGCTACCTACCCCTAGTCGATCTTGGGCATCCATCTCCATGGATTACATGTTGGGCCTTCATTCTACTAAGCATGGAAACGACTGTGTTTTCGTGGTCGTCGACAGATTCTCGAAGATGGCCATTATGGCGGCCTGCAAGACGAATATCACAACAAAAGCCACTGCTAAACTCTTCTTTGAATGAGTGTGGGTGCACTTTGGGATCCCACAATCTATCATCTCAGATTGGGACAACAGGTTCCTCAGCACATTTTGGTCTAGCCTCTGGTCAATGCTGGACACCAAGCTCACCAAATCCACAACTTTCCATCCCCAAACTGATGGCCAGATAGAGGTCGTCAATAGGATGATTGTACACATTCTGCGCATGTACAATTCAAAGCATTCACGCACATGGTATGAGAGCCTCCCCTATGTACAACACAGTTATAACTGGGCTCTCCACAGCTAAACCGATAACAGCGCCTTTCAGGTGGGCTTAGGATTCTAGCCACCATGTCCCATTGACGTAGCCATGCCATTTGTGGCTACACAGGCCGATTCGGCTCATGTCCAGTTTGAAGCTGACAAAGCGAACAGCTTCATCGAGCGCATTCAACACATCCGCCAACAGGTTCATGACATATTGGACAGAGCCAATGCTAAGTACAAGCAACAGCATGATCAACATCGGGTGCACACAACTTCCAGGTGGGCGACAAATTCTGGCTACATTTGCAGAAGGAGCGCCTCACTGGACCCCACCGCAAGCTTCGCCTGCTCTGATATGTGCCGTAAACCATCACCAAGGCTGTAGGGAACAATGCCTTCGAGCTCAGTATTCCACCTTTCCTTGGTCTGCACCAGTATTCAATGTGGACCGCCTTCGTCCCTACTTCCCACCTCTACTGGACACCTCTGACATTGCAGAACAACTCACACCAACAGAGTTAAACCCAAACTGCATGGAATAGGCCACCACAGATTGTATCATGGACATGCAAATCAAGAACACTCGCCAACTGAAGATCCAACTGTATCGGGTTGTCAAAGATGGCCAACTCTTGCACCCAGGCAAATGGTTCACCACGGACCAAGTTCAGCAGAAGTTTCCTCATCTCATGGAGGAACTCAATGCAATGGGGACTGTTGACCACACTTTGTCAACGACCCCATAGCAGTACACCCCCATTTTTTCAAATGGGATTCTTCATGTTCGACGTAGTTGCGCCATTCAGATTCCATCATCAGTCAACAGTCGACAGTTTTTATAATGATGTAAACCCATTCTGCATGTGATGATGTAAATGATCTAAGTAAGACTGTCCATGTATGTAACAACCTAGGTAAGCCTAGTATGTTGTTGATGATCTCTATCCTAGGAGGTTTTTTGTCTCACTGATTCACGAAAGTGATCAACAGAGTTTTTCCCTCTAGCCTCACCCCAAAGCTAGGGTGGATTTTATCATCAGCATACTAAGTGAGTCCTAGTGTTCTATCGAGTCCTTGTAAAAGTAGTTTCAACTACTTGGTCTACTAGATCATGTTTTGAGTCGCAGAATTGGGTATTTATTTGAGGGTCTATACAAATGGGTTTTCCCCCTTCATGTATGTAAATGTATTATCTCATGTAAAAGAGGGTTGGAAAAATAATTATAATCCCCTCTCAGTCAATTAATTAAATTTTTTGGTCAATTAATTAATAAAATCCTAAACCAGAAGTTTAATTAATTTAGGGTCCTAAATTAGGATTAAATCTTTAAAGGCAAAAGTTGTGGGTCCTTGGAAAATGATTTTGACTGCCCCAGGCCAAGGGAATATTGAGAATTTTAAGAAATATTGGACCCTTGGGCCTTGGTGGTTAAGTCAAGGTCAAAATTTTGGGGTAATTAACTCAAAAATAATATTTTTTGAGTTAATTAAAATTGAATTAAATGATAAATTCGTTTTTTCCCCAAAATTTTAATTTCAACGCTCCGGATTAAAAGATAATTAAATCTTTTGGACGGTTGAGATTATTTTGACGAGGATCATCCAAACTAGCCGTTAGAGATCTTGTCCTATAAATTTAGAGGTCTTTGTCAGTATTGAGTCATCCGATCTCAGGATCGTGCACTTGCTCTTAGAAGCTCTTGTAAACTTTTGAGGAATAAAGCATAAAGACTTTGGGGTTACAAATCTGGATGTTCCTTCTCAAATCTATGTGGTGAATTGTCTCTAAACTCTGCTACTTGGTTTCTTGCATTTTATGGTTGATGGCCTTCATGGATTAATCTGCATATAGGTAACTTATGCAGTTTTCTGGGTTTATAAAATAACATTCTAATTTTTCTGCAAAGGTCTCATGTTGTTTTATTGAATCTCTATCGATCTAAGATTTAGATCTAAGTGTGCAGGGAAATTTTTTTTTTTAAGATTGGGCGTCTGGGGAAGTCTTCGGTTGGACCAGCCGACTCTCAATAAACATAAATCTGATAAGCTCTTTATTTGTTAAATTCCTGGTCTATCCTACGATATTTGTGATTTTGCAGGGTTTCAAAGGCTTGTGCCTCTCACCAAAATTTTAATCTCTGAAAATTGTGCCAAAACGGGTTCAAATCTGACCTTGAGGGTTTTAAACTTGTAAACTAGTTGTATATTTGTAATTTTAACTGTGAGGGTTTAATCATTTCTTGGTGTGTATCTTCAGATCAGGCTGGTTTATTGATCCAGGGTTCAAATCGAGTTTTTTTTTTTTTAAAGATCTGAGGCAGGTCTAGCCTCCAAAAGGCCAGATCTGGCCTCAAGCTGCTACTGTGGGCAGGATTTGGCATCATTTGATTTTGAGGAGCATAATAAATCTGAACTTAAATGAAGAAATTTTAAGATTTGTTGGGCGAATCTGATCCTCACTGTCCCTGTCAATGCGTTTATCTGCTCTCCCCTCCACGTTGCCTTCCTTATTTCCTTGCCATCCTCTGCCCTTTCTTCGACCATTTGCAAAACGATAGCTGAAGCATACATTACGCTCTCCTGCAAATCCGTCAACCCTTCTTTTTCTGCGTTCAAACCCTCATTTCTCTTCACGTCCATTACCTGAGCCGCTTACTAACCTCTCCACTGTCGTGTCTGCTGTCTCTTTCCTTCAAACGTTGCCTCGCCTGCATCACTTCTGCCCTCGCTCTTCACGTATCAACCCCCTATCTTGCGCTGTCACCCGAGCCTCTTCCCCTGCTGCCGTCCAAGACGTCGATGCTCCTGTCGTTCACCTGCACGCACAAACGATTAATGCACATATAAAGCTGAGCCCTTACATATCTGCGTTTTGATTTTTTTTGGTATCGGTTTCGATTTGTTATTGATTAGATTTTAATTTCGATTTTTCAAGTCTTAGCTTTGTTCTAGTTTTTATTTAATTCCTAGTTGTAATTAATTTAGTTCGATTTTTTAGTTAGGTTGTAAAGTGTAAGTTCGATTTTAAGACTTAGATTTAATTTTTAGAATATAGTGTAATTTAGACGTAGGTTTTAAATTTAAATGTTTGAATTGTTTGTTTTAAATTTGATTTAGTTTAACTTTTGTTAGTTTAGACGATTAGATTTTAAATTGTAGTCTCAGTTTAATTTTAATTTTTGTTATCTTAGGATTTAACCTAGTTTGACTTTAATCTAGCTTTTAGCTTAGATTTTTTTAAAATTAGTTTTAAATCTAACTTTAGGATTTTAAATTTTAGATTCTAGATTTGGATTTAAATTCTAACTTTTCTTTAGATTTAAGCTTAAAATTCTAAAAAAAATTTAGAAATACAAAAATATAAAAAAAAATTTCAAATTTTCTATAGTCAAATGTGTTAAAATGTTTATCTAAAGTTTTGACTATAGAAACATTTTCTGGATCAAAATTAATTGAAGCATCATAAATCTGGAACTATTGCAAATTTCGGGCATTTTCCTCTTGTGATAATATTGTTGTGGGTTTAAGATATTTTAATGCATGGTTGTGGTGTTTTTCAATTATGTATCATTATCAATCGTGTTTTAAATAAGCAGCAGTTAATCGTCACTTACATCGTTTATAATTGCATAACGAGATTTTGTTTGACTCCATAAGGCACTGGTCTTAAACGTGAAATCTAATTTGGATCTGTGGAATCTCGTTCATTTCTATCAAGTATTTGATGTTTTAGCTGTGTCTCCTGGATTTATCATCTTCATTTATAATAGGGTCTACCTCCCTTAGCTTGCAAGGAGACAGCTTAAATAGAGAGATTGGGGATAAGAGTGACAGCCCCCAATCTGAGCCGTTGTTGCGGTGCCTGGACAATCTGTGCGACAACATTTTTTGGTGCCGTTGCTGGGGATAGAGTTTTTCTGTCCTTGGTCTTAACGACATTTTATAATTTTCAGATTTTCTTTCGCCATTCATTAGCCTGTCACAAGGGATCACATTTTTTGGCGTCTTTCATCTCTTCATATTTTCATCGTCTTATCTTTCGTCATATCACTAATCATTTCATCATCGTATTTTTAGCACCTGGACATTTCGGTTGGCTTCTTGTTTGGGTGGCGACTCCACTTATTCATCTTTTTATTCCCAGACAAGAATCCCCCCCTGATATCCATCTGCTATCTCTCGATTATTTCTTCTGTTTTAGAATTAGTTTCATGTTCAAGTGGCGACTCCAATTCTTTCATTTCTTACAAGAGTTCCTGCTAAGAAGTTCGCTTCTTGAGGACCTTTTAACTATTCTTGAACACGGATCTGTTTCTAAAATCTTAAAAACGACATCATGGATATTTTTGCCCCGTATAATTTTGCTAATATTCAGGGTTATCCCCATGATCTCCCTCAAATGGATAAATTACCTATCTTTCAAGGAAATGATGCAGTTAGTGTTAAATCTCATTTGTTTGCTTTCACTAACTGGTGGAATAGATTTGCAGTTGCAAATAATAATTTCGATGATGTAAAGATGAAAACTTTTGTTCTTACTTTCGGCGAGGATGTTGCTGAATGGTTTATGGAAAACCCTGATAATTCATTCAATACTTTTGAATCCATTGTAACTGCTTTTAAGGAAAAGTATGGTGATAAAAGGGAAGATCGGCATTTGGTAATAGAGATCAGTACCATAAAAAAGGAAGAAAATGAAACGACTGAAGAATTTAATAGGAGATTTAATGGTATTCTTAGAGAAATATCTCAAACTCATAAACCTCCTGATGGATCTCTTCTGAATTTTTACATTGATGCTTTTGATTCTGATACTTCATATGAGTTAAGGCGGGCTAAAACTGCAAATTATAAGGCTTGTCAATCTTTAGCTGAGGAGATTGAAAAAGATAAAAGGGCATCTGGAATGTCTGAAACTCCAGATTTTGATAGATCTTTGACAGATTCTAAGTTGAAAGAACCTCTAGAAGATGATGATGACCCTATGAAAAAGTTAATGCAAAAACTTGAAAGCATGGAGCTTAATCAAGCAAAATTAATCTCTGACCATGCTTAGGAAATAAGTATCTTACAGGCTAGGTTGGTTCAAATGGAAAGGGATCAAACGCAGAATTCCCAACCTAGAAATAATAATGCTTTGCAGAAAAGAGGCCTATCTTATGAGCAGAGACCGACAAATCAACTTGAGTTCGCAAATCTTGTTGATGAAGTTCCTCTTTATTGTAGAGCTTGTAATGATCTTCATGAAGAGGCTACTTGCCCCATTGTCAAAAGGATCATAGCTAGTAGAATGGAAAGGTCAAGTCATCAAATTAATGTTGTTGGTAAGGACTATCACATGCATATAGAAGATCATGAAAGTCAGGTTAAGGAACCAGCTCAGATGATTAAGGATGTGCAACCCAATCATATGCAAATAATTCAAAGCATGGAAAACAGATTAAAGATCATGGAATTTAATCACTCCAATCAAATAATTGCCATGGAAGAAAAACATGTTAAGGAAATAAATGTCATGGAAAACAGGTTAAAGATAATGGAAGTTAATCATTCTAATCAGATGTCCATCATGGAAGCAAGACACACCCAGGAAATGAATACCATGAAGGAAAATCACTTGTTGGAAATGAATACCATGAAGGAAAATCACTTGTTGGAAATGAGTTCCATACAGGAAAGGTTGGAAAAAATGGAAAAATTACATATACAAAAGTTTCAGTCGAAATTTGATTATGAAGATTCATCAACAGATCATGAGACTTCTTGTCTGCTAAAGCCATTCCCATCTCATCACACGGAGGATTTCACTATGGTTTCAAAGGATGTTGAGAAAGACCAAGCTTGTGTGTCACCATTGACAGAGTATATCCAGAATAATATTGGTCACGCTCAAGGTTCTTTGGATATTTTGTACAAACATTTTCAAGATGAGGACAAGGAGTTTACAGTGGTCTCATTGCTGACATCACAACCCACTCAGAAGAAGAGAAAGAAGCAAAGAAGAAGTAAGTGGTTTGATTCGTCTGATGGTCGAGAGCAGCTTGACATTCAGATAAGACAGAGTCCTACATTATGCAAGATCGGCCATGGCAAAACTGAAAAGCAGCCTACAGATTTGCCTGAAAGCAGGCAAATGCTCAGCATACACTATATTGAGCACATTTGATGCCACATGGCATCCTCTGTATCGTATTTCTAACCCTACTCCTTGTTATTTCAGCATTTCATTTTGCAGTTAGAGTAGAGTAGATTTACTTTTCATGTTAAGTAGAATAATAAATAAAAGAAGAGCTTCTATTTTTCATGAGCTTAATGTTATATGATGATATTTGGATGGACGCTACTTATGTAATCTTGTGTGTTGCTTGGATGCAGATTCTGGATTCTCACATTCCTTCGATGAAGCAACGTGTCCCCAAGTAGAGCCAGATGTTGACCACATTTTGTCAACGACCCCATAGCAGTACACCCCCATTTTTTCAAATGGGACTTATCATGTTCGAGGCTCGTGTCATCCAGATTTCATCACCAGTCGACAGTTTTTTATAATGATGTAAACCCATTCTGCATGTAATGATGTAAATGATCTAAGTAAGACCGTCAATGTATGTAACAACCTAGGTAAGCCTAGTATGTTGTTGATGATCTCTATCCTAGGAGGTTTTTTGTCTCACTGATTCACGAAAGTGATCAACAGAGTTTTTCCCTCTAGCCTCACCCCAAAGCTAGGGTGGATTTTATCATCAGCATACTAAGTGAGTCCTAGTGTTCTATCGAGTCCTTGTAAAAATAGTTTCAACTACTTGGTCTACTAGATCATGTTTTGAGTCGCAGAATTGGGTATTTATTTGAGGGTCTATACGAATGGGTTTTCCCCTTTCATGTATGTAAATGTATTATCTCATGTAAAAGAGGGTTGGAAAAATAATTATAATCCTCTCTTAGTCAATTAATTAAATTTTCTGGTCAATTAATTAATAAAATCCTAAACCAGAAATTTAATTAATTTAGGGTCCTAAATTAGGATTAAATCTTTAAAGGCAAAATTTGTGGGTCCTTGGAAAATGATTTTGAAAGCCCCAGGCCAAAGGAATATTGAGAATTTTAAGAAATATTGGACCCTTGGGCCTTGGTGGTTAAGTCAAGGTCAAAATTTTGGGGTAATTAACTCAAAAATAATATTTTTGAGTTAATTAAAATTGAATTAAATGATAAATTCGTTTTTTTCCCAAAATTTTAATTTCAACGCTCCGGATTAAAAGATAATTAAATCTTTTGGACGGTTGAGATTATTTTGACGAGGATCATCCAAACTAGCCGTTAGAGATCTTGTTCTATAAATTTAGAGGTCTTTCTCATTCTTGAGGGATCCGATCTCAGGATAGTGCACTTGCTCTTAGAAGCTCTTGTAAACTTTTGAGGAATAAAGCATAAAGACTTTGGGGTTACAAATTTTGATGTTCCTTCTCGGATCTATGTGGTGAATTGTCTCTAAACTCTGCTACTTTGTTTCTTGTATTTTATGGTTGATGGCCTTCATAGATTAATCTGCATACAGGTATCTTGTGCAGTTTTCTGGGTTTATAAAATAACATTCTGATTTTTCTGCAAAGGTCTCATGTTGTTTTCTTAAATCTCTATCGATCTAAGATTCAGATCTAAGTGTGCAGGGAAATTTTTTTTTTAAGATTGGCGTACGGAAGTCTTCGGTTGGACAGTAGACTCTCAAATAGTTTCTCATCGATAAGCTCTTTATTTGTTAAATTACGAGTACATCTTACGATATTTGTGATTTTGCGGGGTTTCAAAGGCTTGTACTCACCAAAATTTTAATCTCTGAAAATTGTGCGAAAACGGGTTCAAATACGACCTTGAGGGTTTTAAACTTGTAAACTAGTTGTATATTTGTAATTTTAACTGTGAGGGTTTAATCATTTCTTGGTGTGTATCTTCAGATCAGGCTGGTTTATTGATCCAGGGTTCAAATCGAGTTTTTTTTTTTTAAAGATTTGAGGCAGGTCTAGCCTCCAAAAGGCCAGATCTGGCCTCAAGCTGCTACTGTGGGCAGGATTTGGCATCATTTGATTTTGAGGAGCATAATAAATCTGAACTTAAATGAAGAAATTTTAAGATTTGTTGGGCGAATCTGATCCTCACTGTCCCTGTCAATGCGTTTATCTGCTCTCCCCTCCACGTTGCCTTCCTTATTTCCTTGCCATCCTCTGCCCTTTCTTCGACCATTTGCAAAACGATAGCTGAAGCATACATTACGCTCTCCTGCAAATCCGTCAACCCTTCTTTTTCTGCGTTCAAACCCTCATTTCTCTTCACGTCCATTACCTGAGCCGCTTACTAACCTCTCCACTGTCGTGTCCGCTGTCTCTTTCCTTCAAACGTTGCCTCGCCTGCATCACTTTTTCCCTCGCTCTTCACGTATCGACCTCCTATCTTGCGCTGTCACCCGAGCCTCTTCCCTTGCTGCCGTCCAAGACGTCGATGCTCCTGTCGTTCACCTGCACGCACAAACGATTAACGCACATATAAAGCTGAGCCCTTACATATCTGTGTTTTGATTTTTTTTGGTATCGGTTTCGATTTGTTATTGATTAGATTTTAATTTCGATTTTTTAAGTCTTAGCTTTGTTCTAGCTTTTATTTAATTCCTAGTTGTAATTAATTTAGTTCGATTTTTTAGTTAGGTTGTAAAGTGTAAGTTCGATTTTAAGACTTAGATTTAATTTTTAGAATATAGTGTAATTTAGACGTAGGTTTTAAATTTAAATGTTTGAATTGTTTGTTTTAAATTTGATTTAGTTTAACTTTTGTTAGTTTAGACGATTAGATTTTAAATTGTAGTCTCAGTTTAATTTTAATTTTTGTTATCTTAGGATTTAACCTAGTTTGACTTTAATTTAGCTTTTAGCTTAGATTTTTTTAAAATTAGTTTTAAATCTAACTTTAGGATTTTAAATTTTAGATTCTAGATTTGGATTTAAATTCTAACTTTTCTTTAGATTTAAGCTTAAAATTCTAAAAAAATTTTAGAAAATACAAAAATATAATTTTTTTTTTCAAATTTTCTATAGTCAAATGTGTTAAAATGTTTATCTAAAGTTTTGACTATAGAAACATTTTCTGGATCAAAATTAATTGAAGCATCATAAATCTGGAAATATTGCAAATTTCGAGCATTTTCCTCTTGTGATAATATTGCTGTGGGTTTAAGATATTTTAATGCATGGTTGTGGTGTTTTTCAATTATGTATCATTATCAATCGTGTTTTAAATAAGCAGCAGTTAATCGTCACTTACATCGTTTATAATTGCATAACGGGATTTTGTTTGACTCCATAAGGCACTGGTCTTAAACGTGAAATCTAATTTGGATCTGTGGAATTTCGTTCATTTCTATCAAGTATTTGATGTTTTAGCTGTGTCTCCTGGATTTATCATCTTCATTTATAATAGGGTCTACCTCCCTTAGCTTGCAAGGAGACAGCTTAAATAGAGAGATTGGGGATAAGAGTGACAGCCCCCAATCTGAGCCGTTGTCGCGGTGCCTGGACAATCTGTGCGACAACAGGGACCATTGCTTCCTAAGGGGGGGGGAATGATCTAGGTGGGTATTGGTGGCCACCTGCCTATTCCACTTGGGGCCCCACCATTGTCTCTTTCAGTTTTTCAGTTTTGGCACAACTTACTATTTTTAACAGTTTTTCGGGTCCTGAACTTCCGGAGCCGTTTTGAGGCTCTAAACGACGTTTTTTGGGCATCATTTTTCCGACGAATCTGATTATGTTTCGAATCTACATTCACGGTCAGTAGTTATAGTCATCGGATAAATATTTCTAATGATGTATCATGTGCGTCAAACGGAGATAATATGCCAAAGTTACAACCGCAGGAAATTGATGTACCAATTTACCCTGACGGGGCCCATATTTTGGCGTTTCATCTTCTAGGCTTAGGTTTTTGGATGTTTAGGGTTTTCCATTGTTTCTCAATAATATATAGGCCTTCAAACCTCATTGTAACACAGAGTTCAGAGGCCTGTAGCCGCCACATCTCTTGTTTGAGATAAGCTACCAGCGCCCTAACTAGTTTATTTCCATTCTGTCTGTAAGCAAATTTCAGTTCTTTGATATTAATGAAATGAAGTGTTATTTTCGCTGCATATTTGTATTTATGGTTATATGTATATTCTACTGTGTTCTTGCATACATCCGGATCAGCTCTGCCCAAGATACTTTGGACAAAGGTTTCCCACTCATAATTGAGTCGTGACCGCATTGAGAGCAGTTCTGACCATCACATCAATCTCCACCTTTGCACCTGTGGCAGTCAACTGGTCTTCGAACGATTGTAATCTGAAGAGAAAATGTTCCATGTCTGAAGCCCCTGCGTCAGCCTCTGTAGCCTCTGCGTCCCTCTGCGCTGGCCTGGAGAGGGCTGCGTAACCCTAGACAGGGTGATGTAGACCCTACGCTGTCCCTGAGGGTCTCTGTGTAACCCTTGAGGGTCTACTGCTGCCTAACGCTGCCCTGGGAGAGATTGCGCAACACCTGCGTAGCTGAAGCGGCCTCTGCGCTGTGCAGCTGCTGCTGCTGCTGCTTCTCTGCGCTGTTCTTTGCTTGTTGCTGATTCTAGGCACTGGGATCAGACCATCCCCTTTGCCTAAACTCCCCTCTCTGTCACTGAAACACTTCTGAGAATTCTTAGCAAACCTTGCCCTAGAGTCTCAGCGTAGCTTCATTGCTCTGCCTCTGTGTTTCTTTACAAATGACCCCAAACCTTTCCTTTATACTTTTCTCGTTGGGAAACCAACGACCATGATCAAATCTTGAATCATTGGCTAAGATTAAAAGAAAGCTTGATCCGTGTGACTTAAGACAATTTCATCACATGTTTAATTTAGTTAACTTCAATTATTTAATTTTCCTAGGTTTAGACTTAGGAAATACTTTAAAATAGTTAATTAATTAAATATCTCCCAAACCAGATGAAATTTCCCAAATCCCTTTCTCGGTTTTGTAAATCATGTGTACTCTAGTCCCTCCACAAATTTTGGGAGCTAGAGCACATCTGATGCTACCCCCAGTACACAAAATCTCAACAAGAGGCATATCATTCAGTGGCTGGATTAGTTGGGATTTCCAGTGATAGTGTGAGGTAGCCTCACTAATCTTTCTTTCAGTCATATTCCTTGTAACTAAATTGTCTGGTGAGACATTCAGAGATGTATTCAGAATTTACTGCTGCTTAATAATAAAACCCTCAGATCTACTGCACTGATTTTCCCGGATTGTGTTTTTCCGGGGACGTTTGTCCATAACTAATGGTGTCTTGTGTGATGTTATTTCTTTTGCTCAGTTTCCTATTTTCGCATCTAAATTAATTAAGTGAAGGTTGTTTCAGTAATTGCTTCAATGTTTTCAGAAGTAATCTGCAAAAGAACTTGTAAATGTTATTTACAAGTAGGAGAAGTAATTTAGTTTGTTGCAGTAGGATTCCAGATCTAGGAATTGGAATTTTCACAGTCAGCTTTTGTTTGGGAAACTGATCCTCCCGGCCTCTGGAACCTTTGCCCAACTTTTGGCACTGAATTTTGACTTCTCACCAGCGAAACGAAATTTCCTCTAGAGGAGAGGACACTACGCTACCTCACTGTGGCACCTGCAAATGCCCTCACCGAATCTGGAATGCCTCCTCCGAATTCACTGTCTCTGCCCTTCTCTCACTGCGTCGATCTAACTGAATTTCCCTCTGGCAACAAAACACTGCTACTCTGGAAATTGTTTTCCCAGTAAAATCGAACTGCTCAAGTGTCTCATCTCCAAGCCCCATCGACTTCTCTTATAATCCTTCGTTGAGACTTCAACGACCAAGATTAGATCTTAATCAATGGATAGGATTAACTGGAAATCGATCCATGTGATTATCTAGAACATTCACACCATGACCTAATTAATTTTGATTAATTAATCATATTCCCTAAGTTTATACTTGGAAATATTTAAAAATCGACTAATAATCTAATTAAGTCGTCACTAGGTGGAATTTCCAGAAACAACTTCTAGGTTTTGGAGATCTCATGTATTTTGGCCTCTCCCCAAAGTTTCAAGGCTAGAACACATCCGATGCTACAAAAACTAATAGACTAGGGTTTTCAAGTGCCAACTAGGGTTTTACAAAATCCTATTTATCAACAATCTTCAACAAACCCTAGAAGCAAACATATCCCAAAAACCCTAATACAATTTATGTGAGACCCTAAATGCATAAAAATAATATGTACCTTAGAGTCAAGGACCACATACTTTAGTCCTTCGGGATCACAATAAGTTTGCTACAAAGTTCTCACCTTAATTACATTGTTCAAGGTATCGTCATTTCCATAACTACCATGATCATCCTACTGATTCCAAGATGCCAAAGTCAAAGATTGACTTCCAGTGATCATGGAAGGGTTAAATAAGAGCAAACTGTGTTGTCCTTTCAAGCGTGGTTCCTCTACCAATCTTCAAAAATTCCACAGAAGTCCCTTCAGAATAGGTTTGGTACCTATCTTTAGACTTCCAAATTTCTGAAGTAAATTATGAGGAACAACCCTCAAAGCATAGTCTGGTTAGTGCTGAATTTGATTGAATATTATAGATCAGACCTATAAGGTCTAGATCCTCTTTTGTTTGACTTCTTCTAAACCTGTTTTCAACAATAGGACTGCTTCCTCCAATGATTCCTTTTAATTAGATTTCAAGAATGATGGGCAATGCTACTACTCTTCAACTTGTAGTAGAGACTGCTACAGTATCTCAAAATGTCTTCACTCACTGGATGGTGCAAGATGCTTGATGCTTCTTCTATTGCAAGCTCTTCTTACTATTACACAACAATTTTCTTTTGCTGCTTCTAATAGGACACCCGTAGCTTTCTTTAGTGGAGTAGACCCTTAGACTAAGGCTTCCTCAATCACATAACTAACTTTGTAAAGACTTCTAGAATTCTTCCATAAGATGCAATTTAGTGTGCCATAATTCGTGTGATGGAGAGGCTCCTATTGGTCTTTGTCAAAGATTGATGAATACTTCTGAGTGTGACATGTTGATTAATCCAATGAATTAGACCTTCAACTGAGATTCTTTTAGTCTTTTGAGGTTGAATTTTACGTCACTATATGGCTCATCCTTCTTATATATATATATATATATATATAAATGCTCAGGGCTTTCCCTATACAACTATCTGACCTTCTCCATAGGGATCTCGGTTTCTTAAAAGATTATGGTGACTCTGGTTTTATAGTAAGCCTATAATTCCTCTAAATAACTTGGTTTTGGTTCTTTTCTCCTTTGCTGGAGATTAGGACCAAGGTTACCTGGGAGTGTGAGCGAAAACAAGGAGCGAGAGCTGGAGCGACATTTTTAGAAGCTCCCGGTTTGGGAGCGAATCGGGGAGCGAATTTTTATATAATATATATATTTTTATATTTTGATGCATATATGTCAACAAAATCATGTAGAATGATGAATTAGATATAAAATAGCATACAAACATAGATTGAACCATAATACATCAATCATCTAGAAGTTCTAATCTTCATCAACCACGTCCTCAAGTTAGTACCATACAACATATTGAGTCTCATGATTCATCAATCTTAAAGTTTCAAGCTTTCAAAATTCAATATATAACATTTGTCATCATTGATCACCAAAGTTGTACTTGTAAGCTAAGTGTAACCATTACAACAAAGAATATCTAACATGAAATGAAATGTTATAAAATGAAACAGCTTTCAACTCTCACGAAGCATCATATTCATAATTCATTACTAATGAGTTATAATTGCCAACTTCAAACTTAAATTGTCATATATTGTTTACAAAAAATATCATAATAAATATGAAAGGGTCAACAGTTATAAAAACTACTAGAAACTAGAAAATACAAGTAAATCTATTATAGCTAATGCTTGGGCCTCTTGCCGCCACGAGAAATGTCTAATTTTTTAGTCTTGTTGGAAAATTAGGATCTTTGTCATTAATATCACCCTCTGAGCATTAATATCCAAAGGTATCTTTGTCATTACCTCTAGATCTGTATAGGGATCTTTGTCATTAATATCACCCTCTAAGCATTAACATAAGATAGAAAAAACATAGCATGTCAAGTCAAGATTTTGTTTGAGTGATGGGTACATTTTTAGTAGGGTGATGATAGAGGAGTTCGACAACCAATGTCACTAACTAAGTCACCTGATACGGGGATACGGAGATTCGAGAATCGGATTCGGGATACGGTGACCCCCGGAACAGGACACTTCCGGGATACGATACGTTATATATTATTTTATTAAAAAAATATCTATATATTAATATATTAAAAATTAGATATTTTTTACACAAATTCATACAAATTCATACATATTCATTGATTCAAACATAGATTTAAGATCTTAGATACTCATACATGATACATTGATACATCATACAATTGTCAAAATTACTTAGAAAGACAAGATAGTAAGATACTGTATTTTTCTCATTAAGTCATCAAAATCAAAATGTGTTACATAAGTACACTGCCAATGGCAAATAGAAATAGAAAATACAAAAAACTACAGTCTCCAAGACTACAAGCCTGAAGCCTCAATGAGTCAGAGTTAATGAGTCATTAATCCTCATCATCATAATCAACGTCATTGTCCTCATCCCGATCATCATGCTCACCACTGCCCTCCTCTGGCTCTGATGCATCCTCCTCCTCTGTCATCTCTGCATCTGCTGGTGTGGAGGATGACGCCTCTACTCTATCATCAAATGTGACAGGCTCTAGCACTGGCGCATTGAGATCCAAGTTGGCCAATGCCAACTCAGCACTGCTGTCCAGACCCATATCATCAGGAAAGACATCCCACATCTTTGTCTTTCCCTTCAACCAATCCTCCCTCTGCCTGTAGATGAGACGAAGGTTGGTGTGCACATACACCATTGTCTCTGCCCTGGATTGCTCAAGCCTACTCTTATTCACACTATACAAATTCCCATATGTGCTCCAATTCCTCTCGCAACAAGAGGATGAAGTCACCTGAGAGAGGAGCCTCATGGCTAACTACTGTAGAGGAGGGCTTGTTGCCCCATGAGTTGCCTACCAAGAATAGGGCTTCTTAGTCCCCCTGTCTCGAATCACATCATAGCCTACAAATCGCCCAGTGCCAGTGGAAAACTCTGCAAAGTGATCCTCCACCTCATCAAGGGATGCCCTTTCCTGAAAAATCCTCAATGCATCTTTCCTCCCCTGTGAGATTTCACCATCCATGTGAGGAGGGAATCTGCGGGAAGGTCCACCATTTAGTCACTCATGGCTGTAGTATTTTGGGTTCAAGGAGTGAGCCAAACAATGTCAAGGTGTGCAATTCTTGTCCCATCTGCTGACAAGAATACCTGTATGCTAGTGAGGAAGGCCTCTGGTGATGTCTCATACTCTGGGCACTGACTCTGAAAAACAATGGTCCTCACAGACTCAATCATGGAATCCCATCCCTCATAAACCTCTCCTAGGATGGGTTGGTCTGTATCTGCAAATCGGAGCAAGGAAATGATAGGCTCCATGATTTGAATAACTAGATCTACCTTCTCCCACTATAGATCATCCAACATTGTGTCCTTCACTTTCTTTGAGGCTGCTTGATCCGTCTTTCTCCAAAAAGGCCAAAAATCTGAAATAACCATGGCCTCAAGAGCGGTCTTGACCTCCCTCAACCTCTTCAACATGACGAATGAAGAGGCAAACTGTGTATCTGCAATCTTCAACAATGATAGATTGCTGTACTCCTTGTAGATAGTGAGGGCATTTGTATGGTTTTGTACAAAGTTGCGGATATGTCGTACACCCTCAATCAATGTTGCACGAAGCGGGGACGTTTTTTGAAAGCGGGGACGCGGAAGCGTCATTTCCAAAAAATCTAGGAAGCGAAGCGTCTCGGAAGCGTCTATTATAAATATATTTTTTTAATTTTATTTTTTTGCATTTATATTTAGAAAACATCCAAAATACCAAATTAATTGTAGAAGATATGGAAGCATGCATATTTGTACACAAATCAAGATAGATATGACATCCATTGTACATTAATGATTAATTATTTGAGCATCAACCATCTATAATCTAGATTCTTCTCCTCTTGTCTAGCCTTTGCCTCTACCTCGATTATCTAGGGACATTAGTCAAAATTGCCCAAAATTGATCAAACTACCTAATGCAAGCCTTAAAATATGGTAGAAAGAACTTAACATGCTTGATCGATGATTTTGAGTTGATTGAAATGTAATTTTTTACTAATGACATGACAAAGGAGTTCAAAAATTAACACCACCAACACTAGGGTACATATAGGGCTTGGTGCGCTTGATTAAATGCTAATCACATACCCTCATACATGATATAATCTAATGAAATGCCACCATACCATTGATCCTGAATTCCTAAAAACTGTTAAAGTCTGTTGAATTTTGAATAGGATGTGAAATTCTATTTTCTACGTATGAAGTCCGATTAGGCTGGAACCACTCTCAAACATCCTGAGTCATTTCAGGGTAATGTTAAAAATTTAAGTAGAAGGGTGAAAATGAAAAATAAAGGAGAATGCCACTTTTACTTTAAGAATTTAACATTACCATGAGGTAGCATCTAATAAACATCCAAGGAGGTGAAAGAGAGCTCATATCTTTTTCATCCTACCTCTAACTCAACACTAACCCACCCTCTAACCCAACTAAAGTTAAAAATTAAAAAAAAATCATTTTTTTTTGCTGCGCTAGTCGGATCCGTACGACGCTGTACGGAACTGCCGACGATTCGTACAAGAAGCGTGGCGCTTCCGTACAGGGATCCGTCGTACAGAAACATGGATCCGTCCGTACGGTTCCAAAAAACCAGGAAGTGTCAAATTTTTAATAATAATATTATTATTATTATAATTATTTTTTTCTCTGAAACGCGTTTCCGAAATTCCGAAACGCGTTTCAGGGGGCGGATCCCGTACGGCTCCATACGGACCGCGGTTCAGGGGTTGGAGCCAGGGGGGGGGGGGACGTTTCCTGCAACATTGTCCTCAATAATGGCTGCAATCCAAAGCACATCAGAAGCAATAGATTTCAGTGCCAAGTTCAATGATTGGACAATGCAAGGTGTCCAAAATATTTGTGGATATTTTGCTTCCACAATCATGCCAGCAACCTTGCAAACAGGTGTATTATCTGTAATGATTTGCATACAAGAATCGACACCTACATCTTCAATAATTTTAATAAATAACTCACCCATATATTGTGCATCCTTGTACTGTCCAAGTGCATCCACTGATTTCAAGAAAACTGAGCCATTCAAGGATGACACCATGAAGTTGATGAGTGGGTGGCGTGCTGGATCTGTCCATCCATCAGAAACAATGCTAACCCCAGATGTTGGCCATGCTGATTTAATAGGCTCAAGCATTTTGTCCACCTCTTTCTTTGCCTTTGTCAACAATGTGGTTCTGAGCTTCTTTGACCCAGGAGGCACATACCCTGATGGAGCCCCATGACTAAGAGCTTGACACATTTCAATAAATAGAGGTGACCGTGCAACATTAAAGGATATGAAGTTCTGATAGAAAAAAATGCAATGGTGAGATCAAGTTCTTCCCTCTTCTCTTTTTGAAAAATCTTGCCCATTGGACCAACTGCAGTTGCCTTTATCTTTGCTGATTGTCCCCTACTAAAAGTCTCAAAAGGGAACTTGTTGCTGCTTTTAAGAATGGAAGGGGGTCATCATTCTTATTTTTATTTTTATTTTGATGCCACATTTGCCTCACCAATAAATTGCTCTTTCTCCATTTCCTTCCTCTGTGCCGATTCAATTGTTGTACAACATTTAATGCCGCAACCTGGAATACCAAACAAATGAGCTTTCACACAAAAATTGGTGCAAGTGAAATGGCCGTTGCAAAAATTGCATTTCCATGAACAATTTCCTCCTCCTTTTTTTCCTGCCCCTCCCTCTCTTGTCACGTATTTCCACAATGGGTATTTGGGGTCAACAGTTTGTTTTCCTTGCACATTTGAAGCTGCTGTTGCAGTCCCACTTCCAATAGATGGAATACTTGCAGACCCTGATGAAACAGGGACAGGGGGGGCATCTCCAATGGGGACATTCTTCCCCTTTCTTTGCCCTTGTATTGCTGCCTTTGATTGAGCCATGAATACTGTAGAAAATAAACAAAAATAACCAAATATATAAAACATATGCACATGAAAACACTAACAACAAACTAAATGCAAAATATAGAGGGACAATGCACTTACCAGATGCTTGAATCTCTTCGAAAGAACTTCTTTTCTCCTTGCTAACCCTTTCTTCTTGCAAACCCTTGTTCCTTGTTCACTTCACAAACACAAAACGGTGAGAAAGAATGAGCGGATTCAGTGTTTTATAAAGCAAAATCGCACTTTTTTGAGAGGGCGAATCTCGGCCGTATGGGATACAATCGTATCTGTACAGGGTACGGTCGGGATTCGCCAGACCTTGTGCGGATACAACCATATCCCGTGAATCGGGTACGAATCCTGGCGAATTGTATCGAATTCGCCGGGTTCGGGGTTCGAAGCCCCTGGGGGACGAATCCGGTTGCTTAGGTCACTAACATCAAGGTACATATAGGGATTGGTGCTCTTGATTAAATACGAATTTCATACCCTGATGCGTGACAAAATCCAATGGAAACATTGCAATCTCCCAATCTTGAAATCCTGAAAAACTGATAAGTCTGCTGGATTTTGAATGAGATCTAAAATTCTACTTTCTCCATATGAAATCCGATGAGGTTGGAACCACTCTCTAAGAATTTAACATTACCATGAATCACATATCAATACTAGGGCCATAGGCTTGATCATTACGCTGCCCCACTCAAAAATGATTGTTTCTTTGAAAAAAAATTGCATTTGGAATTTTTTTGCCAAAAAGAAATTGCAAAAAGGGCTGGGGAGTGAAAATTTCGCTCCCGAAAATCACTCCACTGTGGGAGCGATTTCGGGAGCGCGATTCGAGAGCGGGTTCGAGGGGGGGGAGCTGCTCCCCTGCAACCCTGATTAGGACTATCATCAATCCACAAGAGACACCCTCAACTTCTGATTTGGTCACTTTAGCACAAAGCTCTAAGATGACACAAATTTCGGATTTCTGAATTGATTCAAACCTTAATTTCTATGCTGAGGACTTCGTTCCTCATCTCAAAGGAATCGACTTTGATGAAGCTAAAGGTCTAGTTATTCAACTCTCCAAATGTGGCAGTTCGTCTCCTCTATATTTCGATCTTCAAGCTCTGGTTTGCGGCCCAAATTCCAAAGGCATGTGCTCAAAAATATACTTTTGTAATTCGTCCCTCCTTCTAATCAGTTCAACCTTCAAAACTAGGCTAGAAACCATTGTCATTTGCACATACAAGTGATCTTTAGCTGCCTTATTCCTTTGACCATAGCTCTGATACCTTTTTTAGAAATCTAGGGCAACAAATAGGGTTTATTTTATTACCTGATTTCTATTTTACTTGACAATTTCTTGTGATATTATTTTACTTCTTCTTCTCTTATTATGTTCAGATCATCAAGACAATTGCCAAACAATAAAGATCACAAAGACAAGAACAAGAACACCAAAGATATGCTCCAAGCTAGGGAAAAACCCACCAAGGGGAAAACCCAAAGAACTTCTTCTTCTTATAGAATCTTCTTCAAAGGAGACTTCCAAGACCAACTCACCAATACCAGGCCAACCACCCAACCACGATATTTTCTTCTCCAACAAAGTCTGCCGCTAGCTTCTACACAATTCAGACCCTAGTATCCACAAAAAACTTGCACAACAAAGAATATTTAAGGTGAATGGCATCCTCCGCTTCTTCGTTGGACTTCTTGCCTCTTTCCCAAGCCTTTCATACTTCTTCTAGCCACTAAATATATCAAATCATGATGTGCCAATGTGTGTCTCTAATGGAGGTCAAATTCTTCCTTTTATATAGGCTTCTTGTGGGCTGGAAGGGTATCTTCTAGGACGACTTGAAGGGCTAGCCGACCTGATCTTTGGAGGACTCTAGACACTTCTTTTCATCAAATAATATTTCCTTTTTCTTGTTACATGTGCCCCAAAGGGTCTTTTACGTCATGACTTTGACTTTGACTCAAAATAAAATCCCTAGAGCACTTAATGGGTGCTTGGACCTAGGACCAAAAACCATGGGCAAGAAACATATGCTTTAAATAAATAATTTTCTTTTATACAATATTTTCTTTTTCTTTTCTTTTGACAAGTACAATAATAATTACATCATGACACAGGACTAATGACAATTATGAAGACTGAAACTAGTTGCAATTTCCAACACATAGAAGGAAAGGATCAAGTTGGTTTTGATGGTCAACAGGATCTGAGACTTTGCCGAGAAAGCAATAAAGAAGTCGACTGACCCTAAGGAGCTCGAAGTATATGAAGAATTGGATACGAAGGTGAAGTTGATCATCCTAGATGTTGTCAAGGATTCCTTAATACCTCATATGTTCAGGAAGAACACTGCCAATGAGATGTGGGTAGCTCTTCAGAATTTGTTCTAGAATAAGAATGAGAACCGAGTATTGGTATTGGAGGATAAGTTGAAGGCCACCAATATGAGACATGATGGAGGGGTGACTTCCTATCTGACAAGGTTGTCTCAAGTTCGAGATGAGCTTGCCGCCATCAATGTGATTTTTACAGATTCTGAGATGGTGAGGATTGCCTTGAAGGGGTTTACTCTAGGATGGAAGTTGTTCATCAAGGGAATCTTTGCCAGGGACAAGCTGCTAGACTGGAATAGGTTGTGGGATGAGTTCATTTAGGAAGATTTTCTAGACGAGGATCTTCATTCGAGCAAGAAGGCTTCTGATGATGACGTGGCACTTGCAGCGAAAATGAAGGGAAAGAAAAAGAAGGACTTGGGTAAGATCAAGTGTTTGAATTGTGGCAAGATGGGTCATTTTTCGACGAAGTGTCATGAGGAGAAGAAGGGATTTGACGAGAAGAAGAAAGGGAAGCAGGTCACAGGTGTCACCACTTCTGCCGAGATAGATGATCTCTCTAAGAGATTGGATAATGAGAACTTTGCTTTGATCTCTCATTTCGCGTAGGGTACCATCAACGAGGTTGCATGATATGTGGATAGTGGTGCGTCAAAGCATATGACAAGGTCACAAGAGGTGTTCGAGACTCTAGCTAAGTGGGACTTGAAGTTGCACATGGTGTTGGGCGACAAGAGTCATAAAGAGATAAGAGGATCAGGGGTCGTGCCATTCAGGATGGAGTCAAGTCAGGTGACGCAAGTTCAAGATGTACTGTTTGTACCAGAATTGAAATATAACGTGATGTCTGACTCAGAGATCGAGCATAAACGGTTTGAGGTCTTGTTCCAGAGTGGGAAGGCAAGACTCAGGCCCAGAGGCTCTAGCTCCACAGGTGTTGTGATTAAAGTTAGAGAGCATGGTCTATACCGGTTAATGAGCAAGCCTCTAGATCATGTGAAGAAAAAGAAGAATCAAGTACAAGTTCTAGAGAAGCGGGTGCAGGTTTGAGAGGAGCATGTACAGGTTCCAAAGAAGAATGTCCAAGTTTTAGAGGCTCAGAGGGAGTCGAGTTCTAGAGGGAGTTTGGAGGTTTAGAGGGAGAATGTGTAACCCAAGAAGAGCACGTGGTCAGTGGGGAGCAAGGGTGCTTCTACATCTGGCAAGAAGGCATTGTGGAAAGAATTGAAAGCATTTCTAGAGAAGAAGAAGAAGCAAGAGGCTTCCAGTGACAATGACACTTCTGAGAGAGGTGTAGGTCATACTATAGGGTTTGTTGCAGTGATGAGCACCGAGAGTTGGGGAAGTGTTGCGAGCAATGACAAAGATGGTGATGAGTTACTTCCTAGTTTTGGAAGTACCTCCTTTGCTAAGAGGGAGTGTTGAGATTTGGTAGCTTGGGAGGTACTCCAAGCCCTAGGGTTTGGGCTTTGGAGGAAGAAGTGCCACAGAAGTGCTTTGTGGGCTTAGAACCCAAGGTATGGGCTTTGCACCCAAGCTTGTGGGTGTGAAACCACAAGGTGTTTGAGTTTTTTGACCGATGGAGATGATAGTGGACCTCTAGAGGAACTAGGGGCAGTGAAAGTCATTGAAATCAAAGGTCTACAAATGGAGAAATTATTTTTTATATGTTGCTAGTGAGTTTTGTGGCACATAGAGCAGGTCGGCTTGGGTTATTATGTGCCCCAAGATAAGTTGTTGACACCACATTGAGAGCATATAAATTAAAGGTGACATTGGAGGTTTTTCACACATCCAAAGTGCAACAAAGCATAAGAAACATATCATCTGAATTGGCCACAGGTTAGGAGCTCTCAAGCGAAGAAAGGAGGATTGGTTTTGGGTTCTTTTGTGATTGTTTGAGGATCGCAGGGATCTGGCAGCAGGGCTGAGGGTAGTAGGAGAATTATGGACTGGTTTTTGTATTGTTTGAGTGTGGACAAACCTCATTAAAGTGGCCGCAGGCCTATACAGGAGATGGGAGGAAGGCCGAGCCTCATACCTCAGTGTGAAGGGAGGCGAAAGGTCTAAATGGAGGGATAGAAACAACTCTAGGCACTAGCGTATGGGAGAAACTAGTTAATGAAGGAAAGCCATAACTGTTGAAGGCTATTTGGAGTGTTCTGTGATGACTTAACTATTGAAAAATGTAACTAGGTTCGGTCTTCATAAATGTATTTGAGTCATTATGTAATGTACTTGTCAAATGAATGAAAAAGAAATTTTTATTATTATTACACTGACTTATTAAAGCACGGGTTTCATGCTTGGGTCATCTTTTATTAATCAAAGTACCCATTGTGGACTCCTAAGATTTATATCGAGTAATTAGAGTCATTGTATATTTTATGAGGCCTTTTTTGGGCTTTTGAATCATGTAAAAATAATTATTTTCGAGTAAAAAATGAATTGTGTCACCTCCACACCAATTCGGCCCTTGCCTGATGAAGACAACTTGAAAGGGGGAAATTCGATCCACAAGGAGCTATATATATAATGCTGTTCGATTCATTTGGACATCCACTCCACAAGTTCAGTACACATAAGAAACAGTGCAAAAAAAGTGCGAAGTGCGGGAGGAAGAAGTTGGAGTAAAAGATCGAAGTTTTTGGGTTCTCTCTCTCTCTCTCTCTCTCTCTCTTTTCTGCGCAGATACTGGGCCATTACAACATCAAAGTTGTGGGATTTGTAGGGTCGAAGTTTTGTTGCTGCAGTAGGTCGAAGCTGCAAAAGGGTCGAAGTTGTTGGGGTCGAAGTGCTGCAGCTGCATAGGTCGAAGTGTTGCATAGATCGAAGTGCTGGATAAGTTGAAGTAGCTGCTGTTGCATAGATCGAAGTATTACTGCTGCAAGCTCGAAGGTCTAGATCGAAGTTGCTAGAAGGAAGGGCTGACTTGGTGGTTGGAGGAGGTGTTAATTTTGGGCAACTAGGTCCAAACTCCAGGTTGCACTGATCATATGATGATGATTATATTTTTGTTGGATTCCTCTTTCGGAGAGGTGCAAGATTGATCTAAAAATCATTTTGTTTGGATGAGCAAAACATATATTTTGATTTTATTTTCCACACATGTGCAAGGTCGGCCAGATTTGTAATGTAAGCTCACAAGCCTAATAGATGTGTCACACACCCTCACTGACTGATATAAATTAGAGAGAGGTGTGAAAATTTCTGAATGTTACTTTATGAAGAAATTTACTATTAGATTCGGTTATGCTCCTCCTAATTAATTAAGTTATTAAGCTGAAAATTTAGATTAATATCGAAGCAAAACACATAACAGACTTTCACCAATTCAGATCTAGAAAAAATACATGCACACATCGACAAAGTGACACAGTTATTTTCTGGACAATAGTCTTCATAAAAACCCAATGCGGGAAAACTGGTCTCTGGCTATTGGAGAGTTTTATTATTAAGAATATTTTTTAATACAGCAAATCAGGGTTCCAAATCCGGAAAACCCAACAGAGAAAATATAGATCTGCCACTCACCGGCTGTTTTGAAGCCAAAATATTGACTGATCCACACCCTCAAATGGGATTTACAGTACTCAGCCAAAATTAGGTCCTAGAAACCCTAGCGCTGCCCCTAAAGCCCCTGTGTCAGCCTCTGCTGCCTCTGCGTCCCTCTGCGTTGGCCTAGAAAGGGCTGCATAACCCCAGACTAGGTGACGTTGTCCTTACGCTGCCCCTGAGGGTCTCTGCGTAACCTCTGAGTGTTTCCAGCTGCCTAACACTGCCCTGGGAGTGACTGCGCAACACTTGCATAGCTGAAGCTGCCTTTGCACTGCGTAGCTGAAGCCCTCTTTGCTGCTACTACCCCTGCTTCTCTGCGCTACCTCTAGAAGCTGCTCTCTGTCTCTTGCTGATTATAGACACTGGGATCATACCATCCCCTTTGTCTAAACTCCCCTCTCTGCAGCTGGAACACTTCTAAGGATTCTTAGCAAACCACACCCTAGAATCTCAACTTAACTTCACTGCTCTGCCTCTGTGTGTCTTTACAAATGACCCCAAACCTTTCCTTTATACTTTTCTCTTTGGGAAACCAACGACCATGATCAAATCTTGAATCAATGGCTAAGATTAAAAGAAAGCTTGATCTGTGTGACTTAAGACAATTTCATCACATGTTTAATTTAATTAACTTTAATTATTTAATTTTCCTAAATTTAGACTTAGGAAATACATTAATATAATTAATTAATTAATTATCTCCCAAACTAGATGAAATTTCCCAAATCCCTTTCTGGGTCTTGTAGATCATGTGTATTCTAGTCCCTTCACAAATTTTGGGAGCTAGAGCACATCCGATGCTACCCCCACTACAAAAAATCTCAACACTCCCTCTTAGCACGGAGTGTGCTCTAGCAATACATCACACCGTGTATCACAAGATTTTGGGCACTGGTTTCTGTGTTGTTGATTTTTGGTCTGCTGCCACTCAACTCTGCACTGCTGTTGCCATTCTGTACTGCTGCCCATGACACTGTCACCGCCACTGCCACATCTGTACTACAACTCCCTCTCAATTTGCTGCATCCATGCTGCCCATAGCACTGCCACTGCGAACTGCTGCACTGCAACTTTAGTTGTTGAGAGAAACAACTGAATCTCCTATCCAATCTTTGACAGACAAGTCAGTTGGGCTGCAACCTCATCACTGAGGCTCCATCGGATGCTGATCTGTGCTGTCATCTGGAGAATGATGCACAACTACAGCTTTGCACCACGTAAGCAGACTTCCTCTACACTGCTGACGTCTCATCAGCCCCTTGCGTTGAAGTCTCTTACACTGTTGCTGTACTGCGCTATCCTCGTGAAGCCTTCTACGCTGTTGCAGCTCTGCTTTGCGTTTCTGAAGTCACAGAAGCCCCTACGCTGCTTCTGCCTCTACACTGCTGCTCCTTCCAGCCTTCAGATCTGCCTCTGCTTCATCCGTGATCTATGCACCCATTGCTCCACTTGTCTTGCTACCGTCTTAAGGCTCCTGTAGCTCGGATGTGATCCAAGAGATGAGCTACTCAAGGATCCCGCGCTTATTCTGTAGCTTCTCTACAGATCCATGTCGCCCCACTTTCGTGGTTCATGAGTGCTCATGGCTGCATCATCTTCTGACCCATCATTCGCCACTGAAGCCTTGGAAGAAGAAGCTTCCTTGTCCTTTTTCTTCTGAGGACAATTGCCAGCGAAATGTCCTAGTTCGCCACACTAGAAGCACTTAATATTTGATAGATCCTTCTTCTTCTTTCCCTGCTGCCTCTTTGATGCCAAGGCTGCATCTTCTTCATCTTCCTTCTTCACCTTACTCGAACATGAGCTGTACTGCTTCTTGGTAATTCTGTGGAGTTCTTCTCGACGAATGATTGGCCACAAGCTGTCCCAATCTGGGAGGTCCGCTCTACCCAAGATACTTTGGTTTCCCACTCATCTGTGACTGCATTGAAAGCAGTCTTGACCATCACATCATCCTCCACCTTTGCACCCGTGGCAGTCAACTGGTCTCTGATCAACTGTAAACTGAAGAGAAAATGTTCCATGTCTTCCCCCTTGGTCATCATGAATGACCGCATCTGAGTCTCCATAAGCATCTTCCTCTGGACAGATTTTCCCTCATATAGGGACGTTAAGGCTTTCCACATCTCATTAGCTATTTTCTTCTCAGCTATATGTGCAACAATATGGTCCTTTATTCCATCCATTATCAACCGCTTGGCATGACCAACAACTTCATTATGCTTTCTCAGTAGATGTGCATCAGTTGGCGTGGCCAGAACTTATTCTGCATGGTCTCTTAGATGATATGCCTCTAGGACTATTAGGATTCTAGCCTTCCAAACTGAAAAGTTGGATCGGCCATCCAATCTGTCCTGACGCAGTGCATGAGGAGCCATCTGCTCAAAAATATGTCGAAGCTCCTTTTCTCTATGCTAGAGATCTGGATCTAAGGTCCTTGGAAAAACAGGCACCTTTTGCTCCCTCTGACAACTTATTTCCCTTCTTTGAAATCTACTAAACCAAATAATGATTCAGCTCTCTTTGATCCTCTGATCGGTTTGCCGGTTTCTTTGGCTAGAAACCCTCTGAGAAGCTGATCTCCTCCCGCTCTTTGTCACTAGTGCTTAGGCTAAAAATTCTAAAAACTTCAGAAATTTAACCCCACCAACACCTTTTGAAGTTTTGCAACTCTGCTTCAGGCACTTTTGGATCTGAGAGTTATAGATCTGCATCACCCTGGCTGGCTTCAGACAATCCCAGCGTTGTCTCTGCGCTGCCTTTGCGCAGTAAGTGCGTGGGCCTGTTGGGAGACAACGTAAGACTGCATCTCCTTGCCCTCTGCGTAACTCTGCTTCTCTGAAAGCTGCGTTGTCCCTTCAGATCTGCCCTTCTGCTGTTGCTGCTGCACTTCCTGCTGCTTTTTGCAGCAAGATCCTTTAGTCTTCTGTTGGTGACCCTCCTAGATCTGCAATTGCTCCGATATAATGTAAAAATTTCTGAATGTTACTTTATGTAGATATCTACTGTTAGATCTGGTTATGCTCCTCCTACTTAATTATGTTATTAAGCTGAAAGTTCAGATTAATATCGAAGCAAAAAACATAACAGACCTTAACCAATTTAGATCTAGAAAAAGTACATGCACACATAGACAAAGTGACACAATGATTTTCTGGACAATAGTCCCCGGAAAAACCCAATGCGGGAAAACTGGTCTCTGATTGTTGGAGGGTTTTATTATTAAGAGTATTTCTGAATACAGCAAATATGGGTTCCAGATCTGGAAAACCCGACAGAGAGAATATAGATCTGCAACTCACAGGCTGTTTTGAAGCCAAAATATTGACTGATCCACACCCTCAAACGAGATTTACAGGACTCAGCCAAAATTAGGCCCTAGAAACCCCAGCGCTGCCCCCGAAGCCCTTGCATCAGCCTTTGCAGCCTCTGCGCCCCTCTGTGCTGGCCTGGAAAGGGCTGCGTATCCCCAGACTGGGTGACGCAGTCCCTACGCTACCCCTTTGTGTCTCTATGTAACCTCTGAGGGTTTCCAACTGCCTAACGATGCCCTGGGAGTGATTGCGCAGCACCTGCGTAGCTGAAGCTGCCTTTGCGCTGCGTAGCTATTGCCCTCTCTGCTGCTGCTGCCCTTGCTTCTCTGCGCTGCCTTTGGAAGCTGCTCTTTGTCTCTTGTTGATTCTAGACACTGGAATCAGATCATGCTGCAACTGAAACACTTCTGAGGATTCTTAGCAAATCCTAGAACCTCAACTTAGCTTCAGTGCTCTCCCTCCGCGTGTCCTTACAAGTGAACCAAGCCTTTCCTTTATACTTTTCTCATTGGGAAACCAACGACCATGATCAAATCTTGAATCAATGGCTAAGATTAAAAGAAAGCTTGATCCGTTTGACTTAAGACAATTTCATCACATGTTTAATTTAATTAACTTTAATTATTTAATTTTCCTAAGTTTAGACTTAGGAAATACATTAAAATAATTAATTAATTAAATATCTCCCAAACTAGATGAAATTTCCGAAATCTCTTTCTGGGTCTTGTAGATCATGTGTACTCTAGTCCCTCCACAAATTTTGGGAGCTAGAGCACATTCGATGCTACCCTCAATACTCAAAATCTCAACAAGATGATGTCCATTTCATCATCATTTCATCACACACATTCCTTACGATCTGATTGGTTCGTACAACCTAGAAGAGGCTTCTCTCTCTACCACGCGGAAATATGGATGATGCCGAAAATGGATGTTGAAAATCTGGATGAGGGAATCTTTTGTTGACTTGCGTTGACATTTGGAGCTATCTTTGAGGGGTGTGTGTGACACTTGAAAGGTTGGTTGATCTGATGTTGAGAAAGACTTTGCTAGCCAATGCATTATGTTGACTGCCGTAACGCACATCACTCTCTATCTTTGCTGGACAAGAAGAATTGTAAAATCTGATCTACGTTATTTGGCTTGTCTTCTGTTGATCTATTATTATGTTCTATGAACATTTTACTTTCATGTTTATGTGATTGCTAAATTGAATTGGGCCTATAACTCCCCTCTCTGCAACTGAAACACTTATGAGGATTCTTAGCAAACCCTAGAACCTCAACTTAGCTTCAGTGCTCTCCCTCCATGTGTCCTTACAAGTGACCCAAGCCTTTCCTTTATACTTTTCTCGTTGGGAAACCAACGACCATGATCAAATCTTGAATCAATGGCTAAGATTAAAAGAAAGCTCGATCCATGTGACTTAAGACAATTTCATCACATGTTTAATTTAATTAACTTTAATTATTTAATTTTCCTAAGTTTAGACTTAGGAAATACATTAAAATAATTAATTAATTAAATATCTCCCAAACTAGATGAAATTTCCGAAATCCCTTTCTGGGTCTTGTAGATCATGTGTACTCTAGTTCCTCCACAAATTTTGGGAGCTAGAGCACATTCGATACTACCCTCACTACACAAAATCTCAACAACATGATGTCCATTTCATCATCATTTCATCACACACATTCCTTACGATCTGATTGGTTCGTACAACCTAGAAGAGGCTTCTCTCTCTACCACGCGGAAATATGGATGATGCCGAAAATGGATGCGAGAAATCTGGATGCCGAAAATGGATGTTGAAAATCTGGATGAGGAATTCTTTTGTTGACTTGCGTTGACATTTGGAGCTATCTTTGAGGGGTGTGTGTGACACTTGAAAGGTTGGCTGATCTGATGTTGAGAAAGACTTTGCTAGCTAATGCATTATGTTGACTGCTGTAATGCACATCACTCTTTATCTTTGCTGGACAAGAAGAATTGTAAAATCTGATCTACGTTATTTGGCTTGTCTTCTGTTGATCTATTATTATGTTTATTATGTTCTATGAACATTTTACTTTGATGTTTATGTGATTGCTAAATTGAATTGGGCCTATAAGAAAGATTGAAGTAAAACTGCATTAAGCATAGAACATTCCATGTCTATCTAAATTTAACATGGTATCAAAGCTGAGGTGAAGATAAAGCCCAAGATAGTGTTAAAAGCAATCACCGAAGAAGAAGTCTTGTCAAGGACCAATGGTTTGATGATAAGTTGACTAACAAGTCTCATTATCATGCATGGAAAATGTCCTTGGATTTGGCATTAGAAGATCAAGATGTCATAGACTGTGTAGGGGAAGATTCATGAGCCTCCATCATATTTTATGAGGCTCACAGAAATAAAAAATGATCTCCTTGCTATAGGAGAAGAAGAAGCTGATCGAGAGCTCGTCCTTTTTGCTCTTGGAGGACTACTCCGAGACTGGTATGTATTTAATACTACGATTCTTAATAATAATATGATTCCTGATTTTGATGAATTGTTGACTAGATGCACTCAAGAGGAGACAAGAATGATGGAGAGAGATCATCCCTCTAATGGAAATAGAGGTGACCCTACTGCCTTCGCCGCTCATGCAAAGAAGAAGAACCATGGTGGCCCGAGAAATCAAAACCATGGTAGAGCGGGGCCCAAAGGAAGGAAGGGAAGATGTTACACTTGTAACAAGTCTAGTCACTATGCAAGAAAGTGCCCCAATAGAAGGGACTCTCCCCGGGATGATGACAACAACAACTTCAGCGGGAATGGCAATCAAAGGAACAACAGGTCTAAAGGAAAAAGGAAGGCTCCCTCTGATTGTAGTGGAATTGGGAAACCTTTCAAGAGGTCAAGAAATTCCATGTACGATGAGTCTAATGTTGTTGATAATAAAAAAAATGAATATATTCTTATATCTGCCCTCTCTGCTGCATCTCCTCCCAATACCCTGGATGTCTGGGTGATTAATAGTGGTGCTTTAAGGCACCTCACTAATTATAAAGAAGGATACTAATTTAGAAATTATCCTTGGAGATAATGCTACATATCTCGTCAAAGGGACAGGGACTGTGACCCTTCATCTATCTCAAGGTCAAGTCCTCCATTTACAAGATGTGTTGTATGTACCTGATTTGAAGAAGAACCTTCTCTCTATTTCGGCAATGGAAGACAAGGGTTCAAGGTGGCATTCGTTGATGGAAAGGTACACATCTGGAAGAAGAACTTCAAAGCAGCTCTTACTATTGGTTTCAAAGTTGATACACTCTACCAGGTTGGAGGAAATCCATTGGGGGCTATGTCATGTGATACAACTCTTCAAACAGAGTTATGGCATCAGAGGTTTGCACACCTTCATTACAAAGCCCTTCCCGAAGCAAGGAAGGTGGTGACAGGGATGCCCGAATTTAAAGATGATCATGAAGGTATATGTCAGGGTTGTGTCGAAGGGAAGCATACAAGGGGACCATTCCCCTCAAGTGTCACAAAGATAACTGATATCTTGCAGTTGATACATTTTGATTTATCTGGTATGCTGCCCGTGACATCCTTGGGAGGATGTTCCTATTACATGACTTTTACAGATGACTTCTCCTGCAAGACTTGGATATATTTCTTGAAGAAGAAGGATGAAGCATTCAAATGGTTTTGTACCTTCAAGGCCTTGGTGGAAAATCAAACCGAGAAGAGAATCAAAGTTTTGAGGATCGACAATGGGTCCAAGTATGAGTCAAATGAATTCAATAAATTTTGCAGTGAAGCTGGCATTAAGAGGGAGACCACAACTGTGTATACTCTTGAGCAAAATGGTGTTGCTGAAAGAAAGAACATGACCATTGTGGAAGCTGCGTGTGCCATGCTATGTGACCAAGGTCTTCCGAAGTTTCTATGGGGAGAAGCTGCGAACACTGCTGTGTACGTTCAAATAGATGCTCACATTTTGCTCTAGACTCCAAGACTCCCGAAGAAGTCTTCTCTAGTAAGAAACCTGATGTTTCTCATTTTAGAGTTTTTGGTTGTCTTGTTTACTTTCATGTGCCGAAAGAAAAGAGAAGCACGCTGGATGCTTCTGAAAAGAAGGGAATGTTTGTGGGCTACAGTGAAATTTCGAAGGCATATAGAATCTATGTGCCTGGTCAAAGAGAAGTGGAAATATGCCACGGTGTCACCTTCAATGAAGGTGTTTCCCTCGAGAAAGTAAGAAATCTTCGTAGCTCCAAGGAAGATAAAGAAGATGAAGAAGCAGTGATGCAGGAAGAACCGATGCCCGATGTTGAAGGACCTATGGATCCTATTGATCCACCTCCTTCAAATAAGAGAAGATCCTCATGGCTTAGGGATACTCTCGAAGATGCCGAGAGACATATTGCCCCAAGGGGAACATTTTGTGTAAGCAAGAAGCCAAATAGATACCAAGGGTATCTAGCAGCCATGAGTACAATTATACAATCTGAGCCTGGATCATTTGAAGAAGCCGTAAAGCATTAAGTTTGGAAGGATGTTATGCACGAAGAATATGAGTCCATTATGAAAAATGATGTCTGGGAAGTGGTCCCGAGACTGGAGGACAAATCTATTGTCACCTCGAAATGGCTCTATAAGATCAAGCATGGATCTGATGGTAGTGCTGAAAAGTACAAGGCAAGATTTGTTACCTGAGGCTTCTCTCAAAAAGAAGACATAGATTATGATGGTATATTTGCACCTATCGCTCGCTATACCGCCATCCGATCTATCATTTCCCTTGCTGCAATGCAAGGATGGAGTCTCCATCAGATGGATGTGAAGATTGCCTTTCTGCATTGTTCAATAAAGGAAGAGGTTTATGTGGAGCAACTTCTGGTGTTTGAAGTCCAAGATAGAGACACCTATGTATGCAGGTTGAAGAAATCCCTCTATGGGTTGAAGCAAGCCCCAGGGCTTGGTATGAGAGGATATATAGCTACTTGATGAAGCTGGGCTTCACTTGAAGTAATGTTGATCCAAACCTCTATTTTTGATAGAGAAAGGCCTCTCATTCTAGTTTTCTATGTGGACGATCTCTTCCTGACAGGTGCTGACCCTCTCATTCATCAGTGTAAGAGGGAGCTAGCTTCCGAATTTGAGATGAAAGACCTAGGAGTAATGAATTACTTCCTAGGCTTGGAGGTCTCGCAAAGGCCAGGCGAGATTTTCCTTTCTCAAGGAAAATATGTCATGAAGCTGTTGGAGAGATTTGGTATGGTGGACTATAAGTCTGTGTCGACATTGATGGAACTCAACTTTAAGAAGTTGTGTGGAAACACTAATGGATTGGTGTCAAGAATCCATTGAGATATCTTCGGGGCACAATCAACCATGGGCTGAGATACACTGCCGGGAGTTTTAGACTCCATGGATATACTGATGCCGATTGGGCTGACAGTGTGGTGGATCGCAAGAGCACATCTGGATGTTGCTTCACCTTGGGTTTTGCTTTGATATCTTGGATGAGCAGGAAGTAGAAGTCGATGGCTTTGAGCACTGACCGCTGAGGTCGAATACATTTCAGCGAGTATGGTCTATTGTAAAGCTGTTTGGTTGAGAAAGCTCTTCAGTGAGCTGTTCAGACATGTGCTAGATACCACCGTTATCCTTTATGATAACCATAGTGGGAATCGTCTTTCTAAGAATCCCGTGTTCCACGATTGATCCAAGCATATTGATATTAAGTACCACTTTGTTCGAGACATGGTACAACGAGGCGCCGTAAGGCTCGATCACATAGGAACTGATGAGCAGGTCGCAGATATTCTCATGAAGCGCCTGGGGAAGGTCATGTTCCTAACCTTCCGTGAGAAGCTTGGAATAGTGGAAAGACCCTATTGTGAGGGTCCTGCTTGAGTTGGACTATGAGCTTTGGGAGCTCCAGGGGGCTTGGGGATAACTTCTTGAATCTATAAGCACACATGGAGCTAGGCTTGTCGAGCCTTGTTGTGCTTCTGCCCCACCGTTATGATATTGAGTTGGTTCACCTCTCTTTGATCTATGCCCCGCACGCATCCTACCCATGGAATTTGAGACTCATGGGAAGTACCTCTCATTTGGCCAATGAGGTGGGAAATGTGGATAGAGAGCAATAGCAAGACCGATGGACGCATCAGAGATTGCTGTACTCTCTATGTCTAGGATGGCACGTGTCCAACACCTTGATCTGGGATCAAGTTTGATGAGGTTCTTACCTCTAAACTGACTTCGGTTCAGTAAACTAACTTTGGGTTGGTATGAGACTTTTTCTGAGTCCAAGAGAGGTTTTAACTTCTAAGCTGACTTTGGGTCAACAGAGCGTGATGCCTTTGTGACTCACATTCTTGTTCTATTTACGAAGAAGAGCCAGCAAAGCAAGTTATAGCAAGATGACGCACGATGACATATGATAGTACACAATGGTACTGATCTCTGGATGGCACAAGTGTACAGATGGAGTTCTCCCTAGTTGAGAGGGAGTGTTAATTTTGGGCAACTAGGTCAAAACTCCAGGTTGCACTGCTCATATGATGATGATTATATTTTTGTTGGATTCCTCTTTCAGAGATGTGCAAGATTGATCTAAAGATCATCTTGTTTGGATGAGCAGAACATATATTTTGATTTTATTTTCCACACATGTGCAAGGTCAGCTGATTTGTGATGTAGGCTCACAAGCCTAATAGATGTGTCACACACCCTCACTGACTGATATAAATTGGAGAGAGATGATGTCCATTTCATCATCATTTCATCACACACATTCCTCATGATCTGATTGGTTCATAAAACCTAGAAGAGGCTTCTCTCTCTACCACGCGGAAATACGGATGATGTCGGATATGGATGTCGAAAATAGATGACGGAAATATAGATGATGCCGGAAATGGATGCTGGAAATGGATGTCGGAAATCTGGATGAGGGATTCTTTTGTTGACTTGCGTTGAATTTTGGAGCTGTCTTTGGGGGGGGTGTGTGACACTTGGAAATTTGGCTGATCTTATGTTGAGAAAGACTTTGCTGGTTGATGCATCATGTTGACTGCCGTAATGCACATCACTCTCTATCTTTGCTGGACAAGAAGAATTGTAAAATCTAATCTACATTATTTGGCTTGTCTTCTGTTGTTCTATTATTATGTTCTATCAACATTTTACTTTCATGTTTATGTGATTGCTAAATTGAATTGGGCCTATAAGAAAGATTGAAGTAAAACTGCATTAAGCATAGAACATTGCATATCTATCTAAATTTAACAGGAGGTCTGTGTCTAGGTTGAAGAGTATCAGGAAAAACTATTGAAGGAAGAGATTTTGACTAGGTTTTCCCCTAGATAGGGGTTTTTCCCTGGCAAAGTGCCTACATCTTGTGTCTCGTGTTTTTGTGATCTTCATATGCACATAATTTGGTAATTGCTTGATGAAAGATAATATAACAAAGAAGTAAAAGAAGCCAACATAATTCACAAGTAATTATCAATAAAGAAGAAATCGACCCCTAAATCTACTTTCTTTGATTTCTCAACATGGTATCAGAGCTAAGGTCAAGGAAGATTGAAGATCACTTTGTTGGCTTGAAGAAAATGGTTACTCCCTCTGTGATAAGTTATATAAGAATGGGATTCAATACTGCAAGAAGCTAGATGAAGAAGATCTTCTACTTATTCAACAAGGTCAAAAGTCAAGGGTTCTTGGTTGCTCTTACAGGTTCTCTTAGTGATGACAATGCATGGATTATTACTAGTGGAGAATCAAGGCACATGACAGGAGAAAGCAAACAACTTCACACTCTATCAAAGGAACCATCTTCTCATGCAGTGGAATTGGGAGACAAGAAAAGCTATGTTGTTAGAGAACTGGGATCAACATCTTTGAAGCTGGAAAATGGAGCTAAGCTACATCTCAACAATATATTATATGTTCCGAGTTTGAAAAAGAATTTGCTTTCAATTTCTTTCTTAGAAGATAAAGGGGATATAGTTGCTTTTGTTGATGGAAAGGTTTTGGTTTGGGGAAAATAATCAGTATCGATAAAGCTAGGGTTATTGGAGTTCGTGAAGGAAGCTTATATAGAGCCATAACACCATCTCCTCAAGCTCTAGTTCATATGGAAATCAATCTTATTGAGCTATGTCATAGAAGATATGGTCAGCTACACTACAAGGTCATTCCCACTCCTAATCAACTAGTTCATGGCATCCCCAATATCAAAGAAGATCATGAAGGAGTTTGCAAGGGATGCTCTTCGGGTAAACATACAAGCAAACCATTTTCAAACAGTGAAACAAGGTCTAAAGAAATATTAGACCTCATTCATTCTGATGTGTGTGGGCCTATGTCTGACAAATCACTTGGAGGTCATCTTTACTATGTAACATTCATTGATGATCATTCTAGAAATACATGGCTCTACCTTCTCAAGAAAAAGGATGAAGTATTTGATAAATTCAAGGAGTTTAGATCTGAAGTGGAAACCCTAACCGAAAGAATGATAAAGACTCTGAGATCCGACAATGGTGGGGCATACGCTTCTAAAGAATTTATTGCATATTGTAAAGAAGCGAGAATTAAGAGGGAGGTCATTGTTCCCTACTATCCCGAACAAAATGGAGTCGTGGAAAGAAAGAATAAGACAATTGAAGAAGGTATACGAACAATGCTCCTTGATCAAGACTTACCAAAATTTCTATGGGGAGAAGTAACCATGACAACGGTATACATTCAAAATAGAAGTCCTCATAGAATTCTTGAGAACATGACTCCTGAGGAAGCATTTACAGGGAAGAAGCCGAGTGTGGATCATCTTCGAATCTTTGGGAGTCCTGCCTATATCCATGTTCCAAGAGACAAGAGAAAGATGTTAGATTCTACAAGCATCAAGGGAATCTTCATTGGCTATAGTCTCTCCTCAAAAGCATATAGAACCTACATCAAGGAAGGAAGACATATTTAAGTAAGCAGGGACGTTATATTTGATGAAAATCACGCCTACAAAAGATCCAAAGATATCCCTATTGATTCCGATGATGAAGATATACCCATATTCGAAGAAGAAGAAGTACACCATGACAATCCTACTACAATTCAAGGAGTAGAAGAAGGACCAAGTGACCTTATTCAACCTGTGATCATATCGAACACTAGGAAGAGGCCAAATTGGTTAAAAGCTACTCTTGAAGATGCTGAAGGACATGAAGCTGCGAAAGGAACCTTTAGAGAGTAAAAAGTTGAAGAGATATTCTGGATACGCTGCATACATGACTAAATTGATTGAAGCTGAGCCATTTACATTTGAAGAAGCTGCTCATCAAGAAGTATGGAAGAAGGCAATGCAGGAAGATTATCAATGCATCATGAAGAATGGGGTTTGGGAAATCGTTCCTAGACCTAGTGACAAATTAGTTGTCACCTCTAAATGGATCTACAAGCTCAAACATGTTGTTGATGGAAGTGTAGACAAATACAAAGCAAGATTTGTTGCAAGGGGTTTCTCTCAAAAGGAAGGCATGGATTATGAAGAAACCTTTGCACCCAGTGCAAGGTATACTACTATTAGATCCTTGGTTTCATTGGTTGCTACAATGGGATGGAATATCCATCAAATGGATGTGAAGACAACATTTCTAAATGGGACCATTGATGAGGAAGTATACATTACACAACCCGAAGGCTTTGAGGTAAATAGTAAAGACACTCATGTCTGTAGACTCAAGAAGGCCATATATGGTTTGAAGCAAGCTCCTAGGGCGTGGTATGCAAGAATGGATGCATACCTTCTAAGAATTGGGTTCATAAAAAGTACTGCTGATCCAAATCTCTACATCATGGTAGTGGATAATGAGCTAGTCATTATTCTACTGTATGTTGATGATCTATTCATTACAGGTGTGGAGCAAAGGATACAAGAATGAAAAGTGATGCTGATAGCCGAATTTGAGATGAAGGATCTGAGACTAATGAATTATTACCTAGGATTGGAAGTATGGGAGAGACCTGGGGAAATATATCTGGGGCAAGGAAAGTATATCATCAAGATGTTACAGAAATTTGGGATGATGGATTCCAAGCCGATGACTACTCCCATGATCACAAATCTCAAGAAGTTGAGAAGATCTGACTCAAGTCTCGTAGATCCTACCTCCAATCGTAATTTCGTGGGTTCTCTAATGTATCTGGTAAATACTAGACTGAATATATGTTATGTTGTGAACATTCTTAGTCAGTTTCAGTTGAAGCCTCGTCATGATCACTGGATAGCTGTCAAGAATATTTTGAGATATCTTCACGACACTATACATCACTGCCTAAAGTATGATAGCAAGGAAGTCAAGCTGATTGGCTTCACGAATTCTGATTGGGGTGGCAGAGACACTTTTGAAGAAGCATTATAGGTGGATGCTTTAGTCTGGGCACTGATCTCATGGATGAGTAGGAAGCAAGATCTTGTTGCTTTGACTAGTGTTGAAGCAGAGTATGTAGCTACGGGTGAAGTGGGAAAGGAGGCTGTATGGCTGAGGAAGCTCTTTACAGACTTGTTCGAGAAGTCTCTATGTCCTACTGTGATAAGCTGTGACAATCAAAGTTGTATTAAGAAGTCTGAAGGTCCCGTGTTTCATTGTTAAAATTGGACAACTAGGTCCAAACTCCATGTTGTGATGCTCAGATGAAGACACCAATATTTTTATTGGGTTCCTCTTTCGGAGAGGTGGAAGATTGATATAAAGATCATCTTGATCCGATGAGCGGAACATTTATTTTGAATTTATTTTTAATACTTTCAAAATGTGTGCAGGTTGGCCTTAAGGTTTTACACCCCCATCAAATGTGTCACACACCCTCAGTGATTGATATAAATAGAGTCAATGTTGGAGGACATTTCACTCATCTCATCCTCACACATCATCTTTCCTCTTCTGATTGGTTCGATCTCCTTGGAGGCAGTATTCGGTTCACACGTGGGAAAGAAGGACGAAGAGAATTCTACTGCTGTTGCTGCTGTTGTTGCTGCTGGTGCTGCTGTTGCTACTGTTGCTGGTGCTGTTGCTCCTGTTGCTGCTGGTGCTGGTGCTGCTGTTTAGCGTTGACTTTTCTGGGCAGCATTGACTTTTATGGGGTTGACTTTGAGTTGACTGTGTGGTTGTTTTGAGGGTTGTTGTGACACATGCTGGGTTGGCTGACCAAGGAGACTTTGCTGGTTGAAGCACCCTGTTAACCGTCGTAACGCACCACCACATTTTTCTGTTTCTGGTTTGTCTTCTATAGATCCACTGGTATGTTCTATCAGCATTTTACTTGATTGTTTATGTGATTGCTGTAGTGAAAAGTAAAGTTGCATCAAGCATAGAACATCTACACAATTTTACATGGTATCAGAGCTGAGGTGAAGACAAGCCCTATTTATAGCAATCACCGAAGAAGGAAATGGGTTCCACAAACTATGGCTTCAAGGAGGATGACAAATTGACTGGGAAGGATGACTTCCATGCTTGGAAGATGATACTGGATCTTAAATTGGAAGACTAAGATGTCATGGACTATGTGCAGGGTAAAATCCAAGAACCTCCATCCACTGCTATTGTTGCTGCCAAAACAAAGTACAAGAAAGGGGAGATCAAAGCAAAGTTGATGATCAAGGAATCTATTCATAAGAGTCTGGGGGCCTACATCTCTGACTTGGGCACATCCAAAGAGATGTATGATAAGTTGGTCCTCATGTTTAAGGCCAACAATGCAAATCAAGTACTATTCTTCAAGAATCAATTGAAGAATCTGAAGAAAGGCAGGGATGAGTCTGTCTAATCATACTTTCTGAAGCTGACCGAGATCAGGAACAATCTACTGGCTATTGGGGAGATAATAGCTGATTGAGATATGGTACTCACCGTACTTAGAGGGCTCCCATCCGAATGGCATGTGGTCAACACTACCATTCTAAATAATAATGTGCTACCTGACTTTGACGAAGTACTATCGAGATGCGTTCAAGAAGAGACTAGAATGAAGGAGTATGGAAATGAAACTGCTGCGTACGCTGCTCATTCTAGGAAGAAGAACTTTGGTGGTCCAAAAAAAAAAGGAAAAGCAGGGGCCCAAGGAAAGAAGGGCAAGTGTTTCACTTGTCATAGGACAGGTGACTATGTTAGAGAATGTCCTTTCAAGAAGGATTCTCATGATGGTGATGACAACAACAACAACCGAAGGAATGGAAATCAAAGGAACAACAAGTTCAAGGGAAAGAGGAAGGCTTCCTACGGCGGAAATGAGCAACATTTCAAAAGGTTGAGAAATTCTAGGTATGAGGAATCAAATGTTGTTGATAAAAGAAATGAATTCATTCTTGTATCTGCCCTCTCTATTGCATCTCCACCCGACACTATGGATGTCTTGTTGATAGATAGTGGTGCCTCAAGGCACATCACTGTGTTCAAAGAAGCACTCTCTGATATGGTTGAGAAGGATACTAATCTGGAAATTACCCTTGGAGGTAACGCCACATATCCCGTGAAAGGGACAAGGATTGTGACCCTCCACTTGTCTCAAGGTCAAGTCCTTTGCTTGTAGGATGTACTTTATGTACCTAATTTGAAGGAGAAACTTTTGTCTATATTGGCCATGGAAGACAAAGGTTTCAATGTGGCATTCACTGATGGAAAGGTGCGCATGTGGAAGAAGAGCTTCAAGGAAGCTATCACGTTTGGGTTTAGAGTTGATACACTCTACCAGGTTGGAGGAAGTCCACTGGGAGCAATGACATGAGATGCTATTCGACAGACTGATAATGGCACTGAATATGAGACAGACGAGTTCAAGAACTTTTGCAAAGAAGTTGGCATTAAGAGGGAGACCACAACTGACTATACTCCTGAGCAAAATGGCGTTGCTGAACGAAAGAACAGGACGATTGTGGAAGCTGCTCGTGCAATGCTATGTGACCAGGGCCTACTGAAGTTTCTGTGGGGAGAAGCTGCGAACACTGCTGTGTACATACAAAAGTTAAAACTGATGCCCACATTCCGCTCTGGACTCCAAAACTCCCGAAGAGGTTTTCTCTGATAAGAAACTTGATGTCTCACATTTTAGAGTTTTTGGATGTCCTGTTTATTTTCATGTGCCGAGAGAGAAAAGGAGCAAGCTGGATGCTTCTGGGAAGAATGGAATGTTTGTGGGCTACAACGAAACTTCGAAGGTCTATAGAGTCTATGTGCCTGGTCAAAGGGAAGTGGAGATATGCCACAATATCACTTTTGACGAAGATGCTTCACTGAGGAAAGTAGTCAATCTTCCGAGATCTGAGGAAGATCATGAAGCAAGGCCTGGAAATCAAGAAGAACCGAAGGATGAGACGATGCCCGATGTTGAAGGACTGATGGACCCGATTGATCCACCTCCTTCACTGGGGAAGAGACCATCATGGCTCAGGGACACTCTCGAGAATGCTGAGGGACATATGGCCCCAAGGGGGACATTCTGTGAAAGCAAGAAGCCAAGTAGATACCATGGGTACTATTGTACAATTTGAGCCTGGATCTTTTGAGGAAGCCGTAAAGCATCAAGTTTGGAAGGATGCTATGGACGAAGAGTATGAGTCCATAATGAAGAATGATGTGTGGGATGTGGTTCCAAGACCGAAGGGCAAAGCAGTTGTCACCTAGAAATGGATCTACAAGATCAAGCATGGATCTGATGGAAGTGCTGAAAAGTTCAAGGCAAGGTTCGTTGCCCGTGGCTTCTCTCAAAAGGAAGACATAGACTATGATGACATATTTGCACCTGTGGCCCGATATACCACCATTCGATCTATCATAGCCGTTGCTGCTGCGCAAGGATGGAGTCTCCATCAGATGGATGTGAAGACCACATCTTTGCATGGTGCGATAAAGGAAGAGGTATATGTGGAGCAACCTTTGGGGTTCGAAGTCCAGGATTGGGACACCCATGTCTGCAGGTTGAAGAAAGCCCTCTTTGGGTTGAAGCAAGCACCCAGAGCTTGGTACAAGAGGATAGATAGCTACCAGATGAAGCTGGGCTTCACTTGTAGTAATGTTGACTTCAAGGTTGTTAGGGAGAAGCCTCTCATTCTGGTGCTATATGTGGATGATCTCTTCCTGACAGGTGCTGACCCTCTCATTCAAGAGGGAGCTCGCTGTTGAGTTCGAGATGAAGGACTTAGAGCTGATGCACTATTTCCTAGGCCTAGAGGTGTGGCAGAGACCTGGCGAGATTTCCCTTTCTCAAGGAAAATACATTGTAAAGCCTCTAGAAAGATTTGGTATGGTGGACTGCAAGTCCGTGTCGACACCAATGGAGCTCAACTTTAAGAAGTTGAGTGGCAGCACTGCTAGGCCCATGTTAGCATATCCTACTGAGTATCGTCAACTCATAGGGACCCTGATGTTCTTAGTGAACACCCGTCTGGACGTATGTTGTGCAGTGAACACTTTGAGTCAACACATGGTTGATCATAACATTCACTGGGTTGGTGCCAAGAAACTCATGAGATATCTTTGGGGCACGTTAGACCATGGGCTGAGATACACTGTCGGGAGTATGACGCTCCATGGATATACTGATGCCGATTGGGCTGGCAGTGTGGTGGATCGCAAGAGCACATCTGGATGCTGCTTCACACGTAGATCTGCTTCGGGCAGGAAATTGAAGTCGGTAGCCTTGAGCACCGCTGAGGTCGGATACATTATAACATCTATGGCCTGTTGTGAAGTCACTTGGTTGCGAAAGCTCTTCAGTGAGCTATTCGAGCATGTGCTAGATGCCACCGTTATCCTTGGTGATAACCTGAGGGGGATTCGTTTGTCATAGAATCCCGTGTTCCACGAACGATCCAAGCATGTTGATGGCTGGTACCACTTTATCCGGGATATGGTACAATGAGGCGTCATAAGGCTCGATCTTATAGGAACTGATGAGCAGGTCGCGGATATTCTCACAATGCCCTTGGGGAAGGTCATGTTCTTAATCTTCCATGAGAATCTTGGAATCGTGGAACGACCCTATTCTGAGGTTCCTGTTGGACGATGAGCCGTTGGAGCTCTGGGGGCTCTGGGGATAGCTTCTTGGAGCTATAAGCACACACGGGGCTAGGCTTGCCGAACCTTGTGGTGCTTCTGCCCCACCGTTATGATGATTGAGTTGGTTCGCCTCTCATGATCTGTGCCCCGTATGCATCCTACCCATTGAGTTCTAGACTTATGGGAAGTACCTCTCATTTGGCCAATGAGGTGGGAAAAGCTAGAGACTAGTAGCAAAGACTGATGGACGCATCAAAGATTGTCGTACTCTCTATCTAGGATGGCACAGTTCAACCACTTGATCTCTGGGATCAAGTCTAGAGAGGTTTTGTACCTCCAACTAACTTCGGGTTAGTGAAACTAACTTCGGGTTAGTATATGACTCTCTTGAGTCCAAGTGAGGTTTCGGACCTCCAACTGACTTTAGGTTAGCGAAACTAACTTTGGGTTGGTATATGACTCTCTCAAGTCCTAGTGAGGTTTCAGACCTCTAACTGACTTCGGGTCAGATAAACCAACCTCGGGTTGGTATGAGACTCTTTGTGAGTCGTATAGAGGTTTCGTACCTCTGGGCTGAATATGTCAGCCGAGAATGATGTCTTTGTGACTGACCCACTTCTGTTTTGAAATAAAGAGGCTAGCAAAGCAAGTTACGGCGGGATGACACACGATGTTTGATTGAACAAGTGGATGGAGTTCTCCCTAGTTGAGAGGGAGTGTTAAACTTGGACAACTAGGTCCAAACTCCACGTTGTGATGCTCAGATGAAGACACCAATATTTTTATTGGTTTCCTCTTTCGGAGAGGTGCAAGATTGATATAAAGATCATCTTGATCTGATGAGCGGAACATTTATTTTGAATTTATTTTTAATACTTTCAAAATATGTGCAGGTCGGCCTTAAGGTTTTACACCCCCAGCAAATGTGTCAGACGCCCTCAGTGATTGATATAAATAGAGTCAACGTTGGAAGACATTTCACTCATTTCATCCTCACACATCATCTCTCCTCTTCTGATTGGTTCGATCTCCTTGGAGGCAGTTTTTGGTTCACACGTGGGAAAGAAGGACGAAGAGAATTCTGCTGCTGTCGCTGCTGTTGTTGCTACTGGTGTTGGTGCTGCTGTTTTGCGTTGACTTTTCTGGGCAGCATTGACTTTTCTTGGGTTGACTTTGAGTTGACCGTGTGGCTGTTTTGAGGGTTGTTGTGACACATGCTGGGTTGGCTGACCAAGGAGACTACAACAAGTGCACCAGTCCACGAGTAGAAGAAAAAGGTATGTGTTGATGTGTTAAGTTTCTTTTGTTGCTAGCGGATGTAGAGCTCCAGATTGGACACTTGTGTAATGTTGCAGGGCAGCGTGAGAGTGATCCAAGAGTGCCCTAAGTGCAAACCTTAGAAAGGACACTAGGGTTGCTAGAAGAGGCAGAGTAGAGGAGAGCTCAAGGTCTGATCAGCTAGAGGAGCATTTTTGTATAGCCCATTTTCCTTGTGCAAAGAAGGATGTTTGATATTGATAGGTGGTAGCCCTCCTGCACTACGTTTGTTTTCATTGGAGCAACACAGGAAGACAATAGTGAGAAGAAGTCCCTAAGTAGCTGAGAAGCAGTAGTGGGCAAAAAGGCTCAAAGTGTTGTGGCCTTGAAGGACTAAGGAGTAGCTAGTGAGCGTGAAGACCCTATGTGTTGGTTGTAGATGGACTTATGATCAGCTAGAGGGCAGATTGGAGAGCCGAGTTCAGTGGCCTAAAGGAGTTGGTGCATTGATAGAGGCATTGCTGCAGAACGAAAGCGAAGGACCCATAGTGTGTGTGAAATTTTCAAGTCTATTACAACAACTGGAAATTATTCTTCTAATTGATTAAAAATTAAGTGCAGTTTATTTGCTACGACAAACAACAAATAAAATCACAACTGCATTATTCACCATAAAAACGTTGCAAAAAATAAAATGTTGGAAATTGAGAATATAGAGCACACACAAAAAATTGACTGTTATTTTTGGACAAATGTCCCTAGAAAACCCCAATGCTAGAAAACCAGTGCCCCAAATGGAGACCCACCTGAAATCCTACATAAGATCCAATGCGTCCCCTTTCCCTCCAATACAACAAATCATTAGAATAATCAAGTAAAAGAGCTTACAAGTCATGGAATCAATGGCGAACTTCATTGTGGCATGCCCTTCCATAGTGGGCTTTGGCATGTACAAGTGTCTCCAAGCTCAATAAGGGGGGTTAATCAAGGACCCTATTAGGTGGTTTCAACCTCTAAAGGGGGCGAGATGTCCATGGTACATCCCCCAAGTGGTAGGTGGCAAATGATAATGGAACAGAGGGGGGATCAAGAGAATCATCTAGACCACATGTCATGGTACAAGGGTAGCTGTAATAAGGGAAGCCCACACCTGGGTATATGAGTGTAGGAGGGAGAAAATCGTGGTACATGAGTTACCCCAACCTTTGTTTTTCCACCCTTCTTCATATGCATTTCGCCTTTGATTGATTTGTCTTCATAACTGCTCGGGGCTCCAGGGGATGAGAGCATGTTATGTAATATATAACAATGGATACCTCCTTAAGGTGGGGTAGTTCATCTCCCACCAAGGGTTTGGACAATCATGGGTTCCCTAGTGCTGGAGGGGGCTCATCTAGGGCCCACAGGAACTAGCATGATGGCCATGGATAAGGGGTAGAGCTCATGTTTGGCTTTTGCCCACATGCTAAATTTGTATGTCTCGACCATCTTTTGCATTTTTTGGTATATTTCTTGTTGAGAGTGGCCAAATTATGTTTTTTTCTTTTTAGCTACATCATGTGAAAAATTCAATTTTGAATTTCTACTGCAGTTATAGATTTATTTATCCTACTTATTTCCACAATAAGTTATTTACAAAGCCCTTACAACAAATTTTGAAATAAACACTATTGAAGTTATCACTTGTACATATAGAGAAAAGAACAGTAAAATGCAAGCATAAGAACCAATCACAATGACGCAGTTATTTTTGGACAATTGTCCCCGAAAAAACAGTGTGGGAAAACCAGTGCAGAAGATGAGGGTTTATATATTAATCTTCAACAGTAAATTCTTTACAAGGAAAGACTGGAAGACTAATTGAGAAAATTCATGAGAAAACACCTGAGATAAATTCTCATCAACGCTCTGGAGAATTTCCGACACTCTGAGGACTCACTGCCCTAGTCTTTGTCACATCTGTGTGTCTCTCTGCTCAGAGCCTGTGAGAGACTGCATCACCCTGCATGAGCTCTTTGCGCTATTGCTCCTTGTTGCACTCTTCGGCCTTCTGCGTCCTTCTTCCCTCAAGCCTTGACATTGTTGATGCCCTCTGCTTCCTCTGCCCTGCAACTCTCCCTCTGAAATGGAATTCTATTCCTTCAAAATCGACTTCCTTCGGGTTACTGAGTGTATGCCCGACTTGCTTTCCAAATGACCCTCAAGCCTTCTTTTATAATCTCTCATTGAAGAATCAACGACCCAGATTAGAAGTTTAATCAATGGCTAAGATTAAAACTTGACTTGATCTTCGTTCTCTAGAAGATTCACAGCCTGTTTATTAATACCGATTAATTATTTAATTTCCCTAAGTTTAGACTTAGTTTCTCCATTAAAATAATCAATTATTTTAATAAAACACGAACCGAGTGAAATTTCCACAAACGATTTATGGGTTTTTGGAATACTGGTGTCTAAGCCTCCTCACCAAATTTGAGACTTAGATCACTTTCCGATGCTACAAAAATCAAGACATCAACACTCCCTCTTAGCGAGGAAAGTGTTCTAGCAATTTGCTTGCTGCATACTGCTCTAACCTTGAAGCATCCTCTATGTTGCTGATGCTTGGCTGCGCTGCCCCTCATCTGCTGCGTTGTTGCCTTCGGTACTGCTGCCCATGACACTGCCACTGTCACTGCCTCATCTATACTGCAACTCCCTCTCAATTCTGCATCAGTCCATTTATGCTATTGAAATGGATTCTTCATCATCCCCATCTTTTCTCTGAAGTAGACAAACTTTGTCTTTCCCAAAGCTTTAGTGAGGATGTCTGCCACCTGTTCTCCTGTCAGAGTGTACTGCAATTGTACAACTCCCCTCTGGATACAGTCTCTGATGAAATGATACCTGATGTCAATGTGCTTTGACCGATCATGAAACATAGGATTTTTAGAGAGCTTGATGCAACTCTGATTATCATATAGAATGCTGATCGATTCCAAATTTTCCTTGAGTAGATTCACAAGCAGCTTCCTAAGCCATATGGCCTCTCAAGAAGCAGTGCTTGCAGCCATATATTCCGCCTCAACTGAGCTCAGAGACACAAACTTATGTTTCCTACTGCACCTGGAGGTCATTCTTGATCCAACATTTAAATAGTACCCACTGGTGCTTTTTTGATCTACTGGGCTTCCAGACCATTCTGCGTCAGTGAACCCACTCAATTTGATGTCATTGCCTCGAGTGTATCTCAATCCAAGCTCGACTGTTCCCTGTAGATATCTGAGAACATGCTTGGCTGCTGCCTAATGTGCCCACCTTGGTTCCACCATGAACTGACTGAGGGTGTTGATAGGATAACAGATGTCTGGTCTAGTGTTGACCAAATACCTATGGACCCTACGAGCTGCCTATGCAAGGTAGGATCAACCTCATCATATTCGGAAGTATCAATCTTTTTCCAGTTGGTGATCATTGGCGTAGCCATGGGTCTGTAGTCCTCCATCTTGAACCTCTTCAAGATTTCTGTAGCATATCTCCCTTAACTGAGGAAGATCTCACCCTTCTGCTGCCAAACTTCCAACCCCAAAAAATAATGCATCAGCCCCAGATCCTTCATGTCGAATTCTGCAGCTAAATTCTCCTTGCAGTCCTTGATGAGCCTAGATAATCCTGTTAGGAATAGATCATCTTCGTACAACACGAGTATCAGAGGCTCATCCCCTACTCAGATAGTAGAGATTGGGATCTGTGTCACTCTTGACAAATCCCATCTTCTGCAAGTAGCCATCAATTTGACCATACCAAGCTCTAGGGGCTTGCTTAAGTCCATACAAGGATTTCTTAAGCCTACAGACATAAGTCTTATGTTCATGCGTCTCAAAGCCTTCTGGTTGTTCGATATATACTTCTTCCTCTATCACCCCATTCAAGAATGCAGCCGTGACGTCCATCTGGTGAATCTCCCATCCCATCTATGCAGCAAGGGATATCACTGTTAGTCCCCTAAATTGCATTCTTTTTGACCATTCTTCCCTTCCCAAATCGTAATCATTTACCCTGTTTTACCTATCTTATGCACCCTCATCCTGCACTAGTGCAAGAACGATGACACATTTTGCATAAACTTCATATTTTATATTTTTAACTCATCTTAGCATTTATTACCTATCTATTACGTGATTTCTTACTTAGAATTACTTTCGTAACTTATCGTTACCTCCTATGCTATTTAATAGATGATCACTTATCTTGATCGCTGATTTTTAGTGCAGAATAGATCTCGCACCAGCACCAGTGCCGTGAATCTTGGCAGCGAATCTGGATCACTTGGGTTGTCGCCTGTTTTGTATACGATCAATGAGGATATATCCGAAGGTAGCCGAGTCCTAGCTATGACAGCAGTTAAATCGAGAGTACTTGAGATCGGACTTAAGAAAGATGAACAACTGGAGATAGCCACGGCCTATTTTGTTAAAAGCGATTTAATTTTGAAGGCCGAAAGCTTATTCTGCAATCGGTTATGTAATTTGTTACAACGATTTCTGTAATTGGCTATGTAATGGTAAACGATCAGGCCAAAAGGATCTATATAAGCAGAAATGTAAATAGGACAAACAGTTCAATGTTTTTAAGAATCGAATAGATTAGAGAATAGAACCAGGAGGCGGTAACAAGATTGTCTTGTATTATCGCCCAAATCTGGGCTAGATATGTAATCGCGCATGTAATTGCTTTAAAGATCTAATAAGAAGAGCTCCGCCTCATGTTTTGTACATTTTATCATTTGGCTTAAATAGTTGATGAGTTAACACTGAGTAGCGTTTTCGTTTGAAAGGGAAACGTGCTGGTTGGCTAAGGGCCCAGCCAACCCAGCACGTTCTCCCTCCTTGTTGTTCTTGTAATTTATGTTTTAAACTGTGAAGTGTGCTTTAATTTGCAGTATTTGAATCTCTATTTCAGTGGAAGCAGATCTGCTGCATGAAGTAGTTAAGTTACTTTCTGCATGGTTGATTTCTTTTTCTTGCCTGGTTCGAGCAGGAGGAGTTACCTGCCCCAGTGCACGTTGGTGTGCTATTCACTTTCTGCACGATTTGGTTTATTTCCTCTGCCTGGTTCATTCCTGCACTAGTGCACGTTGGTGTGCTATTTATTTTTTGCACGTTGGTTTGGTTTCTCCCTGGTGCAAGCAGGAGAACTGTTCTTGCACCAACACTAGATAATATGATGCAGCAAGCCTTTCTAGCTTACTTCTAATAGCCTTCTTGCTTTCAGTCATATCTTAATTAAAAACACTGTTTTCTTACTTTTTACAGATATTCATCTTTACTGATATATGATTTGGTTTTATCACACTGCAGTAATGAATCATTGATTTCAAGAATCAAAAGTTGAAGTGCAAGAAGCTCTGATCGAGTACAAGAACCAATTTCTTGGTATTGGATCTGAGTGCTACGGACTTGAGAAAGTTCAAAGCCCTTTCACGAAGAAAAACACTTTTTAGTAAAGACATTACTTAACACTTTCTGCATAAATCGTTGTTCCTGCACTAGTGCAAGAAGACTGCACTAGTGCAAGATTGATTTTTCGCAAGAAGGATATCTTTACATATGCAGGATTGAAAGGGCCCATTTATTGAAAACTGCTAAGGTGTCTTTGCTGAAGGAAACACATTCTCAGTAGTTAATCAATATTTAGCTAGAGTGATTGCTCCTCTTTATTTCTGAATCCCTTTTGCAAGTACATTTCTTCTTGTTCTAGCCTCAGATTGTTTTGATGGTTTGAGTTTCCTCTTTCTTCTCTAAAGTTTGATTTTGCAATTCTTCTTTTCAAAAGTAGGAGTTGATATTAGGAATATTCATAACATCTCTGGCATTTCCTGTGCTTCATCTCTAAGTTTACAAATCCCCCGGGTTGACAATTAAGTGTTGAGGATTTTTACTTAAATGTAATTCCTGCACCTAACATTTTGGCGCCGTTGCCGGGGAGACGATTTGATTTGGTAAGAATTTTCTGATTGTACAATAGAGGTAAGTTTCCTTTATTTTTGCAAGTATTTTTTGAAGGAGTTTTTACTGGTGTTGATTGATTTCTGACAACATTTTTTCTAGAAATTGTTTTTGATATTTTTCTTTCTTTTTGAGATGAATGCCTAGGAAAGGTAAGGGTTCGAAGCCCACTAAGGGCCAAAAGAATTTTTCTCACATTGGGTCTCCTTCTGCAATCAGGAAGCTCAATTCAATCCAAACCCATCACGCAGGAACAATCCACCTGGATTCTGGTAATAACAGCTCAGGTGTGGATCAGCCTGTGGAAAGCAGTACAAGCAAGAAGGAAACAATGACAGACCAAGGAGATCATTTGGAAGGAACTGGTGACAACTAAGTAAGTGAAGGACAATCTACTTTTGTGTTTCCAATTGTGGATCCTGATACTGTGTCACAGATGAAGAATATTCCACCGTCAGCTCTCCCTCACTTTCATGGTAAAGTTCATGAAGATCCTGACTCTTTTCTATTTGACTTTGATATTTTGTGTAGAAGTTATGATTATGCAACTGAGGCTCAGAAGTTAAGATTATTTCCTGTTACTTTCAAGGACTCAGCTTTACGCTGGTTTATGGGGTTAGGAGGAAACACCATAACTTCCTGGGACCAGATGAGGAGGGTATTTTTATCTAAATATCAAGAATATTGTAAAACTCGGGACATGCAGGATGAAATTTTTACAATCATACAAGATGATGATGAAATGCTTGAAGATTATTTGGAAATATTTCTATATATTTTACAAAGGTCAAAACTTAGGCTTGATCCCAACACTATTAGAACCTTGTTCTTAAGAGGACTTACTGATAATGCTAGAAACAATTTGAATCTGTTAGGACAAGGTGATATTTCTCAGCAAAATTTTGATCAAATTTGTGAATTATGCCAGAAATTTTCAAGAAATCAGTATAGATCCAGTAGAGGAACTCGAAATAAAAATAGAAATACTGAATCTACTGATGCTATGATTATTGGACTGGAAAATAAAATGGAAAACATGAAAATTGATATAATGAACATTATTACTAAACAGTTAGACTCTTTAAAATTTCAACAAAAACTTATGAAGGAACAAGAGTCATTATGTATTTTCTGTCCTAAATGTAGAGACAAGCATCCCCCTAAAGAATGCCCTCTTAACTTGAAAGAAACTAATAAGTGTGCTATTTGTGCAGAAGACCATATCACAGAAAAATGTCCCTCTATACCTGGACTTAAAGCAGTATTTACAGGGGGGCAGCCTGAAGCTGAACAATTGTATGCTATGGGAGCAAGAAGAAATTGGCCTCAGGTAGGTGCAGGTATGGCTCCTGAATTTCCTCCACACTATTTTGGTTATAATCCACATGCATATTCATATCCTAACTCTCATCAGCAGTGGCAGTATGGAAATCAGTATCAACATGGGCAACCTTCCCAACCATGGCAACAGGGTTGGAAAGGCCCAACTCATTCTCCATATTCCTACCAGCCACCTATGCAACCATATCCATCTACACATGTACCTTATCCAATGCCTCAACTTCCGAGTCAGACTACCCCATTACCTTTACCTCCACCCTTTCGACCTCCTCAATTCCCTGCTCAACCCACGCCCAATCCTAATAATAATAATAATAAAGCAGTGCAAATGACCCATGTAACAAACCCGCCTTTGCCATTCGAATACCAGTCTATTCCAGTTGGAGTTCATGATATTCAATTAAGATCAGGAAGGACTATAATACCAGAAAATCAGAAACAACCTATGGTGATTGTTGAAGAGAAAGGGGAAGAGGAAACTCTTAACCATTCTCCGAAAATTGTCACTAAGCAGCCCTTACCCTCTGAGTCCTTGCCATCTTCTTCCAACTAGCCTCCCTTTCCAGAGAGGCTAGTAACGGAAAGAAGAGAGCATGTTTCTGAGACTCATTTGGCATCAGAACTACGGAATCTTTTCATTAAGATACCTTTGCTCCAAGCCATTAAAGAGATCCCCATTTGTACCAAGATTATTAGGGAACTCTGTCTCAAAAAACCCGGGAGGAAGAGATTGGAACCCCAAACTATTCAATTTGTTGGTAGGGCAGCAGAGTTAATGACAGGATGTGTGTCTGTGGAAAAATATACTGATCCCGGAAACCCTGTTGTCACAATTCAGATTGGTAATATCCTTGTCTCCAATGTTCTTATAGACCTGGGGGCAGCCATTAATGTAATGACTAAGCAAACCATGGATCAACTTCAATTATCTCATCTTCGCCCTACTTCCACTGTGCTTGAATTAGCAGATAGATCTAAAATTAAGCCTAAAGGAGTATTGGACGATGTGATCATCTCATTGGATTCTTGGGAATATCCTGCTGATTTCATTGTGCTTCAGCCAAAGAACCCGGTAGGAGGACATCCCTTAATCTTGGGTCGACCATGGCTTGCTATAGCCGATGCATATATTGGATGTCGTTCCGGAGATATGTATATTTCACATGGAGATTCTAGGAAGAAAGTTACCTTATACCCCCCTGCCAGATCCATTCAGGACCTTCGAGACACTTTATGGTTAGATCAAAGCAGTGATGAGGAGACTCAGTCCATTTCTCTTATTCATCATTATATTGGGTCTTCGCAAGAAGATGAGATTCAAGATTTCCTGAACAATCTAGACACCATGCCTAACTTCGAGCCTTTGAGTCAGATTTTTAGCCTAGATTTCCAAGAAAACCATGATTCTCATTCTTCTATACCACTGTCTTTGACCACTCCTTTGAGTACTCCAGAACATGATACAACTCTTGTTGAGATTAGTCCTGGTAAGTATTTGCATATCAGTTCATATTTAGACCTATCTCAGCAAGAGCAGCTTGTGAATTTGTTGCAAAACCATCTTAGTGCTTTTTCTTGGGGTTATGAAGACATGAAGGGTATCCCTCCTTAAACTTGTACACATCAAATCTACATTCAAGAAGGAACCTGAACTATCTGACAAACCCAAAGACGAATGAATCCAGCTCTAAGAGATGTCGTGAAAGAAGAAATATAGAAACTTTTATCTGTTGGTTTTATCTATCCTATTTCTGATAGTCAGTGGGTCTCTCCATTAGTGCTAGTGCCTAAGAAAGATGGAAGGTGGCATATTTGTATTGATTATCGTGAATTAAACAAAGCCACTCTCAAAGATTACTTCCCTCTCCCTTTCATTGACCAGGTGCTTGATACCCTTGTAGGAAAGAAATATTTCTCCTTTTTGGATGGTTTCAGTGGCTATAACCAGATACAGATTGCACCCGAAGATCAGGATAAAACTACTTTTACATGCCCATCGGGTACCTTGCTTATAAAGTGCTTCCCTTTGGATTATGTAATGCTTCGACTACCTTTCAAAGGGTAGTCTTGGCTATTTTTGCTGATTTTGAATTTGTAGAAATTTATATGGATGACTTTTCTGTGTTTGGTAATTCTTTTCATGAAGCTCTCGAAAATTTGGAGAAAGTACTTCTTCATTGCCAAGAAGCCCACCTTGCTTTGAGTGACAAGAAATGTAGATTAATGTGCAAAGTAGGAGTGGTACTTGGCCATCTGATTTCTGAAAAAGGTATCTAGGTTGATTCGACAAAGATCGAAATCATTTTGCATCTTCCTGCACCCAAAACTCAAAGGGAAGTAAGAGGTTTTTTAGGACATGCTGGTTACTATAGAAGATTCATTGAAATTTTTTCTAAGATAACTGCTCCTCTTTTCCGACTTCTAGCTAAGGAGAGTGAGTTTTCTCGGTCCACGACTTGCAAACAGTCTTTTGAAACATTGAAGGAAAAGTTGGTACAGGCGCCAGTTTTGAGAGGTCCAAACTGGTCCCTGCCCTTTCACATTTCTTCTGATGCTTCAGACCTGGCTGTTGGCGCAGCTTTGGGACAAGAGGAATATAAGCAATCCTATGCTATTTATTATATTAGTAATAATTTGTCTTCCGCCGAATTAAACTATACAGTTACAGAGAAAGATTTTTTAGCTGTAATATTTGCAATTAATAAGTTCAGACACCATATCACAAGATATGAAGTATTCGTTCATACTGATCATTCCACAATTAAATACTTGATGAACAAACCATTGACTAGTGGTAGAGTGACTAGGTGGTTGCTATTAATGTAGGAATTCAATATTACTATTGTTGATAGACTAGGAAAATAGAATGTTGTAGCAGATTTTCTTTCTAGACTAGATAATCCTGGTGACGTAACTCTTGTTAATGATTATTTTCCAGATGAACATATTTTTGCTGTGTCTACAGATTCTCTGTGGTTTACTGACATCGCAAATTATTTGGTTACTGGAAAAACACCACCTCACTTGCCTGCCCATGAAAAGCGGAACATTATTAAGAAAAGTGCTGCATACTCCTAGATTCAAGGAGACCTCTTTTACACTGGTCCAGATTTGATTATCCACAGATGTGTAAGAGAGGAGGAAGTGTTTGAAATATTGAAATCTGCTCATGATGAACCTTGTGGAGGCCACTTCGCTGACAAGCGAACTGCATATAAAATATTACGTTCTGGCTACTTTTGGCCTTCCTTGTTTAAGGATGCCAAGCAGTATGTCAGGCGATGTGATAGTTGTCAATGAATGGGCCAACCTAACCAAACCAATGAAATGCCTTTATACCCTCAAGTTATGATTGAGCCATTTGAAAAATGGGCTATTGATTTTGTAGGGCCAATAAATCCAACATCATTAGGTAAAAAGCATATTTTGGTTTGTACAGATTTTGTTACAAAATGGGTGGAAGCTAAAGCTGTTTCTTTTGCTACAGAAAAAGTTGTTGTTGATTTTCTCTTTTCTGAAATCTTTACTAGATTTGGTGTGCCTAGAGAAATTGTTTCTGACAATGGTCCGTAGTTTATTTCTAATCTGGTACAGAGTGTGATGGAGCAATATAAGATCCGGCATCGGAAGTCTACACTGTATCACCCACAAGCAAATGGCCAGGTGGAGTCTACAAACAAGGTGATCGAGTCCATTCTCACAAAGACGGTTAATATGCATAAAAAAGATTGTGCTGAAAGATTACCAGAAGTTTTGTGGGCATACAGAACCACTTGGAGAAATAGTACAGGGCACACCCCATATGAGCTGGTATACGGCAAATAGGTTCTGTTACCGATTGAGTTCCAGATCAAAACTTTCAGAACTGCAGTTCAACTAGGTCTCGATCTCTCTGAGGCACAACAACAACGTCTTCTTTAGTTAAATGAGTTAGATGAATTTTGTAGAGATGCTGTTCAGCAAAACATATTAATCCAGCAGCAACAGAAAAGGTGGCATGACAAGTCCATTCAGAAAAAGCAGTTCCAACCAGGTGATTGGGTACTCCTTTATGATTCTAGATTTAAAATTTTTAAAGGGAAATTCCATACACGTTGGATGGGACCATATGAAGTAATCCGAGTATTTGAGAATGGAGCTGTAGAAGTCAAAACTATTGATGGACAGGATACAGTGTTCTTGGTAAATGGACATAGATTAAAGAAATATTTTCAACCACTTGCCAAGAAAGATTTTACACAACAAGTTCAGTAGCAATTTGGAACGGTAGTGGTAAATGGTAATACCAACCTCTTGAAAATTTGAATCCCTCTTCTTCGAATTTTTTTTTAACAAAAATAAGAAAAAAGTAAGAAAAAATAATTTCCTGTAATTATGAAAATCAGTCCGCTGACATGATTGCAGAAGGATCAACCTGAAAACCAGCTTGCTGGCGGGAAGATCAAAAATTTCTAATAAAAAGAGAATGTTGCTTGATCTTTAGATATGCTAGTGACCACCGAAGTAAAAGCAGGTTCAGCGGAGCCAACCTTTATACAATTGGAGTAATTAGCATGGATATTTTTTTTCCAAGTAACGCTTAATTCTCGCTGCAGTTATTTTTTCTTGCACCAGTGTAGGCAGACCTTCCAGAAAATTTTCTGCCTTTCTTCATATCCCATTTCATAATTTCCCCTTAACTTTCTTCTCGAAATCCTAGTATAATTAACCTTCCCATATTCTTCTAAATTCAACCTATCCGCTTCGAAGAAATCCCACTTTAACCCTGAATTTTTTTCCTGTATCCCACTTCTATTTTCCCTCTTTTGGTACTTTCCTGGAATCCCTGTGACAAAATCCCTTCCCATTCTAAAATTGCCTTTTCCCGCTCCTTTATTTCCTCATGAAGTTCATTGCAGGATCTTGCATATAAAGAGTAGAAGGTTGTGCTCTGAAGCATCAAAGGGCGAAGCAAAATTTAGAAATCCAGCCTATATTTTAATTCTCTGTCTTAACATTATGCTTGCACTAGTGCAAGCATATTGTCCTATATGATATGAGCAGAAAAGTACCAGCAGAATGATGTGATTTACGCGGTGCAAAGATCAATACAAGCACACATCTTATCAGCAACAGCACAGATTATCATATGACATAAGAAAGTGTTCATGATGAAAAGTTATATGATGTTCTTCATATCATTGATAAGCGGTTACGCTATTATATAACTTAGGAGGAAAATAGTTGAAAGTACAAAGTTTTTTAGGTAGGAATCATGATCTTTTTAAATGAATGCTAAGTCTTTTTTGTAATTATGAAGGAATGTGAAATCGTGTAATCGTTATTTGCATATAATCCACCCCATTCCACCATAATGTGAAATGTCCTTCACTCATAACTCCCCCCGCTCCTACCTTCATTCCAAACATCCCGTCATTGCTGTACCTCACTGTTAAACCGCCGTCGCGCGTACCAATTGAGCTTGACTAGAAATGATGAGTACCTACTGCAAGTAAATTGGAGACACGATGGACGAACGGTTAAATCCTTATTTATGAAAGTTGATCCCCCGGTGTTGCATGCAAGCCTCAGAACTCATCGTTCATAGCCGATAGCAGCAATGCCACCCGTCCGAAATGAACCCTTGTCTCTCAGCAAGATTGAGCAAAATGCCGAATTTCACAGTTGTCTTCCATTGTTGCGGGAGTCGGGATTTCTACAGTTCCTGCAGAAGTTCGATGGGTATGACAGGGACGTCGCCTTACAATTCGCAGGAAGTTTTAAAAACGGCCAAGTGAGAATTGCGCTGCTCAAATTCAAAGTCACGAAGAAATTTGTAGCAGCAGCGATAGGTCTGGAGAATACGGGAGTGGAATGGTTCAAGAACCAGAAGCTGGAAGGTAAACACTGGTAGCGTTTTGTCATGGATAAGAAGATGGAGGTCAATTGGAAACGCGGAGTTCCGCGCAAAGCCCTGCTAGGTCAATGGCAGGATCTCCTGTTTGTTTTGCAGAAATTTGTGACCTGCGAAGGGAGATACACCTGCACCTTGGTGTATCATTTCAGACTGCTACATCATTTTGAAGGAGGCTGACACATTCGTTGGAGGATGAACTTCCCCTACTTTTTGCTCAAAAGTTTGGAGAAAATGGCTAGAAGTGTACAGGATGGAAGGGAGGACCAGGCCGATGCACGATTATACCACCACGGCCTGATAAAAATCCTGGTCTTAAAACAGCTAGAAAGCCAAGGTATGACATGGGAAGAGCTGGTAAAACAGTTGCATGGGAACGCGGCAGAGGAAGAGAAGACACAGGCCCCTAGTACAAGCAAGGGCTTGAAGAGAAGCAGAAAGGGAAGTCCTTCTCGCAGTAGTGCGAAAAGGAAATAGACAGAGAAATCAACAGAAGGGAAGGCTTTGTCTTCCACTAAGGAAACAGTCGGTGCACTTGATGGAGAAACACCTTCTACACAGGCACAGGCCTTTGAGCACGACAGGCTGTCGGTTCTTGCAGATGCGGCGAATATTGCAGAAATTAGGGACGATGTTCCACTGGCAAATCTTATTAGAAAGCCCCAAAAGAAGAGGAAAGTTTCAGATGTAGAAAAAGAACCACAACCCCCACGGGGTATGGAACCCTATCCTGCATCGGTACAAGAAAAAGCCGCGGCCCGAGAAGAAGAACCAGAAATCGAAGGAGGAGCTGAAGAAAAGGAGGACGCGGAAGCACCCGAGGAAGAAGAACCTTAGGAAAAAGACTTGGAAGAGGAAGAACAGGGGGAGGAAGCAGAACCTGAGGAAGAGGAACCTGAGGAAGAAAAATTAGACAAGGAACCAGATGAAGGTGAATCAGAAGAAGAACCTGAGAAAGAGGAACCAGAAAAAGAAGGACTGCAGGAAGAAGAGTTCCTTGATGCGACCATGGTAGATATAGAAGTTCCAGAGCCAGTGACAGCCCCTGCTGAGACAGAGGAAGGAAAAGAATTGGTGACTCCTGTTGCTCGCATAGCAGAATTAGAACTCCAAGTACAAAACTTGGAGCAGCTTATGACCAAAGCACAAGAGGAGAAGGAACAAAGCAAAGGAGAATTGATGGCAGAGCTCAAACAAAAGAAAAGCGAGGTTAAAGTTTGGAAATATCGGGCTGGATGCTGTTTCAGGCGGTTAAAAAAGGTTTCAAAGAAGTTAAGGCACATCAATAGGAAGAAGGCTGAAACAGTGCAGCTTGAGGACAACATGCCGGAACAGGACTGAGTTGGAGTATTCAAAAATTTTGGTTTTTTGTAGAGGTAAAAAAATTGTGTGAGGACACACAACAGTTTAGGGATGGGAGGATGTTAGTTCCCTAAATTGCATTCCTTTTGACCATTCTTCCCTTCCCAAATCGTAATCATTTACCCTGTTTTACCTATCTTATGCGCCCTCATCCTGCACTAGTGCGAGAACGATGACACATTTTGCATAAACTTCATATTTTACATTTTTAACTCATCTTAGCATTTATTAACTATCTATTACGTGATTTCTTACTTAGAATTACTTTCGTAACTTATCGTTACCTCCTATGCTATTTAATAGATCATCACTTATCTTGATCGCTGTTTTTTAGTGCAGAACAGATCCTGCACCAGCACCAGCGCCGTGAATCTTTGCAGCGAATCCGGATCACTTGAGTTGCCGCCTGTTTTGTATAAGATCAATGAGGATATATCCGAAGGCAGCCGATTCCCAGCGATGACAGTAGTTAAATCGAGAGTAGTTGAGATCGGACTTAAGAGAGATGAACAACTGGAGATAGCCGCGGCCTATTTTGTTAAAAGCGATTTAATTTTGAAGGCCGAAAGCTTAGTCTGCAATCGGTTATGTAATTTGTTACAATGATTTCTGTAATTGGCTATGTAATGGTAAACGATCCTTTTGGCCTGCCAAAAGGATCTATATAAGCAGAAATGTAAATAGGACAAACAGTTCAATGTTTTTAAGAATCGAATAGATCAGAGAATAGAACCAGAAGGCGGTAATAGGACTGTCTTGTGTTATCACCCAAATCTGGGCTGGATATGTAATCGCGCATGTAAGTGCTTTAAGGATCTAATAAGAAGAGCTCCGCCTCATGTTTTGTACATTTTATCATTTGGCTTAAATAGTTGATGAGTTAACACTGAGTAGCGTTTTCGTTTGAAAGGGAAACGCACTGGTTGGCTAAGGGCCCAGCCAACCCAGCATGTTCTCTTTGTTGTTCTTGTAATTTATGTTTTAAATTTTTAAGTGTGATTTAATTTGCAGTATTGAATTTCTGTTTGAGTGGAAGTAGATTTGCTGCGTGAAGTAGTTAAGTTACTTTCTGCATGGTTGATTTCTTTTTCTTGCCTGGTTCGAGCAGGAGTTACCTGCCCCAGTGCACGTTAGTGTGCTATTCACTTTCTGCACGATTTGGTTTATTTCCTCTGCCTGGTTCATTCCTGCACCAGTGCACGTTGGTGTGCTATTTATTTTTTGCACGTTGGTTTGGTTTCTCCCTGGTGCAAGCAGGAGAACTGTTCTTGCACTAGCACTAGATAATATGTTGCAGCGAGCCTTTCTAGCTTACTTCTAACAGCTTTCTTGCTTTCAGTCATATCTTAATTAAAAACACTGTTTTCTTACTTTTTACAGATATTCATCTTTACTGATATATGATTTGGTTTTATCACACTGCAGTAATGAATCATTGATTTCAAGAATCAAAAGTTGAAGTGCAAGAAGCTCTGATCGAGTACAATAACCAGTTTCTTGGTATTGGATTTGAGTGCTGCGGACTTGAGAAAGTTCAAAGCCCTTTCACGAAGTAAAGCATTTTTTAGTAAAGACATTACTTTACACTTTCTGCATAAATCGTTGTTCCTGCACTAGTGCAAGAAGACTGCACTAGTGCAAGATTGTAATATTCCTAATTAGTAGTGGCTAATTGGAATATTCAATTTTGCTCAATTTTGCCGTCTATAGTTTATTAATAAATAAAAAGTGAGTGGAGAGGGTCTAACTCACTTAGTGGAATAAAACACACTCCCTAGTAGCACAACGTTGTGACTTAAAGGGAGCCAAGGGGGCCAACCACCACGTAGAGAGGGGGCCCATGTATGCTCTAGAAGCTACTGCGCAGATGAGGATGAGCACGTGGCAAGAGAGAGAGGCTACGTTGAGGAGATAGGCCTTAGGGTTTTGGAGGAAGGCCAATGTTATAAAAGAGGGAGGAACCTCCTCATTTCATTGATTCGTTGTTGATGATATTGAGCTGTTCGTTTTGATTTCTTGAGCACGCTAGCTGTTTAGCCTGTCTGCAGCACTGTTTAGTGCGTTGAGTGTCTCCGGTCGGAGATCTCGCCCTTAGCCCGGGGGACTTCGAGTGCCTGCTCGGGCAAGTTTATTTCTTCAGCATTTTGTGGGAGGTTTTGGTGTTTGGGTTTGTTGCGGAGCCGAGCATTCATAGAGACTGCGCAGTCACTGAGAGGGAGGACGCAGTCCATCTAGGATGTGTTCTGGATCAGGGTTTTTGCAGGAGATTTGAGCCGAGATTTTGAGTAGAGGATCAGCCTTTGCCTTTGGGAGGATTTTGGTGGAGTTTGAGACGATATTTCAGTCATTCTTATTTAGCCTCTACGCAGAGCCTTGGAGGCTAGCGTAATTCCCCAAGGGGGTGTTTTTCAGAGGTCGGCCATTTCTGATATGGTTTTTGGGTTTTGTCGGGATTGGTGAGTAGAGGAGGATTCCAGATTTTCAGCTCATTCCGGCAAGGGGAACAACCCCTAGTCATCAATTCATTTCAGTGGTAGCAGCTACACGGCAATTTTCCAGCAGCTGAGACGCAGTTCATAGAGCAACCATTTTCGGTGTATTTTGAGAGTATTTCTTCACTTGCCTTGAGCAAGTTTAAGTGCCATCACTCTGATCACCTATTGTACTTCGTTATATTTCTCAGTTTAATAAAATGGCTTAGCATTCTCTCTCTATATTTCTGGATGAGTTGCCGTACATTCTTTCTATGCTATTGTATGTTTGCTGCACTTTTATATATATATATATATATATATATTTGGGCATTCTAGTTCTATACCACTTGGTGTGTTTGTTTCATACTCTTAGACAGAGTCTGGAAAGGGCCAGGTAGCCTCAAGATTTCTTCCTCTTTTAGAGGCGGCATATCTGGTAAATGCCCTTCCAGTCCATCTCTGGTTGGAGTTTGCCGTGTTTTAGAGATATCCCCGAAACGGGATATTACAAAGATTGATTTTTTGCAAGAAGGATATCTTTACATATGCAGGATTGAAAGGGCCCATTTATTGAAAACTGCTAAGGTGTCTTTGCTGAAGGAAACACATTCTAAGTAGCTAATCAATATTTAGCTAGAGTGATTGCTCCTTTTTATTTCTAAATGCCTTTTGCAAGTACATTTCTTCTTGTTCTAGCCTCAGATTGTTTTGATGGTTTAAGTTTCCTCTTTCTTCTCTAAAGTTTGATTCTGCAATTCTTCTTTTCAAAAGTAGGAGTTGATATTAGAAATATTCATACCATCTCTGGCATTGCCTGTGCTTCGTCTCTAAGTTTACGAATCCCCTGGGTTGACAATTAAGTGTTGAGGATTTTTACTTAAGTGTAATTTCTGCACACAACAATCACAGATCTAATAGAAGTATATCTGGCAACTGGGGCGAAGGTCTCTTCATAGTCTATCCTTTCTTTCTGAGCATGCCCATTTGCCACAAATCTGGCTTTGAATTTTTCTATGTTGCCATCTACAACATATTTGATCTTGTAGATCCATCTCGAACCCACAATTGATCTGTCCTGAGGCCTAGGAACCACCTCCCAGACATCATTTGTCATGATGGAACTGTATTATTACACCATTGCATCGAACCATACCTGATGCTGAGCCGCCTCCTGAAAACTAGAGGGTTCCCCAACCTGGGTTACCAAGGCTTGGTACTTGTCCGATTGCCTGCGCTGCCTCTTCTCATTTCTGGGGGCCCCGAAAAACTCCTCTGCATCCTTCAGAATTTGTTGTAATTCCCTGCTCGTCCTACCACTGGTACTGGGTGGCTCTACCTGCTCCCCATCCTGCAAATCTTCTCGAGATGAATCCCTTGGATCTTTCTGCATTGGAGAAGCACTCGGGCTAACCTCAGCTGGTTGTAGTGGTTGGACCAGTGGGTCATCTTCAGACTGCATTACTGAAGGAATCTCTCCAGATTTTCTAAAAGCTCTTTCCTCCATGAACTTTACATCCCACCACACTACAACCTTTGTGCTACTAGGAATGTAGATTCTGTAAGCCTTAGCATTTTCACTATATCCCACCAGATACCCCTTTTCAGTAGTCCTATCCAATTTCTTCCTCTTTTCTTCGGGTACATGGCAGTGTGTCACACTACCAAAGATCCTAAAGTGGCTTACCTCTAGCATCCTGCCAATAAAGACACTTTCTAGAGTGATCTTACTCAATGCATTATGAGGAACCCTGTTCTGAACATATACAACTGTGTTACAAGCTTCAGCCCACAAAATTTTGGGCATGCCTTGATCATACAACATTGCTCTTGTAGCCTCCACAATAGTTCTATTCTTCCTTTCTACAACTCCATTATGATCTGGATTATATGGAGCATTCCACTCGCTTCTGATGCCTTCCCTCACATAGAATTCTGTGAAGTCTTTATCAATGTATTCTCCACCATTATCTGATCACAGAACCTTTATCCGCTCTCCTTTCAGATTCTCAACCAGAGCTTTAAACTCCTCGAGTCGGTCAAAGACTTCGTCTTTGGTATTCAGAAAGTAGATCCAGGTTTTCCTGGAATGGTCATCAATGAAGGTGACAAAATACTCGACACCACTAAGATCTAGTGGACATTGGTTTGCAGATGTCTGAGTGTATCAATCCTAACACACTCTTAGCCCTATTACTGCTTCTGGGGTAGGCTGCCTTAGCATACTTCCCTAGTATGCACCCTCTGCAAACGTCATCTCGTTTGGTGCTTAGATCTGGAACTCCTCTGACGGTCTTCTTGAGAATTCTCAAAGCCCCATGATGTAAGTGTCCCATTCTCCTATGCCATAGCTCATTCAAATCCTTCTCTTCACAGCTGCCTATCAATGGCATTGGAGATTCAAGTTGTAATTTATACAGTTTATTGCTCCTGACTTCGATTTTTGCCTTCTTCTTCCAACTTGGGTATTTGACATATACTCTTTTTGCCAATGAAGTAGACGTCATAGCCCTTGTTTTGTAGCTGAGACACTAAGAGTAAGTTCATCTCCAAACTAGGCACATGCAACACATTGGTGGCTCGAAGCTTATTTCCAGCTTCAGTTTGAAATACTACGGTACCTCTCCCAACAGGGATACACTTTGCCTTATTTCCCATGGTGATCTGGAAATTCATCTGCTCTTCCTAGTATCTTGAGAAGCATTCTCGTACTCCTGTCATATGTGCAAAAGCTCCACTCTCAATATACCAAACTTCAGGAGAAGCAGAGCTTGATACACAAGCAAATTCTTCTTCTAGTCTGGAGGCGAATACAGAGATATTGTGATCCCTCTATTCTTCCATGCTTTTCCTTTTTCTTTAGAGAGCTACGTGAACCCTTTCGAGTTGCTGTTGCAGTAGCTTTTGGACTTCGTTCCAACGTAGAGTCTCCTATCCTGTTACTGAACTCAGCTCTGGTACCATGTGAAAAATTCATTTTTGAATTTCTATTGCAGTTATAGATTTATTTCTCCTACTTATTTCCACAATAAGTTATTTACAAAACCCTTACAACAATTTTCGAAATAAACACAACTACAGTTATCACTTATACATATAGAGAAAAGAGTAGTAAAATGCAAGCATAAGAACCAATCACAATGACACAGTTATTTTTGGACAATTGTCCCCGGAAAAATCCAATGTGGGAAAACCGGTGCAGTAGATGAGGGTTTATATATTAATCTTCCACAGTAAATTCTTTACAAGGAAAGACTGGCAGATTAATTGAGAAACTTCATGAGAAAACACCTGATATAAATTCTCATCAATGCTCTGGAGAATTTCCAACACTCTGAGGACTCACTGCCCTAGTCTTCATCGCCTCTGCGTGTCTCTCTATGCAGAGCCTGCATGAGACTGTGTCACCCTACGTGAGCTCTCGGCGTTGTTACTCTGTGCTGCCCTCTTCGGCCTTCTGCGTTCTTCTTCCCTCAAGCCCTGACACTATTGATGCCCTCTGCTTCCTCTGCCCTGCAACTCTCCCTCTAAAATCGAATTCTATTCCTTCAAAATCGACTTCCTTTGGGTTACTAAGTGTATGCCCGACTTGCTTTCCAAATGACCTTCAAGCCCTCTTTTATAATCATCTCATTGAAGAATCAATGACCCAGATTAGAAGTTTAATCAATGGCTAAGATTAAAACTTGACTTGATCTTCGTTCTTTAGAAGATTCACAGCTTGTTTATTAATACCGATTAATTATTTATTTTCCCTAAGTTTAGACTTAGGGTCTCCATTAAAATAATTAATCATTTTAATAAAACATGAATCGAGTGAAATTTCCACAAATAGTTTCTGGGTTCTTTGGAATACTGGTGTCTAAGCCTCCTCACCAAATTTGAGGCTTAGATCACTTTCCGGTGCTACAAAAATCAACACATCAACACCCGGGCATCGTTCCAGGCCCGACCTAGGGTGCAGATAAGGGGAGGGGGAAGCTAACCCTATGTGGACCTAGTGAACACATGTGGAACTGGATAGGAAAAGAGATGAATGGGGTTGAAATGAGTGGAAGGGGATGTATATGGTGTCGAGAAGTGAGACCACGCAACCAAAATTGGGATTTCTCATGTAGTGCCAACCCTAAGGCTAATGGCCAGTTAAGTGTGAAAATTTGGAAACTCCGAATCTTACTACATCAACTGATTTAGCTTCTTCTATTTGTTAAATAAATTGAACAAATTATTTCTTGTGTTCTACGGTAAATATCAAAACTAATACACTGCAACCTTCACAATAAAATACCGCGGAAGTAAAATAACGCTGGAAAGATAGATGCACACACACACAAATAACATTGTTATTTTTGGACTAAGTTCCTGGAAAAACCCAACTCAGGAAAACTAGTGCAACAACTGAGGGTTTTAATTATTGTTCAGTAGTTTCTGAATACAAGTCTTTGGATGCTCAAACTGGCAATCCGATATAGAGAATAAAATGGCAAAAAGATAGTGAGAAATTATCTCACCCTGTCACTGGCGATCCGACATTGATCCAGCCTCTAAATGGCTAGCCCCACACTGTGTCTGCGCTGCCTCTGCGTAGTCACTGCACTGGCACTGCGTCATAGCCTCGAGGGATTGCGTCACCCCTCTAGCTGATTGATTTGCTAAGCTGGATGCTCAGATCTTTGACCCTCTAGTCTCACACCCCAGCTCCCGACACTAGATCCAAACTGCTCCTCAGCGAAACTGCGGATCTCCTTAGAGGCTCTGCACTGCCCAATGTGGCACTGCGTAGCCTCTCTGAACCTCTCTCTACTTCCTCTGCCTTGCACTCTCCGGATCTAGAAAATCTTTCGCCGACAAACTATCCCTGCCGCTCACTGTAAGAAATCACTTCGATCATCCTCTAGCAACTGCTGCACTACTCCCTTGAGAAATCTATCTCTTGATCTCTTGATGTATTTTTCAAATACCCATCAAGCTCCTTATAATCTCTTGTTGACAAATAAACGACCAAGATTAAAACATAATCAAAGGCTAAGATTAACTGGGAGTTGATCTGTGTCTTTATCTAGAAGATTCACACCCGATCTATTTAATACACTTTAATTAATCACATTTCCTAAGTTTAGACTTAGAAATATATTAAAAATGATTAATTATTTTAAGTAATTCCTCTCCGGGTGGAATTCCCAAAACACTTTCCGGGTATTGTGGAATGCATGTGTCTTAGCCTCTCTGCAAAATCTCAAGGCTAGAGCACATCTGATGCTACAAAAATCAACACTCCCTCTTAGCGAGGAATGTGCTCAAGTGTTGCAACCTCCTGAAGCATCACTCTGACTTCTACACCATCGCAGCTATGCTATTGATGTCTGGCTGCTTTTGCCCACAAACTACTGCGTAGCTCTCTCTGCACTGCATCTGTGCAGCTGCTGACTCTGCATGCTACTGTCAACTACTGCATCTGCACTGCAACTCTGTTGCTGCTGCCACTGCAACATCCGCAACTCCCTCTCAACCGTTGCCGCTGCAGCCTGCAACTGAGAGATGTCCATCAACTGAACCAACGTGTTCAAATTGATGCATCTGCCCACCGAGTTCTGACTGCTACTAGCCTCTGCACTGTCACTGAATCTTCTGTGCTTCTGTTGACTCTAAATTGTGCCAACTTCCTTGCTACCAACTCTGCTCTACGACACTTAGTTCCTAACACTGCTAACCACTGTATCTGTCACTCTGGCACCTAACTGCACCAACTGACACTGGTTCATCCTGCTATTACTGCTATGGACTCCTGTAGGAAGGTGATGATCCAAGAGGTGGACTCCTCAAGGATCCTGCCCAGCCTGTAGCTCTCTGAGGCTACAAAACAACATCACCCCTCCTCTCCCCTAGAGGTATATGGGCAATCATGGCAATCTCCTCCTCCAATCTGGAGGACAACCTATCGACTCTGCGGTAGCTACTTGCTGACCCTGCTCCTTCTCCTTGTCCTTCTGAAGAGGACACTGAGAACTAAAGTGGCCCATCTCACCACATCGAAAACACTCGATCTTCGAAATATCTTTCTTTCGCCTATGCTACTCCTGCTACCCCTTTAATGCAAGGGCTACATTTTCCTCTTACTTCTTGATCTTCACCCCACGACTACTGTTGCCACTTATGGTGCTCTTCACCAAATCATGCGTCATCTCCTCCTATTGTATATTAGCCAAAACTCTCTCCCATTCAGGCAACTTCTCTTTGCCCAGGATACTCTGGACAAAAACTTGCCACTCTTCGGAAGCATTGTTAAGGGCCAGGCATACAAACTTAGTAACATGAGGCGTTGCTCCCACAACAACCAGTTGATCTCGGGTATCCTGAAGTTTTGCTAGAAAGGGGTCTATGTGCTCTCCCTTTTGCATCCTCGTGCATCTCATATTCTCCTCCAAGTACATCTTTCGCTGCTCAGAAGACCCCTGATATAACGTGGCCAGTGCATCCCAAATCTCTTTGGCTGTGTCTTTGCCTACTTTATGAGATACAATGTGATCTCTCACTCCGTCAAGGATCAGCCTCTTGGCCTTCGCCATCTCCTTCTTGCAGGCCTTCAGTTGATCTGCATCTGTGGGCTCAACTGCCACATTGGTGATATAAGTTTTGAGATCATGCTCGTATAGAAGGAAGGAAGCCCTTGCCTTCCAGATAACATAATTGGAGGCACCCTCCAACTGATCTTGATCTCACAATCCAGCTGATGCCATCTCGCCAATCAAATGTCGAACTGCCTCCTCTCTCCTCTGCGCAACTGCTAATTGGCTCTACGCACTCCTTGCTGGAGTAAGTAGATCTGCTCCCGGCTATTGCTGCTTTGCAATGAGAAATCGAATTCCTTGGCTCGGAATTCTCCGAGGAAGAAATTCTCTCAAAATGTGCTCTTCTTTCCTCTTTTGACGCTTTTCTGTCCTAGTAAACTACTGCAGAAAACTGCGTCCCAACTGAAGATTTGCTCGACGCTGGATTTGCTGCACTACTCCTTCTACCTCTGGCAAGATCTCGATGCGGAAAATTTATTCTCTGTCGGCTCACTCAGAGAAGTAATTTTCCACAAAAATCAGCCTTCCTGGGCAATGGACTGCACGACCCCTTTGGCGTTTGATTTGTTGCTTACGCAGTGCTTCAAACTCCTGCTCAGCGCTGGGCTCTTCTTGCTCTGCTCTCCTGCTTCACCTGTGTTTTGATACCATGTGAAAATTCAGAAACCACGAATCCTATTGCGACAACTAATTTAACTTCTTCTATTTCTTAAATAAATTGAACAAATTATTTACTGTGTGCTATGATAAATATCAAAACTAATACACTCTAGCCTTCACAAATAAAATACTGCGGAAGAAAAATAACTTTGGAAAGATATATGCACACACACACACAAATAACATTGTTATTTTTGGACTAAGTCTCTGGAAAAACCCAACTCGAGAAAACCGGTACAACAACTAAGTGTTTTAATTATTATGCAGTACTTTTTGAATACAAGTATTTGGATGCCCAAACTGGCAATCTGATACAAAGAATAAACTAACAAAAAGATAGTGTGAAATTATCTCACACTGTAACTGGAGATCCGACACTGATCCAACCTCTGAATGGCTAGCCCACATGTCTCTGCGCTGCTTCTACACTGGCACTGCATCACCCCTCTAGCTGATCGATCGGATAACTGGATGGTCATATCTTTGACCCTCCAGTCAGATCTTTGACCCTCCGGCCTCACACCCCGGCTCTCGACACTAGATCTAGACAGCACCTCAATAGAACTGCGAATCTCCTCAGAAGCTCTGCACTGCCCAGCGTGGCACTACGCAACCTCTTTGAACCTCTCTCTGCCTCCTCTGCCTTGCACTCTCCGGATCTAGAAAAGCTTCTACCGGTAAACTATCCCTGCCCCTCACTGCAAGAAATCACTTTGATCTTCCTCCGACAACTGCTGCACTGCTCTCTTGAGAAATCGATCTCTTGATCCCTTACTCGATGTATTTTCCAAATGCCCATCAAGCTCCTTATAATCTCTCGTTGACAAATCAACGACCAAGATAAAAACATAATCAAAGGCTAAGATTAACTGGGGGTTGATCCGTGTTTTTATCTAGAAGATTCACACCCGATCTAATTAATACACTTTAATTAATCACATTTCCTAAGTTTAGACTTACTAATACATTAAAAATTATTAATTATTTTAATTAAATCTTCTATCGGTGGAATTTCCCAAAACACTTTTTGGGTATTGTGGAATGCATGTGTCTTAGCAACTCTGCAAAATCTCAAGGCTAGAGCACATTTGATGCTACAAAAATCAACATAAGGGAGATCCCACGGGACTAGGATACAAGGGTAACCATGAAATTAGGCAATGGAGACAAGAATACGGACCTAGCCTACTCTTTCCGCCAAATCCCCCCACCATTCCATGCCCAAAAGTGCCCATTACAAGTAAGGATAATTTCTCAACTATACCAATGAAAGCCATACCTTCGGGGTTGGAAGGCCCACCTTCAAACATACAATCATAATAGATGGGTGAGGGACCACATGGCTGGTTCAAGTGGTGGTGGTGACTGCAAGGGACTGCCAACTGAGGACCATCTAGGAGAAAAAAAATTCTCCTATATACACTACCCACAAGTGGTGGGTAACACTTCTCAGTTGTAGTTGTTGCAGTTACAACAACAACAAATGAGAGGGAGTTGCAGTGCAGATGCAGAGTTGGCAACAGTATAGCAGTGTCAGCAGCAGCACATATGCAACATCAGAGTTGCGTAGTGGTTGGTGGGCAGTGGCAGGTAGTCACAGTGGTCAGACACCAACAACGTAGAGAGGGTGATACAAAGATAGGGTGTTGTAGCAATAGTGCATCACTAGAACACCTTCCTCGCTAAGAGAGAGTGTTATTTTTTGTAGCATTGGAGGTGTTATAGCCTTGAAATTTTGTGGAGAGGCTAAAACACAATAGTTCTCCATAACCCATAAATAGTTTCTGGAAATTCCAGCTAGAAGTGTTTCAATTAGATTATTAGCCTATTTTTAAATATTTGCTATGTCTAAACTTAGGGAAAGTGGTTAGTTAATCAATATTAATTGAGAAAGGGGTGAATCATCTAGAAAGTCACACAACTTGATCCAGACATGATCTCAGCCATCGATTATGTTTTAATCTTGGCTGTTGGAGTCCCAATTGGAGACCATAAGAGGATGTTGATGGGTAGATGGAGAACACACCAGTGCATATACTCAGTTTCCCAGGCAATTCGATTTTCCCAGTAGCAGAGAAAATTGAGCAAGAGGGTGAGTCACAGGTGGCAGAGGAGGTCAACAACATTTCCGGAGGAAGTCTTCTAGTTCCGGAAGAAGTAGTGAGAGGGAGTGCGAAATTCCCAGAGGGTCTGCGCAAGGACTGCGCAGGCATAGCAACAGAGCAATTTCGTCTAGTTGGAGGAACTAATGATTCAACAGCTGGAGGGCAGGTCCCAGGATCTTGGTCAGATGAGGCAATGAGTCATTTCCAGAGCCAAATATAGACAAAGCTATGGGTTTCAGAGTTCTCCGGAGGCAGCTACAGCTGAGTCCGCACAAGCTCTGTGTAGAGGTTAACGCAGGAGGATTTGCATGATGCTGGGGAGGCAGTGCCTGAGACAAAAATCAACTGTGGGGTGAGGAAAAATACTCACAATAATTTTTCCACTATTTCTCTTAGATTGGATTGTCAGTAAAGCATCCAAACTATTGTACTCAGAATTTTGCTGCTGCATAATAAAATAAACCCTGATACTACTGCACTGGTTTTCCCACACTGGGTTTTTCCGTGGACTTTTGTCCAAAATAATGGTGTTAATTTCATGTGTGTGTGCTAGCATATTTCTCAGTTCCTATTTTTACTTCCGCAGTATTTGGTAAATAAATTGCAGTGTGAATATTTCGTTATTTTGACGTAAACAAAATAAACTGCATAATTAATTTTCAGTTAGGAGAAATATTTCCAGTTGCTGAATTTCAAGGAATTTTCACAATATATAGGTGGGATGTTACTCTCATGAAATCAACGAATTTCTTTATGAACAACTTTATTGGCAAAATGAGGCATTGGAAAATAAATATACCTCTCTTCCTTGAGAACAAAGCATTTTAAGGTGGCAAGGGGTTGGGGGAAAGGGGGGGGCGGTTGTGATATATGTAAGTAATTATTTAATTTTTTAATCATTGTCATAGACTACTAGTTATATTGATCACATTGGCATCCATTAGTCACAATTCTATTAATTGATCTATTTTTATACAAATAATTGTTTGAACTCTCAGATTCTTCCTGGCACAAACTTGGGAAACATATGAAATGAACTTTCAGATGTTCTCTTCTTCATATTGAATTTAAATTGTGAAGTTGTAAAGATGATTTATTTCCATAAATCTAGATCAGCTGCATTGATATGCTCAAATTTGTCTCATTCAAGCTGATGAACTTACAATTATGATTATTTTATCTTTTATCCAATTCTTCTAACTTGGATTTGTTAATTTTTTCCTCATTTGACATGAATTCACAAGTATAAAAATGCCAATGTTCTGATCATGCAGTTTTATTCAAATTGCTTAGTTACTTTTGTTTTCTAATACATCCTTTTGTTTGTCTTTTTGATAGCTGCTACGCTAATGTGGTGCTTCAATGCCTAACTTACACAAGACCTCTTGCAGCCTATCTACTTCATGGATTCCATTCAGAAGACTGTATGCTATCTTTTCTTTTAGTAGTGCTTACATATTTGCATGCTTATCTTAGGTCCAAGTTGTCATTTTTGAACTTGCTGTGTTTTGTGAATACCATTGGTAGAATGTTTGGTTGGATTTTCTCAGGTCAGAGGAAAGACTGGTGCTTCATGTGTGAGCTTGAACACCTTGTTTCAAAGGTGAGGGAAGGAGAAGGTGCCTTATCACCTATTAGAATACTATCAGGAATCCAAAAACTTGGAAATCACCTTGGATATGGGAAACAGGAGGACGCTCATGAATTTTTAAGGTGATATGAATTAAAAAATGTAGAGATTTCTTATTGTCAGTCAAATGTCAAGGAGAATGTATTTAGTACAGGACTGCTTATTACCATGTCAGCTTTAATAATGACTATCTTTGTTGTAGAATGCTATAAATGATTGCACAGGAAAACTATATGATTTTTCTGTTTCTTGGCTAATCCATTGACTGATAATTTATTGATATATGCATGTGAATATTATTTTCCTTTTCAGGCTCGCGATTGATGCCATGCAATCGATAGTTGTTGATGAAGCTGGTGGAGAGGAGACAGTTAATCGAACCACGGCTTCGGCAACCTTCATTCAGCAGTTATTTGGTGGTTATCTTCAATCGAAGGTGGGGGCAGCTTTACCTCCAGAGGACAATAAACAAACTATTTATTTCCTTCCATTAAACAGAGAAAACATGATCGGTTGAGCATTGGTGTATCCAAAACATAAGACTTTAGTGACAAAATGTGACATATTGTTAAAATTTAAGCATGACTTTGCATTTTTTTCTCATGCCATTGACATAAATAGCTATTTTCTACATGCCCAATCGGTCCACATTACATGTTCAAGGCAAAATATGGTGGTCTTGGTCACCTATTTTTTAGATGGCTGGATAAATGCCACTGGATCTCTAGGCTATCCCTTTTGTCGAAAATACAGTTCATTCCAAATCAAAGTTCTATAATGTTTTTTTTTTTTTTTTTTTTTTTAAATCCCTTTTTTCTCTTGTTGCAAGACACAAAGAAGACTCAATCAAAATCATCAAAGGAAACACGCAGTTTCCTATTCTTTTAGGAGTTCTTGTGCTATTTTATGACTCTGTTCTTATTGTATCAAGCACGATATCAACCAACATAAATGTGTAAAAGGAAACAGAAAGAATGAGAAGAAACCCAGGCAGGATTCTTAGAAAACAACAATTGTAAGAATTGCCCCTAACTTTTGTGCGATAATGCAATAATGTTCAGGAAGCTTTAAGGAAGCCTTCCTACTAACAATATTCAAGGGATACAGTCAATTTGTACATTTCTCTATCTATTGTTTCTATTTGTTTATTGTTTTGCAAACAGTGCTACTGTATCAGTTCTGATTACTGGAATATGCAGGTGAAATGTAAGAAGTGCCAATATGAATCTAATCGATATGAGCTTATAATGGATCTGACAGTGGAGGTACATGGCAGCATCGAGTCTTTGGAAGATGCACTGGACCAATTCACTGGTGCTGAATTATTGGATGGGGAAAATGAGTATAAATGCAATAGGTCAGTTATGCTAATTTCATTGTGGACTTATTGGCGTTATATTTGTTACAGCTTTGCATGTTCATTGTCTAACTCGGAGTGATCTTTCTAAGCTCTTTTAAGAGGATCCACTTTGAGGCATTTTCATGCAAATATTTTTAAGATTGTTAAGGCGTGCCTATTAGGATTGGTGTACAATTTATGTTTTTCGCTGGATATGTAGTAATGTTGCAGTCTGTATGAATTAGGACTGCATATACTGGTGTTACTGCATAGAATTATTGTCTTATCTCCACAGTATATGCTAGCCTATGAGGGAATACCTCTATGAAAATTCAGAGAGACCATGGATTCAAAAAGGTTGACGCCTTTTATAACATTTGTGTAACCATCATAAATAAATCTGAGAATAGAAAAACATTATTAAATTCCACATCAGTCTGAAAAAATTAGGATATTGTGATATGTTTTGCTAGATCAAACAATGGTAGCAAAAAGTGGTCCAGGAGTAAATTTTTTGGACTGATTAGTGGACGAATGCATTGTTTGTTGAACTCCTCTATCATGACCCTATAAAAAATGTATCCATCATTCAGACAAAGTCATTGATTTGAAATTTTAAGCTTTTTCTATCTTATTTTAATGCTTAGAGAGTGATATTCATGATGAAAATCCCAATATAGGCAATGGTTTTGATGAAATGTAGTTATTTGTTGTAACGTGATTCTTTTGGACTCTAGAGGCCATTTAGAGTCTTTTTGTTGATTTATTTTTGGTTGGGAGATTAACTGCACTCAGTGCTATTATGGTTATATGCACCCTTTCTCTATATATGAGAAAATTTGTTTGTGTATGATGGTTTGGACTCATATAGATGCACATGAATATATATGTTTTTTCTTTTCAAAATTTGAATATTTTATGTAGTTTTTGGTTGAATGGTATTTTTATCTAGGGTTTTTCCAGTTTTGGTCCCGTTGCCTCAAAATCTAGTAGGCCTTGTGAGGGGAGCTCATAAGGAAAAAAGTAGACCAAGGAACAACAATGAGGCGTGGCCCACTGTCACCACAACCACTACCTCCTACTCATTTGTGGACTTTCACCACTAGGGAGGCTTCCCTTTTGGTAAGTCACCTATGAGAGATATGCTAATGTCCATGTGATAAGGTGACATAATAGGCTTGTAGAGAATAAATTTTCGTAAGAAGAAGGCTCAACAAGAAATGTATGACAATTCACAACCTCCAGTGCAACATATTTAGGGCACAAATGCTATATGAAGAGAAAACCTAATGGATCAACCTAGAATCACAATGCCCATAAAAGGCTTCCAAACAATGAATATTAGCAACCAATGGAACAAGAAGCCTTCAATACGCCCCAAGTTGAAGCTTAGGACAAACTAGGGCCTTTCTAGGGCAAGATCTACCTAGGGCAAAAGAATTTAGCCTTGAAATGGATGGATTGGCCACTCAAAGGGGTTGATTTTGAGGCAACCAACACTCCTTCCATTGTTGAATCCTTCCACAAGCCAATCACTGCAACCCTAGTCTAATTCGTGCCCTATCCCTAGCTAATGGCTTATCCTTAAAAGGGGCTGAAAATCAGATTAAGAGAGAGAGAATGAAGTTTAAGTAAGTTTTGTGGATGATCAACAAAGTGACAAGGCCAATGTCTAGTCCTTGGGATGATGGGGTCTATGGGAGTGTAAAATATGCTAAATCTTGGCAAGGAGTAAGGGAATGATGAAACACTAGGTCTCAAAACTCTAGCTACCACTTTTGTGAGGGAGACAAATCAATTGGGAGAGCTAGTTTAAATATTCACCAATAGGATTGCCATTCACATTCTACTAGTGAGTAATGCAGACAATGCTATCATCTAGATTCCATACAATGATTTTCAACAATAACTAGCACAATAGAAACCCTAGATAATTAATCATTCCATACATTAGACACAAGAATAAAAAATTATCAAATCCAAGGTACACTTACAAGATAGAATGCATGAACAAACCTTTATTGCTCCAAAATGACATCTCCAAGACCAAAGAAATAGCTCCAAATAGCAAAGTACACCATAGAGTCACATCTCCATAAGAAAACACAAGGCTGAAAATCTCCAAGAGGGCTGAAATAAGTCACAAGAGATGATGATCCAATACAATGGGACTATTCTTTATTTATATGAGGATAAGGACTATGAATTAGTCTAATAAAGACCCTAACACAAATTTAATGCTAAAATGTCCTTGGGTTACAAGCCAATCCACTAGCTTGATCAAAATATGCCCTAATTAACCAACATGTATGAGCTGTAAGCCCTCTCATGCTGGCATCACCAATAATAAATGCTCCAATGCCATGTCCAAGGGTGATAAGGTATCCAAGAAGGTGTGGATGCTCGTGAAATCCATGATTTGAGGGTTGGCCCTTAAATTCACCTCATTACCTCCTGTGGGGTCTCAAGATTTAGCTGGGGTGCCACTAAGTGGTCTCCATGGGTCTCCAACTGCTAAATGAGTCCTCCTTTGCTCCACTGTTAGAGGCTCCTTTAGTGCAACAAGCCTTCCCTAGTCTCCCACGGTGAGACCATCCTCATCTGGGCTCTGAATCAATTGCTACCCATCAAGTTGAGTCAAGGCTAGCTTGGGGGCATGCTGGGTTTAGTTGTGTCATCCTAAATTATCCGCAAATCTGGGTCAAATTCAACCAATGTCTTGGGTGTTAGAGGTGCTCTAGGACGTGTCTCATCCGGTGATGCTGCTAGGAGGATCTTGACTCTCAACATTTCACTTATTTGTGCCAATATACGCCTCTGATGGGGCTGGGGTACTTGTGGAGTAGGGATATTGAACCACTTGACAAGAACAAAAAGTAGGGTTGTCTCATTCTATAGCAAGGCCGAGTGTGGAAAGGGTTGGCTTAAGGTTTGTTGTGGAAGATTTGAGATAAGGTACCTTTGTTTGTATAGGCCGTGGGTACAACAAGGTAACTGTGGTAGGCCGCTGGCCATACCACCACATAAAGGTGCCTACACAGGGATGTTTTGAGGCTGGTTTATGCCCAAAATAACAACACAAAAGGAGGATATTATTCCATGGTGAGGCTGCTGAAAATTAAGGGCTTTTTGGGTAATGATTAAGGGTTGTTTCAGCATGCAAGTTCCCTAACCAGGAATAGTCTAGGGCAGCGATGGAACAACAGACTTAGGGATGTGTTTACCTTGTGTTGGGTCAAAAGGTTGACCAGTTTTGGATTGGTTTTAAGAGCAGCCTGTGGGAGCCAATTAGAAAAGCGTTTCTTAGGAGCAGATCTTGCAGTGATTGGATTGGGTGCCATTGGTTTGGTGGAGGGAAACGTGTTGGCTACCCAATGTAGCCCTAGACTAACATTCTTGAAGTGATGAAGATAGTTGAAGGTTGGGTGAAGTTTGGTGCCTAATGTGCAACACTTTGATGGACAAAAGTGATTGCTAGATTGGCGGATTGGAGCTGAAGGATTGGCCAGCCTAGAAGAGTAGATTGGATCAGCCCGTGTACATGTAGCAGAAGTCACTTGCAGCAGTGTTAGGTGGCAGCCCTCTTGGAGTCTGTATGTGTTGTCCTTTGAAGGATTAAGTGGCAGCTAGAGAGCAGTACGGAAGCAAAGGACTGACAAGACAAGATACGACATAGAGTTTGCGTAGTGTGGTTGTCATTGTATCTCGTATTCCATAGGCTGTTGTATTATTCAGATTGGTTTAATATAACAAATATTGGATTGTACATTATTGTAAAATATTTGTTAAAAATTGTGTATAATTGTGCATGTGTGATTTACTGCTTTATATTTGATGTTGTGCAAAGTAGTTCTTGTTGAGATTCTTGGTTTGGTAGCGTCAGAGATTCTAAGATTCTAACCTAGACCCAAGATTGTGGAAATTCGACAAAATTTTGGAGGACTCTAGAGAAAACCCTATCGCAATTATGGACAAGAGATAGAACTTTTTTGGTGACTACAACGGGAGAAAAATGATGCCTTAGGTGACCTATGGAGGCTAGCCCTAGAAAAAGAAGGGGAGGTGAGAGAATTATTTTTTAAAAGTGATCACCTATGGAAGGATTAGTGCCTTATCCTTTGGGAGAGATGGAGTCAAAGATAATTTATCGTTTGGAAATGATTTACCCAATCAAGGAGGCCCTCAAGCAACTTTGCATGACATTAGGCCATGAGAGCAACTGCTCGAGGTCTGCACTCTTCGATATGCAATAATTAATGACTTATCAAGATGTATTCAACAACAATAATCTCTAGGAACATTCACTCGTTCATACATGGTCCTTGCAATGATGCAACGCTATAAAAGATCAAAATGTCCACAATTTCGCATAGAAAAACAGTAAATTTCAGACTAATATAGCGAAAATCCCAACAACATTTCATGTGACCAAGTAAATAACAAGAATAAGCATGACAAAGATCACTTACATGTACAAATGAGTATATCCAATCATCATCAAATTATGCCAATAATGAAGTTCCAAGACAAGAGAAATAGATCCAAACATCAAAAATCATTCCATGAAAACAAACTCGTCCTCCAAAAGGGAATGTGAAATTCTCACAAGAGCTAATAACCCAATCAAAGTGATGATGAGAGAATGAGTAACCTCTCATCTATTTATACAATCTCTAATGAGTTTGATTTTCCTAATTTGGCCTGATTGAGCCCCAAACAATAAAATAATGTGCAATAATAACATCGCTTGGTGACAAGCCGACCAAGATAACTCAATAACATAAGAATAAGCCTCTTAAGAGGGTAGAATGATCAATAAAATTAGCTGTTAGACCTTTGAGGAGGCCTAATAAAGTCCAGAGTGTGCCATGATGTGAGAATGGACCTCAAACATAGTGGACAAGTGGTTGCGCCCTTGTTCTTTAAGCAAATACTTAGGGTGCTCCCAAGTGGGTGTGGGGGCACAAGGACATCGTCATGGGTCTCCAAGTGGATCAAAAATTCCTATAAACCTTCTGTAAGGGTCGGGATGATGACATAGGCTCTCCTGCAATGAGACACATCCTCATCTCGGACCTGGAACATTTGGCAAGTGTATGGTGCAAGTGTGGAGCTAGCTGGGCATGGTGAACTAGGTGCATCATCCTCATCCAAAAATGTGGAACACGAGTAATCAGTGAGTGGTGTTGGGGATCCATGAAGTACTCTCTGCTATGGTGGAGGCCCATGCTTCTCAACCCTCACCCTACAGGTGCCAATGTGGCTCTCTGGAGGGCTAGGACTCCGTATAGGGAGACCAAGCCCCAAATGGAGACCCACCTGCAATCCTGCATAAGATCCAATGCATCCCCTTTCCCTCCAATACAAAAAATCATTAGAATAATCAAGTAAAAGAGCTTACAAGTCATGGAACCAATGGGGCACTTCATGGTGGCATGCTGTTCCATAGTGGGTTTGGCATATACAAGTGTCTCCATGCTCAATAAGAGGGTTAATCAAGGACCCTATTACGTGTATTCAACCTTAAAAGGGGGTGACATGTCCATGGTACATCCATCAAGTGGTAGGTGGCAAATAATATAGTGATGGAACAAATTGGGGTTCAGGGGAATGCTCCAAGCTACATGCCATGGTACAAGTGCAGCTATAACAAGGGAAGCCTACACCTGGGTATATGAGTGTAGGAGGGAGCAAATTGTGGTACATGAGTTACCCGACCTTTGTTTTTACACCTTTCTTCATATGCATTTTTCCTTTGATTAATTTTTCTTCATAACTGCTTGAGGCTCCAGGGGATGAGAGCATGATGTGTATGGTGAAGCAGTAGGTACCCCCCTTTGAGGTGGGGAATTTCATTGCCCACCAAGGGTTGCGATAATCATGGATTCCTTAATGATGTAGGGGGCTCATCTAGGGCCCCCATAGGAACCATAGTGATGGCCATAAATAAGGGGTAGAGCTCATGTTTAGCTTTTGTTCACGTGCTAAATTTGTTTGTCCCAACGATGTTTTGCATTTTGTGGTACATTTTCTGTTGAGAGTGGCCAAATTATGCTTTTTATTTTATTTTTAGCTCCATCAACCTCTGGGGCATCGTTCCAAGCCTGAACCAAGGTGTGGACAATGGAAGAGGGAGGCTAACCCTTTGTGGACCCAATGGGAACATGTGGACCCAGATGGGAAAGCAGATGAATGGGGCATAAATGAGTGGAAGGGAGTGATGTGTATGGTATCGGGAAGCGAGACCACGCAACCAAAATCGAGATTTCCCATGTAGTCCTGTTACATTTTGTAGCGTCGGATGTGTTCTAGCCACGAAATTTGGTGGAGAGGCTAGAATACATGAGATCTCCAAAACCAATAAATCGTTTCTAGAAATTCCACCTAGAGATTTCTTAGTTAGATTATTAGTTGATTTTTAAATATTTTCAAAATCTAAACTTAGGGAATATGGCTATTTAATCAGAATTAATTAAGTCAAGGTGAGAATAGTCTAGAAACTCACACGGATCAACTTCAAGATGATCCTAGCCCTTCATTAAGATTTAATCTTGGCCGTTGGAGTACCAACAAAGGATTATAAGAAGAAGTCGATGGGCACTTGGAGAAGATACACCAGAGCACCATAGTCACTTGGAGAATTCGATTTTCCAGAGTAGCAGCAGTTAGTTTCCGGAGAGTGCGAGCTTCAGTGAGGCAGCAAAGTTAGTGAGGGGCAAGGACAGTGATCTTGAGGAAGTTTTCCAGATCTGGAGAGGTAGCAGCAAGAGGGCCGAGTTATTCCCATTGAAGCGACATAGAGGACTATGCAGTTGCTTCAGAAAGGCAGTTCGATTTAGCTGGGGAAAAATCGTTCTCAGTTCCAGAGGCCGGGTAGAGGGTCCAGAGTGCCGGAGAGGCGATTTCCTCAATAAAGATAGGTAGAACAAATTCATCAAAGGTAGATTCGAGCCAGACGTGTGGGAGATAGCGCAGAGGCAATGCAGAAGGGCTCACACTGGGGTTTGGATGACCAGTTTTCTGAAGGGAAGTTGTGCTAGGATTGTTTGTTGAAGAAGGGTAATTCCCTTAGATAAGTTTCCCCAGATTTTCTTCTTGTTTGAATTGCAAATTGGGCATCCATAGATTGTAATCGTATTTTCACTGCTACATAATAATAAAAACCCTCACAGCTGCATTGATTTTCCCAAGCTGGGTTTTTCCGGGGACAATTGTACAAAAATAACAATGTCATTTTTATTGTGTATGCTAGTATTTTCTCAGTTTCCAGTGCTATTTTTTCTTCCGCAATATTTATTTTTGAAAATCACAGTGTGAATTATTTGATATTTGTCGTAGCAGACTGCAAATAAATTGTTAAATAAATTAACAATTAGGAAAATAATTTCCAGTTGCTGTGATAGATGAAATTTTCACATGGTATCAGAGCGTGATTGATCAACCAGGAAGCTCAGAAGCAAAGAGGAAAATTTCGGCGCTCAGAGGGAGCAGCGGGCCGAAATTTTTAGAGGTAGCGCAGTCCATTGATAGGCAGGCTGAGTTGCTGGGGCAACTATTCGATTTCCAGTTGCAGGGTGGATGAAAAAATGAGTTGCCTAGATTAGTGATTCCAACAGTCAGAAGGAGTAGTTGTAGCTCAAATTTTCGCTGAGAAGATTTCTTGGTTGGACGCAGAGGGTTTTGTTGCAGGTTGAAGAAGCAAAATCCGTGTTGGGTGGAAGAGAAAAGCACACACATGAGAGGGAAAATTTCTATCAGGGGGCTTCGAGTCTCAGAAGTTCGATTTTCCAAGGCAGATTGGCAGTAAGCAGCTAGTAGATCTACGCATTCCAGGAGGAAGTGCGAGTAGCAGAGCAACAACCAAGCAGAGGGAAAGAGGGAGTTTTCGACAGTTTTTGAGATGGCCACTGCTGGGCTTAGAGATTAGGATAGGTTGGATGGATCATCCAACTACGTCATCTGGAAGGCTAGGATGTCCTTCCTTCTAGATGAATATGGACTGAAACTTGAAATCCTACATCGATAATTAGTGGCAGTTCCTCAGGATGCAGATTAGCTGAAGGAATATAGGAAGGAGATGGCGCAGGTGATGCTGTTGACCCTGGATGGAGTCCGGGACCATATAGTCTCAAACATAGCGGGCAAAGATACTGCCAAAGAGATATGGGATGCTCTCTCCACGTTATACGATGGTACTTATGAGCAGCGGAAGATGTTCCTAGAGGAGAAGCTGAGATGCATTAGGATGCAAAAGGGGGAAGGCATAGATCCCTTCCTCACCAGGATTCAGGAGGTCCAAGATCAGCTTGCAGCTGTTGGGGTATCGCCTCAACCTACAGAGCTAGTGCGATTGGCACTCAACAATGTCTCAGAGGAGTGACATGTATTCGTCCAAAGTATCTTGGGCAGAGATACCTTGCCAAGTTGGGACAGGATGTGGACTCATTTGCAGCAGGAGTAGTTGAGACGAGCTCTGTTAAAGAGCTCCATCACTAGCTGTAGTAGCAGCGGATCAAAGGTGGTGAAGGAGGAGGAGAATGTGGCCCTCGCATCAAAGGGTACCAGTCAGGGATAGGGGGAGCAAAAGAAGAAGAAGAAGGACCTATCTAAGGTCAAGTGCTTCAGGTGTGGCGAGTTTGGCCACTACAATACCCAATGTCTTCTCAGAAAGAAGGACAAGAAGGTGAAGCAGGACCAGGCAACAACACATGCTGAGATAGATAGGCTATCCTCCAGGTTGGAGGAAGACTTCGCTATGATTTCCCACATACCTCCAGGAGTGAGGTGGGGTGACTTGGAGTTGTAGCCCTAGAGAGCTACAAAAATGGGCAGGTTCCTCTGAGGAGTCCACCTCATAAACATTACCTGGCTATGAGGGCCCACAATATTTAGTAGCGGGATGGTGTGGAAATTACTGAATCTACTTAACAGAAATTTCTACTGCAAAAATTTGGTTTACTTCTCCTATTTATGTTTTTACATTTATAAGTTATTTTCAGAAATATTTAGAAAACAACGAAGTAAACACACTGCAGATCTACACATACATACAGATCAAGTACTAAAGAATTAAGCACACATGACAAAGGACACAATATTTTTTGGACAAATGTCCCCGGAAAACCCCAATGCGGGAAAACGGGTGCAATAGCGCTTGAAGGTTTTATTATTTTGTAGAATTTTGAATACAAACAAGGGCACCAGTAGTGGTTTTCCCAAATGCCAATAGAGAAATCCCGAAAGATGTGCCTCCATCTCCGGAGATAGAAAATATGGATGATTCAATTGAGGATGAGGAACCCCACAGGTGCCTAGACAGTCACTACGTCACCCCTTCTGGATCTGCTGAATACGAGCCCTTTCTGGCCCACTGAAACCCCAAAGTTGCAGCCTTTGCCTTTGCGTCAGCCCCTCCTGGCCTGCGTCACCCTTTTGTGACTGCATCAGCCTCTGCACTGGCTCTGCATTAGCTTGGTTGGGTCTGCGTCACCCCTGTAGGGCCTACACTGCCTCTGCGTCACCCGTCTTGGATTGTGCTGCCTCTCTGGTATGGATTTGCCTCTCTGCAATTGTATTCTCGGCCTCGGATCTGAAATTCCTGTGCAGATCTGCCCCTCGCTGCACTACAAGCTCACTTGAAAATTCTTAGTAAACCACGCCCCAGAATTTCGACTTATCTCAAGTGCTACTGCTCTATGTGTGTCCTCCAACTGACCTCAAGCCTTCCTTTAATACTTTTCCTGTTGAACATTCAACGGCCGTGATCTAATCTCTAATCGATGGCTAAGATTAGAAAAGACTTTATCCTTGTCACTAGAACATTTTGACCCACATGTCTAAATTAATTCACTTTAATTATTTAATTTCCCTAAGTTAGACTTAGGGTCTCCATCAAAATAATTAATTATTTGAATAACTTAGGGTTTGGGTGGAATTTTTCCAAACAATTTCTGGGTCTTGGAGATCTCATGTGTCCTAGCCCCTCCACAAAGTTTCAGAGCTAGAGCACATTTGATGCCACCTAAAAAATCAACAGATGGATCAGTGGCAGTTGATGCAGTTAGATTCCAGCGTGACAGTTGCATACTAATAGCAGTCAGAGGCTGAGGAGCGCAGTGCAATGTTTACAATAGAGCAGGTGGCTCAATGCAGAGTTGGCAACAACACAAATTCTTCAGTGACTGTGCAGATGCTAGTAGCAGTCAGAGACTCGGGTGACGAATGCATCATACTGAACACAATCGATTTAGTATTTTGGATGCTTCTCAGATGCAGTTGCAACAATAACAGATGAGAGGGAGTTGCAGTGAAAATGTAGAGTTGGTAGCAGTACAACAGTGTCAGTAGCAACACAGATGCAACATCAGAGTTGCGTAGTGGTTGATGGACAGTGACTGAGGAAACATCGCAGTGACTAAGGAAACAATGCATTATCTGAGGAAACAATGCAGTGACTGAGGAAGAAACACTATGACTAAGGGAGCATCACTGTGACTGAGGGAGTAGCACAGTTATTTCCAACGAAGTTTCCTGTCAGACATTAGTAGCATGGTAGGAGATGATACAGAGGCAGGGTGTTGTGATAGGGTGTGCAACACTAGAACACATTCCTCGCTAAGAGGGAGTGTTAGTTTTTGTCGCATCGGATGTGTTCTAGGCACGAAATTTGGTGGAGAGGCTAGAATACATGAGATCTCCAAAACCCAGAAATCGTTTATGGAAATTCCTCCTAGAGATGGCTTAAATAGATTATTAACCAATTTTTAAATATTTCCTAAGTCTAAACTTAGGGAATATGGCTAATTAATCAGAATTAATTAATTCAAGGTGAGAATAGTTTAGAAACTCACACGGATCGACTTCAAGATGATTCTGACCCTTGATTAAGATTTAATGTTCTCTATTGGAGTACCAACAAAGGATTATAAGAAGTGGATGGGCACTTGAAGAAGATACACTAGAGCACCAGAGTCACTTGGAGAATTCGATTTTCCAGAGTAGTAGCAGTTAGTTGTTGGAGAGTTCGAGCTTCAGTGAGGCAGTAGAGTTAGTGAGGGGCAGGGACAGTGATCCTGAGGAAGTTTTCCAGATCTAGAGAGGCAACAGCAAGAGGGTTGAGTTATTCCTAGTGAGTTAACACATAGGACTACGCAGTTGCTTCAAAAAGGAAGTTTGATTTAGTTGGGGAAAAAATCGTTCTCGGTTCCAGAGGTCCGGCAAAGGGTCGAGAGTGCCAAAGAGGCGATTTCCTTAGCAGGGACGGGCATAACAACTTCATCAGAGGTAGATTCGAGCCACATGTGTGGGAGACAGTGCAGAAGGGCTCACGCTGGGATTTGGACGACCAATTTTTTGAAGGGACATTGTGCCAGGAATCGGGATTATTTGTGGAAGAAGGGTAATTCCCTTAGATAATTTTGCCCAGATTTTCTTGCTGTTTTGATTGCCAGTGGGCATCCATAGATTTTACTCATATTTTCATTGCTGCATAATAATAAAAACCCTCACTATTGCACCAGTTTTCCCAAGTTGGGTTTTTTCGGGGACAATTGTCCACAAAAAAAACGGTGTCATTTTTATTGTGTGTGCTAGTATTTTCTCAGTTTCCAACGTTAATTTTTCTTCCGCAGTATTTATTTGTGAAAATCACAGCGTGAATTATTTAGTATTTGGCGTAGCAGACTGCAAATAGATTGTAAAATAAATTAACAATTAGGAAAATAATTTCCAGTTGCTGTGATAGATGAAATCTTCACAATGCCAACCCTAAAGCTAATGGCCAGTAAAGGAGATCCCACAGGACTAGGATATAAGGGTAACCACGAAATTGGGCAGTGGAGACAAGAGTACAGACCTAGCCCACACTTTCCGCCGAATCACCCTACCAATCCATGCCCAAAAGTGTCCATGACAAGTAAGGAAAATTGCTCAACTATACCAATGAAAAGCCATACCTTCGGGGTCGGGAGGCCCACCTTCAAACATAAAATTATAACAAGTGGGCGAGGGACCACATGGCTGGCTCAGGTGGCAGAGATAATGGCACATTGAGCTATCTGGTGGTTGCAAGGGGCCACTCGCTGTCGGCTGCAGACCATCTAGGAGAAACTTTTTCTCCTATACATACTACTCACGGGTGGTGGGTTAACAGGCAATACTGTCCCTATTTGGGCCTTGATCTACCAAAAGAAATGTAACAAAACCAATTCAAAACAACACAAGTTTACCTTGCATCAAGAAAGGGTCACCAACATCACACCAAGCTAAAACCTTCAAAGACTTTCTTTCTTATCATCAAACAATTCAACAATATATAACCATGCATGAGCTTCCCAACTGTAGAGCCTCAAGACTGCCTCAATTTTGACACTCCCTTTCACTTATCTTTCCTCATTTTTGTCAACACCATTAGCTCAAACAAGTGTTAAACTGCAAATTTTGACTTGGTAAGGTATTCTAATGATCTATTTTTCATATTTTCAATTATTCCTTATTATTAGAGTAAAATTTGCATTAGCTACGGAATTAATGCAATTCTGCAGCCAATCTCTGTTTCTGTAGCCACTGCCATGGTTCGATATGTTCAGAGGTGTTAATGGAGCAGTGGAATATATGGATAGGTGAAAAATGATCCTATCATGGATCTCTTCCTATTCTTCTGGCCCAAATCAAGTAGGAAATTGCCCAGATACATAGTCAAAGGAACGGTTAACCAGATGCTGAAACAAGTGAGTGAGGAGTTTGAAGCCATCATGCTTCATGATTTTCTCTGCCACGTAGCAAATCGTGAAGCAACGAAATTCTACTTTCTATTTAGAAGTTTAAGATTGAATTTGCTAGTCCAAATAGGCGTAAAAGCCTCAAAACAATTAATGACAGGCTCTTATAAATACAGGGCCAACAAATGAATAAACAGTGTGAATTATTATGCGATTGTAATCTCATTAAAACTTTGTTTTATGTCCTACTCGAATGAAGAAGCATTTCGGAGCCTCAATCCGCAGTTAGTAAAGATTAGACTTGAAACCGTCTATTGTGGAGGGCCCCTACAATAGAAGAGGTTCTATTTCATTTATGTTCTTGTATTTAGATCTTTTTCCATAGCTTCATTTTTATCCTCAGTTTATGCTTTCACTGTATTTCATAGCATAGATGTATGATTTGCTTTTATTTTCACTCTTATGTTAGAAACTGTAATCATTTCCAGAATTTCGTAGTGTTTTAAAATAGATGCATGAGTTGTTTTTATCATTTGATGTAGTTTCAATCATTATCTTTACTGTGTTATAGTCATTTCCAGAATTTCATCTTGTTAGAATAGAATTGTTTTTATCATTTGATGTAGTTTCAATCATTCTCTTTACTGTGTTATAGTCATTTCCAGAATTTCTTGTTGTTAAAATATAATTGTTTTTATCATTTGATGTAAATTCATCTTTCTTTTTAAATGGTTAAGTTGCAGAGGTAATCTTAGTATTCTTTCCTTACAACAATGATTTTTGGTAGATTAGTGTTTCCTATGTGATCAATTTCAAAGAACATTGAAAGATATCATTTCCAATTTCAGTGAGTTCCTTTCAAGTAGTAGTGATTTAATGATTTACTTTTTGATACAAGGATGAAAATACCTTCTAGTTTTATAGTTATTTCTAGCCAAAACAATAAGTGATTTTTTCATTTCTTTGCTCAGTCTCAGTTACATAATATTTCATTTCTAAAAACATAAAAAAATTTTGGAGTTCTTTTATGTTGAGATTTTGTGTAGTTGGTGTAGCATCGGGTGTGCTCTAGCCCTAAAATTTTGTGAAGGGGCTAAGATACACGTGAACTCCAAAACCTAGAAAGTGTCTTGTGAAATTTAAGTTGGTGTTCAAGTTATTCAAATAATTAATTATTTTAATGGATTTCCTAATTCTAAACTTAGGAAAATTAAATAATTAAAGTGAATTAATTAACACATGTGCTGAAATGTTCTAAAAGACATGGATCAAGCAGTCTTTTAATCTCAGCCGTTGATGAATGTTTTAATCTTGGCTGTTGATGAGACCATCAAAAAAGTATAAGAGAAAAGCTTGAGGGTCAGTTGGAGACACACACAAATGCAGAGGTGAGAGACTAATTTGGAATTCTATGGCAGGATTTGCTAAGAATTTCTGGGGGAGTTTTTTGCAGCGAGGGGTAGTATTGGCTGAGGGGATGATCTGATCCCGGAGCCAAGAGTCAGCAAGAGGCAGAGGAGGAGCAAACAAGGGCAACTTAGAGGATCAGAGAGGCTACACAGCAGCTGCGCAACGCAGGGGCTTCAGCCACTACGTAGGTGCTACGTAGGCCCAGGAGGGGCAGCAGTGCAGCTTCAGGGAGCTTCAGAAGTTACGCAGAGGCCTCCAGACTCCAGAGACAGCGTAAGGACTGCGTCACCCACTTTGGGGTTACACAGGCCCTCTCTGAGCAGCGCAGAGGCATGCAGAGCCTAGCAGGGCTAACGTTGTGGCTTCAGGGGAAACGCTAGGGTTTCTAGGGCCAAATCCGGGCTAAGTCTTGTAAATTCCGTTTGAGGGTGTGGATCAATAAGATATTTGGTCTTGGAACAACAGGTTCGCTGCATATTTCTTTTATTCTTTGTCGGGTTTTCCAAATCTGGAACCCAGATTTGCTGTACTCATATTCTACTTAATAAAATAAACCCTTGTATCTGCTGCACCGGTTTTCTCGTTTTGGGTTTTTTCCAGGGACTTATGTCCAAAAATCAGTGTGTCACTTCGTCTGATTGAGCGTAATATTCAGTAAATGATCTGCATGTGTAGGTTGTTAGTTGTGTTTGCTTAGGTATTTTCCGAATCCAATTTTCTGAAGATAACTTATATAATTTAAATCAAGTAGGAGAAGTAAACCATGATACTGCAGTAGAATTTACACATGGTATCAGAGCGATAACAGATCAAGCTGAATCTCCAACAAATTAGCTGAAGAATATTTTTTCTGCAGGATAGCAATAGAAGCAGCAGAGATCCAGAAGGGGCAGCTTGGCAGCCGGAGGACGCAGATCCCGAAAGGGGCAGCACTGTAGATTCAGAAGGCCATCAGGCTTACGCAAAGCCTTCCCAGGCCAACGTAAGGATGTGTCACCCAGTCTGGGGTTACGCAGTCCACTTCTGAGTAGCGCTGAGGCTGCACTGGGCCAGTCAGTGAGATGCAGTCCAATCATTCTTCCTGTTGCAGAAAGCCTTGCCAAGATCCAGAAGCAGTGTTTCAGATCTTCAGCAGTGCTGGTGTGGTGGAGATTTTGCCGGTGCAGAATTATGCCTAGCTAAGTCAACAAAGGCGGGAGGAACACAGTTACTCAGCAGATCTGAGATTCGATCAGGAGGGTGATCTGAGAGTTCTGCCCGATTGTGTTTGGGTGGAAGATTTCCAGGAGGGAAATCAGTTTTCAGAAGAAGCAGTTACTAGAGGGTTTCTAGTCACCAAGAAACCCAGATCCAGAGTTTCTGTAGCCACATAAAGAGGGAGAAGAGAACTGTTTCTATCAGATCTGAGCTAGATGGATTCTCATGGGCTGAGAGACCAGGACAGGTTGGACGGTGTGTCCAACTTTGTCTTCTGGAGGGCACGGATCCTATAAGTCCTAGATGAGTACGACATCAAGGACCATGCAACGAGTGTTTCAGCTGTGCCTGCAGATCCTTATCCTGTGAAGAAATTTAAGGAGAATCAAGCGCGGACCAAGCGTTTGATCATGGACGGAGTGAAGGATCACGTAGTACCACATATTGTTGATAAGAGCATGAAAAATGACATATGGGTCGCTCTAGAAGCAATGTATCAATGAAGCTCTGTCCAACGAAAAATGCTCTTAGAGAATTGGATGAGGCTTTTCAAGATGCAGAAGGGTGAGGAAATAGATCCTTTCCTTTTTCGACTTTAGACCATCCGAGACCAACTGGTTGGCATAGGTGCAACTCTAGATGAAGGACTCTTAGTAAGGAATGACATGAATGTAGTCTCTGAGGAATGGGAAACATTTGTCTAGAGTATACTGGGCAAAGCAGCATTACCATCCTGGACAGACATGTGGGCTATCCTCCGCCAAGAGGAGATCAGGAGGATCACCAAGAAGCAAAATATCGGTGGTGGGATAGTCAGAGTGAAGAAAGAAAAGGAAGATGATGCAACCCTTGCATCAAATGAAAGAAAACAACAAGGGAAGAAGAAGAGGGACCTTTCCAAGGTCCGATGCTTTAATTGTGGCGAACTTGGACACTTCACCAACACTTCTCCTAAGAAGAAGGACAAAGGAGCTTCTGATTCCAAGGCTGCAACAACAAAGGATGATGGTTCTAATGATGATGCAACCATGAGTGCTCATGTGCCTCGAGAGAAGAGGTGGGGTGACATGGATCTGTAGAACATCTACAGACAGTGGTGGGATCCTTGAGTCAACCCTACTCTTGGATCACATACGAGCTACGGGAGCCTTAAGACGATAGTGGGATGAGTTGGGAGATGGTTGCAGAAGGTAACATTGAAGCAGAAGGGAGAGCTAAAGAGATGAAGAGGGAGCAGCGTAATGCAGAGGCAGCAACAACGTGGAGGTAGCAGCGCAGAGGTTGATAGGACTGCAGCATCACATAGAGGTTGAGCTCACGCAGTTTAGTGTTGTAGCAACGTATTGGCTTCAGGAGGACAACATAAATCAACAGCTAGAGGGAGCTTCAGTGATGGGATGCAACTTGACTTATCTATCAACGATTGGGCAGGAGTCCTTCGGTTGCTTACTTCTTGGCAACTGAGTTGCAATGCAACAGTTAGCAGTGGCAGTGCTATAGGCAGCATGATGCAGCAATTAGAGAGGGAGCTGCAGTACAGATGTGCCAATGTCAATGGTAGTGACATGGGCAGCAGTACAGAAAGCAGCAGTGCAGTGGATGGAGGGCAACAGGCCAAGCATCAGCAACACAAAAACCAACATCAAGATCTTGCAGTACATGGTGTGGCTGTATTGCTAGAGCACACATCGTGCTAAGAGGGAGTGTTGAGATTTTGTTTAGTTGGTGTAGCATCGGGTGTGCTTTAGCCCTAAAATTTTGTGGAGGGGCTAAGAAACACTTGAACTCCAAAACCCAAAAAGTGTTTTGTGAAATTTCAGCTGGCGTTCAAGTTATTCAAATAATTAATTATTTTAATGGATTTCCTAAGTCTTAACTTAGGAAAATTAAATAATTAAAGTGAATTAATTAACACATGTGATGAAATGTTCTAAAAGACACGAATCAAGCAGTGTTTTAATCTCAGTCGTTGATGAATGTTTTAATCTCGGTCGTTGATGAGACCATCGAAAAAGTATAAGAGAAAGACTTGAAGGTCAGTTGGAGACACACACATAGATGCAAAGCTGAGAAACTGATCTGGAATTCTAGGGCAGGGTTAGCTAAGAATTTCATTATGAGTTTTCTGTAGCAAGGGGTAGTATTGGCTAAGGGGATGATCTGATCTCGGAGCCAAGAGTCAACCAGACGCAGAGGAGCATCCAACAAGGACAATGCAGAGGAGCAGAGAGGCTACACAACAGCTGCATAGCACAGGGGCTTCATTCGCTACGCAGGTGCTACGCAGGCTCAGGAGGGGCAGCGCTGCAGCTTCAGGGAGCTTCAGAAGTTACGCAGAGGCCTCCAGAGGCAGCGTAAGGACTGGGTCACCCACTCTGGGGTTACGCAGTCCCTCTTTGAGCAGCTTAGAGGCACGCAGAGCCTAGCAGGGCTGACACTGGGGCTTCAGGGGCAGCACTGGGTTTTCTACGGCCAGATCCGGGCTGAGTCTTGTAAAACCTGTTTGAGGGTGCGGTTCAGTCAAATATTTAGTATTGGAACAAGAAGTTAGCTGTAGATTTCTTTTATTCTCTGTCGGGTTTTCCAGATCTGGAACCCAGATATGTTGTACTCAGATTCTACTTAATAAAATAAACCCTCATATCTGCTGCACCGGTTTTCCTGCTTTGTTTTTTTTCCGGGGACTTGTGTCCAAAAATCAGTGTGTCACTTTGTCTGAATGAGCGTAATATTCAGTAAATTTAGTTGAAATTCAATAAAGTTATACAAAATAAAAACACTTTTAAGAACAAACCTTGACAAACAAACAATAAACTAAGTAAGAAAAGGCTTCTAGCATATATAGTGCATTCACACTTCACAAGATTACCAACTCCGGTCAATAATTTATGATAGCAATTTAAGACAATTAAATTGACTAAACATTTTGGCGCCGTTGCCGGGGAAGTGTAAATAGAAGTCTTTTCTCTAAAAAAAAATAAAAAAAATAAATTTAAAATAGAAAAATGACATGCGTAGACAAAGCGATTCTAGGGGTAGATTTGTAGCTAGAGGAAGAAGCTTAATTCCAACAACACCACTCTCCCTATCAAGACCTCGTAGTGCCACACCATCCACCCAAACTCGCATACCATTTTTAGCAAGTAGACATAGACTTCCCGAGGTATTAAGATCAGAAATTCAACCTAGGGATTCACCAACTGAAGTAGTTGTGGAGGAACAAGATCCTACATCCTCAACAAAAGTAGTAATTTTCCTAACCTCTATTAGAGAACAACTTTTCGCTCAAGAACTAGAAATCCCTAGTGAGGAAAAGGAAGAAGAAATCTTCTTTAATATACCATTGATAGAGGAAACAAAAGAATTATAATAAGAACAAACAATCCCAATCTTGGAATCTTATATCAGTTCAGAAGAATCTACAATGGCTGGGAAGGGGAAGGAGAAGTACACAACAACTATGAACATTTAAGAATTGGAGGAGGTGGACCTAGGATTGGAGGTGGAGGTAGAGGTAGAGGAAGAGATGGAGGAAGAGGAGGAGGGGAAGGTCGAGGAGATAAAGGACAAGACAAAATAGATCCAAATTCTGTTGGATTTCCTATACTTGATGAAGATACTACTGCCACAATGAAAAATATCTCACCCTCTATCCTTCCTAACTTCCATGGATTAAGAAGTGAGGATCCTGAAACATTTCTTTTTGAATTCGAAGTTTTATGTAGATCATATGACTACCTACTCGATTCTAAAAAATTGAAATTGTTTCCAGCTACCCTTAAGGATGCAACATTGAAATGGTTTATGGGCTTAATAACACACTCTATTAGAACATGGGAAGAAATGAAAAATGCATTCTTATTAAAATACAAGGATTATTTCATGCCTCATAACCGAAAAGATGAGAGTCTTTAAGATGATGCAAAGAGAAGATGATAATCTGGAGGATTTTTCTATTGAAAGATTAAGTTATAATCTAAAAAGGAATAAAATGGAAAATTTGGATCAAGATACTTTGAAAGCTCTCCTACTAAAATCCATTAGAGATGAATGGATAGATATCCTTAACATGATGGGAAAATGAGACATTTCTAAGCTATCATTACCAGAAATTTCTGAATTATGCATACATCTTTCAAAATGTTAATCAAGAGTTGGAAAGAATTCAAGAGATCTTGGTCTCTCTAGAATTAGTAAAACTGCAGCTGGAACAGTAAGTGTGAGAATTTCCGACTACAAAAATCTTACTGCTAACTATTGATTTACTTCTCCTACTTGATTTATTATACACAAGTTATTTAAATGAATATTCAGAAGAACTTCGAAGTAAACACAAATAGCAGCCTACACAACTACAAATCATTTACTGAACATCACGCTCATATGACAAAGGACACAATTTTTTCGGACAAATGTCCCCGAAAAAACCCAATGTGGGAAAACCGGTGCAGCAGATATGAGGGTTTATTTTTATTAAGCAACAGTTTCTGAGTACATCTAGGGTGCCACAAACCGGCTCATCCAACGGAGAAATCCTCGGCTGCAGAGAAAAATGTGGGATATACCTCACTCTCACAAGTCTCGGCTGTTCCGAATGAGCAATTGCTGAAACCCCAGCTGGCTCTACACTGCCACTGCGTAGAGCTGCGTAGCCTTGGCTGAGGGATTACATCACCCTAGCTTTGCGTGGATCTTCTTCTCCGGAGTTTGGTTTCAGCCCTGCCGACTCAGAAACCCCAGTCTCCAGCAGAATTTCAGACTTTCCTTGGAGACACTGCGTGAGCCCTGCATGGGCCCGCGTCACCTTCCTGAGGGACTACGTCACACCCTCTGATGGTTGCGCTGCCTCCACTACGTCTCTGTTGCCCTTGCTCTACGTTATACTCTTGGCCGTCTTGACCAATCATTGCATCTGCCCCTCACTGCTTCTCTGAGTCACTCAGATCTGATCTTCGTCCGAGCACTGCTCTGTCAGAAGAATTCGATCTCTTAGACTTCATGTGTGTGTGTCCTCCAATTGACCCCAAGCCCTTCCTTTATATTTTTCTCGTTGACATATCAACGACCAAGATTAGAAGTAGCTTGATCCACGTCACTTAGAATGTTCTCATCACATGTGTAAATTAATTCACTTTAATTTTTTAATTTCCCTAAGTTAGACTTAGGATCCTCATTAAAAAAATTAATTATTTGAATAAATTTTACACCAGATGGAATTTCTCCAAATGCTTTTTGGGTCTTGGAGATCTCATGTGTTCCAGCCCCTCCAAAAAGTTTCAGAGTTAGAGCACATCCGATGCTACCCCAAAATATCAATACTCCCTCTTAGCGAGGAGTGTGCTCTAGCAATACTTCCACACTGAAGCATTGCCCTGATCTCTGGCATCGGTCTCTGCGCTGATGCTTGGCCTGCTGCCCTTCATCCACTGCGCTGCTGCTCCCTGTACTACTGTCCATGTCACTGTCATTGACACTGCCACATATGTACTGCAACTCCTTCTCAAATTGTTGCATCGTGCTGCCAACTGCTGCATTGCAACTCAGTTGCTGAGAAGTAAACAACTGAAGGACCACTACCCAATCACTGATAGACAAGTCAGTCCGGCTGCATCTCATCACTGAAGCTCCCTCGGCTGCTACGCTGCGTTGTCTCTCTGGAGCCTCTGTGTTGTTGCTGCTCTGCACTGTGTAAGCACTACCCCTCTGCAATGCTAAAGTCCCATCAGCCTCTGCGTTGTTGCTTCTACGCTGTTGCTGCCACTGCACTGCGCTGCTCCACTCTACAACGTCCCAACTCTGCCTCTGCTTCATCATGATCTTCTGCACCCACTGCTGCAGTCATCCTGCTATTGTCTTAAGGCTCCCGTAGCTCGTATATGATCCAAGAGTCTGGGCACCTCAAGGATCATGCCTTCCCATCTGTAGCTATTCTACAGATCAACATCGCCCCACCTCTTCTCTCGAGGCACATGAGCACTCATAGCCACATCATCCTCACTACCACTGTCCCCTCTAGTTGCTGCTGCCTTGAAATCAGAAGATTCCTTGTCCTTCCTCTTAGGACAAGTGCTGGTGAAGTGTCCAAGTTTGCCACATCTAAAGCACCGGACCTTCGATAGGTCCTTCTTTTTCTTCCCTTGCTACCGTTGTCCCTTTGATGCTAGGGCCACATCCTCCTCCTCCTCCTTCTTCACCTTGCTACTTCTGCTGCTGAATTCCTTCTTGGTCATGAAGGATAGCCAACATGTCACCTTAGTTTGGGAGTTGTGCTCTGCCCAAAATTCTTTGGACAAAGGTCTCCCACTCATCAGTGACTGCATTCAGGGCAGTCCTCACCAAGAGCCCTTCATCTAGAGTTGCCCCCATGGCTATTAGCTGATCTCGGATCATTTGCAATCTGGAGAGGAATGGATTGATCTCTTCTCCCTTATGCATCTGGAACATTCTCATCTGGTTCTCTAGAAGCATCTTCTGTTGGATGGAGTTGCCTTGATATAGCGTGGTCAAGGATGTCCACATCTCATGTGTCGTCCTCTTCTCGGCAATGTGTGGGACCAAGTGATCCTTCACCCCATCCATGATCAAGCGCTTTGTCCGCGTCTGGTTCTCGTTGAAATTCTTCAGAGCATCCACATCGGTTGGCACAACTAAGACATTTTTCGCGTGGTCTTTGATTCCGTACTCCTCTAGGACTGTCAGGATTCTGGCCTTCCAGATCGCAGAGTTGGACACTCCATCCAACCTATCCTAATCACACAGTTCGTACGAAGCCATCTAGCCCAAAATCGGTCAAAGCAGTTTCTCCTCTCCCTTCAACTGTTGCTGCACTCAACAGAAGATCGGATCTGGGATTCTTTGCGATAAAAACCGTCTAGAGTAGCTGCTCCATCTAACAACTGATTTCCCTCCCGGAAATCCTCCGCCAGATCTCTTGAATTAGTCCTCTACGATCACTCTCCTGATCGAATCTCAGATTTCTTTGGCACAAATTTGCTGAGAGACTGTTCTCCTTCTTTGTCACCTTTGCTAGGCATTGTTCTGCATTGATGCCTCACCAACAACTTCTGAAGACCAGAAACTGCACTTACAGCCCCGACAAACTGCAAAACAACTCTCCAACTCGGACTGTGTCACCCTCCTAGTGCTGCGTCAGGCTCTGCGTGAGCAAACTGGCTCAACGTCCCTCTCCTGGTGCTGCATCAGCCTCTGCGTGAGCAGAGTGGCTCTGCGTCACCTTTCTGGAGTTGCGTCACCCTTGCAGGGTCTATGCTGTCCCTCTGGTGCTGCGCTGCCTTCTTCTGAATCTGTGTTGCTTCAGCTGCCCTTCCTGCAGAAAATGTATTCAGCCCCTTCGCTGATGGTTCAACTTGATCTGCAATGCTCTGATACCATGTGAAAATTTCTGAACACAGAAATCCTATTGCTAACTATTGATTTACTTCTCCTACTTGATTTATTATACACAAGCTATTTAACTGAATATTCAGAAAAACTTCAAAGTTAACACAAATAACAACCTACATAAATACAAATCATTTACTGAACATCACGCACATATGACAAAGGAGACACAAATTTTTCAGACAAATGTCCTCGGAAAAACCCAATGCGGGAAAACCGGTGCAACAGATATGAGGGTTTATTGTTATTAAGCAACAGTTTTTGAGTACATCTAAGGTGCCACAAACTGACTCACCCAACAGAGAAATCCACGACTGCAAAGAAAGATGTGAGATATACCTCACTCTCGTAAGTCCCGGCTGATCTAATTGAGCAACTAGTGAAACCCCAACTGGCTCTGCACTGCCACTGCGTAGAGCTGCGTGGCCTTGGCTGAGGGATTGTGTCACCCTAGCTCTGCGTGGATCTGCTTCTCTGGAGTCTGGTTTCAGCCCTGCTGGCTCAGAAACCCTAGTCTCCAGCAGAATTTCAAACTTTTCTTGGAGACACTGCACTGCCCCTGCGTGGGTCTGCGTCACCTTCCCGAGGGACTGTGTCACACCCTCTGATGGTTGTGTTGCCTCCACTGCGTCTCTGCTTCCCTTGCTCTGTGTTGTACTCTTGGCCCTCCTGACCAATCACTGCATCTTCCCCTCACTTCTTCTCTGAGTCACTCAGATCTGATCTTCGTCTGAGCACTGCTCCGTCAGAAGAATTCGATTTCTTAGACTCTCTGTGTGTGTCCTCCAACTGATCCCAAGCCCTTCCTTTATACTTTTCTCGTTGACACGTCAACGACCGTGATCTAATCTCTAATCAACAACTAAGATTATAAGTAGAATGATCTATGTGACTTAGAATGTTCTCATCACATGTGTAAGTTAGTTCACTTTAATTTTTAAATTTCCCTAAGTTAGACTTAGGGTCCTCATTAAAAAATTTAATTATTTGAATAACTTTTACTCCAGATGGAATTTCTCCAAACGTTTTTTAGGTCTTGGAGATCTCATATGTTCCAGCCTCTCCACGAAGTTTCAGAGCTAGAGCACATCCGATGCTACCCCAAAATCTCAACAGTAAGTAGGGTTGAAATAAGCAATTTGCTTGAAGAATTTAAAACATATATTTTAGGGAGTCTTAGTGAACAAATAGACACCTTAAAATTACAAAACAAGAAAAGAGTTGAAAGTGATGCCTTATCTATATTTTGTCCTAAGTGCAGAAAGAAACATGCCTTGAGAGAACGACTTCTTGATTTGAAAAGTGTAGAAACCTGTGTTATATGTACAAAAAATCATGAAACAAAGAAGTGTCCTTCTATCCCAGGTCTAAAAGTTGCCTACCAAGAGGAAATGGTTCCAAACCAGGTAGATCCTCTTTGCTTTGTTGATAGAAGACCATGGCAAGGATCACAAACTCAAGGTTTCAACACTCAGATGTATACTCAACCCCCGCAAAATAACTGGACTGCACCAATGCCATGGCAACAACCTTGGTCTCAATCCCAACCTTGGACACAAGGACGGCAAAATCATTATGGTAGATACTCTCAATATCACCAGTATCCACAACCTTATCTAAACTTTTTGCCACAACATTTTTCTCAATCTAGTCAACAACTTTAACCTCAATTTCAAAATCAAAATCTACAACTCTCATTTCCATTTCCACAAAGACCAAATAAATTTCCTACTCAACCACTTCCAAACCCAAACAATAAAAATGCACAATCTATTTACAACATGGAGGGACAAAATTTTTAGACCTATATGATAACTCCACTAGATCTTAATAATGTCCAACTTAAATCTAGTATAATATTAGAAAAGAAATTGCCATCTATTGTTATTCAGGAAAAAGCAAAGGATCATCATTCTGATGAAGGGACATCTCTTCATCAAAATGAAGATCCTCAAAAGAAAAATAGCTATTCTGAAGAAGAGACATCTCTCCATCAGAAAGCAAATCTTCAAAAACAAATACATGATACTCCAGTAAACTCAACTCCGATCGTAGGACAACCTTTAGTATCCATCTCAAAACCACCTTTCCCTGAAAGATTACAAATTGATAAAGGGGTGGAAAAACAAATCATGATGCCTGATTATGATATGTTAGACGAGCTGAAAAATGTTTGCATAAAAATCCCTTTGCTACAAGCTATCAAAGAAATTCCAATCCTTGCAAAGACAATAAGGGAGTTGAGTATAAAGAAACTGAGAAGAAAAAGAAAAGAAGTAAAAAGAATACAGTTAGTTGGAAAAATTGCAGACATCATGATGGGCAAAACAACAGTACAATATTTGGATCCAGGAAGTCCCATCGTGAAGACACACATCAATGATATCGAAATCCCAAACACATTGATCGACTTAGGAGCATCCATAAACATCATGAGTAGACAAACTATGGATCAACTAAGACTTCTAAATTTCCAATATACACCAACATTGTTACAACTAGCAGATAGATCTGTAATTAAACCTGATGGCGTGTTAGAGGACATTATGTATCCTTAGATTCTTGGGAATATCCATTTGACTTTATGATCTTAACACCCATGAATAACTTAGGAGGACATCCATTAATCTTAGGAAGAGCTTGGTTAGCTACAACTAATACTTTTATCAGTTGTAGATCTGGTGATATGTTTATCTTTGATGGTAGTTCAACAAAGAAATTCACATTATATCCACCTGCAAAAACAATGATAGAGGTAGAAAATGAAGAATGGATGGATGATGATAATGATATACAACCCATTTTCAATATTTCACAAATTAGTGAAGAAGATCAAAATTTAAATTCAATAGAAAATAATGAATTATCTTCACATTGTGATAGTATTCAAAATTTTCAAGAACAATGCAATATCGAATATCTATCATCTAGACAAATGTCTTTATATTGTATGGAAGAATTTGACAATTCTTCATTAGAAATCTTTCCAGGTAAAACTTTAAATGCAAACAAAAATCTGGAAGAATTTCAAAAGAAGAAATTAGTGGAAACATTACAGAAACACTCTTCTGCATATGCATGGGAATACACTGACATGAAAGGAATATATTCCAAAACCTGCATGCATCACATATATATTGAAGAAAATGCCAGACCAATCCGACAACCTCAACGAAGAATGAATCCAAACTTGAGGGAAATTGTTAAGGAGGAACTACAAAAACTGTTGAATGTAAATTTTATTTATCCAATATCAGACAGTCAGTGGGTTTCACCTTTAGTAATTGTCCCTAAAAATAATGGAAAATGGCGAGTATGTATTGATTATAGGGCGCTGAATAAGGCTAATTTGAAAGATCATTTTCCACTACTTTTCATAGATCAAGTTTTAGACACATTAGCAGGGAAGAAATATTTTTCATTTTTGGATGGTTTTAGTGGATATAACCAAATTCAGGTAGCACCAGAAGATCAAGACAAAACCACTTTTACCTGTCCATGGGGAACTTCTTCTTACTGATTGCTTCCTTTTGGATTATTCAATACACCAGCAACATTCCAAAGAGTAGTATTGGGTATTTTCTCTGATCTAATTCATGATTGTGTGGAAGTGTATATGGATGATTTTACAGTTTATGGAAATTCTTTCGAAGAAGCCCTTGAGAATTTGGAAAAAGTTCTCATAAGATGTAAAGAATCAAATCTCTTATTAAGTCATGAAAAATGTTTTATGATGTTTACTGAGGGGATTGTTTTAGGACACTGTATTTCAGGAAATGGAATTAAGGTAGACTTATCTAAAGTAGAAGTTATTTCCAAATTAGTAGTCTTAATTTGTCAAAGAGATGTTAGGAGTTTTCTTGGTTTCATTGGATACTATAGAAGATTTATAGAAAACTGTACAAAGATTGCATCTCCACTCTTCAAATTGCTTACAAAATATTGTGAGTTCAGTTGGAATTTTGATTGCCAAAAGGCCTTTGAAACTTTGAAAGAAAATATTTCTGAAGCACCCATCTTAAGAGGACCAAACTGGAAATTGCCTTTCCATATTTCAACTGATGATTCAGAAATAACTCTTGGAGCTGTATTGGGACAAAAACATTTGACTCCTTATGCCATTTACTATACAAGTAAAATTTTGACTCCAGTAGAGTTAAATTATACTGTTACTGAAAATGAGTTTTTAGCTGTTGTCCATGCCATTAACAAATTTAGACATTACATTGCTGGCTATGAAACTTTCATTCACACGGATCATTCCGCAATTAGATATCTAATGAATAAATCAAGCACTAATGGCAGAGTCACAAGATGGTTATTATTATTGCAAGAATTCAATATCACCATTTTAGCTCAACCTGGAAAACAAAACACAGTTGCTGACTTTTTATCTAGAATTCAAAATGATAACAATGATACACCAATAGAAGATAGTTTTCTTGATGGACATCTTTTTGCAATATCTACTAAATCTCCATGGTTGGGAGACATTGCTAACTATTTGGCCACAGGGAAACTACCATCATATTTGTTTCCTAGAGAAAAGAGGAAGATAATTCAAATGTGTGCATCTTATTCATGGATAAATGAAGAATTGTACAAGATAGGTCTAGATCTCATCATCCGAAGGTGTGTAAGAGAAGACGAAATACATGAGATACTAAAAGCATGTCATGATGAACCATGTAGAGGACACTTTGTTGACAAAAGAACTGCTTACAAAGTCCTTCTCGTAGGATATTATTGGCCTTCCCTTTTTAAGGATGCTAAGGAATATGTTAAGAGATGTGATAGTTGTCAGAGAATGGGGAAACCTGTTCTTTCAGATGAAATGCCTTTACAACCTTAGGTACTTATTAAACCTTTTGAAAAATCGACTCTGGATTTTGTCGGACCAATCAATCCACCATCAAGACAAAAGAGGTATATTCTTGTGTGCACTGATTATGTCACTAAATGGGTAGAAGCTAAAGCACTTTCTTTTGCTACTGAAAATGCTATAGTTTCATTTCTTTTTGAGGATATTTTTGCTCGTTTTGGTGTCCGAAGGGAAATTGTGATAGATCAAGGAACTAAATTTACATCCAAAATGGTGCAGAAGATAGTAGAAGAATACAAAATCAAACATAAGAAGTCTACTACATATCATCCTCAGGCAAATGGACAAGTAGAATCCTCTATTAAAGTGATTAAAGCAATTCTTACAAAGACTGTACATTTGCATTGAAGGGATTGGGCAGAAAAGCTTCTAGAAACTTTATGGGCCTACCGCACCATATGGAGAAGCACAACAAGACATACTCCCTATGAACTTGTTTATGGGAAGAAAGTCCTATTTCCAATAGAGTTCCAAATAAAAACTTTCAAGACAACAGTTAAGTTGGGATTTGACTTGTCAGAAGCACAAAAGCATAGAATGGAACAATTCAATGAGCTTGATGAAATAAAACAAGATGCAGTTCAAAAGACCAACCTAGTTAAGCAACAAAGATCCAAATGGCATGATAAATATATTAAAGAAAAAAAAAATTTAAACTGGAGATTGTTTACTACTCTTTGATTCAAAGTTCAAGGATTTTCAAGGGAAATTTCAAACTCATTGGCTTGGGCCTTATGAAATTGAAAGAGTCTTTGTTAATGAAACAATCAGGATCAGAACCATTGATGAAGAAAAAGTTTCTCTCCTTATAAATGGACATCGACTGAGAGTCTATCACAAACCACTGACAAAGGAGGAATTTGTTATGATTTTTCAAGACAACTCTGATATAGAGTTGGTTAGGAAGAATTATTCTTCTTCTTCGACTTAGAAATCTTCTTTTATTTAAAAATAAATAAATAAATAAATGTATAAGCATGAAAACCAATCATTGATTGGCATATTTATGTAGAAAATCTAAGGTGAAAACCAAAATTTTTGGCACCTTACATTTTCTTTATTCCTGTTCTAAGATCCCAATTTCTTTGCATCCATTTTTTTTTCAAAAGAATAAAAAGTATATAGCTACAAAATTGTTGAGATTCTATAGCTCTGATGGATTTTTGCAGCTCATATATGACAGGACCTTTTTGACCGAAGCAATTGAGGAATGCATTAAAGAGCACCTGAAGACAAGACAAAGAGAAACAATTGGAGGTAGCAACATCAAATTCAATGTATGCAATTGCAAAATTTTATTTAATAATAAGGATGTAAACATTGGCATATCAATTATATGGTCATTTTATACCACCAATCCAAAAACATTATTAAGAAGAGTTGATCATGTCAAATCAAAATCAAATCTCATACTCCGCCACTTAACCCTCATCATTACACGACTGCTCCAACATCAAATCCCGATTTCGTTGTTGAAATCATCCAACTCATACTCTAATGATCAATTCTTATGGACCTCATTCACGCTTTCGATAATTCTGAAGTCTCATTCATTCATTCATTTCGAAGCATAATTCACTCACACTTTTACTCATACTGAAACCCTCAGTTTACCCTATCAAAGATGCAGTCTTAAGGTAAAGCTTCTCAAAGTTTTGGGAGTAATAGTGAGGATGCAACCAGAAGGGAGAAAGTTTATGGAAGGTTACCCATAGATAAAAGAGATGCTACAGAAAGCACAATGGCTTAGTTTCGTAGAAAAAATTGAAGGTTTTCATAAGGAAGTAACTAAGTCATTTGCCAGAGCTTTCGATGGAATGGAGGTTGAAATCGGAGATGTTAAGTTTGCAATAACAAAGTCTTTCATAGCTGAAGCCACCGGACTGCCAAGAACTGGAGAAAGGTGGTTCCAAAACAGAGGAATCGAAGGTGAAGAATGGAAAATCTTTCTGAAAAACCCAGGGATGGATATCACCATCTTTAAAAATGGAATCCTTAGCACGACACTTAAAGGAAAATGGAGGAATTTGCTATTGATAATCCCAAAATTTATCACCTGCGAGGGAAGATTTGGATGCATGTTCTTTTATCATGTTACGCCGTTGATGAATTTTATTGAAGGCAGTGAAATAAATCTTCCATACTTTTTGTTGCATAGTTTGAAAAAAATGTCAAGGACTGTTCAAAAAAGAATTCAATTTATAGACAACACAATGTATCATGGGTTCTTAAAAATTCTTATTGAATTCAACCTTAAAAGTCTAGGAGATACTTGGGAAAATTTCCTAATTCGGAATCATTTCCGAGAGGGAAATCAAGAACAACCTAGTTGTACAAAGCAAAAATGGAACGACAAAGAAAAATTGAAAACTTTGTTGAAAATGAACAACAACCATCTCAGGAACAATCAGAAGATGAAGTTCCCATTACAAAACTTTTTGGGGAAACTTAAGAAGCAAAGTGTTAAAAAGAACGAGGATAACATAAAAGGAAAATATAAGTCCACAAACATAGAAGAGTCTAAGGTAAGGAAGAATAGGGCAAAAGTTCAAATCCTCCCCAATCAGTAAGAAGAAGTGCTAGACTCAGTTAGACAGTAAAAGAACCACCTCCAAAAGAAACATAATTTGTGGATTTAGAGGAAGAACTTAGGGTTCCATCTCCTACTGCTATTTCACCTACTCAAAGTCTAGGTCGAAGGACCCCAGAAATTGACCCAGTACAGCAGCAAATCTATGACTATATTGAATCCTTGAAAAAAAAGAGATATAGGAAAGACATCATTTTTAGAATAGAGGGAAGAAACACAGCCTCATAGTCCACAAGAACCTCCAGTTGTGAATACTCTAAGACATGAAATTTTTGAACTGGAGATACTAAACAGGTACCTTAAACAGGAGCATGAAGCCTTGAAGTTGCAAAACAAGATTGAGAAAACCATAAATAACAATACTCTTTTGCATCTGTGTTTATGGTTCAAGAAGAACAAAAAGTTAAAAAAGAAGAATAGAAATCACAAAAGACAAGTTATAAACGTGAAATATAAACTCCTGATGAGAAAGTCAAGGATGGTTGTGACTAGAAGGAAGGCAAAGAAGTTAAAATTGGATGTTTAGTAGAAATCTCAGGGTAGATGCAGTAGCATGACAAGGACCAACAATTTTGTGTTTTTGCATGAGGACATGCAATGGCCTCCTCGTGGGGGAATGTAGAGCCTCAAGACTGCCTCAATTTTGACACTCCCTTTCACTTATCTTTCCTCTTTTTTGTCAACACCATTAGCTCAAACAAGTGTTAAACTGCAAATTTTGACTTGGTAAGGTATTCTAATGATCTATTTTTCATATTTTCAATTTTTCCTTATTATTAGAGTAAAATTTGCATTAGCTACAGAATTAACGCAATTATGCAGCCAATCTTTGTTTCTGTAGCCACCGCCACGATTCGATAGGTTTTGAGGTGTTAATGGAGCAACGAAATACATGGACAGGTGAAAAATGATCCTATCATGTATCTCATCCTATTCATCTGGCCCAAATCAAGCAAGAAATCGCCCAGATATGCGGTCAAAGGAACGGTCAACCAGATGTTGAAACAAGCGAGCGAGGAGTTTGAAGCCATCACATTTCACAATTTGCTCTGCCACGTAGAAAATCGTGAAGCAACAAAATTCTACTTTCTATTTAGAAATTTAAGATTGAATTTGCTAGTCCAAATAACCGTAAAAGCCTCAAAACAATTAATGACAAGATTTTATAAATACAGGGCCCACAAATGAATAAACAATGCGAATTATTATGCGTTTTTAATCTCATTAAAACTCTGTTTTATTTCCTACTTGAATGAAGAAGCGTTTTAGAGCCTCAATGCGTAGTGAGTAAATATTAGACTTGAAACCGTCTGTTGTGGAGGGCCCCTGCAATAGAACAGGTTCTATTTCATTTATGTTCTTGTATTTAGATGTTTTTACATAGCTTCATTTTTATCCTCATTTTATGCTTTCACTGTATTTCATAGCTTTGATATGTGATTTTCTTTTTTTTTCATTCTTATGTTAGAGGCTGTAATCATTTCCAAAATTTCGTAGTGTTTTAAAGTAGATGCATGAGTTTTTTTATCATTTGATGCAGTTTCGATCATTATCTTTACTATGTTATAGTCATTCCCAGAATTTCGTCTTGATAGAATATAATTGTTTTTATTATTTGATGTAGTTTCAATCATTATATTTACTGCGTTATAGTCATTTCCAGAATTTCATCTTGTTAGAATATAATTGTTTTTATCATTTGATGTAGATTCATATTTCTTTTTAAATTGTTAAATTGCAGAAGTAATCTTAGTCTTCTTTCCTTACAACAATGATTTCTGGTAGATTAGTTTTTCCTATGTGATCGATTTCAAAGAACATTGAAAGATTTCATTTCCAATTTCAGTGAGTTCCTTTCAATCAATAGTGATTTAATGATTTACTTTTTGATACAATGATGGGAATGATTTCTAGTTTTATAGTTATTTCTGGCTAGAACAATAAGTGATTTGCTCATTTCTTTGCTCAGTCTCAATTACATAATATTTCATTTCTAAAAACATAAAAAAATATCAGAGTTCTTTTAAAGTTTGATTTCTTATATTAGATTCTCATAATTTTTAGATACTAATAATCAGTTAGGACTTTTCTTCAAGGGATTGTTGTAGCTTTTGAAACTTAATTAAATTAGAATTTAGTTGAAATTCTAAAGATATACAAAATAAAAACACTTTTAAAAACAAAGCTTGATAAACACACAATAAACTAAGAAAGGCTTCTAGCATATATAGTGCATTTGCACTTCACAAGATTACCAACTCTGGTCTATAATTTATGATAGAAATTTAAGACAATTAAATTGACTAAACACCAACCATTAGAAAATGAGAGCTCTGTGGGTTTATTTATACATATTTTTGAGATAATCCCAATGAAGTGGTAATGAATAAGTGGCATAGGGGTGAGAATCCCAATGTAAAGTCTTATTCCCCATGTGGCATAAGGGCTAGCCAAGTGTGGATCGAAGTGTTGTAGTATCTCCAAAGATTGGCAGTGTATTCTCCAACTATTGTGTGTGTTACAACTCTATCCTGTCGCTGGCAACGTATGGAATGACATATGTGATGAAGCAAATGCTAATTGGAGAAGATACTCCACTCAACTCATGATCCATTTGTTGATTCAATTGCAACCACCATACATCTGTTACAAATTGTTGTATACAACCATCAAGGAAATGCGTGGAGTTCCTAGTGTAGTGGGAAGAAGAGGCTAGGCTGCAAAGTATAAAGTAAAGGGAGTAACCTCCCCACATGCCTTGCAATGTCCCCAGTTTTTTATTTACTATTTGAGGAGGTTAGAAGAACCTCTCGGGTTGTGCCGAAAATCATGGGATTGAGGATATATCATTGGTAGGATGAAAGGGCCAATACCAAGTTATAAATGTTATTATCCTAAGAAAAAAAAGGGACCAAGGGGGGTCTAAAAAGTCAGTAACTAATTAAAAGAAAAGCCCACTTTACTGACTCACTTAAGAAATAAAAGAAAAGGAGGGAAAAAAGTGAAGGGAAATTATATAGGGGGGGAAGGGAAGGGGACTTGATTCTTGCTAATTTTGATTTTAGAAATGGATCTCTTATGAGTTGTTTAGCACAAGGGATTGGAGTGTTGTTGAGCACAAGGATTTCAGGCATAATCCAATCCAGTTTAGGAGAACTTTGAGTGTCTCCCTAGCTGGAAAATCAGAGGGGTCCATCACGGGGCTTCACTTGAGCTTCAATTCAGTCAGTTGGTAGCAATGTGCATTTCTTGGGCATGGGGCAGTAGTCAATTTGGCCACACATAGATTTGCAGAGGAGTTTGTGGGGGAGATTTTCCGGGAATTACTTTATCATCTGGAAGTTGGAATTTTGGTGGAGATTTTAGCAGCAAATTGGACCATCTTTGAGGGTCGAATTGCTCTCTTCCTAGCAGTGCATGGGTCTCCTTAGAGGAAGCCCGCGCAATCAATTTTGTTGAGCAGATTGGGATCTCCTTGGAGCTGGAGGTTGGGAGCATTTTGCGACAAATTATCAGAGCATTATGGAGTTTCTAGTTGGTGAGCTGGGGAACATTTCCAGAAGCTGAATTTTGTAGAGATTCGCACTAGTTGGATAGTTGGGCCATTCATACTAGTTGGAGGTGTTTCGGGCAAAACCCTTGCATTGGAGACATCTTTTTGCGATTGAAAGAAGGCTTCCTTGTTGGAATTGGTAAGTTTATTGTTTATTTTTCTATATTTTGCATGTAAATGAATTTATAATAGGGTTTCTAAATGTTCCATGACTAAATGCATACTATTTATTGGAAATGTTGGCGAATTTTTGAATGTTAAAATTATTCCTCCTTGAATCCTATAGAAGAAATACTAGGGTGCATCTAGATTTAATTTCTCCCATCATAAAAAAGTAGCTAGGGTTTTGCAATAGGAAAATTATTTCTCCCTTTTACTCCAATCAATTTTCATCGTAGAAATTTTCCATAAAATTTCATCAGCCCAAGTAGGATTAGGCACTTGCTAGGGTTGTGTTGATAGAAAAACTATTAAAACTTAAATATTTATCTTTTCTGATCTCTCCTAGGCTTTTAAAGGCAAGCCACTGGGGATTTTCTAAGGTTGATTTATCATGGGGTTGAGTTTGTGTGGATGTTTGTGAATGCAAGTCCAAGGTTTTCCTTCATAAACCTTTTAAACCAATTTTGCAGGATTTGGAGGCAGATTCGCGTCCCAGACAGAAACACCACCGATCCTCAGGCAAAATCGTGGATCAAAAAATTGGATCCGGGGTTTTGCCTTTTCTTCAAAGTTCCTTGAAAAATGGAACCGTGGCGGCCCAATCCACGGTTCTGGCGGCTTGATCTGCAGATCCACAGTGGATTTCAAGTGTATTCGGGAGAAAGGCGGACGATTCCACGAACTTTTTTTTTTTTTTTTTTGGACTTGACTTGGGTTTTTGAACTGTTATGTGAGGAATCATGCTTCCCGAACTCTCCCAAGGTGCCCACTTGATGCTCCCTAGACGCTTCCTAGATCCTCCCTAATGGTAATGTTAAATTCTTAAAGTGAAAGTGACATTCTAATTTATCTTTCATTTTCATCCTTTTACTTAAATTTTTAACATTACCATGAAATGAATCATGATGTTTGAGAGTGGTTACAGCCCCATCGGGCTTCATATGGAGAAAATAGAATTTCATATCCTATTCAAAATTCAACAGACTTAACAGTTTTCAGTGGATTTTCCTGATCAATGGGATTGTGGATTTTCATTGTATTATATCATGTATGAGGGTATGTGATTGACATTTAATCGAGAGCACCAAACCCTATATGTACCTAGTGTTGGTGGTGTTGATTGTTGAACTCCTTTGTCATGGCCTTAGCAAAAATGTACCTTTCACTCAAGTCAGAATCATTGATTAGGCATGCTAAGCTTTCTCTACCATATTATAAGGCTTGGATTAGGCTATTTGATCAAAAGTGGGTAATGTTGACTAATATCCCTAGAGAATCGAAGTAGGGGCAAAGGCTAGACAAGAGGAGAGGAATCTAGATTCTAGATGGTTGATGCTCGAATAATTAATCATTGACGTACAATGGATGCCATATCTATCTTGATTTATGTACAGATATGCATGTTTTCATATCTTCTACAACTAATTTGGTATTTTAGATTTTTTTCTATGTTGCCGTAAAACGTGGGTGCGAAAGCAAAAGGGGACGGGATGTGACTGGACTCGTGACGGCATATATTTTGAAATTAGGGGAAAGGGGTTCGTCCGGGTATTTTTATATTAATATATATTATAAATTATAAATTATAATTTATATATCATATATAATACTATATTTTATAAATTAAATTTATAAATTATAAATTTAATGAAAATTAAGACTAAACAAACTCTAAGAAAACGGCTACCATCAGAATTCTTATCAGAATTGCATCAGTCAAACATCTGGGGTGTTTTTCCCACTCAATGTTCTTAAGCTTGTCATGCCAGCCATGCAGACACAGATTTGGTAACGTTAGAAAACAATCATTCATTAACTGAAAAATGATGCAACAGAAAAATTGCTGCAATATCCACACAAGTTTCCTGCGACAGTCAAAAACAACTGTTTCAAAATCTACACATAAATTTGATGAAGATCCTACCCATAAATTTAATGAGGAATGTGATTTTTGAAATCTACACATACACTTGATGAAGTAGGCCTATTAGTATTGTAATTCAGATACTTAGATGATTGATTTTTGCTAACTATGAAAACTCAGGCAGACAGGCTGTTTTGCACGTTGTCTACTGATCAAACTTCCTTTTATTGAAAGTCCCACAAAGGCAAGTAAAATTTTGGATAGGTATATTGTCAGTACATTAAAACAACTCCAAAATCTCAAAGCATGTATTCATGCTCTTGTCCACTACAAATTGCTGGTTGTGGAGTAAGCAGATAACTTTTTTTTGGTAATGAATAATTAAAACCCCTTCTAAAAGCAACTATTTACAAAAGCATCTTATAAAGTGCCAGCATACTGGATTTCAAATAACTTGACAGGATTCAAGCCTCCTAGCATACACGTTGCTTCTTCCATTGTGTAACTGTATCAAGAAGGGTCAAAACACCATATCAGTTTCTTGTTCTTTATACAAAAAAGCAAAGGAAATGCATAGCAAATATGGAAGCATTCAAAATTAATTTGCATGGTTATGGATACACCCCAGATGTTTGACTGAAAAACGATGGGTTCTTCATACCAAAAGAACCCAAGAACCCGAATTTTTTTTTTGAAGAACCCGGTTCTTCTGAGAAGAACCCGATTCGTTTGGGTTCTTCAGGGTACTTGGGTGCGGAGAATCCGGTACTTGGGTGCGGGAACCCGGTGCGGGTTCGGGAACCCCACCCCCGGGTGCGGGAACCCGTGCAACGTAGGGATTTTTGAATAGCAAATGAAAAAAATTATATATATATATATATATATATATATATATATATATATATATATATTATATATATGCTTTTGAGATGCTTCACTTCCTAGCTTTTTGGAAAATGACGCTTCGCTTCCAAAAAATGTCTCCGCTTCATGCAACATTGTTTTAAATGCAAAATGTAGCCTTAATTGTGGTGAAACCTCCCTAATTAGGGATGACGTCATATTTTCGAAGCTCCTTTGTGTCACTAAAACCCTAGTCCCTAGCCAAGCTTCAACTTGAAGCCTATCTGAGGGTTCTCCTATTCTTTTGTTGACTTTAATGAGTCAAGGAATCCTTTCTTTGACTTCTACATGTCTAGATATTCCTTAACATTTCCTATCAATAAACCCTAACTTTTAGTAGTCTAGGATTAGAATACTTGTTCCTTTATAAAGAAGATTTGAGCCTCTTTCAACTTTAATGTATCTGTCCTTTGTGTCACTAAAGCCCTAGTCCCCAACCAAGCTTCAACTTGAAACCTATCTAAGGGTTCCCCCATTCTTTTGTTGACTTTAATCATTCAAAGAATCCTTTCTTTGACTTCTACATGTCTAGATATTCCTTATCATTGCCTATCAATAAACCCTAAGTTTTAGTAGTTCTTAACTAGTCTAGGGTTAGAATGCTTATTCCTTTATAAAGAAGATTTCAGCCTATTCCAGTTTTACGGTATCTATCCCTAGACCAAGCACATCACCTTGAGCCCTCTAATTAGAATACCCTCGTAGTTGAATACAGGGAAGCCTCCCTCGTGGTGAAATTCCACTAAATAGCAGGAGGAATATTGCTGAGGTGATAGGGGCAATAATTTCTCATTGTCACCATAGGGTCTGGCCCTCACCTTGCAAATACCTTCACAAACCCTGGTAGATTTTGCAACAATAGTCCTAGAAGCTCCCACCCCTGCTTCTCACCCCCATCAACATTGACTAATAGGGCTCTTTTAACAATTTAATCTTAACATAATGATAGAAATCCTAAAGGCACTATTATCTTGTAGATACTTCCATGTAGAATGCTTCTCTTGAAAATGCTTTCTGCTTGGTAAATGGGATGCTCTAGATTCTTTTAGGTGGAACACTCCTGAGCGCTTTCCTTTCTTCCTTGCCATGTGTGAGCCATAACCACAAAACCTCTTCAATATGTGGAGAACTCCTCATAGAATGGGCTGCTTGATCATGTGCTCATGTGTTGGGACGTCCTTTTCATGCCTCTAATTATGCAGCTATTGCCTTGGGCGTTGAAAATGTCTCAAAAGTATTCTTAATGTGAAACATGCATCAAAATATGTAGATGTGTCCGTTCAATGCAAGATCATGCATCAAAGACAAGAAACATCCTTTTCTAACTTTAATGCTCAGAATCTCATGAATATGGAAGTGGTGACATGTTCCATGATATAGCTGTTTGTTTCATGGAGTAATAATGTGGCACCCTAATTTTGATGATCCTTGTCTATTTATGTTTTTTCATTTAAATATATGAATCTAATACAAAAATCATATTTATTTTATTCTTTTCACGTGCTTAAAGGTTTTGATGATCTCTTTTCAAAATTTTGGATTTTTGTTAAATTTCTTCCCAATGTTTTGCTTGTTTGACCAGAATGCCAACATGATAACTTGGACTTGAGATATACATTGCAGATCCTATAGCAATTTATTTTCATAGATTAATCAATCTATTCGTTCCTCTTTAAATTCGTACATGGAGATAGTGCACTGGTTATAGCTTTTTCCATATGATTGATCGACTATGGTCTTCATTTTTTGGTAGTAAAAGTAGCACTGTATATAATATATAATAACTAGGCTTATACAATTCTTTGATTGCTTTCTCTTTCAGCATCTTGATTTTTTTGCAAAATATTTTCTCTCTTGCATGATATTTTGCAAGCTGTAGCAGGGACCAAGTTAGTGTTGTTTAGTTTTCGCTTTTATGTTTTGTTGGTTCCTTATGAATGGAGTTTATAGAAAGGCTTTCAAAAATATGTATTTGTGTTTATAGGAGTATACTTCATTAGATAACATGGTCTCATGATGTCTGTCTGTATATCTTTGTAATATAGGTGCAAAAGCTATGTGAAAGCTGAAAAGCGGTTGACTGTGCATGAAGCTCCGAATGTTCTTACTATAGTTCTGAAAAGATTTGAGGTAACAATTTGGGTTTATATCCTATAGCATGCTACTTTCCACATCCTTCAATTAAATGCCATCTTAGTTCTTGCACATATGTCCTGGAGAGTTGAACTTTGATTTGGCTCTATCAGACTGGAAGATTTGGCAAGCTCAACAAGATTGTTGCTTTCCCTGAAGTCTTGGACATGTTGCCATATATGAGTGGAATCGGTGACAAGCCACCATTATACAATCTGTATGCAGTGGTTGTACATTTGGATGTGCTGAATGCTTCATTTTTCGGTCATTATATATGCTATGTAAAGGATTTGAAAGGGATGTGGTACAAGATTGATGACAGTAAGGTTAGCTTCTCTGACATCCCTTACTATTGCCCTTGTTTTATTGTTATTAGAAAATTTTATTATTATGGCCAATTCAGCAAATCTAAACTGGCCTTCATTTCCTGGAATTGGTCACGTTATATGAAATTTTCATTAATTATGTTTTATTGCCTTTTTTATCTTTTCAACCATGCTGTCATGGAAGATCTGTACTATTGTGTTCTAAATTTTCTTTCATTAGATCTTCCACTTTTGTGTTGATATTGATGTTGGAAGTTTGACATTAATGGTGCAGGTGATTCCAGTTGGCCTTGATGTGGTGATGTCGGAAGGAGCATACATGCTTTTATACTCTAGGTGAATTATAGATTCTCAAAGTCATATTTCTTGTGAAAATCATTTGGAGAGATGACAATGCTTTCTTTCAGTTTGTTTCTTCATCTAGTCACTCCCATCCCTCTCCTCTGGAAGCAGTAAGTTTAGATCAAAAGAACAGCATGTTCTAACATAATTTTCTTGCAGGTCTTCACCAAGGGCACCGGCTGTTTTACATAATGAAATGGCCGAAAGCTATAAAGAAGTACCTTTAAATAATTGCACATTTGATGTTGAGCGATCATCCTTCTCTGGTGGATACAACAAAGAAACTGAAGTATATACCAAACATTTTCCTTCACTTGCCATCTTCAGAGATGCCAGTGTCCATGTAGATCAACCTGCTAGAGTAAGAGATTTGGATTATCATACCATGGACTTGGACTCTAATATTGCAGATAGATCTAAAGGTTATGGTTTTGGATGTGAAAAAATTTACCAAATGACAAGGGATGAGAAGATAGACTCAGTTCCAAGAGAGTATGGAGATTCCACATCAAGTGATGCCGGATCTCTCTTCAGTGGCTCTGATGAAACCTCTTGCAGTACCGATAGTAACAGGGATTCAACAAGCACAGTGGATTTGGCTGAAACAGTGTTTGGAGACCCATACCTTGAATGTGATAGTTTAAATGTGGCTGAGGCTTGTGGTGTTTCAAGTTCTAAGTCTTGCATGAGATCATCACCATGCCTTTCTGAAACATATTCAGCCCTTAAAAATTATGCTTATAGCTCAGATCGTTCTTTTCCAAATCAACAAATTGAAAATTCGAGGATTGATCAAGGATTTACTCTATCTAATCGACATACATTTGATGCTGATAATTTGCATTCCTTGCCTGTTGACAGTTCGAATGGCTTCTTTCAGAAGTCACGGGCTCATTCTTTCGTTTCTGAATCATCTCTGAAACATAGGGACATGTTAGGTTGTAGTGTCAGTGGCAGGAGTGCATACTTGTTACAACCTTCTCAATTTAGAATCTCTAATAGTTTGGACCATCCAAAGGATAAGTCAAGTGAATGTTTTGCTGTCCCAGCAAAACGAAAACATAATGAGGAAAAGTACAAGTCAGACGAAATAGAGAGATTGAAATTTGATGCCCCATCCAGAACTTTTGCTGTTACAAATTTTGAACATTTTCTGGCCCATGACTCCAGAATATCAGCTATTACAAAGGTTCATTCTTTGGGCTTTGAAAGGTGAAAATGTATGGTGGTGAAAAATTATAACATTTGACTTCACATGCAACTATTTCATTTGCATGCATGAAGTTGCTGTTATGTTTGCCGTTCGTTCTCATGCTGTACAAAAGAAGTTTCTGATGCATTGACAGTGTGTTTGCTCTAGTAAATAACCGTTAAAGTTGCAGGGTGATGCAACATCATAAATCAATATCTTAATAAACAAGCAACATAATTCTTATTAATCATTAGTTTCTGAGATGAACTAAAGCTCTTACTAGATTTTGCAAGTAAATTTTTATGTGAAGTGCTAAAAGCACTCTGCAGGGGGCTCCACCACAATGAGTGGATTTTCTTACATTTAGATTGTCAAATTTAAGCAGTATCCGTTCCAGTAAGATCATCCGGAACTTGCATCAGTCCTGATCCCTTTGAACATTTTGTCCTGTAGATGGGGCAGTCCATAGCTAGAATGAAACACTGATGGATGTCTTGACACCCCATCAACCATGCTAGTGAAATAATGGCTCATTAGCAATCTGCTAATATTTATTTTTCAATCTCAAATATTTAATAGCTTATTAAGGTCACTTACATTTTAGAAAGAGGAGAGAATTTTAAATGCAGATAATAAAACCCTCTAATTCTTGTATCTGCCAATTTATCGGAATGTGTAATTAAAGAGTCACTTCTGTTGAGAAATCCTTAGGGCAGCATAGTTAGGGTTTTTATTAATTTGATTTCTCCTTCTTTGACAAATGCCAAACAATGAAGGTCACAAACACAACAGAGAACACAAGATGTAGGCACTCAGCCAGGGCAAAACACCTTTCTAGGGGAAAACCCAGTCAGACTCTTTTTCTATAGTAGAACCAAGTCAAATTGAGACAACCAAGACCTTTGACCAAGACAAAGACCTCCCCCAATTCACCAAGTCATCCTCCTAAGATGATTAGCCAAATTCCAAAGTCAACTGAAGTCAAACTGCATCATTCACAAAACTTCGGTCCTCCTGCAACAAATTTTCGGCCCTATTGCAGACCTACAACTTCAGCCCTCCTGCAGCTTCAGTTTCTTTGCACCTGTGAGTCAAAAAAGAGTGAAAATGGTTTGAAACGCATCGACAAAATCTGCTTGAATGTGATTTTCACCGAAAGATTTTATACACAGTGAAAATGGTCTTTAACTTCTTCATTAGGGCTCCTCCTTTGCTAGCCGCCTTTTCACTTTTCCCTTGGTATTTCACTCTTCTTCTCTCCTACAACTGCAGATCAAACTTTCTTGAATGGATCATCAAATGAGGTCGAGTAGCTGCTTATTTATAGTGGTTCAAAGCTCCTTTTGAGGCCAACTTGAAAAATTCAAAAAGGGCAGGCCAACTTGGTGGAGGAGGGTTTATATGACAAATTTACATCAAAAATAATTTTCTTTCTCATTACATAAAGCCCAAGAAGGGTCTATTACATAATGACAAGGACTATGACTCATAACATAAACCCTAGAAGCCTTCAATGGCGAATTTGACTTGGAAACAAAATAAACAAAGCATGAAACCCATGCTTATAAATAATTTTTCTTTTACAAATAATTTTCTTTCTTTCTTTTGACAAATACATTACATTGAGACTCAAATACAATTATGAAGACTGATACTAGTTACATTTCTCAACAACTTCCGGGCTTAAAAATCTTCCATGTTGCAAAATACATTGACCATTGAATGAGAACATTTAAGTTTCAAAGATTTCCATGAACACAAAATTGTTACACTTATGTTAGAAGTACCTTTTCTGGGCCAGCATAGAGATGAACATTTTCCAAGCATGGATGTTTTAGACAGGTGCTGACTAAAGCTAGTTAGACAAGTGATCGTCAATTTTCAGTTAGTTTCATTCAGTACACATTTTTACTTTCATGAAGTTAGTGTATAATCAGACTTAGCTTTAACTTTCATCAGCTCCAGGCCTTTTTGGCAAAAAATGCATCTGATGTTACTTTGAATTTTCCAACTCCAGTATCTACACCAATGATAAGTCAGTTACAATTCAGTGTTGACCTAAGCACCGCTGGCTATAGTTACAGCATAGACATTGGAGGAGATCAAACAAAGTTGTGAGACTGGGTGTATCCAACAATTCATCTCATAGAATATGATAATATAATCATTGACATCTTTTTGGCAAGATTCTCAAGTTTTCATAAATTCTATCTGAGTTTCACAAGTTTTGGAATGATGGTGAGTTTCATGGTTATGGGAACATCTTAGCGAAGCTCATCAAGACTCACATGTCTTGAATGAGTCTAATGATAGTGATAGACAACATCAGATCTTAATGATAAGTGCGTTTTGTTTGGTCTCCAGAACTCGAGAGGGTTGGGAAGTTTGGACCAATCTCATGCAGATGGTGATGTTAAACAATTTGCCATTTCATATCTGTCTTGTTGCTGATAAGAGAATAAATGATGTGACATTCATGTTGTCTGTCACATCATTTTATATTTTAAAACATTTATGCATTAAAGTAAATCATACTTTAGAATGATGTAAATTTGATTCAAGCAAATAATTCTTTAAAATAATATTATAAAATTATACCAAAATTATATTCACATATATAAATATATATTCAATTTTATTATATTAAAAAAATATAGTTTTAATAATGTATGTTTCTGTGTATACATTTTTTTTTTAAGGTAGAAAAACTACTGGTTTATATTCATGTACCAGTACAAAGTCCAATTCTTTTTCTATCAAAATCCTTTAGTTGGTCATATTATAGTCCAGATTATTATAGTTGTTCTTCCTATATTATCATCTTCCTGCAGAGTCCTTGTTCTTACATCTTTAATTTCAAAACCAGTATTCTGTTACCAAAACTTATCATACTTCTTACTTGTATGTGCTTGGATGTGTTATATAAACTGAAATTGGTTCTCTTCCTTTTCTGTCTTACTGTTCTCTTTCTCACAGTTGAGTGATCCTTGTAGTCCATAGCTGCATAGAACATTGTCTCCTCCATTCTTTTGTAGTCCTTTTTCTTCATCATCATCCATGTTCAAATGAAATTGACAATACCTGTTGCTCCTATACCTTCTGCATCAACAAGATCGGAATGCATCTCCCCATAGGTGCCAATCAGACCCTTCTTCGATAGCTTGTCGGCTGTCATGTTTTTCTCTTTGTAGATATGCGTGACATTTATGCTGGCAAAGGATTTAACCAACGAGTTTATCTTGTCTAACTAGGAGGACATATTTATAGGGCCAGATGGCTTTTATTGTTCAGATAATCTATCAGGATCTTAGAGTCACCAAAAATCCATATAATATCAATGTATAGCTATTTGGAAAACCATAGAAGTCCCCACAAAGCTATTGTCTCCGCCTGGGTATTTGTTCCTTGTCCTCCAAAAAAATGAATCTTATAGTGGCATAGTGGGTTAATCTTCAGCCAGACCCCACAACCACATTTTCCCCTCTGAGAAGCTCCATCAAAATAACCTGCAGGATATTGTATGTCTTGAGGATGAAATCTTATGGATAAGTCTCTTGTGTGTTTTTGTTCGACTCTCAGCGCTTCCCAAATCTGCACAATGTATGTCACTATCTCCATTGGCAAGGTTTGCCTTCCCTAAAAAATCAGCTGATTTCTACATATCCATATTTTCCAATGTAAAATAAGGGGTATGATTTGGTAGTATTTACCTTTTGTGAACCACCATTGGGAGCATTCGTAGAGGGATTGATAGTCAGGAATCTGGAAATTGAATTGGTTACATAATAGACCAATGACTTCTTGTGTGAAAACACAATTATAAAAGATGTATAGGTTGTCATCTTTGGCATTCCTGCACAATAAACAAATTTCGGGACCTATCTTCCCCCTTTTCATTAAGTTTTTCGATGTTAAATTTTTGTTCCTTCCAGTATTTTGCAAACCAACATTTCGCTGTCTGTCCACAATGTTGTTTGATCATTGTCATATATGTTTCTTTTGTGTTGATTTGTCCCTTGCAGAAGCTTTCCCCCCATGTGATCCTGTCTCCATCAATAGATTTTCCCCATCTCATGCCTTTCATATTATCTATATGTGTCTTCCATTCTGTGGCCTCTGCCCCTACTAGACCCACGTCATCTGAAATTTTCCACCTTGGAATATCTTCTTCTCATTGCTGTATGACTTGAGCCAGGGGAAAAATGCCCTTGGCATGCAGTAAAGTCCTCAGTTGATCGCTTATGGAGTAATCATTAGGACATCCTCTTATATTAACTTCCCCTATCCTTATATTTTGTCCACTTCCAAATTTCCACCTTAGTTCGCTGATGAAGTCAGGGCAAAGTTTATTAAACCCCTTCCATATTTCAGATCACTTGTCAATCTGTCTCCATTCCATGAAATATACCTCCTCCAGATCTTGAGTTTTCATATATTTGTATGATATGATGTCATGTCATATTCTTTTTGAGTGCATACATCTCCATAGAGATTTCATCAACAGAGGCTTCCCAAATATTTCCATGTTCTATATCCCCCAACCCCCTTCTTTCCTTCAGCAAAGTGAGAAGATCCTACCTTGCAATGTGGCATTTCCCTTCCCCCTTAATTTTATTCTTGAGGAAATTGGACGTTGAAGTTTTAATCCTATGGATAATACTTTTTGGAATCATATAAAGGTGTGCCCAGTATATGGTGAGCTGCTGTAACACTGCCTGGATTAAAATTAGCTTACCCCCTTTTGATAGCCATTTTAGCGACCAACCATTTATCTGCTTTTTTTATTTGTCAATTAACCATTGCCAGTCCGCTGAGTGGTATGAGCATGGTTTCAGATAAAAGCCTAGATATGCTAGACCTTCAGCAAGTGGCTTGGTTTTAAAATTAAAAATATGGCCTATTTGTTCAATACAATTGATGTCTCCCTCCGAGAAATATATACAAGATTTCTCTCCATTTGCAGCCATCCCTATAGTTATGCAGAAATTTTCGAAAATTAAATGTAATCTTTCCCAACACTCCCTGATCAACATACCAAAGATCATTACATCATCAACAAACAAGATATGGGTTATCTCCCTTCTGTAAGTAATCTTAATCCCCCGAAACGTTCCTTCAACATTTTCCTTATTAAGCTTGATGCTAAGGGAATCCATGATGAGCAGGAAAAGGATGGGCGAAAGGGCGCATCCCTGGCGGAGGCCTCTGTCAGGTCTAAAGAAACTAGAAGCATTACCATTTATGAGAATGGCCATCGATGTGTTGTAGACACATCCCATGCTCCACTCTGTTGCCTCCCTATGCATCCCAATCTTGTTCAGGACCATCCTCAAGAAAGCCCAATCAACACGGTCATATGCCTTGCTCAGGTCTATCTTCATCACTGCTGCTTCTCTTTTCTTGCTTTGTATCATGTGCATGATTTCCATCATTGTAGCCACTGCATCATGGATGAGGTGATTGTTTAAAAAGCCAAACCATTCCCTTGAAATATGATTGGATAAGGCGCCTTTTATTCTTTCTGCAATCAGTTTGGATGTTATTTATATAGAGTGTTGCATAAGGATATGGGCCTATAATCATCGAAAGTTTCAGAACCTTTCTTCTTTGGAATAAGGGCTAAGAACGTTGAGTTAATCACACCCCATATTCCCCCTTCCCTTCTGATATCTTCTGCCATTTATGTTAAGTCCTTTAAAAATATGCCAGAAAAATGAATAAAGAAGTCTAGGGTACACCCATCTGGTCCCAGACTCGTCCTTAGAAAGTGACTTAAGAACTCCCTGTACCTCCTCCAAGCTGACCACTTCCAACAACTTTTTGTTATCTTTTGTCGAGAACATCAATGGGTAATCATTGACTGCCCATAATTGTTCCGGCACAAAGGATCCCTCACGTGCCTTGTAGAAGGAGTCAAAATGTTTTACAACTGCCTGTTGAATCTTCTCAATGGTATTATGTACCCTTCGCTCATGAGAAATATTCCAAATTTAATTCTAGAGCTTCCTTCCGTTAGCATATGAGTTAAAGAAATTCGAATTTATGTCCCTGTCCTTTAACCAGATGGCTTGACTTTTTAGTCTCCAAGTCAATTCCTGTGTCAGTAGAATGTTCTTCTTCTCAGACTCCAGTGCTTTAATGCTTTTCCATGACTCTGTTGGGATGGATCCCTCTTCAATATCCCTCATAATCTTAGCGGTCTGTGAATGTATCTCTACTAATCTTTGTCATAAACTCCTTTTTTTGTCCCTTTCCCATATTTGAACTTTCAGTTTGAGTAGCTGCAAGGAGTCTGTCAGATGAATACTGGCCGGAGTACCATCATCCCTTCTTTGCTCCTTAAGGAAAGCCCTAACCATTATGTTGAAATTAGAATCGTTCAACCACACACAATTAAATTTGAACGGGTAACCTTGAAAATTCTTCTCAAAGTTCCATTCTAATATTACAGGCCGATGATCCGAGGCAAGTATATCCTCCACAGATGCTTTAACTTCCCCCAAAAGCATGAGTAAATTCTCCTAAATCAATATTCTCTCAAGTCTCTTGGCAATGAACTCGACACCCATTCGGCCATTGAACCAGGTGGGTTTCAGTGTCTGTGGTTTAATGTCTATAAGATGATTATCACAGTAGAAATCACCAATGATGTCTGCGAGAGGGTCTTGTCTCCCCGTTCCCCATATTTCATCTCCATTAAGAGTATAATTTAAGTCACCCCAGATGATCGATCGATCTATGGCCAAAATGCCGCATCGATCCATTTTCTCCCAAAAAGGCAACTGTTTATATATGGCACATATACATTAACCAAGGTGATACTTTGGAGCAAACCCCTGAGGTGTCCTATAATGATGATCTCGCCAAAGAAGCAGAAGGCCTTGAAAGATGCTCAGTGAGGATCCCATAGGATCGCCAGGCCTCCTGATCGGCCCTCCGCGTTGGTAGCAACCAGATGTCAATCTGAAACAAGATTCGATTGTTGCCTAGTCCTCTGTCTGTCTTCCGGTCTGTCAGTGGCTTTAATATGCTTCGGCTGTAGATGTCCCAACAACGATGCAGTAGGGAAACCACCACGACCCCCTTTCTTACAATGGCACATGAGGTGGATTGTTTCATCGCATGTGTGGCATCGAAAGAGGATTTGCCAGTAGTCTATCATCTGAAGGTGCATTCTATGCTCCCGCTCCAGATCAACAAAATCTGTTGTGAAACCTGCTCTAAAAATAAAATAAAAGAGATATCAATGCCTTAGAAATAAGCCACTTCGAGGGAGCAACCTCCAATACATTACATGAATGAACAATTCTTGGATGATACAACTTACACAACCTCCTTTCTATATATAGGAGTCCATGGGGCCACAATGTAATCCTAGTGGGGCCACAATGTAATCCTAGCCGACCTAACACTAATAATTTAAGGGCATAATAATAACAATATGGGGGTTACAGGGGTACAATAATAATAATAAGGGGGTTACAATAACAACAATAAGGGACTATACTAGTAATATAGGGACCTAACATGCCCCTCTCCTTCAAAAAAGTGTTGTCCTCAACGCTTGAGTAGCTCTGGGTGTTGCTGTATAAAATTCTCATCCTCCCATGTAAAATCTTCAGTGGGTAAGTTCTTCCACTTGATGAGATACTTTGAAATTGATCGATTTCGTAGCTGTCGAGCTCTTGTTTCCGTTACCGCTTCAGGTTCCAATATGATTTCTCCTTCCTCATCAAGTTCTGGCAATATTGTTTGAACTGGAAGATTTTCACCTATAACCTTCTTTAAGCATGAAAGATGGAAAACTGGATGCACTCGTGAAGAAGCAGGAAACTCCAATTTGTATGCCATAGTACCAATCTTTTGCAAGACCTTGTAAGGACCATAGTACTTTGGCGATAATTTATTATCCTTCTTAGCTTGCTTGAGGGACATTTGTTTGTATGGTTGTAGCCGTAAAAATACATAGTCTCCTACGTCAAAACTTCTCTCGCTGCGATGTTGATCTGCTTCTTGTTTCATTCGATTTTGTGCCAAATTCAGGTTATCTTCTAAGAGTTGGAGAACTTCTTGTTGATGTTTGATGTGATCTTCCACTGCTTGAACCTTCGAATTTTCTTTTAAAGATGATGTGATGGACGGTGGATGATATCCATAAAGTGCCATAAATGGGGTCATTTTTGCTGCAGTGTGGAAGGAAGTGTTATACCACCATTCAGCGAGAGGTAACCACTTGACCCATTGTGTTTGTTTATATGATACAAAACAACGAAGATATCTTTCCAAACATTTATTTACTATCTCAGTTTGACCGTCTGCTTGAGGATGATAAGATGAGCTATGAGCTAATTGAGTTCCCAAACAAGAAAATAACTTCGTCCAAAAATTTCTAGTAAAAATGGGATCTCTGTCGCTCACAATAACCCTTGGGTTTCCATGTAGCTTTTGAATTGTGTCCATAAATTTAATAGCAACTGTACTTGCTTTAAATGGATGAGATAATGCACAAAAGTGTACATACTTAGTAAGTCTATCAACTACCATCATGATGACACTCTTTCCTTCAGACTTAGGTAAACTTGTGATAAAATCCATTGAAATCTCCTCCCAACGTTGACTTGGAATGGATAAAGGTTGTAGAAGCCCTGGGGTCTTAATTGTCTCAACTTTATTCTGGTGGAAAACCAAACATTCTGCCACAAACTTTTGAATAACAGATTTAAGGCCATCCCAAAGAAATTCTTTCTTCACCCTGTGGTATGTTTTTAAAAATCTCGTGTGTCCTCCTAAAGGAGAAGTGTGCAATTCCCAAAAGAATCTTTTGTTTTAGTTGGGAATTTTTACAAATATATAAGCAATTTTTGTACCATAAGGAATCATTTTTCCAACTCAATGTATTAGATGTACTAGGATCTTGCTGCAACTTTTGAATGAGTGTCCACACTTCTTTATCATTCTTCCATTCATCCCTTGCTTCGGTTATCCAATCTGGTTGGATAATAGATATGACACAAAGCAATGCTTCCACCTCTTCATTTTTTCTTGAGAGTGCATCTGCAACAACATTTAACTTCTCTTTTTTGTAGATTATTTCAAAGTCATAACCCAACATCTTTGTGACCCATTTTTGCTACTCTTCTGAAGATAGTCTTTGTTCCAAAAAGTGTTTAAGACTATCATGATCAATTTTTACCTTGAAGTGTCTTCCCATTGGGTAAGTTCGCCATTTCTTTAGTGCATGCAATATTGTTATCATTTCCTTCTCGTAAATAGCTTTCTGTAAATACTTTCATTTGATTGGACGACTTTCAAAAGCAATGGCTTTTCCTTCTTGCATTAAAATAGCACCAATTCCATTTCCTGAGGCATCACATTCCACAATAAATGTTTTTGTGAAATCTGGCGTAGCTAAGACCGGTGCTAGGCACATTTCTTCTTTAAGATGTTCAAAAGCCTTAGTTGCTTCAGGAGTCCATGAAAATGCATCTTTCTTCAATAACGTTGTTAGAGGTGCTACTATTCTCCCATAATTCTTAACAAAATTGCGATAATACCCTGTTAACCCGAGAAATCCTCGCAACTGCTTTATGGTTGAGGGGACTTTCCATTCCTTAATGGCTTTAATTTTGTTAGGGTCTACCTTAACACCCTCATGAGATACAATATGACCCAGATATTCCACCTCTTGTACTCCAAAGAAACATTCGGATGTTTTTGCATATAATTGTTTCTCCTGCAATAGTTTGAGCACCCTGTTAACATGTTGAACATGATCCTTCCAAAACTTGCTGTAGATTAGTATATCATCAAAAAATACTAGCACAAATTTTCTAAGGAAGGGTTTGAAAATTGAATTCGTCAACCCTTGAAATGTAGAAGGTGCATTGGTAAGGCCAAAAGGTATGACCAAAAAATTCTTAATGACCCTCATGAGTTCGAAACGCTGTTTTCGGAATATCTTCAGTGTTCATTCTAATTCGATGATATCCTGAATGAAGATCCAACTTGATAAAATAAATTGCTCCATGTAATTCACCCTATAATTCATCAATCATAGGAATGGGAAATTTATCTTTAATGGTGAGCTTATTGAGCTCCCTATAATCTGAACACATGTGCCATGATCCATCCTTCTTGTGTACCAATACTACAGAAGCAGAGAAAGAACTTTGACTAGGTTGAATTATACTAGCTTCTAACATTTCTGCAATCATACGTTCAATTTCGCTCTTTTGGACATAAGGATATCTATAAGGCTTGCTATTTGGAGGAACACTTCCTAGAATCAAATGGATAGCATGATCATGATCACGAATATGTGGGAGTCATTTGGGAGTTTCAAACACCTTGGAATGATTGTCCAAGACTTTTTGGAGATCTGAAGAAATAGATGATTTCGATGTTGGAACTTCTAGTGAGCATAATTGTGCAATTACGCCTCGTTGTTCTTTATTTAGAAGCTTTGTCATGACATTAAAGCTTATTATTTTTCTCAGCTTCCCTACAATACCCCGTAATTTGACTTCCTTTCCTTTTGAAAAAAATTTCAAAAAAAGTCCTTGAAAATTAAAAGCTACCGTCCCCAAAGATTGTAACCATTGTACTCCTAGTACAACATCAACACCTCCCATAGGAACAGAAAGCGTTGGACTATTCAATACATATTCCCCCATGGTTAGCTTGATATTATGGCATTTTCCAGAGCAATTTATAGTTCCTCCATTTGCAACCATCACTTGACATTTTGGTGTTGGGTATATGAAACAATTCAATTCCTTGACTATCTTACAATGAATAAAATTATGGGTACTACCTGAATCAATCAACACTATTACCTTTTTCTTCTTGATGTGTCCTTCTATCTTGAGAGTTTGAGGAGTGGTAATTCTTTCCAATGCATTACACAATATGGTCGGACTCATTTCTTCCTCTTCTAGGGTTGGTTCGTGGTGTATACCCTCTTCTTTTGAAGATTATTGTTCATTTTCTTCTTCCTCTTCATAATCTATGTAAAATAATTTCTTCTCAGCACACTTATGACCTTTAGTGTATTTGCTATCACAACTGTAGCAAAGCCCTTTTTCTCTTTTTTCTTCCAATTGTTGTGGTGTCAATTTTGTAGGTTGTGCAAATCTAGGAGTAGCAACACTTCCCTCTTTATAGAAGTAAGTGGTAGGCTTCCTTGTCGCCATAATTTTACATTCAATTTTTCTGGCCAACCTGAATGTCTTCTCCAATGAATCAGGTTTCAAAACGCGAACTTCATGTTGGATGTTATCCTTTAAAGTACCTACGAAGAGACCAATCTTGTGTTCTTATGAAATATCAATTACCCTTATATTCAATTTTTGTAAGTCCTCAATGTGCTCCCCCACTGAACCCTTTTGTTTGAGATTTATCAATTGGCTAAAGAAGGTGTTGCTCTTTGTATCCTCATAATTTGCTATCATTTCCTCCGTAAAAATTGTCCAAGTGACAATTTTTTTATGGGAGCAAAGCCATCGATACCATACAAATGTATTTTGTTCTAAATGTAAAGTTGCAATGCGTACCTTTTGTGTGTTTTTCACATTAATGAGATCAAAATATTGCTCCATCTGTAGTATCCATGTTACAGGATTCTTTCCATCAAACTTCCTCATATTCATTTTTGGAATATGGTGGTTCTTCCCTCCAACATTAGAGTTTATGAAATCACAATTAACATTGTTCTCATCATGAGTTTCCTTTACTATCTTTTCACCATTAGGAAACATTTCTTGTATCAACTTTGTCAAACCTTCCATGTCTGCTTTTAGATCATTCTTCATGTTTTCCATCTTAGATTCCATGCCAGCTTCCATGCCATCCATTTTAGCTCCCATGCCATTCTTCAAACCATCCATCTTAGATTCCACACCTTTCTTCAAACCATCCATCTTAGTTTCCACACATTTCTTCAAAACTTCCATGTCATTTTTTGTTGCTCTTTGCGAGAGCGAAATTTGTTGCACTTGCTCTTGTAATTTTGATATGTCATGTTGTCATTCTTCGTCTTCATGAGTCATAGTAGAGCCTTCTAAAGGCTTAATGGGTGTTGAATTATTTTTAGGGGCCATTTTAGAATCCAATACTGATATCTATTCTACAGTATGCCATTGGAATCAATTCAACTTGATTCTTCAAACAAGACTTATGCAATTCGGAAAAGAAAAATACACACCTTTTACTTTCTTTTGAAGAGCTCGATATTGAAATTGAATTATCTCTATAATTAAGGATCCTCAATATCTGAAATTGGGCCCTGTAGTAGCCTTTTGAAGCTTCTTTCAAATGCCACAGGTCTGACCTGATTTGGATTCTTCAAGACAAAGTTATGTCCAATCTTCCACAATGACCCAATTATGGATTGGTTCAGTAGAGCGAACTTGTACGACTTGCCATGTGTCAATGTTTCCTCCTTTGGCTCTGAAATTGATAGACATAAAACTACAGTCCGTGTACTTGCGGCCACTCTTTACAAAATTCCAATCCGATGCTCAGAGAGAGAGAGCTATGAAGAGTTTCCCACGATCACCTCTTTGAGATGAAATTCAGGAGCTTGAAAAAGCCCTAACTTCCACAGACCATATCTCCGAAAATATTGCAAACCAAGCTCTGAAATTTTGTGACGATGTTATTTAGGATTTCGGCTTCGCACTCTAAAATTTCAGCTTCTGAACCTTTGTAGATAAAAAATTATAGCGCAAATTCCACGATGACCTGTTTAGGTTAAATTCAGGAGCCTGCGAAAAGATCTAACTTCCACAGATCATATCTCCGAAAAAATTGCGAACCAATATCTAAAATTTTGTGACAATGTTCCTCAGTGTTTTGGCTCCGCACTCTAAAAATTTCCGCTTCTGAAACTTCGTAGAAAAAAAGTTAGAGCAAAAATTCCACAATGACTTGTTTGGAGCAACGAAACTCTAGAATCCAAAGCTCTGATACCAAATGTTGTGAAACCAACTCCAAAAATAGAAGAAAAGAGATATCAACGCCTTAGAAATAAGCCACTTCGAGGGGGCAACCTCCAATACATTACATGAATGAACAATTCTTGGATGATACAACTTACAAAACCTCCTTTCTATATATAGGAGTCCATGGGGTCACAATGTAATCCTAGTGGGGCCATAATGTAATCCTAGCTGACCTAACAATAATAATTTAAGGGCATAATAATAACAATATGGGGGTTACAGGGGTACAATAATAACAATAAGGGGGTTACAATAGCAACAATAAGGGACTATACTAGTAATATAGGAACCTAACAAAATCCGGGAGACCACCTACGAAGGAGAGTTCAACCAAAATCCATGCCACGCACTTATCAAATGTCCTCGTGCATTTCGGGTCGACAAAACGACAAGTTCCTATGCTATTTCCTATTGCAGTAAGAACTGTCATTGTCCAGAATTCGATGGGGAGGCTGGGTAATTTAACTCAAATCAAGTGATTTGGAGGCGTATCCCTCTGGGAATTAAAGCCTATATACCACTTATGCAAGGCCAAGAAGCAACGACCATAAACCCAAGTTCTCCGAAACATCTCGCCCATATCCTCTGCTTTCATAAAATGAATGCTCCACCAGCCATTCTGCAACTTGCTGATCTTAGGAAGGTATCCCAGAAGTTTAAACCATGCATCAGATAACCACTGTATCAAGTAAGTGTTGGCCATCTTCTCAAAACACCATCTGCCAACGAGAGCTCGTGTCTATAAAATTTCTTCCCTCTCCCATGTGATATCATATCCAAAGCTCAGAAGGCATCCCTCTGATGCAGGCTTGAATGGCTTATCCCATCATGGTTTGCAAGAAAAATGGCTTATGGCTGTGTCCTCAAAAGCATTCAGCGCGGATACTGGATCAATGGCAGTTTGAACCTTCTATTTCGAGGGTTCTAGAGAGCGCTTAACAGACGGGGAGACAAGATCTACTTTATGTGAATAAGACAAACTACCCAGTTCCGCCACCTTTACAACATTCAGGAATGTGGCAAATGTGGTAAACAATATTTATTGTAATATGAGGTGTTCATTTAATATTTTAAATAGGAAAACATATTAATATTATTAAAAATAATTATTTGAAAAATGATCAAAACCAATATCAATTTTGAAAAAATATTTTAAATAAATATTTATCTTTGTGTTGGTTGTGTTAGGTGAATATTTTTCTTCGTCAATTACAATGTAAATGATTTAAGTATTTTGATTGAGTTTAAGTTCTTCATAAAAAAACATGTATGTATGCAAAAACTCCTTCAACCATTTTTCTAAGAGCTAGAAAGAGACACCAAGCAATCCAAATTTTATCTTGTGGTGCACATGTATATTTTTACTAATAACATGTTTTGCATATTATTATTTTAGGCAGCACCAATTGTGACAATGTTTCTATGGAATCTCCTTTTCATCAATTGAACTTTAAAAAGAATGCTTAGTGACACGAAGAGACGATTCAAAATAGGGTGTTGGTGTTAACTAATAGGGAGAAGTAGGATTATCCATGAGAGATATAATGTGAATATTGATAATCCCTACATATTCAACAACAATAAATATAGTGCATTGAATTTCCTCTTTGATACTTTCGATTCACATGAGCTTTAGAGGCACTAATCTTGATAAACTAATGTAGATCATCGACCCACCTCTTCCACAATTGAAATTTCTTTGGAAAAAAAAGTTTTTTATATACCACGAAATTAAATTCGAAGGGAAGGGTAGTGGCACAGTATTGAAGAGGTAAAAAAATCTCTCTCTCTCTCTCTCTCTCTCTCTCTCTCTCTCTCTCTCTCTATATATATATATATATATATATATATATATATGAAATGAATAAACAAATGGAAAAAGAAAAAAAAACATTGATACAAGAATAAAAGAGATGGGGGATTACATGGAAGATATGATGTCACAAGACGCTTATTATGGGATAGGAATATGTGGAATTTTTTTATCTCAATCTACATGAGTCCTAGTACAATCTTAAACATAAATTATAGTTAAGTTTTATGCATTGGTGTGATGGGAAGTTGACAACTCTTTTAGCATTACTCAAAGTAATATGTTGTGAAAAACTGCAGTCATATGTTTTGAAGATCAAACAAATTGTTTAAAAAAAATATCGCTGCTTGAATGATCCATACACTGTTCTAGAGAAATATGCAATGCCATATATATGCATTTCTCTTTTGACCTTCTATGAATTATTAATGCAACAATATAGGAGAATATTAGAGTGAACATTCTTGTAGCTAATCTCAAATTGATGAAATACATTTGTCATAAAACTATGAAGGATAACAATTGTTGAGCCATCGCAAGAGTGAAAAATAATATTAAGATTGAAATGGGAGATTCCCTAATGGAAACCTAGGGTTTTGAAAAACCTTGCAACGACACTGGTTTGGTCAAGCACTGCAACACCAGCGGTTCCATGAATCACCGAGGGCTACAAGCAATTCTCTGTCACTGACTACACTCAATGACATTCCCAGTGGGAGGGGAAGGCACCCCTCCCCTCTCTAGTAATCATGATGCTTCCATGCCTGAATCTGCCCAGAATCTATCCTCTGACTCTGCAGGGACGCAGACTGAAAACACAGCAACACAAAATGACAAATCCGAAGGGCCTGTTGACAACACGGAAGAGCCAAAGGTAACCTCTGCAACCTATCTGCCTATTGCAGCAGAAAGGACCAAGATTGACCTGCCGAGCCATTGAATCAATGCACAAATCCAGTACATGAAAACCATGCACTCATAGGAAAATTTATTGGCCTCTGGCCAATAGAGAAAGCTCTCCATGGCTGGATTGCCTCTAAATGGAAGCCAAAAGGACATGTTACCCTCCAGTTAGGACCAAAGGGGTTCTTCAATGCCATTTTCAACTGTATTGAGGACAAAAACCAAATCTTAGATGGGGGCCCCTATTTTTTCAACTCAGCGGGTCTATATCTTAGAGACTGGAAAGAAAGATTCAATCCCGACAAAGAAGATTTCAGCTGGGCATCTGTCTGGATCAGAATGTACTCACTACCTATAGAATATTGGGATGAGGAATCCCTCAAAGCCATAGGCAATGGCTTAGGGGAGTTCATCAAGGTCGCCGAGGAAACAAAGCTCAGAAAATACACCTCATATGAAAGAATATGTGTCTACATGCATCTCGCAAAGGCTCTCACGGACTCGGTAAGTCTCTATCATGATTATTTTGAGTGGGTTCAAACCATAGATTATGAGCATGTCCCTTTTTGATGCAAAAAATTCCATGCACATGGCCATCTTTTTCATGACTGTCCGCTAAACCCACCCCCTAAAACCAACGCTGCGTCTGAAGATGCTGATGCAGAGGGGTTTACCAAAGTCCCCAACCGCAAAAAGTGCCATAAGAAACCCCCCACCGTGCCCAAAGTTCCACCCCATGGCCCCTCTGCTCCATCCACCAGCAATAGTTTTGATATCTTAGCCAACCAATCTCCGCCGAATAGCGAATCCACAAAGCAAACTATGGAATCATCCAAGCCCACCACCTCTGTTCTTCAGGCTGAACCCATCATCTCTCAAACCCCAACCAAAATCTCTCCAGATCCCCTAGGTTTCATACCCACTCTCAGTAAAGACTCAGATCTAATTATCTGGCAGCCGAATCTCATGGAGATAGATGGCTCATCTCAAAACAACCCCCCCCCATAGGCGGCCCAATACTGGAAGGAAGCCATTCCAGTCATATGGAAGAGGAACCTAAAAGCATTGACCTAGGGGCACTGGACATTTTTTCTCTTGAGAAAGCCTGTAAACAAAAAGAATATGATAAAATACCTGATGGATAGATAGACAACTTAGAAGTGATCCTATTTCGTGCGCATCGGCAAAGATCACTCAGCATTCAACCAGGTAGTCACTGGGATGGAAAAAAGCTCTTACAGGAAACAAAAAAAAAGAGGACAAAGAATAGATCTCCAGAGGACAATCATTGTGGGGGAAATGCTGGTGGAATCTGGAAGATATCCCAAGCTGACCAAGTTCTACCGGCCAATCTCTAATAGTTCCCAATGAAACTAACATCATGGAATATCCTAGGGCTCAACAACCTCGAGAAACGCAGGATGATTAAAAACATGATACAATAGGAAAGACCTTCCGTCTTTTTCATGCAAGAAACTAAATGCAACAACGAAACCCTCAACGCCATCATCTCCAAAGTATGGTATGGTTGCCACTCAGTGTCAATAGATGCCTCCGGAGCTTTAGGAAGCCTAGCAATTGCATGGAACCCTCAAATTATTACACTCTCTGACTTTCATGCCTCCCATAATCTCATACAAGCTTCCTTTCATCTCATTGGCTCCAACATCCATGGACACCTCTCTAATGTCTACTTCCCTCAAGATCCAATGCACAAAATTGCGCTGCTAAACACCATGGAAGTTCTCAATGCCAACCGTCGTCATCCTATCTGGATAATCGGGGGAGACTTCAATATGATCACCAAGCTAGAAGAAAAGAAAGGTGAATGGGCCAAATTAGAAATGGAAAGCAGCCACTTCAAGGAATTTATCCAAAGAAACTAGTTAGTTAGCCTTCCCTTCGCCAATGGCATGCATACTTAGAACAATAAGCGTTCTGGCTCCCAAAAAATTGCATCTAAACTTGACCTCTTCCTAATCTCAGATAATGCAATCCACTTAGGCGGAGACATTCACTCTTCCATACTACCTCTTTCAAGTTCTAATCATTGGCCATTCTTCTGCAATGGCTGCATCCTGGAGTCACTACTAAGCGTTCCTTCAGATTTGAAGCTTTTTGGCTCACCCATCCCACTTTTAAAAGCATGGTCTTAAATTCTTGGACAAGCTTCATTCCTCCAGTAGGCTCAAAAATGTACCAATTCCAACAAAAGCTCAAACACCTCAAATCACAAATCGAGCAATGGAATCACTCCACATTTGGGAAAATTTTCCAACAGTAGAAGATACTGGAACAAACCATTATTGAACTTCAACAACGTATAATCAATGAAGGAAGAACAAATACTCTTGCTTCTCAGGAACAAATAATTCTCTCCTAGCTGGAAGATAGAAGAACGCAAGAGGAAATACTGTGGAAACATAAATCACGCATAAGATGGCTCAAGGAGGGGGAAAAGAATACAAAATTCTTTCACCGCTCAACCATTCAAAGACGAATTCACAATCAGATTGCACAACTTCAAAATCAGCAAGGAGAAAGGCTAGAAGAACATGAGGATATTGAGAAAGAGCTCCTCAATCACTTTAAATATGTTCTACACGAACCCCAAGGTAGCAGACAACAAGCAATCAATAAGATCACTCAACATATTCCTAAGATCATCACATAAGAACATAACAGGATGCTCTTCCGCCCAGTCTCCCTTCAAGAGGTGGAACAAGCAATGGCTCAATTTAAATATGGCAAAGCCCCAGGTCCATATGGATTCACCTCTAACTTCTTCCATCACTTTTGGGACCTCATCAAATTGGAAGTCTCGTAGTTGGTTGAAGAATCTAGAGAAATGCATTGGATGCTCCCCTCTCTCAATGCTACCTTTCTAGCTCTCATTCCAAAATAAGAACACTCCATCGCATTGGATAAGTACAGGCCCATAGATTATGTAATGTCATCTACAAGGTGATTTCCAAAGTCATTGCTAATAGGATCAAGCCTCTGCTTCCGATACTCATTTCACCGGAACAAACAGGATATGTTGAAGGACGACAAATTCTCGATGGGATCATTCTAACTCATGAATCATTCACTCCCTGAAACACACCAAGAAGGCAGGTATGCTCCTAAAAATTGATCTCTCCAAAGCTTTTGATAAATTAAGTTGGGATTACATCAAGCAGATCCTCACGGCTTTTGGTTTCAACTCCTCTTGGATTCGATGGGTTATGAATCTCATTTCTTCACCTTTCTTCTCCATACTAATCAATGGCATCCCTTCCCGAACCTTCTCCCCATCCAAAGGCATTTTCCAAGGAGATCCCCTCTCCCCTTTCCTTTTTGTCCTCATGGAAGAAGGGCTCGGTCGTCTCATTCAGCATGCCCTCTACTCTCATGACCTCTGAGGAATCTCTGTTCATGGTTCCCATCCAACTACCCACCAACAGTTCGTAGATGACAACATGATGTTCGGTCATCCTTCTGTTCAAGAGGCTCACACCTTCAAATCGCTACTTGACACTTTCTTGGAGGCTTCAGGTACATCAATCAATCCTGGAAAATCACAGATCTTCTTTTTCAATACCCTAGCCATCACGAAAGTCAACATTGCAAGAATTCTTGGCTTTTCTATAGCCTCCCTACCTGCCAAGTACCTGGGTGCGCCCTTAATCAACTTTGCAATCCGACTTTCAACTTGGAAAGAGCTTTTAGAGAAACTTGAAGCACGACTTTCCTCATGGACCTTCAGATCCCTCAATATTGCTAGCCGTCTCATCCTCATCAAAGCTGTTTTACAATCCATTTCCCTTTACCTCTTTTCCATTCTTGCTGCACCAAAATGGGTCCTAAAAAAAATAAAAAATCTGTAGTGAAATTTCCTCTAGGGCTTCTTTGGACAAAATCGCAAGTGGGCTTTGGTAAAATGGTCAACAGTTTTCTTGCCAAAAAAATATGGTGGTCTCGGCCTCAGAGATCCGTATCCGGTGGAAATGGCTTTCTGCACCACACACGCCATGGGCACTTCTCTGGAATGTCAAATATGCCAACAACCTACCTCTAGAAGCTCTGACTAGACTGACAACTGCAGACACGGGCTCTCTTATATGGAATGCAACCAAACAACACTGTGCACTTATTCAAGAGCATAGCTTCTAGGAAGTCAGAGATGAAGGTACAACCCTTTTTTGGACTGATTCGTGGCAATAGAGGCCCAAATTAGTAAATCTCATAAGGCCGATGCAGCATGTGGATCAGCCACACCAATTGAACACTATAGTCAACCATTTCTGGGCAAACCTCACAACTCAAAGCTACCGTCAATGGGTACCCGCAACTCAAATCTGTGAGCATTGGCCGGAGGACATAATAAGGGAAATCAAGAAAGAACTTAACAACAGAAAAAATCATATACTCAAGGAAGAAAGATCTTCTTCGATGGGGATACACACCTCAAGGCACGTTCACCACAAAGGAAGCATACAATTTGATGTATCCCACCCAAGAACCAAAAGATCCGCTTTGGTCCCAAATCTGGAAAACAAGTACTTGGCCTAAGGTCTCCACCTTCCTCTGGCTCCTTTCCCACAAACACATTCTTACTTGGGATAATATTCTAAAAAAAGGGTTTAACGGACCATCCAGATGCCCCAATTGTTCAAGGCAAGCTGAAACCATCCAACATCGTATGGACACCTACATCTTAGCCAACAAGCTGTGGGAAAAGATTATTTTCAGATGCCGAAGATCAAACTGCATTCGCGGTGATATTGTCAGTACCATTCGTAATTGGCCCTTGGCACCTTACAAAAGCAACTTACTAAATACTCTATGGACTCTTCTCCCAAGCCTTCTTCTATGGAAAATCTGGAAGGAAAGAAATAAAATAATATTCAAATATCAAATCACTCCACTAGACACAATATGGAACAATCTCTGCATCAACCTCCAAGAAACGCTGGCACTTCACAATTGGCAAGACTCTGATTTTCCAACTCAATATCAAGAGAAACTAATATGGGAGAACTGGCATCTCTTGCTAACTTTCCACCCCTCCAGCACTAGCATTCCTCAACCTCTACAGGAGTCTCCTAGTACTTGGATCCCCCCACCCGCTGGGCTGATCAAGATGAATTTTGATGGGGCCTCCAAAGGCAACTCGGGCGCTGCTGGATTCAGAGGCATATTTCGTGATCCAGCTGGAAGCCCCCTTCTAATCTTCTATGGATCCTTAGGTTGGGACTCTAACAATTCGGCTGAACTTGAAGGTTTATGGCAGGGTCTTTGTCTGGCTCAGAGGCATAATTATTTCCCAATTGAAATAGAAGGAGACTCTCAAATCCTCATCAATACAACAAATCACCTCCTCATGGGTGCCTCAGCCATCAAAGTGGCTAAAATTTGGCGTCTTGCTGCTAGATTTGAGCTCTTAGAACAGTGGTTAAAGCACAATCGGGCGATTTCCTTCAAGCATGTAAAACGATCTGGTAACAAAGTTGCGGATCTGCTAGCAAATAAGGGCGTGAACTGTGAGCAAGATATCCACTTTGGCCCCCTCAACACTCTCCATGATACTTATCTCTTACAGGAATGCACTAAGCTGGTGCACATGGACACAACTCCCCCGGATGCGGGTGATTAATAAAGGGCGGCATACGACGAGACCACGGCGTGACACATGGCTTGGCCACATGGTCACCCATGGGCTCAAGCCTTGGGCATTTATTCAGGCCAAATGCTACCATCGCACTCTCATTAATTCGCTCGGCTGTCGATGCTTTCTCTTTGGCTTCATAATGCCTTCGAACAGTGGCCCTCCTCCATTGCCGTCGAGTTGTTTCTATCCCTTTGTGGTTGTAGAGCCAAGCTCTAGAACACCCACAGGGCAGCGTTGTAGTCTTTACTGCTGTATCATTCTCGCCCCTGACCACCATGTCTCCCATAGCCTTCACTGCAACCTGAACCTCAACGTTGTGCCTTCAGCCCCCCTGTTCTCGGCTAATCCGGCTTCTCAGCCTTTTGCGCATTCTATCCAGCATTCATATAATGTCTCCACAAGCACGACCATGCCCAGGCACCACCGTATGCGCTGCCATCGAGGTAGTGGGCGTGGCAGGGCATCCAGACCTCCACTCTCCAATCATTCTGACTCTTCTTTGCCTTCGCTTGAGCATTTGCAAGGGCGCTACCCTGCAACCCGCAATGGTAGAGGTCGAAACTTAGCCTCAAAGCGGTCTCGCTCTTCCACCCCTGTCCACAGTAACTCCCCTCAGTAGCACCACCCCCTCCCGTCCCTGTCGCTTCCTCAGCTGGAGACTCTGCCTTCCCCGTCCCATGTGCATACTGCTCAATTCCACTACTCGTGCACCCTGGATCGTCCCCGCATTACTGCAACCATCTTCGTTAGCTTCAAGGAGGAGGCTTCGCATGCCAAGAGCCCTTGCTCTAGGAAATTTCCAAAGAAATCCATCTCTGACTCAACACCTTTGCCATCTCTAAGAAATCTTGTCTTCAGCAGCAAAAGTAAGAGCAACACCAACACTGACAGCAATGACAGTGGCAGTAGCAACAAATATTGGTCCGATGATGACGAGGAGATGGGTAGAGCACGCACTGTCAACATCCCAGGACATGCAACGTCCAAAGGAGACATGAATGCAGATGACACTGAGGAGTACAAGTGCTTAATTATGGAGGATATTCCTCCTCCAGGCAATGACACCTAATTTCTTCCGATTTCTTTTCATTTTGGACTCTTTTTCCAGTTTTTTCATGATGTTCCTAGACATTCATGTTACTAGTCACTTAATTTTGTATAACGCTGGTTTCCCTGTGTTGGGAAGTTGTAGAAAAACTTCTTTAGCTGGTTTCCCCTCATGGGGCAATGAAATTTTTGATCTTTTGCCATATAATGTCTCTGGAATTGGCTAGTCCAGCAATTCCAGAGACCCAAATCCCCATGTACTATATGTTTTTATAAATAGATTTAAGCTTACTTAGAAAAAAAAAATGTCAAATTGATGAATTATTAATGCAGCAATATAGGAGAATAGTAGAGTGATTATTGTAGATAATGTCAAATTGATAATAAAACTTTGATGATACAAGATTCATTCCATTGATTTCTGCCTTTTTGAAAAAAAAGGCAACTTTTCAACAAAATACCCATGTTTTTGAAGAAAATTAACTTGATAGATAAGTTTGTGTTGTTTATTTTAGCAGTGGGCATTAGCTTGGTGAGATTATTCGCTGCCAAACTTTTGGAAATCTACACTTTATTATACGATCACATTACCCTCTATATAAGCGCATTTACCCTCTATATAAGTGAATTACTTTCAGAAGAAAAACAAATATCAAAACCAAAATCTAATCACAATTCTTTCAAGTTCATTATATCAGCAAAATTTTTTATTAACATGCTTAAATTGTTTTGAGAAATTTATTGTACAAATATAAAGCTCACGAGCACTCATTAACACACATATAATTGTGATATCATTATAAATAGTAAAATAATGAAAACTATTGAACATTGTACATGAACATAATTGAATCATTGAGATAATCTCTAGTAAAATCTATGCTAAAAAGGAAGATTCTAAAAGAAAATAAATTTACTAGTTAATGTGAGTTGTAAGATCGGCAATAGTTAAAAATATATTTGTAATTCCTTTACTCGAGAGATTTTGGAGACCAATCTATCAATTAAAGATTACATGATTCTATAGATATTATAGATTTTCGAAAGATCATTACATGATTCTACAAACATTATAGATTTTCGAAACTAGTTTTTCAATAAAAGATTCCATAATCTTACAAATGATATAAACACAAATAAGAAAAATAAGAAAACATTAAAAATATTCAAATAGCTTATAACTTTTGAATTTGCACTAAACTAAACCTACTTTCACTTTAGCTAGATTGTGGGCTTCACATTCAACCACAACTTCTTTGTATCAGTTTAATTATGTATTCATGTGGATGATGAATGTTTGAAAATAACTCACAAGAATAAAGTGTCTATAGAATATTATGGAGCATCTAGTGGATGCTAAAAATGATGGTGTAATATAGGATATTATGGAGCATCTAGTGGATGCTAAAAATGATGGTGTAATTTATCGATCGCTTCTCTTCCAAGTCGATTCACACAATACTATTTCCTTGTAGTTATAAATGCCATTGTTTTTTTTATAAAACCTGTATAATTATAACTATGATTATACAATGTTATTTCGTAGTAATTATAAATAACAATTTTTTTTTTTTAATGATGTATGTATAATTATAATTACACTCATCTTTTAGCACCATGATTTCATTCAAATAATTATCAAAACTATGGTATGATGTCTTAATCCATTTGTTTTGTGAGGAATAAGTTGGGGTGGGGGTGAGGGTATAAGTGAGGAATATGTGGACTGCATGTATTAAATTTTAATTTAAATGGATGCTGAGTTAGAATGTTGTAATAGATGGAGTTTATATATTGGTAAAATATCGCTTTTGTTGATATTATCATTTATTGTTGATTATTTTGTTTTTGTTTTATTTTAGTCATTGAGAAGAGACTTACAAATAATATAAAAAAATAAGAAAAAGAAGAAAACATTAAAAATATTCAAATAGCATGTAACTTTTTGAATTTGCACTAAACTAAATCTCATTTCACTTTAGCTAGATTGTGGACTTCATATTCAACCACAACTTCTTTGTATCATTTTAATTGTGTATTCATGTGGATGGTGACTGTTTGAAAATAACTCACAAAAATAAAGTGTCTATAAGATATTATGGAGAATCTAGTGGATGCTAAAAATGATGGTGTAATTTATGAATCCCTTCTCTTCCAAGTTGATTCACACAATGTTATTTCCTTATAGTTATAAATGCCATTGTTTTATTTATTTATATATAAATCATGTATAATTATAACTATGATTCACACTATGTTATTTCCTAGTAATTATAAATACCATTCTTTTATAATGCATGTATAATTATAATTACACTTATCTTTTAGCATCATGATTTCATTCAAATAATTATCAAAACTATGGTATGATGTCTTACTCCATTTGTTTTGTGAGGAATACTTTGGGGTGGGGGTGAGGATATAAGTGGGGAATATGTGGACTGCATGTGTATTAAATTTTAATTTAAATGTATGTTGAGTTAGAATGTTGTAATAGATGAAGTTTATATATTGATAAAATATCAATTTTGTTGATATTATAATTTATTGTTGATTATTTTGTTTTTGTTCTATTTTATTCAATTAGTCTCGTATGGATGAGAAACATAAAGATATTTTCCATGTGAAAAAAATTGTGTTTTTTTGTTCATAAATTTTAGCACATTTTTCCAAATAATATTTCTTGTGTTTATTATCTTTTTGTTTATATTAATCATGTGCAAATCTCTCTCTCTCTCTCTCTCTCTCTATATATATATATATATATATATATATATATATATATAATTTTTGAATTTGAATGTGTTTTTTAAAAGGAGAATATTCTCCTAGATTCTCTAAAAATATAAATTTTTATGAGTTTTTTAAGAATTTAAGGAAGATTCCTCTAGAATCCTTATGTTTTCTATTTTACTTACAAATTTGTCACTCCATTCACAATAGTGTTAGATTAGGAAGAGATGGTAAGTGGCTATATGATAATAAAAACCACCTAATATGCATTGTGAAGTTTGTTAAAGATTGACTTAAGAAGTTGTATATTCTTAATGTTCATCTCTTATATGTGGTTTAAACGAGAGCTTCCATCCCCACCAACAATCTAGAAGGGAACTTGGAAATGCATTGAGAATTATTTTTTTTCACTATTGATAGGCACATAACTGGGAACAAAAATAATAGGCTCCTTTGTCACGGACTGGGTCTCGATCCAAGAGCTTTGAAGTTCACCCGTTATGTTGCAGATGGACAATTTCAATATTTCCTTCTTTTGATTGGATTCATGGTTGCAGTTCAAATATTTCAAAACAAATTGACAGATTTTGATGATCTTCATAGGCCTGTCATGAGATCTCTACCATTCCTTCATATCTCTGTCATAATATTTTCTCATATCACAGAAAATAAGGCTCAGAGAGGCCATTATCATCCCAATAACTGAGGCCTATTAGGGCACTATTACACCACAAGACTGAGGCCCACTAGGGATTTGTTACACCACAAGATTGAGGTACAATTTCACAAACCAATACGATGGAATGATCATTATATCATTGCCAATTAATTACAGGTCCTAGTGTGAATTTATTGGAGGCACACAAACCCTACCTTTGACCCTATGAAATCCATGAAATTTTGAGTATTCTTGAAAAAAATGAATATATACGTGAAAAAATAAAAATATTTAATCATATCAATCCAATTAGGAGTATTCATGCACAACAAAAATTTAATGAGAATTAGTTACTTTCCACCCAAATTTAATGAGGATGTACTTCATGCTATGTGAGAAGGCATGATCCCCCCACATTTCAAAGGTCTCTTGGGTCATGTATAAATAGGAAGAGACTTCCAATTTGTAAATCATAACACATTGGTGATGTTGTCATATTTTTTATACATATTTTTTATTTTGCAACATAGGGTAGAGGCAACACACCCTTGTTTACCATATTTAGCCAATGAAAAAAGTTGTACATTCTAATTGTAAAATTGGTTGGAACACGATAAGATAAATGATATCCTCCTAGGCTAATATATTGGTGGAATGTTTCCCACCATACCTTGCATCAAATAACTAGGTTCCTTGAATTGTTTACCTTAATTCCATCTCTTCATTCTTCCTCATTTTGGATTCCATCTGGGTACTAATGTAAATCATGGCCCTTTGCAAGCCTTCCAATTAACTGACTAGGTGTCTCACATCCTTCCTTATCTCATACATCATGTCACTATAACACCCTTTAGGAGGAGGATGGCTAGTCATGGAATGGTTGTATCTAGGAATTTCCAAAATCCAAGACTCTAAGTATTTCCAGAATTAAGACTACCACCACACAAGAAAAAGAAAACAACAAGAGGATTGTATGGAAAAACTATTTTTGATTATTTCACAAGACCAATCAACTAAAAAATCACTTTAAAATCAAAATAGGAACAAAAACCTAAAATTACAAAACTATCCATATTTTCAACAGGGAAAATAGGTTTATTACCATCCATAGGTGACTTATAATTTTTCCTATCTCCCCACATAGACATTTAATTTTATAAACCATATAATTTATTGCACTTTTCAACATTTACTCAAGCATATCCATCATTAACCATTAACCAATAGAGTAGTAATAATGTTATTTTTCTTAGGGTTATAAGTCTGTTGTAGATAATTGAATTTTAAAACATTTTCACATTGCATAAACCCCATATCATCATAAGTAATTATGTATAGATAAAATTAGCAATAACAATGTAGAGTAACAATCATAGGCATGTTATGATATCTCTGTCATAGGGCTCAACATATCTCCTTCATATCTATGTCATAATCTTTTCCAATATCAAAGATAAGAAGGCCCAAAGAGGTCATTTTCATACCCAAGAAATAAGTCCCATTAGGGAATTGTTACACCACAAGACTGAGGCCCATTAGAGTGTTGTTACACCACAATACAAAAATGTGGCTCATCCTTGAGTCACTCAATCCTTCTTTTATCTGCATGGATCCAGAACCTATGTCCTTACTGAGGTTTTATTCTTGCTACTGGTACAATAGGCGCAGGGGTAAACAAGGAAATTGGTTGCCTTAGAGCTCTTTGAACAAACTAGGAGGGGTTAGCCACATCCCCCCTCCCCACAATGGTTCTCTCAGAAATAGAAAAATGACCACCATTTTTGCTCTAGGTATGGGTGCTTATCCCTAACCATTGCTCTATTCTCCCTATTGTACCCACTCCTTCCTTTCAGTGGAAAATATTTGGTCTTCCTTACTTCTTCAAGATACTCTGAGGGTTATTGGGGTGGGGTGGCCCATACTTTTTCAACCAGCCATCCCATTACCTCAAAGTGATCCTAGCTCCCTCTACCTGTTAGAATAAGGATTCTGCTCGATTGCAAGTAATAGTTAGGGGTAAGGTCCCCTTATCTTTCCATTAAGCAAGTGGGAAGAATCTCATCCTACTGCTACAATTCCCACAGTGGGAACTATCCTGACACAATTCTGCCATATGCACTTGCAAAGCCTTCCTTCAAGGGGTGTCTAGCTACACTTACTAGTGAGACTGTAGCATCACATGAGAACCATATCTATATATGTTGTAATATTAGAAATATAAAGAAAAAATGAAATATTGCATGAAATAAATATTAAATTTTCATTTTCAATGGTTTTTTTTTGCAGAACATGGGTCTTCCAAAAGATCTAGTTTTCTAAGATCAATCTAGATTATGTTGGGCCTGGTTCAAGCATTCGATACAATGATGATCAGAGGTAGATGGAGAGGAATCTTAGGTAGACGATGATGATGATGATGATGATGATGATCATGATAGACATGATGAAGATGATGAGTAATCTATTGTTAGTAGCCAGTGGCATTGATCATATAGACTCCATCATGAATCATTGTTGATAAATCGTTATGATCCCTCTTTTCATGTTTATTATCATATGTATAATTTTCACTTGTAGTACCATATTGAGTTGTATCATTTTGACTTATATCATTTGGACATGTATTATCTGGGCCAACATTATGTGTAGTTGGTCACAAAACAATAATTTTTTTATTAATAATATAAAACTATAGGTTATAGTTAAAAAAAAATTATCTTGTTATTTTATTCCAATGATGTGGTGTGGTATGTAACTGTAAGAAACCTAAAAGAACTATGCTCTGGAAATATATATGTTGTGAATCTAGGCGTACATTATGTGTAGCTAGTCATGACCAACAATTTTGTTTATTAATAATATAAAAATACTGGTTATAGTTAAAAAAAATGTTGTTAGTTTGTATGGATGTACATTTCTCTAAAAATAATTTATAAATGGTATGCTATAAATACTTCAAATGCAATATGACTTACTCTATAATCATATACATTATTTAAGAGGTATGATATACATAACTAATTTATTTGAAATAAAAATATTAAATTAATAAATGGAAGCTATAAAGGAAGCATCATGAATTAAAAAATTGGAAGCATAACGTGGCTCTAAAATGGAAGTAAATTTCGAAATTAAATTGGAAGCAGTACTTTCAGCTTTTACTGGATCTAAATATGAAGCTAAATTGGTGGCCTAATAGGAAGAAAAATTGGAGGCTAATTTAGAAGAAAATCCCAATACTTAAAGGAAGTAAATCCTGGACCTGAAAAAGAAGAAAACCCAGATGCTAAACAAGATGCAAACCTTCCAACTAAAATGAAGAAAACCATGAGGTTAACAGGGAATAAATTCTGGAAGAAAAAATGGAATCCAAACTATAAGCACACCATAAGCAATCTTGGAAGCAAAACTTGCAATTACCCAAGAAGCGAAAAAAAGCAATTTAGATAGCAAACCAAGAAGTAATAATGGAAGCAATACTAGTGGCAAAAATTGGCATTACCCGAGAAGAAAAAACATAAGAAATTCATGTAGCAAACATGAAGTAATAATGGAAGCAATATTGGAGGCCAAACTTAACATTACCTGAGAAGAAAAATCAAGAGAAATTCATGTAAAAAACAAAGAAGTAATAATGTAAGCAATATTAGAAGCCAAAATTGGCGTGACCGAAGAAGAAACAAAGAATCCATTCATGTAGTAAACCAAGAAGCAATATTAGAAGCAACCAAATACACTATAATGGAAGCCATATTAGAAGCTAAAGAAGATGCCATAATGGAAGTAAATCTAGATGCAACAAGCGACACCATATTAGAAGCAAAACTTGATGCAACAAAGGACATTATAATGAAATCATAAGTAAAAATGAATTAGGAAGCCAAAAAATAAGTTATTTTCGATGTCATAACAAAATAAAAAAAAGAAGCACAATTGGGAGAAAAACTAGAAGCACAAATGGATGCAACAATGGAAGCAAGAATGGAAGAAATAACTTTTGGCACTATTCTCGGTGTTATTCCAGGTGCAAATCAAGATCCCGTGTGAAGATTCCATTTTGCACCAGATTTCTTGACGTCTATTGAAGCCAATTTATGCGCTCAGAAACACTAGATTCTGATGCTATTTCTGATGCTAATGGCTTGTTTTTTTGTGGTGATGCATTGACAGTATGGGAGGGTTTCGAGACTCAAATATGACTCATAGAAAAAATTCAACAATAAAATAACAAAATAAAAAAATAAATGTGAAATAGATGAAATTATTTATTGTTATTTTTCAGTTGCAGGCCTACCCCAGCTAAGGGCCAATCCACCGATTAAAATTTACTAATATAGTGGTGCAAATTATGCTCTAATTAATTGAAACTGCACATAGTGACCTGTGAATGGGGCCAACATTGATCGTTTTTCAGTTTTTTCTCGTACGCACTGAAATTTGACATGGCTATAGTAGTAGCATGCATTGATGGTGTGAGAGGGTTTCCATACTCAAATAAGTCTCACAAAAAGAATTGGACAATCAAGGGAGAAAGATTTCGACAATCAAGGGAGATCACCCACATTTCGCCATTATGCTTGAATCACCGTGAAGAAGGAGAAAGTGTTATTTGTAGAGATTTTTCAAATCTGAAAGTGTTATAAGTTGATTGCATACTTTATTATTTTTCATTCTCTCTATTACATTCAAGTTTCAGTGAATCAATTTTGAGAGGGTCGTAGAAGTCTCTTGAGCTTGCCACGATGTGACCTATGAATAGGGCCAACGTTGAAATATTTTCAATGTGTGATCGTATGCACTGAAATTTGACATGGATATGGTAGACACATGCATTGATGATATGTGATGGTTTTGAGACTCAACAACCCTGCTCCTGGCAGAACTATCCCCTTCCCACTACGTATTCCTCTCACTGTACAATTTAACATCTGCATTAAAGAAAAATTTTGTGCCATTACACAGTGCGACCTATGCCATTGGATCCCTCTCACTTTATGAACTATGCAATCCTCATTTTCACCCTCACATCCTCAACAATCTGGCTAAATCCCTTTGGTCTCTCTGCACGGCATACACTCCAATCACACAATCTCATTACAGTCTCATTACACACAATTTCCACAGGGATGCCACTGAAAATTTGATGTTATATATGAGGTTTCAAAAATTGTGTGTGCTCATACACTATGTGGCATCCATACGCACTGCTCATACACTGCGTCGGCCCTTCGCCATCTCCCCACAGTCGGCCCTCCGTCAGCCCTTCCACTCCCGCTCGGGCCTATGACTACCACCTCCCGCTACTCGACCAGTCCACCGTCCCAAGCTTCACACCCCCCCCCCCACAAGAAATACCTCCCCCAGATAATAAATCCCCTAGATAAACCCTCCCACAATTGATACCTCTACAAAAAAGAAAAAATTACAAAAAAAAAAAAAACAATTTTTTTTTTTAGAGCATAATTGTTTTTAGCACTAGAATTGATTTTTTTTACAATGGCAACAAAGTGATTTTTTATGATGCATTCACTAATATCTTTCATGGGAGTCATTATCTCTGGCAAGGAGAAATATCCTGAATGGTCGAGGAATATTAAACACACACTCATTTTTAATGATTTGTGGAAAGGAATTTGTGAAGGAGACGAAGAAAATCCACCTGCAAAGCCTACAACAGAAAAGGAGATCACCATTTGGGACAACAAAAACAACAAGGCCTATGCCTTGATTGCAACAATTGTAAATGAAGAGGTGAGTCGCCATATTACAACATTTTCAAATGCCTATGAAGCCTTGACGAAATTGAAATAACTTTATGACTCACATTCAAAACTTGAAGTTGTTCAGTTAATGATTAAACCATTCAACCTTCAATTGAAAAATAATGACCCTCTTGCTTTAGCATCAAAAGTAAGATATATCATGCATGACATTAAAAAAACTGGTGTTGAAATTGACATATCTCTCATATATTATATCAAGGAATTATATCCCACTTAGTCACACTATCTTGAGCCATTGCAAGCAAGTGGAAACCTCAAGGAGATTACCTTTGACTCCCTTGAGAAAAAAATTGCAGAAAGAGAGAAGGCTTTTGGAAAGAAGACAACCCCTCAATATTTTGAATAAGCTGCATGTTTTTCACATAGAGAAAAGAATCATGCTCAATATTCTTCCAAAGGGAGAGGTGGCCAAAGAGGATGAGGAAGAAGAAAGTTCAAAGGTAGGGGGGGCATACAAGCTCAAAGTGAAAAATATAATCTTCATTGCATACGCTGCAATAGAGATTGGTATGATTCATCCACATGTAAGCTGCCTTGGGACAAAATTAAGTAGGAAATAAATGAAGCCAAAGGTAAAACTCATGACAAAGACAAATATAAAGCACCTGAATCTGCTCGTTATGCTGTAGCACATTGTAATATTGGAGTAACTGAAGACTTGTTTAATGCTTCACTTGCTTCTTGGAGAAATGATTGGTTGCTAGATTTAGGAGAAACATGTCACATGAATTTTAGAAAATATTTTTCTGAAGAATTTACTGACAAGGTTGATGGAGCAGTATACTTTGCATACAAATCTAAACTCAAGCCATCAGGGCTTGGCACAATCATGCTTAAGTTGCCTGGTCTTCCAGACCTTCTTCTACATGAGGTTCTATACATCCTATAGTTGAGGAGAAACTTGTTGTCCTTGGTCCACATCCACCATCAAGGAAACTTCATTCACATGTTTTATGACAAGGTTGAGGTCAGAAAAGCATTAGATCGCTCACTTGTCATCAGAGGGATAGAAGAAGGAAGACTCCTAAAGCTGTAAGGTACCTCTGCTCATGCACAAAACTTTGCATTTAGTTCTCACTATGATGAAGGTACATTTCCATTAAGTATTTTATGGCATGCTAGATTTGGACACTTGAACTATGACAACCTTCGATTGTTGAATAAAAATGGTGTTATTGGTTTTCCTACAATTCCTACAAAACTTAAGCAATGTGATGCTTGTATTCTAGGAAAGCATAGCAAGCAGTCCTTTCATGATTCACATTCTAGAGCACATAGAAAACTTGAGCTTATTCATTCATATTTATGTGGCCCCATGCATGTTCCTTCTACAAATGGAAATAAATACATGATGAGATCTATCGATGACTACACTAGGATGTGTTGGGTTTACTTATTGAAGAACAAATATGATGCTTTTCAAACATTCAATAATTTTCATGCATGGATTTAAAATGATGCACAAACTCATCTTGGATCTTTACACATTGATAATGGAAAATAATACACTTCAAATGAATTTGAAAACTATCTTCGCCAACATGGGAACAAACATCAAACAACTGTGCCTTATAATCCCCAACAGAACTGTGTAGATGAAAGAATGAACATGAAAATGAAGAATGAAGTCTCATCTAAATGAATAATACCAGACCATACATCTCATTTGTTGTTGGAATCCTCTCCAGGTTTATGCAAAAACCTTGTGAGGGACATTGGTCTATTGCAAAAAGAGTTCTAAAGTACTTGAAAGAGACTCAAGACTTTGGACTCAAATATACACAGGTGGGTGACTTCAACTTGATTGGATACTCTAATTCAGACTTTGATGGAGACAAAGAAACTGGAGTATCTACTTCAGGCTATACTATGAGTCTTGGATCAAGAGCTGTCTCCTAGAGATCACACAAACAGTAAGTTCCAATAGATTCCACAATTAAGGCAGAATATGTGGCAGCATCTGAAGCGAAAAAGGAAATTGTGTGGCTCAGAAAAATCCTAGAATATTTGCATATGCAACAAATGCATTCAACTCCAATCATGATTGATAACACTTTTGTAATAAAGTTGGCCAAGAACCCAAAGTTCCATGATCGAACGAAGAAGATCAATACAAAATACCATCTGATTCGACATCATGTTGAGTCCAAGACAATCCATCTACATCATTGTTCCACAAATGAGCAGATTGCAGACATATTCACCAAAGCGCTTGGAAGAGAAAAGTTTGAAAATTTAGAATGATGCTTGGACTCACCAACATCCCTTCAGATTGAGGGGGGGAATGTTGACACCTAATCCTAAGGGATTGGACGAAATTGTATAATAATGGAGATAGAAAATAAGGAAGTTGAAGAGACACTAGGAAATGAATCCCAAGAGTCTCACCTCCATGTATATATTCATATGCATGCTTGATCAATTCAATTCAGTATTTTGGTGGAGTTACCTCCTGACCTGAAAAATATGACTCACCGAAATAATTCAACAATAAATGACAAAATTATAGCATAAACATGAAGGAGATGATTTTTTTTATTAATATTTTCCGATTGTGGCCCTATCCCAGCTAAGGACCAATCCACTTCTTAAAATTTACTAATAATTAGTGGCCGAAATTATACTCTAATCAATTAACCTAAGAATGGGGCCAATGTTGTTTTTTTTTCAATTTTTGGTTGTATGCACTGAAATTTGACATGGATATAGTAGATGCATGCATTGATGGTGTGGGAGGGTTTCCAGACTCAAATACAACTCACAAAAATAATTCGACAATCAAGGGAGATCAATACTGAGATTTATCCATTGTGATTCACTATGAAGAATGAGAAAGAAGTATTTGCGTAGATTTGTCATATCTAAAAGTGTTATCGGTTGATTATATACTTTATTGTTTCACATTTTATCTATTATATGTAAGTTTCAGTGAATCAATTTCGAGAGGGCCATAGAAGTCTCTTAAGCTCGCCACGATGTGACTTGTGAATGGGGCCAACATTGATATTTTTCAGTTTGTGCATGTATGCACTCAAATTTGACATGGATATGGTATATGCATGCATTGAAAATATGGGAGGATTTTGAGACTCAAATACGAATCACATAAAGAATTCAACAATAAAATTAAAAAAATATAACATTAATGTGAAGGAGATTAAATTATTTATTACTGTTTTCTAGTTGTGGGCCTACCCCTAGCTAAGGACCAATCCACCACTTAAAATTTACTAATAATTAGTGGCCGAAATTATGCTCCAATTAATTGACCTCACACATAATGACCTGTGAATGGGGCCAACAATGAAATCTTTTCAATTTTGCTCATATGCACTAAAATTTGACATGAATATAGTATATGCATACATTGATCATGTGGGAGGGTTTCCAGACTCAAATATGACTCACAAAAAGAATTTGACAATAAAAGGAGATCGATACCCATATTTCACGATTGTGGTTCACTGTAAAGAAGAAGAAAGAGGTATTTGAAGATATTTTTCAAATCTAAAAGTGCTATCAGTTGATTGTATACTTTATTGGTTTTCATTCTCTCTATTATCTACAAGTTTCAGTGAATTGATTTTGAGAGGGAAAAATAAGTCTCTTGAGCTTTCCATGATGTGATATGTGAATGGGGCCAACGTTGAATTTTTTTAAATGTGTGTTCGTATACACTGAAATTTGACATGGATATGGTAGATGCATGCATTTATGGTATGGATTTTTCTTGGCTTGCCTCCACGAAAATTTTTTCTAGCCAAAACTCAAAATGTCAAGAAAAGGGAATGGAGTAGACAATGGACAAAATGAGGTAAGTCATTATGAATTTATATAGATGTAATTGTTTAATTTTTTTTTTTTTAATTCCAAAATTTAAAAACAAAAATTTATTTTATATATCTAGGCACATGATACTTCCAATGGGAAAGATGCATTGGATTTTATATTGGGGATGGAGGAAGTTAAAAAACTTGACGGTGTGGACTTGAAAACGCTTGCTAGATACATAGAAAAACGATCAACTAAAACCAATGAAACATTGCAAGAACATTAAAAAACTCAAAGGGAATAACTTGATTCCCCAACCACTCCTAGATTGAGTAGAATATAAAGGAAGAAATAATTAAGCATAACCACTAAGAATTTGGAATAGTAAATAAAGACTTTCAATGCCCAATCCACTCCTAGCTCACAAATATCTTTTTCCATGCCACATTATGAATCTTGCATTGGTAGCTATGATATAAGGATAGAATATGACGTGATTTCAAGAGAAATATGTAGGTCAAATGCTAGGAAATTTTTTGTGAATAGATTGAAGGAATCATGCCTTCAACGGTTCAAAGACCATCTCCATTTCCATTCTCAAAGACATTGTTGCACCTACAGAAAGTAGTAATTCATGACATGCAGATTGATTTAGGCATAGGTTGGTCCGTAAAAAAGGTTAAGCTATAAATGTATCATAACTGCAAGATATTTAGGTGCAATCAAACAAATGAGATAAACCTCCCGCCCGAGCAAAGGCTCAAAAGAAGGCCAGTTGATGTAATTATGAAAGTATGGAAAGAACTTGTAAAAATGTATGAGAAGTTGATGAATGGAGGAACTCCGATGAGTAGAGTATCTAGGTATTTGAATTTTCTCATAATATTATATCAAATTTCTTAAGTGATTTTTTTATTTTATATGTGCATATTTAAATTTAATTAGTATATGTTTCAAGACAAGGCCTCCAAGGCTAGGCATGCAAAATGAAGTTCCATACATTACAATGGCCAGAAAGGTCTGTAGGCCTTGATTTGTACCTGTAAGTATATTTAATATGCGAAATGATATTTTTCTTATTTCCTAGAAAAAATTAAATGATTGAAAATTAATTAGTTTAACTAGTCCATGTGCCATGTTTTGACAAGAGAACAAATATGGACGTCATCCAACAAACTTTGAAAAGGAAATGTTTCAAAACAAAAAGTGGACCGACTTTGTTATCTCGATGGATACTGAGGTATTAATAGTTCACTTTCAATAAGTTAGTTGGATATTGTTCTTCTTATTTGTTAATTTACATTTCTTGCAATATAGAGTAGAAGCAACATACCCTTGTTTTCCATATTTAGCCAATGAAAATATTGTACATTCTAATTGTAAACTCAGGTCAAATAATGTGATCATGTTGGGATGTCAAAGTAAGTGAAAATGGCGCCTAGTCTAGCACCATCAAGTCATTTTTTTCAATAAAAAAATAGACATAGACATGTTACAAGAATATAATATTATTCTAAAAAAAAATCAAATATTAATATAATGCATTCAGTAGAATAAGCATAATTTCAATAATCCACTACATTCACTATAGAGTAATTTAATTAGCTCAAAAATGATTGCATAAACTAAGTTATAAATGAGGAATGAAGCAAGATTGATATAGACTCTAGTGGTAAAGTGTGTTACATGGGGAAAACATGATAATATCAATTAATATTTATGTTGTAAGGACAAATTATACTTATTCAAAATATAATCTACCAATATTTATGCCCCTATACTTATTGTTTTCATTGCTGATAATTGGATTTTATTGGTGTACTAAAAATCATTGTTATTTTTGTGTATTATAGGATCCAGAGGAGGCCATGGACATACAACGTGGAAAAAATAGAACTAATAAATTGTAGAGAGGAAAGTGGGCCGAAGAAGATATGAAAATGGAATATGTAGATACAATATAGGTAAGAAGACAAAGCAACCTCAACCAAAGGAGGAAGGTAGTTATGATTTCACAAATACTGCAACATAAAAGAGAGAGTAAATTTTTTTCCATGAGGCCTTTCAGGTCAAACTTATTGGCTAAAAATGCGTAGGAATGGTGATTAAATGTGATTCTATGATCAAGGAAAAAATTTGAAAATTAGGGTGGCCTTGTGGGATATGGATGTTGGATACTTTTCTTGTAGAAATTTTTGCTCGATGTATACACCTAGGGTCATAATTTTTTTTTTCAAATCCAAATTAACATGCTATCATTATGTAAAATGATATGATCAAAGTGAAGTTTTGTGTGGGATAACATATTCATTGAAATGATATAATTGGTGTACTAAACATTATTGAATATTTTGTGTATTACATGAGCCAGATGAGGCCATGGAAACAAATTGTGTCATATCAAATGAGGGCACTGATTTGTAAATTGTCATGGATATTCGATTGGACAATTCATCACAATAGATCATATAATAATATATTAAAATACTGAAATTTTACACTAGTATAGTTTTATTAAAATTCTAAATTTGTAGGTTTAACTGTAATTAATGCATGCATGTGAATATAAATTATGCAGAAAAGTAGATAATGAAAAAATAATCACACACACACACACATAAAACACAAGATATGCTCTTTAGGAAACCATTTTGGGAGAAAACTCAACTGGAAGGTGAGGCTGCTTTGCTTTCTTTCTTTGTCTGGAAATATGGCTGCAGGTACAAATAAGTAATGTATGTGGCCCATGGGTTGCTACAGTGCACAAATCCTCTCTGTGTGCTCTACCTCCTGTCTCTCCTTCCTATATTTGCTCAACTATGGAACAAAATGTTCTCGAAAGAATCAAATGCCTCTTCTTGATAGAAACCTTGAGGCACACAAACCTTGCCTTTCACCCTATGAAATCCATGGAATTTGGAGTATTCTTGAACAAAAGAAATATATATGTGAAAATTTAAAAAATATTTAATTTTATTAATGTTATCTATGAGTAAAGAAAAAACTCTCCAAGTTGAATCACTCAAATTTTCCTTGAAATGAAGGTTGGGTATGCCTTTTTTTGAAGTAGGCCAAAATTGCCTTTCTTCACTAAATTGCATGCCTAGGCTTCATTTATCGACCAATTTTTTTGATTCAAATTGTATGTTTTTTATGTTAGTATTTTAAACATTTTTACATTGTTATCTCTTTATTAACCAGTATATTAGTAACAATGTTAATTTTCTTAGGGCTAGAAGTCTCTGCTATGATAATTGCATTTTAAAACATTTTCAACATTTTCACATTGCATTCACCCCATATCATCATAAGAAATTATGTAGAGAGAAAATTAGCAATAACAATGCATTGGAACAATCATAGGTCTCTCATGGTATATCTTTCATAAATTAGTCATGATATCTCTGTCATAGTGCTCAACATATCTCCTTCATATCTCTATCATAGTATTTTTTCATATCACAGATAAGAAGTCCCAAATAGTTCATTTTCATACCCAAAAACTGAGGCCCATTAGGGCGTTGTTATGGCCATTTAGGGCACTGTTACAACACAAAACTAAGGCCCATTAGGGTGCTATTACACCACAATAATGAGGCCCATTAGGGTGTTGTTACACTGCAAGACCGAGATACAACATCACAGACCCATAAGGATGGTCTGATCATTATATCACTGCCATTAATTACAAGTCTTGATGTGCATTAATTTGAGGCACAAAAAACATGCCATTGTGACCCTATGAAATCCATGCAATGCGGAGTATTCTTGAACAACATAAATATATATGTGAAAAATTAAAAATATTTAATTTTATTTATGTTACTTATGAGTAAAAAAAATACTCTTCAAATCAAATCATTCAATTTGGCCTTGAAATGAGGGTTGGGTGTGAATTTTTTTGAAGTAGGCCAAAATTTCCTTCACTACAACACATGCCTAGGCTTCATTTATTGGCCAATCTGATTGATTCAAATTGTGGATTATTTATTTTATTATTTTAAACACTTTTACATTGTCATATCTTTACTAACCAGTAGAGTAGTAGCAATGCTAATTTTGTTAGGGCTAGAAGTTTCTATTGTAGATAATTGCATTTTAAAACACTTTCAACATTTTCACTTACATTCACCCCATATCATCATAAGAAATTATGTAGATAGAACATTAACAATAACAATATAACAAAAAATTCATAAGTCTATTTTGATTTCTCTGTTATAGGTCTGTCATGATATCTCCGTTATAGGGCTTAACATATCTCCTTCATATCTCTGCCATAATATTTTCTCATATCACAGATAAGAGGGCCCAATTAGATTATTGTTATAACCAAGAAATGAGGCCCATTAGGCATTTGTTACACCACAATACTGAGGCCCATTAGGCCATTGTTACACCTCAAGACCGAGGCCCATTACGATGTTGTTACACCACAAGACTGAGGTTCATTAGGGAATTGTTAAACTACAATATTGAGGTAACAATTTCACAGATCCATAGGGTGGAATGATCATTATATCACTACCATTAATTACATGCCCTTGAGTTCATTTATTTGAGGCACACAAACCCTACCTTTTACCCTATGAAATCCATGTAATTTGGAGTATTCTTGAACAACAAAATTATATATGTGAAAAATAAAAGATATTTAATTTTATTAAGGTTACTTATGAGTAAAAAAATACTCTCTAATTTGAATCATTCAATTTGGCTTTGAAATGAGGGACGGGCGTGCATTTTTGTGAAGTGGGCCAAAATTGCCTTGCTTCTCTAAAATACATGCCCATGCTTCATTTATTGGCCAATATGATTAATTGCAATTGTAGATTGTTTATTTTATTAATTTACACACTTTTTCATTGTTATGTATTTACTTTGAGCTTAAATATTTATACTTTATATTTCATACAACATTCTAATTTTTTCTTCGACTTGCCTTATCTGAAAGTCGTGTATAAGTGGGAAACATAGTAATGTAGGATATTTGTCATACATGATGCAATGCTATATCTTAAGTTTAGGTATTGTCCAATAATGTCCCATTTCAAATTTCATTACCAAGAGCGTAGTTGGTTTGGCATGGGAATTCATATTTGTTCTGACTTGAACATTAGCAGATATGATGAATTGCTATATTGGCAAACTTGGATAGAGGAGAGAAAGCCATTTTTTTTGCTTTTTCCATGGGGCCTTTCAGGTCAAACTTATTGGTTGAAAATGCGTAGGAATGGTGACTAAATGTTATTCTTCAATCAAGGGAAATGTTTGAAAATTAGGATGGTCATGTGGGATAGGTATGTTGGATACTTTTCTTGTTGAAAATTTTGGCTCAATGTATATACCTAGGGTCATATTTTTTTTTTTCCAACTCCAAATTAATATGAAATGAAATATTAATTTCAATAATTTCATTGAAATGATATAATTAGTATACTAAAATTTATTGAATATGTTGTGGATTACATATTAGAGAATTTGTGAGGTCTAAAATGGGCCTCTTAAGAAATATTCTAAAATAATAAAATAAGATTAAATTACCTTGTCAAGTTTTGGAGGGGAAAAAGGAAAAACTACTTTTTCAACTCATATTTTCAATTTATCTCCCTATTATTTTACTCTAATTTCAAGCAGGAGCATTCATTGGATGCAAAATTTCATTTTTCATCCAAGGGATACCCATGTTGCATACTTTCGATAGACCCTACTACACGAAAAATGTGAAATACATGAAAACACATTGCAATCATTTTCATGTATTTCACATTTTTCGTGTAGTAGGTTCCATTGAAAGTATGCAACATGGGTACTCAATGAATGAAAAATTAAATTCCACATCCAAAGAGTGCTCTCACTCAAAATTTTGGTAAAATCATAGTGAGTTAAATTGAAAATACAAGTTGAAAAAATAGTTTATTTTTTTTAATCTTTTACCTTTTTACTCCAAAAATGGTGGATCATCCCCCATAGTTAACATCATAATATTGAATATTATTGGTTCTAATAAATTTGATTTTTTTTGTACATTTTTCTTTTGTGGCCCATTTTTTACCTCAAAATTTCTCTAATGTGGAGCTAGATGAGGCCATGGAAACAAATTGTGTCATATCAAATGAGGACACAGTGGATGACGTAGGACATATAGTACTGAAATTTTGACTTAAATTAGGAAAAAAGGATAAAATGGCATTTTTTTGATATTGTTGTTCCTTTGAAAAACACCCTCCAAAATTTTGCCTACACTTGAATTTTGGAGCCTACTGTAGATCTTGTGATTTGTCCTTTCATGGTCAATTCATGGTCGACTGATGTCTATCTAAGAACTCAAGTCTCCTTGACAGATTCTAAGTGTAAAATTCAATTGATCATACATACTCGATTCTCGAAGAATTCACAAGTGCACTTCTTTCGATGCAAGTTTACATAGGCATTGCACAACTCCTAAAAGCAAGGCTTTCATAATTTCTGGGAACAATGCTTGCGTAATGTTCAATATGGTAAATTGTGCAACCTATGCCAAAATTCAATGCACAATCTCCATTGAAAGTCTCTCTCTCACCTCGATTGCATTTGTACTTCTATGTCAATGAATTTTCTCAACTATCTCTTTTGCGCACCTTTTCCTTCGCAAGTGTCATTTTCACTTTCACGACTATTATTTTTGCTTTCTTTCACTTTAAAAATGTGAAAAATCCTAAATCTAGATCCCTACTGCAACAAATCTGAATTACTTCTCCTATTATTTTCCATAATTATTTCATTATAGTGAAATATCAAAGTAGTTACTGAAGAAGTGTACACAAATAATGCTTCGGAATAAATCTAAGTGCTGAAACAATCTAAAAAAAATACAATGAAAAACATCCACATTTGACACAGTTATTTTTGGACTAAGTCCCCGGAAAAACCCAACTTGGGAGAACCGGTGCAACAGATTTGAGGGTTTTGTATTATTAAGCAACAAAATCTTGAGTACAACTAGGGTGCCAATATTCGGCTCACCCTTTAGAGAAAATCTTGGAAACAGAATAAATGTGAGATATACCTCACTCTGCAAGTCCCCGGCTGATCTAGAGCAACACTAGTGAAGACCCTCTCTGCCTATGCATGATGCCTACGTTGCTACTGCGTAAGCCTACGTGGGAAAGCTAAGGAACTACATCACCTCATCCTATGCAATGATCAAGATGATCTGCAACTAAGTTTTGGCCCTCCTAGCTCAGAAACCATAACTTCCATCTATCTCCATACTGAATCTAGAAGGCACCACGTCACTTCTATGTGATCCTCTTTAGGGGCTACGTCACCCCTCCAGATGACTGCGCTGCCTCTACTATGTCACTGCTGCCTCTCTCTTTGAAATGTACTCCTGGTCCTCCTGACCAGTTACTGCATCTGCCCCTCTCTGGAACTGATCACTAGATCGAAATCACTTAGCCAGCCCTGCCCTTGTGATTCGATCTTGATCAAAAGTTGTGTCTCTCTCACAAGCTCGAAAATTCCAAATGCTCAGTGTGTTTTCCATAGGTCCCTCACCCTCCTCCTTATAATATTTCGTTGACCCTTCAATGGCTAAGATTAAAACATAATCAAGGGCTATGATTATCTGGGAGTTGATCCATGAATCTATCTAGAAGATTCACACTTAGTTTAATTAATACCCTTTAATTAATCAGTTTAGACTTAGGAAAACATAAAAAATGATTAATTAATTTAATTAAACCATCTCTAAGTGGAATTTTCCAAAATCCTTTCTGGGTATTATGGAATACATGTGTCTTAGCCTATATACAAAATTACAAGGCTAGAGCACATCTGATGCTACCATAAATCAACACTCCCTCTTAGTGAGGAAAGTGCTCTAGCAATACAACTCTATGTGCTCCTTTGACTTCTGTAACATCTACTGCTATGCTGTTGATGCTGCTCACCAACACTGCACAAATGGTGCAACTGTACTGCTATTGACTCTGCATGTTGCTTGCCAACTGCTACTGTACTGCAACTCCCTCTGAATTTTGAAACCATGCTGCTGCACTGCGCTGCACCACTGTGCACTACACTGCTGCTGTTCTGTTGCACTATTGATAATTGCAACATAAAAACATTTGAAATTGCAAAAGTAATACTGCATATGAATAATAAGACTGTCTGCTACTAACTTCTGCACTAGCTCTCTGAAACTGCTGCACTGCGCTGCACTAGTGTGCTCTGCATTGTTGCTACTCAACTGCTATTGCTGCTGCTCTTCTTCTGCATTGATCAAACTCTAGTATTGCTAGCCACTGCATCATCTCTTCCTCTTCTGCTGCAACTGTCCATATTGCTACTGTCTTAAGGGTCCCGTAGCTTGTATGTGATCCAAGAGTTCGGAAATACTCAAGGGTCTTGCCTCTTGTAGGTTCTGGATCTACAACTCCAAGTCAACCCACTTCCCTCCTTTCAGAATGTGGGCTAACATGGCATAATCATATTTTGCCTCAATCTTAGCAGCTTCTCCTTCTTGTCCTTTTTCTTAAGAGGACATTGTGTAGCATAATGTCCTATTTCCCCAAACCTAAAGCACTTGATCTTGGATAGATCTTTCTTCTTCTACCATTGTTTCCCCTTTGATGCAAGGGCCACGGTTTCTTCCTCCTCCTTCTTAAATTTCAAACCACTGCTACCATCCTCAATATGGATTTTGAGGAGATCTCTCCTCAGCTCTTCTTGCTGCAAGGCTGCCCACGTCGCTTCCCATCCTGGGAGTCTTTCTCTGCCCAGAATGCTCTGGAAAAAGACCTGATAGTCTTCTGAAACAGAGTTCAGAGTGAAATTTACCAACTCTGAGTCTCTAGGTGCTGATCCCACTGCTGACAACTGGTCTCAGTTTTCCTGAATTCGAGACAGGAAAGAGTCAAAACGCTCTCCCTTCTTCATCCTAGTGTTACACATATTTTCATCCAGATACATCTTTCGCTGCTCGGAAGATCCTTGATATATCTTTTCCAGCCCTACCCACATTTCTCTAGCAGTGTCCTTTGCTGCTATGTGGGGTATGATATGATCTTTTACTCCATCCAGAATCAATCGTTTGGCTCTTTCCATGTTCTTCTTGAAGGCTCTTAGATGTGCTGCATCCAGTGACTCTACAATTGCGTTGTCAATGAGGCTCTTTAGATCATGCTCATCAAGGAGAAACTCAATCCTTGACTTCCAAATGATATAATTGGAAGCACCCTCCAACTTATCTTGGTCACGCATTTCATTGCTAGCCATCTCCTCAGCTGTCGACTTCTCCCTCTATCCCTTTGCTCAGCTAGACTTACGCACTTCTTGAGGAGTAAGTCAAATTCTTCTGCTGCTTCATGGGAAAAAAAACTGAGTCTCTTTGAGTAAGAGAACTCTCTGAGGTGAAGTCTGCAACTATGTTTTTTAGAAATTTTCTGACGCTTATGCACCAGCACTCACTGCTGTGCAGCTACTGCATCCTTCAGCTACATTGGTCTGCTACGCTGCCTCTTCTACAACTGGAATAACTTACCCATTTGTCAACGCTCTTAGAGGGATATTTCTCTGCGCTGAATAACTCTCCTGGTCTGGATTGCATAATTGCTGGGGTAGTCTACTGCTGCTTATGCAACTCCCAATCCCTTTAGCATTGATCTGCTGGTTCACTCTTGTTTCTCTTGCACTTCAGCTTGAATAGTCTCTTATACCATGTGAAAAATGTTGAATCTGGATCCCTACTGCAACAAATCTGAATTACTTCTCCTATTATTTTCCATAATTATTTCATTATAGTGAAATATTTGTTGAGATTGCAACAAGATGAGGAGCTTAGTGGAAAGAAGTCGCCTTCACTAAGTGAGCCCGCAGGCTATTTTTGGTGCAAAGTCTATTTTTAGACATGTCGATCATATTCTATGAGTTGGAGTATGCTATTTGTGGATGGTTGGTCAAGTCGGAAAAAATAGATGGACTTCTATTTTTAGACATATTGGGCGGAATCTATTTTTAGATTGCCATTCTAAAAATAGATATGTCGACATTATTCTCTCTTAATAATATTTGGACTCTAAACATTATTCACTTTGAGCACTTAATTAGAAATAAGTGGTACATGTGGCTTATAGCTGGCGTAAGGAATTACGCTATTCCCGAAGGTGTGAGCTATTGCATAGAAGATTTCTGCTAGAACTCATGACGTAGTTTGGTGGAGTCGATTGAGGAAGCGTGGGAGTTGTATTCAATTTAACTAATCTAAACATAACAGCTACCTTTGTATTCAAATAACTAATTGATATAATTAGTGAGAGTGGTGTGAATTAATTATTAATGACCAATAATTATTAACTCATAAATCAACTAAAAAATACATCAGCTGACTGCACAGAAGGACAACAATGAGAAACAGACCTGAAGAGGTAGGTGAAAGAGCAGTGTGACTATCAGTTGTGACTATACTGGTGCATGAGATTTGCACACACATTGATGGAGATGCCAATGAGGATTGCGCAGTACATACTAGTGGGATTAGAACTTGGATCCAAGCATTATCCATATTGGATTGCGTAGTACAGGCAGGCTAACAGGTGGAGCAGATTGGAGCATGTGTTTTGTATGATCTGAGCTTGTGTAGTGTGTAACAATTGGAGATTGTACTGAGAGCTTGTGAGGAGTTTGTACAATGATTGTTACATGATATCTATCATTATAATATACAGATAGTTGGGTGTTTTCAACTTTAAGCTTTCCCATAAATATTGTGTTTATATGTGTGATTGTTTATGGTTTTAATGTGCGCATGCGATTGTTTATATTTTCGCAAATTGATGATCAATAGTAGAAGAGGTTATGTATTATGCATGAAGCTCAAATAATGTGTGATCAGGATAATCTCGGTGAATAATATCTCAGTTATTCAAAATTTCTACATGGTATCAGAGCGATATTGATCATTGTAGCAATTGCAAAACATTGAAGCGGTTGAGTTTTGTGCTGGTGGAATTCGAATTTTCAGCAGTGTTTTCTTGGTGTTGAAGTTGAGATGTCTTTCAACGGATTGTGATTGGAGTATGCCCTTGAGGGTAGCTCGAATTATATTGCATGGAAGGACAGGATGGAGGCGGTGCTGGATGACAATGGGTTGAAGGAGCTCATAGATGCTGAAGTCCCAAAGCCTACTTCTAGTGATGCTGCTGTAATTGAGGCTTGGAAAAAGAAGACAGCAAAGTGTCGAAGGATTCTGTTGGAGGGCGTGAAGGATCACATAGTGTCCAGCCTGCATGGTAAGGCTTCTCCATTCCTAATGTGGAAAGCCTTGACAGATTTATTCCAAAGCAAGAGAGACCAGAGGAAGTTGGCGCTCAAGGATAAACTCAGAAACATAAAGATGGAGAAAGGCGACAGTATGCCCAAGTACCTCACAAAGTTCACCCAATTCAGGGATGAGATGGGAAGTGTGGGGGTGACTGTAGATGATGAGGACTTGGTGAGCTTGGCCCTCCTTGGGCTTCCGAAGAGTTGGTATTCCTATCAGGACTCTGTCAATGGTCGGGAGAAATTGCCAGGATGGGAGCGACTTTGGTCGGATCTTGTGCAAGAGGAGATAAGGCGGAGTACCAGGGACAGATCGTCATCAAAGAACTCTAATGAAGAGAATTGTGCTTTAGCTGCCAAAGCAAAGAAGGGGAAGAGCAAGAAAGCTTCTCATTCCGGTGCGAAAGGCAAGAAGCAGGACATGTCCAAGGTGAAGTGCTTTCACTGTCACCAACACGGACATTATGCCACAAATTGTCCGTAGAAGAAGAAAAATAAGTATCACTGACTGGCACTGAGAGGCTCTAGCCTCAATGAGCTGGATTACGATCGCATGCTTGGTCTCAAGTGTGATGGGTTCACAGTGGTTATAGCAGCATCTTTTCACATGACAGGAGATCGAGATTTGTTTACTGATCCGGATGAGAAAGATCTTGGAGTGCACATCGAGATGGGCGATGATGGTAGATACAGTGCGACCGATATTGGTACCATTTCCTTTGAGAGGGAGTCTGGTAAACCCTTCGTATTGAAGGATGTGATGCATGTTCCAGGATTGAAGAAGAATCTTATCTCTGTGGCGATGTTAGAAGACAAGGGATATGATGTTGTCTTTAGCAAGGGAAAGGATTTCCTGCGCAGTAAGGAAACTGGTGAGACCCGAAGGATAGGGGTTCGAGTTAAGAACCTTTATCAATTGCAGGTAGATGGCTGCGCAGCAATGGCAGGCAAGGCAGAAGGAGTGGTGAGCCGGGATGATGGCAAGTTGTGGCACCGGAGATTGGGCCACCTTCACCATGGAGCTTTGAAGATACTGCAGCAGATTTCTACTGGGCTTCCTAAAGGCACTCTTGCGCAATCAGATCAGTGCAAGGGGTGTACCTTGGGAAAATTTGTGAAAGCCACCTTTCACGAGAAGGATAGTCGCGCCACGAAGATCCTTGAGAGAATTCACACAGACGTGTGTGGACCTTTCTCAGTAGCTTCGACAGCAAAGCACATGTATTATGTGATCTTTGTTGATGATTTTTCTCGGAAGTGCTGGATCTTCTTCATGCAGAAGAAGAGCGAGACATACTCAAAGTTCTGTGAGTTCAAGGCACTGGTTGAGAAATAATTGGGGAAGCAGGTGAAGGCTCTTAGGAGCGACAATGGTGGTGAATTCATCTTTGGCGAATTCAAGGACTTTTGCAGCGCAGAAGGAATTCGAAGAGAGCTCATAGCACCTCATAACCCACAGCAGAACGGGGTTGCTGAGCGGAAGAACAGAACGATTGTGGGTGTTGCACGAGCAATGTTGCATGATCAGGGCCTACCCATTCACTTGTGGGCGGAGGCATGCAATACTGCAGTATATGTGTAGAACCGTTGTCCTCACAAGATACTTGGCATGAGTACACCCGAGGAGGTAAGCTCGGTAAGAGGCCCCATATTTCCCATTTGAGGATTTTTGGTTCACCTCGTTACATTCATGTGACAAAGGATGAAAGAAGTCTGGAGCCGATCGAAGAGGTTGGACATTTTTGGGGTACATTGATACGCCCCACAACTATCGTGTGTATTTTCCAGACAGTCGCAAGACTGTTGTGCGACGGGATATCAAATTTCAAGAGGAGAAAGCCATGAAGTGTTCGCTTGAGAGGGAGCCACACTTGCATGCAGATGAGGAGCTATTAGTTCCTAAGGATGAGTCTCTGGATGTGAATCAGCCACAAGAGGAGGTTCACGGAGTGGAAGAGACCACTCATGCAGCGCCAACCATCAGAGGGCGGAAGCGCACTACAGAAGCTGAGCGATTGGCTCAAGATGCAGAGAAGGTTGTAGGAGCACCTACATCACGTCAAAGGTGGACAGAGACAACACCCGACCGGTGATGCACGGATACATGGCTCTGTGTGGAGGCGGTATCGTGACAAAGCCATCCTCTTCGAGGAAGCCATGGAGGACCCCGGCATGGGTAGATGCCATGGTGGAAGAGTATGATTCGATTGTCAGAAACAGTGCATGGGAGATTGTCCCAAGACTGGAGGGAAAATCAGTGGTGGGTTCCAGATGGATCTACAAAGTGAAGTAGGCAGCTGACGGGAGTGTGGATAAGTACAAGGCAAGATTTGTTGCCCGAGGCTTCTCACAGATAGAGGGGATCGATTATGAGGAGACCTTTGCACCTGTCGCAAGGTATTCTTCCATACGGATGATCCTAGCTCTCTCAGCGCAGATGGGGTGGCACATTCATCAGATGGATGTGAATATTGCGTTCCTCAATGGAGTCATTGAGGAGGCAGTGTACATAGAGCAGCCCGAAGGTTTCAAGATCTTCAGCAGTGAGTCGCATGTGTGCAGACTCAAGAGAGCACTGTATGGGTTGAAACAAGCACCTCGTGCTTGGTACACACGGATAGACAGTTATTTCACCGGACTTGGATTCTCCAAGAGTGAGGCGGATCCTAACCTATACCAGATTGTGGTGGAGGGTAAGTTGCCGATCATTGTACTTTATGTAGATGATTTGATTTTGACAGGTGATGAGCTGTTGATACTCTCATGCAAGGAGGATCTTGCAAAAGAGTTTGAGATGAAGGACTTGGGCCTCCTTCATTATTTCCTGGGATTGAAAATTTGGCAGCGCAGTGATGGACTGTTTGTTTCTCAGGGTAAGTATGCCCGGGAGATACTGGAGAAGTTCAACATGCATGGCTGCAAGCCTGTTGATACTCCTCTTCCTGGAGGTTGGAGGAAGGAGGATGCTACTTCAGGGGAGGTAGTGGATGCCACTGTTTATCGACAGTTGGTGGGGTCGCTTATGTATCTGGTCAATACACGACCCGATATATGCTATGCTGTTAACCACTGTATACTTCAACAAGCTCGAAGGCGGAAAGCATGTATCGCATTATCGAGAAAACATCGGATATGGATTGTGGCACGGTATTAATACGAGGTGAAGCTGCAGTGGCTTCATGGATGCAGACAGGGGGTGGAGCCCAAAAATTTAAAGAGCATCCTGAGATTGATCGGTCGGTATAAATATTTCTTTGTACAATAGCTGGTAGATCCGTGCACTAATTCAACAAAGGTCGGTATAAGTGGCGTTGAGTTCGTCACATGCGAGGCTATATGGATGAGGAAGATCCTGGTCGGGTTGTTCGGTTCACACTTAAAGCCGTACATGATTTATTGTGATAATCGTATTTGCATCAAACTCTTCGTTAATCCAAACATTTCATGATAGATCTAAACACATTGAAATCCTAGATTATCATATTAGAGAATATTATCATATTAGAGATTGTGTGTAGCTGAGAATCATGTTACTTTCATATTATTCCTACGCGAGGATCGTGGATGTTGATATCTTGACGAAGGCGCTCACCAGGAGCAACCGAATACCACAAAGAGTGTGGATAGGGTTTGCGTATTAATCCATATCTTGTTGAGAGGGAGTGTTTAGATTGCAACAAGATGAGGAGCTTAGTGGAAAGAAGTCGCCTTCACTAAGTGGGCCCGCAGGCTATTTTTGGTGCAAAGTCTATTTTTAGACTATGTCTATTTTTAGACATGTCGATCATATTCTATGAGTTGGAGTATGCTATTTGTGGATGGTTGGTCAAGTCGGAAAAAATAGATGGACTTCTATTTTTGGACATATTGGGCAGAATCTATTTTTAGATTTCCATTCTAAAAATATCTAAACATTATCTTATTCTCTTGGAGCACTTCAGTTAAGTGCACAGATGTGGCACAGGAGCTGACAAAAGGAATTACGCTATTCCTGAGGGTTATGTGGAGCTATTGCATGAAGACTTCAGTTAGAACTCATGTGACAGAGTTGCTAAGTGGAGTTGGATTTATGTAAAGTAGTGGAGCTGCTTGGTTTAACTTAATTTAAACATAGTTGAATCATTGTTTTGTTGGCTAACTAATCGATACAAGAAGTGAGAGTGGTGTGAATTAATTATTAATTAATTCACTAATTATTAACTCATAAATCAACTAAATAATACATCAGTTAACTGCAGTGCATGGACAATTTCAGTGGAGACCAGTGAAGAGGTAGGTGAAAGAGCAGTGTGACTATCAGTTGTGACTATACTAGTGCATGAGATTTGCACACACATTGATGGAGATGCCAATGAGGATTGCACAGTACATACTAGTGGGATTCAAACTTGGATCCAAGTATTATCCATATTGGATTGCGCAGTAGAGGCAGGGTAACAGGTGGAGCAGATTGGAGCATGTGTTTTGTATGATCTGAGCTTGTGTAGTGTGTAACAATTGGAGATTGTACTGAGAGCTTGTGAGGAGTTTGTACAATGATTGTTACATGATATTTATCATTATAATATACAGATAGTTGGGGGTTTTCAGCTTTAAGCTTTCCCATAAATACTGTGTTTATAATACTGTGTTTATATGTGTGATTGTTTATGGTTTTAATGTGCGCATGCGATTATTTATATTTCCGCAAATTGATGATCAATAGTAGAAGAGGTTATGTATTATGCATTAAGCTCAAATAGTGTGTGATTAGGATAATATCGGTGAATAATATCTCAGTTATTCAAAATTTCTACAATATTGAAGTAATTACTGAAGAAATCTACACAAATAATGTTGTGGAATAAATCTAAGTGCTGAAACAATCTGAACAAAATACAATGAAAAACATCCACATTTGACACAGTTATTTTTGGACCAAGTCCCCGGAAAAACCCAACTTGGGAAAACCGGTGCAACATATCTGAGGGTTTTGTATTATTAAGCAACATAATCTTGAGTAAAACTAGGGTGCCAATATCTGGCTGACCCTTTAGAGAAAATATTGGCAACAGAATAAATGTGAGATATACCTCACTCTGCAAGTCCTCGACCGATCCGGAGCAACGCTAGTGAAGCCCCTCTTTGCCTATGCGTGATGCCTACGCTGCTAGTGCGTAACCCTGTGTGGGAAAGATAAGGAACTGCATCACCTCCTCCTCTGCAACAATCAAGCTGATATGGAACTGATTTTTGGCCCTCCTGGCTCAAAAACCACAACTTCCAGCTATCTCCAGGCTGAATCTAGAAGGAACTACGTCACTTCTGCGTGATCCCCTTCAGGGGATTACGTCACCCCTCCAGATGACTGCGCTGCCTCTACTGCGTTACTGCTGCCTTTCTCTATGAAATTTACTCCTGGTCCTCCTGACCCATTACTGCATCTTCCCCTCTCTAGAACTAATCACTAGATAGAAATCACTTAGCCATCCCTGCTCTAGTGATTCGATCTTGATCAAAAGCTGTGTCTCTCTCACAAGCTTGAAAATGCCAAATGCTTAGTGTGTTTTCCATAAGACCCTCACCCTCCTTCTTATAATCTTTCATTGACCCTTTAACGGCCAAGATTAAAACATAATCAAGGGCTAAGATTAACTGGGAGTTGATCCATGACTTTATCTAGAATATTCAAACTTAGTTTAATTAATATCCTTTAATTAATCAGTTTCCCTAAGTTTAGACTTAGGAAAACATTAAAAAATGATTAATTAATTTAATTAGACCATATTTAAGTGGAATTTTCCAAAATCCTTTCTAGGTATTTTGGAATACATGTGTCTTATCCTATATACAAAATTAAAAGGCTATAGCACATCCGATGCTCCCATAAATAAACACTCCCTCTTAGCGAGGAAAGTGCTCTAGCAATATAACTCGATGTGCTGCTCTTACTTCTGTAACATCTACTATTGTGCTATTGATGCTGCTCACTGACACTGCACAAATGTTGCAACTGTACTGCAACTGATTCTACATGTTGCTTGCCAACTGCTACTGTACTGCAACTCCCTTTGAATTCTGCAACCATGCTTCTGCATTGCGTGAGCACTGCTCTGCACTGCACTACACCACTGTGCACTACACTGCTGCTGCTGCCGTTCTATTGCACTGTTACTAATTGCAACATAAAAACATATGAAATTGGACAAGTAATACTACATATTAATAATAATACTGTCTGCTGCTAAATTCTTCACTAGCTCTCTGAAACTGTTGCGTTGTTGTTGCTCTGCACTGCGTGAGCACTACAATGCACTGTGCTACTGCTACTAAATGATTTTTGTTGTTGCTCTTCTTATGCATTGATCAGACTCTAGTACTGCTAGCCATTGCATTGTCTCTTCCTCTTCTGTTGCAATTGTCCATCTTGCTACTGTCTTAAGGCTGCTGCAACTTTCCATTCATCAGGAATTGCATGAGCAAGGCAGGCTGAAGACAGGCTGAGAATTGGTTAAGTGTTGGCCCGATTTTGTCTAGATCAGTGTGAGACGATAGGAAGATTGCACGAGATTCTTGTGAGAATAATTTCATTGTAATTGTTTCATGATTCCTTGTGGAATATACAATATATGATAGAGGGGTTTTGAGCAGTAAGCTTTCCCCAGGAAATTAGCTGTGTTGTGGTTTGATTGATTCTTCTTTGCTTCATGTGATTGGTGATTGTGTTTAATTTACATAATTGATTTTTATAAGAGATTCAGTATCTAGCTTTAGTACATTTTTAGATTAGATTGAATCTATGATATACATATTGTTTGTATAATTTCTACATGGTATCAGAGCACAAGAAATCACAATAGTGGAGGAGGAGCTGAGTTTGTGACTGAATATAATTTGAATTTGCAGAAGACTTTCTTGGTGCTACAACTGATTCAGGATCGAAATGGCTTTCAATGGCTTGAGATTGGATTATGCATTCAAGGGTAGCTCTAAATATATTGCTTGGAAAGACAAGATGGAGGCAGTACTCAAAGACAATGGTTTGAAGGAATTCATTGACAATGATGTTCCTAAACCTACTATGGCAGATGCTGCAAATCTTGATGCATGGAAAAAGAAAGTGGAAAAGGTGAGGAGGATCTTACTGGAGGGAGTACGAGACCACATTGTCTCAAGTATCCATGGTAAAGCCACACCATATGCAATGTGGAAGGCTTTGACAGATCTATTTCAGAGCAACAATGACCATAGGAATTTTGCACTGAAAGATAAACTCAGGAAGATCAAGATGGAGAAAGGAAACTCCATGCCAAAATATTTAACAAATTTTGTCCAATGTCGGGATGAGCTGAGGAGTGTTGGAATTAATGTCGTTGATGATGATTTGGTGAGCCTAGCTTTTCTAGGACTTACCAAGAGTGGGCATAGTTATTAGGATTCTGTCAATGGAAGGGAAAATATACCATATTGGGAACGACTTTGGTCAGATTTGGTGCAAGAGGGGTTCAGATGGAATACTAGAGGTGGATCTTCATCTAAGAATGAAGATGAAGAAGATTGTGCTTTGGCTGCCAAGGCGAAGAAGGGGAAAGGAAATAAATTCCATTCCAAATCCAAATCCAAAGAAGGCAAGGAGCGCGACATGTCCAGAGTGAAGTGTTTTCACTGTAACGAGCATGGACATTATGCCACTAATTGTCCACAAAATAAGAAGAACAAGAAGGCTTCAGGATATGCAGCTGGTGAGGTTTTGGCCTCACAATTTGAGCATGACTTATCACTGATCGCATGCATGGTGTCACGTGCGATGGGATCAGGGTGGTACTTGGATAGTGGTGCATATTTCCACATGACGGGAAACAAAGAACTTTTCAGTAGCTTGGAGGAGAAGGACCTCTAGAGGCATATAGAAATGGGTGACGAAGGAAGGTATAGCGCTACTAGGATTGGTACAGTTACTTTCCAGAGATAGTCAGGTAAACCATTTTTATTAAAATATGTAATGCATGTACCAGGCTTGAAGAAAAATTTAGTTTTAATTGCAATGTTGGAAGATAGAGGCTATCATGTTGCTTTCAGTGAAGGAAAATATTTCCTGCGACACAAAGAAACATGAAAAGCCAAGAAGATTGGGATTCGTGTGAAGAATATCTATAAACTTAATGTAGATGTGATTTCTACAAAACTTAAAACCATTGGGAAGTGTGAGAAATCCATGAAATTGTCCCTTGAGAGGGAGCTTAATTTGCATGCAGATGAGGAACTCTTGATTCCAAAGAATGAACCTCAAGATGTGGAGCAGCCACATGCAGAGGATCATAGAGTGGTAGAAACCACTCAAGCATAGAAATTTCGAGCCAGATGGGCATAGGGAGTGCATGCAGATATACCTCTAAGTGTGAGGTGGGGCGATGTTCAAGAATAATCCCAAGAAGAAATTTGGGTAGGGTCCTAGAGATGGTGCGTCTCATGGATTGAACCTGGATACGACGAGCCCACAGTAAAATAGTAGCAGGATCAGTTAGATTGATGCAGTCAGATGCCAGGAGGACATAAACAAGAGTGACAAGTGTCGAATATTTGAGTGCATATTAGAGTTGGCAGCAGTGCAGAGTGCATGGATGCAGATGTCAACAATGAAAATATTCCAGTAGACATGTGCAGTAGCTAGTAGTAGTCAGAAGACTCTGATGGCAGATGCATTATACTGATTCAGTTGTTTGGAGGCTATTCAATTTCGGAAGTGTTGCATGTGTGAGAAAAACTAGAGAACATGCAAGAGTTGCATGTCACATGCAAAGACATTCCTTTCTTGTTGAGAGGGAGTGTTGAATTTTGCAACAAGAAAGAGTGAAATTGGCATCTTGAAACAACATGACAACACCTACACTAGTGTGGGACCAGGAGGTCCAAGCAGTACCTACACTAGGGTTGGACCAGGAGGTCCAAGCAGCACCTACACTAGTGTTGGACCACAGGTCTTAGCAACACCTACACTAGTGTGGAATAAATTTGGTGCATGTCTATTTTATTTTTCCCTTAATTAAAATGGACAATCAAATGTAATCTTATCTCATAATCACTTGTAATAGTTAACTGAGTATGATAAACTCAGTTAGCTCATGAATTTCGAGTTGAGGGTAGTTGGTGAGGAATGTAGAGTAATTCTAGTTGTAACAGAGTTCGAAGTGCAGTGGTGCATTAGTTAATGCATGTTGTAATTCGTTTAACTCAGTTAAGTGAGTTAAATTTAGTTGTGCTAGTTGTAACTATTTGTTGCACTAGTGACAGATCAAGTGAATTAAATATTATTTAATTCACAATCAGTGATCTAACATGCAACTGATGATTTACTATTATTAGTTGCATGCATGTTAGTTCCAGTGGAGACCCAGTTGAGACAAAGGTTAAAGGGAAGTGTGACTATCAGTTGTGATATTAGCAGGCTGCCCAGGTGTAGTTAAAACACCACGGGATTCCCATGATACTCAACGAAGTTGAGGAAGGCTGAAATTCCTAAATAATAGGGATTGCATTCATCAGGAATTGCGTAAGCAAGGCAGGCTGAAGACAGGCTGAGAATTGGCTAAGTGTTGGCCTGATTTTGTCTGGATCAGTGTGAGATGATAGGCCGATTGCAGGAGATTCTTGTGAGAATAATTGCATTGTAATTGTTTCATGATTCCTTGTGGAATATACAATATATTATAGAGGGGTTTTGAGTAGTAATCTTTCCCCGGGAAATTATCTGTGTTGTGGTTTGATTTATTCTTCTTTGCTTCATGTGATTGGTGATTGTGTTTAATTTCCGCAATTGATTTGTAGAAGCGATTCAGTATCTAGATTTAGTACATTGTTAGATCAGATTGAATCCATGATATACATATTTTTTATATAATTTCTACATGGAAGTACAAGAGTCACATGCGAAATATGAAAATTCACATGTAGACTAAAGAGTCACTAGGAAGAGTCCAAAATTCTTGTAGAAGTTCAAGAGTCACTTGGAAATCCAATAGTCATGAGGGAAGCTCACTGAGTCATGAGGATATGAAAGGTCATTCCTCTTGTTATAAATACACCCTTATAAATCCATCAAATGGTTTTTGGAGTCACAGAATTTGGAAGGCTAGCCTTGGATTCTCTAGCTTGGCATAAGAGAGAATATATTTCCTTGGAGAAGCAAGAAGTGACTTAATGTTCCACTACTGGAGCTAGTTAGTCGCCATTTTAACTATGTAATTGGATATTTCAACTAATAATTATAAGCTCACTGAGCCAACAAATTTTCATGCATGTATTGTGAATATCGTAAGACTATTCTTTGGATATTTGCAGTATATTTTATATTCGTATGTACTAAGGAAATTGAACTACTTCATTGGCTTTGGTACTTACCTTATTTAATGTATGTTGTATTTTCTTTAATGATCATTGTGTCTATGTGAACTATTTCATTAGATAACTAACAAATCTTTCCTTGCTCTCATTTACCTCTCCTAGGATAGTACTGTTACTTTCCTACTAGAAACTCATTCTCGTCTCCCCTCTCATGAAAGTACCTGTTTATGCATTTCAATTGGTGTTTCACAGTGTCAAATTAATTTTTTATTTCAAAGGACACGTGTGTAATCTCTTATGTTATTCATTGTAGCCAAGGAAAACCTTATAGTTATGGTGGCCAGGACAATACTTTGGATGGGGCTCCTATTCCAAATGGTGTGAGTTCTTATTGAGACTTTAGACTTGGGAGACCCCCTTGGTTGACATATTTCCAGCATCATCAACAGATAGGTCCATATTTTTTCACGATATTATTAAAATTTGTTGTTTATTATCCAATCTTGAGAGAACTTAATGCATGTTGTTGCTTATTTTAGATGGATATTGGAGGAAATGCAGAGCCTGAGCCTTCAACTAGCAAAAGAAAAAGATATGTACATGGGCGTGGACCTAAAATTGTTAAATATTGTAGAAGATAGTGGGTGCAGGAGGATATGACAATGGGTCTTGAAGACACAAAAAATGATTGCACTACATAAGATGTTGGTAAGGGCTATAGTACATGGGATGAATACTTTGAGAAAAATTTTGTTTTTGGATGTTTTGTATGTCGTGGAAAGAAATAATTCAGACGAGAAATTGTACAAAGAAATTACATAGAATATGACCTTCCAGTGGGTAGTATGCCTCCTACAATCGATTTGAATCCAATAGGAATTGTGGTAAGGAATTTTCCAATTTGATCTAAATAATATGTATTCTTCTTTTAAACACTACTTTATATTATTTAAATAATTAATTTTTTTCTTCATGATTACTTGTAGGATAAATTTTTTGGTTTAAAGTTTCCTAGAGCACCAACTTATGACCTAGAGGTCAATGATAATTTATTTGATGATACATATAATAAAAATATGTGCACATATACTAGCTCAGAAGATGAGGAATTGATGAAAACAAGTAACAAAAAAGAACTAGTTTAAATATGCATAATTTTCTTAACTACAAGGGGAAGATGGACTACATACCCTATGAGAATGAATGTGATGGATATGATTACTTTCCCTTGATTTTGTGATCAATTTACAAAGAGACATTTGATCATTGACTGCATTTCGCTTGGCCCAATGATCAACACCTACCTAGGGTGTATGAGGTGTTTCAATTTTGGGGATAAAACTACGTGATATGACCCTCCAATATTCATGGAGCGAAACTAGGCCTCTTTATTGTCCAAAATTTCCATGTGGGATCTAAGCATAGAAAAAATTCACAACAAATGAGTAGGAGATTAATACCATATTATGGTTCGTCATATTACAATGTTGAATGGAGAAGGATAACATAATATAAGAATAGAATGTTAGCATATGTTCTAAATTATAATATGTATACCCATAATCTCCAATTGGAAAGTGTTAAATAAATGAATATAGGTCATCTTATGTATACATATTGGGTGTGCATACACACAAAAAAATAATGCAGGATTTATAAATAGTTGTAAGGGAAGGGACCCTACTCTATGACCAAATTGTTAATTTGTTGAGGTTATAAATGATAAAAATGGGGATATGGAAATATATGTTGATATATTGATAATGGTTGAGGCTATTATGGACCTTACCATTGGGGATGCGTTATTGATTAATTACCTCTTTTTAAAATTCACTCTTGCACGAAAGAAAAGGGAATAATAAGGTATCCCTAAGGATGTTCTTACTAATTAGGGGAATTTTGAGGTCTAAAATGGGCCTCCTAAGGAAATTATAAAATAATAGTGGAAATAATAAGGTAAGATTTGATTACATCATCAAATTTTAGAAGGAAAAAAGAAAATAACTATTTTTTTAACTAGTATTTTCAACTTATCTCCATATGGGTTTACTCAAATTTCGAGCAGGAATACTCGTTGGTCGCAAAACTTGATTCCTCATCCAAGGAGTACGCATGTTGAACACTTTCGATGGACCTTGCTACAAGAAAAATGAAAAATACATGAAAAACGTGATTGCAATCATGTTTTTCATGTATTTCTCATTTTTCGTGTAGTAAGGTCCATCAAAAATATGCAACATGGGTACTCCTTAGATGAGGAATAAAATTTTTCATCTAATGAGTACTTCCGCTAGAAATTTGAGTAAAAACTTTGGGAGATAAGTTGAAAATACTAGTTGAAAAAGTAGTTTTATTATTTTATTATTTTTTAATCTTTTTACTTTTTTGTCCCAAAAATGATGAATCATCCCCCATGGTTGACATTATCATCTTGAATCATATTGGTTCTTATAAAGTTTATTTTGGTTGTACATTTTTCTTATGAGGCCTATTTTAGACCTCAAAAGTTCTCTAACCTGAGAGTGGAAAACCAAAGAAAAATCAATGAGTGTGGACTCACATTTTAAAAACTATGTTGTCAAAATTATTCTAAATTATTATATAAAAAGTTTTCCTATAAAATAACGTTCATGATTATTCAATATATATATATATATATATATATATATATATATATATATATATATATATATATATATATATATATATATATAAGGTTTATTTGTTAAGACATATATAATTTTTATTTGTTAATACATATTTCATTATATTTATTTGAAATTGATACATTCACGCTTTATTCAGTTGTTCCCTAACATTAAATAATTCTTGTGTTTGTTGATAGCTAGAAGATATTGATGATACACCTACTAATAACCAAGGTCAAAATTGGTTATTAATATTTGGATGGGATGATCCAAAGCATCCTTTAAACCATACCAGGGTGAGAAGAGCAAGATTGAAGAGAACACTATCGACCGAGAAATTTGGAGGGCTTATGAGATTAATATATATTGATGACATGCCACATAGCCTTAATGATGGTGATGATAGTGAAAATGCAATGAATGAATAAGGATTGAATGAAATGATTACAATTTTCTTTGGGGATGGAAACAATGATGACGGTAATGATCATATGGTTGACATAACGATGATAGCAGGGGTAATTACCACCAATCTTGATGATAACAACATGAAAGACTCAATTAAGCAAGAAGCTAAGACACCTTTTTTCAGATAATGTAAAATTAGAACCAAAAAACTTTCATTCACATTATTATTATTAGAAATCAAGTCACTATTTGGTTGGTCAAACAAAGGATTCACTACCCTATTGAAGTGAGTTGAAATATATTTCTTCTTTTGCATTGTCAATTGGTTTAGGTATTTCGTAAACATTCATCAACTTCGTTTATATTTATTGAAGGGGATTTGAAAACAAATATTGTATATAAACAATAATAATATATATTGGCATATCAAACATGTTCATCGTAAGTCAAACATTCAATTGATTTAATCTTGGGTAATCTTACACGGCACTAAAAAATAAAATATTCCTTGAAGAGAACGAGTTTCCATCAACTTGCAGAGAAGCACGTCAAATTTTGGTTGAGTTGGGGATTGAATATAAGAAAATTCATCCATGTAAAAATTATTTCATTTTATACATAGATGAATATCAAGACACGGTATAATGGCCCGTATGCAAAGAGAAGAGATATCGTACACATGTACAAGGTCCTATAGTTCCAAAGACAGTTTAATGTCACATGATAATTATACCTAGACTTCAACGAATGCCTCGTTGCAAGTCACTTGAAAAATTGATGGATTGACATGCAAATAACGAGAATGAAGATGGATTCTGTTAGCATAGTTCTTTGCTCAGTCATGATTCCATTTTAAATTTTTTTCTTTTAGGATTAGACTTTTAAAATTTCAAAAATTTTGGTTGCTACCGAAATTTCTGGTAGCACCTATTTTAGTCTTTTCGAGTAGTCTGTTTATTCCTGTTTCTGTCTGTTGTTATTTTATTCCGATGATGCTGTAAATTCCGATAACATCCTCTGTTTTTAAAAATAAATGAAAAAGCGCATCCGCTTTTTTTAAGCCACGTGTTGTAGTGTAAATACGTTTCAAATATTTTTTTAAAATGTTCTATATTTTATGATAGGAGTCATATGCTGTCATTTTAGTTTAAGTCAAGTCATGGTATACGTTTAACGCTTAGGTGTCAACCCACAATAATACACCCAACCGTTAATCTCGTCCTATCTGTCAGCCCAAGTCAGTTAATCTCATGTCAAATTATGTGTTTTCTGAATAAAGGAGATCGTGGTCATCAAACTTAACACAATGACCATTTGGTTGGTCGCATAGCAGCATTGCCGAAAATAACAGCCAATAATCAACAAGACAGTGGAGGTGACTGCTAGTCACAAATCCGCTTGCCTCAAGACATTTGTAGCATTCCATACGAAGATACACATCCAAGTGAAGGTAATAATGGTCATCACATGGTGCACACTAAGGTCAGGAATATTTTCCATAATGAAGATCGATTTGCATGGGGTGATGAACCATAGTTGCTATTTTAAAACCACCGAAAAATAAGGAGCATTATCATTTGAGAGTTTAGTTGTTGGAGATCGAATTGAATAGAGTTGCAATTTGAGGAGGAGTCTGGATTTTAGATAGGAATTTAAAAGGAAACACAAGTAACACTTGTAAGGTGAAACTCTTCCAACTCTTCCACCTATTAGTTTCAAGAGACAGAGTCATTAATTTTTGAATATGACTAAAACAGGTGGGAAAATAAAACGAATTGAGCCATAGGGTGCAGACCTAGTGGATGAAAATTTGAAGTTGAGAAGCTTGTTTATCCAGGCAGGGTGGCATTATTTGTGCACCAGGTTAGAGATCTCTCACTTAGGAGTAGCTCAAGAGTTTGCAAACTCTTTCAATGGACAAGAAGCCACAGTTTATGGTCTTACATTGCAAGTTTCAGAAGACTCCATTGCTAAAGAATTTAGCCTTCTAATGGAAGGAGAGAGGTGGTTTAAAGGTCAGGTTATCACAGGAGGAGACCTCAAAAATTTCATTGAGGATGCACATGGAAATCCAAATTGGGCCAATGGAATTCCAAACAGCTATCTTAAAAATGACTGGGCAAAAGCTGTTAAACTTATCAAGATATACCTCACTTGTGAAAGGAGTTATACAGTTGTGCTTCTTTATCATATGAGGTTTATTTTTCATGTTGAAGGAATGAAGACCTTAAATCTACCATATTTCTTGTTGAAGATTCTAACAAAGATGTCAGCAAGGGTCCAAACTCACACTGTTGTTTCAGAATATAGCTTGTATCATCAAGCTCTCATCAAGGTTCTAGTTGAAGGAGTTCAGGAAAAGAAATCAAACTTGGGATCACTTTTTTTTTACGAGGCAGGACAACCTACACCTACACCTCTAGTTTCAAAACCACACCCTCAGCCTGCAAAAAGAACCAAGAGGAAGGCCAAGAAGGAAAACATCTATAAGGGCAAGAGAAAGAAAGAAAAGGTTTCTGCAGTCAAGGCTGAGAGAAAGTTAGAAAAATGAGAGAGCTCCTCAAAAAGTAAACCCATATATATGAAAATGGTGCCCCCTATTCCTCCTTTTCCTAATGTCTACACCAAAGCCTGAAGAGGAAGGTCTGCAACTGCAGATAAATCTAAATCGCAGATGCTACCGGAAATTACGGAAAAAAATATTTAGTAAAAGATGCAAAAAGATTATGAATCTACAAAATCTGATGAAGAACTCCTCAAAGATGTTGGATATGAGATCAACAGTAATAAGAAGAAATAAGAAGCCAAACCTGTTGTTGGTACCAGAAAGACACATACTAGAGACAACAAGAAGTTTAGGCTTAATTCCAAGGCTCTACACAATCCAAGCTTAATGATAGAGGTCATTGATATAGAAGGTAAATCTGAAGGGTCAAAGACAGAAAAATCCATGAAGAAAAACAAAAACAAAACCCCTTTAGAGCAACACTCAGAGCCCTCAAAGAGAATAAAGGTACAAAAGGGCTCTAAGGAGGAGAAAGCCACTATCAAGGAAGCAGCCACAAGAACAACCGAATCTAGATCAGTTGCTGACAGAAAAATAGACTTGGATAATCTTGTTGAAGTTGCAACCCACATAGAAGGAAGGTAAAAAGGTTTTTTGATACAAATATCTTTTTTCTTATCAATCACAATTTTGAACAAAAATTTAGATGTCAAGGAATATAAGTTTGCACATGGCTTTTTAGCATTTTATGTGCTTTTTTAAAACAAAAACAGAGCACTATCGGAAATTTCGGTAGCATTCCTATTTTTCGCAGTTATAGGTTTTTTCCGGAATTTCCTGTAGCATCTGTTTTAACTGAATTTTGACACCTGTCAACAAAATTTTCCAAGCCAGTTAAGGAAGGATAAGGACCCATAATCAAATGGATATAACTAGTTATGGTGAAAGGTGGTTATGAGGTTTTTGGAGGTCTTATTAAATTAAGATACATGGTTATTTAAAGACCAAAGACACAAGGAGACAAATCAGTAGAAAAAGGGGCAGCATGACAACACACTCAACATTTCAGCCTAGATTTATTCTCTTCTTTCTTCTACATATGTCCTTTCAGTTAGATTTCGATGGGATATGTTTGTAATGTCTTTTGAAACCTATGTAATGTCAGGAGTAATGTTTCATTCTTTTTAGAAGAGATGGAGTTGGTGCCTCTTTTTCTATATATACGATTTGTAAATACCATTTCCAAGTTGGATGTCGGTCTACCTGAAGATTGAATATAATAAAAAATCTTTTTTACTTCACGCTGGAGGATTTTATGACTCAAGGACCATATAATTTATGGTGTGTCTTATTTATTTGTTAATTTATTCTAAAATATGAATTGAAACAACTAGTAAGGTGTGAGTGAGAAACTATTAAAGTATTTAATAGTAAATTATCTGCTTTCAGTTTTCTGCAAATCATATATGTGTTGTAGAACATGTGAGTGAAGATTTCATATTTGTGGAATACTTTATACATGAAATATACTTTCTGCATGTTGTTTACTTTGCATAAATAGATTTTGTGTAAAGAGCCATCATCATAGATGTGTGATTGATTTAGGATAGGAATATTTCCTAGAATAGGTACCAGCTATCCATGTTATTCATTTGTTACACTTTTCTCCCTATACTACCAATTTACCAATACAATTTATACTTGCCATAACTTGCCAAATGCATGAAAGTTTTAAAGAATCTAAAAAATCATTTCAAAATCTTTGAGAAGTCATCCCACCACTCAAACAACCCTTTAAAATTTGAAATGAACTATGATGTGTAAGGCTTACTCCTTTTCCAGTCAAGGAGTGACTCCTTGTGCTAACAGATTCATGCAAATTTTGGCCGACTCGAAATAAATGAAACACATAGAGGAAAATTGGCTAAGAAAATTAAAAGATGAACCCTGTAGTATTAGGTTTGGTCTTGAAATTGATGGAGTGTTCCAATTCTCTTTCCTGAGCTCAAATCATAGTGTTTGGAGTATAAAATATTCCCCCATGGATGAGTGTTCAAAAGGGGTGTTAGTCGTCCATAATTTTGACTTTATCCAAAGATGACTAAATTTGAAAAACTCAGATTTCTAGAAACAATATTTGTAGAAACATTGTGAGTTCTAGAAATCTCACTACCTTCATCATCCTAAGTCTATCAGTTCATCAAAATCTTCATTTATGCTTTCTAAAAATCACCATGCTATTTCAAAAGGAAGCTTGTTTCAAGCCATTTTTACCATTTTTCCTCCATTTCATTCCCCCCATTTTATCACTCCTACCCCTATTTTCTATCAGTACCTTTTCTCTCTATAAAACTCATTTTCCCTTCATTAATTCCTTCATTTTCCCTAAAAAACATCTAAACCTTATAGAACGCTTTTATTTGGTTTAAAATGATTTTTCTAGCCTATTGGAACCCCCTATAAAGGCTTAAAACCCTGCTTTTTTCCCTATTTCCGATCTTTTACCAAAACAGGCTTTAAGCCCCTACAGGCTTAAACCCCCCGCCCCTCTTCCTCATATAACCAAGGGATCGCGACCACGCGCTTTTTGCCTCAGCCCCCTTTCACCTTAGCCCCAGTCCTTGTCTTCTCAACATGACCATTCTCCACCTTTACCTAAGCCCCCTTCACTTCATGATCTACCCACTCGGCTTACCTTTCCCCTTCCACAGATCTTCATCGTAGATCTTGACCGATATAACGGCTCTCACTAACTCCACCCGCGGGCACTTCTCGGTCCGCAGGTCAACCCTTTGGTGCCCCTGCAGTTGACCAACTTGACTACATGAGATCTTAGATGAATGGCTGAGATTCACTACGGGAGCACAGGGTAGGAAATTGGTCCATACCTTCATGGTCCCCCTGCAACAGATCTTAGCTGTTGATCGCCACGGATTTGACGGTGACCATGCTTTCCCCCTTCTCCTTTCGCCCAACCATCACTCATCTATTTTCTTCCCCCCCCCTTGAGATAGTTCTCGACCGTCAATCCCATCAATCTGATGGCTCCTGCTAACCCACAAATCTGAAACCCGCCTGACGGCTTTTCACTACCCGACAAAAAGATTACGTCACCCTGCTAGCCCACTGCCTACTACTCCGCCCGCCGAGCAATCTCCCTTCGACACCTGTCCTCCACTATTCCCCTCTGCCGCGCAACTTCCTCCTTTCGCGCTTCATCTCCACCGTGGATCTGGCTTCTCCAGATCTGAAGGTTCACGCTCCATTTCGCACGCATTTGCCGACAGGGTTGTAACGACCCATTTCCATGCGAAATGGGTGGTATTGCGTGGGGCACGTGGCAATAGATGAATGGTATCATGTTCGTTTGGGCCTTTACCACTTACCGCTGATTGTCAACACGAAAACCACTGCTAGTTTTCCCACAAAACCACCTTCCTCTTTCACACCAAAATTTGAATTGTTCCACTCCTCCTCCTGGTTCCGCCTATGGAACCCTTCCCTATGCTTCTCCCCTTCCTCTGCAAAGCTCCTTCGACACCTCCTGACTCCTCCAAAGCAGTTTTATCTAAAAGAGATAGGGTTTCTTTAATATTTTTGTTTGTTTGCAGGCTTTAATGGCGGCCCGAAGTTCGCAGGCCATCCCACAGCCAATCTAAGTGGCTTTTGTCTATTGGATGACGATCCAAGGATTGAATGCATGAAGAATGGGATAAAGGGTCCGATTCAAAGCTCCCATCGATGCTTTATGGCCATCAATACAATCACAAAAACCCTCTGAAATGCCAAGAAACCCTTGCAAACAAGAAAACAGAGTGATTAAAGACTTAAATCGAAGAAATCAAAGAAAAGAAAGGATTAGCATAAAGATAAAGGATAAAGACAAAGAGTTAAGGAAAAAGATTGAAGATTAAAACAATCAGTAAGGCAATTAATATAGAAGATGATTAAAGAAGGCCTAAAAGCCAAATCAGAGGCCTAATCAGAGTTAAAGGCCTGATTACTGAGTTTAATGAATTAAAAAAAGATAAAATTAGACCTAAAGAGCCTCGAATACATTAACAGAGGTAGTTATTCATCCGAAAAATCTAATTTCCACCTGTGGCCTACTTTCTGTCCCAAAGGGAAAATTGGCAGTTATTACACAGTCAGAAGATATTTTAAGCGGTTAAGACAGTTAATGTAAAGATAAAGATAGGCCTCAAAGTCAAACTTTTCATCTATTTTATCCTTAAAAAGTTAAGACAAAGTTATTAAAAATAGAAGTAGTTGCACACATGTTCCTACCTTATGCCTTGCATGGTTTTCGAGGTCAGGGATGCATTTACTCTGTAATTAATAACACTTGGACCCTAGATCAGTTCCGCCTCTTCATTTGCAGCATAAATACTACATTCGAACTCATTGTATGTGGGCATTTTGATGACTCTTTGAAGTAATACATAGTTCTGCTGAAGCTGAAAGAAATTTGATGTTCTAGAACTTGTGGATGTTTTGACCTGTTTGTTGATGGAGAAAGCTCTGTCAGTGGATCCCTGAGCTTGGCTGTTGGTGAAGTATTCTAATTTGTTAATGTTTTTCTTGTTTTCCATTCTGCTTCATCATTTCTTATTACAATAGAGTAAAAATTTTAGAATAAGAAATGTCTTTTGAAAGCACCTTAAACCTTTTTACTCTTCACTGTTTTATGTTTTCCTCTGCTGAGGCATTCTAGAGAATTCTTAATTTCTCTCTTGAACCCTTATGCTTGTTTACTTCATAAATAGTTCAATACAGTTGGCCTCAAGAATGATTTATGGTTTTCCCTGCTTACTTTTTTCTACTTAAAAACTGTTTCTGAAGTCTCCCTTCAAAGTACCATTGTCCAAAGTCTGCCAAAGAGGTCTGTTTCGATCATACCCTTTGTTCTTGCTTAAATAATTGTTTTGGAGGTATTTACAGCTGTAATAAAAGATGTTTAGGAGTTAACTCTTCTATGAATGCAGTTATTTGTGAATCTTTTATGTTTTCTTATCCTTGAAAGTGAAATCTTTGGATGAAATAGAGCATTTCTCAACTCCTAGATTTCATTTGAAAAGTTTGTCTTGAAATTGTTATTTACTAAAGTGTGGTTTCTAGAATTTATGGTTAGCCCTGTCTTTGGAATTCCTCTTCATGTTTTGATAATGTTTTAAGTTCCTTTGTTGATAAGTACATATAATTAAGGATTCTTAATTGCCCTTAGTTCTACTTTTCTTTCTAAACCCTTAATGTTCATTTCATTTCACTTGAAAGATTTTGTAGATCCAATAGCCAAGTTAGATTTTTCCTTTGATATCCCTGATTCATCTACAAACTTGTTACAAACTTCCATTTGACTCCATTGCTCAATGACTTAGAGATTTCCCTTTTCTATCTATGCTATCTAGATCATCATGTCCCACCAAACAATCAAACAAACTCATGCTTAATAAATAGCCTAAAATCAACCCTTAAAAGAAAACAAGACATAACTTTGCAAACAATTGAGAGATCCCTCTCTGAGACTAGGAGGGTTAGATCCTAGAGCTCTAAAGATTGGTTTATATGTTTCCTTGTCATTTGGTTTTCCAATCAGCCAAATCACAGGACCCCAACATTCTGGCGATCATGGTGGGACATTTGAGTTCATAGTTTCCTAGCAAGCTATTATAGGCTCTTTAGTCCTTCAATTACTATGGAAGATTAGCTGATAAGCCATAGAGTGGACTCTGTTTGTTTCATCACCTTAGCTAAGTGTTGAATCAGGTATAGGCCACTCTCACAACCATAGAACCACATAAAAACTCAGACCCAAAACATTTCAGATTGGTTTTTTAATAAATCATTGGTGGTGGACCATAAAACATTTTACCTTTAGAAAAGCTAAAAATTTCCACCTGGCGACTCCACTAGCCCGAGTAGGCCTATTACCTCACTAGTACTCCAGATTTCCTTAGGACTGTGTTAACTAGCCCTGAGAAAGTTTAGAAACCTAGTCCCCTATTATAGAAATCACTATGAGAGGAAAAATCTTGAAAAACAGTCCTAAAAAGCTCAACCTCTCTAAATTTTGGAAACTGAAATCTGGCTTCACATAGGGTCAACACTAGATCCCATCCAGATCCTAACCCTCCTACCATAGTTGAAAATCTAGAGAAGATTTTGTGGCAGACTTCTAGATCTGGAAAACCAACTACTGATAGGACCATCCCAAGAACAAGATTTGTCCCTGAAAATCTTACAGTCTTGAAAGATCCTCACTTTGAGTTACCTTACACAAAGAACCTATTCAGAAATAAATCTCAAAGTGATTTAAATCAAATTTAATTTGAAACTATAGATTTGCAACAGAGCTATAACAGAGAAGCTTCACCTTCTACTACACCCGATTTTCAGCTTCTTCACCATTTCAAATCTTTCCATAACAAATCTGCTCATCATCAGTTTGCTGGTCCAAGTGTTTCTTCCACACCTATACACACATACACTGTTCAAAGCACTCCAACTCAGCCCAATTTCCCTCTTGTAAATCCCCCATTATTTCCTATCATGGCAGCATGGTATGTTCCACTTGTCTTACCACAACCTCTAGTTCCCTTACCCAATGATTACCAATCCAAAATTCCCCATTTCACTGGAAATGAACCTACTACTTCCCAACAACATGTAGATAAAATGAATGATTCTTTTGATTACATGGAAATAGAAGAAGATACCATTAAGATGAGAATTTTTGCTCAGAGTTTAGGAGGAGAAGCCAAAAAATGGTTTAAGGGCTTAGCTCCTCACATCATTAATAAACTTCCTTCTTTATATCAAAAATTCATAAACAAATGGGAAATTAGAAAGAATCCTCTCCAAATCCTTTTAGAATATACCAAATTCAAAAGAAACATTGGGGAAAGTGTCCAAGATTATTGCACTAGATTCAATAGTGTTCATAATGCACTTCCCCTAGACATGAAACCTCCACTAGGCCTAGCCTTAGCTAAATTCCCAGAGGGTTTTGATCTTGAAATGGCTTACCAGCTAAGAGAAAGAGACCCCTCAACTTTAGAAGATATGCAGAGGGGAGCCTTAAGTGTAGAAGCAAATCTGATTGAGAAAAGAGATAGGTTAAGAGCAGAGAAAAGAGTTACATACAGGGATGATAGAATGACATCAACCTCATCATTAGATACTAAAATTGATAAATTAGTGAAGGTAATGGAGAGAATTCTTGAAAAGATAAATCTATATGATAGAGTGCCCCCTAGAGAAAACCAAAATAACCCCCAAAACAGAAATAGAAACCCAAATTTCAGAAGATACCCTAATCAAGATAAGAAAAGAGACAATGACCAACATATTAGGCCTCCCTTTCAACAAAACTATGTTGATCAAGAAGAAAAAAGGGAAGTTGAAAGGTTGGAAGAAAATCATGTAAACTTGATAGGATCTGACAATGAGACAGATGTTTTTCTCACTGAAGAAGAACAAGGATTCTTCTCTTTAGAACAAATTGAAAACAACCATGAAGATTCTGAAGATTACAGATTGGGGTTTGAAAATGCAATCATGGAGGTACAAAAGCAATATAATCTTAGAAGCAAAGGGAGCCCAGAGATTTCTAATGACAAAAACAATAGTACTGTTGTTAAGAAAATTTCAGAAAATCAGCCTAAAAAGACAGCCAGTAACACCAACATTGTGGCCAAGAAAACTGATCTAAATAAAGACAAAAATAGCCAGCAAAGTGTTGAACAAATTTTCCCTAGTACTTTTGCTAGTGGCCTTAACAAATCTATCCCAAATAATAGTCCAAATAAAGTTCAGCAAGTCATAAATGCTGAAAGAATTGTAAATGAAAAAACAGATGTAAATATGTCAAGAAAAATAGTTCCTTTCAGCCTTGAAGGGGAAATTGCCAAGATCAAAATTACCATTCCCTTGGCTGAACTAGTAACTCAGGATGTATATAAAAATCAAGTTCTGAAAGCTTTGAATATAGGCAGTGACATTGATACTTTAAAATTGACAGATGATAAACCAGAATTATTGTTTGGTCTTGAAGTTGAAGGAAAATACCAAGAAGGGGTTGTCTCTCCCTTCTATGTCAGCCTGAATATACATTAAAAAATCTTGCACAATTCCATGCTAGACTCAGGTGCTTCACATAATCTTATTCCCAAAGTAGTAATGGAAAGCCTAGGCTTAGAAATTACTAAACCATACAAAGACCTGTATTCCTTTGATTCAAGCAGGGTCAAATGCTTGGGCCTAATCAAATATTTATGTATTAATTTGGCACAGATTCCTGCTAAAAGTCTAGTTATGGACATAGTAGTAGCTGACATTCCCCCTATGTATGGCATGCTTCTATCTAGATCATGGGGAGCCAAACTACAGGGGAGCCTTCAAATGGACATGTCTTATGCCACCATCCCAGTATTTAACCAAAATAGAAGATTATACAGGGAATCCCACATGAAATACATGGTGAGAAACATAGATAGACCAAACAATTCTCCTATCTACTCCATCCATTCAAATTTGGATTCTTGTATCTTATATAATGAAGATGAAATCAGCCAACAAGAAAAGGAAAACAAAGAAGAATTTAGTCTACCAGAACAGTCAAATCTGCCATCAAATCAAGAAAAGAATAGTTCAGACTTTAGCAGCCTTGAACAATAGAAAGAAAAAGAAAATGAGATTGAAATACCTTGGAAAATAAACTTTGATTTTTCTTGTAGCAAAATAAGTTCAAGGGCTAGTGTATGGATATAGAACACAAACAAAGGACTTTTCTATAAACTGGATTTTCCATGCACAAATAACATTGCTGAATATGAAGCCCTCCTTATTGGCCTACACTTACTCAAAGATTTAGGAGCTAAGAAAATATCAGTCCAAGGGGATTCCGAGCTAATCATCAAACATATTAAAGGGGAGTATTCAACCAAAAACCCAAAAGTCAGAGAATACAGAAATGTTGCCCTTGATCTCCTAAAAACTTTTGAAAAATATGAACTCATTTTTATCCCAAGAGCTCAAAATCATCTAGCAAATGAACTTGCCTTTGCTGCTAGTAATTGCCAAATACCACAGACAAATGAACAATTCATTATAAAGGTAAAAAGTAGGTCCGCAATACCTGACAATGAAGATTATTGGCAAGTGTTTGAAGGAGACAAACACATAGATGATTTTCTGCAATTAAAGAATGAATTTGCCATACCAACACCTACTTCAAGCCATGAGGAAAACTGTTTAAATGAAGAACAAATCCCTGAAACAGAGTTGTCCTTTTTTGCTGATATAAACCATTTTGAACATCCTTTTAGAGCAGAAATAGTTGATAATACAGACCAAAAATACTTGGAAGTTTTACAATGTAAAAATGATACAATTCCAAGAGGTCTTACACCATTAGAGCAGCTTTTTGATTTTAATGATGTAGCCAAAGAACCAAGAATGGAGCCTATAGAAACAAACATAGAAGAACATAACATAGGCAGCCGAGCAGAACCCAAAATGATCAAGCTATCCAGCACTCTTCCAGCTCATATCAAACAACAATACATAGAACTTTTCAAAGAATTTAGAGATGTGTTTGCATGGGGATACAAGGATCTAAAATCATATGATACCAGCATCATTCAACACAAAATTCCTCTTACGGAAAATCAGAAACCTTTCAAACAAAAACTTAGAAGGATAAACCCTGTTTTATTGCCTTTAGTTGAGAAAGAGATTAAGAAAATGTATGATGCTAGGATCATAGTTCCCCTCAGTTATTCAGAATGGGTTTCCAACTTAGTATCTATTAGGAAGAAGACTGGGGAAATTAGGCTCTGCATTGATTTCAGAAATCTAAATAGAGCCTCCCTTAAAGATAACTATCCCTTGCCAAAAATGGATCATATACTTCAAAGGGTGGTTGGGTCTAAAAGAATTTCACTATTGGATAGGTTCTCAGGTTACAATCAGGTGTTAGTACTCCCGAGTGATCAACATAAGACAACTTTTACTACACCATGGGGTATATTCATGTATGTCAAAATGCCATTTGTTTTGATGAATGCAGGGGCCACCTTCCAAAAGGCCATGGATATATCCTTTTCAGAAGACATAGGCTATTTTATAATCATTTACCTTGATGACATTACTGTTTTCTCCAAAAATGATGAAGAACATTTGATTCATTTAAAGAAAGTTTTTGAAAAATGTAGGAAATATGGCTTATCTTTGAATCCCAAAAAGACACTCTTTGGTCTCCAAGAAGGAAAGCTTCTTGGCCACATAATTTCTGAAGAGGGAATCAAAGTAGACCCTAAAAGGATTGATGGCATATTGAAAATCAACCATCCTAGAAACCTCAAAGAATTACAATCTTTCATTGGAAAGATAAATTTTTTAAGGAGGTTTATCCCCAACCTTGCTGAGCTATTAAGGAATATAAAAAACATTCTTACGAAAGAGATGGGTGTTAAATGGAAAATACAAGCTAAACAGTCATTTGAACTAGTGAAACAAGCTCTTACTTAAACACCAGTTCTTATAAGTCCTGATTTCACCAAAGATTTTTATATCTTTTCCTTTGCATCTGAACATACAATAGCTGCAGTATTACTACAAAAGAACATCATGGGGAAAGAACAACCAATATCCTTTTTTAGCAGGGCCTTAAGAGATGCTCCACTCAAGTATAACATCATGGAGAAACAAGCCTTAGCCTTGGTAAAAGCATTGAAAGACTTTAGAGTTTATATTTTTCATTCTCATATCATTACTTTTGTCCCACACACTGTTGTCAAGGATATTCTAAGTCAAGACCCTGATGGTAAAAGGGGAAAATGGATTGCTATTATTCTAGAATATGACTTAGAAATCAAGCCCACCAACCTAATCAAAGGGCAGGGATTAGCAAAACTCATGGCTGAGTCAAACTTCCAAGCACTAGATATGAATATGGTTGATGTTTTGGAAGAAATAGAATAATTCACAGCTCCATTTATTGAAGAAAATTTTGTGAATTCACCTTGGTATGCTAATATCATATATGTGCTGCTTTATCTGAATACCCCTCCTTCTCTATCTAAAACTAAAGCTATATTTTTGAAGCAGAAGACTTTAAATTATTGCATATTAGATGGGGTATTATATTGGAAAAATGCTGTTGGAATATTGCTTAAATGTTTTCTTGAGATTGATGCAGAAAAAATCATGCATGAGCTGCATGAGGGAGAATGTGGAGGACATCTGTACTGGAAGACTACAGCAAATAAAATCCTCAGATTTGGTCACTATTGGCCTACCCTTTTTCCAGATACCCAGAAACTTGTCATGTCTTGCCATAAGTGTCAAATTTTTTATGGCAAAAGAAAACTCCTTCCTTTACCCTTACATCCCATCAGTGTTGAGGCTTCCTTTCAACAATGGGGTTTGGAATTCATTGGGGAAATTCACCCATCTTCATCAGCCCAACATAAATGGATCCTCACTGCCACTGATTATTTTACCAAGTGAATAGAAGCCATACCTTCTAGGAATGCTACTAACTCTGTCATTATTAAGTTCCTTGAAACCAACATACTATCCAGATTTGGTTGTCCTAGGAAAATTATCACAGACAATTTTGCTGCCTTCAAATCTAAAAGAATGATTGACTTCTTCCATAAGTATCATATTACCTTGGGTCATTCCACTGCCTACTATCCTCAAGGAAATGGATTAGCTGAATCCTCCAAAAAAAGCCTTGTCAATATTATCAAAAAACTATTGGAGCAGAATAAAAAATCATGGCATAGTAAGCTTATTCATGCTTTATGGGCTGATAGATTAACCACCAAAAAGTCAATAAATATGTCCCCCTATCAGCTGCTTTATGGCATGGATACAATCTTCCCAACATCTTTAAGAGTTCCTGTCATAAAACTCCTTCAAGAAGTACAAACTGAAGAAAATGATATGCAGAGAAGGATCAATCAGACCATTCATTTACAATAGTCTAGAGAGGAAGTGTACAAGAGAACATAAACAGTCCAAGAGAGTATCAAGAAATTATTTGACAAGAGAACTAAAGAAAATGATTTCCAAGTTGGAAATATAGTTCTAAAGTGGGATTCTAGAAGGGAAGAAAAGGGAAAACATGGCAAATTTGAGAATCTGTGGAAATGGCCCTACATTATTCATTCTATCAGGGGTCATAATGCATTATTTCTACAAGAACTGAATGGAGAAGATTTATTTGGAGGTCCTGCCAATGGCAGGATGCTTAAGCATTACTTCTGTCAAGAGTCTTAGCTTCCAAGTTTTTATTCATTGTACATAATCCATTTGAAAAATCAGGAAAATACAAAAACAATAAAAGAAAAGAAAAAGAGGGTAGATTAAAAGAGGTATAGCCCCATACCAAAAAGAGGAAAAATCTGAAAGTATGCAAGTCTAAATGCCACTGCTTGAAAAAGGAACCATTATTTAGTCATACAACCTAATCATGAATAAGTAAATTTCAATTTTGTGCTGATAGGTTAGTGGAAACAGATTTTCCAAACAGTGTAATCCTGGCTTATCAGTAGAATAGATTAGGATAGAGAAAGAATGGTTCTAAAAAGATCAAAATTGAGCCAAAGAAAGAAAGAAGTATGTTTTTAATTTTCAGATCTTAAGCCTTCACAATTTTGTTTTAATTTTTCAACAAATAAATTCTATGTGCAACTTGTACATACATCCATAGACACCATAGCAAATCAGACAGTCTAATCCTGATTTGACTGTGTTTAAATTTTCTATCTTAGAAATAGAGAATAAAATCTTTCAAACAGCCTAATCTTGACAGATAGATAGTTAGGTAGAAAATTGAAGAGTTCAATAGTTTAATCTGGACTCTTGGAAGAAATAAGGATAGGATTAGATAGTTTATTTTTGTTTTCAAAAATAAAATGTCAAAGAGTTTGCTAGCTCAAATGCACTCAAAAGAAGAAAAAATGCTAGGACAAAGTAAGATTAGGTAGGTAGAGATGTTGTTTTAAAAGAGATTACATGTTGCAGATTGATAAAAGTTGTCTTTTTAAAAGAAAAATCAGAAAGAAAAGAGATTTTTCCCAATGGATGAGGCACTGGTCTACTGAAATCCAGAGATTGATAAACTGGAGGTTATGGACACCTAAAAGGACAGTTGTCCTCCCCAAGTGGAGCCACTGTTAGTCATCCATAATTTTGACATTATCCAAACATGACTAAATTTGAAAAACTCAGATTTCTAGAAACAATATTTGCAGAGACATCGTGAGTTCTAGAATTGTCACTGCCTTTATCATCCTAAGTCTATCAGTTCACCAAAATCTTCATCTATGCTTTCTAAAAATCACCTTGTTGTTTCAAAAGGAAGCTTGTTTCAAGCCATTTTTACCATTTTTCCTCCATTTCATTCCCCCCATTTTATCACTCCTACCCCTATTTTCTATCAGTCCATTTTCCCTCTATAAAACTCATTTTCCCTTCATTAATTCCTTCATTTTCCCTAAAAAACATCTAAGCCTTATAGAACCCTTTTATTTGGTTTAAAATGCTTTTTCTAGCCTATCGGAACCCCCTAAAAAGGCTTAAAACCCTCCTTTTTGCCCTATTTTCGACCTTTTACCAAAACAGGCTTTAAGCCCCTGTGGGCTTAAAACCCCCGCCCTTCTTCCTCATATAACCAGGGGATCGCGACCACACGATTTTTCCCTCAGCCCCCTTTCATCTTAGCCCCGGTCCCTGTCTTCTCCACATGACCATTCTCCGCCTTTACCTAAGCCCTCTTCACTTCATGATCTACCCACTCGACTTACCTTTCCCCTTCCGCAGATCTTCACCGTAGATCTTGATTGATCTAACGGCTCCCGCTAACTCCACCCGTGGGCACTTCTTGGTCCATAGGTCAACCCTTTGGTGCCCCCACAGTTGACCAGCTTGACTACAGAAGATCTCAGATGAACGGCTAAGATTCACTGTTGGAGCACAGGGCAGGAAATTGGTTCGTACCTTCATGGTCCCCCCGCAACAGATCTTAGCCGTTGATCACCACCGATCTAATGATGACCATGCTTTCTCCCTTCTCCTTTCACCTAGCCATCCCTCATCTATTTTCTTCCCCCCCGCGATAGTTCTCGATCGTCGATCCCATCAATCTGACGGCTCCTGCTAACCCACAAATCTGAAACCCACTCGATGGCTTTTCACTACCCGACAAAAATATTACGTCACCATGCTGGCCCACTGTCTACTACTCCACTCACCGAAGAATATCCCTTCGATACCTATCCTCCACTATTCCCCTCTTCCACGCGGCTTCCTCCTTTCGCGCTTCATCTCCACCGTGGATCTGGCTTCCCCAGATCTGACGGTTCACACACCATTTCGCGCGCATTTGTCAACAAGGTTTTAACGACCCATTTCCATGCGAAATGGGTGGTATTGCACGAGGCACGTGGCAATCGATGAATGGTATCGCGTTCATTTGGGCCTTTACCACTTACTTCCGATTGTCAACGCGAAAACCACTGTCGGTTTTCCCACAAAACTGCCTTCCTCTTTCGCACCAAAATTTCAATTGTTCCACTCCTCCTCCCGGTTTCACCTATGGAACCCTTCCCTATGCTTCTCCCCTTCCTCTGTAAAGCTCCTTCGACACCTCCCGATGCCTCCAAAGAAATTTTATCCAAAAGACACAGGGTTTATTTAATATTTTTGTTTGTTTGTAGGCTTTAATGGCGGCCTGAAGTTCGCAGGTCATCCCACAGCCAATCTAAGTGGATTTTGTCTATTGGATGATGATCCAATGATCAAATGCATGAAGAATGGGATAAAGGGTCTAATTCAAAGCTCCCATCGATGCTTTATGGCCATCAATACAATCACAGAAACCCTCTGAAATGCCAAGAAGCCCCTGCAAACAAGAAAACAGAGTGATTAAAGGCTTAAATCGAAGAAATCAAAGAAAAGAAGATAAATGATAAAGACAAAGAGTTAAGGATAAAGATTGAAGATTAAAACAGCCAGTAAGGTAATTAAGACAGAAGATGATTAAAGAAGGCCTAAAAGCCAAGTCAAAAGCCTAATCAAAGTTAAAGGCCTGATCAATGAGTTTAATGGATTAAGAAAAGATAAAATTAGACCTAAAGAGCCTCGAATACATCAATAGAGGCAGTTATTCATCCGAAAAATCTAACTGCCACCTGTGGCCTACTTTCTGTCCCAAAGGGAAAACTGACAGTTATTACACAGTCAGAAGATATTTTAAGCTGTCAAGACAGTTAATGTAAAGATAACGATAGGCCTCAAAGTCAAACTTTTCACCTATTTTATCCTTAAAAAGTTAAGACAAAGTTATTAAACAGAGAAGTAGTTGCACACATGTTCCTACCTTATGCCCTGCATGGTTTTCAAGGTCAGGGATGCATTTACTTTGTAATTAATAACACTTGGAACCTAGATCAGTTCCACCTCCTCATTTGCAGCATAAATACTGCATTCAAACTCATTTTATGTGGGGATTTTGATGACTCTTTGAAGTAATGCATAGTTCTGCTGAAGTTGAAAGAAATTTGATGTTCTGGAACCTGTGGATGTTTTGATCTATTTGTTGATGGAGAAAGCTCTGTCATTGGATCCCTGAGCTTGGCTGTTGGTGAAGTATTCTAATTTGTTAATGTTTTTCCTATTTTCCATTCTGTTTCATCATTTCTTATTACAGTAGAGTAAAAATTTTAGACTAAGAAATGTCTTTTGAAAGCACCTTAGACCTGTTTACTCTTCACTGTTCTATGTTTTCCTCTACTGAGGCATTCTAGAGAATTCTTAATTTCTCTCTTGAACCCTTATGCTTGTTTACTTCCTAAATACTTCAATACAGTTTGCCTCAAGAATGATTTATGGTTTTCCCTGCTTACTTGCTGCTACTTAAAAACTGTTTCTGAAGTCTCCCTTCAAAGTACCATTGTCCAAAGTCTGCCAAAGAGGTCTGTTTTGATCATACCCTTTGTTCTTGCTTAAATAATTGTTTTGAAGGTATTTATAGCTGTAATAAAAAATGTTTAGGAGTTCCCTCTTCTATGAATACAATTATTTGTGAATCTTTTATGTTTTCTTATCTTTGAAAGTGAAATCTTTGGATGAAATAGAGCGTTCCTCGACTCCTAGATTTCATTTGAAAAGTTTGTCTTGAAATTGTTATTTACTAAAGTGTGGTTTCTAGAATGTATGGTTAGCCCTATCTATGGAATGCATCTTCATGTTCTGATAATGTTTTAAGTCCCTTTGTTGAGAAGTACATATAATTAAGGATTCTTAATTTCCCTTAGTTCTACTTTTCATTCTAAACCCTTAATGTTCATTTCATTTCACTTGAAATACTTTGTAGATCCAATAGCCAAGTTAGATTTTCCCTTTGATATCCCCGATTCATCTACAAACTTGTTACAAAATTCCATTTGACTCCATTTCCCAATGACTTAGAGATTTCCCTTTTCTATCTATGCTATATAGATCATCATGTCCCACCAAACAATCAAACAAACTCATGCTTAATAACTAGCCTAAAATCAACCCTTAAAAGCAAACAAGACATAACTTTGCAAACAATTGAGAGATCCCTCTATGAGACTAGGAGGGCTAGATCCTAGAGCTCTAAAGATTGGTTTATATGTTTCCTTTTCATTTGGTTTGCCAATCAGCCAAATCACAGGACCCCAACAAGGGGCACCTTATGTTGACTCTCATCGTTCTAGGAAAACATCAAGTAAAAAATATGGACGTTTATCTTGCACCTGTTATTGATGAGATGCAGTTGCCATGGAAAGACTTAAGAATGTATGACATATCATGTCCTCCATAAAATAAGTCCTTCACATTGTATGGTGTGCTATGTTGGGCTATTCACGATTTCCCAGGAGGTGTTTGTTCTGGTAAGATATAATATTTACGTATTTACACTCATAATTTATTTTCATCTCAACTTTCATACTTGCACTTATATTATTATTTTGATGTTATTAACATTAATTATTGAATTGTAGGGATTCAAACAAAGGGGATATTTTCATGTCCAAGATGTGCAGAACAATTTCAAGGGCGTTATTCTAAAGATCTACATAAATTTATTTATGCGAAGAACAAGGTTTTTCTACCATTAGATCATAAGTTTAGATATCACCAAAAGAATCAGTTTGATGGGAAAGTTGAAAATATAGGCTCTCCCCTGATTATGGGTCTAGCTGGATGGCTTAAAAAGTATGAAGATGCTGAATTGAAAGCTTGGGAGGAACTTTTTGATCGGGGTGATGTAATTGAAGAACCAAAACAATTTGTAGTTAATATGCTAGAAGTAATGAAAAAGAAATCCACATTTTATGAGCTCCCTTACTAGAAGGATATATTAATATCTCACCTATTAGATCTTGTAAACATCTTCAAAAATGTCCCAGATTCAATATTTCGACATATATCAGGAATATAGAAGGACACCTTGACTTCAAGTAGAGTTTTTTCTCTTTCGCGTATCAAATTTGATAGAAGACATTTGTAGCCAAATAAGGAAAATGAAACATATGCAACAACTCCATGCATTTTGAAAAAAAAAAGAGCCAGACCAACTAAAAAAAGTCATCCGTTTAATAAGGACACCTATTGGCTATGTGTCATCATTGGAAAAAACATTTACAAATGATGGACATCTGACATGATTTAAAACACATGATTTTCATAATGTCATGTAGGTATTATTATCATTTAACTTTTATTGGTAATTTATTAAGTACAAAATATATTTTGATATTCAATTGTGAGAAAAAAAATACTAGTGATATTTGAAAATTTTGTTTGATAGCATATCATGGCATTGACAATTAGGGTGGATGCAAGTATTACCGTGTACTTAAGGAATGCGATTAGTCGATTTCCAGCATTGGCAAGGTATGTGATACGAAATGTTTGTGTGAGTGAGACATAATGATATTATATTTATTTTTAATTTTTGACTAAACGTTCATACTAATTTGTTATTCTTTTCGTTTGGTAATTTATTTTTTCTTAAATTACTTAATTAATTTTCAACTAGGATTCATGTACTTATGAAATGTATGTGCACTATATATGCTAGGATTATTTCTATGAATTGATTGATTTGAGAAATGAAACTAGTTCTACGTACGAACAAATGTTTCAATACAATTTTAGAGAATAATTATGCACATGTTATTTCAATCTAAAGCTATATTAAATCCTAATAAACTGAATTGAGATTAACTACTTTTCAGAATTTGTAAATATATCTAAATTTCATAAGTCAAACTTAATTCTAATTTCATGTGTAATATTCCTAAATTAGTATGCAACTAATAGGGATATTATTTTTTCTTTAAAAATATAGTTAGATGAAGAAATGTGCAAAGGAGGTTAATCAAACTCCTAATGAAGAATAAATCAATGCCAAATATGAAAAAGGATAAATCTTGGCTATGTAAATAAGCACCCTTATGTGTGAAAGGGGCTAATCATCTTGACTGGGTCAACCTTGAACAAATCTACAATGCTGTATTGGAGGAGTGCTCATCAAAAAGGCACAACGTAATTCTAGTTGAAGATCTCTTGTGTGAAAGGGATGAGTCCATTGAAGGTGGTTTAGGGTTTTGCACACTCTCATCTTATAAAAGGAAGGGGAAGGTAGCATGAGGAGGTTGTTCAAGATATGATCATTTGATATATTGTCTGTTTAGACCATATAGCTTTCTTTGGCTATTTAGCCTAGATTGCAAATGTTGTTTAGCATTGGAATTTCCTGTTTAGGAGTTCCTCCTCTTCCCATTGAGTAGCTCTTGGGAGAGTTTGTATTACATATTCCACTATCTGGCTTGAAGGCCAAGCTTCTTCTTTCAATTACAACTCAGATCCTGTTGAGGGTTTGGTTTTCCTTGCAAGCTGCAACAAGTGGAGATTAGATCTATTAAGATCTAAGACATTTCAGTGCCCTTTTTCAGTGGGGGAGTTCTATGATCTATTGGAGGAAGTGTATTGGAGTGATTGAGATTCATTTCTTGATCTTGGCATGTGACGTGATTATACGTACCTACAACCTTTTACTGTCTAGATGCGTATTCTTGTAGAGTTGTTAGTTATGCTGGGTGCACTATTGAAGAAAATAAGTTCCAGTGTTGAGATCCAGTGTCTTTGAAGGTCCATTGGATGAGATCTACACATTGTATATTTCAGATCTGATGCACTGTCCAGTGCCCTAGAATTTGCGAATCTTTCTCTGAATGCCTTTCTTAGATCTCGAGATCATATATGATAATTCTCACCCAAGGGGATCTGAAAGAGGAGCCTTTCTAGTGCATGGATCTGACTTTTTATGCACAGATTTGCTCTAGATCTGACATGTAATCCACAACAGTTTGCAACCTAATAAAATAATGCTGTCAAAGCAGTTTCAGTCCATTCATGTGGTTGCAACACCTCTTTTGAGGGAATTTCTTATGTTTATGTCTTATATTTCCAGCTATGTATTTCATGGGCCTCATTATAAAATTATCTTGCTGCTGTAAATATTATTGAAGACATTTCTATTGGCATCCTTCCCTCGCTATAATTGAACTGCATTATTTCATTGTTGTATTATTCATACATTGCTGCAGTCCCATTCTTGGGTATTCTCCAGCTGTACTAGGTGTGGGAGATCTGTTTAACCCACCTAGAAATATTTTTTTTTATTCCCCTCTTGGATTTGGGTCTTAGATTATTAGATCTAAGAGATCCAAGGGCTGATTTCAAATTTTGTAGCAGCCATTTCTGAAAAATGCGTTTTTCAGACATGCCTAGCTAGTAGTCCCAATTTGTGGATATTATAGTGGTATTAGAGCATCTATCTTGGAACAGCCTATGCTTATTGAAGAGCCAATATGTCTTTTCATGGAAATAAAAGACGGATGAAGATATGTGGTTACATTGAAGATACAAAAGTAAAGGGTAATATCCATTTAACTAGAAGTTTGCAAAAAGAAGAGTTCTCTAAAACTCTTTCTCAAGCTTTGAATGAACTGAAAGAAGAAATCTGAGGAATGAAGAATGAAAGAAAAGAAGATATTTTGAAAATGTTTGCACATTAAGGAAGCCCCACTACTTCATATGATGGGTGTGAGAATTCAGCCACATCATCAGATTTACAATGCTCTATCAACCACTTTTTCATGAAGAAGAGGAAGAAGAAAGGAGATGTGCCAAAGAGGGAGACTCTTGGTGATTATTTGCAAGAGTATGAAGCTCAATCTAAGGAGTTCAGAGATCACTTGAACTTCCAAGGGTTTTTCAATATGAAGGAGGAAAGAAGAAGCAAGTAGCATGGTGTGAGTAGATTCTTCTTATCTACTTTTGATGGATCACCTAAATGTCCAGCTAGGGCTTGGGTGAAGGAACTTAACACCTATGTTCAACAACATCAAGTTTCAGAAGAGGAATCCATCAAAGTAGCACCACTGCATCTTGAGGGTAAGGCTTATGCTTGGTGGTTGTTTGAGTCTTTTTCCTTAAAGAATGCAAATACATCCACCTATGCAAGGTTCATTAAAAGAGTAGTGTAAAGGTTTGATGAAGAATCTTATGAAACACTTTCTATGGACCCTATCAATCCAAATCAAACAAAACTTTTGCATGGATTGGAAGGGTCCTTAAATTCAGCTCCATTTCAGAAAACCATTGAAGGGGATGGAAACTTGTATGATGTTTTGCCAAGCGAAAAGTCCCCATTGCATGAAGATATTTCTTTTCAAGAGGAAGACATGGAGATTCCTCCTTCAAAATAAGACCAAGATCTAAGGTCTCTTATTGATGATGAGGCATTTTCAACTATGGAAGAGAAGGCTGGAGATGATAATGTAGTCATAACAAGAGCACATCTAGGACCTCATGAAGAGGAAGATGGAGCACTTGCTCCAAGGAGAGAAACCCTTGCACTCTTGCAAGGAGTTCCAAGGAATCTCACATATGGATATTGTGGCACAATCCATGTGCAACATGTGCCATCATCATCAAATGGTGAGATATTGAAGATAGAAGAAGGAAAATAGGAGGGCAAGCATCACATGATGAGGAGCATATACCCCTTTCTATTTCAGAAGTTTGATGTACAAAGAAGGCAAGAGGATTTATGTAATGAAGGCAAGGGAAAATCTGTCCACAAACATACACACCCTGATCTATGCCTTGATGTCTCTTTACATGGAGGCATTCCATCGGGAAGACCTCTTGATGGGAGGAAAACTAAAGTGTTCTCTCAACTATGGTCAACATATACATACTTGGCTAAGGAAGGAGCTTTGGGAGAAACTAGCATAGCACAGAGAATCTTTCATGGATTCAAAAGAGAGATAAGAAATTTTCTGAATTGGACATTGCTATCTCCCACTCAGTTATTTGCGCTGAAAAAGGAGAATTCAAAAGTCTATGATGGCATGGACATGATGTCATATGGAAACTCCATATATTTGGGGCATCCAGTGATATTTTCATTCAAAAAAGATATTTCTGAACATGACAAGAGGATATCAACACTCTTGCATGCATGGGCCACATTGAGGAAGTTTTGGAAGACAAGGACTTTCCAAGGGGAGGTAGACTTCCATCTACTTCAATCTTGTCTCGAGCAAGATCAGCTGCAAAGGAGGCAACAAAATGAATTTGATAGTACTCCAACATGTGACTTTGACATCAAGCATGTCAAAGAGGAGAGCCATGCTATGATAGGGGCTGCATTTCAGATTTCTACAACGCTGTCATTGTTGGGGAGCCTAGATTCTTATTGGGATTCCCAAATTTTGATGGAATATTCCAAGGAACTTTTCACATGTAAGGTTATTGATGGGAAAGTGATGGATGGGAGGTATAAAGTAGTTGAGGGAGTCATTTATTCCTATGATCAGATCTATTTGGCCAGAGACTCCAAGCTTAAGAAGAAACTACTTAATGCAACCTATGAGATCTTGCTTTCAAAACCCACTGGTTTCATTAGAGCATATCATACTATCTTAGATGGATTCATGTGGGAAAAATTCAAAGAGGAGATGCACTCTCATATGAGGAAGTGCATGGATCATTTGCTGGTTGAGGAGGAACATAGCTCTTGGGAAGATTTATCATTACCACCTCCTTATTCATTGAGTGTGAGGAGGAGCTCATCCATGAGCCACTTTGCTGATTTAAAACAAGTATATGATAAACATTGTATTTCTGGACATCATGATATATTTATTATATACTTTCATTTTCTTAACACTCATGTGTAGGTCTTGGCTCCAAGAGGGGGCACTTTTTCTTATGGGCTTCATGAGCCACTTTGGGCCATTAACAATGGTGATGTTGGCCATTCCTTGGGATATATTTGAGATATGATATACTCTTCATGGTGTGAATCATTAACACCAACCATCATACACCTTCTCCAAGCATGCAAGAAGGATGGGGCAGCAAACAAGTGTTGGGAATAACACTTGTCATATCATATCTTATGGTAGTTAGGAGTAAAACTATGCTGGTTGCACTTGAGGGACCACTGTCCTTCTCCTTTATTGCATATGGTAGCTAGCATGACTCTCATTATGATTCCATATGCTGAAAATGTTCTTATATTTGTTGAGGACATGGTTGGAGGAGAGACACATTGGTGGGATGTGTCCTTGGAGAAAGAAATTTCCTACATTTTTTGCACTACATGTTCTAAGGGGAGCATGGGAAAATATATGGCCACTAGAGTAGATCACGTGTTTCTTTATGAGGTGGACCATATGATTGATTGGAGCACTTGAGGCATGCCTCTCATGAGAAATTGGGAGGAGATTTACTATGAATTACCAAGATGGGAGGTGATTCATTTCATTTGGATGATAGCATGGAGGTGGGAGTCCTTCATTGATGATGAAATTCCCCATGATTGTCATCACTGCTATCTTGAGGAGGCCATTGATCAGCAAGGAGGTTTCCATATAGACCTTCCTTTCTTTCATGATGAGAGCCATTTGGTTTATCCACCAAAGGCCCACATGCACACTTGGGAGGAACCATTGGGAGACAAAATTATTGCTAAAAATCTGAAGCAATGGTGGAGACTGTTTAATGAGGAGGCCACAAGAGGAGGAGGCGAGATTTTGTAGCACCCTTGCAGTTGCTTGAGGACAAGCAACATTTGGGAGGGGAAGACTCTAATATTCCTAAATTAGTATGTAACTAATAGGAGTATTATTTTTGCTTTAAAAATATAGTTAGATGAATAAATGTGCAAAGGAGGTTAATCAAACTCCTAATGAAGAATAAATCAATGCCAAATATGAAAAAGGATAAATCTTGGCTATGTAAATAAGCACCCTTATGTGTGAAAGGGGCTAATCATCTTGACTGGGTCAACCTTGACCAAATCTATAGCGCTATATTGGAGGAGTGCTCATCAATAAGGCACAATGTAATTATAGTTGAATATCTCTTGTGTGAAAGGGATGAGTCCATTGAAGGTGGTTTAGGGTTTTACACACTCTCATATTATAAAAGGAAGGGGAAGGCAGCATGAGGAGGTTGTTCAAGATATGATCGTTTGATATATTGTCTGTTTAGACCATATAGCTTTCTTTGGCTATTTAGCCTAGATTGCAAATGCTATTTAGCATCGGAATATCTTGTTTATGAGTTCCTCCTCTTCCCATTGAGTAGCTCTTGGGAGATTTTGTATTGCATAGTCCACTATCTGGCTTGAAGGCCAAGCTTCTTCTTTTAATTACAACTCAGATCTTGTTGAGGGTTTGGTTGTCCTTGCAAGCTGCAGCAAGTGGAGATTAGATCTATTAAGATCTAAGACGTTTCAGTGCCTTTTTTCTGTAGGGGAGTTCTCTTCTCTATTGGAGGAAGTGTATTGGAGTGCTTGAGCTTCATTTCTTGATCTTGGCATTTGGCCAACAGTTATCTATACCCTACAATGCAATTTCTATTCTAGATTTGTGTTATTCTTGTAGGAGTTGTTGCAGGGAGTTTGGGTGCACTATTTGGAGAGCTGGTTTCTAAGTGTTGGGGATCTGCCCTTCGCTTTAAGGTCCATTGGAGGAGATCTACACATTGTATATTTCAGATCTGATCTACATATTTTGAATACTTCAAAATTTTTGAATAATTATACAGATATGCTTTCTTAGATCTCAGATCTACTACTTATCCTTGGTGTAATGCTCAAAACCCCAAGGGGATCTGAAAGAGGAGCCTTTCTAGTGCATGGATCTATTATGGATCTGACTTTTTATGCACAGATCTGCTCCAGATCTGACATGTAATCCACAACAGTTTGTAGCCTAATAAAATAATGTTGTCAAGGCAGTTTCAGTCCATTCATGTGGTTGTAGCACCTCTTTTGAGGGAATGTCTTCTGTTTATGTCTCATATTTCCAGCTATGTATTTCATGGGCCTCATTATACAATTATCTTGCTGCTATAAATACTATTGAAGACATTTCTATTGGCCTCCTTCCCTTGCTATAAGTGAACTCTATTATTTCATTGTTGTATTATTCATACATTGCTGCAGTCCCATTCTTGGGTATTTTCCAGTTGTTCTAGGTGTGGGAGATCTGTTTAACCCAACTAGAAAGATTTGTTTCTGTTCCCCTCTTGGATTTTGGTCTTAGATTATCAGATCCAAGGGATCCAAGGGCTGATTTCAAATTTTGTAGCAGCCATTTCTGAAAAATTCGTTTTTCAGACATGCCTAGCTAGCAGTCCCAATTTGGGGATATTACAACATGAAAGGAAATGCTAGAAACCCAATTTAAAGAAAAACAATCTAGTTCTATTTTGCAGAATTGAAACATTCTGAATTATCTTGTAGAAAGAAACTTCTACACTAAATTGCAATAAGGAAATTATATATTAATTGCATGAAAGAGAGGTGATAATAAAAATAACCTAATTTCTATTTGCAAAAGGGAGAAAAACATATAACTTAAGAGTGATTAGTTATGTGTGCATTTAACCCCTAAATAATACTTATATCATCATCTAAGAAATCAAATTGAGCTTATGAAATCAGAAGCATTCGAAGATATTTAACTTTTGGAAAGAAAATACATTCAAAATTTAGAGCTTTTTGGTATTTTTCTGTTTATTTGTACTCTGCAAAAAAATGACGACTCGTGAAAACAGATTAAGAAAATATTAAAAGAAACTACAATGCTTATAATCAAATCAAGAATTCAAAATAAAAATTATAAATAAAACCTCATAGCTCAACAGGGGGCCCTCCCATGAACGTAGGTCAGCTATCAATCACAATATCACACGAACGCATTGAGAACAACATAAATATATTAAGCTGGAGCACAGTATCATCAATCTTCACAATAAAATAATTATAAACTTAACAACTAAACTTGTCTCTTGGGTCTCATCTTACAACCTTTATACAAACTTCATAAAATGATTTTAATAGTTTTGAGCTGACACGACATGAGTTATATTCACATCTATGATATATATTCAATTTGAAACTCAATCTCTTTATGGCTTGTTACTGAAAGAGAAAGTCATAGGAGATTCATCTCGATCCAAAATCTAACAGTTGATCAGGTCTTCAATCTTGCTCACTTGATGTTGTTCTATTCCTCCATTGCCTTTACTTGATCACTACATGTTGTTTTTAGAGTTTGACTCTGAATTTTACTTCTAGATTTCTCAATCCTTATAGCCTGCCAAGTTATGATGATAGATGGTTATCCATATGGTATACAATTTTCATCTCCTGGCAGTATTTATCCTTTTATTAGAGTACTGCAACCTGTCTAACAATGATTATTGCTGCGGAAACCAATATTAGCTGTAGAATGTTTATGATCTTGTCACTGTAAGAATGTTTTCGTTATAATTCATTAGGAAATAGAGATTCTAATTATAGATGATGAATACCTTTTTAAGAGATCAACTTGACCTTAAACATGATGATATTGCTATAATATGGTGACAAAAAGGTGAAATGAGATGAAAAAAAGATAGTAAAAAATAAAACTACTTCAGAATTCAACATTCTACCACACCAAAAGTTTGGCATGTCCTCATGCATGAAAAATTCAAAGCTGTCTTCTTTTCTCCTTTAGTGTATGATTTCTGAAGCCTATGCAAGCACATCCAAACGAGTGCTTTTCTTTTTACTCTTAATGCTAAAAGTGGTTCTTGTTTTCTTTATTAGAATTATGCTTTGTAACCCTTTGATACTGTTCTTAAGAAACTTGTTTTGAATCTTAAGTTTCTTATCCTTCCTATACCAATGACAGAGGTGTAGAAGTATATTATCATTTTGGGTTCTAAGTATCTCGTTTTGAACTTTTTCTGCTTCTCTTTCCCTGTGTTAGGTGTTTGTTAAGCACCTCCAACTCATACATATCTTGTTTTGGAGCTTCTTCAATTATGTGTTCCTGCTATGGGGCTTGTTTTTGTTGTTGAAGTTTAACCCATTTCATATTGAGAAATTTTTTTTTTCTGTTGCGACCCTTGTTCTAGATATTCTACACAATCATAAATCTCATGTTGGACTGGATCAATTTATGGAGTTCATCTTATTGGACTAACTGTGTGAGGTGGTATTTTATATCCTTCTTCTTCAAGATCGATCTTTTTCAGGTACTATGTACTTTCAAGTTTTTAAATTACTTTTCTTCTCCTCAATTTCACTTATGAACCTCTAGTGTCTTACCTTTTTCTTTTATTATCCTCTATTTTCTTTTTTTCTTTGGATAATTTTGGGCTTGAACTAGCTTTCTTTCTTCTAAGATCTTGTTTATCATTTTTTTGTTTAAATGTCTCAAGATAATGGGACAGTATGGTATCATCTTCAAATGGATCCTCTGGTGTTTCAGTCACATTCTTCTCTTGAATTTATTCTTCAATTCTATCTTTTCGAGGGTTAGGGTTTTACTTTCTTTGACTTCTTTTAACCCTACCATTTGTTTCTTCCTCTTGGACTTCTACAAAATGGTTCCTCACTAAGAAATATTTCCAACTATATCCTATAGCTTCGAAATTTGCTTCTACAAGAATCTTGATGAGTCCATGATGGTAAAGAGATTTATCAATGCACCTAGACTCTCTTTGTATGCTAAATGCCATTTTCTTAGGACTTTGAAGCAGAAACCAAGGAAATTTAATCTCATTCCTATCAATAAAATGCATCATGAGCCTAGCATGGTAGAAAAACATAGTCCCAAATCTTCCTTCACAAATTACGAATTTTTGAATAACAAACAACATATTTCTCCATTTTCCCTTTAATGCAGTAACTGGAATAGGGGCTAATATTCGCAAGTGGGCTATTTTCCCATGATTTTTCCATAACAAAGATTCGCCAATTTCCATTTTTTATAAAAATGATTCGCCCAAATTTTACGATATAAAATTATTTTAACTTAAATTTTGCCAATATTATATAGAAAGTATATATAAAATCATTATAAATTTGATAATTTTACAAATAAATCAATAAAATTTTTATCATTTACATATTAGGGACTAGTGAGATTCGCCAATATTTTTAAACTTTCGGATAATTATCCATCTATTATAACCCTATTTTCCACTCTATTATAGTGAGAGAAACCAAATATCAACTTACCTCAGTTTTTTGTCTAAAATGCATCACATTTCACCTTTTCTTTTACTTATGTGAGATTTATCCCATGATAAAAGGGTGAAATTACATAATTGGGAAATTTCTTATAATTATTTTTCCAAAATATTATAATTATGAGATAATAATTATTTCATAATTGAGAAAAATCTCATAATTGTGAAAAAGGTTTCTAGAGTTTCCCATTCCCAAGGATATCAACGTGACCCACTTGTGTATGAGTTGGATAGGGTTCCATTATTGTAGAATTTTCCTAACTTCTCAAGCCTCTAAGTGTCTAGATACATTCTCCCAAAGGATAGAATAAACCTATATAATCTCACCAAGAGGAAAGGGAGAGAGTGGGAATTATATCGAGATGTTGCTACCTTGATTTAGAGATTGAGAGACATACTTTATCTTGAGGTCATATTGGTCAGAGAGGGGGAGACTCTGCCAAATTTCAGAGAGGATATCTTATGCTTGAAGGTAAAATTATACCATTTGATTCATTGTTAATAGAAATTTATGTTCCTTCCTTGTAATTATATGTTTGCATCAATTACATATATTGATTCTATGATGTTTTGAGTTGAAGATATTCCGAGGAAGATCACTTGTCATCCTTGAGTGTTTGTGGTTGTGTGGAGGTGTTGAGATCGAGTGCAAATGAAGCAGATCGATTGAGTGGAGTGCGAGGATTCTTCCATGAATTCAAAATCATTCACCAACCTCCGATGAGGCTAGGGGCATGCTCTTCCTTTATAACATCTAGAAAAATTTTCTTGCTGCATGTTTTAGCATTGGGTTGGGATTTTATTGTCTATCTATTGACCATTTTTCTCTTTCTGTTTGGGGATCTAATCAGACACTAGATCATGAAGCAACAACTTCTTGAAAATTCTGATGCAACAGAACTGGTGCTTTCAATGAGAGCATACTTGCTTTGTGTCTGCTTTGCCTCTGGTTTTGATCGATTTCTCTCTTTTTTGCTCTCTCATTGAGTTCTCTATATTTTTTTGGATTCATTTTGATCTCCATTGATTTTATTTGCTTCAGATATGAGTTGATCTTAGACCCAAAGTTTTGTTTTTTGTTTTTTTATACGAGAGAATAATAGATCGTATGTTTAAAGTCAAATTATGGATTTTTCTGTATAGAAGTTGATTAAATTGATCATAGATATGGATTCCTCTCGGAATTTCGTCCAAAAAAAAATCACTAAAAACAGACTTCGTATGAGGATGTTATGGCCAATTGAAAATTGGCCAGTTTGTTTTTCTTCTGCCCTTGTACGTGGCTGAATTTTTGGTTTGTTTATGTTATTTTCTATACATATCTGAGCAAAACTAATTATATATTTGTATTCCTCTTTAAATTTTACCTAAAAAAAATAATCACTTGAAACAAAGTCCGTATGAGGAAGATATGGCTGATTGAAAATTCAACCTATTTTCTATCTAGTTTTCCCAATTTTTGGGTTTTCTTGAGCTTATTTGCATAATTTTTCAGGTTTTTTTTCTTCAGAAATTGTTGATCTATTGGAGATATATTGGATCTATTATTTTTGTTACTAATAACTGCCAATAATTTTCATATTGAGCCATTTCTTATTCATTAGTTGGGATCTTCCATTGCTTATGTTTTTCAAGGTTCCCTTGAAGGATTCTTTGTGTTCTTTGGTTGAGAACTAGTGTTCTCATCTCTAGATCTCAGTTTCACATATGTTTAGCTACTTTTGGTGACTACTTGGATTTGTTTCACATTTCACTTTCAGATATTTGTGTTCTTTGTGCACTTTTTTGTCACTTGTTTTTTATCTGTCTTTTTGATCTTATGGTCATTTGTGTCACAATCGGTGGTGTTGTGACTGGTTGTGAAACTATCATCTAGACAAGTTCTTTTGAGTGTGTTTTTTTCATATTGTATCACCTTCATTAGATCTTGTTTAGGCCTTCTTGCCTCTAGGGCTAGTTTATTCCATTGTAGAACATTGGCCCTAGTTGAGCCAATGTACTGCAACCCTAGCTTGATTGATATTTCCTTCTTTTTCTTTCACTTTGGCTTTAAGTTTGATTGCTTTGAGTGTATTATGATTGGCCGTTGTTTTCCTAGTTGTTTCGATTTTGGAGTGCTTTGTGTTCTTGCTTGGGAAACTTTCTTTGTTTACTTTTTCGATTTTTCTTTTCAATTGTTATTTGGGTCATTAATTCACACAATTCTTTGGATATTTTGCATTCAGGAAGATCTAGTGAAAATTTCATCATAATAGGCATTGCCGTGTTTTGAAAACTCTTACCCTCTCGTAGCTAGCATTCATTGAAGTGAAAAATAAAATTGCATATAGTTTTATTAGGGTGATTAACTAAGAGTATTTCACACCGTCTTATTTTCACGCTGCATCCTGCTTGTGTAAACAACAAGCATTAAAATCAACACGATAATAAAATTAACTAGATTCGTCTTTTACTTTTACTGGCAGTACAACAACACTAGCTTAGGCTAGGGTCTTGGAGATAGGAGTGTGAGTTAACTGCTCCAAGACCACAAGATAAATTTAGCAACTTGCGGTAGGGAGTAAATTTCCTTTGCAATAGTGTGGTTTAACAAGCCCTTCTCACAAGAGGGTTAAGCATGAGGTCATACTTGGGAAGGAGGGGTGACATGACTGAGTTTGCTTAGTTTCATGTGGCGCGGTATAAAAAAAATTGCATACATAAAAACGATGTTTATATCACTTGCAGATCACTTGGTAGGTAACTCTAAAGGGGGTTTTGGTCTTGCCTCCTTTTTGGGGTTAAGTTTCCCTCCCTTGCGTCTATATTTGTCCTAGAAATATCCCCCCAGGTCATGTTATTGTCAGTTATGACCATAGTGGCCTTTCTATCTAGGGTTCATATAGAGGTGCAGGGTCGGGGTCATCTTCTTTGTACCTAGGACATATATTAGTCATACTCTCTCAAACCTCTCGAGGGGTGTTCCACATCTTTTGAGGGAACTTGTGATGAGTTTGCAGCTAAAAGGCCTAGGAAGTAGGTTGCTAGTATAACTATTCCACCGCCAACTTCTTTGTATTTTTTTTGCGTGTGCTATCTTTTAGGATGTTTCTAGTGTGTTATGTTTGGTCAGATTCCATAGTTTTGGTTTTAGGGTGTTTGAAATAACATAATTATATTTTAATTTATACCACCTTGGTTGAATTTGTTCGTCGACGATCACATCGTCTTCAAGGTTTACTTCTTGAATGAAGTGGACTCATTTCTCCTGCACAGAGAGTGCCTGTCAGCACTCAAGACTTATACCATCACATAGTATTGGAATCTGTGCCTAGTCCCATTGATAGTAATATGGTATCTATTGGGACTTTGGAAAATGACTCTGGCACTCCTGCTAATCCACCTTTGACTGATCCATTAGGACCTAATTTATTGCGGATGAACCTAGATAGTTCCACACCAGCCTATAATCATGTGTTTTTGTCCACTATTTACCCTGGCAAATTCTCAGACCTCATTATCTTTTGCATCGCCAATCTCGGCTGCCATGTCAGCATTGCCACCTCTCAGTGTGGCCATTCCTACTCCTCCATCCATACCTCTCACTTCTTCCTGGGGCATTACATCAGTCTCGTCTATGGCTCATAATAATTTTCTGAATGTTTTCGTGCCCACACCATGTTCTATGCCGATTATGGGACCTGAACATAGTTAGCTGGTAGGTCTAGGAATTTATTCATTGAGCTTCTCCCAACCAACCATTCTTATTCCTCAGTTAGGCACAATTACTTCGAGTAATATCTAGGGGGGATCGTCAATTGTCCCTAGTCACCCTGGGAGAAATGTGGCTTCTAGTATGTCGCAATCTTGGTATAGTTCTCTCTTTGGAGGGGAACCACCTACCAATACTTTTACTAGAGGAGCTATTTTACCTGGGGGTAACCCTGCTGCCAATACTATCTCCCATACGGATTATCCTCCTTATGTCGGTCTTACTGTGAAAAGTGGAACTTGTTTTAACCCTAGGTAAAACTCCATAAGCAGTCATGTTATTGGGGGTCCATTGCTCTCTGGAGGTTTCTACCTCGGGGGAAAAATCCATCTACCAGTTATGTTGGCACGCACAACCTTTTGTTGAGGCCAACCCTTTTCTACACCAGCAAGTGCATCCATCTAATCCATATATGGGGGACTGCAAGGTTGGTTAGGGGCTTCTTCCGCCCATGACCCATTTAGTTAAATCCATAATCCATTTTTTTCTTCTCTCGATTTACCGAATTTGGCCAAATTGACTAATGATCCCATCTGTCATGATCCCTGGTGGCCACCCAAGCCTGCCAAGTTACCGTCAGATATTTCCAAGTTTGAAGGGTAGCCTAGGGAGAATCCATCCACTCACATTACCACCTGTCATTTATGATGCTCATCTAATTATTTGGTGGATGATTATGTTAAAGTTCTCTTGTTCCAACGAACATTAACTGGGGATGACATGAAGTGGTATATCGAGTTAGATACTGCATCTTATGGTGACTTTGCCTCCCTAGCTCAAACTTTTTTGACACACATCTAGTTTCCTACTTGGTATGATCGTGACTCTAACATTTTTTCCAACTTTAAAAACGATGATGCCATGTTAATCTCTGATCACATTCATGAGTGGCGCCGTTGCAAGAGGTTAGTGAGAACCAAGTTACCTGATGAAATTTTACATAAATTGTTCATTCGATCTCTCCGACCTAAAATCACCAAGTATGTGTCTATGTTTAGATCTATTACTGAGGAGCAAGCTATTTTAGCTACCCAACAGTTGGACCTTATCTATTCCCATTCGGGTAAATTGTACAAAGTGTTTCCAAACGCCCCTAGGCCTTCTATTGAACCTCCTAAACCTGTACCTGGCCCACATGCTAATGGTGTGAATGGGTCTGTATCCGGTTCCATGAGCAACCTTGTTGCTCACCTTGGGAAATTGATTGTTGCATCTCAGGTCCCAACAAGTGTGCCTGGCTCTGCTAAATCACCCCCTCCTAAGTAGTCCATCGATGTTCTCATGGTTAAGTCCACTCAACTAAAGAACAACCCCCAATAAAGTGGTAAGAAAAAAAAAATAATAAGAGAAAAAAAAAAATTGAACCAAAATTATGAGGAGCCTCAAACCAATCCTCAAAGTCAAGGACGGGGCACTAGTGAGCATCACCGAAAAGTCAAGTTTCCCTGTGAAATTTGTCAACATGATCACCTTACTCATGAGTGCCCTTGAATGGATGAAGTCCATATGCTTCTTTCACCATCGTCTAATCAACAACCTGTTGTTTTAAATCATCCATTCCCTGCACAACCTCAACAACAGGTGGTTGTTCAATCTTCTTGACCTCCGCAAGGGGGCAACGAGGGGTCCTCTTCTCATCCCCCTCACAGTTCATCCGTCTGTATGGGCAAGGAAGATGTCAATGTGACTACAAGAGCCAAATAATATGATGTGTCTGAGTTGATTTATCCTTCTTAGAACTCACCAACTCCACCTAGTTCCACTAGACCTATAAATTTGGATAAGCCTCTGTAACCTGTCTATCGCCCCCCTAAGGGTGTTATCCGAAAGACGACACACAATATTTTTGCCAAGTATGCTCAACATTATAGTATTATTGAAGATCTTTCCCAGGATTCTTGTGCCATGTCTGCCATGGAGGTCTTGCAAAGTTATCCTCAGTAGCACAAAGCCTTGTTATTTTCCATCGGCGGAGTTGATTTATCCGACTCTAGTCTCATCACTTTCAATGCCAAGAAATTTTCTCCTCGTCTCTCCCATCAAATCGCTTTTCAAATTATTTCATGAATCTTCCACAAGAATATTTATCGCACTTTGGTGGATGAGGTCTCTTCCATGTTTGTTATGTTAATATCCTATTGGAAGGCTCTTAGCTCTCTGGCACTCGCCGCGTCCAACACCACTCTCCAATCCTTTTATGGAGACAACTTTGTACCTAAGGGGGTTCTTCCCAAGTTTTCCATTGAGATATGAGGTAAAAATGTTTATGTCGATGTTGAAGTCATCAATGCTCCTTTGGACTATAACCTGCTCCTTGGTCATAGTTATTTTTATACGATGATCGTCTTCGTCTCGTCTGTTTTCTGCCTACTTTTCTTTCCTCATGAATGCAAAATTTTCATTATCAATCAGCTTTACTATTGTGATCCATCAGCTCAGATATCTGTTACGGGGAATTCAGTCCCAGTTGTGGGAGACCACCTTGGTCAATTTCATAGTGTTGGCACTGGACTTTTTAAAAGTTTTACTCTTATGGGGATTTTTCCTGACATCACTTCACCTAACACTCCTCCAACTCCTACCACTGCTCCTATACATATGATATCTTCTGGCACCTATGGATCCCATAAAACTCCTAATCCGTGGGTGGTGTCTCTTGTTATTATAGAATACGATCAACCTAGTTAACACCCTCTTCCACTTGTTGTGGAAGAGATTGTCCCTTCTGTAGTCCTGTCAATGCCTCCTGACGCTGGTTAGAAACTCCATCCAATATGGAATATGATAAGGTTATTTTTCCCAAATGGGTCGCCCCTCCACTTGTTCCACATGACTCCCTTGATGATGAGCCTCCTCGGCTAGTCAACTTGACAATCATGGATCCCTCCATTGATAATATTAGGGAAGTTATGCCTCTTTTTGCCTCTAGTATCCCCAATTTGGAACACATAGAGCTCTAAAAATTAAATCTTGAATTGACCTAGGGGGTATCTCCTTGGCCTTCCTTTGAAATTCCACCCATGGACCAAGTCAAGTCTTTGGATTCTATTACTGAACTTGCCAATGAATTGTCCGTACCACCTGTTGATGATTACCTTGTACCCCCTTTATGTCTTGATCCTCCCTTATGTCCTAAGGTTAATTTCATATTAGGGGAATTTTGAGGTCTAAAATGGGCCTCCTAAGGAAATTATAAAATAATAGTGGAAATAATAAAATAATATTAGATTACATCATCAAACTAAGAGGGAAAAAAGAAAAAACTACTTTTTCAACTCATATTTTCAACTTATCTCCCTATGGGTTTACTCAAATTTCGAGTGGTAATACTCGTTGGATGAAAAATTTGATTCCTCATCCAAGGAGTACCCATGTTGCATAGTTTCTATGGACCTTACTACATGAAAAATGAGAAATACATGAAAAAACGTGATTGTAATCACATTTTTCATATATTTTTCATTTTTCATGTAACAGGGTCCATCGAAAGTATGCAATATGGGTACCCCTTGGACAAGGAATCAAATTTTGCATTGAATGAGTATTCCCGCTCAAAGTTTGAGTAAAATATTAGGGTGATAAGTTGAAAAAGTAGTTTTCATTATTTTATTATTTTTTAATCTTTTTACTTTTTTACCCCAAAAATGGTGAATCATTCCCCATGGTTGACATCATCATCTTGAATCCTATTGGTTCTTATAAAGTTGATTTTTGTTTTACATTTTTCTTAGGAGTCCCATTTTAGATCTCAAAATTTCTCTAATGCGAGTGTGACTGTGTTAGAATGTCCTTAGCATGGTCAACCTTTCTAGATTGGGCAGTTTGACTTCCTTTGGCATGGCCCCACTCTGGTGAGCCATATGGTTCCCTTGCCCTCTGCGAGTTTACATATAGAAACCTATGGCATGTGCCCGACTGTGGGCAAACTTTAGCCTGACCTAATTGAATGTGTTGCATTTGTGCATATTGTACATAGGAGTCTGATTTTTTTTTACCCTTTTTTGGTTTGGTGTGTGGTGCAAGTATTTTTCAAGCTTTATTTATGCCAAAAATAAAAAATAAAAAATAAAAAAAACAAAAAATATATGGTCTTGTTTTAATCTTATCCATGCTTATTTATTTCATTATGTGATTTAATCATGGGTCTAGTCTACCTAGATGTTTTTAATAGGACAAGGTGAAATTTATATTGCAATATCCATTGGACCTTAGGTAAATTTCCTTTACTGGCATATAGGGGTAGGTCATTTTCATTGATATTGTATTTTTACCGTCAACACTATTTTAGTGCCTTAGGTCTGATCCCATCAAGTCGAAACTTTAGCCACTTTATTTTATGCATCTTGTCACTTGGTGGTAGAGCTTACCTGCTCATGGATATCGTAGTTAGCACCTCTTTTTCGTCTTGGTGTCCATGTAATCAATTTTATTTTTCTTTTTAGAATCCCTCCTTCTGACCTGCCATGACCTAGAATTTGAGCCTCATGTCCTCTTCTTCGTCATATTTCTAGCCATACCCCAGGAGGATTCAACACTTTATCCCTTGTGATTGCCACTTTTATCAACATATTTTTGCAGTTAGATCCTTGGATTCTCTATTCCATCATCATCATCTGCTTTGCCTACCATTCACTTGCACTTGGTGTTTTACCCTTTCTTCAAGGAACTGTTGTGATGAGTGGTCCTATTAGCTAGCTGCTTGTCCTTTTTATGTCATGAGAAGTTCCACCATTACCAGAACCAATTGCTATCCTTTATACCTCTCGTTCCTCCAGGAGGAGTTTTCTTTAATCTCTTTTCAGACTCCTTAAATTAGAAAAACTTGCCGAGTGAACTTGTCTACTTCACTCTCATTAAATTACTTGAAGTGTTATCTACCTAGTATAAGTTTAACCCTTTTTCGAAATGGGATAGACTAGTTATGAAAAAGGAATACCCTAGTATACTGTGGCTAGGAGGTTCCCCCTTGTATAGTTTTATATCTTTTTTGGGCTTGGGGGACAACTTTACGAAAAAGAACTTATAAATAGAGAAGGGAGGTAACATTTATTTCCATTAGTAATCAAAATGGCAACGCCAATCACGTTTCCCTTGAACATGGCATCTATTTGCTTCATTATATCACAGTTGGGTTTTATCTTTCCTTGGAGCCGTACCATCCATATGTGTCTCTTTACTCCTTCGACTAGTTACTCTTCCATTCATATGGAGCGTGCCTCGATGCCTCCTGCATCATTGCATGATATCACATGGTGCTCTTTATTCATGCTGCCAAGTCACTTTTGTGTTGTGCCTCTATGTGTTCAATGGAATCCTCAGCATGCGTCAACCATTTGCAGTAGCATGTTGACCTTTTTGAGTCGGTCATCCCTGTGTCATTTGTACTTTGTCGCTTCATGACTTCATCCATACATCACATCGTCCTATTCTGTTTTGTGTCACTTGATCGGGGATACATTAAGGTCCCCCTTCGATGGATATTCTCATGTCAACTTCAACTCATTATTCAAGAGCTTGATCTAGAAATTGGTAGTACCTTGGAGTTTGCATACCTTAGTGGCAGGCTTCCTCGTGATCGATAGTGGCTTACATCATTGGCTCTTGATTGGACGAGTTCACTGGAATTCAACGTCAGCTCATTTATTCACACTTAGTGGACTGTACTAGATACCTTGGGGTCCATTTTCCTCATTGGTGGATTCCCTCGCGTCTGTTATTGGTTTTCCTCATTGGACGATAATCATGCCGTTTATACCATGTTCGACCTCAGCTCATATATTCACATGATCTAGATTTGTACCATCGGGTTTATGTCGAAGAACTTGGGTTATGGACATCTCACTCTTATATGGCATCCTTCCCAGGCTGCGTTGGATTTATGTATAATTTATGTACTTTGAGGACTATCTTGAGACACTTCTCTATCTGTGATGTGTCCATAGTCATACTGATGTATGTTGTGACATAGATCCACAATGTATTTGCTGGTGGCTATGCTCTATCTGTTGAGACACATGGATCCATTGTGTATGTCTCCGTGGCCATGTTCTAGCGTTTCATGTCATGGATCCAGGTTTTTTTTTATGGAGGCCATGTTCAGTATCTCTTTATGATCGAGCATGGGTATGCCTGCCTCGAGGATGTTATCAACATAGTTAACACTTCAACACTTGAGTTCCTCCGATCCAACTTTATAGTCTTGGATCTTTCCTCCCATTTTGATATTTCAGTATTAGTGTAATGAATTTCGGCCATCGATTTCTCTTCTAACATCATGCATTAGGGGGCATATGTTATAACCCTATTTTCCACTCCATTATAGTGAGAGAAACCCAATATCAACTTACCTCAATTTTTTGGATAAAATGCATCCCTTTTCACCTTTTCGTTTATTTATGTGAGATTTATCCAATGATAAAAGGGTGAAAAGACATAATTGAGCAATTCATCATAATTATTTTGCCAAAATATTATAATTATGAGATAATAATTATTTCATAATTGAAATAATTGAGAAAAAGCTCATAATTTTGAAAAAGGTTTCTAGACTTTCCCATTCCCAAGGAGATCAATTTGACCCACTTGTGTATAAGTTGGATAGGGGTTCTTTATTATAGAAGTTTCCTAACTTATCAAGCCCTAGGTGTCTAGATAAATTCTCCCAAAGGATAGAATAAACATACATAATCTCACCAAGAGGAAAGGGAGATGAGAGAGTGAGAATTATAACGAGATGCTGCTACCTTGATTTAGAGATTGAGAGAGATACTTTGTCTTGAGATCATATTGGTCAGAGAGGGGGGGAATTTTATGAAACCAACTCCAAAAATAGAAGAAAAGAGAGATCAACACCGTAGAAATCAGCCACTTCTTGGGGGAAACATCCTTTACATTACATAAATGAACAATTCTTGGATGATTCAAATAAAAAAACCTCCTTTCTATATATAGGAGTCCATGGGGTCACAATTTAATCCTAGATGACCTAACAATAATAATATAAGGGCACAACAATAACAATAGTGGGGTTTTATGGGGCACAATAATAACAATATGGGGACTACAGGGGTACAAAAATAACAATAAGGGGGATACACTAGCAACATTAAGGGACTACACTTGTAATATAGCGACCTAACATTCCCCTATCCTTCAAAAAAGTGTTTTCCTCAATGCTTGAGTAGCTCTAGATGCTTCTACATAAAATTCTCATCCTCCCATGTGGAATCTTCAGTGGGTAAGTTCTTCCACTTGATGAGATACTATGAAATTGATCAATTTCTTCACTGTCAATTTCTTGTTTTTGTGACTGCTTCAGGTTCCAATATAATTTTTCCTTCCTCATCAATTTCTGGAAATATTGTTTGAATTGTTTGTCACCTATAACGTTCTTTAAGTATGAAAAATGGAAAACTGGGTGTACTCGAGAAGAAGCGGGAAGCTCTAATTTTTATGCCATAGTACCAATGTTTTTCAACACCTTGTAAGGACCATATTACTTTGGCAATAATTTATTATCCTTCTTAGCTTGATTGAGGGAAATTTTTTTGTATGGTTGTAGCCATAAAAATACCAAGTCTCCTACATCCAACCTTCTCTCGCTATGATGTTGATATGCCTATTGTTTCATTCGATTTTGCACCAAATTTAGGTTATCCTTTAAGATTTGGAAAACTTGTTGTTAATGCTCAATGTGATCTGCCACTTCTTGAACCTTAGAATTTTCTCTTAAAGATGATGTGATGGACAGTTGATAATATCCATAAAGTGCCATAAATGGGGTCATTTTTGCTACAGTATGGAAGGAAGTGTTATATCACCATTTAGCTAGAGGTAACCACTTGACCCATTGTGTTTGTTTATCAGATACAAAACAATGAAGATATCCTTCCAAACATTTGTTCACTATCTCAGTTTTCCCATCGAATTGAGGATGATAAGATGAGCTATGGGCTAGTTGAGTACCCAAACAAGAAAATAATTCCGTCAAAAAATTTCCAGTGAAATCGGGATCTCTGTCGCTTACAATAATCTTTGGGTTTCCATGTAGCTTTTGAATTGTTTCCATAAATGCAGTAGTAGTTGTACTTGATTTAAATGGGTGAGATAATGGACAAAAGTATGCATACTTGTTAATTATATCAACTACCACCATGATGACACTTTTTCCTTCAGACTTAGGTAAACCTAAATTAAAATCCATTGAAACCTCCTCCCAACGTTGACTTGGAATGGGTAAAGGTTGTAGCAGACCTGAGGTCTTAATTGTCTCAACTTTATTTTGCTAGAAAACCAAACATTCTACCACAAAATTTTGAATATAATATTTAAGGCCATCACAAAAAAAATTCTTTCTTCACCCTGTGGCAAGTTTTTAAAAATCCTGAGTGTCCTCCTATGCGAGAGGTGTGCAATTCCAAAATAATATTTTGTTTTAGTTGGGAATTATTACAAAGATATAAGAGGTATTTGTACCATAAGGAATCATTTTTCCAACTAAATGTATCATATGTACTAGGATCTTGTTGCAAATTTTGAATGTGTGTCCATACTTCTTTGTGATTCTTCCATTCCTCCCTTGCTTCGGTTATCCAATATGGTTGGATAATAGAAATGGCACAAAGCAATTCTTCCACCTCCTCATCCTTTCTTGAGAGTGCATCTACAACAACATTTAGCTTCCATTTTTTGTAGATGATTTCAAATTCATAACCCAACATCTTTGTGACCCATTTTTCTTGCTCTTTTGAAGATAGTCTTTGTTCCAAAAAGTGTTTAATACTACCGTGATCAATTTTTACCTTCAAGTGTCTTCCCATTAGGTAAGGTCACCATTTACTTAGTGCATGTAGTATTGCCAACATTTCATTCTCATAAATAGCTTTCTGTAAATAATTTCCTTTGATTGGACGAATTTCCATATGGGTCTTCTGCATTAAAAAAATTCCATTTCCTGAGACATCACATTCCATAATAAAGGTTTTTGTGAAGTCTGGCGTAGCTAAGACCGGTGCTAGGCACATTGCCTCTTTAAGATGTTCAAAGGCCTTAGTTGCTTCAGGAGTCCATGAAAATGCATCTTTCTTCAATAATGTTGTTAGAGGTGTTTCTATTCTCCCATGATTCTTAACAAAGTTGCGATAATACCCTGATAACCCGAGAAATACTTGTAACTGCTTTATGGCTGTGGGGACTTTCCATTCCTTAATGGATTTAATTTTGTTAGGGTCTACCTTAACACCCTCCTGAGATACAATATGACCCAAATATTCCACCTCTTGTACTCCAAAGAAACATTTGGAGGTTTTTCCATATAATTGTTTCTCCTCCAATAGTTTGACCACCTTGTCAACATGTTGAACATGATCCTTCCAAGACCTGTTGTAGATTAGTATATCATCAAAAAATACTAACACAAATTTTAGAAGGAAGGGTTTAAAAATGGAATTCCTCAACCGTTGAAATGTAGAAGGTGCATTGGTAAGGCCAAAAGGCACGACCAAAAATTCATAATGACCCTCATGAGTTCGAAATGTTGTTTTCAGAATATCTTCAGTCTTCATTCTAATTTGATGATATCCTGAACGAAGATCCAACTTGGTAAAATAAATTTCTCCATGTAGTTCATCCAATAATTCATCAATCACAAGAATGGGAAATTTATCTTTAATAGTGAGCTTATTGAGCTCTGTATAATCTAGATAGATGCGCCATGATCCATCCTTCTTCTGAACCAATACTGGAGCAGAGAAAGAACTTTGACTTGGTTGAATTATACCAGCCTCTAACATTTATGCAATCATACGTTCAATTTCGCTCTTTTGGACATAAGGATATCTGTAAGGCCTGATATTTGGAGGAACACTTCCTGGAATTAAATGAATAGCATGATCATGATCACAAATACGTGGGAGTCCTTTGGGAGTTTCAAACACCTTGGAATGATTGTCCAATTATTTTTGAAGTTCTAGAGAAATAGATGATTTTGATGTTGGAACTTCTAGTGAGCATAATTGTGCAATTACGCCTCATTTTGATTTCTTCGGAAGCTTTGTCATGACATTAGAGCTTAGTATCTTTCCCGGATTCCCTGCGATACCCCATAATTCAACTTCCTTTCCTTCTGAAAACAATTTCTTGAAAATTAAAAGCTACCATCCCCAAATATTGTAACCATTGTACTCCTATTACAACATTAGCACCTCCCATTGGAATGGAAAGCATTGGACTATTCAATACATATTACCCCATGGTTAGCTTGATATTATCGCATTTTCCAGAGAAATTTATAGTCCCTCCATTTGCAACCATCACTTGACACTCTGCTGCTAGGTATAGGAAGAAATTCAATTCCTTGGCTACCTTATAATTAATAAAATTATGGTTGCTACCTGAATCAATCAAAACTATCACATTTTTCTTCTTGATATGTATTTCTATCTTAAGAGTTTGAGGATTGGTAATTCCTGCCAATGAATTACATGATATGGTCGGAATCATTTCTTCTTTCTATAGGGTTGGTTCCTAGTGTATATCCTCTTCTTTTGAAGTTTCTTGTTCATTTTCTTCCTCCTCTTCACAATCCATGTAAAATAATTTATTATCAGCACACTTATGACATTTAGTCTATTTTGTATCACAACTGTAGCAAAGCCCTTTTTCTCTTTTTTCTTCCAATTGTTGTGGTGTCAACCTTGTAGGTTGTGGAAGTGTAGGAGTAGCAACACGTCCATCTATATAGATGTGAGTGGTAGGATTATTTGTCGCCATAATTTTACTTTAAATTTTTCTTGCCAACTTGAATGCCTTCTCCAATGAATCAGGTTCCCAAAGGCGAACCTCATGTTGGATGTTATCCTTTAAATTCTCTATGAAGACATCAATAATGTGTTCCTCTGGAATATCAATTACCCTTATATTCAATTTTTGGAAGTGCTTAATGTGCTCCACCATTGAACCCTTTTGTTTGAGATTTATCAATTGGCTAAAGGTGTTTCTCTTTGTATCCTCATAATGTGATATCATTTTCTCCGTAAAAATTGACCAAGTGACAATTTTTTTTACGAGAGAAAATCCATCGATACCATACAAATGTATTTTTTTCTAAATGTAAAGTTGCAATGCATACCTTTTTTGTGTTTTGCACATTATTGAGATCAAAATGTTGCTCCATCTGTAGTATCCATGTTACAATATCCTTTCCATTGAACTTCCTCATATCCATATTTGGAATATGGTGGGTCTTCCATCCAATATTAGAGTTTATGAAATCACGATTAACATTTATTTGTTCTCATCATGAGTTTCCTATACTACCTTTTCTCCATTAGGAATCATTTCTCGTATCGACTTTGTCAAACCTTCCTTCAAACCTTCCATGTCTACTTTTATATCATTCTTCATGTATTCCATGTTAGCTTCCATGTCATCCATCTTAACTTCCATGTCATCCATCTTAGCTTCCATGCCATTCTTCAAACCATCCATCTTAGCTTCCATGCCTTTCTTCAAACCATCCATATTAGCTTCCATGTCTTTCTTCAAAACTTCCATTTCATTTTTTTTTGCTATTTGCGAGAGTGAAAGTTGTTGCACTTGCTCTTGTAATTTTGATATATCATGTTGCACTTATTCCTCTTCATGAGTCATAGTAGAGCCTTTTGAGGGCTTAATGGGTGTTGAATTATTTTTAGGTGGGATTTTAGAATCCAATACTAAAATCTATGCTTCAATATTCCCTTGGAATCACTTCAAACTAATTTTTTAAACAATGCTTATGCAATTTAAAAAACAATACACACATTTTTCTTGTTTTTTAGGAGCTCGATATTGAAAATTGTATCTGTGTAATTTCAGATCCCTAAGATCTTATCTTAAATCCTTTAGTATCCCTCTGAATCTTATTTCCAATTCCACAGGTCTGACATGATTTGGATTCTTCAAGACAAAGTTATGCCCTATCTCCCATAATGACCTAATTATGGATTGGTTTAGTAGAGTGAACTTGTACGACATGCCACGTGTCACGGCTTCCTCCTTCGGTTCTGAAATTGATATACAAGAAACTATAATCCGTTTAATTTTGGTCACTTTTTACAAAATTCCAATCTGATGCTCAAAGTGATAGTTAGGACGATTTTCCCAAGGTCACCTCTTTGAGATGAAATTAGGGAGCCTGCAAAAACCCTAACTTCCACATATCATATATACAAAACTGTTGTGGACCAATATCTAAAATATTTACAGGACGTTCGTCAGGATTTCTTCGCAAATGGGTTTTTTTGGTAGCTTTTGAACCTTCGTAGAAAAAATGTTATAGGGAAAATTCCACGATGACCTGTTTGAAGTAGAGAAACCCTAGAATCCAAATATTTGATACCAAATGTTATGAAACCATCTCCAAAAATAGAAGAAAAGAGAGATCAACGCCTTATAAATTATCAACTTCAAGGGGAAAACCTCCTTTACATTACATAGATGAACAATTCTTGTATGATTCAAATGACGAAACCTCCTTTCTATATACAAGAGTCCACGGGGTCACAATATAATCCTAGATGACCCAACAATAATAATGTAAGGGCACAAAAACAACAATAGTGGGGTTTTATGGGGCACAATAATAATAATATGGGGACTACAGGGGTACAAAAATAAGAATAAGGGGGATACACTAACAACAATAAGGGACTATTCTAGTAATATAGGGACCAAACAAAGATGTTGGGAAAAATACTGAGGGGGGGGGGGGGGGGTGAATCAATATTTAGAGCTTACTAATAATTTTAACTTTTTCTTCACTAAATTCCATACGTGACTTTGATGAACAAAACTCGCGTATACATGCACATATGCCGAAAGAAACTTGCGTATACTGATATAATTTTATTGATAGAAAAATTTTCAGAAACAGTCTTTAACTCAGCTTATCAGTCATGCATTTGTTAGTTAATCAGTAAATATGTGCAGTAATAGTAGATCAAATCATCACACAAGAGAAAAACACATGAAAACCAAGATTTAAGGTGGAAACACAATTCGGGAGAAAACCACCGCTGCTGTTGTCTCTGTCTTCAATATTTATTATATGGAAAAATGCTTACAATATTGTACTGATGCATAATCATATTAGTACGCAGGCATCTACCTGCAGAAGGATACAACCTTCTCTCATTTTCCAGCTGCAAGTGGAAGGGAGCTACAACCCCCTTGATCTTGTTTACCAGCCACTACTGGAAGGGAGCTTCAACCCCTTGATCAGAACACCAGCTTCTACTGGCAGGGAGCTTCTACTTCCCTCAGAATCACTGCAGACTACATTTCATCAATTTTCATACTGGATCACACAGCTTCAACAAAACCCTTCATAAAGATCAAAACCAATAAACTTCACCCAATACATCAAGCCCGAACAGTGAGATCACTGTAATCAGAACACTGTAATAACCAGATTTCAGAATCAGTATGTAGAATCAAATTCAACCCTGAACATTCATTATTTGAAAAGGCATACACTACTTTGCTTCACTGAACCCGTGTGTATACGTGCTTTCCTTAACACCAACCTGCGTATAGATCTGTGAATACTGTTTTTCATAATATAGTCAGTCTCAGATCCAGATCTGAGGCTTTCAGTCAAATATCTTTTCAGAATTGTAGAACCCTTGATCAGTTAGTCATCATAGCACATATTTTCTCACTCATTTATCAGATTTGTACATAATCAACTTAGCAGCATATACATCAATAAAGCAACCCAGATCTATATGAAGACTTCATTGACAGACAACAGAAAGATAGTAGCAATAACTGTAAAACTTCTGCAATAAGCTTCAAAAACCCTAACTTCCATACGTGACTTTTCTGAAGCAAGTCTGCGTATATACATGCTTTTACTGAGATGAACTAGCGAATAGATCTGTAAATGTTAATCATGCATAATGTTTCAGATCTATGGAACTTACCCAAATTTCTTCCCTTCACTTTAACAAACATGCGGTAGGTCTCAAATCTAATCATCCCTTCAATGGATCATGCAAGAACATAGTCATTTCAGGTCTATAGATCTTGATCCATCAATCTATCCAAGGGTGCATCATAAATTTAGATTTATCAATAAAACAGAGTTCATCCAATGCATATATACTTCAAAGAGAATTATTTAGTGATAGCCCTTCCACATGCACACCTTTGCACTATGATATTCTTTTGCTTATATAGATTTATCCTTTATCAATACCATGAGTCAAAACCATACCGTTGCTAATGGTATCCTTGGACGAAATCAAATAGACAACATGGCGCTCAATCCTGTGGGCTAATACCATGGTAATGCCCCCTAGTATTATCTTTTTGGAGTGAAAAAGGCATATGTGAGTTGGATCATTCTTATCCGCGTGTATACGCGACTTCGCCTTTACAAACCCGCGTATAGGATCTTCAATATGAATATTACCAAATTTTCTGCTGGACATTACACATTTCTTCTGATGGACCCCTGAGCTTCTACTGAAGACATATACTTCATCTTTTACCAAAGAGTTTCCATCAAGGACAACATATAGGAATCATATTGCCAACAATCTCCCCCTTTGGACTTGATGGCAACCATGATGGTGTTTGATCACCACAACAAATAGATACATTAAATATAACCATTACTCAACCACCAAAATACTCTCCCCCTTTGACATCAAGGGCAAAGGGCACTATTTTGACCATGCTCCCCCTAAGTTCATGCTGAATCTTCAGACATATTTTTCAATGAAGTACATGACTCTATAACTCATCCAAGTATGACCTTTCTTATCACCAAGGACTCATACTTACATCAATGATCCAACCAGGTGGAATTACATATTTGACTCAACTACCCAACCAAGTGGGTCTACAAAGTAGAACAAGTCCGTACATGACTGAATAGAACAATTTACATCATGAGAGTTAATATTCCCTTTTCATAAAATTACATAAATGACATGTCATAAATATGACCAAGAGATCTCAAGAGAGATATTATATATCAGAAACCAATCAGAATGCCAAAAATGCATCCTTTTTAGCAAGACAGGTGCTCCCCCTAAGTTGATGCATCCTGAACATTTTCAACAACCAATTCATCAAAGCATATTCATCAGAGAAAGATACGGAAATATGAATACTAAAACACCAACAAAGATTACCCAACAACACCACAACTGTTTTGAGCACTGACCCAGAGAATTTTTGTCAGCAAAAACACATACGTGGTTTTATGCACAGAAACTCGCGTATATACACAATTCGTCTTTAAGAAACCTACGTATCGAACTTAAACTTCTGAAAATTAAGAAGATTTGATCATAGAGTTAGAGACAACTCCCAAATTCTGTCTGAGATATTTGAATTCTTCCCTAGGAAGAGGTTTAGTAAATATATCAGCAACTTGTTCTTTGGAGGGAACATACTCCAATTTAACCTTTTGTTCAAGCACTTTTTCACGTAGAAAGTGATAATTGATAGGAATGTGCTTGGTCTTGGAATGCATAACATAATTCTTTGAGATACTAATGGCACTTGTATTATCACATAGAATTGAGATGGGAGGTGAACATTTGATTTGAATGTCTTGTAGAGTTTTCATCATCCAAAGGAATTATGTGCAACATGATGCGGCAACAACATATTCTGCTTCTGTTGTAGATAAGGCAATAGAAATTTGTTTCTTGTTGAACCAAGATACTAATTGGGCCCCCATATAGAATGCACCACCACTAGTTCGTTTTCGATCATCAACATTTCGAGCCCAATCCGCATCTGTGTAAGCATGAAGAGTGAGATCAACATTCTTTGGATACCATAGCCAAAGTCTTGAGTCCCTTGTAGATATTTGAATATTCTTTTTACAGCCTAAAGATGAGACTCCTTTGGATTAGCTTGGAATTGGCCAACAATCCTGACTGCATGCATGATGTCTAGTCTTGTCCCAGTTAGATACAACAGACTTCCAATCATTGATCTATATTCTGGTTGATTCACCGTGGGAGAATCATCATGAGAACTTAGGTTACATCTAGTTATCATTGGGGTACTCACAGGTTTGCATTCTTCCATCCCATACTTCTTCATAATTTTCTTAAGATATTTTTCTTGTGATAAAAATATGCCATATGTTGCTTGTTGCACTTGTAAGCCAAGAAAGAATGTTAGTTCCCCAAGTAAAGACATTTCAAATTCTTGCTGCATAACAGAAGCAAATTTCTGACTCATGGACTCTTCATTACTTCCAAAAATGATGTCATCAACATATACATCTACAATCAATAGTTTATCATTTTCTATTTTTGTGTATAAATTACATACAACAGAATCCTTTGTAAAACCTTGTTGATGAAGATATTTGTCAAGACGATAGTACCATGCCCAAGGAGCTTGTTTGAGACCATATAATGCCTTTTTAAGTTTGTAAACAAGTTTTTCATCATTTCCTAGAATGAATCCTTCTGGTTGTTCTTTATAAACTTCTTCTTCTAGATTACCATTGAGAAAGGCAGATTTAACATCCATTTGATAAACTTTGATTTGTTGAAAACTTGAAAAAGCAAGAAACATTCTTATGGCTTCAAGTCTAGCTACAGGAGCAAATGTTTCTTCAAAGTATATACCTTCTTGTTAAGAATACCCTTTACAAACAAGTCTAGCTTTGTTTCTAATAACATCTCCATTTTCATTTAATTTGTTTTTGAATATCCATTTTGTTCCAATCACATTTTTATCATGAGGTCTTGGAACCAATTCCCAAGTATAATTATTTTCAATCTGATCAAGTTCTTCATTCATGGCTTGAATCCAACATTCATCTTTTCTAGATTGATTGACATTCTGTGGTTCAATAGTGGATATAAATGCTAGATAGTTAGGAGATCCTACAAGAGTTCTTCTTGTTTGGACACCTGATCCCTTTTCTCCCAAAATTTGAGATTCTGGATGATTATTTTGAACATACCTGGATGGAGCCTTTTCAGATAGATATTATTTTGGTGCTTCATTGGGTTCACCTTCTATATTGTTTCTATTTGATTCAAGAATATATACATCATCATCATCTTCATTTGTTGTTGGTATTTCCCTTTTATGAGTTGAGAGAGACTCATAAATTACGACATCAATACATTCAACAATATTCCGAAGTATTTTATTTTAACATTTATATGCTTTACTTCTAGAAGAGTACCCAAGAAAGGTTCCTTCATCTTCTCTAGGTTCAAATTTACCAATTTTTTCATCATTGTTCTTGATAAAACATTTTCTTCCGAAAACTCTAAAGTGCTTTACGGTGGGAAGATTGCCATACCAGAGTTCATAAGGAGTTTTATCGTTCTTCACCCAAACTTGAGCCTTGTTCAGAATATTTACCACAATATGTGCTACTTCTCCCCAAAACATATCGGGAGTTCCATATTCATCAAGCATAGCCTGAGCCATTTTTTGAATTGTTCTATTCATCCTTTCTACCACGCCATTTTGTTGTGGGGTTCCAGCTACATAAAACTATCTTTTTATGCCATGATGTTCACAAAAATAAAAGAATTGATCTGATATATATTCTCCTCCTCGGTCAGATCTGAGACATTTGATTTTTAGATCTAATTCATTTTCAACAAAAGCTTTGAAGATATTAAAATTTTCAAATGCTTAATCTTTATGTTTCAGTAAACCGATCCAACACATTATAGAGAAATCATCAATATAGTATTGTTCTCCACGAGGTGACCTTTTCCTTACAGGACCACATAGAGTAGTATGTATAAGTTCAAGAGGCTTACTTGCTGATCCTTCTTTAGCATTGAATTGCACCCTGATTTGCTTACCAAATTGGCATGATTTGCATATGGTACTTTCAGGTAGAGTGATGTTGGGAAGATCACGAACTACTTTGAGTTTGCTGGATTTTCTTATTTGAGAGAAGCTCAAATGTCCCAACCTTTTGTGCCATAATCAATTTTCTGAAGATTTACCGAAGTAGCATTTTCCTTGGCCACCTTTCAATACATACAGATTGCTTGGTTTTCTAGTTCCTTTTATTACCATTTTTCCTGTGTCAAGTTCATGTACTATACATTCTTTTGAACTAAATACAACTTCATTTCCTTGATCACACATTTGAATCACACTTAGTAGGTTGTGTTTTAATCCATCCACATACATAACATTGTTAGATTTCACCTTTTCTTTTAGAAAAACAAAACCTTTTCCTTTAATGACAGCTGGAGAGTCATTTCCAGAAGTAACATTCTTTTCTTTTTCTAGAGCATTGTATGAAAGGAGTTTATTTATGTCACCTATCATGTGTTTTTAGCATCCGCTATCAATGTACCATTGATTTTCTTCCCCTTCTGCAAATAAAGCTATGCCACAACTTTCAACCTGTAAGTATTTCTTTCTCCAAACCTTGGAATTTGAAGGTATATGTTCTTTTGGCTGAAGTTTTCTCCTGCATTTAGATTCTTTATGACCAAAGTTATTGCAATAAGCACATTCAATTTCATTTTGAAGAGGATAAAAGTTGTTATAAGTATTCTTCTTTATTCCAGTCTCATTTCTTTGGTTTCTTGCTTCTTTGGTCATGATGGTTTTGTATGCAACACATTGAGTAGCCTTATGACCAAAATTATGACAAGAGCCTAAAAATTTTCCATTAAAGAAGAAATTTCAGTGATCATGAAGCCTTCTATTTATGTTTACCTGCTGATTGATATTTCTGCTATTGTTCTTCCTTGTATTAAAGTGGTCATGATTTACTTGTGTAGTTTCTTTGTTCTTTTGCCAAGAGACCGAATGTTGTAGGCTGGCTTTAGCTGCGTTTAGATAGCTTGGTGCTGAAGACTAAGATGATTCTCCAATATAACCAAGACCTGTCTTTATAAGAGGAGAGCATTGTACCTTGATAATTTCATCTAAATTTTTAGATCCTTTAGCAAATCTAAGATTTTAAAGTTTTTACTTTCTCAATTTCCTTTCTTAGACTTACTATTTTACATTATAATTTCTCATTGTGCTTCTCCTTTTCCATAAGCTGATTTTTTAGAGTATCTTTGGGAATTTTTTTTTCTTCCAAACATATTTTGAGATGATTTATTTATTCAAGAAAGTCATTTTCTTCTAATGCATCCATAAAAGTATCACTAGAGTCCTTTTCAAAAGCCATGAGAAGTATAATATCTTGATCAGATTCTCCTTCTTAACTATTTGATAAACCATCACTATCTTCATGAGTATAGTAGCTTTTTCAATTGATAAACCATTTCTTATTTCCTTTAACCACTTCCTTTCCCTTTTCATGACTATCTTTATGGGGACATTTAGCAACATAATGACCAACTCTTCCACAAGAAAAACATTTAAAAGGAAGCTTACGTCTGAACCTTCCAGTGGCAAGCTGTAGCTTCTTTACAAAATTTATCTCATCTTCTTCTGAAACATACCTTGGTCCTTCTTATTCTTCTACCTCCTTTCCTTCTGCAGCAGCCCTAAAGACAACTTCTTTAACTTGAGATGGACCTCCTTTTCTCATTTCACAAGCAGTTAGAATCCCATGAAGTTGAACAACAGTAAGAGTTTGCAGATCCTGCTTCTCTTCAATGGTAAACACTTTTGATTCAAATTTGGGAGTTGGAGATCTTAAAACCTTTTCTACCAGAGTAGTGTCAGATATAGTTTCAACCAGATTTCTCATACGATTTACAATATCATCTAGACGTAGAAAGAAACTGGCAATGCTTTCTTCATTGTGCATTCTGAGTTTTTCATTTTGAATTCTGAGAGTTTGGAGTTTAGCACTTTTTACCTTGGCATTGCCTTCATAGATTAGAATGATTTTTTCCCATATCTCCTTTGTTGTATTCAACTGCATGACTTTGAAAAAATTTTATTCAGTCAAACTTCCCAATAATGCATTAACAACCTTTGCATTGGTTCATATTTCTTTCTTTCTGCTGCATTTGTTGGAACGGAAGTTGGATATTTATAACCTCCTTCAACTATATCCCATACATCTACTCCAAGGGACTGAAGATAGGATCCTGTCCTTGTAGTCCATAAGATTAAGTTGTTTCCGTTGAAGAGAGGAGGCCTGATAGATGTTGTCCCATCTTGATTTCTCATCTTGGTTGATCTTCCTTCTAGTGATTAAGCTTCTTCAGAAGGACCTGCTCTGATTCCAATTGTTGGGAAAAATACTGAGAGGGGGGGGGGGGTGAATCAATATTTAAAGCTTACTGATAATTTAAATTTTTCTTTACTGAATTCCATACGCAACTTTGATGAACACAACTTGTGTATACATGTGCATATGCAAAAAGAAACTTGCATATAATGATATAATTTTATTGTTAGAAAAATTTTCAAAAACAATATTTAACTTAGCTTATTAGTCATGCATCTGTTATTTAATCAATAAATATGTGCAGTAACAGAAGAATAAATCATCACACAAGAAAAACACACATGAACACCAAGATTTAAGGTGGAAACCCAATTCGGGAGAAAAACACCGCTGTTTTTGTCTCTATCTTCAATATTTATTATCTGGAAAATTTCTTACAATATTGTATTGATGCAGACTCATATCAGTACATAGGCATCTACCTGCCGAAGGCCACAACCTTCTCTCATTTTCTAGCTGCAACTGGAAGGGAGATACAACCCCCCCTGATCTTGTTTACCAGCCACTACTAGAAGGGAGCTTCAACCCCCTGATCAGAACACCAACTTCTACTCGCAGGAAGCTTCTACTTCCCTCAGAATCACTGTAGACCATGCTTGATCAATTTTCATACTAGATCACATAGGTTCAACACAACCCTTCATAAAGATAAAAAACAATAAACTTCACCCAATACATCAAGCCCGAACAATGAGTTCATTGTAATCAGAACACTGTAATAACCAGATTTAAGAATCAATATGTAAAATAATTTAATTTTCAAGTATTGCTCTTCATTTCTTTAATATCTAGTTATTTCAAAGAGCCAAGCTATGGGAATAAAATTCAACCCTGAACATTCATTATCTCAAAAGGCATACGCTACTTTTCTTCACTGACCCCGCATGTATACGCACTTTCCTTAACACCAACCTGCGTATAGATCTGTGAATATTGCTTTTCAGAATATAGTCAATCTCAGATCCAGATCTGAGGCTTTTAGCCAGATATCTTTTCAGAATTGCAGAACCCTTGATTAGTCAGTCATCATAGCACATATTTTCTCACTCATTGATCAGATTTGTACATAATCAACTTAGCAGCATATACAACAATCAAGAAACCCAGATCTATATGAAGACTTCATTGATAGACAACATAAAGATAGCAACAATAACTATAAAAATTCTGCAATAAGCTTCAGAAACCCTAACTTCCATGCGTAACTTTTCTGAAGCAAGTTCACGCATATACGCGCTTTTACTGAGACGAACTAGCGCATAGATTTGTAAATATTAATTATGCATAATGTTTAAGATCTATGGAAATTACCCAGATTTCTTCACTTCACTTTAGAAAACATGCACTATGTCTCAGATCTAATCATCTCTTCAATGGATCATGCAATAACATAGTCATTTCAGGTCTAGAGATCTTGATCCATGAATCTATCCAAGGGTGCATCATAAATTTAGATTTATCAATAAAACAAAGCTAATCCAATGCAGATATACTTCAGAGATAAGTATTTAGTGATAGCCCTTCCACATGCACACCTTTTCACTATGTATTCTTCTCCTTATATATATTTATCCTTTATCAATACCATGAGTCAAAACCATACCGTTTCTAATGGTATCCTTGGACGAAATCAAATAGACGACATGGCGCTCAATCTTGTAGGTTAATACCATGGTAATGCCCCCTGGTATTATCTTTTTGGAGAACAAAAGGCATACACGACGTGGATCATTCTTATTCGCGTGTATACGCGACTTCGCCTTTACAAATCCACGTATAGAATCTTTAATATGAATATTACCAAATTTTCTGCTGCACATTACACATTTCTTCTGATGGACTCCTGAGCTTCTACTGAAGACATATACTTCATCTTTTACTAGAGAGTTTCCATCAAGGACAACATATAGGAATCATATTGCCAAAAGGGCATAATAATAATAATATGGGGACTACAGGGGTACAAAAATAAGAATAAGGGGGATACACTAACAAAAATAAGGGACTACACTAGTAATATAGGGACCAAACAAAGACTCTGCTCGATTTCAAAGAGGATATCTTATGCTTGAAGGTATAATTATAACATTTGATTCATGGATAATAGAAATTTATGTTCCTTCCTTGTATTTACATGTTTGCATTAGTTACATATATTGATTCTATGATGTTTTGAGCTGACAATCTTCTGAGGAAGATCACTTGTCGTCCTTGAGTGTTTTTGGTTGTGTGTAGGTGTTGAGATCGAGCACAAATGAAGCAGACTACTTGAGTGGAGTGCGAGGATTCTACCACAAATAGAAAATACTTAACTGACTTGCGAGGAGGCCAAGTGCAGGCTATTTCCTTTATAACATCTAGAAATTTTTTATTTCTGCATGTTTGAGCATTGGGTTGGGATTTGATTGTCTAGCTATTGGCCATTTTTTTTCTCTCTCTCTTTTTTTTTTTTTTTTTTTTGATCTAATCGTACGCTAGATCACTGAGCAACAACTCCTTGAAAATTTTGATGCAACACAATCCTTAAAATTTTCCATGCTTTTTGAATATGGATAAATCCATACCTAGTTATATGAGGAAATGGACCCAATAATTCCCTATAATTCTCCTATTTTTGAACCAGCATTCCCCGTTTCTAAGCAGTCTTGTTGCTTCTACTACAATATATTTTGTGAGGATGAGCTTAATGTATCCTATCTCTGCTTCGACTACATCAAAGGCTTAGGAAAAGGATTTGGTAACTTCAGTCTCATATCCATCGAATTTGTCAAAAAAATGAAGCCATCCTACCAGTTGTAATTGGTCTTTAACCTTTGGATATGCCTGGAGAAATTTTACTCCTTTTGGTTCAGATCAAACAAGCGTTCCCATGGTGAGAAGAAGTCTCGACCTTGATTGTCTCTTTTCGATAGGGATAATGGATGTTTTGAGAAAGGGGAATGAGTGAAATGTGAATTGGAAGTGAGTTTAAATGATAGCAAGGTAAGGTGTTAATGTAAAAAGTTGTATTGTGTTCGGATTGTACCGGTGTCATGTGTTTAATAAAGATCAAAATTGATGTGATTGACAATGTAATGATGAGGGAATATGGTATAATGGTCATGGATATGACAACATTTTTATAAGGTCTTCAAATTTTTAATATAATCATCCATAAACTAAAATATAAGCTCATATATGAAATATAATTTTAACATTCTTACATACCTTTGTTTCTGTGGTTCCCCTGATATTATTTTTGTTGTATAATTCAAATTTGGCCGCAAAATTGAAGATCATTTGCAAAATGATAGGAATTATGTTTCTTCTTATCATTTCTCAGATTTTATGTCTGCTCAAGAGAAGACTTATTTATTGTTGTTGCTTCTTTTAATGGTCAGTTAAAATAATGATCCTTATGAATATGGCTTGCCACCTAAAAATTTATTAGAAAAAGAAGGATAGAAATAAAAAGGGACAATAAAGAGGGGTCTTTGAAAATCTAAACTGCAAAGAAATCTTGGTTTTCAATTAAAATTTTCTGTATAAAAATGCCATGATAGTTGTTTTTCACACACACACACACACACACACACATATATATGCTTGAAAATAAATTATAGTGAATTTGGGGAGTGAGGAGAAGATTCTCCTTTCTTAACCAACTTAAATTCGGAAATATCTTGCAAGTACTTAGCAAATTCTTCCCTTGTTAGTGGTTTATGACACAATCTTAATCTATGACCATTAACAAGGAAAGAAATTTATTTATCATCAATATTATTTATTTTGATTTCTCCATTATTAAAAATAATATCAATCTCATAAGGACCAAGCCAATGAGTTTGAAAATTTCCTTGAAATAGTTTGAATTTGGAATAAAGAAGAAGAGCCCAACACCTTGTTTGAGATTTTTAGCTTTGATAAAATTTTCATGCCATTTTAATCTTTGTTTCTGCACTATATTAGTTCTTTGAATAACCTCTTGTTAGATTTCATCTAGCTCATTCAATTGTGCTAGTATTTTCTTTTATGCTTTTGGTAGCTCAAGGCCCAATTTAACAGTTGTTCTGTAGGTCTCCACTTGGAACTCAATTGGAAACAAAACTTGCTTCCAATAAACAAGCTCATAAGGAGTATGTCCAGTTGTGTTTCTCCATGTGGTTCAATATGCCCATAGTGCTTCTCGAAGTTTTTCTGCCCAACCCTTTCTATGCAAATGCACAGTCTTGGTAAGAATCCCTTCAAGAACTTTGATGGTGGATACCACTTTTCCATTGGCTTGTGGATGATATATTGTAGACTTCCGATGCTTGATTTTATAATTCTCCATGACTTTTTGCACAAACTTGAATGTATATTGGGTACATTTATCTATTACATTTTCTCTTGGAACACCAAAACTAGTAAAGATATCCTCAAAAAGAAATGTAACTAAAAAAATTTCAGTTGCAAATAAAAGAGGTTTAGCTTCTATCCATTTTGTGATATAGTTTGTCTAAACAAGTATACACCTTTTGTGTTTAGATGGAGGATTTCTTAGTCCAACACAATATAAGGCCCATCTTTCAAAAGGCTCCACAAGTACCTGTGGTTTTAGAGGCATTTCATCCGATGGGACCAATTTTCCCATTCTTTGAAAAATGTCACATCTTTGACATATTCCTTGGTATCTTTGAAAATAGATGGCCAATAATATCCCAAAAGAAGGATTTTGTAAGCAGTTCTCTTGTCAGCAAAATGTCCTCCACATGGCTTATCATGGCAAGATTTTAGGATTTCTGGTACTTCATCTTCTTGGACTCTTCTTCAGATGATAAAATCAAGTCCAATTTTGTATAGTTCTCCATCTATCCAAGAATAATGTGCACTGGTTTCGATAAATTTTTTATTTTCTCTGGCTTATAATTGTGGTGGAAATTTTCCTATAGCTAAATAATTGGAAATATTTTTAAACCAAGGTAATTTAGTAGATACTGCAAAAAGACTCATCGGGAAAATTATCTTTTACAGGAACAACATCATTACTTTTTGCATTCTAGAAAGGAAATCAACAACTGCATTTTCTTTTCCTGGTCTATCAAGAAAAAGAATGTTTATTTCTTGTAATAATAACAACCATCTTATAATTCTTCCATTAGTAACTTGTTTGTTCATTAAATATCTAACGGAAGAATGAGTTATGTGAATCAAAGTTTCATAACCAGTGATGTAATGACAAATTTTATTAATGGCATGAACAACAACTAAAAAATCCTTTTTAGTCAGAGTACAATTTAAATTCGTTGGATTCAAATTTTTACTAGTATAATAGATAGCATAAGGAGTTAAATATTTTTGTCCCAACACAACTCCTAAATTTGCATCTGAAGCATCAATATAAATATGAAAAGGGAGAGACCAATTAGGTCCTCTTAGAATTGGTGCTTTATTAATTCTCTGTTTCAATGTTTCAAATGCTTTTTGGCAATTAGAGTTCCATGCAAATTCACAATATTTCGTAAGAAATTTGAAAAGCGGAGAGGCCATATTTGTGAAATTTTCTATGAACCCCCTACAGTATCTAGTAAATCCAAGAAAAATTCTAACATCTCTTTGACAAATAAGAATTGAAATTTTAGAAATAACTTATTATTTAGATGTATCCACTTTAATACCATCACTTGAAATATGGTGGCCTAAAATAATCCCTTCATTGAACATCATAAAACATTTCTCATGGTTTAATGAAATGTTTTCTTCTTTATGTCTAATAAGAAAATTTTCTAAATTTTCCATGGCTTCCTCAAAAGTATCTCCATACACAGTAAAATCATCCATGTATACTTCCACACAATCATGAATTAGATCAAAAAATATACCTAAAACTGCTTTCTGAAATGTGGCAGGTGCATTACATAATTCACAGGGAGGTACCCTATAAGAATATGTTCCCCAAGGACATGTAAAATTAGTTTTGTCTTGATATTCTGGTGCTAGTTAGATTTGGTTATATCCACTAAAACCATCTAAAAATGAAAAACACTTCTTCCTTGCCAAGCTATCAAGCACTTGATCTATAAAGGGCCGTGGAAAATGATATTTCAAAGTGGCTTTGTTTAATTCTCCTATGATTCATTATCCTCTGAGGTTGTCTAACTGATTTGACATTTTCTTCAATATAAATATGATGCATACAAGTTTTAGGATCAATCCCTTTCGTATCAGTATATTCCCATGCATAAGAAGAGGAATGTTTTTGTAGCACATTTATTAATTTTCTCTTTTTATATTATTCCAAGTTATTTTTGATATTTAATGTTTTTCCTGGAAACTTGAAAATTGCCAAAATTTTCCATAGAATGTAAAGACATTTGATGAGATGATATATATTCAATGTTACAGTTCTCTTTAAAACTTTGATCTTGTGCATAGTAAGAAGAATAGTTATTATTATTCATTAAATTTATCAGTTGATCTTCTTCATTTAATTATGAACAAGTATAAATTGATTGCATATTATCAAAATCTTCAGCATCATTATCATCTATCCAAATTTCACTTTCTACATCAATTATTATTTTTGTAGGATGATACAATGTGAATTTTTAGTGTAATTTCCATCAAATATATACATATCACCTAATCTACAACTTATGAATGTATCAACTGTAGCGAGCCAAGGTCTACCAAGGATCAATGGATGGCCTCCTAAATTATTCTTGGGAGTTAAAATCATGAAACAGGATATTCCCATGAATCTAGAGAGTCAGACACATCTTCTAATACTCCATCTGGTTTAAAAACAAATCTATCTTATAATTGTAATAATGTTGGAGAATATTGAAGATTGGGAAGCTTAAGTTTCTCGATTATCTGTTTACTCGTGATATTAATGGCTACTCTTAAATAAATCAGAGTGTTTAGAATCTCAATACTAATGATGTGGATTTTTACAATGGGGCTACTCGAATCTAGATATTTTTGAACAATAGTTTTCCCCATCGTAATATCACCATTTTTTCCTACCAATTGGATATTTTTAATGTTTTTTTTCCTAGTTTCTAATACATAGCTCCTTGAGTAGGAAAAAATGGAGTAAAGGAATTTAAATGCAAATATTCTTAAGTTCATCTAGCATATCATAGTCTGGTAAAACAAATTTCCTTTCTACTCCCTTATCAATTTTAAGTATTTTAGGAAAAGGTGGATCATGTAAAGAAATAGAAGGTTGTTCTACTAGAGGAACTGTAAGAGTTTGTTTTATTTTTTCATCCTTTAATTGTATGGGAACATCTTCCTCTAGAGGAATATTTTCAGGATGACAATTTTTGGTGACTTATTTTGCAGAACCATACCAAATCTAAGTTGGACATCATTTAGACCTAATGGGGTTATCATACAAGCTTGGAAATTTTGTCCTTCAACATTATAAACAACTTTTTTATTTTTATTATTTGGATTAATAAGTGGTTGGGAAAGAAGTTGATTTGGATTTTGGGGAAATGGTAATGAAAATTGTTGATTTGGATTTTGAAATTGAAGAGGTTGAGTGGGTTGAGGAGGATAATATTGTGGTGGAAAGAAAGGATAAGGTTGTTGGAATTGAGGATATTTGTCATAAGGATTTTTCCAACCTTGTGCCCAAGATGGATTTTCAGATTGTGGGGGACAAGGTCACCAAGGCATAGGCGCAGTCCAATTGTTCTGTGGTTGTGCATATGATTGAGTATTGAAACCTTGAGCCATATTTGTTTGCTTATTTCCATGGTCTTTTAGCAACAAAACAAAGAGATTCAATCTGACTTGTTCCAGCTTCATCTTGAAAGACAACCTTAAGGCTAGGTGTAATATCCCAAAATAGGGAAAATAAGCAGTATTGGGAATATCATAAGATATTCCAAAAATATTCTGCTCAGTAATGCATTCAAGAAAAATGCATTTTCAGAAATGTAAGCCATGGAAATGAAAATAATCACTTGGATCCATTAGATACATCCATATATCATCTAATTCCAAGAGGAGATCAGAAATAAATGAAACTAGGTGAGGTAAACAGACCTCCCACACTAGTGTAGCCAAAAATGACCAAAAAACCCAGACACTGCTACTCAGTTAATGCACAAAAGGGATTGCACAGTCTTATGAGGGTTTTACCTCAGAAATTAAGGAAAAAAATAGATCTGCTCATATATTAGATAATCAAGCTTATAAACTGAGATCTAGTCTCCTTATTACAATTACAAGAAAACCCCGGAAGGGTTTCTTGTCAAACACTTTGCATACAAATGTGATATTCAGAAATTTACTGAATCACCACTGCAACACTGAAACATAAGAGTGTACTAGGCTGGAAAGATATCTGATAATATGTATATCCCTCAAGGGCTTCCTCCCATGAAAGGATAAACCTCTCAATCACAAGGAAACACTGCAACAGAGCCACTGGACCATGTACTGAAGCTGCCTCCAAAAATAACGCATTCCCTAGCTGGAACAACGTTGGGAATGTTAGGGAAATGTGTGTCTGAAACCACAGATCTGAAATAAGCTCTATAAATTTCCAAATAGGTCTCTCAATTGAATGAAACCTCCCTCCAAAGAGAAACTAGCTCAGGAAGAGGGATTCCAATCCCTTCCACTGCTGCACCCTGCAACACTGCACAATCACATGTAGAAACTGCGCTGATGAAGTAGGCTGAAGCTTGGCCTAAAAAACCTGATGTGGAAAATGAATGCAAACTCTCCCAAGAGGCTCCTCAAGGAAAGAGGTAGGATTCCCGCTCGGGAACACCCGGTGCTAAACAACACTGCTACTTTGCTAAACAACAAGAGGAAGCAAAAGTCTGAGCAGACAAGAATAATACTCTAAAACATGAAGAATAATGTTGCCATCCTCTTATTTAAATAAAACATGAGTTTTCTTTCCCTTGGCCCCACTCAATTAGGTCATCTCTATCCAAAGATTCATCTCCCTCCAAAACTATGTTATTCCTTCTTTGATTCCTCCTCCTCCACAACTGCGTTGTTGACTTAGTCAAAGTGGACTGAACCAACTTGATATTATCCCTGTTCACAAATGGAGGTGTTTTATTAAGTTGTAAAGAGTGTCCCCTTTCACACTTGGAGTGTTTTTATTCCTCCTTAGGAGAATTATGGGCTTTTCTACCCATTTATTCACCTGTTAGAGATGCTGCTAACTCTAATGTTCCATTTAGCTTTGAGGCTAAAATTCGGGAACATTACAGTCCTCCCCTCCAAAATATTTGCTTATCCTCAAGAAAATGTATAGGGAGAGAAAAATTTCTCCCCTCCTCCTCTTGTGGCCTCCCATCAATAGCCTCCACCACTGCATCAAGATAATCTGCAATAAAACTATCATCCAATGTTTCCTCCCAAGTGTGCAAAACCAAATGGTCTACACCAATCAAAGGTGGAAAGTGTGAATGGAAACCTGCTTGCTGTCCCATGGCCTCCACAAAGTAGGAGTGATGACAAACATGGTGAATGAGTGCCTCCCTCACCCATTCTATCATCCAAATGAAATGAGCCATCCTAGGTAGCTCATCAAAAGAGTCATCAACCCCGGTTTTATACAATGTGTTGGGGCTACAAGGAGACATTGGATTCTTCCATCCAAATGATTTCTCTCTCCATTTATGGTAAAAATGGGACTGTTTTTGTCCTTGGGCTGAAATGACATGGCCTCCAAAAATGGCCCAAGTCTCCCCATCAAACAATTCAGCCATGAAGTGCCTCCTCAAATTCTTCAAGTGGCTCCTCCCACAAGAAGGAAAAAATAGTGATGTGGCAATCATGGTTTGCCCATGGTTCCTCCTAAAATACACAACATGTAAAGTGGGGGGAATCATGCTCCTAATGGGCATCTCTAATACCTCCAACACTCTCCAAACAATTCTTCCCATGAACATAAAAATATCAGCAGTAAATGGAAGGAAAATGCAATAAAAACAAGCTGCCAGATGACAACCGGAGAGTGGTTCATAGTTCCACCAATGGAACCATCGTAGTGCATCTTTTTCCTGCATCCAAACAAAATTTAACAAGTTCTTTCCCAGCCACTTGTTTGCTGCCACAGTCATCTCATAAGATGGAATCATGAATATACAATTTGGTGTCAAGGGTGCACACCAAGAATCATGTGGCTTCTCCCATAAACCACCAATGAGATAGCCAATATCAATGCTACAAAAGGCTGCAAGTACATCATCATACAATATGCAAGAAGAGATACTTCTTCTTGATACATCATGCTGCTCAAACAAGGAAAATAAGTACAATACAAAATGTGAAATTATACCTCCTCCATCATGTACTTGAGATCTTGAGCTGAAATAGCTCAACTGGAATCTTTCCCTTACTTCTAATGAGTAGGGAAGTGGTTGTGACCTCCTGTCTACCACCATCCGGGCTATGCATCCCTCCATATGCTGAAATATGTCATGCTGGATGCCCTCCCAAGTGAACTCCTCCATCAAATGGAAATATGCATCAAAGTGCATGGAAAGGGTGTCCTCATGTGCTGCAAGTAGCAACTTCTCCTTGAGACTAGAAGCTCTAGTCAAGAAGACTCTGCCATGTGAATAGATGACCACATCATTCACCATATACTCATCATATCTATCCAGGTCATCGAGAATCATGTATGCACCAAGATCCTTGGATTACTCTAGTAAGAGCTGAGATCTCCAATAAGGATCAATCCTCCTAAGAGACAGTGCTGGTGATCTGGCATATGAAGCTCTCCTCATGCTATTGCCTGCTTCTTTGACATCCCCCATGCCAAAGTTCTCCTCCAAACTCTCCAAATCTCCAAAATCCAAGAGTGGTGAGCCCAAAAACAAGATTTCCTTCAGCAACTCTAGATCAGGTGGCCTCCCAGGTGGAATTCCTCCATGTAGTGAGACATCAATGTCAAGAGTAGACTGCACATATGGTTGGGAAACCTTTCCCCTGCCCTCACAGCGCAGTACAATCTGCCTCCTCTTTGCATTAGCTTCCTGAAATAGAGAAGGTGTGTGCCTCTCATCAGGTGATGCTGCTCTTCCTTCCTACCTCCTTCTTCCAGCTGCAATGCTACACAATCATGTTGCTCACTGATTGTGCTTGGACCTCCATGTATGAGATCCTGGGGAACTTTTTGCAAGGATACAATAATCCCTCCTGTTGGAGAATGTGCTCCTCCTCCCTCGGAATGAGGTACTGGATGTGCTCTAGATGTGACAGCATTGTTGCCCTCTTCTTCATCAATGTGTATAGGCAACATCTCAACAATTGGATCCTTTTGTGAAAAGGTGATCCCCATGCCATCTTGTTTAGGAATATGAACTAGAGGTCTTGTCTCCAGTAATGTGTAATTCAAGATGTCTGCTTCTCCCATGGTTTTCTAAAGTGGAGTTCCCTTCATCATATGCAAGGTTTTTGTTCTCTCAAGTTTCCCTTGCTCATGTGTCTTAGGAAGTTTTTCACCAAACCTTCCCACCAATGTTTCAATGAATCTTGCATAAGAGGAAGTGTTTTCATTTTTTAAAGAAAAAGATTCAAAAATTCACCATGCATGGGCCTTACCTCTGAAATGCAGTGCTGCAACTCTGATGGCCTCATCTTCAGAAATATGGTGCTGTTGAAAATAGGAGTCTAGCTCCTTCACCCAAGCTCCAACTGAACATGTGGGTGAGCCTTCGAAAGTAGATAAAATAAATCTATATGCATCCTATTGCTTTCTCTTCTCCACTTGGATCTTGCAGAACCCTTGGAAATCAGTATGATCTCTAAACCTCTCAGTTTTAGATTCATACTCTTGAACAATTCACTAAGATTTTTCCTCTTAGGTAATCTCCCTCCTCTCATCCATCTCAAGATAGATCTGGGCACTTGACTGCGCTGTGCATCATGGTGTGTAGTTGTATGCTCACACTCACCATGTGAAAATCTAGATTCAGCTCTAGATCCAAACTCCTTTGGAGACCCCATCTCCATTCTCATTTTCTTTAGCTCTCCTTGAAAGCTCTACATAGATTTTGGAAGAAGCTTTGTAAGCTTGTCTTCCTTTCTCCCTTCACATACTGAAGCCTTCTCTTTTCTGTCCATCTCTCCTGAAAGTGTAATGGCCTGAGATCCATAGGATGAGCCAATATTGAAGCTTTGATACCACTGTAATATCCCAAAATAAGGAAAATAAGCAGTATTGGGAATATCTTAAGATATTCCAAAAATAGTTTGCTCAGTAATGCATTCAATGAAAAATGAATTTTCAGAAATGTGAGCCATGGAAATGAAAATAATCACTTGGATCCATTAGATACATCCATCTATCATCTAAGTCCAAGAGGAGGTCAGAAATAAATGAAACTAGGTGAGGTAAACAGACCTCCCACACTAGTGTAGCTGAAAATGACCAAAAATCCCAGACACTGCTACTCAGAAATAATGCAAAAAAGGGACTGTGCAGTCTTATGAGGGTTTTAACTCAGAAATTAAGGAAACAAATAGATCTGCTCATATATTAGATAATCAAGCTTATAAACTGAGATCTAGTCTCCTTATTACAATTACAAGAAAACCCGAGAAGAGTTTCTTGTCAAACACTCTGCATACAAATATGATATTCAGAAATTTAACGAATCACCACTGCAACACTGAAACATAAGAGTGTACCAGGCTGGAAAGATATCTAATCTGATGTAGATCCCTAAAGGGCTTCCTCCCATGAAAGGATTAACCTCTCAATCACAAGGAAACACTGCAACGGAGCCACTGGACTATGTACTGAAGCTGCCTCCAAAAATAACACATTCCCTAGCTGGAACAACACTAGGAATGTTAGGGAAATGTGTGTCTGCTACCAAATATCTGAAATAATCTCTAGACCTTTCCATACAGGTCTCTCAATTGAATCAAACCTCCCTCCAAAGAGAAACTAGCTCAGGAAGAGGGATTCCAATCCCTTCCACTGCTGCACCCTGCAACACTGCACAATCACCTGCAGAAACTGTGCTGATGAAGTAGGCTGAAGCTTGGCCTGAAAAACTTGATGTGGAAAATTAATGAAAACTCTCCCAAGAGGTTCCTTAAGGAAAGAGGTGGGATTCCTGCTCGGGAACACCCGGTGCTAAACATCATTGCTACTCTGCTAAACAGCAAGAGGAAGCAAAAGTCTGAGCAGACAAGAATAATAATCTAAAACATGAAGAATAATGTTTCCATCCTCTTATTTAAATAAACCATGAGTTTTATTGCCCTTGGCCCCACTCAATTAGGTCATATCCATCCAAAGATTCATCTCCCTCCAAAACTGAATTATTCCTTCTTTGATTCCTCCTCCTCCACAATTGCGTTGTTGACTTAGTCAAAGTGGACTGAACCAACTTGATATTATCCCTGTTCACATATGGAGGTGTTTTATTAAGCTGTAAAGAGTGTCCCCTTTCACACTTGGAGTGTTTTTATTCTTCCTTAGGAGACTTATGGGTTTTTCTACCCATTTATTCACTCGTTAGAGATGCTGCTAACTCTAATGTTCCATTTAGCTTTGAGGCTAAAATTCGGGAACATTACACTAGGTATCAAAGGGCATTCATTTGTATTATTATTTTCAGCACATATGACACAAATTTCTATACTATCAAGGGGAAATTCTCTCAAGGCATGTGTCTTCCTACATCTGGAACAAAATATAGATAATGCATCATTCTCGACTTTTTTCTTTTTTTTAATCTTAAGAGTATCTAGTTGTTCACCAAGACTCCCAAGAATATTTGTTTTAAAATTGTCAAGAAAATTTCCTACTTCAACTCTACTTACTGTTCTAGTTGCAGATTTATTAATTCTGGACATAACATGATCTCTTGGATTTTTCCCAGTTCTAGCCTTACCCCTTGAAATATGTTTACACAGATCACAAACTTTTGCAAATAAAAGCTGAGAAACATCTCCTTTTCCCATTAAATTGAGGAGGTCAATCCACTCATGTTTAATATAATTTAACATAATAACTTTCAGGGTTTCATCATCTCAATTATACATTTTAGCCCTTTTAATGTTATAAGAAAATATTTCAACTAAGTCAGCAAGACTTTCATCCTCTTTCTGCATCATTTTAAAGACGCCATCCTTAAGATTATGGGGCATAAAATAATCCATATATTTTTCTAAGAACACATTTTTAATTTCCTCCCATGTTATAATAGAATGTGTTCCTAATCCCATGAACCATTTAAGTTCTCCATATTTAAGAGTAGATGGAAACAATTTGAATTTTTGAGGATCAAGTAAGTAGTCATAATATCTACATAGAACTTCAAACTCAAAAATAAATGTTTCAGGGTCCTCATGTCTTAAACCATGGAAATTAGGGAGGATGGAGGGTGATAAGTTTTTCATTGTGCCTATGGTATCTTCATCAAATATTAGAAATATGTAAGGATTTGGTTCTCCTCTACCACCTAGAACACATCTACCTCCACCTTCTCCTTTATTTCCTCCTCTTCCTCTTCCACCTCCAATCATAAGTTCACCTTTTACATTATGTATTTCTCCTTCCCCTTCCCCTTCTTCTTCACTGGGAACTTCTAGTTCTTGTCCTAGAAGTTGTTCTCCAGTAGAAGAGAGAAATATTATTCCTTCTATTGGGGATGTAGGTTCTTCAACTACAACTTTAGTAGAGGAAATTGGTGAATCTCTAGGTTGGATTTCGTATATATGAACCTCAGGGACTCTATGTCTACCTCCCAATGATGGAATGTGAGTTTCAGTGGATGGTGTGGCACTACGAGGTCTAGGTGGAGTGAGTGGTGATGTCATAATTGAACTTCTACCTCTACTTACAAATCTACCCCTAAAATCCATTTCTCTATGCATAAATGTTTTTTATCGTTTTTTTTTTTAATTGTCAAAATCAAATGTTCCTAAAATGACAAATCAAGAATGGAATCCTATATACACTTCCCTGAAAACGACGCAAAAATGTTTGGTAATTTAATTTTTCTTAAATTACTTCATTAATTGTCAACTACGATTCGTGTACTTATGAAATGTATGTGCACTATATATGCTAGAATTCTTTCTGTGAATTAATTGATTCGAGAAATGAAACTAGTTCTAAGTATGGAAAAAAGCGTCAATACAATTTTAGAGAATAATTACACACATGTTCTTTCAATCTAAATTTTTAAAGGAAACCCCCTCACATATTCCCACTTTCACCGACTTACCCGAGGTAAACATGAGATTAGGGGCCACTATGACAAGACTCAACCTCCTAGGAAACCATAAGGAAATGGATTCAACAAACAAAACTTACTTACTTCCCTCAGGTGCCATGATACCCTTCAGGATTATCCCAACCCCTCTAGGTGTCCATCCCCTGAGCCAAATTGAACTTTCCATGAGTTTCACCCTTATTCACTCCCTTGCCAAGACATTAGAGTGACTGTGGGTCCCAATCGCTCCCATGATTCCTTCATGGGTATGACACGAGCCTTTTTTTGTCATTTTTGTGCCAGGGACAACGAATTTTAAGGCTATATTCCAGGTTTGGCGCTAGGCCTCTACCCATAAATCCCTGTAACTTCTAGGATTCATAAAATAAATGACAAAAATGAATATATACCAAAAACTGAAACCAGGACTAGACTTGACTATCCCTGACCGAGACTGAAAATTTGTCAAACACTTGGAAATAATGTAACATGCAGGTAATGAATACAAGAATGATGATAAGGGACTAGAAACTCATATGAGACTTAACAAGAAGGATCACCACCCTCTCTATTTATCTATCTTAACATCAATTAGATCTTGCATCCATTATTCTTTCAGTTTCAAGAACCAATCACATAACCTTTCTTATAACCAAAATATAACCATATAAATAATTGTGATATAAAAGCCATTAAAGATACATAATAACAAGTAAAAAAGAAAGAGAACTTAGCTTTCATTAAAAATATGCAAGAGCCAACCAGGCTCAAGACTTCCATGTACGACCGGATCATAGACATGGCTGAACCAAATTTTTCTTTTAGCCAGTCACCCACATGCCATATTCCAAGCATGAATGTGGGATCTCATGGATAAAACAATCCAAAAAAAAACCAAGCGAATCCAAAGATTAAACCACCTCCACCCTCACCATACCTTGATCTCACCTAAACCGTCACCAAGATCGCAAAACCGAACCAAGATTGGAATTCCTTCGGATCTCATCACTATGGTTGAGGAATTTGTCATCTCATTGTCTCTAGGATTTACCACAATCCACATCATATCACTAGGCCCTTACCGAGACACCACCCTCAGGGTTTACCATGTATCCCGCCTAAACCAGTCAAGGGATTCCTAGGCCTTTAAGAATGTTCCTAAGACCACCTCTATCCCAGATTTTGAAACCATCTGGCAATTACAAAGCTCAAAATGAGGAACAATCCCGTCACACCATGGCTATCTGGAAAAAGGTAAGGCAAGGCTAAAAACCACTTTTAAAACCTGATAAAACTATGCCACTGATAGCAAGAGAACCAAATACCAACATGAACATACAGGAAATCATACATGCAATCTGTTACCTACAAATGATTCTTGCTGAAAAGTGCTTGATCATGCTCTTCCTTGCTTTATCTTTGCTTTCCTTTCCTTTTCTTATCCTTGCTTTGATTGCTTTTCCTTTCCTTTGATTGTTTGATCTCCTTCTCCTCTTGGTGCTCTTCTCTTCTCTAAGTGTAATTCTGAAAATAAACTGACAAAAATATACCAACTAATGCTCCGAGGTATTTTTATCATTTATGCCTCTAATTTCTTCAATTTTCATTATTTCCCTTCAATTTCCTCCTCACTGTTGGAAATACTGAGAGGGGGGGTGAATCAATATTCCTTCCAATTAGTATTATTATTAATCTTTCAGAGCATTAGTTAATCTTCAATTATTATAAGTGTTTGTACAATGATAGCAGTAAACAAAAGGAACACAAATGCACACAGTTTTTAAGGTGGAAACTCCCTTCGGGACGAAAACCACTTGAATGATTTTCTAATAATTCTTTAATATTCAATTCCAATTGAAAATAAAGCTCCAACTTACTAGAATCTAGAAAATAATTCTTCTCTAGCTCCCACTGGATGGATGCTCCAACACCTGAGATTCTTCAGTAGTCAACTGAACAGATGCCCCAACACCCAATGAGCTACAACTCACCCAAGCACCACCCTACCACCCTAAAGTTTTCACAGGCTTGAACCTGTTGGTGACTTCATCCGCCAGCCTAGCACCACCTACCACCCTATAGAAGAATAAAAGAATAATGGACTCATGTACCAGGGAAAATGGTCCACTTTACAATGATATAAAATGATATAGAAGAAGAAGACATACTAGACCATAACCCCAACTATGACACAAATATCTAATGATGATCCTAGACCTCCCGACACTGCCTCTTGAATTCTTGGCAGATAGACACTTGTAAAAAATTTACAATGATGCTTTTACAATGACTCAGTACAATGATACCTTTATAATGACTATATGCAGTGCTTCCCACGTGAAGACTTCATGTGGTGAACTTCTTGTTGTCGTTCTGTACCTTGATTGCTACTCTTGTCATGCTACCCTTTCTCACTCTTCAGAAAATTAGATCATGCATTGAGTCTTATCTTGATGAATATATAATACCTGCAAAAAGCCTTCAAAGAAATACCCATGACATGATAGTAGCAAAACTTACCTCATCCTACAGAGCATATGTCAATGCTAAAAAAAAAAAAAATTAGAATACAAAGAAAATAATGCAATTAAGAGATGAACGTGCATATACAAAATTTACTTACCTGGAGCTTACCTCTATTGCACCTTTCTTGGCTTTGCTGCCCTAGAAAGTCTGGTCCTTTGCAGCCCTTTCCAGCACATTATCTAGATTTTTCTTTCCTTCTAGGAGCTCGATATTGAATATGGTGTATCTTTGTTATTTCAGATCCCTAATATGTGATTTTTGTCCCTATAGTAGTCCTTTGAGTCTTCTTTCAAATTCCACAGGTCTGACCCAATTTGGATTCTTCAAGACAAAGTTATGCCCAATCTCTCACAATGAACTAATTATGGACTAGTTCAATAGAGCGAACTTGTAAGGCATGCCGCGTGTCACTGTTTCCTCATTCGGCTCTGAAATTGATACATAGAAAACCAATTTCCATGAAATATCCTCCACTTTTTACATCATTCCAATTCGATACTTAGAGAGAGAGCTATGACTATTTTCCCAAGGTCACCTATTTGAGATGATGTTCAGGAGCTTGCAACAACCCTAACTTCCACAGATCATATCTCTGAAAATATTGCACACCATGATCTGAAATTTTTACACGAGCTTCCTCAGGATTTTGGCTTCGCCTCATAAAAATTTCAGCATGTGAACCTTCGTAGATAAAAAGTTATAGAAAAAATTCCATGATGTCCTGTTTCAAGTAGCGAAATCCCTACCTGAGGATGATATGAGGATCACAATTTATATAAATGTTTAGGTTGAGAGGGTCTTCAAAAAGTGAACATGGGAGGGAATTTAGGAGCTTAAAAATGATTAATTATTGACTAGTCAATGACCGCAACCAATTATTAGTGTCATGCCACAACCCCATGGGGTTTTAGCCCACTAACTGGGGTCACTAACTTCAAACATGAATATCTCTCAAACCGTGAAGAATTAGATGGAGTGCCATATATCAACAAAAACATATCGACAAGTAGAAACCATCTGAAATATTTGTGACCCATAATATATTAATTTGGTAGATCAAAATTCCCATGCAAGATCAGGGTAGCCCCTGGTGCTGCTTGGGTTGACATCAATGATAACCATTGATAAAAAATCTCCCCCTTTGGCATTGATGGCAACGCAAGTACTCCCCCTGCAATCATGACACCTCTTCCTACAACATTCTCTCCCCGTTTGACATCAATGGAAAAGGGTAACTCCCCTTGACACACAACCTTCCTGTAGACCTGTACACACTTCCACTCCCCCTTTATATTCTGAATAAGGAAAATCTAATGATAAATTGGGAGAATCCCAGGCTTCTGGCGAAGATATTCAAATGCTTCATGAGGTAAAGGTTTAGTGAAGATATCATCGATTTTTTCTTTTGTACCAACATATTCAAGTTTGATATTATTTTCAGTGACTTTTTCTCTAACAAAATGATATTTGATCGGAATATGTTTTGTTTTTGAATGCATGACATGATTCTTGGAGATGCTGATGGCAATGGTGTTATCACAGAATATGGGAATAGGTTCACTGAATTGTACTTGAAGATGTTCCAAAGTTTGTTTCATCCAAAGGACTTGAGTACAACAAGCTGTTGCTGCAATGTATTATGCTTCCACTGTAGATAACGAGATTGAGGTTTGATTTTTGCTCAACCATGATACGAGACAACCACCTAGATAGAATGTTGCTCCACTAGTACTCTTACGATCATTAATGCTTCCTGCCCAATCTACATCTGTAAAGGCTTAAATAATGATATTGTTACCCTTGGGATACCACAAGCCATATTCTGTTGTGCCCTTTAGATATCAAAGAATTCTTTTGACGAAAATAATATGTGATTCTTTTGGTGCTACTTGGAATCTTGCTACTTGTCCAACTGCTTGCATAACATCTGGCTGGGAGGCTGTTACATATAGAAGACTACCAATCATAGATCTGTACAACCTCTGATCCACATCCTTAGATTAGTTGTCTATGCTCAATTTGAAACCTATTACCATCGGAGTAAGGACGGGTTTGCAATCTTCCATTTTGAATTTATTGAGCATTTACTTGATGTACTTGGCTTGGCATATAAATATTCCTTTCTTTTGCTGAGATATTTGAAGCCCTAAGAAGTATGTCAGCTCACCAAGTAAAGACATCTCGAACTCACTTTGCATCTTTGTAGCAAAGTTCTTACTTAGTTAATCATCATTGCTACCAAATATTATATCATCCACATATACCTCAACGATTGTTAAATTATCTTTATCTATTTGTACTTAAATATTGCTATCAACAGTACCTTTCTTGAACACAAATGTATTGAAGAGTCACTTAAAAAGAATTTGGAAGAAGGCAACCAAGAAGAGGGTACTTCGCATCTAGAAACTACATTCGTTGCATTTAAGAAAACCAATAAGGACAAACAACCTTCAAAGGAAAATACCTGCACCTGAAAGTGTGAAGAAAAGGGAGATGATGAAGAAGGTCTTTCAGATGAAGAATATGCTTACCTTACGAGAAAAATAAAAATTGGTATCAGAGCTTGGTTCCTTCAATAACAGTTTAACAACTGGAAGGAGGTCATGGAGGATACCAAGAATGGTGTACCTCTATTCAATGAAAATAATTATGCACTCTAGAAAGGAATAATGGAGGTCTATCTCTTGGCGTAAGGTTATGAAGTATGGGACACTGTTCAAAATGGCTTTACACCAACCAAAGATGAACAAGGTAAGAAGAATTTGGTAAATGATGCAAAATAAAAGAATATTATTATCAGTGGACTTATTGAATCTTCTTATCATAAGGTGTTGGGTTGTAAAACTACCAAAAATGTATGGGACAAGCTTGAGAATATATATGCAGGTGACTCAAATGTCAAAGAAGCAAAGCTTCAAATCTATAGAGCAAAATTTGAGAAACTCAGAATGAAAGAATATAGCAACATTGCTGCATACTTCCAACACGTTGATGAACTATCCAACACACTATGTGAGGCCTGTCAGCATGACAAGCAGACAAAATTCAAATTTAAAACAAAAGAACACTTTGCATCACATACATTGGAATTGATACATACTGATCTATGTGGTCCTATGAGAACAAAAGGCTTAGATGGAGAATTATATTTCATGTTAATGATAGATGACTATACCAAGATGACATTCGTCAGTTTCCTAAAGAAAAAATCAGAAGCATTTGAGTGATTTAAGATCTACAAGGAGTTGGTCGAAAATGAAAATAATTTTAAAATAAAGTGTCTAAGATCAGATAATGGTGGAGAATTCACTTCCAAATTATTTCAGCAATACTTTGACTTAAATGTAATAAAAAGACAATTTTCAACAGCATGAACACCTCAGCAAAATGGAGTTGTTGAAAGAAAGAACAGAACCATATAGGAAATGGGTAGAACAATGTTGAAGGAATCAAAATTGGATGAAAATTTATGGGTTCAAGAAATTGATACGACAGTCTTCATTATCAACCGAAGTCTTCTCATAAATAATTGCAACAAGACCCCATATGAATTATGGAAAGGAAAATTGGCTAATGTAAAATATTTCAGAATCTTCGGAAGTAAATGTTATATCAAAAGAGAAGATCAAAATTTGGGTAAGTTTGAATCACATGTTGACGAAGGTATCTTTTTTGGTTACTCACGCAAAAGAAAGGCCTATAAATGTTATAATCTAAGACGAAAACAAATAGTGGAGAGAATAAATGTTACATTTAACGAAGATGGTGTTCGAACGAATAATGATGAGGATCTAGAATCTTTGAAACTTAAGACAGAGGCTAAAAAAGACACAGAGAAAATTCTAGAACAAGAAGCAACTATCAACCAGGAAGAAGTAAATAATGATCATCAAGATATACCAGAACAACAACAAGAAGCTCCTCCAAAGAGAACAAAATAATGGATTCAAAAGAACCATCCATCAAATCAAATAATTGGTGACATAAATGAAGGTCAAAAACTTCGTTCATCACAACAAGCTCACATTGCTTTTCTGGCAACCTTTGAGCCTAGTAGTTTTGAGGAACTAAATGGGTGTTCAGGAACAAATTGAATGAAGATGGACAGGTTACTAGAAACAAAGCAAGATTGGTTTGCAAATGCTATGCAAAAGTGGAGGGAATTGATTTTCACAAAAAATTTGCACCAGTTGCTAGAATGGAAGCCATCCGAATCTTTCTAGCCTATGCATGTTCAAGAAAAATCAAAGTCTGGTCCTTTTCAGCCCTTGACAACACATTACCTAGATTTTTCTTGCCTTCTAGGAGCTCGATATTGAATATGGTGTATCTTTGTTATTTCAGATCCCCAATATGTGATTTTCGGCCCTGTAGTATTCCTCTGAGCATTCTTTTCAATGCCACAGGTCTCACCCAATTTGGATTCTTCAAGACAAAGTTATGCCCAATCTCTCACAATGACCTAATTATGGACTAGTTTAGTAGAGCGAACTTGTATGGTGTGACACATGTCACTGTTTCCTCATTCAACTATGAAATTGATATAAATAAAGCTACAATTTGTGCATTATTCACCACTTTTTTACAGAATTCCAATCCGATACTCAGAGAGAGAGTTATGGTTATTTTCCCAAGGTCACATGTTTGAGATGAAGTTCAGGAGCCTGCAACAACCCTAACTTCCACAGATCATATCTCCGAAAATCTTGCGCACCATGATCTTAAATTTTTACATGAGCTTCCTCAGGATTTTAGCTTCGCCTCATAAACATTTTAGCATCTAAACCTTTGTATAAAAAAAGTTATAGCGAAAATTCCACGATGACCTATTTCAAGTAGCGAAATCCCTACCTGAGGAGGATATGAGGATCACAATTTATATAAATGCTTAGGTTGAGAGGGTCTTCAACAAGTGAAAATGGGAGGGAATTTAAGAGCTTAAAAATTATTAATTATTGACTATTCAATTACCACAACCAATTATTAATGTCATGCGACAACCCCATGGGGTTTTAGCCCACTAAATGGGGCTACTAACTTTAAACATGAATATCTCTCAAATCATGAAGAATTACATGGCATGCCATATATCAACAGAAATATATCGACAAGTAGAAAAAATAAAAAAAATTCTTGAACTATAATATAGTAATTTGGTAGGTCAAAATTCCCATGCAAGATCGAGGTAGCCCCTGTGTTGCTTGGGTTGACATCAATGACAACCACTGATCAACACTCACATGCAATCTATGATATTTCACCTTCCTTTTCTCCTAATTTCCTTTATTTTCATAAATTAATTTTCCAAAATACCTTTTTTCCTTTTTAATGCCTTAGTCATTTCCTTTGACGATTTCCCTTAGCCATAAACACATCCAGTGATGCCCACTAGGATATCTTTCCCAACATTCAGCTTGGAATAAGTGTCCCTTAACTATGGTGTTATTTTTTCCTTTATTAACGTTTATTACATGAAATTTTAGCTTGGATTTGTGACATAAGTTATATTAAATCCTAATAAAATTAATTGAAATTAACTACTTTGCAGATTTTGAAAATCTATCAAAATTGCAGAAGTAAAACTTACTTCTAATTGCATGAAAGGAAATGCTAGAAACTCAATTTCAAGAAAAACAATCTATTTCTATTTTGCAAAATTGAGAACATTCTACATTATCTTGTAGAAATAAACTTCTACACTAAATTGTAGTAAGGAAATTTTATACTAATTGCATGGAAGAGAAGTGATAATCAAACGAATCTAATTACTATTTGTAGAAGGGAGAAAAAATTATAAATTAAGAGTGATTACTTATGTGTGCATTTAACCCCTAAATTATACTTCTATAATCATCTAAGAAATCAAACTGAGCTTATGAAATTAGGTGCGTTAAAAAATATTTAAGTGCTACAAAGAAAATGCATTCAAAATTTAGAACTTTTTTGTTATTTTTTTGTTTATGTGTAGTCTACAAAAAAAATACGACTAATAAAAACTAATTTAAAAAATCTTAAAATAAACTAAAGTGCTTATAAAAAATCAGAAATTCAAAATAAAATTATAAACAAAACCTCACAGATCGATAAGGGGCCCTCCGGTGAGCACAAGTCAACTATCAATCACAATATCTCATGCATGCATTAAGAACAAGGTAACTATATTAATTTGGAACAGAGTATCATTGGTATTCACAATAAAACAATTATAAACTCAACAATCGAACTTGTCTCTCGGGTCTCATCTTATATCCTTTATACAAACTTCATAAAATTGTTTTAAGAGTTTTAAGTTGACATGACATGAGCTATCTTGACATATACGAGATAGATTCAATCTGAAGCTCAACCTCTTTATGACTTGCTACTAAAAGAGAAATTCATAAGAGATTCGTCTCGATCCAAAATCTAATAGCTGATCAAGTCTTCAATCTTGCTCACTTGATGTTGTTATATTCATCTTCTTCCTTTACTTGATCGCTATACATCGTTTTTAGAGTTTGACTTCTAGATTTATCAATACTCGTAGCCTGCCAAGTTATGCTGATAGTTGGTTATCCATATGGTATAAATTTTTCATCTCCTTGTAGTCTTCATCCTTTTATTGGAGTGCTATAACCTGTATAACAATGAATATTACCGCGGAAGCCAATATTAGCTGTAAAATGTTTATGATTTTGTCACTGTAAGAATGTTTTCGTTATAATTCATTAAGAAACATAGATTCTAATTATGGATTAGGAATACCTTTTTAAGAACTGAACTTGACCTTAAACATGCTGAGATTTCTATAAGATGGTAAAAAAAAGGTGAAATGAGATGAAAAAAGGATAGTAAAAAAGAAAACAACTTCAAACTTCAACACTTATATTGGGTGGGTGATCTCCAAGGAGATCCACGAATGTGAAATGCCAAAATGGAAGAAGGAAATTATAGAAATTGTATGTGTATTTGAGAAGGAGCTCCCTACAAGTTTCAAGGACCTACAAGTTCATTTACTTACATGCCTAATCAATGAAGTTGAATTTGTGGGTGTCGTATCAATGAGGTGGATGTTTTTCTTTGAGAGGTATGAGATATGCCTGAAAAAAGGCACATCCAAAGGGTTGCATGGATTAAGGGTATGTATTGAACGAAACATTTTTCTTCCTATGTGAATTCCTTGGTAAGGATTTTGAAAATGGGCCACACCTCTGGGATGAAGAATAAGCATCAAATATTATTGATGGAGAAAAACCACAATCTAATGGTGTTGAAGTAGAAATCAGTAAGTAAATTCATGATCATTTTGGTTGTTTTCCTCGCAATCATTAATTTACTCTATAATGTATTTTTCAAATATACAACATGACATTTGGATTTTGAAATAAATACGTTGACATGTAATAGGTGTAGACGAAAGTGCCATATTCGATAAGTTAATTCTGTACCACATGGAATTTATGAAGAAAATGATTCATTTATATGATTAAAAGAGAGAAGAAGTATTAGAAGAAAGGATACAGTTTAAGAGATCGAACACAAGGAATACTCCACTTCTCACTAATATGCTTAGGGAATGGGGAAAATATTGCAAACTATAATGGGTTACTGGACAAATTCAAAATCAAATAGAAGATGAAGGTATAGATTCAAACATAAAGAAGATGAAATCAACATGTGTAGAGGATTTGAAAGAAAGGTACAATTGGAATTTTAAAAAATGTTATTTCTTTGCAATTATGACACTATTAACTATTTTAATATTCTTCATTATATTTGTTTTCACTAAAATAAACGGTCTTTCACAGGCGAGAAAATATCCTACAATGTGGGGGGGGGGGGGAAAAAAAAAAAATATAAGAATATTATTGAAGGGAATCTACAATATGTCGGGAAAATCCAACAAATTATTGAGTTGGATTATCGCTCTTTTAAAAGTTATATTTTTAAGTGTAGATGGTATGAAGCATTTGAGAAGACATGGAGACATGATACCCATAGTGGATTATTTTCTATAGATTCCTCAAGGTTCCTACTAGATGATAAGGAGCCTTATGTTCTACCAATTCATTGTGAGCAAGTATTTCTTTAACTCAAACAAGAAGCAATACTAGTGATCATTAATCTATTAATTCATAGTTTATTACGAATATATATATATATTCGTGTGTGCGTGTGTTTATTAAATAATATAATTTTTATAACAGAGGTCTAATACATGTATGTTGTTCATGTGCAGGTATCTTTCTAAAAAGATATTTTGGACCCGAAATAGATATTTGTCATACATTATGATCCAAGATTAATTGTTGCACAACAATTTGTCACTGTCCCTGTACTCCCCATTCCTGATCTTGGAGAACCCTAATAGTGACCTATGTGTCTATTTTCCATCATGAAAACGCGCCATTATATGATTTGAAACATACTGAACAAACTCCATGTTGACCATTTCTGAAGCATCTCCTTAAAAACATGGTTATCTAGAGTGGCACACCCTCTACGTGTCTCACTCGCGCTGATTGCTCTTTTTTGGTCTCGGCACTACAAGGAAAACACCCTCTAGTGGATTTTTTGAGGAACCCCTTATAAAAATACCCCAGACATCCATTTGTAGCAGAGGTTACTAGAGGAGGTTGGCGGGTGGAGGTTTTTACAGATTTTTTTCGTCCGGTGCACTTATCATCCTAAACCGCACCAGCGAGTTCAACAAGAGAAAGCACCGGTGCGCACAAAACATTGGCACACCGGACATCGTGCGCTCCATACAAACCCGCATGGTGCATCTTATTACTGTAGCGCACCGGAGCATTACAAATATTCTGCACTGGGGCAACCTAAAACCCCACGCCAAAACTGAAACCGCCCAGTGTGGCCTTAAGAAACTGCACCGGTGTGCCTATAAAACTCCGCGCATCGGAACAAGGTTAAATAAAAAAAAATTTATGGCCAAAAAACCACATTTTTCACTTTTCAGTGCTCCAGAGCTCTCAAGCACCAGTGCAACTTATCCTTGTCTGAGGCGCCCTGACATCGGTGCTCCCATTGCACCCATTGCACACACTACTACTATGCATTGCCCACCAATCTCTATTTTGAATTTTGCAAAACAGTGGGAAAAATTACTTTTGCAAATTCTACAACTAATGTGCCTCCCCGACGGCCAAATGTACAGGTATTTTTCTTTTTTTTCCACAATTAATCCTTTTAGTGGATTAGAATTGTAAATTAGATTAAAATTAACCATTTAAAAAAAAAAAATCCCACGCGGTGCGCTCGAGCCGTTCGGCTCGCATCGGTTCGTGGTGCCACCTGTAAATTTACATGCCACACCACAATCAGTGCTAACGGTATCCTCACTGGTTCCGGGGTGGTACCAAAAGGCGCATCGTGAAATTTAAAATTTTAAAAAGGTGCGGTGCGGTCAGTTACCCAGTCGCACTGTTAACCCTATGGAATATCGACAATGCGGTGTGTTGATTGAAATATATACCCTGGGGCAGGCAATTTTGTCAGTGCACTACATTATGGCATTTCGACATGGTCAACGGGGCGTCTTGGTAAAATACCACACTGTTTACTATGTAATGATGTCAGGGGGTCAATGTGCTTACCAAACTATACGCCCCGGGGCGTATAGTTTGGTCAGCACATCTCCCTCCCGACACTGGTCCATAGTCAACAGTGTGGTATATTATACCACTGCACCGTTGACTTTGGAACAATGCCAAGAGGGTGGTACACTGTAAAGTTTCAGGTGCACCACCTCTGGTGCACTTCAAATTTTCTGGCAAATCGTCGTCGATGCGCGACAAAAAAAGATGCACTGTGAGTGGTGCATGCCTGTTTTTTGTGGCGCACCGAATTTTTTTTTCAAAATTTTTTATATATGTATATTCCTAGATACATGTCTCATTTAATAAAAAAATTGTATTTAATATTTCAATCATTTAGAGATGTGCAAGGAGAGAAGAGAGGGAACATCAACAACAACATGTGGACCAGTATAACATGGTTCACCTGTGGGAGGCATGAGAGAGGGAGAGAGATGCGTACCCTCGCCCTATTACAGCAGCTACCCAAGGGCTCCTAAGGAAGGTAGGCCTCCTCAAGTTCTATGAAGAGGCTACTTCCCTAAAGGTCCGTGGGTTTTTTTTACAACATATTATCCATAGGTGGAATGCCCACCTATAGGATTTCTGGGTTGGTCCTAGCTAGTGGTACGCACCCACTGAGGAGGACATCTATTTCATTACAGGGCTATCGAGGAGAGGGGTGGATTTTCCCTTGTTCCCAGAGGTTCCAGTTATCTATGTAGCAGGGAGTCAGTTGGTGTAGTCCCAGAGATACATTAGCGCAAATATACTATCTCCTTCATATTTTCAAGTCTCCGGAGGTCAGTTACGTATTGTTGCATTTGGTAGTGAGGAGGTGAGGTGCCTCTCACTTCTAATTTCTACCATTTCACACAACACCAATGACGGGCAACACATTAGTTGCCCACTTATATATTATTTTGATTCTTTAGTAAAAGGGCCACGATTTGTCAGGTGGTTTGCCTTTTTTTTGCGGCAGTTCTGTACAACCTTAGATAGATGTCGTGCTCATGCACAAGGGAGGGTCAACTTCCTTTTGCTTCAGAGCTTTTTGTTTATTTTTTGAGAGGTTTCCAGAGACGAGGCCTAATTTTTTTCAGCAACCTCGTAGGCCGATGTTGGATGCACGGATGCACATGTGGGGACAGATGATGCCAAAGAGAGGCAAGACTAAGTTTTTCGCGAGGATATTGCATGACACACTGTAGTTTCTAGCCAGTGTTGACGAGCATCCCTTTGTTATGGTCCCCAGTCCTTATGTTGGTTTGGATTAGCGAGGGTGTGCCAACATCCTGTTCACAGATGATGAGCCATCGGATGATAGAGTTAATATTACTGTTTTATTTAAATTTATTATAACATGTTCTTTAACTTGTTTTTATTAAATTTGTAATGAAATTGTCTAATTATTGTTGTGTACTTGTATATATTTTGCAGACATTGGGTCTTTTGATGGCGAGGACATGTCAATGCCACCAAATGATCTAGGCATGGATCTTGATGATGATCAGGATATGCCAGATGCCGAGGATCATGAGGCCAATGTAGAGAGACCTGCTCCTGCTAGTGCGCTAGTACCGCCTTTTGCTAGGCGCGGTAGGATTGATAGCAGATTGAGGATGGAGTTGGACGAACTAATCTGTGCATTGATTGTTGAGGCAGGAGTTAGGCTCGCTACTATGAGAGACATACAGGCCAATGGTAGGCTGGTACATATGTGGAGAGGCATGCTACGTGACATGTACAGCCTGATGCGGCATGTCGTAGGAGCTACGACCTTAGTTACACAGCTGAGGAGGGACCTTGCACGTTATAGGCGTGGTCAAAACGTAGCACGTGATCGACAGCCCGCGAGCAGCGATGCATCATCTAATGATCAAGATCAGGGGAGTGATCATCGTTCACCTCTGCCACGCCAAATGAGCAACCTACTAGCATCGACCAATAATCATCATGGAGAGGAGGCTGGACCATCGGCCACATCGAGTCAGCAGCCTGCAACATCCAGCAGTACTCATGATCATGAGTAGGCTGGACCATCGAACATGTTGAGTCATCACGATGAGCAGCTGATAGTTGATCCTGATCAGCATGAGGCACCAGTACCAGATCAACAGGAACGTGATGATCAACATGTATCTGAGCTTGTCGAGGTTGCACCCTTGACTGAGAAGGCCTCGACTAGTACTACTATTGATGATGTACCATGAGCTGATATATGAAATTTATATTACAGTTGTATATTTTTGACATTATTCAGTTATATATATATATATGGTCCATGTATTTTATGTTCATGTTGAAGTTGTACTTAATTTACATGTTGGTGATCATCATGTTGTGTATATTGTTAGGTCATATTAGGTATGTTCATTTAATGTGCTGCTTGCAGATAGATGTGTATGTGATAACAATTATTTCACATGAGATGTATATTTGATGTTTGTGTTGTGATGATGTTATACAATGCTAATTGTGTTTTGTTAGATGATCATGATGACGATGATGTCAGTGAATTTGAATGTGTTTTTTAGTCAAATATGATGTTTGTACGATGGTTATCATGATCGTGATGTGTATTTATTAATTTATTATTAAATGATCATGATATTGTAAAATTGTATTATTTGTTATTCTAATTGTATGTAAAATTCTAAAATTGTAATTGTATTTGTAATTGAAATTTTAATTATAATTGTATGTAAAATATTTGTAAAATTTTAATTGTAATTGTAATATTTAATTTATTGTGAAATGATTATAATTGTAATTTTAATTGTAATTGTATATATGTAAAATTGTAATTCTATGTAAAATATTTGTAAAATTTTAATTGTATTACTGTGAAATGATTGTAATTGTAATTGTAATTGTATGTAAAATTCTAAAATTGTAATTGTAATTGTAATTCTAATTGTAATTGTAATTTTAATTGTAATTGTATGTAAACATTTGTAAAATTTTAATTGTATTAGTGTGAAATTTTTAATTATATTAATGTGAAATGATTTTATTAAAAATTTTAAATGTTTAAATTTGTTAAATTTTAAATAATTGTAAAATAATAAATCTAGAATAATATGAATTTTTGTAACATAATAAAGTTTAGAAAATAATGCAAATAAATTCACGCACTTTAGAATTATCATTATTTTATTATGATCTTACATACAAAAAAAAAAGAACTTTATACAGTATGCCATTGTTTTTGAGATCAACATAATTACAAATTATCAAGTGAAATATTGATTTTAAAATTAACACAATGCAAATTACCAATTAATTCAAAATACATATTATAATGTTTCGAAAAAACTCATCTTAAAAAGTATAAATATTGATGAAATAACACATGTACCATATCACTCTTGGTTCTCATGATCACCCTCATTATCTTCCAGCTCGCATGGCATGATACCACTATTGTTCTCAAAAATATGTTTTGATCTAGGGTCATGTCTTAATACGAACCACCAATCCCTATCCAACACATCTGGGTAAAACAACACCTGGTTGCAGTGTTTGGGGAAAACATAGGGCTCCTTAGCTTCATCCCACATCTTTCTAGAGTTGATACATATCAGCCTGCTATCGTGATCTTCCTTTACATTATTTCGATCAAAGGTGTCCCACCACTTGCACCTAAAAATAACACATTGGAAAGAAGAGAATCCACTTCAATGATCTCTTGTATCTTTCTTACGTAACCTAACGTCTCTCGTACTAGGTTTTGATCATGGTGGCTAGATCGACTAGATTGATAGAACTCGACTTCCACTCCACAGTCTTGTGTGATGTTTCTAGCATCGGCATTTTCTGTGCGAAAATGGTGTCCATATGTCCACATAGAGTGGGAAAAATGCACCTATTATAAAAAAGTTAAAAAAATCATAGCGTCATGTGTCTTATAATAACTCAATAGTTAAAATATGAAATATAGATGTAATTGCATTTGAAAGGTGCATTATTAAGTTTCAAATGTACATATAAATTAAATAGATTATTATCGAGTTGCTGCACCCAATTCCTATGTTTAGCGCATCCTCTTCAGCACGCGGGTAATGACCGGTTGCACCGTATTTCTATCTAACTTAGTCAACAACCCAACTGTTGGGGCTTATTTTTGGCATATTTTCTTTTAAATGATCGCGATAAGGCACACTTCTACCATTCAACCATCTAAATTCTTTCCTGTCACTATCCCATTTCATCCTCTTTTGTTCGTACAATGCAACCCACGGTTGTGTTGCTTCATAATTGTAAAGAAAAAATTTATTGATTGCTTCAATTTTTGCATTCACTCATGAAATCAAACCAAAATTATATAGTACATAGAGATCAAAATATACATTATATCAAAGTTCAACATGAATATTTACTTTGTGTAAATTTGAAAAATTATAAGTCTCTTACTCTTTATCAAGCGCTTTTTTCCACTCGTTTGGAGCAACTCCCCTTCTCTTTTGTCTTCATCCCTTTCATCGTCCCAAATAACCACACTTGGTCTATTGTCGATATGCTTGATGTACTTGTTGTCATAATAGAAAGAGTTATATGATATGTACCCCTCTGCCATAGACCCCTCGGGTTTTTCCCTTTGTCGAACAAAACCTTTCAATTTCTTCATGTACCTCTATAAGAAGAACATCCAACAACAAGAAACCACCCCAAATAATTCAACCTCATCTACTAGGTGGATTAGAATATGAACCTGCAAGTCCATGAAACTTGTCGACAGTTCCTTCTCAAACAAAGAAACAATCTCAACTATCTCTTGATGCCATCGTGGAATGATAGCCACATGAATCTCCTTTGACATGATCTAACGTACAAATGTAGATAATTTAGATATGGCACGTCCTAGGTCTTGAGGGCATTCATGTTTCACACACTCATGCATGAACAAAGGATAATGACACTGTAAAGTTATAAACACGTGCAATAATATACAAAATAGTTATGTTTTATGATCCCTACATGGGATAAAATTTATTAATATAACAAATAATAAAATCATTTTTGAAATTATACGTACTCTTAGAAGATTCAAATGGTCATGTGATTTAAACCCCGAAAAATGGTCATCCACGGTGAAGCAACATCATAGTGAAGACCCGTATGAAGATGGCACTTCACACCCATTATAACTTCCTTTGCCAAAGAAAGATCATCTTTTTTTTAAATCCATGGGACATAACCTTCTTTGAAATACCATGAATTAGAGGGACCAACGCCTGCCTCTGATCCTGTACTTTCTAATCATCTTGGCCAATGTTTATTTTTAGTTTTCGAAGTAATAAGATATTTCCTAATAGCCAATGTGTCACTTTGTTTCGATGATATGTTCCTCCATAAAGAAGATGAAACATTTTTAAATATATGCATGGGATCTAATAAGCAGGTAATCTTAAGATGCTCCCAATATGGGAGGTTATAAAAGATAGATTTCCTTTTCATCCCAATATGGAATTTCTCAACATAGGTGTCAAAGAATTATGGATCATCGAACATAGGCTCCCCATTTGAATCGAACATTTCTATGAACTCCTTCTCCTTCTCTCTCTCATATGCTCTAATCCATTCATCTGGTGTCGTTATTGGAGGCCTTTGGGTTCTCTCTCGTTTACCATTGAAAGCAGATGATGCTCTTATGTAAGGGTGTTATTCTAGGAGGAATACCCTGGAGCAATCATACACTGGCTTTCGTAGGTCCTTGGACCATCTAGATTTCAGAGAAGGTTCACACATTTACATCCAAAATACCCTTTTGTTACAAGACCTGTGAGATTATTGTATACAATTAATATACATGGCACGTTAAAGAATATCATGAAGATCAGAACAATCACAACGAATTAAATAAATAATATATGAAATAATATTGTTACGTATATAAAAAAATCAATAAATTAAACATGTAATTTACCAGAGCAAACTCATAAGTATGGATAATCATGTGTCGTGTAAGCACATATGCCATAAAACTTAAAACTCCTCTCTGTTGTAATGTGTCTTACTACATAATATACATTTATCCCATCCCATATTCCTTCAATTCATCTACTAGTGGTTGTAAGTAGACATCCATATTCCTCACTTGTCTTCTACCAGGTACTATGAGAGCCAACATAAGATGTTCATTCTTGATGGACAACAGCGGGGGGATATTGTTATTGATCACTACTAAGGCCAAACAAAATAGTTGGTGTTCTGGAGGGAATATGGGTTGATGCCATCCATGGCTATGCCGAGTCTTAGACTTCGTACTTCATCCTTGAATTTTTCGGGCCATGTATCCTCTATATGCTTCATGGCTATTGAATTAGTTGGGATTCACATAACTCCCAACTCACTTCTGTGTGAGGCATTGCATCCCTGCAACATAGCTAATTCTTTGCAACGAAAGAGCATTTGAATCCTAGGGATTATATGCATGTGCCTCAATATCTTAAAAGGAGGACTAGTATGTGATTTGCCCTTCTTTTTTTATTTATCATACCTGTCATGCCCACATTTGGGACATATCTATTTTCCTGCATATTCTCCTCTATATAGAATACAATCATTTGGACATGCATGATATGATATGTACTCAACACCCAACATTTTCAACAATTTCTTTGCCTCTTCGCAGCTACCGATCAAGACATTATCACTCGAAAGAACCTTATCTTTGAATAACCTGTAGTTGGTGAGCATGGAAAATATTAATAAATGTACATTAATGTCGATATAATTATTAATGTTCATAAAATTGACCATTTGTAATGTTCATTGTGTACTGATTATATTTCTCAAATTTATATAAGGGAGGAATTTATGGTAAATTACCTCAAAATTTCCGAGAAACATGCATTCGACAACCCAAACTTTGCTTTCAAGTTGTACAATAACATCATTGTCCCCAAATGGGTAGACTTTGACTGACCGCCGGGTCCAAAGAGAGGGGTGGTGGAAGAAAATTTAAGGCTTTCGAAAAAGGTGTCAGCGATATGAGCATCATCCCCTAGTTGATCATCATTTTGGAATGCATCTAACAACATTGTCTCCATGGAAGTCGTATCCCTTAAGTAATCATCCATACCAACCTCTATTTGATTTCCTCCCTTGCCATCTTGTGAATAAATACTCTTGTTGTAGTCATACATAATTGGTGAATCTGGACGTAGCAGGAATTGAATCGGTGGTTGATTCAACCGTTCTTGTTATCGTTCCTCTCTGATTTTTTCTCTTAATTAAGTCTTCTCTCGATTTGAAATTTTCGTGGGGTGCAATGGAAGATGGTAGGTAGGTCGCTCATCATCACTAGTATCCTAATAATTTTAAAAAATATTTGAACATGATTAGTACAAAATATATGATATCAATTAGTAAGCACGTTGACAATATTTCATGATTAATTGGTTTGACATTGAAATAATTACATTAATCGATATACCAAGTAATTATAATTATTACCATCATTGTCCTAGGATTGTGGCTAGAAGATGCAATATTGTTACAATTGGCAGGGTGAAGCAATTGTCCATTTTCATCTACCAAATGCACCTTATGGTATGTTGCTCCTGATAAGAGCTTCCGACGTTTTGGAGCTGTTTGAATATTTTGTGCATCTGAACTCGATTCTGAATCTGCATAAACCTATAAATTTTTATACATTATAAATTTAATTAAGTTGTGCATGATTGACATGGATAAAAAACATAAATTCAATTACATAATGAAAATATAAATAAATATGAAGTAATTATTACGTCTCGAGATGGATAGGGATAACTCCACGATGGACTTTGAGAAATATTATGGAACAAACTAGATTTTGAAGAATTGTCCATTCGATATAATTATGATATTTTCTCCCTGCATTTGAGTAAAATCAACAATAAATTTTGGTGTACACACTTAAAAGTAATTTTAGTGCCTTAAAAATGGACTTCTTGCTATCGGTGCTAATGTATAGATAACCGCACCGGTGTGTTTTAGTTACTGCGCACCTGTGCCGTGTTATCAACGGACGCACCGGTGCGGTGCTATTAAGTGACACACCGGTGACGAATAACTGCAATAAAAAAAAAACGCAACTCTATTTTCTTTAAGTGAAAAAAAGCAGTAAATTGAAAAATGAGTGGCAAAATATTTTCGAAAAACTAATTTCATAAAACAATTCTTTAAATTACTAAACACTTTTCATTATTTCACTATTTTTGCAAAAACATTCAGCCAAATATCTGCAAGAGACATACCTGGAGCAAGAGAGCACGAGAGCATTGTGGAGCAGCAAAATACATTCGAACATAAGTATTCAGACAATCAGAATTCCAAACCTCTAGTGACTCAAACCCTGTAGCATAGAATTTCAATCGATCTCGTGATTAAATTTTATTGTTTTTTTTTTATACTTTTTCTATAGTTTTTTTTACGCCAGAAAAAAAATAAAAATAAAAATAAAAAATTCCATTTTTACCCTAAACCTTTCATTCTTTTTGTTTCTTCCCTTTCTTCTCCCTATTTTTGTGATTTCAGAACTAGGGATTTTCATTTTAGATTTATAGGGTTTGTATTGCTATATATAGGCCTATGACATCCAATCCATGGGATGACTTGCATAGTCGGATCCCAATCCATGTCGGCCCTTGTGTGAATTTTTGAAAAACATAATTTTTTTTATCAGTGCACCCGACATAACCTAGCGCACCGATGCACTGGATTATCCCAGCATACCGTGCAAGTTCTGTGTGATAAAAAATTTAAAAATATTTTTTTGTTAATCAGTGCGCCATATGTAAAATAGGGCACTGGTGCGCTATGTCATTATGGCACACCACGCATGTGTTGTTTCATAGTTTTTTTTTATTGTGTTAATCCATGCACCATGTAACATATAATGCACAACACTGGGTTTCCTAGTTGACAGAGAGCACTATATGATGGTCCCTTGTTTGCGAGGGGCGTTTATGCTACAAAAACTAACACTGGACGATTTTTATTATTTTGTCTATGTTAATCGATGTGGTTAACATGTAATGCACCGGTGCTCCTTGTTGACATAGAGCATTGTACGGTCTATTATACTGTTTTGGCAGTGCATTTATAAGACCACCACGCACCGATGTCGATGCGTATACCACGAATGGTGAACCGGTTTCTTGAGATTTTTTTTTTTACCTGAAAAGTTGACAATGTATTTATAAAATATATTATTGAATGATATGGTACAGGTTTCATATTGATAAATAAATGGCTAACAATAGATCAAGTAACAAAAATACTGATAAAACATCAATAAAAGCAAAAAAGGCGAGTTTTTTGTAAATTCTTTACAAAAAATATTATTTTTGAACTATATGTAAGTTTAACTAATATGTATTGTTTACTGTATATAATGCAGAGCCACAAAATGATGAAGCTCGATAATATTATTTCTAATCTAAGACCAGAAGAGCATAAAATCTTGATGGAAAAATTGCAAAAGGATTAATTAGGTGAATGAAAAAATACTATCGATCCAATATGAGTTTCTTTTTTTTATTTTCATTAATAATATACTTAAAATTATTAGATAACATGTGTCAAAAAATCTGTTAATTCACATCTGTTTAATGTTCTACAGGGACCAACAACTCAAAAAAGGAATGTTGTTCTAAGAAAATAAAAAAATAGAACATGAAAATGAAAATGAATTGCTCATTAGCTCATCGGGAGTGGTATTGGAGGTTAACGAAAGGGGGAAAAACTTTTACAAAATTTTGAGGGATCTAGTGGAACGAATGTATAGACGTTCTTTCCACTTACAATACAAAAATCAATCCAATGATTCCAAGAACCAAATTTTATCTAAACTACAAGAAGAGTTTCCAGAGAATCGGTCAATGAGACATGTCAGACTTTCAATAGAAAAAACGTCCAACAACAAAAAAGAAGGAATGAAAAAGTAATATTCCTTTAAATGTTTGTCTAGAATTATTTATAAATATCAATTTTGTTATATTTACTTTTCATATGTCAATATAAAAATTAAATAGTTTATTGTCATGTTACATTTTCAGGAAGATTATGAAAAACTCAAAATATGAACAAGCTGATATAAAAAATATGCCATTAGGAATGTCCAAAAAGGTGTACAGGGAGATGGTCAAAGAAATGGACAAAATTGCATCGCAGGAGGAGTCATCTCAACAACAACGTGCTTCAAATGTAATATGTAATCATTGAATTTTTCGATCATTAGGTACAATAAATAAACAACTTAGCATTAAATATTAATTTTCAAGTATTTTCTTGCAGAAAAGAAAAGAAAATGAAACCCCTTCAGCACATAAAACAGGATGACAAGGAAAAAAAAGGTTGATATCTAAGTTTGTGAGTAATTGCTACTTCTTTATAATAACTTAACTAGATTTCATTTTTGTATTTTTTTAAGTTGTTTTACAAAAATCATCATTGAATGTCTTCAAATAGGTGCTAACATACAAAGAAGAAACATCAGACGAATTGATTGACATTGGGTTAAATATGGGTTGTGAGTATATGTTGGCATATCAGAAATTAATTGTGGAATTTGTAAGCATCTATCGACCTTGTTTTACTTAGCTCCGTCTATAATTAATAGAACAAAAAAATATTTTATGTATTAAATATATGATTTGTTATGGGGTATAAAACTTGCAGGAAACAAAGTATGGAACTGTGCCAACAGATGAAATCTTGAAAGATGGCATACTACATGGTTTTGAAAGAATGTGTATAGTTTATGAGTCAATTGTTGCTATGGTACGTCATTTCTTTTCGATTTACATTGATGTATATTATTTAATATTGCAATTTTCATTATTCTCACCAATGTATATACACTCATTACAGTTTATTTTTATGTTTGTAGATGGAAGGTGAAGAAGAATAAAACAATCAACACCGTGAATAAAATATTCTTGAAAATAACCCAAGTCGTGGAAGTAGCTCTAGCAGTGACAACAGTTCAAGCGAAGAATGATGATCACTATGTCTGGATATCAAAGCAAGACATTGTATTTTTTGAAATATTTGTTTGTGAAATCAGACATTTTGTTTAATGTAATGGACATAGTGTCCCAATTGAAAGACAAAGGGATACCAATAGTTGTCCCATTTTGTATGACAAAGACTGTCTTATTCATATATATATGTGTGTGTGTGTGTGTGTGTGTTTTAATTTATTCTATTATGTTCTCCATTGTCACTGAGAAATGTAACACCATTGATTAAATTTATGGATGATTAAATATTATAATGAAGAGATGTGAAATTTGATGATATGATATAAAAAATCAATCCAGACATCACATTCAAATGCACTAATAAAAATTTAATTGATATGAATACTATTATAAGATATGTGTCGTCTTTTGATGAATAATGAATTTTAAAAAATCACAATAATTATGATATGATATAACAAATTAATCCAAACATCACATTCAAATGCATTAATAAAAATTTAATTAATATGAATATTGTTATAAGATGTGTCGACTTTTGACGAATAATGAATTTAAAAAAATCACAATAATTGCTCTGTCACAGGTCGATGTTTCTAAAAAATACAAAATGAACACCGGTGTGTGTTAGTTACTGTACACCAGTGGGTCGTATGATACAACACACCGATGCGTTTCTACGACCTATAGGCACTGCACAAATACCAAATTCCAATTATAAATCTCGATGCGTTTGTGCGATACTGCGCACCGGTGCATTTATGTGAGACTACGCACCGGTGCATTTATACGACCTATGGGCACCGCACAAATACCAATACCAATTATAAATCTCGGTGCGTTTGTGCAATACTGCACATCAGTGCATTTTTACGACCTATGGGCACCACACAAATACCAATGCGAATTAGAACAATCGATGCATTTTTCTGATACTGCACACTGGTGCGTTTCAATAAATCTATGTACTGGTGCGTTGAGACGACCTATGGGCACCACACAAATCCCAAGACCAATTAGAATGGCCCCATGTGTTGTATCACCGACACTGCGCCTGGTGCAGTTTTAGACCTTGACGACCCAATGCATGCACCTTTAACCACCCCGGGCCACATACCAAATGACACGCACCGGTGCGTTGACACCTTAGTAGCGCACCGATGAAAAAAACATCCATAATAACCTCCGACCGCCCAGTTTTTTTAGTTGTGTTGAAATTCCGTTAAAAGCTCCACTAGAACCTCCGTAATCGTAAATGGATGTTGTAGATTTCTTTTTTTTTGACAATTTTGGCCAATTTTATAACACTAAAAACTGCCTTTATAACCTCTGCTAGAGGGTCTTTTCCTTGTAGTGGGGGCAGCATCGATCGGCGCTGGAATGGGAATCATACCCGCATCGATCCACTTCTGGGAAGTTTTTTAAAAATGGAAGTGAAGTTTCGAGATCTAGAAGCTTCGTGGCAGAGAACTGGTTGTTTGTTCCTGAGGATAGAGCCGAGCTTCTCCCTTTGGGCTTCTTATTCCTACAAAAGTAGAACCACCCAAAGGGACAACCCATTTCCCCACCTTAAGTGGATCCATGTTCCCTCTTCCCTTGCTATAAAATGGACATCCTCCCATACCTATTCTACTTATAACAAAGATGGAAGAACAACAAAGAGATATTTGTTGCTATAGGCATTGAGCAAGAGTTGTGACCTTCGGCCCCTTCGTATCAAGTTCAAACGAGTGCTTTGGAGACGTGCCTAGACTCGGACTCGTTGAAGGAGAGTTGCGACATCAAGGCGTAGGTTGTAACTCCCCCTCTCTATATTAATATAATATAATCAATTCTTGCTTTCCATTCTCGTCTTTAATGTATGATTGGATTTCTAGTTCTCCTTGATCAACTAGGTAGATTTTTTATGTGAGATATATGTAATGATTTCACGTTTGTTTTTGTTTGATCCCTTGTGCAGGTAACCAAGTGCTTGCGACAGCAAGGATATGACTACGGAGTGCAAAGGATCAAGGGATTCAAGCGAGGAACAACATCAGATCGAGGTAGGTGATCTATTCATGATCTATGTCCATTTGAAATCTAGGAAAGTAGGCTTTAGATTATTCCCTGTTGTTACTAGACCCATTCTAGGGCTAGAGGGATTATCTCTGTCTGTAGGGAGGATTTTCCTACATAACAAATTGGCGACTCTACTGGGGATTTCAAGCCTTTAAGTCTCATGTTTTCAATTTTTTATTTTTTGTTTTGACATCAGTTTTCGTCGAGTGTCCATCTCCTTGTCTCTATAGCTTCTGTAATTTCTTACAGACATTTGTCTCTCTATTGAAGTGATAAGCTTGGTGTTAGTTTAGCAAACCCTTTTATTTTCAAGTCTTCTCATCGATCGGTGCTAGTATTGCTCTGACAGTGGCACTGATCGGCGCTGAATGCATTTGAAAAGTAGCGCTTTTCCTCTTCCAGCACGGGTTGCAGCTTAACAACCACGCTGATTTCTATGTATAAATTTTTAGGGTTTCCTTCAATTGGTCAGCCAGTGGGTCTTATCCTTCTGATTTTTCCTTATTGTTTTAATAACTCTTGTTCTTCTCTGTTCAACGACATTTTTGGTTCAAGTTTCATATCTTTGGTTTTATCTTTTTCAAAGCTAGTGTGTCCTTGTCATCTTAGGGTTTCTAGGTGTTTTTGGGTCATCTGAGTTTCTTGCTTTGTTTATTTCCATACTTCTTAATGAATCAAGTCTTGTCATATCTTCCAGGCTTTTTGTTTGATTTAGCTTGTCTTTCGGTCGCTTCTTGTGAGTAGAATTTTCAAGTGTCAACCTTGAGTGCATTTGAGTTTCTTTTCACTATCAAGCATAGATCACAATTGCTTATTTTCGATTGAATTTTTGTTTGAGTGATTGATCAGTGTAGAAATGAAGAGTGTCTTGTTTTGAGGAAATTGGTTTGGGTCTCTCTTTGATTTTCGAATCTTTGCCTCTTGTATGCATGTTGAGAGATTTCATTAGTACTCAAAGCATTGTTTTTTATTTACATTCTACATTTTGCATTGTGCTTATAAGAAAAATACAAAATACTTTTGTTTTGTTTCGCTTTAGAAAATGAAAAGTTTCATTTCGATTCACTTGTAAGTGCATTTAGTGAAAGGAAAAAAATTCAAAAGTTTTTGTTTCGCTTTAAGATTGTGCACTTGAAGAGAAAAGTGAATGTCATTCCATGCATTTGTTGTGTTTTCTTTGATTGCATGAGTTTCCTTCTCCTTAATTAACGTAGTTTTCATCTAAATGAATTATTTCTTCTCTCATTTAGCTGCATCTTAGGAATTCAGGTGACATCGGTAGGACTTTAAAACCAAGACATAATTCAAGATAAACCTTAAAATTTATTCAATCAACCTAAGGAGCATTTGGAACCTAATGAATCACATTTAGAGGTTTAGACTAGAGATGTGTTCCAGCATCGTTAAGCATAGGATCTGTCATTAGCAGTCTGTGTTACAGCCCGGGGGTGATATCCCCTCCCACGTATGGAAGTATATTGTTGTAAGAAAGTATATTTTTGGACACTCTCATCGAATAGTTGTGCATTAGACCACACTACTACAGATTTGGACTCCCATGTACCCTCGCGTATATTTTGGGAGACACCATTAGGCTTCAAACCTACCATAGGTAACTGAGTCGGCCACCTTGTAGACGTGGTACATCGAACACATCATTCGGGGAGATTGCCTGATGTACGTTAAGTCCTTGGTCATTTCTCTTTCATTTGATCACCAAGGTGTATATTGCAGTTCACAGCTACGTAGTAATCCTTTTTCCTAGCTTAACCCTTTTTTATTTATTTCATTTTTTTTCTAAAATTAATTGCCCACAATCACATGGCTTACCTGTTAGAACATTTCTGGGCCACATCATGGGTAACTCCTTATAGATATATTGTTAAAAGCCTTGAATTAATAATTTTTTTCCTTTTCCACTTCTTGAGATAAGATCATCATGGTTGAACCATCAAGTTTAGTTTCCTCTTCATCATCCTCTTCCGAAGAGACATTGTCACCTGTCTCTTTTAACTCTTTGCCTTCGACTGGGACTAAAAATAATGAGTTTTCCCTCGTTCTGAGTATCCAAACTCTTGCTACTCGATCTCCTCCTGATGTGCCAGTAGGCTACGTTTCCTACCCTCCAAATCTATTATTTGAACCCATTGAAATCTCCCCTGAATGACCATATATTCCATACGATACACCTGGTGTACCGTTTACACATTCGTCGTGGCCATCTCGAGCCGCTGCTCGTTAATTATTCCCGATAGCTTTTGAAGGAGAGATTTCATCTCCCCTGGAGATTTCAAACACCATTTATGGCATAGATAAGTCTTTGTTTGAGGGACCTCAATTCCCTCCCGAGGGTTTTCCCTATGTGGAGACCTCTCAGCCTTCCACCCAGTCGTATATTCCACATGGTTACACCTTGTTGGGGCACCTAGTCTCAAGTATGTCGAGTGCCATGCCTTTGTATTACAATACTATCTGGCAGAATACTGGGGTATTTGCTCCTGGTTTGAATGTTTCCAACGTGTCTGTTTCCATCCCTGCTCAGACCATAATTACTCCTACTCCCGCAAAGCCAATTGTTTGCATAGGTGTTTCAGTGACTCCTGTTAGTGTTCCTACATTGATTCCATCGAATTCGATTTCTGGTGGGGGTCCTAACCTGTTGAATGTTTCCTAATCCTCCATTGGACCATCTGTGAGTGGAACTCAAGCTCACATCTCGAGTTCCTCCCACGCTGGTTGTAGCATTCCCATGTCTTCTGGATCATCTGATCCAACAGGGTTAACATATGATCAGTATCAGCAATTTTTGCAGAGTCTTAACCAGCAACCTTACATCCCATATGGTTCCCAACAGTTGCAAACCCAGTCAATAAATCTGCAAGGATTTCAAGGTAGTCTGACATTCAGTCAGGGGGTTATACTTTTCAGCAGGGTCCTATCTATGGTCAAAATCAACCTTATGGGTAGCAAGGACAACCTTATCTGAAACAGGCAATGCCTTATGTACAAACTAGTCAACCTTTTGCTCATCAAGGTCAATTTTCCTATTTTCAGCAGGGAAAACCTTTTGGTCAACCATGCCAACCTCAATTTTAACAAGTTCAACCTTTTGTCCAACAAGGACAACCCTCCTTTCAGCAAAGCCAAGTCTTTTTTCAGCTAGGTCAACCTGGTCCTCAGGGCCAACCTAGCCAACCTCAGAAACCTCTTGGTGCCATGTCATCAAATCCTCAGGGTACTGTCCAACAACCCCAAGGTCAACCTTGTGGTTCACAAGGTCAACCATTGGGTTCCCAAGGTTACCTTTTGGGTTCGCAGGGTCAACCGCAGGGCAACCCATTCCCAAAATTTTAGCAGCAAAATCCATATGTTGTGAACTATGATCAGGCTAGACCTTAGTGGTTTGTTATGGGTCAGAATCCATTTTTGGGTCAGAAACTAAGATATGGTCTGAACCCACAAGGTTTCATTCCTTATGGACAAAATCCATATGGGAAAAATCCTTCGGGACAGATTCCTTGGGGGCATAATTTCTCACAATTTGGTTGGAATCCACAAATGGGCATGTATCAGAGACCGAACATCATGCCTTTCAACCCGCAATTATAGTTTCTCATGATGTTGGAACTTCTTGATGTGTCAATATTAACCAATGACCCAATTATTCATAATAATTATTGGCTCCTAGTTCCAACTAAAATTTTGAGCGATTGCCCCAAGTTTGAAGGCAAGTCTGGAGAAGACCCCCTGGCGCATTTTATGACGTGCCATATATGGTGCTCCTCTAATTTCTGGGTTGACGATTCTATCCATCTCTGTCTTTTTCAAAGGACGTTGACTGGTGCTGCCGCAAAGTGGTACATTGAACTTCTGCGCAGAACTTTTCGGGATTTCAACTCCTTAGCCATCGCTTTCCTTACATATTTTCAGTTGCCTATTCGTTATGAAACAATAACCAACCTCCTTACATACTTGAAGCAAGATACTGCTACACATATCTCTAATCATATTCATGAATGGAGAAGGCATCGTTGTTTGATCAAGTTTGATATTCCTGATCAACTATTGACCGAATGGTTTACCAAATCATTCGTCTATCAGATCGCTAAGTGTTATCTCCCCGTAATTTGCTAGATTGATTGAGATACAAATGGACAGGGGTAAAATCAAACCAAGCTTTGGAATCCAAGGACCTAGCCTTCCTAGATTCAGAGAGGCATCTCTCTATTAGGTGCAAAGATGTGAACTTGTTTGCTGATTAGGGTTGACTTTAGGCTAGTTATGAAATATTGGGTTTGTTGATTGTTTTTTGGTTGGGTGTGATGCTTAGATAGACTAGATAGAAACAATGAAAACATCAAGTCATTGGGCAATGGAGTCTAACAAGGTCATGATAGGTTCATTGACGGGTTAGGGAGTATTGTAGGGCAAATATAGCTTGGTTGGTGGATGTTTGAGGTTTGAAGCATCATGAGATGGACATTAATTTTGAGAAACAAAGTTTGACAAAGAGAAGTAAATAATTCTCTATCATATACTTAAACAAAGGGATTTGGAAGAATCATAAGCATAGAGAGACAATCGAAGGCAGAGAAAACCCTAAACTCTTTGATTCAGACTTAAAGCAGATAATTATCCAAGACAAACATTTAAATGAAATACAGAAAGGCAAGAAAATTATTTAACTTTCAGTGATTTCATTATCAAAGACAAAAAACATTTAAGATGCACAAATAACTATAATCAAAGAAGGGGAGAAACCCTTAACATCCAAGGTTATAGTTATGAAGGTCCTTTAAAATAATTAGTTAAGTAAATGCAAAGAGAGGGATTGAAACAAACTTCTTTGACAAACCCAAGTAATGATGCTTTAAATAGATGACTTCATGAATAGTGTTCTTAGTGGCAACAAGAAGTAGGGATAGCCATAAATCATGCTGGATACCATATGTTTTAAACCATTTAAGAAATAAACAAGCTTAGGATATCCTTAGAGAGAAAATAAGGATTCTCTAACATGTCCTAGCAGAAGAAAACATTAAGGCAGTGAAGAAAAAACAGACCTAAGGTGCCATTAGAAAACATTTCTTAGTCTAAATTCTTTGTCCTACTGCAACATAGAAATATGGAAACACAATGATAAACTAGAAAACATGAACATAAAGAAATACTTCACCATCAAACAGGCTCAGGGATCCTACAACCAATCCCCCTCCATCAACAAACAGAGCAGGGCATTCATAAGTTCCAAGACATCAAATTCTTTTCAAATTCCAAGGGACTATGTATTACTTCAAAATCAGTCATCGAAATCCAACTCAATACATAAGAGCCTCATGCTCTATTTATGGAGAAAGTGAGGAGGTGGAAACCATAAGAGGCTTCCAGAAACCCTAATTATGTCATAAATGTCATTTATGTGCTTAATGATCATGCAAGGCCCAAGACACATAATAGATAAGCTAATAAATGAAAAATATCATAACATAACTCCTCAATCAAATCTGGAGTGTTTTGCCCAAGAAAATATTTAAAAACGATTTTCCATAAATTTGTGTCTTTTGTTGACTTTTTGGCAAAAAGACAGTCTGTTTGCGGAGCGCTACTTTTGCAGAAAATAGGTTGTTTTGCAACCAAGTTTTGGACCACTTCCTGATGTCGGATTTGGCTCCGTGATGGCTTGTTGGAAAGCCTGAAGACTCTACTTTCCAAAAATTCTTTTGGTTTTCTGTTCTAGCTCCTATAACCCTGTAAAAAATGAGAAAATCCTCAGACTTTAATTTCCACAGCGCCAAGCCTAAAACAGGGGCAGAAAGGTGATTTTTGAGGTGTTTTTTGACCTTTTGAGGGGTCAAAACTGCTCCAAATATTCTAAAATGTTGTGTGGATGTTGTGCAAGTCATGAAAAATCCAAAAATGTCAATCTTTCCTTCTAAAGATGCTCCAGAGTTTTGCGGAGTGCTAATGGTGTTGCGCAAATGAGGCCAAAATTTCTCAAAAAACAAAATCTTCTCCAAATTCCTTCAAAATTGGTGGAGACCCTCCTTAAATGTTTTTAGATAATTTCTGAGAAGCCTCAACAAAAATTCCAAGGCTATTATGCTCATTTTCCCTTTTTATGTTTTTTACCTCAAGGAGAGCCTCCTTGAGTTTGGCACAAGCAAACCTGCTCTTCTTTGTGTAATGCTTGGTCATATTCTTTCAGAGATCAAGGCCTCTCTTGATCTTCTTGAAGTACTTATGCTCATTCTTGTAGTACTGAATGATGCGCTTTTCTCTTTCAAAATCCTTCTCCCACTCCTTGATTTGTGCATCTTTGTCTACGAGTAGCATTTTAGTGGTCATCTCCTCATCCTCATTATCACTATCTAAGTCAATGAACTCAGGCCCTTGAGTAGTTTTCTTTATCATTTTACTCCTCCTCACCTTTACCTGCTGCTCAATATTTACCACTTTTTCCTTGTCCTTGTCCACTGTTATGATAGCTTGAGGAGAGATGGCCCTTTGCCTTTTGAGGCAGCAAACACATCTCTTTGTCCTCTATAGTATGTGCATATGTGAGGGGTGATGATGGTAGTTTTGACCATGTTTTCATCATTGCTTTGACTCTCATAACTGCCACCAGTCTCATCTTGGTTTTGTTCTTTACTGAGGTTCTCTCCTTGGTCATTTCCTGCCCTATCATTTTGAGTTTCTTGGTTATCTAGAAACTGATTAGTGTCATGACAGTCATGACAGCTGTCATGACAGTCATGACAGCTGTCATGACCATTAGGGGAATTTTGAGGTCTAAAATGGGCCTCCTAAGGAAAATGTACAATCAAAATTCACTTTATGAGAACCAATCACATTGTAGGGGATGACATCATCCCTAATGGTTGAGGTGGCATTGCTTGAGTTAAAGGTACTTACTTATCACATTCTTAATGGTGGATAAAAACTCATGGTTAACCATGGTAGTGCTCTAAGTACTTTTAAAGTCAAAGTAAAGTACTCATAATAAATGTCATTTCACACTTTTTGAATAAAGTAATATTATTGTCATTTCATATTTCTTGAAAGAAACAATGCATATCCCTATACATTTATTATATTATATTATATTATTTTTATATAGTATATTAAATACATGTTATTATAAATTTTAATTAATAGCATATAATATAATTAATAATTTATAAATTTATATTTATATTTTATTTTAAGTTATTTAAGTACAAAGGACAAATGCATTAGTTGTTCAATGATAATAACTTTTACTTGAAAATCTCATTCTTATTTATAGTCACATCAATACAATTTTTTTACTAATTTTATTTTGGTACAACTTTTTAATTGAATTTAACTATGGTTACATGGATTTTGGTGCAAAAAGTGAATTTCAAATTCATAAATATTATTTTATTGGTTTAGCTATTATTTTATTATTTCCTTAGGAGGCCCATTTTAGACCTCAAAATTCCCCTAATGTGTCATGAATATTTCCTTGTCTGTCTTGTGCACTTTGCCGATTGCCTTCTTCATCTTGCTGCTCTTCCCTACTGTCTCCATCATCTCCACTGTGATCTATTTGTTCATTATGCTCATTGCTTTGTGTTTCATCATTGTTTCCTCCATCACTTCCCATATCCTTTGCCTCTTCTTCATACCTTTCTGTGTTTACCTCAATTACTTCTTCACCCTCACCTTGATCTCTATGTGATCCTTGAGTTCCACTCCCTACTTCACCTGATGCATCAAGAGAAGGAGAGGAAGGGATGTGTGTCCGTGGTGAGGGCACTTGTGCAGATGAGGAAGGCAGATTTGTTTTATGAGGATATTGTGGGTTTGAGAAGAACTCATTGTTTATGAAAACATCCCAAGGTACACCCTACTGCTCTAGCTGATGTACAACCACCATCTTGATCAAGGAATGGTGGAACAAGCTATACATTTGTTGGGGGTAACTCCTCCTTTGGACAACAAAACACATTTTCATAGTACTCCTGTAGAGATAGTAGGGTAGTTCAAGTGCCTTAACCCCTGTGAAATGCATTAGGAGTCTAAGATGATAGGTATAGACCCTGGAGTATCTCCCCTCACAGGTGAAGTATTTCATGATAGCCAACATCAAGGGTACATACCTGTGTTTGAGATGTGAGAAAGGAAAAACTGTGATATTGCCTTCTCTATACCTCCTTTTGATGAATGGCTCAAATAAATCCCTTTCTAGCTTACCATTCTTGAACCATTTCTCACCCACTGAAGGGATACTAGTGGCTTCAGATATGGACCTTGCTGAAATCTAAAATTTCACCCTTGCAAGGTCAGCATGTTTGTTTTGTAAATTGAGGATGAGGAGCCTTGTACACTTAGGATTTCTCTTCACCTGCTTGAACTTCTCACAAAACTGAAAACACGTTGTGTTTTGAAAGCATGACAAGATCCTAGGATAAGATGTGATAGCCACTGTATTTTGGGGTTCCAACCTATTAACTTTCCTTCCTTTGTGCTTTTTCTTTGAAGGCCTTTGACCTCCTCCACTACCACTATTTTTTTAAGTCTCTGACATGGTGATGGGAGAAACTTGTTTGAAAATTGAGATTTAGTGGAAAAACTAAGTGAGAAATGATGATGAGGTCAACTTTAGCTAAGGAGATGAGTTCTGAGGTTATGAGTGGTTTTGCAGCTTGAGGTGTTTAACCATGAATATAGTAACAACCTTAATTCCCTTACCCACCCCTGCTATCAAATTTGGTTTGAAAATTCCTTTTTAAAAGAGCAAGGTTACTTTCTGACTTTGACCTAGGGTTTTTACCTCAACAACTAGAAAAAAACAAGATGATTCTGTAAATTTTCTTGGGGGATCAAGAGAATATTCTAATTACCACCTTCTTGAGCCTTATTCTAACTTGAAAACACCTATAAAGGAGAATTTTAGGCATTAGGGGTCTTTGCTGCACTTTCTGCACCTTCCTAGATTTTTCACAACGCCTCTGCTCGAGCTGTCGGGTCGGGTGGTTTGCGTAGCACTCGTCAGTTCGAATGGTGGTTAGTGCAGCATCGGGCGGTCTCCACGCCTTCTGGGCGAGTCGGGCCATTTGTTTGCGTAGCTCCCGGAGGAATAGGCAACCCCTGCACATCGGTCGGGCGAGCTGGGTGGCCTGTTTGCGTAGCGCCCGAAGAAAATTTTTAAGTGTTGGGTGAGAGGCAGGGTTTGTCGTCTTTAGGGCGAGCTGGGCCTACGTTTGCGCAGCGCCAAAGTTTTTTTTGCATAGCACCATGTAAAACTGAACGGGAGGGGCGGGGGTTTGCGTAGTGCCAACTCCTTTTTTGCACAATGACCAAGTTTTGCGCAACGCCTGAACAGTTTTCCTAGAAACCCTGAATTTCTTCTTTGAAGCTTCTTCCTTTCTTTCCAAGTGCGGGAATGACCTAAAAAATGGATTCAAAAACCTTTATGCACTTCTAAAAAATATAAATTAAACCAACAAACCCACTTTTACTATTTCTTGGTCTTTTTTCATTTGTTTCATAACTTTTTGTCCTTTGGATGGTTTTGAAAACTTCCTCAAGGCACTTTTTCTCCTCTTGTGGTGTTGATTTGTTGATGTCCTTTTCACCCTTCTTCTTTATGATAACTTGGGCACTGAGAAAATTGTCCTCGCAACCCTAGCATTGATTCCTTGTTTGGCCAAAAACATTCACCAACCCTGATCTTCCTAAAACATATGCTTGTTGTTGTCCCTTGTTCACTAATGATCTTTCTGTGATGATTTTTCCCTTTTTTACCTCCATAGCTAATCTGATGGCCCCTTTGGTCTTCTTTGCATGAAAGTGAGAAAAGGGTAGTTGTCTCTTACTAGATTCATGCTTCAGATCAAAGACCTCCCTTGAAGGACCTCTTAATTAGTTTTGGACAAAGTTACTTGTCCCTTTCCCTCTTTTCTGAAAGCAGTCTCCTTGTAGGTATAAAACATGGATTTGCAGGATACCAAATCCACCCTAGGACTCATGAGACCCTAAGTGACCTAGTGGAGGCTCTCTAGGACTTGGATTTTGGAATTAAACCTAGAACTTGGGCTCTATCAAGTGTGAGACAGAGTTTATGATAAAATAATGTGTTGAAGGTCAAAATCCAATGTACTTGATCTATCTAGAGAGTCTACAAAAATAGTTCGAGATCATCAATGCTTGGGGTGTTTTGGGAAGGACAACAGAGTTGCTTTGATAAGTGATCTTAGTTGGCTGGGGAGGGTTGTAGGTAAAAACAAAAACAAAGGTTTTTTAGGCTAAGTTGACAAGACATGGTGAATAATGAATGGCATGAGCCCGTGATGGGTCTTCTGGGAATGGTAGGCTAGGCATGACTGGACAAGATGATAATATAGTGAAAATTTTATCTTAGGATAATGAAGGCAGTGAGATTTCTACAACTCACAATGTTTCATGGTCTTTGTTTCTAGAAATATTATGACGAACACTTATGAAATATATCAGTATTTCTAGAAAAAAATATTGATGACTTACAGTGGCTCCACTTGGGGAGGGCAGCTCCTTTTCAGGAGGTGTCCAGAACTTCAGATCTCGGTTTTTATGCAGACCAGTGCCTCATCCATTGGGCATATTTTTCTCTCTTTTCATTTGTTGATGCTTTCTTGAGGCTATGATCTTAGTAATCTGAAAACACATGTTTCATATCAGCATCATCTCTACCTACCCAACCTACTTGCCTAACATTTTTTTCTCCTTGGGTGCACTTAAATTGCAAACCCTTGACATTTTTCTTTTTGAAAACAAAAATCAAACTATCTAAATGTACCCTTATTTCTTCCAAGAGTTCAGATTAGGCTAATGAACTCTCTTTGTATTCTACCTAGTCTACTTATTTGTCAAGATTGAGCTGTTTGACAAACTTTATTCTCTAACCTACTGACATGAAATTGAAAGCATGGCTAAATTAGGATTAGGCAGTCTGATTCACCATGGGCTGTGGTATTAGAACAAACTACACACAAGTTTTATTTTTGTACAAAGAAAACTTAGGAAACATAAGGGAAATTTATATCATCTGTTAAGCATCCCTTTTTCCTCTTTGGTTCAGATTTGAGCATGTGGAACCAGCATCTTTCATTCCTAATCTACACCTATTGACAAGTCAAGATTAGATGTTTTGACAGGTTCTTTATTTTACTAACCTATTAGCAAATAACTTGAAAACATGTTCAGTCATGATTAGGCTAGATGACTGAACAAGACTCCGCTTTTAAAAACAAGTAGTGGCATTTAGACTTGCACACTTTCAGCATCACTATTTTTTTAGGTATGGGGTTGTACCTTTCTTTCAAAATCTGCCCTCTTTTTCCTTTTTCTAATTTTTAGGGATTTTGTCCTTTCTATTTCTTAATCAATTAGTTTTATGTACAATGAGTGCTATATGCAAAGTTCAGGAATCTTGACAAAAGTAGTGTTTGAGCATCCTTCCATTGACAGGACCTCCAAACATTTCTGCTCCATCAAGCTCTTACAGAAAGAAAGCATTGTTGCCTCTAGCTGAATGAATGATGTAAGGGCCTTTCCATAAATTTTCAAACTTACCATGTTTGCCCTTGTCTTCCCTTCTTGAATCCCATTTCAGAACTATGTCTCTAATTTGGAAATCATTCGCCTTGGTTCTCCTATAAAAAAATTTCTTGATATTGTCTTATATTGCTTGTGTTCTCTTGTAAACTTCCTCCCTTGACTGTTGCAAATGAATGGTTTGGTTCAGCCTTCTTTGCATGTCATTTTCTTCTGATTGTACCTCTTGGAGGAGCTTCATGACTGGAACTCCCAAAGAGGTGGGGAAAACTGCATCCATGCCATACGCTAGTTGATAGGGAGACATACCAATTGATTTCTTGGTGGTTGGTCTATCAGCCCATAGTGCATGCACTAGTTTTCCATGCCATGCCTTCTTATTTTTTTCTAGGAGCTTCTTGATGATGTTCACCAAGATCTTGTTAGAGGAATCAGCTAGTCCATTTCCTTTTGGGTAATAAGACTTGGAGTGGCCTAGTGTGATGTGATATTTATAACAAAATTCCACCATTTTTTTAGATGTAAAGGCAGCAGCATTGTCGATGATGATCTTTCTAGGGAAACCAAACCTGGACAAGATGTTGGTTTCAAAGAATTTGACAATAATTGAGTCAGTGGAATTCCTAGAAGGGATGGCCTCTATCCATTTGGTGAAGTAATCAGTGGCAATGAGGATCCACTTATGTTGGGAAAATGAGGTAGGATGGATTTCTCCAATGAATTCCAACCCCCACTATGGGAAAGGAGCTTCAACACTGATGGGATGCAAAGGCAAAGGTAGAAGTTTTCTTTTGCCATCGAATATTTGGAACTTATGGCAAGTCACGACTAGTTTGTGAGTATCAGGAAAAAGGGTAGGCCAATAATAGCCAGCTCTAACGATCTTGTTGGTTGTGGTCTTCCAATAGAGGTGACCTCCACATTCCCCTTCATGAAATTCATGCATGATATTTTCTGCATCATCTTCAAGCAAAAATTTAAGTTATAAACCAACAGAACTCTTCCAGTACAATACTCCATCTAAAATGTAGAAATTTAGAGCTTTTTGTTTTAAGAATCTAGCTTTAGTCTTTGACAGAGAAGGAGGAGCATTGAGATAAAGAAGCAAATAAATGATATCAGCATACCAAGATGAATTTAAAAACATTTCTTCAATGTATGGAGCTACGAATTCTTCTATCTCCTCTAACACATCAACCATATTCATGTCTAAAGCTTGGAAATTTGATTCAGCCATAAGTTTTGCAAGTCTTTGTCCTTTAATCAATTTAGTGGGTCTGATTTCTAAATCATATTCTAAGATAGTAGCAATCCACTTGCCCCTTTTACCATCAGGGTCTTGGTTAAGTATGTCTTTGACCACTGTGTGCAGGAAAAAAGCTATGATATGTGAATGCAAAATATAAACTCTAAAATATTTCAAAGCTTTGATGAAGGAAAAGGCTTGCTTTTCCATGATGTTATACTTTAGAGGAGCATCCCTCAAGGCCTTGCTCAAGAAAGCTATGGGTTGTTCTTGCCCCATGATGTTCTTTTGCAATAATACAGCAGCGTTCAGATGAAAATGAGAAGATGTAGAAATCCTTGGTGAAGTTAGGACTGATTAAGACTGGTGTTTGTGTGAGTGCTTGTTTTACCAGCTCAAAAGGTTGTTTTTCTTCCATATTCCACTTTACTCCTACTTCCTTCTTCAACATGTTTGTAATATTCCTTAGGAGTTCAACAAGGTTGGGGATGAATCTTCTTAGGAAGTTGATCTTCCCAATGAAAGATTGCAGCTCTTTAATGTTTCTAGGATGGATGATTTGTAATATGCCTTCTATCCTTTTGGGATCTATTTTGATTCCTTCTTTAGAGATGATGTGGCCTAAGAGTTTTCCTTCCTGAAGGCCAAACAGAGTTTTCTTAGGATTCAGGGATAGGCCATACTTTCTACACTTTTAAAAAACTTTTCACAAGTGGACTAAGTGTTCTTAATCAGTTTCAGAGTAGAAAGTGATGTCATCAAGGTATATGACTATGAAGTAACCTATGTCCTCTGAAAAAACTTTGTCCATTGCCCTTTGGAAAGTGGCCCCTGCATTCATTAAACCGAATGGCATTTTAACATACATGAATGTACCCCAAGGTGTAGTGAAAGCAGTTTTGAGTTGGTCACTCGGAAAGACTAGTACTTGGTTATAACCTGAGAAGCCATCTAGTAATGAGATTCTTTGTGAGCCAACTACCTTTTGGAGTACGTGATCCATTTTAGGAAAGGGGTAATTGTCCTTTAAGTTCAAATTTCTGAAGTCAATGCAAAGTCTAATCTCCCCGGTTTTCTTCCTAACTGACACAAGGTTGGACATCCATTCTGAGTATCTGATAGGCACTATGATCCCGGCATCATGCACTTTTTTTATTTCTTTCTCAACTAAAGGTAACAAGATGGAGTTAATCCTTCTCAATTTTTGTTTGAATGGTTTCTGATTTTCTTTGAGAGGAATTCTGTGTTGAATGATTTTTGTGTCATAGGATTTCAGGTCTTCATACCCCCAGGAAAACACATCTTTATATTCTCTAAAAAGCTCAATTAATTTATGTTTTACGTGAGGAGGGAGAGTTTTGGACAACTTGATTATTTTGGGCTCTTCCATTCTTCCAATGTTACATTCTTCTACATTTTTTTCAGTGGATTCCATCTTGGGTTTTCTAGCTACATCATTAAAATCAAACAACTCTTCTAATGGTGTAAGGCCTTTTGGAAAGGTGTCATCTTTACATTGCAAAAACTCAAGTTCTCTTTGATATAATTTATCAAATATTTCTGCAACACAAGGATTTTGAATGTGGTTTATATCAGCATCAAAGGACAACTCTGTTTTGGGAGTTTCATCTTCAGCAAAACTATTTCTCTCAACTCTTAAACTTTGTTTTGTGCTTGCAAATTCATTTATAGATTGCAGAAAATCATCTATTTGCTCATCACTCTCAAACACTTGCCAATGGTCCAAGTTTTCTGGTAAAGTAGGCCTATTTTTAACTTTGATGAGGTATTGTTTATTTTCATAAGGTAATGGCCAATTGCTGGCAGCAAAAGCAAGCTCATTGGCAAGGCAGTTTTGGGCTCTAGGAATGAAAGTGAGCTCATACTTCTAAAAGGTTTTGAGAAGATCTAGGGCAGAATTTCTATACTCTCTCAATCTAGGGTTCTTGGATGAATATTCTCCCTTTATTTGTCTAATGATCAGTTCTGAATCTCCTTGAACCGAGATTTTCTTGGCTTTGAGGTCCTTAAGTAAATGTAAACCAATAAGGAGAGCCTCATATTCTGCAATGTTATTAGTGCACTGGAAATCTAGTCTATAGGAATGGCCTTCATTTGTGTTATGGATCCAAAACCCAGCTCCTGAGCCAGTCTTACCATAAGAGCCATCAAATCTTATATGCCAAAGTGTGTCAATTTCAGATTTGTCACTATTTTGTACCTCAGGGTTGCTAGAGTCTTGGGTGTTATTTTCTTGATTAGAGGGCTAATTTGGTTGTTTCTAGAGGCTTAGTTCTCCTCCATTGTCACTCACTTGTTCATTAATATCATTTTCATTGTACAATATGAATGAGTCAAGGTCTGAGTGAATGGAATAAACCTGTGTGTTATTTGGCCTATCTAAGCTACTCACCATATATTTCATGTGGTATTCCTGATACAACCTCCTTGTTTGGTTGAAGATTGGGATGGTGGCATAAGTCATGTCCATTTGAAGACTACCCTGGAGTTTGGCCCCCCATGATATAGATAGAAGCATGCCATATTTTGGGGGGTTGACAGCAACAACTATGTCCATGACTAGACTTTTAGCGAGGATTTGTGCCAGATTGACACACAAATCCTTGATGAGGCCTAAACACTTAACCCTACTTGAATCAAAAGAGTACAAGTCTTTGTAAGGCTTTATGATTTCTAGGCCTAATCTCTCCATCACAACCTTTGGCATGAGGTTTTGTGAGGCACCAGAGTCTAGCATAGCATTATGCAGAATTTTTTCATGTATGTTCAGACTAAGATAGAAAAGGGGGACAGCTCCTTCTTGATATTTTCCCTCCACTTTAGGACCAAAAAATAGATTTAGTTTATCATCAGTTAAGTTTAAAGTGTCGGTATCATTCCCTATGTTTAACACTTTGAAAATATGGGATCTATATACCTCTTGGGTCACCAATTCAGTGAGGGGCATGGTTATCTTGATTTTGGCAATCTTCCCTTCAAAGCTGAAAGGCGTAGGTGTCTTTATTACATTTGCATCAGTTTTATCAGCCGTAACTTTTCTACATTTTTTATTTTTTGATTCTGATTTGATGGTTTGGACAGCAATGTTTTTTCAGGGCCACTAGTTGAAGTACTAGGGCAGATTGAATCATTACTAGGTTGGTTGGTTTTTAGCTTATTTAGATCAGTTTTCTTAGCCATAGTATTTGTGTTTTTCGCTATCTTTTTAGGAATATGTTTAGGATTTTTCCTAACAGTAGTTTTTGACTAATTTGTTTTAGGAATATCTTGATTCTTTTCACTCCTAAGGTCATATTGCCTATGGACTTCCATTATGGAATTCTCAAATCCTAGTTTGTAGTCTTCGGAATCTTCATATGATTTTTTATTTGGTTTTGAAGAGAACATCCTTTGTTCTTCTTCGGTAAGAAAAGGATTATCCTCATCATTAGAACCTATGACATTTACATGGTCTTCTTCCAACTATTCTGGTTCTCTCTCCTCTTCATCTACATAGTTGTCTTGGAAAGGGGGTTTAATTTGTTGGTCATTCTCTCTTTGTCTGATTTGGGGAGGGTCTCTTCTAAAATTCTGATTCCTATTCCTATTTTGAGGATTGACTTGGTTTTCCCTAGGAGGTTTTCTCTCATTCAAACTGATTTTTTCCATCATCCTCTCCATTGTCCTGACTAGGGAGTCAATTTTGGTGTCGGAAGAGGAGGTTGAAGGTATTGTTTCATCTTTATAGGTTACTCTCTTCTTTGATCTCATCCTAGCTCTTTTCTCAATTAAGTTGGCTTCCACACTCACAACCCCCTTTTTCATGTCTTCTAGAGTTAGGTAATTTCTCTCCCTTAGTTGATAGTTCATGTCAGCATCAAAGCCTTCTGGAAATTTTACTAAGGCTAAGCCTTGGCGAGGTTTTATGTGAGGTGGGAGGGCATTGTAAACACTGTTAAACCTAGTGGAGTAGTCTTGAACACTTTCCCCATGATTTCTTTTAATATAGTTAAACTCAGAAAGAATTTGAAGGGGTTTTTTCTTGATTTCCCACTTGTTTACAAAATTTTGGTAGAGGGAAGGGAGATCATGTATACTGTTGGGAGGTAATTTTTTGAACCATTTCGTGGGTTCTCCTCCCAGGCTCTGGGAAAAAATCCTCATTTGCATGTTTTCTTCTTCTATCTTCATGTAGTCAAAAGCATCATTTATTCTATCTACATGTTTCTGGGTAGTGATGGATTCAGTCCCCGTGAAGTGAGGGATATTGGAATAATAATCATTTAGAAAAGGTAATAGTGGTTGTGGTATAGCCAATGGAGCATACCAAGCTGCCATGATGGGAGGAAATGGAAACAAAGGTTGATTTACAAGGGGAGGGTTTGCGAGAGGTGGAGGAGGATGGAGTGAAGTGGTTTGCACAATGGTGGTGTGAATGGGTGTAGTTGAGGTACTTGGGCCAACAAACTAATTCTAAGCAGATTTGGGATGAAAAGAGCTGAAGTGATGGAGTAGCTAAAAGTCAGGTGGAGTAGAAGGAGAAGCTTCCCTACTAGAGCTCTGCTGCAAATCTATGGGCTCAAGGTCAGTTCGGTCAATTACACTTTGTGACTTAGTTCTGAATAGGTTCTTGGTATGGTGCAAGTCAAAATGAGGATCTTGTGAAATTATAAATTGTTTCGGTGCAGAGCTTGCTCTATGAATGGTCCTAACAGTGGTTGAGTTTCCAGCTTTAGAAGTTTTCCACAAAATCTTTTCTGGGTCATCAACTATGGTAGGAGGATTTGTGTTCGGGTGAGATCTGGTACTGATCCTTTGTGAAGCCAAATCTCTTACTAAAAAATCGGAGAGGCTAAAATGTTTGGGACTGTTTTTGGAAGGCTGACCTCTCTTAGTGTTTATTTTACTCACACAAGGGATAACTAGGCCCTAAAACTGATTTAGACTGATTTGACACAATCCTAGGAAAGCCTATAGGAATAGTGAGATAAAAATGCCTACTGGAGGCTAGTGGAGTCACCAGGTGGATGTTTTTGTAGTTTTTAGGGTATGTATATAATGGTCCACCACCAAATTTTGACAAAAAACAATCTAGGGACTATTTTGGGTTTTTTGAGTTTCTCTTACGCAGCCCTAAGGTTTCAATGAGTATCTTCTAGCTGAGTCATCATCTTGCTAGGATGGTGAGGCAATTATTTTCTACTCTTTGGCTATCAGTTGATTTTCTAAGCTTAACTGAGATTTTGAGAATTCCTAAGGGATACCTAGGATGATTTTTACTCAAGGTCTCACCATGATCGCCATTATGTTAGTGTGGCGATGAGGCGGCAGATTCACTGGATTTTATAAGTCAAACTTAGGGTCTAAAGAGTCTTAAGAGGTCTTTAGGCAACTATATACTCAAAATTCCCACCGTGATCGCCATTATGTTAGCTCCCCGTAATTTTCTAGATTGATTGAGATACAAATGGACAGGGGTAACATCAAACCAAGCTTTGGAATCCAAGGACCTAGCCTTCCTGGATTTAGAGAGGGATCTCTCTATTAGGTGAAAATATGTGAACTTGTTTGTTGATTAGGGTGGACTTTAGGCTAGTTATGAAATATTGGGTTTGTTGATTGTTTTTTGGTTGGGTATGATGCTTAGATAGACTAGATAGAAACAAGGAAAACTTCAAGTCATTTGGAAATGGAGTCTAACAAGGTCATCATAGGTTCATTAATGGATTAGGGAGTATTGTAGGGCAAATCTAGCTTCGTTAGTGGATCTTTGAGGTTTGAAGGATCATGAGATGGAAATTAATTTTGAGAAACAAAGTTTGACAAAGAGCAGTAAAGAATTCTCTATCATATACTTAAACAAAGGGATTTGGAATAATCATAAGCATAGAGAGAAAATCAAAGGCAGAGACAACCCTAAACTCTTTGATTCAGACTTAAAGCAGATAATTATCCAAGACAAACATTTAAATGAAATACAGAAAGGCAAGAAACTTATTTAACTTTCAATGATTTCATCATCAAAGACATAAAACATTTAAGATGAAAAAATAACTATAATCAGAGAAGGGGAGAAACCCTGAACATCCAAGATTATAGTTATGAAGGTCCTTTAAAACAATTAGTTAAGTAAATGCAAAGAGCAAGATTGAAACAAACTTCTTTGACAAACCTAAGTAATGATGCTTTAAATAGATGACTTCAAGAATAATGTTCTTAGTGGAAACAAGAAGTAGGGCTAGCCATAAATCATGTTGGATACCATCTGTTTATACCATTCAAGAAATAAACAAGCTTAGGAGATCATTAGAGAGCAAAGAAGGATTCTCTAACATGTCCTAGTATAAGAAAACATTAAGGCAGTGAAGAACAAACAGACCTAAGGTGCCATTAGAAAAAATTTCTTAGTCTAATTTTTTTTTCTTACTGCAACATAGAAAGATGGAAACATAATGATAAACTAGGAAACATGAACATAAAGAAACACTTCACCATCAACCAGGCTCAGGGATCCTGTAACCAATCCTCCTCCATCAACAAACAGAGCAGGGCATTCATAAGCTCTAAGACATCAAATTCTTTTCAAATTCCAAGGGACTATGTATTACTTCAAAATCAGTCATCAAAATCCAACCCAATACATAAGAGACTAATTCTCTATTTATGGAGCAAGTGAGGAGGTGGAAACCATAAGAGGCTTCCAGAAACCCTAATTTTGTCATAAATGTCATTTATGTGCTTAATGACCATGCAAGGCCCAAGACACATAATAGATAAGCTAATAAATGAAAAATATCATAACATAACTCCTCAATCAAATCAGGAGTGTTTTTCCCAAGAAAATATTTAAAAACTATTTTGCCATAAATTTGTGTCTTTCTTTTACTTTTTGGCAAAAAGACAGCCTGTTTGTGAAGCGCTACTTTTGCAGAAAATAGGTTGTTTTGCAACCAAGTTTTGGACCACTTCTCGATGTCAGATTTGGCTCCGTGATGGCTCGTTGGAAAGCCTGAAGAGTATAATTTCCAAAAATTCTTGTGGTTTTTTGATCCAGCTCCTTAAATCCTATCAAAAGTTCCAAAATCCTCAGACTGTCATTTGCGCAGTGCTAGGCCTAAAACAGGTGCAGAAAGGTGATTTTTGAGGTGTTTTTTGACCTTTTGAGGGGTCAAAACTGCTCCAAATCTTCTGAAATTTTGTGTGGATGCTGTGTAGGTCATGAAAAATCCAAAAATTTCAATATTTCCTCCTAAATATGCTCCATATTTTTGCGGAGCGCCAGTGGCGCTGCGCAAATGAGGCCAAAATTTCTCAAAAAACAAAATCTTCTCCAAATTCCTTCAAAATTGGTGGATACCCTCCTTAAATGTTTTTAGAAAATTGCTGAGAAGCCTCAACCAAAATTCCAAGGTTGTTATGATCATTTTCCCTTTTTAGGTTTTTTACCTCAAGGAGAGCCTCCTTGAGTTTTGCCCAAGGAAACCTGCTCTTCTTTGTGTAGTGCTTGGTCATCTTCTTTTGGAGAGCAAGGGCTCTCTTAATCTTCTTGAAGTACTTATTCTCATTCTTGTTGTACTAAATGATGCGCCATGCTCTTTCAAAATCCTTCTCCCACTCCTTTATTTGTGCATCTTTGTTTAGGAGTAGCATTTTAGTGGTCATCTCCTCATCCTCATTATCAATTTCTAAGTCAATGAAATCAGGCCCTTGAGTAGTTTTCTTTATCCTTTTACTCCTCCTCACCTTTACCTGTTGCTCAATATTTCCCACCTTTTCGTTGTCCTTGTCCACTGTTTTGATAGCTTGAGGAGAGATGGCCCTTTGCCTTTTTGAGGCAACAAACACATCCCTTTGTCCTCTATAGTATGTGCATATGTGAGGGGTGATGATGGTAGTTTTGACCATGTTTTCATCATTGATTTGACCCTCATCACTGCCATTAGTCTCATCTTGGCTTTGTTCTTTACTGAGGTTCTCTCCTTGGTCATTTCCTGCACTATCATTTTGAGTTTCTTGGTTATCTAGAAACTTATTAGTGTCATGACAGTCATGACAGCTATCATGATTGTCATGAATATTTCCTTGGATGTCTTGTGCACTTTTCCAACTGCCTTCTTCATCTTCCTGCTCTTCCCTACTGTCTCCGTCATCTCCACTATGATTTGTTTGTTCATTATGCTCACTGCTTTGTGTTTCATCATTGTTTCCTCCATCACTTCCCATATCATCTGCCTCTTCTTCATACCTTTCTGTGTTTACCTCATTTACTTCTTCACCCTCACCCTAATCTCTATGTGATCCTTGAGTTCCACTCCCTGCTTCACCTGATGCATCAAGAGAAGGAGAGGAAGGGATGTGTGCCTATCGTGAGGGCACTTGTGTAGATGAGGAAGGCAGATTTTTTTTATGAGGATACTGTGGGTTTGAGAAGAACCCATTGTTTATGAAAGCATCCCAAGGTACACCTTGCTACTCTAGCTTATGTACAACCACCCTCTTGATCAAGGAATGGTGGAACAAGTTGTACATTTGTTGGGGGTAACTCCTCCTTTGGACAACAGAACACATTTTCATAATACTCCTGTAGAGATAGTAGGGTAGGTCAAGTGCCTTAACCCCTGTGAAATGCATAAGCAGTCTAAGATGATAGGTATAGACCTTGGATTATCTCCCTTCACAGGTGAAGTATTTCATGATAGCCAACATCAAGGGTGCATACATGTGTTTGAGATGTGAGAAAGGAGAAATTGTGATACTTCCTTCTCTATACCTCCTTTTGATTAATGGCTCAAATAAATCCCTTTCTAGCTTACAATTCTTGAACCATTTCTCACCCACTGAAGGGATACCAGTGGCTTCAGATATGTACCTTGCTGTAATCTCAAATTTCACCCCTGCAAGGTCAACATGTTTGTTTTGTAAATTGAGGATGAGGAGCCTTGTAAGCTCAAGATTTCTCTTCACGTGCTTGATCTTCTCACAAAACTGAAAACACCTTGTGTTTTGAAAGCATGACAAGATCCTAGGAGAAGATGTAATAGCCACTATATTTTGGGGTTTTAACCTATTAAATTTCCCTCCCTTGTGCTTTGTCTTTGAAGGCCTTTGACCTCCTCCACTACCACTGTTGTTTTCAGTCTCTGACATGGTGATGGGAGACACCGGTATGAAAATTGAGGTTTAGTGGAAAAAATAAGTGAGAAATGGTGATGAGGTCAACTTTAGCTAAGGAGATGAGTTCTGAGGTTGTGAGTGGTTTTGAAACTTGAGGAGTTTAACCATGAATATAGTAACAACCTTAATTCCCTTACCCACTCCTGTTATCAAATTTGGTTTGAAAATTCCTTTTTAAAAGAGCAAAATTCCCTTGTGACTTTGACCTAGGGTTTTTACCTCAACAACTAGAAAAAAACAAGATGATTCTGTAAATTTGCTTGGGGGATCAAGATAATATTCTACTTAACACCTTCTTGAACCTTCTTCTAACTTGAAAACACCTATAAAGGAGAATTTTAGGCATCAGGGGTCTTTGCTGCACTTTCTGCACCTTCCTGGATTTTGCGCAACGCCTATGCCCGAGCTGTCGGGTCAGGCGGTTTGCGCAGCGCCCGTGAGTTTGAACGGTAGTTAGCGCAGTGTCGGGTAGTCTACACACCTTCTGGGCAGGTCGGGTTGTCTGTTTGCGTAGCGCCCGGAGGAATAGGAAGCCCCTGCACGTCGGTCAAGTCAGCTGTGCAGCCTGTTTGCGCAGCGCCCGAAGAAAATTTTGAAGTGTCGGGTGAGAGGCAGGGTTTTCCATCTTCAGGGCGAGTTGGGCCTACATTTGCGCAGTGCCGAAGTTTTTTTTTTGCGTAGTGCTGTGTAAAAATGAATAGGAGGGGTGGGGGTTTGCATAGCGCTAGCTCCTTTTTTGTGTAGTGCCCAAGTTTTGTGCAGCGCCTGAACAGTTTGCCCAGAAACGGCCCAAAAACCCTGAATTTCTTCTTTGAAGCTTCTTCCTTTGTTTCCAAGTGCGGGAATGAGCTAAAAAATGAATTCAAAAACCTTTATGCACTTTGAAAAATCTAAATCAAACCAACAAACCCACTTTTACTATGTCTTGGTCTTTTTTCATTTGTTTCATAACTTTTTGTCCTTTGGAGGGTTTTGAAAACTTCCTCAAGGCACTTTTTCTCCTCTTGTAGTGTAGATTTGTTGATGTCCTTTTCAACCTTCTTCTTTTTGATAACTTGGGCATTGAGAAATTTGTCCTTACAACCCTAACATTGATTCCTTGTTTGGCCAAAAACATTCACCAACCCTGATCTTCCTAAAACATATGCTTGTTGTTGTCTCTTGTTCACTAATGATCTTCATATGATGATTTTTCCCTTTTTTACCTTACTTCATAGCTAATATGATGGCCCCTTTGGTATTCTTTGTAGGAAAGTGAGCAAAGGGAAGTTGCCCCCTTACTAGATTCATGCTTCAGATCAAATACCTCCCTTGAAGGACCTCTTAATTAGTTTTGGACAAAGTTACTTGTCCCTTTCCCTCTTTTTTGAAAGTAGTCTCCTTGTAGGTATAAAACACAGATTTACAGGATACCAAATCCACCCTAGGACTCATGAGACCCCAGGTGACCTAGTGGAGGCTCTCTAGGACTTGGCTTTTGGACTTAAACCTAGAAATTGGACTCTATCAAGTGTGAGACAGAGTTTATGATAAACTAATGTGTTGAAGGTCAAAATCCAATGTACTTGATCTATGTAGAGAGTCTACAAAAATAGTTCGAGATCATCAATGCTTGGGGTGTTTTGGGAAGGACAACAAAGCTGCTTTGATAATTGATATTAGTTGGTTGGGGATGGTTGTAGGTAAAAAAAAAAACAAAGGTTTTTTAGGCTAAGTTGACATGACATGGTGAATAATGAATGGCATGAGCCCGTGATGGGTCTTCTGGGAATGGTAGGCTAGGCATGACTGGACAAGATGATAATATAGTGAAAATTTTATCTTAGGATAATGAAGGCAGTTAGATTTCTAGAACTCACAATGTTTCATGAACTCTATTTCTAGAAATCTTATGAAAAACACTTAGTCATCCTATAATGGAAAAAATTACTGATGAGTAACACTAAGGATATTACCATAGGGGCAGTTGTCATAGAAGAGAAAGCCATAGATCATGCTCAGTATCTCAATTTGGTTTACTCCCAATCTGACATGTTATATGATATTTTACCTGGTGCTCCACGCTCGAGCTCTCAGTCTGCAACCTCAAAAGCCCCGGTGACACTACCGGTGGACGGAGTCATTGGTTCTGTTTCCCAGACTTCCTGGAAGTCTTATTCTAATTCTAAGGAAAAATATTCTTTGTCGGATTTTGTTCCTCAGAATCCTCCGAATCCTGGAAAAAAATCATAGGTCAACATTGTTCAGTCTTTTGCGGCCGATAAATCCTCTAAAGGAAAAAATAAGGGAAAAGGTAAATCTAAATCTGATGCCCCAAAGCAATATTCCCCCAAACCTCACTAATGATGGAGCTAAACATAAACCAAAGTATCCTTGCCTGATATGTGATGACGAGCACTACACCAAGGACTGTCCTCGATGGGCTAAAGTGAGTCGTTTACTAAAGGGTGCTCAAGGGACTCAGGCTATTCTTATAGAGTCGTTTCCATCACAACAGACTCAAATGGTGGAACAACCCCAGTCTTCCACCTCTTTTGGTTCTTAGGTGTTCATGATGAGTGGTGCTACACCCGTCTCTATAGTTACCAAATCTAAAGTAGGGAAAATTTTAGGGGCTAATATTCGTAGGTGGGTTATTTTTCAATGCTTTTTCCAAAAAAAATATTCGTCAATTTCCATATTTTTTAAAATTGATTCGCCCAAATTTTATAGTATAAAATTGTTTTACCCTAAAAATCGCCAAAATTTTATATATACCAATATAAAATAATTATAAACCTAAATATTTTTAGAAAAATATGATAAAAAATTTTAGAATTTACATATTGGGGACTAGTAAGATTCGCCAAGGTAATGAAATTTTAAGATAAACTTCCATCCTTAAAATTTTCCCTCATCTAAAGGTTATTCGGAATTGTGTCAGTTGGCGGGAAAATAAATCGATGATGTTCCTACTCCTTCTTGCCCGCCCACCTTTGGCCCTCTTCATATTGAAAGGCCTTGTTTTGATCATGTTGTACAACCACCTTCTAAAGGTGTGCTTCGTAAAGCCTCGTATAATCCAAACGACTGCGCTGCTCTACACTACAATATTGTTGTGGATTTGGCTCAGGCGCCTTCTGCTATGTCTGCGCTAGAGGTGCTTCAGAGCTGTACATCACAACAGAAAGCGTTTCTATCATCTATCGGAGGAATCGATCCATCTGATTCAAGCCTCATCTGGAAAATTTCGTTCTGCGTCTCCCTCATCAACTTGCTTTAAATATTCAAGTCAGTGTTAATGGAAAGAATATCCATTAGGCAGTCATGGATAAAGGTGCGTCCAATTGCATCATGTCTGTTTCATGTTGGAAAGCCATCGGTTCTCCAACTCTTAATCAATCTCCAAACACTTTGGAGGCCTTCGATGGAAGAGAATCTCATCCTTTTGGTATCCTCCCCAACTTTCCTATCACGTTGGAAGGGAAAACGGTCAGCGTTGAGGTATAAGTCGTTGATGCCAAACTCAATTATAATCTTCCCCTTGGTCGGAGTTGGAATCACACTATGCTTTGTGTGTTGTCCACTCTCTTTCGTGTTCTTTGTTTCCCGCATGAAGGAAAGATCATCACTGTTGATCAGTTGTCATTTTTCGCTTCCACTTATTTAGAAGGCAATGTTACGTATGTAGAACATACCACTACACCCCATGAAAGTGTGGGGGCATGAATTTTCAAATATTCTACCCTAATGGGTCTATTTTCTCTCCCCCCACCGAACACTGCTTAGGTCAATATAATCTCCACTTCTTCTAATTCCTGGATCATCCCTTCCCTTGATCAGGTTGATTCATTTGGTGATGTGATGACGTTCACTAGTAAAAAATTATGAAATTAATGACTAGGTGACTAAGAATGTTAGTCACTGCAATTATTTCAAGTGAATTACTACTAAATTTGAGCAATTTTATGTGACCGAACTAAAAATGACTAATTTAGTCTTGGAATAAAATATACTACTAGATAATAAGTGACTAAACTAAAAGCAACTAACTAATTTAGTCCAGGGATAAAATATATGACTAGATAATAAGTGACCAAAGTAAAAGCGACTAACTTAAATGACTAATTTAGTCTAGGATTAAAATATATGACTAGGTAATAAGTGAAAATTTTAATAATGATTAATGTAAATGACAATTATAGTCCAAGAATAAAAATATGGTCAAATAACAAGTAAAAAAAGCATATGAATTAGTCATTGATGTCAGTAATTTTTAATTGTGTCAGTCCATATATAACATAAAAAAACGGTTGCAGAGCATTTGATGAAAGACTCGGAAAAAATGCTATGGTGATGAGACATCCTTGTCAATATTTTGGGAAATAAAGCAAGAGGTATGGGACCTTTCCATAAGAAGTAATTGCACTAACTCCTGATCTCCTCATATCATGCTTTTAAACATTAGCCCATAAATCAAACACATGCCCTAATTTCTCTAGTCTGGAAGCCCCTGGATGAATATGATAATGAAATCCTCCCACTCGCTAGTTCTAACCCAACTATTGAATGTCTTTGATTGGCATGTGTAAATGCCTTTAATTGATTCATGGATATGTATGAAACCTAATTTTGCATTGAAATGATACAAACACGAGGTATAGAAATGTCAACCTTACAACTCTCTCATCCAATATTAAATACTTCACTAATTATTCAAGGGGTAATCTACTTAATTGTATATTAAATATTAAAAACACTCATATTAACACAATAAAATAATAATAGTATTTAATATAAATTTATAATATAGTTAGATGTTAAATTGGCATGTGAGACCCCCTTGTTCATGGGACAATGGTTGCCCTTCATGCGACGATTTAACTATTTAATCCATGGAGGTATACATACCTTAATTTCCCTTGGATTCAAACCTGTGACATTTAAAGGGGAAAGACTTTATATCACAATTCTAACAAGTAAATACAAACTTAATTTACATATGTATCAAAGTTAGTCTAAGATTTGCATGACATGCTTAATTTTGCACGAGCAAGGGAGCTCCTGAAGCGTTGATCACAATAGGCATGTATGGTCGATTACGATTATCAGAGGTATGTTAGTTTGGTTTTCCCAATCCACAACTTGCACACATTGTTATTATTGTTAAAGGTATGTTAGGTTGGTTTACTTGTTCAACATCATGCAAATTTGGTTGTGTTCATTAAAGGCATGTTAGTCCAATGACAAAAACAATAGTTTGTCAAGTTGGTCAACTAAGTGAGTTGTGTTTCATGTCAGTTGTCTTGATGAGCAACATGTCATGTCAATTAGTTTATTTACTGACATGCACATTCCATTGTCATTGTTAGTGATGTGTTAGGTTGGTTATTAACATCTATTTTTTATTAACACTATATTGTATATTAACCCTATCAACATGCATGTTTAACTACAATTGCGAGAGGTATGTTAGGTTGGTCAACCCCATAAACAACATTTATTTTCAATTATGAATGTTGAGGCATACCACATTGGTCACCCGATTACCAACATGTGCCTTTTGGTTATCACTTGTAGAAGCATGTTAGTTTGGTCAACATGATAAACTACATGTATTGTTGGTTACACATATTAAAGCCTCATTTGATTGTTCGATGCAATATATAGTGTGTAAGTCTTGTTACCATTATTGAAGGAATGTTTTGTTGGTTAACTTAGTTAACATCACATACATTCAATACGATTGTTAGAGGCATCAAAGGATACTCAACCCATTTAAAGTAATGCATAACATTGATGGGGGCTTGCTTATTGCTTTGTGGGTGATAATAGTCTGTTATTATTCCCCCACATTTCCATGTGACATGTTCACCCCTCATGGGCCAAATTTCCTTCTTAAGGGGGTTGTTTATTTAAGATAGGGATAGGTCAAAGTCTAGAGTGAATTTAGTAGAATAAATACCACTTAGTTGTAACTGTCGAGTTAAAGTGGTTCTTTCATAAATTTGAAGATGCTTCTACCACATTGCAATGTATAAAATCAATTAATTGCCACTTGCTTGTGTTCATCAAAAAATAATAATAAAAACAAATATATGTCAAAGCAAGTTAAATGGCCCAATTCTCATTGACCCACACCACCAACGTTCCTAGATTGATCTCCTTTCTTGCATTTGTTGGGGTTCAACCTCATCCCTCCTAACATAAGTCATTTACTCCACCATTAAGTACACATGCATACTTCTAAAAAACATGGAAACCTTGACCATTGTCATGCTTTACAAAATAATTTCAAAAACATTGTTACATCTACACCACAACATATACATATGTGTAATTTGTATCAATATTTCCTAAATTGTTATCTAGTTCTCTTAATACAATATTCTAGCAACTTGACACCCCTTAACCCTATGAAGATCCTTGTATTGATTTCATGGCCCTCTCCATTTTACGGTTTCCTCAAATTGATATTGTAACACCCTCCATTAAAATCATTAACTACACTTACATATATTCAACTTGACAAAAATTAAAACAAAACAATACTATACTTATAATATTGTATAGATGAAATATCTCAACATCTAAGAATAATGATATATCTTTAAACCTACTTAGCAATATCAACAATATATATACATATCTAAACTAATAATACATCAACAATATATCTACACATATAAAATAACTATATATATTTAAACCTACAATGCTACAAATATAGCCACGGTCATTCCTTCACTGAGAACCTTCTCCCTACGATAGTGGACCAACAAGGATTTCTCTAGTGACCCTCATTGCGAGGAAATCCAATCAAAAAATGGTGGGAACTTCCAAGCCTTGGCGGGAACCCTTCCCTCTCTCAAATTTCGTGAGAAGGTGAAAACAAATGCATTAGGAATGATATTTTTATTTATTAGTCAAATTTTAAAACCCTCTTTGGTTCAAGGGTTTCGAATTTGAGCTCGGGCTTTCCATATAGATTTTGGGATCTATCCTGGGTAGCTGAGCCGAGCCTAGCCATGGGAAAGCATGGCAGGAGTTAGATCCCCGTCAGGTGAGCCGAGCCAAGGCATGGGAAAGCATGGTAGGAGTTCATCAGATGACCAAGCTTCCTTCGAGGAAGAGCGGCCACAGAGTGAAGAATCGAGTCCCATTGAAGCAGAGGAAGACCAGGAAGAGATCGAAGCTGTAACCCGACCTATGACAAACTACAACGTGAAGACGAAGAAGACAATCAGCTGGCCAATGCGTCCATCCCAGAAGGCAATCAATATGCTTCTGGAAGCGACGAGGCCGAAACCGATGATGATGTAATTCTATCAAAATCTATTTCTTTTGTAGTCCATTTATTTGATGAAATCGACATCTTTCTTATAGCTTTCTGGTTGGTATATCAGATCTAGGCTCAACAATAGTTACTTATATATATATTGCTTCAAGTATTAATTAAAGAAGGTAGGTAAGGTCGACATTATTAATATATCACTCAAGGTTGTGCTACACCTCGATATAATCTTGCCCGAGCGATAAATAAAGAAGAGAGTGGTTTTTAGGATAACGACAATGCATAGACAGTACCTTCGATAGGATTGATCGAAGCAGTTTCGAACCTTCAATCAGATATAGTATAAAGCTTCACTTATAGGTGGCACAAACAAATTTATTCATTCACATATCGGGAGGGATCGGAATGGGTTCTCCCCCATGCACTACTTGAGCCTGCTGAATGCCTTTGGGGTGGGGGGCTTGGCACCTGAGACCGGTTAAAAGCCTGATGCACCTGTTTCACATTTTCACATGATCTTGGTGCATTTAGGTTTTAATCTTCTGCCTTTTGTGATTATAGCTAGATTCAGTTAATTTATAGCATTCCAATTCATAGCTTTGTTGAGTTCTCTAGGTTTTAAATGATACTTTTTATTTTTAAATTTTCGTTATTTTTCTATGTGTACTCATGTGTTATAACAAGAAAAAATTGAAATTAATCTCTATCCTAAGACTTTGTATTCATGCTACTTCGAATCCCTAAATTCTATTTAAATTAATCTCTGCCCGAATACTTTGTATTCATGAACATTGTGTAAGTCTATAATGGAAACACCCTTCTTCGAGATTGATTATGAATCAAGCATTCTTGATCCTTAAATAAAATGAGAGGCAGAAACACCTTATGATTTGAAACAATATTTATTGTGGCTATTTAGCAGAGGAGTTCAGAATGATGGTACTATATAACCTATAAGTGACTTTTGCATAATGACAACTTTCTTCATGAACAAATTTGTATAACAATAGATGAATTTTAAACATGATTATGACCTCCAGGAATAATATGTGGTCCTGGTAAGTCTAACCATATGTCGTTATAGTAACAGTATGTGATAAGTAATTGGATAAATCATAAAATTTCTCGAGGATAGTTCGCTCTATGATGTTTACGTCTATAAAAATCATGAGTGCTTGGTTACAAAGTTTATACTCTAAATAGAGAACAGGATTATTTCATACATTTTAGCATTGCATTTTACAAAGTAATTGAGATAGATGTTTACAGCACACGAGCTTTTGAAATTCCAAATCCACTCTTTCTTGATTGCATTTTACTGAACTTGACAGGATTACAGTGAAATTTCATTAGCCTATCGGCCATCTCATGCGGACACCACATATGACTTAAAATATGGTGTTCGTTCAATTTAGGTATGCTTAAGCATGCCTATTTTCTGAGTAGTATGCCTCTCTTTAAATGCTTCTTGCTTTTGAAGATACAACTTATTGATTTATGTGTTATAACTGCATTTCTATAAAATGTGGGAAGGTGGCAGATCTTTAGCACGGGAAATAATTGGAAGAGTAGCAGCTGGGGATGTGGCAAAGAAGATACTTGAGCTAAAATATGGGACTGAGGTACGGTCATACTACTTTCAGTATTGCAATTTGCAGAAATGTGTTGAGGCTTCTCGTATACTTTTTTCCTCTCTAGATGAACTAGACATTTTTAATTTCTGGGAACATTATTTATCTACTACCTTAAATATATATTGTTGATCTTTAAATTTCTAGAAAATAATATAGTATGGAATACCTCATTTAATTGCAGAAATTTCCAATTATTGAAAGCAATGTCATGAATGCCATGTCAAATTGTTTTCTCTATTGGTATCTATGTGAAAATGGATACAGATAATCATTAAGGACTCATGATAGGCACGTGGTAAAAAATATCATGTATGCATACTGATATTGCTAATATGTAGGAATTTCCATTTTGTAGTTATTCATAAGATCCAAGCAGAATAATTGTTTCAAGAATTGAAATTATGCCAAAGGATCTGAACTCATGAATTTTACCATGCCCAATTTTAGGCATGTGGCTTGGGCAATACTAAATATTAATTTGGCTTTCATTGACACTTAAATTACAGAATTTAAAAATTAAGACATGTAAGTGCTCTAAAGCCATCAACTTCTAGCCATCCTCTAGCTAACCAAAAAAATGAGCAATGGAATATTAGTGGAAGTCATGAAAACTAATGAAAATGCATGTTATCAAAATGTCCAATCTGATAATATCTATTAAAATTTCTTTGAAACCACCATCCTGGAAATTTACCACCTATTAGATTACAAATCTACTGAATAAAGATACAACTGGGATGTTAAGTTATCCTAAAACCAACTATCTAAGAAAAAGATCAAATATACTTACTTGCTGGAATTATTAACTCAAAAAAAATTTGGATGTAAAGGGGTATTCAATCAACTAGTAAAAGATAAAACCAAACCTGGAGTGATTATGAAAAACTTTTGGATGTACAAGAGTAGTCAATCAGCTAGTAAAATACCATAGTCGATGAAAACCTCCTTCGTCAAACTGTATGAGGCATCTTCAAATACCAAACTACACTAGCTCATAAATTTTCCCTATTAAGTAGCACTATCTACTCAATTCATATACCACACACTTCACAGTCTGTGTTGGAATTATGCAAAGGTTTTGTTTTTGAAAAAACAATAACCACACTAAATATGAATCTCCCTTTGCTTCAAAAGGCTCCCATCTACAATGTGAATGAAAGGCATTCTACCAAGTAACAAGGATAACAACTTTCCCAGATGCGGGTGTTGAATAGTGGGCCGTTAGTGGAGGCGTTGGAGAGCGACAGGTGGTATTGCCACTTGCAAGCACCTGATCGCTATACTCCTCCCATAAATTCGATAGCAGGTGATGATACGATGTCTTCTCCTCCCCCGAGCTACATTTACTCTGCGTGCTTTCCAGCTTCCATGGCTTTCATGCTTGCCAGCTTCCATTATGCTGCTACTACCTTTAATTCTCCTCAGCACCCCCACTCTACTCCTCAGCTTCATCTCCGCTCCCACATTGTTCTCCAGACCCACATTCGCGCTGGCCATTCCTCACCCTGTAGTGACACATAGATCACCGCTCCACTTGACCATTTTTAGCCCTCTCCTCTCTATGCCCAGACCTTGTTGCCTACCCGCCCAACCTTCTCCTCTTCGCCATCTCAGTCCTCCGAAAATCCAGGTTATCACTCAGCATTCCACAGGCATACCATGATGTGTAGGCAATGAATGCGTTGCATGCGTGGGGGCGATGGTAGAGGCGGTGAAGGAAGGAGAAGTAGTGGTTCTCATAGTGGTAGAGGTGGTGCAGGAAGGGGTAGTAGCAGGAGCAAAGTCGATTGGGCTTATTCGCCATCAACAAGCAATGAGGCCAGTTTTCAGTTCAGTAGCGCCTTGGACAAGCCACACATCATAACAAAGATTATAGTAGTCTTTCAAGAAGAGCCCTCTGACGCTGCTAGCTCTGGCTCCCGGAAGCTTAGGTGGAAATCAACTATCTCGGTACAGCCTCCCCCTGCTACCAGAAAGTCCACTGCCCTTCCAGTGAAGCCAAGCCCCAGAACGTCTAGTAGTGCAGGGACGAGCAACGGCAACTCTGAAAGTGGGGACTCATAATGGAAACATTCCAATACTCCCTCCTCTTTAGAACACTCAACCCCGGATGATGACAAAAAGGTTGCGGATGCCCCGGATGAAGACTACAGCTGCCCTATCATGGAAGAAATTCCACCACCTGATGGCAAACAAGTTGAAAGCTAGTAGGTTCACGGGTCTCCTTAACTCTTTTTGGTTTTTTGGCTTCAGCATCAAAGTAGCTATGGGAAAGTTGTCTGTTTCAGTCACGCTAGCTCTTTCCGTACTTTCAGTTTCTTGTTTAGAACAATGTATGCTAGTTTCACGCTTATGGGCAGCAATTTTGAGTTGGTTTCCCGGTCACGGGTGACTTATATTTTGGATTTTCTGAATTTGCTTCCCTCCAGCATTTGCTAGTTTTGCAATCTGGAGGAGAAGCCAGCTATGTACATTATGTGCCATTATAATAGATTAAACTTACTTAGAAAAAAAAAACAAGGATAACAACTTTAGAGTATAGAACTTCTTAACAAGTACTAAGGTTGTGATTGCAACCATTGATTGATTAGTTATAGCGAATAAGGGGACATCTAATGCATGTCGGCCCCTACCAAATAATACATCATAATTTTTTAAACCGTATTTTTTGGCTCGAGGGGTCCTGACCCAGGTTCGGAGGTTAAGGTTTGCCAACAAACCCCCATACTACTGGCCCTTTCGGCAGTGACCTACTTGCGCAGGTCAAAGTCTCACTCGAAGTAGTATGGGTGGGTGATGGAACCAAGTTTCCGCACCCTGAGAGAGGATAGGTAAGCCAAGAAGAGCTACACCTAGCTTTATAATGACCAGATCGCCTAACAAATGGTTCCTAGCAACGGAACCACTTGTTGGCTCGAGGGGTCCTGACCCAGGTTCAGAGGTTAAGGTTTGCCAACAAACCCCTATACTACTGGAAATTTCGGCAGTGACCTACTTGCGCAGGTCAAAGTCTCACCCGAAGTAGTATGGGTGGGTGCTGGAACTAGGTTTCCGCACCCTGAGAGAGGATAGGTAAGCCAATCAGAGCTGCGCCTGGCTTTATAATGACCAGATTTCCTATCTCAGAACCAGATCTATAGATCTCCTTCGCATCCACGTGCGCAAGGTCAACTATACTTACTGTGCTCTACAAATCATATACTTCTAAAACAATATTGCAATGTTGCATAAAACATAACAGAACATATCCAGATGGAGTGGAAACACTTACATAGTACTTTCGCAGCTTAACACAGAATATGTATAATACAGCAGTTATCACAGATTCGCATAAACAATACACATAGATTCAGTTACTCAAACAACCTTTCTCATTCATTAATCCTTCAGTTCCTTCCTACAATACCCAAACTCGACTTACGCACACAACAGTAGGGTCCACACATAGCAGGACTTGGGATCTCCGCACACATAGCTAGCAGGAGTCCTTTCCCCCAAAACCCAAACAGATCTACTAAGCCATAATTCGCGTCAATATCTCATTATCTTCTTGCCTTATTATTCAAAATGTCCCTCTATTTATAACAATCTAGCCTAATCTTTCCTATGGTATGCAAACTGCGGTTTTCGGACTCAAGGTCTACCCTTTGACCCATTACAATGCTTTCGGGGCTTTTCCCCATCCCAAAACCCCTACGCTAGACTAAATATAATAAAAAATATGCAAATCTGGACCAGTTTTGTAGCTTGCAGGAGACCCTGTTCCAACAGTCCCCCAACACAATCTTGTGACTCGTCCCGAGTCACTGTGGTGGTGTGGTCTCTACCTGCGCACATAGGGTATTGATGGCTACGATCAGTGGAGGTAACACTTCTTGACTCTGGGCAGCAGCACTCTATGCAATGTCTACAAGCTTCTGGGAGGTCGGTCCTTCAGTTGTCGCGGTGACACTTTCTAGTGTCTAAATTAGTCGCTTGATCGCGCCATCTACATCCTGCGAAATTTGGAGGGTTGTGGTGGCCCAAGGCTTTAGACGTTCCGCAATGATGTGATTTTTGCACTATAGTTCCTCAATATTGTCCTGGAGATCATTACTGGTCTTCAAACGTGCCAAGTTTTATGCAGGCACCAAGGTGGGCAGCAGAGCTGCGACCTGCTCAAAAGCTTCTTCTTCTGCCATAAGTCCTGATTGATTTCACGGAGGATTGGATCGTGTTGGATCATAGTCCAGAGTTGCATGGTTGACTCTAGCAACTAGGCGCCTTGAGCAATCTGCCCCGAAATAACGTTCGTTGCTTCAGTTACTAGTGCAACGCACTGGGCTCGTACTTCCAGAGGCATTTCGGGCTGTAATTTGGCCTGTAAGTTGGTGATTTGCTACTCTAATTGCTTCTTGATGACATGCATTTCCATCCTAGATTATTTTAGTGCCGCAACCAATTTTTTCACTTTAGCCCGAGGCATGGCTGCGACCGAGATCTCGTCAGTAACTTCTATGCAGAGTTGGTGGATCACTGTTTCGAGCTCCACTTGCTGTGAAAAGGCGAAGAGCAAGTCGGCGGCCTGCTGCGTGATGGTCTGCTTGGCCGTACCAAGCTGTTGGTGTATTTTTTGGTCGCGATGGTTAATTTCTTGGAATATAGCGTTGTGGAGGCCTTGTAAGGCTTCATGGGGCAGCTTAGCCAAGTCCAGCTGGACCCCTATTCGTACTTGGATCTGAGTTCCTATCAGGGCAACGCTAGGTACAGAACAGAGACGGATTTCTTCCATGGCTAGCACTAGACTGCTAGTTATCGAGGGAGTCCATGCCTGGCTGATGCTGGTCTGCAGCATATCTGTTTTTAACTAAAGGGCACGGAGCTAAGCCTGGATGGTATCAAGCGCAACCTTCTGTTGTTCTTCTATGGCTGGCCACTTATCTTCTGTACCCATCGTAACTACATCCGCGATTTTCTCGAGGTCACCATCAGTTAGTATGACCGTCGCATCATAGCGCTTGCGGTGGGCATGGTGTTTCTTTCAGGGCCCTGGTGTAGGCTCTCCTGACCGCTTTGTACTGTGGGGGGGGGGGGTGGTATCCTTGTCATACCCTACCAGAGTCTCGGCTGCGACGTCTTTGGCGGTGGTCTGGGGCGGCTTTGTATCCTTTTCTGTGGCTACGTCTAAGCCCTTCTGGCTGGGCTCCGTGGGCTCCCCATGGGTGGCTGTGAAGCCTATTTTCCAGGCAGGGGGCCACAGCATGATCATTAGGTCAATTTCTTCATCGGCTACCATATACGGAAGTGTCGTCCATGTCTTATTTTGGAGGCTGCGGATATGAATGTGGTGCATGGTAACTTGGAATGCTGCAACACTTTTGTATTTGTCATATACCGTTGGGGACAGTCGGGGTCAGGAATTTATGGCTGCTGCCACGCTGCTCTGGAAGAGGACCCAGAAAAATTTGTTATCCTCGACGCGTTGTGCATCCTTAGAGTCCCATAAATGAGCATACCGAGCTCCTTCACACATCCCTGGGGGAGCTCGGGGAGGACTGACTCCTCAGGGGTGTCCCAGGTGACTAGTGTTATAAGGAGTAATAACCATGAATAGAAGAAGGGCATCCCCTGCTCCTGAGATTCGCTGACATTAGCCAGAAATTCATCGCATAAATTTTGAGCCCAATTGAAGGAGACTCCCTTTGCACACTAGCCAGCTAACCGAATAACATAGGCAGGGACAGTCGCAGCCTGGCACTTCCTCATTAGCTTGCAGCCTAAGAGCCTAGTACCCATCTGTGTAGCAGGACCACTGATAGTCTGGATCACAAAGCCTCGCATATTTCGACTCACCTTGTAGGTATTTCGTACAAACTTAGTGGTATCTGCTTCGTACTTTTTGCCCACCTACTCCAGAGGGTGCGGCCCTTGCATAGGAAGGCCCGTAATCTTGTGGATCAAAACAGCATCAATAGGGACTCTATCCTGAATCCATAAGTAGCCATCGTGAATTAAGGTGAGCAATTTCTGAGCCAACCAATCTGTGACGTTGCAATGGCCAAAATGGGGCATCCAGAGCAGATTCAAGATTCCAGACCCGGCGAGCCACATACCCAGCGCTGAGGAACCACTGTGACTCTATCATTTGCACGGATCGTATTGAAGTACAATGCAGGGGACAACTCAGGGAAGGTTTTAGAGTATGCCAAGTCATGATCATCAAACTTGACCTCATGGAGTCTTCCACAAGGATCACTGAGGACAGGGACTTCTCCTGGGGTTAGGGGGGTTTGCAGATAGGTGACCAAGCCATGCAAGTTATTTGGCATTTGTGTGGACGGTTTACGTGGGTGAACGAAGCGAGGTAACCAATTTATCAGATTGGTAGGCAAAGCACCTTCCTGTGCATCTTGATCCAGAGGTGATGCCGGTGGGGACCTGGCATGCCTTGGAGAAGTCCTAGGCTTCCTGGTAGCCCATTTTGTAGCTTTCGGGGCTTTTCCCAAGCCTTGTGCTTTCTCTTTCCCTTTCCTTGTGACCGTGGGGAACTTCGGATTCGGGGGGGGGGGGGGGGGGGTTGAGCCTCATCCTCAAAAAACGAATCCTAGCCCTGGGTGGCTACTATCAGATGGAGCAGGTTGACCAGACATGAGATGGATAGTGTAGATACTGGAAATCTGATTGCTCAAGTTCTTTCGAGAGAGGAATGATGAGTGCAAGCTATTTAAGTGAGACGAAACCTCTGGCTGAACTATCCGACTCCTTCTATAATACCCATAATCATGCAACGGTAAGGGAAACTTTATCTGAGATGTACCCCCCAGGGAATGGTAAAAAATCCCCAAAATTCGATTTATTAAATGCCCGAAGGCCGCTCCTTTTAACAGTAACTTTTTGTTTTTACTAATTGTCACCGTTGCAACGGCTAGTTTTCATATCCCCTGTGTGCTTGGCCTATCTGCTACGCTAGGGTCGATCATCTGCATCCTCTGTGCATCCTCCCCCAACACAGGCTTGCTTCCTAGGTAACTTATGATCAAAGACAAAGTTTCCTGACATTCGTTATCCCAAGAGAACCTTACCTTCCGTGTAAGTGAGGTTTTAAGAGGGGCTATAGTTGGTGCATATTTCCGAACGAACCTCCTGTAATAACCTGCGTGGCCAAGGATTAAACACATTTTTTTACTTGTTTTAGGGGCTGTCGGATAGATGAGAGCTCTATTTTCCGTACCTATAGCCGTTGGAGGGTGCATTTTAATGCTACTTGTCTGTGGTCAAAACAGGTTGGTGCCCGTGCGCAGCCCTGAGTCGGAAGTGGCTTGTGGGTCAACCTGTCCTTCTTTTGGGGCTAGGTCGTAGTAGTCGATTATTCCTAGCTCCTTCGGTTCCCACGTGGGTAGTTCAGTACCCAATCCGTCGAAGTAAGGTAGGTACCTTACCTCTGAGGAAACACGGCGGAAGTCTTTTGTGACCCGAAGACAACGCAGCGCAGAGACATCATGTAACCGACTCTACCAATTCTCTATCTCCTCATTGGAATCAGAGAAGCACTCATTATTCTCCTCCCAGCAAAGTACTTCATCCAATGTTGGGTTGACCGTGTCTCGCATAGTTAACTTATAGATATGGTCCACATCCTCATCCTTAGGTACTGGTTCAATGTAGTGTTCACCTTTCGCCGGGTCTAATGGTACTATCACCCTTGTGTCGTTATTTTCAAACACCATGATTCTCTTTTTTAAGTTAATGATACCACCCATGTCGATGGCCCAATCCAATCCTAATAGCGCAGGGTAGGGGTCCACATATTCTACGATCTAAATGACTTCAAAGTCAGCCCAGACCTTGACCCCTGCAATATCTACCATAATCCTTGATAGCCTCCCTAAAGGTGTGATCTTCTGTTGATTAGTCATGAGTAGCTGGATAGTAGACCATTCCAACATTGGTTTTCCCATTCGTTGCCAAGTTTGTTTAGGTAATACATATGCGTCTGATCCTAAATCCAAAATAACCTGGTCCATCTCATAATCGCCGATCTGTGCCGTCAGTCGCATCTCCCTCCTAGCGCACTTCTTGTATCTATATAGTTTGTGCACATCCCTAATATCTGGGGACACGGTAGGGTGTGTTTCGTAGCTATCTATTAATTCCTGAAGTTTCTGCATAGCTTTTGGGTTGCGCAACAACTTCATACATGCCTGCAAGAAAGGTTTGACCTCCTCATCTGCCTTAAGGTTCGTAGGGAGCAGGGACGCAGGTGCCTCTATCCCGATAAAGTCCTTGCGAGCTATTATAAACGTTTCTCTTTCTTTGTCTAGGTCCAGCCCTTCTTGTTTGCTAACTGCCTTGTGGATTAGAGGTTCAGTTTCAACCTTCTCCCCAGTTCCTCCAGTAGCCAATACATTGTGTGTAACAACATTTACGCTCAGATCCTTATCTCGCAGCTCAGCCTTAACCCTCTGCATATTCTGCGTAGGTGGTAGCTACTTCTCCCGCATTTTTGCTATTAAGACTGGACAGTCATTTAGCCTATGGTCCAACTATCTGCAGTACTTGTAGGACTATCTTGTAGGGTTCAGAAAATCCCTTGCAAAGTGCCCTGTGTCTCCACAGTTATAACAAATCCGTTGCCCCCGGCCCCGACCTGCAATTCCACCTCAACCTCCTCCCCTGCTTCCTGAGGGGGAGCCTCTTATGCCTGCGAGGGTTTTAGGTGATGCGGGGTCTAACTGTACCCTATACACGTTCCTCGATCTATCATCATATCATAGGTTCAACAGTTTTTCTCATCATGCCCTACTGACCGACAGAACTGGCACCATTGTTGCTTCCGCTCTGGGACATATGCGCCCAGACAAGGGAAGTGGTTTGTATCATGCAGCCCTGCTACGTGGAAATCTTAGCACCATAACGCAGGTCTTCTTGGGTCTAGTCGGTACTAGGCTGGGTCCTCTGCTTGAGCCAGGGTGTATCGGACTAGGTCCTCCAGTTTGTAGGTAGTCTATCAGCAGTGGGCACAAATCCTTCGTATGTCCTGATACTCGACATCGTATGCACCATAGATCTATGCTAGCTTCCCTCCCTCGTTCTTTTCGTAGGTCTTGAATCTTCGTGTGCATTGCCCCGAACTGCTCATGAATTTGCTATAATCCGGACGAATTATCTTCTATGGGCGTAGCTTCTAGTTCAATAGCAGCTTCCAAAGCTTTGTCTTGTGATTTGAAATTTTGGTGACCCATAGGTACGCGCAGGCGAGGTAGCAGCATAGCAATGAACCACTCTGTATGATGTCTGTCATCGTACTTAAATTCTCCTTCTCTGATAGCTTTCTTTAGGCATTGATCAGCTTCCCATACGGACTGAGTCGTTCCTTGCTTGAAATCTTTCACGTCTGCTACGATCTGCGAATAGGACTTAGGCTTTCAGAATTTTTGTTTCAGAGCGTCCTTAATATCTTGAATAGAGGCGCTTCCATTTTGAGATATGTATCGCATATACCAGTCCAAAGCTCTTCCTTCGAAGGCCAGGGATAATTGCGCCCTCTTCGGATTATCACTTGCCACATTTTGCGCAGTCCATACCAAGTCTGCAACAAACCAAAATCGGTCCAGGTCCTCATCTCCCACACCTTTTAAGGTGGGTAAATTCAAGTGTGCCGCCATATCTTCTTCTTTCATACCCACTCTGCTTTTCTTCTCAGCCTTCCAATACTTTTCTTGGCATTACCCGATCCTTCTCTCAAAATGCTCCTGGTCCCGGCAACGGAACCATTTTTTGGCTCGAGGGGTCCTGACCCGGGTTCAGAGGTTAAGGTTTGCCAACAAACCCCTATAATACTGGAAATTTTGGCAGTGACCTACTTGCATAGGTCAAAGTCTCACCTGAAGTAGTATGGGTGGGTGTTGGAACCAGGTTTCTGCACCCTGAGAGAGGATAGGTAAGCCAAGCAGAGCTACGCACGGCTTTATAATGACCAGATTGCCTATCTCAGAACCAGATCTATAGATCTCCTTCGCATCCACGTGTGCAAGGTCAACTATACTTACTGTGCTCTACAAATCATATACTTCTAAAACAATATTGCAGCATTGCATAAAACATAACAGAACATATCCAGATGCAGTGGAAACACTTACATAGTACTTTCGCAGCTTAACACATAATATGTATAATACAACAGCTATCACAGATTCGCATAAACAATACACATAGATTTAGTTACTCAAACAACCTTTCTCATTCATTAATCCTTCAGTTCCTTCCTACAATACCCAAACCCAACCTGCGCACACAACAGTAGGGTCCACACACAACAGGACTTGGGATCTCCACGCACACATCCAACAGGAGTCCTTTCCCCCAAAACCCAAACAGATCTACTAAGCCACAATTCGCATCAAGATCTCATTATCTTCTTGCCTTATTATTCAAAATGTCCCTCTATTTATAACAATCTAGCCTAATCTTTCCTATGGTCCGCAAACCATGGTTTGTGGACTCGAGGTCTACCCCTTTGACCCATTACAATGCTTTCGGGGCTTTTCCCCATCCCAAAACCCCTCCACTAGACTAAATATAATAAAAAATATGCAAAATTGGACCAGTTTCGCAACTTGCAGGAGACCTTGTTCCAACAGTATTGTCCAGGAAGATTTATATTTTAACCTATTAAATGTTTTGGAAAATGATCTTCAATGTTTGTATCTCCTTCTTGACTTTTTGTATGGCTAGTGCTATTCCCAACCCTTGAACTTTTGTTGCCACCACTTCCTTTTAGCAGTTATTTTTTGTAACTGAAGCATTGTAAGCATGCTCACAGTTATTACTGCAACATTTTCCTAGTTTCAGTATTCTCTGCAAGAAATACAATAAAATATTACCATTCAAGCCTCCTCAAAAAATCTATAGAAAAGATAGCAATAGGATGTTGAGATCCCCTTTCTACTCCACGGAAAATCATGAAAATATTTTAGAAAAAGACTACAATAATGCTCTCAATCAACCAGCTCCATGATACAAGTCAACGATAACATGATAATGGAGTTGGTTTTGCAACAATCCTCCAATAGTGGCACCACAAAGTAAGGTCCCTCCTCCAAGTGGTTGACCATGTATCTACCTTCACGAACAATGAATGAATCCTCCTTAGAATCATGTGTGGCCTCCTCCAAAGTGGATTCCTTCTTCAAACCTTGAATGAATGAACAAACACCATGCAAAACTCCAATAAAGTGGCACTTGTGGCATAATGAGTAGAACTTTCCATCAATATTCAATGCAAAATATGTCTGGATGCACCTGAGCACTGCTCAAATATCTATCAAGCGAACTGGGTATGATGGAGGCATCTAGTAGATTTATTGAGAGTTAAATCTAGTAGAGGTGTAACTCCTTCAAGGCATTAGCAATAGTGCAATGTTACTATTTAGCATGAAAGGTTTAGCTGTTGACACATTTAAGCCTTATGTCTTGGTACCCAATTTCCATAGTGTATGTTATAATTGCAATCCATGTATATCATAGCACAGGTGAGGATAAGCCCAAGCAAGAAGAGAATTCAATACAACTAAGAAGTGAGATATTCTATCTTGGAGGCATGACTCATTAGGTATGTAGCTGAAATGAGAGATAGCACAGGAGATATTTTTCCTCTGAGATCCTTACATTGACTATGAAATTTTTTATTAAACGTTGAGGTTTCATAGTGACATGATTTTGCATAGGAGTCTAGCAGTTATTTGTATGTCAGAATAAGAGGCGGCTTGAAATTTTTAACAGGAATTGAGTTCATCGAAGTCTGGCCTAATCAAACAAGAGGCCTAGTATTGACTTGATTCTTACACTCTAAAAAAAAAAAAGTATTGTTGTAGTACCACTATAAGAATGAAATGCTAAACTTGCCCGTAGTCCTGAAGCAGTCATTTGGACCTCCTTAAGGACAAAAGGTTTTGTTTGATCTTGGATTGTTCATTTTGTATGCATGTCACTTCAAGTGGGTGTGATCTGAAATATTTAGACCTTTGGAGAAGAAATAGTCCTATTGTGGTGTGGGATTCATTGGATACATGAAGGTGTATTAAAGACTCTAAGGGCTCAGTCTACAGGCATTTCTTGACAACTATTTGACACCTTGCTATATGAGGCATAACTATACGTTGATGAGACTTCATGCCTTTCAGAGTTTCAAGAATGACTTCAACTCATGTTGATCCAAGTTTCAAAGATTGCAAGCCATTCTTATCTGAGTTTTAATGGAATATTATAGATCTAGGTACAAAGGTTCTTCTGTCTGAGTTTGAGGATTTATATAATCACTCTCTTGTGCCCTAGAACAAAATGACCTGTCTTGCGGATTGTTCACTTGAAACAACCTCAATACAGACTGAGATTTATCTAGACTGAATTATCTTAAATTTGATTTAAGTACTGAACCAAATTACAGTTTGTTGTTTTTTAAGGTTCTCATAAGAAGTTGTTGGAAAGTTGTGGCCTCTCCTCTACTCATTGAACAAGACTATTGAACATAAGTATGATAAAAATTTGTTATTAGAACTAGGGCCTAAAGACCAAAAGTGTCATTGGTGTAACTCACTTACGTTTCATGCATGAATATTTTACTGTTTGAAAGGCTAGTTGTCTAAGTATACATTTGATGTAGAATGAGTTCAAACTTGCAAGAAGACTTCGTTAGTACAAGGGTTTACAACATAAGTCTTGATCAAGACTCAATTCCCAGTAATACCATCTCAAAGATTAGCTCTCCAAGGACTTGAATTGTGAGCAGTAACCTATTGTGACATCTCCAAAATGTTGATCTTCATAATGAAAAGGCAGACAACATACATCTTCAGGACATCAAAGGTACATCAACTTAGTTTGATTTCTATCCTTTCTCATTTGAAGGAATTGTCATCAGTTGAAGTAAGTGTGTTGTCACCTACAAAAGTACAACCTTCATTATCATCAATTTCTTCATTGGATGGTAGAATGAATTTATTGCAACAGTTGAGATAGTGTAAGGCTCGGTACAGGTTATATTAGCGACATCCAATTCACAGATCCTTTCAAGAATAGAAGTTTCACATTTCTTCACATTACAGGACATTCATCCTATAAAAGGTAGAAAAGCTAAGATATTGAACAACGTTCAAAACCCATCATGACTGTCATGATCTAGTCAAGGACCTTTCCTTTATAATTTGTAGGGTTTCTAAAGCAGATCATTTGATTCTGAAAAGTGCGACATGCAAAGTAGTGATAAAAACACCTTCAGGCATCATGGGTATTGTTACAATACAAGAATGAAGATTGTGTAAGTCTATAATGGAAGCACCCTTATTCGAGATTGATTATGAATCAAGCATTCTTGATCCTTAAAGCAAATGAGAGGCAGAAAAACCTTATGATTTGAAACAATATTTGTTGTGGCTAGTTAGTAGAGGAGTTCAGAATGATGGTACTATATAACCTGGAAGTGAATTTTTCATAGTGACAACTTTCTTCATGAACAAATTTATATAACAATATATGAATTTTAAACATGATTATGACCTCCAGGAATAATATGTGGTCCTGGTAAGTCTAACCATATGTCATTATAGTAATAGTATGTGATAAGTAATTGGATAAATCATAAAAGTTCTCGGGGATAGTTTACTCTATGATGATTACGTCTACTAAAATGCAGGGAGGTGGAAGATCTTCAGCACGGGAAAAAATTGGAAGAGTAGCAGTTGGGGTTGTGGCAAAGAAGATACTTCAGCTAAAAGTTGGGACTGAGGTACGGTCATACTACTTTCAGTATTGAAATTTGTAGAAATGTGTTGAGGCTTCTCTTATACTTTTTTCCTCTCTAGATGAACAAGACATTTTTAATTTCTCGGAGCATTATTTCTCTACTACCTTAAATGTATATTTTTGATCTTTAAATTTCCAGAAAATAATATACTGTGGAATACCTCATTTAATTGCAGAAATTTCCAATTATTGAAATCAGTGTCGTGAATGCTATTTCAAAATGTTTTCTCTGTTGGTATCTATGTGAAAGTGGCTACAGATAATAATTAAAGGACTCATGATAGGCACATGGTAAACAATATCATGTATGCATACTGATGTTTCTAGGATGTAGGAATTACCATTTTGTAGTTATTCATAGGATTAGAGTAGAATAATTGCTTCAAGAATTGAAATTATGCCAAAGGATCTGAACTCATGAATTTTACCATGCCCAATTTTAGGCATGTGGCTTGGGAAATACTAGATATTAAATTGGCTTTCGTTGAAACTTAAATTACATAATTTAAAAATTAAGACATGTAAGTGCTCTAAAGCCATAAACTTCTAGCCATCCTCTAGTTAACCAAAAAAATGAGTAATGGAATATTAGTGGAAGTCATGAAAACTAATGAAAATGCATGTTATCAAAATGTCCAATTTGATAGTATATGTAAAAATTTCTTTGAAACCACCATCCTAGCAGTTTACCACCTATTAGATTACAAATCTACTAAATAAAGATACAACTGGGATGTTAAGTTATCCTAAAACCAACTATCTAAGCAAACATATCAAATCTAGTTACTTGCTAGAATTATTAACTCAAAAAACTTTGGGATGTAAAGGGCTAGTCAATCAAATAGTAAAAGAGAAAACCAAACCTGGAGTGATTATGCAAAAAATTGGGACGTACAGGAGTAGTCAATCAGCTAGTAAAAGACCATAGGCATATTCAAATACAAGACTACAGTAGCTCATAAATTTTCCCTATTAAGTAGCACTATCTACTCAATTCATATACCATGTGCTTCACAGTCTATGTTGGAATTCTGCAAAGCTTTTGTTTTTGAAAAAACAATAACCACACTAAATATGAATTTCCCTTTCCTTCAAAAGGCTCCCATCTACAATGTGAATGAAAGGCATTCTACCAAGCAACAAGGATAACAACTTTAGAGTATAGAAATTCTTGACAAGTACTAAGGCTGTGATTGCAACCATTGATTGATCAGTTGTAGCGAATAAGGGGACATCTAATGCATGTCAGCCCCTACCAAATAATACATCAAAAAATTTTAAACCGTATTGTCCAGGAAGCTTTATCTTTTCACCTATTGAATGTTTTGGAAAATGATATTCAATGTTTGTATCCCCTTATTGCATTTTCGAATGGTTAGTGCTATTCCCAACCCTTGAAATTTTGTGGTCACCACTTTTTTTTAGCAGCCATAGTGTCATTTGTTGTAACTGAAGCACTGTAAGCATGCTCATAGCTATTACTGCAACCTTTTCCTAGTTTCAATATTTTTTTCAAGGAATACAATAAAATATTACCATTCAAACCTCCTCAACAACTCTATACTAAAGATAGCAATAGGATGTTGAGACCCCCTTTCTACTCCAAGAAAAATCATGAAAATATTTTAGAAAAAGACTACAATAATGCTCTCAATCAACCAGATCCATGATAAAAGTCGAAAATAACATGATAATGGAGTTGGTTTTGCAACAATCCTCCAAAAATGGCACCACAAAGTACGATTCCTCCTCTAAGTGGTTGACCATGTATCTACCTTCACGAACAATGAATGAATCCTCCTTAGAAGCATGTGTGGCCTCCTCCAAAGTGGATTCCTTCTTCAAACCTTGAATGAATGCACAAAGGCCATGAAAAACCCCAATAAAGTGGAACTTGTGGCATCATGAGTAGAACTTTCCATCAATATTCAATGCAGAAGGCTCCATTTGGAAAATTCCTTGGTAGAAGTACAATCTACAAAGGAGAAGACAAAGTAATTATCGATGAGTGGACATCCTCATCATAATAGCTTGGAAATGTGTGCAAGGTGACCTCCTCTCATATAAGGTGTCCTCCCCATTGACTAAAATATTCCTCAAAGGGGTAATGAGCCTTAAAATATTTGTTGAAATTGTGAGTGTCTTATAATCATATGTCTGGCCAACATATCAATTGTTTTCCTTGATGAACAGATCTGAAAAAGGTATTTGAATTATCGTTGGAGATGTAAGTGAGACTTTAACACACTGAAATAGATCTGAGAGGAAGTCGTATATTCTTCACATAGGTAGAAAAATTGATCACACAACACTCTGAATGCATGTGCGACTGCTACTATATTTCATGTTACCTTATTTTTTCTAAATGCTGAGTATATTTTGTTGGCAATTATCATTTTATTCACTAGTGGCTTGGCCTCTTCAAGTATGTAAAAAAACATCAAACTGTTCTCAAATATTTGCTATAGGCTGTATAAATTTGTTGACTTGTAAGCGGTGACGTGTTTAGCTAGAAACAATCCTCGTACAATATTTTAATTTCCACATCTGATGAAGTCAAAGTAGTATGGGGCTTATTCATGTTGTTTTGGATTAATTAGCCTACATGAACTTTGTCTTGCTTTTATTTTTTTTACTTTGGCATTTTCATGAAATTTTCTTTAGTTATTTTTGTTAGAACTCATTAGGCTCTAGAATATGTGCATCAATCTTCTCCTGCCATGCTTGAGAGTTAGTTTTGTCTATACAAAATTTCCAAAATTTGTCCTAAACTCTCTTTTCACAGCGCGCAGAAACTTATTTATCTAGTCCATTTAGGCCAATGACTTACTTATCTAGTGGACCATTCTATGTTCTGGGTAAAGGAGTCACACTTCTCAATTTTGAGAGATTCATTTTACACTTGGGAAACCAGACATGCTTCCTTAGCAGCTAGGCTGGTCATGAATTCCTATTCGAGAAAATGGACTTTATGTAATTATCCTGTGGCATACCTATTATCTGTTGCATCATTTTACGCAACTGAATCGAGCTTCACGGTTTCTACTGCTTTGTCTATAACATGCTTTGACATATCCTTTACTGAATTTTATATCTGCAGCTCTCCAACACCTTTCTGTGACCTTCCTACTTCCCAAGTCGCCAGATAGTGTGGGTGTTATAATTGATGTTACAAGAGAGGTACACTAGCAACCATTTTCCTCTTGGATGTTGAAATTGTTGAATAGATGCCTTGTCGAAACAAGGCTTCAAGTAGAAGGCCTTATTAGCTCATCGTTCATGTCTTCATATTGTATTTAACTTGCTTAATGAGATGATACATTACAAAAGCCTTGTTTCGACTTTATACATTTAGCATCATCATCACTAGACGCAAAAATAATTCCTATCAAGAATCTTGTGCATTCAATGGAACACTATTTATGATTTGACCATGGGTGCTTTCCTTCATACTTTATATGCCATATGCCCTAGATGCATTGTTGAATGTACAACTAAATATTTTCTCAATGCTAAGTGTGTTTTCTCAGACATTTCAAAATACAAGCAACAAAGAAGGATTTGTGAACACAAAAACAATTTTTTCAATTTTAAAACTTCCATGGTTGTTTTCTGATATTGACATCGAATCTGATATCATCAAGAAGACAAAGTGCAGAATTATGAGTATGTTTCCTAAGGTAGGGATCAAAGCAATGAGTGAAAACATTTTTGAGGTTTTGGACTTAGCATTGCAAGATCAGATTGTTGATGTCCAAGTTGAATATGTTGCATCTATGCCAATTCTTGCATTTAATTCTAGCTATGATGTTATTACAACCATGTGTATAAAATTGGAGGTATTTTTTGAAGACAAATCTGAAAAAGTTTGTGAAATTTTAGCTCATGATATTGGATACATTGCATGTTTATCTGCTACTCCTTTAGCAACCGATTATGCAAGCAACTTTCTATGTCAAATCCACAAAAAATTTGGTTTGAAAGTGAATTTGGGAAATGTAGATGTTCTTATATCAGGATTCTTTTGTGCTCAGTGTGATAAACAAATTTCAGCTAACTCAGGGAAAAGTGACCTTGATGTAACTTTCTATCAGATATAAAGGAAACACATTCTTAATAATACAACTCTTAGAGTTTGCTTTCAGTATTTGTCAGTCTCTCTTTTCTCAAATTATTTTTAGTGAATCATTAGAGAAAGTTTGTGTTGCTATTGTGGGAAGAATTTCTCATCTTCCATGCCACACAATCAAAAGTGGCCTTCTGGGAACAAAACCTTTGTGGATAAAATACCTAGATATACTTCCAATTTATGAGAAGAAGGTTGTGAGGAGATGATTTTTTTTTAAATCCATTACTTCATTGAGAATAATGTAATGAATATTTTGTTTGAAGATGATGACGCATGCAACAAAACAAAAGAAGAAAATATGCTTGGAATATTGAAACATGCTTTGGAAGCCACTGAGGATCTAGATGTAATTGAAAATTTATTGGAAATGATAGAAAACATTACGAAAATGGCTGATGTCCATGGATATTTGTTTTTTTTCTCATTTTCTTTATTGATTGATCAACTTAACAATTCAAATAGTTGGGTAAGAGCAACAGCTGCTAGGTTAATGCATAAATCTGCTAGTTTTAAATAGAAGGGAGGAATCAGATCAATCCTTTTCAAGTTTGGTGGAATTAGAGATGAGTTGTTTGAATACTTGAAAGAAAGGTTTGTGACACACCTAGTTATGAGAATTGAATTTGCAAAGGTCATTTTGGGTATACCAAGTGTAGATCTTGTTCAGGAGATGGTCTCTATGGTTCTTCCAAAGCTTGTAGTTTCACAGCAACATAATTTCCATGCATTAGCTACTTTGCATGAAGGAAACATAGTTGAATACAATTTCCAGTTTTGTTGCTGGAATGGTGTCACAAGGCTCTATCATTTGTGTTTCTTCACTCAGATAGAAAGGAACTGGTTACTGTAATGCAATTCTATGAAGCCCAAACATGATATAATACTAGAGATATTTTTACTAGAGTTTTGCTAGTTCTACTTGAGGAGTTTGTACATTTCCTTAGGGATGCACATAGTGACAATACTGATGAAAGGCTATAAAAGGTTCTAGATATGATTTAAGAGGTGGCTAGTCTTGTCACTGGATCAGATGATATTCTAGGATTTTTAAGGAATTATTGGCCTCCATTTTGCTAATTTAGGGAACAATTCCTTGTAAGCAAGGAGGAAGAGGTGAGAGTAATACTAGGTGACAAGTGGCAAGTGGGAATGTATCATAGTGTATTTGTAAAAATCTAATTGTAACTCACATGTTTAGGATACAAACAACCACCAATGACCCAATTGATTTCTCCATCAATTAATCCATTAATTAACTTCATTATATTTTGGATTTTATGTACTACAATATATTTTCATTTGTGGCATTCCTCTCTTGTAGACTTCCTTTTATTTTTTAAATGTCACTTATATTACTTTAAGGAAAAGGAGAAATTAGTTACACTTGTGATATGTGTATGCACATATTTTCTCAAGCTCCACACAAAATAAGGTTTGAGAACTACGGAAAAATATGTATGATGTTACTTGTTTACAAATTTGAGAAAGCCTCAAGGGTTACAATCAAAATCTAGAAATTTTGTTTCCTGGTGGAATGTGAGACATTCTTGGATTTGTATAACGCTTCAATTCTTGTTTAGGATCTAGGTAAGTGTGGATGAATAAAAAATTTCTGTCATTGTTCTATATTGGATTCCCATTCTCTCTAAGTTATCAAAGGCAAGTTAAAACCTGATTAGACTAAGAGACAACATATTCCATTGCCAAACTTTAACCTTACAGGGAAGTGCACTACACTTGTTTGATACTTCCACACATTTTGAGGGCATGCCAATAGAAATGTCAATTTTTTTGGATACACTGGCGTTGGTTAGTTTTAGAAAAGTTCTATTTGTCAAATATGTTGGTTTCATGAAGTAATATGTCCAACCAAGAGGACAAAGACTTGGCATGTCTAGGAAATAGTGGTGTTATTTCTTGCCTGTATTTGTGATTTATTAGTATTCCACCACTAATAACTTCATTACATAGTTGTATATTTAGTAGTATATTACAACAATGACTTGTTAAAGGAAAATGATTCTAGTTTGTTTGAACGTCATAAACTGGAAGGAAATCTAGCTTTGAATTAGAAAAATGGAATATATTCTGAAAAATATGTTTTTTGATAAAATATAGGCCAGTTGCTTGATGATTTAAAAAAAACAGTCACGACAATAAACAATTATTTTGGACACGATGAATTACAGAACTCTCCAGCTAAAAAACAAGTTAGCATATTCAGTTTTGTGTGCATCAGATATAAATGAATGAGTAACATTAAGTTTTCTTTGAATATTTATAGAACCATTTTAGAGATTCTAAATGGAAATTGCGTGTGCTAATCTTGCTCAATTAATTACAGGGAAAAAAAGGGGCATACATAATTTGTTGGCTTATGGGAATTGGATTCCTTTTCACTTGGAATAGTACGTTGATAATTGAATATTATTATATTGAAGCTATATTCCTGGTTAGTATCACAATTTACAAAGTCTTGTCTTATTCTTTTTTAGTTTCTTTTTGTAATCTTGTGTCAGCAATACTTTGCTCCACCCATTAGATTTATACTGACCAGTTTTATTGGTGAAGTGTCACTTCTTCTTAGAGATAACTAGAGGAAACAATACAAATACAAAAGTGGAGCATGAGACATTCTTAGTAGAAATTGCTAGCTTTGTTGTGTTTATTTGTGACATTTTTTTTGCTTTGTTTATACAGGTCATCTGGCCACATAGTGGCCACTATTTCCCAACTAAAGAAAAATTGTTCGAGTTTCTTGCTTTTATGGGGAAAAATGACATTAACAATATTGCTGATGTTGAGTATATATCGTATAAATCCTTTATAGTGTACTTTAGTTTATATTCGAGTGTTCATTGACTTTCATGTCTTATAATCTGCATTGTAACTTTTTTTGTTTTCTTTTTGTAGAAAATGGACTTAGTATGGATGGTAAGAAGAAAGGATTGAAGAAAGAGGGGAACAATAACACTAGAGTGAAAAAGAGAGATAAGTGTACTGGTCCAGTGGTACTCGTAGAGCCAATATCCCGCATAAGACACACAGATAAATATTTATGGTCAAGTTTTCATAGTTGGTGAATTCACTTGAAATTCCTTGGCAAGATAATGATAATGTTTTGAAGTGATGAACAGTATTTTATCTGTAAATTGTACTCCAACCAATATTAATTTGGAAACTCATATTTTAATACTTGACATTTTATATAATATAATTTGTGTCTAGAATTATTTATAGTTGCACTTGATAGTACTTGGTATTGTAATTAACATATGTAACTTTGCATTTTCATATTAGATGAACATCTAAATTGTATGGCATTTTTTTTTAATTTAGTTGCAAAATCATACTAATTAATTTATGTTGATTAATAATGAACACATAAAATCAATTTAAAACTATTAAAATAGTAGTTTATATTGATTAATGATGAACAAAAATAAAATGAATATACGACTAAATTAGTCATTTATAATGATTATTAATAAAAGTAAATGAAATAAATATAAACTACTAAATTATTCGTTTATATAATTAATAAATGACTACTGCAAATGATAAAGTTGTGACTACAAATGACGACTAAATTTTGCATATATACGACTATTAGTAGCTAATTTACAATATCTTATAACACGACTAAAATTTATTCATATTTCTTCGGTCATTAATTGGTTTCAAACGATGACTAAAATTTGCATATATATGACTATTAGTAGCTAATTTACAGTATCTTATAACACGACCAACATTTTGGTCATATTTCTTTGGTCATTAATGGGTTTTCTTGGGTGATGATATAGTCATATATTTTGTTGAATATTTGGTCATTAATTGTGACAATTAATGACTAAATCAAAGATTAAATCAATGACCAAATTAATCACCAAATCAATGGCTAAATTAATGATCAAATCAATGACTAAATCAATGACCAAATTAATGACCAAATATACAACTAGACAACCAAATTGAGATAACCAATTAATGACTAAGCTTAAAATGACCAAAAGTTGGTCACGTTATAAGACACTGTAAATTAGCTACTATTGGTCACCGACCGAAAAATAGTCATTTATATGAAAATTTTAGTCATTTTTTAGTAACTAATTAGCCATTTTCTACTAGTGCGTTAAGCCTAGCAGAAGTCAATTATTGTAAAATCATCTTGGCTTCAGCTAATGCTTCTGAACATGCTACTTCTAGCATGCATTTTGACGGGTACTCCCAGTTTCCTTGGCTTGGTTCCTTGGACTCACCTAATCCCCTGAATGAGACATTTCCATCTGAAGAAAGTATTGTGGAAACTATGTCTCCCGAGGAAACACCCTAGAATAATACTCATCATCGTTCATTATTTCTCTCGAGCCCTGGAGTAGTTCAGTCATATCTTGAAATTTTCGATCCCCATGCTTCGAATGATCCACTCCCAAAATTGATGTCAGCACATGAGGTTTTCTCTAAGGGGAACATGGGTAGCATCACTGCGACAATGCCTATAGACATTTCTGTGAAACCAGGAATTGTTGAGAACATTCAAATTGGGGTGACTTGCTCTCCAGGTGAGATCAAGCTCTCTACTAGTCTCTTTCAATAATTTTGAGATGTTTTTGCAAGGTCCTACAAGGAAATGTCTGGCATCGACCCAAGTATAGTGGTGCATGAAATATCGCCTTACCCTAACCCGAAGCCTGTTCATTAGTGACTTCGCCCGGTGCATCCTCGAAAGGAGACCGCCATAAAGGGAGAAGTTTAAAAAATTCTTAAGGCTGGATTTATTTATCCTATTCCGTTGACAGATTGGGTGTCCAATATTTTCCCTGTCAATAAAAAGCAGGGTACCATTCACATTTGTGTTGATTACCGAGATATCAATCGGGTCTGCCCGAAGGATAGCTATCCCACTCTATTTATTGACCAAATCATTGATGAATGCAATGGGAGTGATATATTTTCCTTTATGGATGGTTTTTCTGGCTATAACTAGATTAACATCCTGTCGGCTGATCAACACAAGACTGCCTTTATCTGTCCATGGGGAACCTTTGCTTACAAAAATCTCCCTTTCGGTTTAAAGAATGTGGGTGCTACCTTTCAACGTGAAATTTCCTATGCTTTCCATGAAATTAAGTGCATCGTGTAGCCTTATCTCAATGACCTTCCTGCTCATTCATCTAAGCGTCGCGACCATCCGGCACACCTTCGGGAGATTTTTCTACGTTGCTGACACTATAATATTCGTTTGAATCCACACAAATTTGTTTTATGCGTTGAATCTGACAGACTCCTTTGGTTTTTCGTCTCTAACGAAGGCATTCGTCTTGATCCCTTGAAATTAGAGCCTATCATTAATTTACTCCTCCCTCCTCTTTATCTCATTTGCAGAGTCTGCAAAGGAAAGCTAATTTCCTACGTCGTTTTTTTCCCAACTATGCAGAGTTTGCTAAGGGTTTTACACGATTACTTGAACAAGGGATCCCCTTTCTGTGGGATGAAATTTCTTAATGCTCCTTCAATTATTTAAAGAACTTTCTCAATAATGCTCCTTTACTTCATCCCCCAAACTATCATCATTACTATTTCCTTTACTTACTAGCCTCTTATGATACCATTGCTATGGTGCTAGTCTAGGACAACGATGATGGTAATGAAAATGTCATATATTACCTCATTTGTAACCTTATGGATACAGAGACTCGATATGCCCATGCTGAGAAACTGGCCGTAGTTGCGGTGCATGCTATTTAGCGCTTTCGGCATTACATTCTTCTACGCATGACTACCGTGATCTCCAACTGCAATATTATGACTTATATTTTGACTCGCCAGTTACTGGGGGGGGGGATATTCAAAATGGATTGTCATTTTATAGGAGTTTGATTTGGAATTCACTACTGCCAAATCAAAGAAATCATTGATTTTCATTGAATTAATATGCTCCCTTGCCTCTACCTCTGCTCCATCCGATCTTGATGAACACATTCCGGATGAAACTCTCTTCATGATCAGCACTATCGATCCATGGTACGGTGATGTCATCATGTATCTCGAACCCAAAACCTTCTGATATAAGTTGATTAATTCTGATCATCGATGTATTCGACATCATTCTCAGTTGTATCATATCATTGGGGATACTTTATACCACGTCGGCATAGATTCGATTCTTTGTCACTGCCTGAATTTCGAAGAGGCTGAGAGAGCACTCAACGACTGCCACTATGGGGCATGTGGCGATCATATGTCCGGCTTTACAATAGCTCATAAAATCCTTGATGCTGGTTATTTCTAGCGTTCTATTTTCAAAGAATGCATTCTTGCCATCCGTAAATGCCATGCTTGCGAGATTTACCAGCGGAAGATGCACGCCCCACCCGCACCCTTACTCCTAGTTGTTATTGTCAGCCCATTTGCCAAATGGGGAATTGACTTCATGACATGTAACCCTCACTCAGCTAGGGGACATGCTTATATCATCGTCATTTTTGACTACTTCACTAAATGGGCCGAGGTGATGTCTACATATGCTGCTGACAGTAAAACTGAGGCTCAATTTCTCTTCAATCATGTTATCTCTCGGTTCGACGTCCCTCAAGCCATTTTCACTGACCATGGCTCTCATTTTCGCCATTACATGATGGCTAAGCCGACTTCTCAATTGGGCTTGTGTCACGACAGCTCAACTCCATATTACCCTCAGGCCAATGGCCAAGTTGAAGCAGTAAATAAAGTCTTAGTTACAATGCTTTAGCGCACTATTGGGATGCACAAGTCCAACTGGCATCTCATGTTATTTTAAACTCTCTAGGTGTACCAAACCTTGGCCAAGAATGCTACTAGATTCACTTTGTTTCAGTTATTATATGGCCTTGAAGAAACCTTGCCAATTGAATGTGAAATTCCTTCGCTGAAATTAGTTGTCGAATTAGTTCTGAATACCTCACTAGAAGAGGAACGTCTCTTGTATCTGGAAAGGCTTGATGAAACTCAACGCTTCACTACTTTAGTTATTGAAGCACAGAAGAAACGGGTCAAAGCCCATTTTGATCAGACAATTTATCCACGTGAATTCTCTGAAGGAGATTTGTTCCTTCTCTATGACCAAGCATACGATAAGCTAGGGGTAGGAAAATTCGAACCTACGTGGCATGGGTCGTACATTGTAAAACATGTTTTGTAAAAAGGGGCCTATGAGCTAATTTATTATGAAGGTAATCCTTTGGATAAGCCCTGAAACGGGATTTATCTGAAGAAATATTATGCATGGTTTTCTCGTGTAATTACTCTTGTACATTAGTGTGCTTTTCATTTCTATACATTTTGGTTTTGGTGTGTGTTTGCAAGCAATTTTCCTGCTTATCTTGTTTTACTTGATTTGCAGATGTCTTTGAATCCTTATGTTGGTTTCGTTGATGGTGCCTACCGTAGTACTTGAAATATATCTTCTGTGGCCTGGGTTATTTATGACCCTAATGGTGAGTTAGTAGATCTGCAAGGTATATTTTTAGGTCGTACAACCAATAATATTGCTGAATATGGTGCGGTTATTGAGCTTTTGTCCGAAGAAATCACTCTCGGCATTAGAGAACTAGTTGTTAACCTAGATTAATAGCTTGTTGTCCTCTAGCTTAATGGGCAATATTCTGTAAGACACCCTCACATTTTGATAAGGTCTACGCATTCATCTTTTGGAAAGGAATTTTGATTAAATTACATATCATCACATTCCACGACACATGAATACATTAACAGATGCATTGGCTAATTATGTTCTAGATAGACATTTGTGAAATTTGTAATCATTACACCATGCATGGAACAAGAAAATAGCATATATATATATATATATATATATATATATATATATATCGATTTGGTTTGCAAATAAGTGTTTAAAGTACATCATAAACCCAAAAAATAATAAATGTTCTGGTACATAGCGAGACTCAAAAGTCTTGGCAAGACTACAACTGTAGAAATAAAAAATAAACTAATCAGTGTGATGATCACGATAACAGGATACTGCTTGAATAACTCGAGTCAACAGTCGGTGAATGCAATCGGATACTCCTACAATATGTCACTGGTACTGGCGAGGAATGTCTCCCACTCGAGCATACTCTGGAATCCTGGGAGTCAAAGCATCCAGGTTTCGAGCAATCCCTTCTTCTGCATCCGCTCCTTCCACATATGGAGCGGCCTCAAAATATCTCGCCACCCTTTTGGCGATAGGTGACATCCCTACTAGCCTCTGCGGTCCAACATCTGCGACACATAAAGTTTCAATATCAACACACATATATATATAGAAAAAACATAAACATGAAAAAGATAAAAAAAGAATGTTTTACCTTTTTCATCCCAGTGTTCACCCGCTGGAAGTGGTAAATACGGATCACCCCGAAAATCCGTCTCGGAGTATGGCCAATCCTCCACCACAATCAATTGACGCCTCAGCCATGTAAATAAGGAGGGTTTGAACGACATCTACTGCCCGCCTCCTCCGCGAGGCATCAGCTCCGCCCACCTAGTCAGTCGCGGCTCTCACGGTGTCGGCGCTGCTACCTCTACCCCCTGGTATTGGAATAGTGATATCCATTCTAGGAAGATTGCCATCAAAATGGATCAATGGCCTAACTTCTTCAACTTGTCGTTTTTGCACTATGTGAGCTATTTTTCATGTTTTCCACCACGACCTCTGACCAGTTAAAAATGGTGGGTGCTATACAATCCACCGTAGTTTGTAGCTGAGCCTTGGTGGCCTCATGCGGTGCTTGCACCCCAACCACACGTGTAATGGTATATAGCACCACTTTGGGTGGTAGATTGCCCACATTGCTTATTGCTATCTTCCTGCTCAAAGATCTCGTTGCCTCGGAGCATGCTCTCCCTATGAGCATTTCCATGCTTTGGCCCATGATTTGGGCCCCTATCAGATGTGCTCATGCCCCTCTACGTGAGAGACCAGTAATGAAGTAAATTTTGGCCACTTCGATCTCAAGATCCTGATCACCAAGAATGAACCTATGACGATCTGTATCCCATATGCTGATCAAATGTTGTAATAGATTCGGTTGTGCTCTTATGCCTGAAGTCATGAAGAGCTTGAGGATCCCACAGTTCCTCAATGCAGCGAGACAATCTCTGTCCTCCATGGCTGCTCTGTCAACATCATCATGATCTCTCTATTTGCACTCAATCACCATGATTTCATGTTTTTCCTTCCTGCAACAACGTTCACATGGTTCATTATCAGTATTCATGTTTAAAAAAATGACTTTAGATGGATTTTTTGAGAGGATTTTTTCTCATTTTTGTGCTCTGTGGACGACGTAGATGTTTTAAAAACAATGGTGCCGATTGGCGCCTTGCCCATTTTAAAAACGATAGTCCGGCGTGATCCCGACATGGGACCCCCACACCGATCCGCCGCAACAACCAGTTTAAAATCCTCCTCCCAAAATTTAATCATGCCATGAAAAACATCAAAAAAGGTATTGAAAAGCAAGGAATGAGTGTGCCTCTTACCTGGCATTGATGGTTCGTTGATTGGCCTCCCAGATCAGATCTCCCATGATCTTCTCCTGAAGAACTGAGGTAAAAGAGGGTAAAAAACTTCTTCTCAAGAGTATGAAGGTAAAAAGTGAAATGTTTTTTACTTTCCCTATTGTTATAAGTGTTCAAATTTACTTTAGGGTTTTGTATCATATTTTAATAATATTTTCATATTTTTACCTCGAAAACATATTATGGTTTTGTTCTTGTGCAACGATGGGGTTAATTTCTTTACGGATGGCATATTTACGAGTTCCAATTTACTAATTTTTCAGACTCGATTAAAAATAAGTGAAAAATAACCCCTTGGAGTCATCTTTCAGCTCTTTTCTGACTCTCTAAAAATGAACATCTTGTCGATTTCTTGTCATTTTGAACTCGTTAAAGTGCACGAAACATCATTTACCCAGTATATGTTTACCCTTTTTCAGGCTAGGATAAATTATTTACAAAAAATGAATACCTTAGTCAATCGTGACTAAGAGGTTCTCTCAGACTTTGTTTTCTACCTTTTCAAGTATGAGGGACTATTCACAAAAGGGCCCTCTAGAGTTTTCTTTTCGCCTCTTTTCAAACTCTCTAAACATGAAAAGACACCAAGTTCCACCTTTTTCGGGCTTGTAGCCTCACTCTCATAAACAATTATAAATCCAAAGTTAATTAATTAATTAAATATTGAAAATTAGGAATTTATGACTAATTTTCTAGATTGATTTTGTCCCTCTCAATTAGGAGTCAGTTTAGGCCTAGAGATTCTCTCCACCTAACTAGGTTCCTAGATTGGTTTATGGTTGAGATATTGTCTCAACCAAAATGTCCAAGATAGATGCACTATCTTGAGACACGTTATCCTCTTGTATATATATTTGTATTATATCATTTTTTTAATAATGAGAATATGAGGAGTACATCAAGGTTGTGGCCTTTTCTGCCATGTATGGTTTTCTAAATCTCTGGTATGTTTTTATGTGTTTTATTAGTTGATTAATTTTATACATGTGGTATCAAAGGACACGGTTTTTCTCTTTGGGATTGAGAGAGTCTGCGAGCATGAGGAATTGAGCGTTATGGAAGTATGAGTGGGAGGAGCAGCATATAGAGCTTTTTGGAGTGTGTTAGCTCTTCGTAATTTGTAAGATTGGCAAGAAAAAATGATAGAGGACAACATCAAACCACTTTGGAGTCCAGGACCTAGCCTTCCTAAACTCAGAGAGGGCTCTCTCTGTTATTTATGATTTATGATTTATCTTGATGATTATAATTGCTTATATTAGGCTAGTTATAGAGATTATGAAAACTGTTGGTTTTGATTGGTTGGGTGGTTGGACAAACAGCGATGTGAAACTTAATCCATTGGGCTATGGAGTCATAAGAGGCTGAATTGTGCATCAAATTTTTTAAGGGGCATTCACGGGGAAAGATAACTATGCAGACTGGATCTTACTGGCAGTGTGAATATGAAATGAAAGAAAGCAGTGAGTTCAGTAATAGATACAGTGCATTTAAGAATTATTTAAATATACTTCAGAGGAAGAACATTAAGATAACAAAAACAGACATAATTAAGGTGCTCTCTCAGCAAATTTTAATCTACAAATTTTGTTTTGTAATCAGAGAAACTGATGCACAACATGAAAAGGCAGAGGAAAACATTAACATATAGAAAAGAACATCACCATTAACATAGCTCATGAATCCTGTGAACGGTATCTTTATTATTTGATGCCCAGCTCAAAACAATTATAGTGCTCCAATACAATGATCATTTACAACACTGAGTCTAACGAGGTTCCAACCTCCAACCTCTGATAATGAAATTTTGAGCATTATTTAAGTAAAATTGAGTTGGTTTCCCTAATATACTTAGGTCAAACTTCATTTATTACAAAACAATTGAAATTAAACAGGCATGGCCACGCAAGGCTTGAGCGAAATATCTCTAACAACATATTGCCTGCAAAATTAATTTTGAGCAACTCTTTATGGATCTAAATGCTTTGATGGCTCTGACATACGGTCCTGCTTTTCAAAAGATCGGAGTTGGGTAATTAAGTCTGTTGAAATGCTGACTACTTTCATTTATTGATGTTGGTGCTAATGTGCTTTCATGCCCCTTCAGTCTCTGTTGTTATTATCTTTGCATCAATGTCCAACTCGACCTTTTCTGTCTTTTTCTTTGTTGTGGTGACATTTAGCCTTTGCTCTGCATTTAGACTTATTTATTCGTGAAATGAGCTTCAAACCTTGTAGGCCCAACTTGACCTATTTTACACACAAAACAACGTGAAAAATCGTTCACCCGAACCTGAAAATACTTAAATCTTAGTTCTGGAATACATCGCATCCACTCTGATATCGCACCTCGTATTTCGTCGTTCTTACCATTTTCCTTAGCACTTGACCTTTAACATTTGTGATATGTGCATTGCGATTGGGTCCCACTGTCGTCACACATCGCACTTCGGTAGTTTTATAACACTTACCACCCACGGTTATATTGTAAAACTTGTGATTATAATCTTCGTCGTTAATTTCTCAGATCCAATTGTCTTCACTGCTCCTTTGTTGTGTTTTTCTAACTTTGCTTCTTTGGTCGTGTGTGTTCGTTTCTTTTAGTTTTTTGTAGAATACTTGACTCGTTTCGTGACTTACCCCGTGTTCACGACTTGACCCAACGTGCATGATTTGACCCTTTTCTATTTTCCTGCCTTAACTTCTTCTCTGATGCCCCTTTGTTTTTGCTAATGATCTAATGCTGCTCCTTTTTTACTTACTAGCAACATTTCCCCCTTATACTTAATTGAAAGGCATAATATATTCTTTTGAAGCTCTTGATAGTCAGGATTTCCTCTTTTCCTTAAAATAAATAATGGCCATGGAATATTATTTTTAGTATATAAATCTAAGAAATAATCAGTCACCTGGCGATAAATATAGGGGTCTAACAGTGGCTCTAGCTGGGGATGGCAGCTCCTTCAGGAGGTGTCAAGAACATTGTAGACTAGTGGCCTGATCCATTGGGCTGATCCCATCCTGAAACCTGATCTGCTACCATCTCTGTCGCTGAAAACCTTCAAGCTGAAGTCAACACTCTCTGCAAACTTAATTCTGGCACATACTTGATCTGAAAGCTAGAAAGAAATCTAAAACTAAAATTTTGAAAGATGCTTGGAGTGTTGAGCTTATTTTCACACCTACCTACCCTACTCTACTGAAATGGTTTCCCCTCTAAAAAATACAATAATGCCAGTGCAACCAGTCAAGCAATTGTTCTAATATCTTTGTTCTTTCATTGGTCTTCATCATGATTAGAGACAAACCTGATGTTGGTGTTTAATAGAAATTCCCGGCCTGATCTTGTTTACATGCATCTTGGTACCTTTGGAAGACGACTGATATGTCGGAAGTATGTGTTGGCTTTGTAAAGAAAAATTCCTCCATATAGACAACCACTGGATCAAGATACTCTTGATTTATTTATGGGTATTCTGGCTCAACCAACTCATCCTCATTCCTGGTATTGCAGATGTGCTCTCTAGGTCTTCCATCAACTCAAAACATGTTTGCATGCTACCTGATGAATGTTGTGTCACTACTTCTACTGGATCAGATAATGGGGAATATTGTCTGATCATGTCCATATAATAGCAACTTTTGAAAGCATTATGAACATAGGAAGCTTAACTTTGAAAGTAAAAACAATCCAACGCATCTGCTATTGGATCACGTGGTGCTTTAGGTGGTAGATTTGGTTCTTCTGAGACCTCATGTGTATTCTTATGATTATCAACTAGAATGTGATCCAAATTCCCCTTCATAATCTGAAATGTGTTAAAGCATAAGGGCAAAGAATCGATCTTGATCAATTCATCATCTGTTTCAGACTCTGTGATTTCATCTTCTACTTGATATTCAAAAGGACTCCAGGGCTGATTCCTTAGATCTGAAACAGATTTTTTATCATCTATGATTTCCTCATCTGATTAATGAGAGAGTTATCTTCTCCTATGATTATCAGCTAGAAGGTGATCCATTTTCCCTTTCACAATCTGAAATGAATTAAAGCATAAGGGTAGAGACTCAAAATGCGTTTCAGTTTTTGTGATTTCAAGATGAATCAGGGGGAAAACTTCTGGATCTAAAATAGGGTTTGTATCATCCATCTCTTCCTTGACTGGTTCATTAGAGCATTCCTCCTCATTCCTATTTGCAACCTGCTTGTAATGCCCTCTTAAGAGTGAGGCAAAAGATGGAGGAAGGAATTTTGTACTTGACAACTTCCTGCATTTTCCTCTTTGCAACCTTGCCCAGCATGCAGAGTTTGATTGTCATCTTTGCATTGTGATAACTGAGTTTTTTCTTCCCAAGAAAATCGTGATGGATGTCTCGAATAATCAACCTCAACCTCAACCTTATATTATTCCTCTTGATAATCATATTCGAGATGGCTACCTCTGGAAGGTCATCTATCATGTACATTTTTGTTGAGGATTTCCCTGCCTCCTCCTGATTTTGGACTTCATCTTTAGCTGTGTTGTGGATAGAGTACATGAAACAATCATTTTCTGTTTTAGGGTGTCCAGGACGGGCTGCAAATTGCTTGGGTACCTTGATGTTTATCTTTTCCGGAACTAATGGAACAATAAGTATTTGAGCAACAAGTTCCTCTTTCCTGCTAATCATATGCATCGTTTTGTTGACCGTGTTTGTCAACATCTCTAGTTTTATATCTGAAGATATCAGTTGCTCTTTATCTACTTTGTCCTTGTTTATTGCTTTTAACTTTGCCTCTATGTTTAGCATGTTGGATTCCACATCAACTGCCATCTTTTGCATTTCTTCCAAGGTTGCAGGTTCCCTTTCTCTTAACTAGAATGCCATCTCTGGATCAAAGGCATCTGGGTAGTGCAAGAGAGCCCATCTTGGGGGTGGCTTTATCTTAGAAGGTATTGAATGGTATACCTTATTGAACCTGGCTGAAAAGTGTTATACTATCTCCCCTCGCTGTCTTTTTAAATGGTTGTACTCCTCTTTGATGAGAAAAAAATTTCCCACGACCACCCATCTATCTAGGAAAACTTGAGTGAATTGATGAAAATTGCTAATGCTTGCAGCGGGAGTATCTTTAAACCAACTTTTCACTTTTTCTTGCAATGATAGGGCAAACATTCTGATACGCACATCATCTTCTCCCACCTCAAACAGATCAAGGAAATCCTCAAGATTTTGAATGTGATTTTCAGCGGTGATATTTGCATTTTCTCCATCAAATCTGGGTAGATTATTGATAAAATTTACAGGAAGGTCATGGAGGATAGGAGGAAAAACCATAGGCTTGTATCTGTCTGGGACTTTTACAGGTATAGGTATTACAAAATGAGGCTTATAACCATTTGATATTTCAGCAAGAGCAGGAGAGGCAGCATGAGGCTCATGTTTCACCAGGTTTTCCACAAGTGCATTCGAGATGTGCACAGGTGTATAAGTATGTACATGGTCTGCAATTTGGGGCTTAGCTTTTTGAGGCTCATGAACTTTCCAATGATCAATGTAAACCTCAACAGTGTACTCTTGATCAAGCTTAAAGTAGGATAGAACATAGTTACAAATAAAAACAATAGTTTCTTGAATCCAATTTGGGCTTGAATACTCTCTCTTTCTAGGTTGACTAGTCATGTTTCGGGTTCTTCCTCTAGTGGAGTCTTTGCATAGAACTGATCTGAATTGGAGTCGCCAGGTGGATGATTTCAACTTTCTTGAGTCTGGCTATTGTCCACAATCAAAAACCAAATACCAATCTTGGAAAATACTTGAATTATCTAATTTTGATTGGGATTTTTGAGTTATGATGAAATATTAATATTTTTCAATAACTCAGTTCCCCAGTATGGTCGCCATTATGTTAGCTCTCCGTAATTTGTAAGATTGGCAAGAAAAAACGATAGAGGACAACATCAAACCACTTTGGAGCTTAGGACATAGTCTTCCTAGACTCAGAGAGGGCTCTCTCTGTTCTTTATGATTTATGATTTATCTTGATGATTATAATTTTTTATATTAGGATAGTTATAGAGATTATGAGAATTTTTGGTTTTGATTGGTTGGGTGGTTGGATAGACAGAGCTGTGAAACTTAATCCATTGGGCTATGGTGTCATACGAGGCTGAATTGTGTATCAAATTTTTCAAGAGGCATTCACAGGGCAAGCTAACTATGCAGACTGGATCTTACTAGCAGTGTGAATATGAGATGAAAGAAAGTAGTGAGTTCAGTAATAGCTAAAGTGCAGTTAAGAATTCTTTAACTATACTTCAGGGGAAGAACATTAAGATAACAAAAACAGACGGAATTAAGGTGCTCTCTCACAAAATCTTAATCTAAAACTTATGTTTTCTAATCAGATAAATTGATGCACAACATGAAAAGACAGAGGAAAACATTAACACAGAGGAAAGAACGTCATTATTAACATAGCTCATGTATCTTATGAATGGTCTCTTTGTTATTTGATGCCTAGCTCAAAACAGTTACAGTGCTCCAATACAATGACCTTTTACAACGCAGAGTATAACAAGGTTCCAACCTCCAACCTTTGATAATGAAATTTCGAGCATTATTTAACTAAAACTTGAGTCGGTTTCCCTAATCTACCTGGGTCAAAATTCATTTATTACAAAACAGATGAAATTAAATAGTCATGGCCACGCAAGGCTTGAGCAAAAGATCTCTGATAACATATTTCCTTCAAAATTAAGTTTGAGCAGCTCTTTATGGATCTAAACACTTTGATGGCTCTGACATATGGTCCTGCTTTTCAAAAGATCGGTGTTGGGTAATTAAGTCTGGTGCAGCGTTGACTACTTTCATTTATTGATGTTGGTGCTAATGTGCTTTGTTGCCCCTTCAGTCTCTGTTGTTATTATCTTTGCATCAATGCCCGACTTGACCTTTTCTATCTTTTTCCTTCTTGTGGTGACATTTGGCCTTTGCTTTGCATTTAGCCTTATTTCTTTGTGAAATGAGCTTCAAACCTTGTAGGCCCGACTTGACATGTTTTACACACAAAACAACGTGAAAACTCATTCACCCAGACCTTAAAATACTTAAATCTTGGTTTTGGAATACATTGCATCCGCTCTGATATCACACTTTGCATTTCGTCGTTCTTACCATTTTCCTTAGCGCTTGTCTTTTAACATTTGCGATGTGCGCATTGCGATCGGGTCCCACCATTGTCGACATCGCACTTCGGCAGTTTTATAACACTTACCACCCGCGGTTATATTGTAAAACTTGCGATTATAATCTTTGTTTTTGATTGCTCAGATCCAACGGTCTTCACTTCTCCTTTGTTGTGTTTTTCCGACTATGCTTCTCTGGTCATGCGCGCTCGTTTCTTTTAGTTTTTTGTAGAATACTTGACTCGTTTTGCGACTTGCCCCGCATTTACGACTTGACCCAACGTGCATGACTTGACTCTTTGTTGTTTTCCAGCCTTAACTGCTTCTCTACTACCCCTTTGCTTTTGCTAATGATGTAATGTTGCTCCTTTTTTACTTACCAGCAACATTTCCCCCTTCTACTGAATTGAAAGGCATAATAGATTATTTTGAATCTCTTAACAGTCATGATTTCCTCTTTTCCTGAAAATAAATGATGGCCATGGAATATTATTGTTAGTATGGAAATCTAAAAAATAATTAGTCACCTAGTGATACTCTGAAATACAAGGTCTAACAAAGTGCAAATAAACCATCAGCGTGATCCAACATTGAGCAGCGTGGAGCCAAGGTTTCGGATTCGTGATTGTGAGAAACCAGTTATCCCTATGTGTTGTTGTTCAGATACTTCCTGAAGTTGCTTCCTGGAGCATTGTGTTTACGTTCGAATCGTGGTAAGCGTTGTGTGTCCGGAGAAGCGACGGATTGAACGTTGTAAAAGCTCACAAGAAACGTGCATATGAAATTAAAAATATACCAGAAGTGCGTTGCATGCTACGTGAAGAGCGGAGATGTGGATGATGCCATTTTTTAATTGTCGTGTGCTGAGTATTGTTGTTGGCAGCACTAAATGCATTGAAATGGCTTCCAAAGCGATTTAAGATTGATGGACCTGCGTATGTTATGCAACCCAACTGAATTTTTAAGTTCAATTTCTGGACAGATTTTAACCTGCTGCCCCATCATCTCCATTCCCTCAGTGTAGTACGTGGTTGAAGAATGGCTAAAGAGTAATTTGGTGTGCATTATGCAAAAACAAGTCTACGTAGAGAGAAGAATCAACGTATTGAGATTTGTGGTGAGGATACCACGTGTTGTATCCTGAAACACCATTTTGGTCATGTCATGACAACACTGTGGGGATTTGATGTTTGGAGAGTCCCGCGGTGTTGAAATGTGTGTGGTATAATTTTTTAGAGTGCTCAGTACTACATAGGAGCTGCCTATGTTGCAGGTTCTGCAGTGAATCATTGTTGATTGTTTTTTGTGTGACTGGATGAATGTGCAAAGAGTTTCCACGATTCTTTTTTTTATAATCGTTTCACTGGTAGATTTTAGTCTGGTACAACAAAATAGGCATTCATGTGTTCAATGCAGATTCTAATGGTGTATTATTGTATGTGCTAGAGAAAAAAGGATACCAGTGATTGGACACGAAATCAAACTGCTGCCCACACCAAACTCTGTCGATATTGTTAACGCATCTGGCTTGATGAATCTCTCCACATCAAACCTCTGATCATTGTCGATGCTTTATTGGGGGAAGACAAATTGTCGAGGACGACTCTTGCTGAATTACACAGTCGTTGCAGCATTCTTATCTAATTGCGCCGAGAGGCGCATCTACAGCCCAATATGACCCCGATGTTAGGTATGTCACGTCCTCATACAAAATGTCGGCTTAAGTTTTAAATTAAAAAAAAATAAAAAATAAAAATCGCATTGTACTAGAACATATATCAATTTCTAATACAATTATGTATTATTTATATAATTTGAATGGATATTAAATTATATACGTGAATTTGAATGGATCATAAATTTACCTTTAACAAAAAAAATTACCACATTGAATTTCCAAATTAAGTAAAATTTTAAACATCTTTACTCTTTACTAAAGTCAATACCATTTTCTAAATCAAAAGAAAAGAGTTATTTCAACACAAAAAATCAAAATCCAAAATCTTTTAATATTTATTTTAATTAAATATTTGTAAAATGAATTTATACTTTCTCCAGAGCTATGGTAAATAAATAAAAAAATACATAAACTAGATGTATGGTAAATAAATAAAAAATATTTTTATATTTATTCCATAAACCTTTTTATATTTAAAAAAACTTTAAAAAGAGGTTTTATTTAGATGAAGCCTATGGGACGAATACCATGGGACAAATTAATATTGATACCATGGGCCAAATACCATGGGTAAATAAATAAATATAAAAGAGGTATAAAAAAGTATGATAAATAAATAAATAAATATAAAATATATATAAAGAGGTATGGTAAATAAATAAATATAAAAGAGGGATAAAGAGGTAAGGTAAATAAATAACAATATATCAAATAGGATTATAAGTAAAAATGTAATTATATAACAAGCCTATGGGCCAAATACCATAGTAAAGAAAAGGGGTATGGTAAATAAATATAAATATAAATAAACTAGAGGTATGTTAAGTAAATAAAACCTCTTTTCATATTTACTCCATAATCTGCTTTATATTTACAAATATTTATGTTCATTAGTTTACATAACTAAGAAGAAAGAGAGAGAGAGAGAGTTATAAGGGAGAGATGGAGAGAGAGTGTCTATGTTTAGGGGTGAGATAAAGAGACAAAGTAAGATGTATGGAAAGAAGGGGGAGAGAAGAAGTGAGAAGGAGAGAGGGAGGGATATAGTAATGTAGTTGGAGAGAGAGAGAGGTGGAAAGAGAGAGAGAAAGAAAGGGATGGGGGAAGAGAGAGAGAGAGAGAGAGAGAGAGAGAGAGATATGGGGGAAGAGAGAGGATTGGAGGGAAAAGAGAGAGAGAGAGAGGTGGGAGAGAAAGGGAGAGAGAGGAAGGATGAGAGAGGGGAGGAGAGTGATGGGGGAAGAGAGAGTATTGGAGAGAGAGAGAGAGAGAGAGAGAGAAGGGATTTAAGGGAGAGAGAGAGAGGAAGGATGAGAGAGAGGACTTGAGAGAGAGGAGGAGAGAGGGATCGATAAGAGAGATGGAGTTGGAGGGGGAGAGATGTAGGAAATAAGAAATATAGAGAGTGAGAAGTGGAGAGAGAGAAGGAGTGACAAGGGAGAGACAGAGAGAGAGCGTGTATGTTTGGGGCTGAGATAAAGATACAAATAAGGAGAGATGGAGATTAGGGGGGAGAAGGAGATATAGGGAGAGAGGGAGGGATATAGTAACATAGTTGGTGGGTGAAGAGAGGGAGAGAGAGGGAGAGAGAGATGGGAGAGAAAGGGAAAGAGAGGAAGGAAGCGAGAGGATGTGAGAGAGTGGAGAGATGGAGGGAAAGGGAGATGGACTTGGAGGGGGAGGAGGAGAGAGGTAAGAAGAAAGAAATAGAGAGAGAAAGGTGGAGAGAGAGAGAGAGAGAGAGAGAAACTGATAAGGAAGATGGAGAGAGAGGGAGAGAGGGGGAAGATAGAGATATAGATGGAAGGTGAAAAGAGGGAAGAAGAGAGAGATGGGGAGAGGAGGGGATTGACAAAGATATTGATATATGTGTGTGTTTAGGAGGGTGAGATAGAGAGACATAAAATAAGAGATGGAGGGGGATATAGATATGGATGGAGGGTGGAGAGAGGGAAGAATATTTCTCACATTAGATGGATTGATATAAGTGGAGATGGTGATTTATAATCCTATTTGATTATTTGCACTATATGCATCGATTTTAGTGTAGATATTTATTTCTAATTATATTTGATTACTTGCATTGATTTCAGTGTATGTGGTGATTTCTAATACAATTTGATTGCTTGCACTGAATTTTTTGATTTCAATTTAGATGTCGATTTATAATTATATTTTATTACTTGCACTAGATGAATTGGTTTCAATGTAGATGATTTCTAATCCTATTTGATTGTTTGCACTAAATGCATTGATTTCAGTGTAGATGGCGATTTCTAATCCTATTGGATTTATTTGAGTAAATGCATTGATTTCAGTGTAGATGTTGGTTTCTAGAGAGAGAGAGAGAGAGAGAGAGAGAGAGTGATAAGGAAGATGGAGAGAGAGGGAAAGAGGAAAAAAGGAGGAAAGAGAGATATTAATGGGGGAGAGGGAGAGAAGGGGAAGATAGAGATATAGATGGAAGGTGAAGAGAGGGAAGAAGAGAGAGATGGGGAGAGGTGGTGATTGAAAAAGAGATTGATATATATGGTGTACGAGAGCGTGTGTGTTTAGGGGGGTGAGATAGAGAGACAAAAAAGAATAGATGGAGGGGGATATATATGTGGATGGAGGGTGGAGAGAGGGATGAATATATCTCGCACTAGATGGATTGATATAAGTGGAGATGGTGATTTCTAATCCTATTTATTTATTTGCACTAGATGCATCGATTTTAGTGTAGATATTTATTTCTAATGATATTTGATTACTTGCACTAGATGCATTGATTTCAGTGTAGGTGGTGATTTCTAATACAATTTGATTGCTTGCATTGAATGTGTTGATTTCAATGTAGATGTCAATTTATAATTATATTTGATTACTTGCATTGGATGACTTAATTTCAATGTAGATGATTTCTAATCCTATTTGATTGTTTGCACTAAATTCATTGATTTCAGTGTAGATGGCGATTTCTAATCCTATTTTATTTCTTTGAGTAAATGCATTGATTTCAGTGTAGATGTTGGTTCCTAGAGAGAGAGAGAGAGAGAGTGATAAGGAAGATGGAGAGAGAGAGGACAAAAGGAGGAAAGAGAGATATTAGCGGGGGAGAGGGAGAGAAGGGGAAGAGAGGGAAGAAGAGAGAGATGGGGAGAGAGGGTGATCGACAAAGAGAATGATATATATGGAGTGCGAGAGCGTGTGTGTTTAGAGGGGTGAGATAGAGACAAAAAAAAAGAGATGGATGGGGATATAGATATGGATGGAGGGTGGAAAGAGGGAAGAATATTTCTTGCACTAGATGGATTGATTTAAGTGGAGATGGTGATTTATAATCCTATTTGATTATTTTCACTAGATGTATCGATTTTAGTGTAGATATTTATTTCTAATGATATATGATTACTTGCACTAGATGCATTGATTTCAGTGTAGGTGATGATTCCTAATACTATTTGATTGCGTGCACTGGATGTGTTGATTTCAATTTAGACGTCGATTTATAATTATATTTGATTGCTTGCACTAGATGCATTGATTTCAATATAGATTATTCCTAATACTATTTGATTGTTTGCTCTAAATGCATTGATTTCAGTGTAGATGGAGATTTCTAATCCTATTTGATTGCTTTGAGTAAATGCATTGATTTCAGTGTAGATGTTGGTTTCTAATCTTATTTGATTGATTGCATTAGGTGCATTGATTTCAATGTAGAAGTTATTTTCTAATCTTATTTGATTGCTTGCATTAAATGCATTGATTTCAATGTATATGTTGATTTGTGATTTGATGTAATTGGATATATGACGGTACATTAATATTAAAGTGATTGGATTAACAATATGCATTGATTTTAGTGTAAGCACAAAAAGTTTTTAACAATGTAGATTGATTTTTGTGTTATAGTAACTTAAGCTATTAATATTGGAGAGCAAGAGAGACAAGGTATCATGTTTACTACAACAGATCGAGCTAAAGATTTAAATGGTTTATGATTTAAATTTTCTTTTCCATATAATCGATATGAAAAGATTACAAAACTAACAAGGGAGGAAATAAGAATAGTAGAAGAAAATAGTTTGAGATTGATTGTAACATGAGTACGTTCTTATTGTTCACATTTTCTATCTTTCAACACTATTATTGTCACTTTGCATTTAAAAAATATATTTCATCATTTTTCATCATTATAGTTATTAACAATAATTATCATCTCAACGAACTGAGGTAACTAAGAAAATTTAAAATTAAAATGACCAAGTTAATCTCAGAAATATTTAGCATATTTAAAATGATTATATTAATATTTGATATATTTACATATTACTGATAAAATTAATTATACCTTTGATAGATTTTCCTTGGCATCACATGACTAAAACCATCCTAGATCCATCTTACATCTCAAAAATATACAAAAATTTTAATAATCTGAAAAATGTGACGTTGATGCCTCCGACTGGAACCAGCCTAGATCCATCTAACTCTGGATCTATCATGCACCGAAAGGGATCAAATCTCTCGAGGTGCAAACCTTTCCTGAAGTTTTGCACTCAAAAAATAGGTTTGCACCTCGAGAGATTTGATCCCTCTCGGCGCATGATAGATCCAGAGTTAGATGGATCTAGGCTGGTTTGTACACAATACGTATCCCTCTCAACAACGCTAGACATGACAATGGTGGAGAGTATTGAAATAATGGCAGAAAGACAATGAAGAATGAGACAACACACATTATTTTGTCGAGCTCACTGTTTGGAGCGTTCTCATCTCTGCAGACCAACGCCACTATTAGTGATAATGAAAGACCCTAGGAAGTGAGCGCCATTAAAGATCGATGTCGAACACCAGCTTGGAGAGCATGGAGAATGCCGTTAAAAATTGCGGTATTATGAAATCTCAAATGATGGTGCTTAATTCATTACATATATGGCTTTATGTTTTGAATGATTAAATTCACTTCCTTTTAAAACGTGATCGCTATGCAAATATTATGTTTTGAATGATTAAATTCACTTCCTTTTAAAACGTGATCACTTCATAAAATATTTTTGAATGGAGTTTTAAAAGGAATTAAAAAAAGGTAAAGGTAATGGAAAAGTAAGTTTTCATCTTTTGGAGTGATAAGTGAGTGCATTATTAAATTTACCATATAAAAATTGTATATATAAGAGCATAACGTTTATGGGTTTATGTAAAAACATAAGTTTTGGGAGTGATTAATGTCCACTTTATGGGAGACATAATTAGTTTTACGTTTTTTATTATAAGTGGGAGGTATAAGGTGGATTTATAGTTTTTACCACAAAGTGATTTTTTTAAAAGTGATATTAATATTTTGGAGGAATAAAGAAAAATGACATAAAATTGTATTAATGGGATGTATGGAGAGATAAGATGTGAGTTTTGTAAATTTGGAGTGATAAGTTGAAATTTTTTGTTTGTATTTTGGAGAAAAATATGGAGTGTTCTATTTTTTTGTAATATGTGGAGTGATAAGTGAATATTTGTTTTTACAAAGAAGCTCATTATTGTATTTTGATGTAACATTCTTACTTTTAGGAGGTTGAGTTAATTTTGAATATGAATTTATTCAAAGGGCTGTGAGCTTGTCATTTTCATTACTTGAAGGCGAAGTTGATTGTTTATGTACTCAATACTTAATTAAAAAAAACATATCTTTTTTATGGTGTTTATGTCCTAGATCTGCCCGAAATTGAATAAGGGATCTTAGATACACGAAGAGTGTATTTATGATGGTGCATGTTTCATGATATTGCTTGTGATTTGTGTCTAGTTTTGACACATAAATGATCTCATTTAACACACACATATTTAAGTTCAATGCAAGAAAAAAACAACAAGCACAACACCTGTAACTAAGTAGCTGCAAGGAAAGATAACTAAACTCGACACATACATTTGCGCACCTACAATAAATAATCAAAGTTGTCAACATCGGGATTCTACCTCAACAAGAAAATTCATTCAATACAATCAAGTTAATGAACCTGAAAACACAAGCGTTTCAAAGAAAAGTCTACATCAACATTTGTTGCACATAAATTTAAGAACTTGTAATCAAATTCAAATTGAGTTGGATTGTAAGGGTACACTCTCGATTGAAACCGACACCCAAATTTTGAATTGATAAGAATTCAAATAACATCAATTCTCTTCAACTAAGTCAAATTAAGGCAAGTGAATTCATTGTTTTAACTGAGTCATTAAATCATTGCAAGCATTTTTTGGTGCATTTTTTACAGTGTTCGACACCCTTCTTTTGCCAATGAGTACAATCAAGTCAATGCAAAGTTCACAACATCAAGTGAGCCAGCGTGAAGTTAATTGACGCAACAATAAAGCAAGCGAGTTCAACTCTAAAGTAGGAAAATGTAATATTTAAATGACAATAAAGCAAGTTGAAATCTACAGCAAGAGAGTGTGATTTCCAGTGAGCGTGAAACAAGCAAAACAAGTTTCACCAAGCAAGAGATCAAGAAAATTCAAAAGCAAGCAAGCGTGATAAACTCAATCAAGCGAGCTAGTACAAGCGAGCATGACAAAATGGAAAATTGTGGAAATCATATTCAAAGTGCAGAGCTGGAGATTAAAGAGTTGAAAGAGTGTGATCATGAGTTACATAGTACAATTGAGTTAATGGAATGGAAATTGAAGCAAAATAAAAACTTAATCGACCAAATGACATTCACATTAGAAGCAACAAAATAATTTCAAATTGAGCTTGAGATGAAAGAAAAACTCATTCATGCACTTCAAATTAAATTAAGTGAAAAACAAGATCTGCTTGATGCATAGTCTACAGAGAAGATAGATGCAAGTTGCGACATCGAAGACCTCATCCAACAAGTCAATGCAAGTTGTGATACAAGTGACCTTATTCGACATAGTGATGAAGATTATGACACAAGGGATCTAATCAATCATGTTGATGTTAGTTGCGACACAAGTGATATTTTCCAGCCTGTTGTACTACTTAATGATGCAACGATTAGTACCAAAGATCAAGTTGAACAATTTGATGCAGCATGTCAAAAAGATGAATCATTAATTGAAATGGTTGATGCTCAGTGTAATATAGATGATTTAATTAATCTAACTCAGCATATCGGCAATAGCAGTAGGTGTGAAGAACAACAACACAATGATCTTTCCAAGAAAGTGATCAGACCTTGGGAAGAAATCTCCTTCAACAAGGATCGACATGGCCTAGGTTACACCAAAGACAACATTTTTTAAGTTCTTGATTACTCAAAACCAGTGCAGTTTTTCAACGCAGGATTTCTAGCCAATGCTCATAATAAGTGTAACTATTGTAAGAAAAATGGCCATATGGAAAGTACATGTTTTGACCTCCATCCTTGTCACCATTGTGGCAAGAAAAATCATTCATCCGCAAGATGTAGTAAGCGAAATAAACCACCCAGAGTGAAGATCAATTATGTACGGATTGATCCTTGGAAGTAGTCATCTACAGTCAACCAATTGTCTATGTGTTATCGACAGGTTTAGTCTCACATGAAAACAAATTTTCCAGTACATTGAAGATGGTGAAACTCTCCTACACCTGAAGGTGGGGAGTTCTGAAATGAAATGACGATGATTGTCTCTCCTTTCAACTAACAAAGGAGCGGAAATGATATTGAAATTGAAGGTGGTTGTCAGACTGAAAGTTTCGACAACATCAGCAAAAGTAGCCAGTGGGCATCAACAAATTCACCAGTGGACGATCAAAAACAAGAGCAGCAGTGAGCATTTTCAACACCAGCAGTGAGTCATTTCCAACAACATTAGCAAAAGAAGTAGTGCTTTTTTTTTTACATCATTAGCCAGTGGGCGATCATCATCATCCAGTGGGTGATCATAAAGTGTCCAGTGGGCCATTTCGACATCAGCATATTCATAAGTGGGCGTCCTCAACATTTTGTCAATGGACAAGAAAATTCGCCAGTGGGCATCATCAACATTTTGTCAGTGGACAAAGGATGTTGATTGCAAGCAAAGGACAGCTGGATTATTTTTCAACTTGACGCGTGATGGAGTTGTTAAGAAAAATTCATAGATGAATCAGACTTGTAGCTGACTCGTGATCTCTTCAGGTTGAAGTATTTTCGGCATCCAGCTTTGGCAGTTTTTTAGGAAGTGTGTTTTGAGTATCAACAATTTCAGCATGATAACTTGGAAGATGGTTCCTCGTTCTTATTTTGGATTTATCATTAAGAGGGGGGAATGCTAGCCTCACTCTCATAAAAAATTATAAATCCAAAGTTAATTAATTAATTAATTATTGAAAATTAGGAATTTATGCCTAATTTTCTAGATTGAGTTTGTTCCTCTCAATTAGGAGTCAGTTTAGGCCTAGAGATTCTCTCCACCTAACTAGGTTCCTAGATTGGTGTATGGTTGAGATATAGTCTCAAACAAAGTGTCCAAGATAGACACACTATATTGAGACACATTCTCCTCTTATATTTATATCTGTATTATATCATTGTTTTAATAATGAGTGTATGATGAGTACAGCAAGGCTATGGCCTTTTCCGCCATGTATGGTTTTCTAAATATCCGGTATGTTCTTATGTGTTTTATTAGTTGATTAATTTTCTACAGGCTCATTAAAATTTAATGGCATTGGATCCGTCACCATGACAACACCAAGTTCCTCCTTACTAGGGCTCGTAAAATGTATTAGGATGGATTTATCCGGAAGATAAACTTATATGACAAGCATATTCTATCCCCTTCAAGCTTGTATTAAAAATTAATTGGGGTGCTCACCAGAAATGGTGGGGAAAATGGAAAGTATTAATCAGTTGTGTCGGCAGTATGTTGCTCATGAACATGACACATCCTTTGTGTCCTGTCAGGTTGGGGACATCCTACATTCGTCACTTTGTCTCCGTGGATTTGGGAAATCTGTTTTGCCTCTCATGCAATTACCACTTTCATCAACATGACCTATGATTCCATTTTATTCCAATACTGCCAAATTCTGGATTCATGTCACCGATATGTTCAAGAGAAGTTCCTTCTACATCTTATTCACTGCCTAGTTCTCTGATCACTTTCATCATTATATTATTGCCTTTATCTTGTGTTGATGATGTGGGATGAATTATGGCCCTCCTTTGACGGATCACTTCTTGTCGACTTCAGCTCATTATATGGGAAGTTGATCTAGAGCTCCCTTTTCAGTACCTTAGAGTCTGCATGCCCTAATGGTAGGTTGTTCACATCTAACGATAGGCTCACATCATTGGCCTTCGACCAAATGATTTCATAGGTGTTTGATGTCAGCTCCTTATTCGCATCTCGTGGATTGTACTGCCAGTACCTTGAGGGCCATTTTCATTATTAGTGGTTTCTCTCGCGCCTGTAAACAATTTACATCATTGACTGGTAATCAGGTGACTTTCTTGCATGTTCAACTTCAACTCATTCATTCACATGCTTGACTTTGTACTTGACCGGGTCATGACGGAGCGCAAGACCCTGGGTTTTGTCTGATAAAGCTTAGGTTGTGAGGTGATATGTATTATTTTTTATTGTACACGTGAATCTTTCATTTGGGTGGTTGTGACCATACCTTGAGTCTATATTTATGATCCTCTTTATTTGGGTGGCTACGACAATACCTCAGATCCTGTTGCATGATCTCTTTTATGGATGGCTGCGTCTATACCTCATGTCATGTGATTATCTCAGAGATTTCGGTTATGTATATATGTGCTTGTTTGCGCAGGTTTTCCGATGACAACATCTTGGTCCTGGCACGTACTCGTAAATCATTTCACCCCTCATTCTCGTTTGGCCTTCATGCTTTAGGGGGCATCTGTTGCATAGAAATTTGTCACTATCCATGTACTCCCCATTCCTGATCCTAGAGACCCCTAACAATGACCCCTGTGTCTATTTTCCATCATGAAAATGTGCCATTATATCCCTTGCAGCATATTGAACAAACTCCCTGTTAACCATTCTTGAAGAAGCTCCTTAAAAACATGGTTATTTGGAGTGGCACACCCTCTACATGTCTCACTCACATTGATTTCTCTTTTTTGGTCTGGGGCAGTGCCAATCAGTGTTGGAATGGGAATCATACCCGCGCCGATCCACTTCTTGATAGTTTTTTAAAAATGGAAGTGAAGCTTCAAGATCTAGAAGATTCATGGTGGAGAGTTGGTTGTTTGTTCCTGAGGATAGAGCTGAGCTTCTCCCTTTGGGCTTCTTGTTCCTACAAAAGTGGAACCACCCAAAGGGATAACCCATTTCCCCACCTTAAGTGGATCCATGTTCCCTCTTCCCTTTCTATAAAATGGACATCCTCCCATACCTATGCTAGTTAGAACACAGATAGAAGAAAAACAGAGAGATATGTGTTCGTATAGGCATTGAGTGAGAGTTGAGACCTTCATCCCCTTCGTATCAAGTTGAAACGAACACTTTGGAGACGTTCCTGGACCCGAACCCGTTGAAGGAGAGCTGCGACATCAAGGCGTAGGTTGTAACTTCCCCTCTCTATATTAATATAATATAATCAATTCTTTCTTTCCATTCTCTTCTTTAATATATGATTGGATTTCTAGTTCTCCTTGATTAACTAGGTAGATTTTTTATGCAAGATATATGTTATGCTTTCACGTTTTTTGTTGTTTGATCCCTTATGCAGGTAACCCAGCGTTGGCGATAGCGAGGATCTGACTACGGAGTGCAAAGGATCAACAGATTCAAGTGAGGAACAACATCAGATCAAGGTAGGTGATATATTCATGATCTGTATCCATTTGCAATTTAGGAAAGTAGGCTTTATATAGTTCTCTATTGTTACTAGACCCATCCTAAGGCTAGAGGGATCGTCTCTGTCCGTAGAGAGGATTTTCCTGCATAACATTAATGCTTTTGTTTGATGATGCATTAGTGGATATTGAGAAGAACAATGATGGCCAACAAAATGAGTGACAGTAATTAGAGAACATCGTAGTAATTAAGATCCATGATGATGTTGAAGATGGTTATGTTCAGGCATGAGAAGAAAAAAATATAGAGTTAGATAATGTTATAGAAGACAACAATATGAATGGTATAGAAAATGATGATCCAAATAGATCTAGTAACAATATAGATGGTTTGCAGTCAAATTTCAATGATGATGAAGATGACGTGAGTCAAGATGAGGATGATCATAATATTAAATCCTTGAAATCGCATATGAATATTGACAATGATACAATGGATGAAATTGTTGCAGAAAATAATGTTAATGAGAAAGACTTCTAACTTATCAGAATTATTTGTAATCCATGTTTAAAAAATGATGATTTTTAGGGCCTAAACTTTGAAATGCTTCAGTTTAATTTGTGTCGATACAAATTACCTATTGCAATATCCTTAAAGTGTTCAATCTTTGGCATGAATTGTTGGAAGAAAAAATTAGGATTACTTGGATAAGAGTTAGTATGGATGGTGGTCATTTATTGGTTGATATTGGTTTAGAGATGTTTTCAACTTATTGGTTAGACTTATATTGAACTAGGGTGAAGAGCCTATTGAATTACAATACATTAAATATACACATATAAAAAAATATAATTACATATATCATATATGTAAAACAATGTAAATCTAAACCATTAGGGTACATGTATGCAAAGTTTGTTCATTAATTTATATTATAAAACGAAATGAAATATTTCACTAAGCTTAAGAAAAAATCTTTTCTATGGGGAAAAATAGAAAAATTTGATTGTATTAATGTTATTTACAAGTAAAAAAATACTCTCCAAGTTGAATCACTCAATTTTCCCATGTAATGAATGTTGGGCGTGCATTTATGTCAAGCAGACCAAATTTCCTTGCTTCATTAAAAAGTATGATTGTGCTTCATTTCGTGGCCAATATGGTTCATTCAAATTGTATATTGTTTATTTACTAACTAAGTAAAGACATTATGTCTTTTGCTTGATACTTTTGAATGTTGGAACTAGAGTTGATAATTTCTTGAGACTTAAAGCCTTATTTTTGTACTATTTTGTGAGTCTTAGAAGGATATTTTGTCTGGTGATATAAGGATATGTGGATTTTAATTTCTTGGTGATGTTGATATGTACAATATTATTATGTAGTTATTTATTTATTTATTTATTTTTTTATGTTGTTAAATTTGTATCCCATTTAAGATTTATGCAATTTTCTTATTAATAGAAAAAACCATGTTGGAGAAGAATGGAGAGACCTTTCCGCGATGCCCCACATCTCTGTCCAATTAATTGAGGAAGTACCAATCCCCAATGCATAAGACATAATTTTTTTACCATTTTGGTTAAAAATTATACCCCCAACTCTTGCAACCCTTGGATTTCCTTTTGAGGCACCCTATGGTAAATTTTTCCATATGATGCACTAAGCATATTATAAATTTGTTCTACTATAGAAAGACAACATATTGTAACAACCTGCTATTAAATATGCAAACTAATTGTATCAATTATGTGATTTATAATGAACACACAAACTATTAACTAGCTAGCATAGAAATTTTAGAAACATGAACATAGATGACTTACCTGTAACAACGAAATTCCTTACTTGAGACTCTGAAGTTGAATGCTATTTGAATTCTACTAACTGCAACAAAGATTTTGGGGATCACTCTCCAGCCAACTGTAGGCTCAACTGCACATAATATTTCTACAGTTGGCCACCCCAAGCCCTCAATCAACGTACTATTGCCAGGGAATCTTTTTCCTCACAACCATTTCCTCCCAAGAGAATGGATGAAGGAATGATGTCTTTCATCTTCCTCATCATCCATTAAATAGATCAAACAATGGAAATGGTTCGCATGCACACATTCCATGTGTCAACATGCAACTTTTGTTTATTTATTTTAAGTCTTACTTAATTTAATATTTCTCTTAATTTAACTCTTTCTTTTTTTAATCCTTTTTACTTTTTTATAACTTTACTTATTTTTACTATTTTTATAGTTCTCTTAATTTAACTCCTGATTTTATTCTACTTTTTGTTCACTTTACTTATTTTTACTATTTTTATAATTTAATTTTATATATATTTATTATTATTATATTATCTTCACTATTTGTTATTTATTTATTATTATTATCTTTTCTTTAATTTTTACTATGTATTTACCATTATTATCTTTTCTTTATTGTTTATCATTTATTGTATTATTTTATTTATTATTATTAGGGGACATTACATACTCCCCCTCTTGAAGGAATTTTTTCCCAAATTTAAATTGAATCATTTAACATTTTATTTAATTAGTTATTTATTACTTCACGTTTTCCCTGCACCATCTGTTGAACTAGTATAACCAGTAGACATCGAAAGTTTCCACAAAACCTGGGAGATCATAACGAATATTTTTCTTTTTTCCCACTTTCGGAATGAGGCATAAACCTCATCGGTTTATACCATAGCCCAAGGCTCACGCCTGACGTGCGGCTCGACTCAGGCCTCATCTGCCCCAAGGCAGGAATCCGGTCTCGGTACTCAATGACTCCGGGCATCTCCCAAGGCTGACCCACTCTCTCCACACTCACTAAGGTGCACAACCCCAAGCATTGAAGTCGTTACACCCCCACCATACTTCAAAATCCCAATCCAATATCAGGAACTTGGCCTACATTATCAGGAACTTGGCCTCTTCAAGATGGTCCCATAGTTACCCCTCAAGAGTTATCCATTAAGAGTTATATAAGACAAAGGAACCACTGGCATATGTAGTTTTGATTAAGTTTGTCCCCAACCTGTATGGTGTTACATATTTTCCCTCGCAAGTATGGGCTCCCACGAGATCATCAATTAAACTGGCCCTCTCGGCCCATTTGTGGATTTCATGTTAATCACCGCATCTCAACATACATCCAATTCATTAAATATAAATGATTATAGTATCATAGAAAATAATCCACATGCCAAGTCTTTCTTGTCATCATGAGAACATAACATCATTGTTATCACAAAATTCTGCCTATCATAAATCTACATACAATTACCACATGCTTCACATCATAATATCCTCCTAAGTTATAACACCAACATTCAACATCAAAGACATATCACCACATAATAAATGAATTAAATATCAATATACCTCAATATAACATCATAATCCCTATGCATATCATATTGATCATAAGCATACATCATCATTATCATAACAACTATATAAATAAGAACCACATGTGCATCATTACCATCATACCATGAACCTCATCCCAACATTATAATCAACAACCCTATTTTGACATACTGTTAACTAAAACCATAACTGAAATCATAGTGTATGATTTAGATGCATTAATAAAATTTAAACAATTGAAGACATGATCTAGATGCTCCATAAAAGTATCTACCTTAGCTAAGTTATGCAGTCCTATCTAGTTCAACACACATTTTAATCAAATAGATAAGGAAAGTGATTAAAAATAACATTTACATCTTCCCAATTAATTGACCCTGGGCTATTGGTCCCACTGGACCTTTACTTTCTCAAAGTCATGATTCCTAAGTTAACGAACCTGACGGTCCAGTATACAAAATGGTTCGACCTGAACAACTCCCTCATCGGAAACCTGTAATTTCTCAAATTTTAACACATGGGATGGGTTAGATACATATTTTCTAAGCATAGAAACATGAAACATAGTATGCATCCTTCTTAAATGGAATGACAACTCGAGCTTATAAGCAACTGGTATGATCCTCTCTAGGATCTTAAATGGATCGACAAATCTAGGGGATAAATTTGTTCCCTTGCCAAATCTGAAGGAAATCTTAGAGAGTTTGAATCTAATAAAAACTCGACTTCCTTCCTCAAAGCTTCTATCAATTCTCTTTGCATCTACATAACTTTTTTGGTGATCCCTGACTACTTTTAGCCTCTTCTTAATTGTAGTCGTTTGTTCTTCCATTTATTGGAGCATTTTAGGTCCCAAAATGACTTGATCCTCTAATTGATCCCAGCTCAATGGAGTACGACATGGTCTTCCATATAAGACTTCGAAGGAAGCTACCTGCATTGAACTGTGATAACTATTGTTGTATGCAAATTCTACTAAGGGAAGATATTTCTTCCATTAATTTTGTTGATCCATGACATACATTCTTAGCATGTCGTCTAGTACTTGGTTTACTATTTCTATTTTTATAGTTTAATTTTATATATATTTATTTAGAACTTCAGTATTATTATCTACTATTTTATTTATTTATTTATTTATTATTATTATATTATTTTCATTAGCTCTGATACCATATGTAATGTCCCTTAATAATAATAATAATAATAATAATATATATAATAATGGTAAATAATTAGTAAAAATTAAAGAAAATATAATAATAAATAACGAAAAAATATCATAATAATAAATAAATAAAATAGTAAATAATAATACTCAAGTTCTAAATAAATGTATATATATAAACTATAAAAATAGTAAAAATAAGTATAGTTATCCAAAAGTTAAAATTAATAACATAAGAAAGAGTTAAATTAAGAGAAATATTGAATTAAGTAAAACTTAAAATAAAGAAATAAAAGTTGCATGTTGACACATGAAATGTGTGCATGCAAACCCTTTCAATTGTTTGATCTATTTAATGGACGATGAGGAAGATGAGAGACATCATTCCTTCATCCATTCCCTTGGGAAGAAAGGATTGTGAGACAAATGATTCCCTAGCAATAGTACATTAATTGAGGGCTCAGGGGTGGCTAGGTGTAGAAAAATTATGTGCAGCTGAGCCTATGGTTGGGTGGAGAGTTGTCCCCAAAATATTTGTTGCGGTTAGTAGAATTCAAATAGCATTCAACTTGAGAATCTCAAATAAGGAATTTCGTCATTACAAGTGAGTCATCTCTGCTCGTGTTTCTGGAATTTCTATGATAGCTAGTTAATAGTTTGTGTGTTGAGTATAAATCACATAATTGATATAATTAGTTTGCATATTTAATAGCAAGTTGTTACACATGGTATCGGAGCTAGTTACAACACTGAGGCCTATGAGTCTTGACATAAAGTTTTAGTTAAGATCTAAATGTAAAAATAATTACTAACCTTGTGAACCTTGTATATGAGCAATATTTAACTCTATATGACCTCTAGATAAAAGTTGAGGAAAAACACTTAAATTTATCAATAATTTTACCTTCAATAATAATAATAATAATAAACGCCCACGTTGTGTAGAGAAATCGGTGATGGGGTGTACTCTTAAGGCACTCCGCTCTGCAAGGTCATCGGTTCGAAACTCGTGGGTGGGATAGGAGGAGAAAAAATGGGAAGATTAGGATTAGTCTAAACTAGAAAAAAAAAATAATAATAATAAAATCAATCAAAATAAATACAATAATTTAAATTTTCTTCATTTAAATTATTTTCACATTTCTTATATTAGCACTCCAAAATATTATATAATTATATACATGCATAATATTATAATTTTGATTTAAATTATTTCTATTACATAGAAACTTGAATACCTCCTCATATTTAAATACAAAGAGTAAAGGGAGCTCTACTTGAGTGGTTCATGAGGCACAATACTTGCTACGATTTTGCAAATGGGGTAGCAAGCTAAGTGGACTTGATTGTGGGGAAAACTCCACAGTTAAGCGCGCTTGAGCTAGAGGAGTTCTAGGATGGGTGACTTCTCGGGAAGTCCTGGTTACCGGGTGCAAGCCTCAGAAGTGATGATTGACACTATGTGATTCATTTCACTAGTTTCAATCCCTCTTCTTCACCCATGTGAGTATCACCCGATGCAATGAGTGCTAAGTGGATTATTCTAAAGTCATGAGAAATTAATCAGTTACGACTACCTCTCATAGAAATAATCATAAATGAATCACTTAACATAATTAAATCCTAAAAATTATATCTAATTGAATACCTCTTATTAACTCGAAATTAATTAAATATAAACGGTAGATACCTCTTGTTAACCCACATTAACTGTATGTATAGTAGATGCTTTAATTGAAATTCGTTTAAAATCGAGAAAATTATGGGTGAGATTATGGGAGAAGGGACCTATAGTCTCGATGGTCTCAAAAGATGTTGAAAAGTGAAACCCGAACACACTAACATATGGAATTCTAATGTGAGTCAAATTCATAGTAATCATTTTGGGCTTAGGGCTTATCACTGTATGTTTCAAATAATTTGGATACATTGATTTTTGGAACATGGTGATTTTTAAATTTTAAATAATTTACAATGACAAAAACATATTAAAAAAAAAATAATCCACAAAACCATTAACTATTTCTGCCTTACCTTTGTTTAACTATTTCTGCCTTACCTTTGTTTATGACATTTATGCTTTTTAAACTCGACTAGTAAGCCAAACTCTAGAGAATTAATGATAGCATGGATTTAGGATCTAAATGAATGTGGATCCTTTAAAAAATACCAATTTTTTATTATTATTATTAAAATTCAGAAATATAGATTTAAATTTTGGGTTGTGATAAATTTAGAATTACCTAATATGTTATTGTTAATAGAAGGGAATCTTAATAAATATAAAATATTTTATTATTTTACAATTAAAAATAATAATAAGGCTTTACATTGAGTAGGCATGTTTTATTTCCTAATAATTTTAATAACATTAAACGTTTCAATAAAATAATAATAAGGCTTTACATTGAGTAGGCATGTTTTATTTCCTAATAATTTTAATAACATTAAACGTTTCAATAAAATGTAATTATAGTTTTGATATTATTTCCACAATTTTAAAAGAATATCAAATATTTTTATTTTTTAATAGGGTAAAGTTTATATTTTATAATCTAGATATGATGTATAAAAATTTTAGCTATCAAGAAAGAAAGGTCGATTTTAACTATTAAGAAAGAAAGGTCGAGGATTATACAATTAGAAAAGGTCGAGGATTATACAATTAGAAAATTACAAAAATATAAGGAAAGGCCTTATAATATCAATAAACACTAATTCTTGTCTATTTTCTCTATAGCCAAGTCAACTCTTATGTTTGAAAATCTCAACTCATCTATCTATATAAGGAAAATTAAGAAAAAGAAAAAAAAGTTTACTTAATGAAATTGAAAGGAATAAAATTAACTATTTTATTTTATAATTTATACATTACGTTAATTATATAAAATATGTTTTATTATTATTATTATTATTGAAATTGTAATGAATTATAGTTATGTTTTAAAATTGGTTTTGAATTAAAATATAGTGATAAAATTTTTAAGTTAATAGTTTATTATTTTGTTTATTATTTAATATGATTTATATTTTGAAATGTACTTTAGTAAAAATGAAATAAAAAAACTCTTTTTATTTAATTTTGTGAGTTCAAATTAAACTAATAACACTGTGATTATATTTGTATATGGTTATTTATTTTGTATAAGAGTGAATTTTTCTATGCAATGTTATATTGGATAAACGTAACATTGTAAGTGATATGGAATTCAAACTTGGTTCGTTACAAGGGAGATCATGGCTCCTAAGTGTCAAAGACAAACCCAAGTCATCCCTGAGGTGGAAACCCCACCTCTTGCCACTAAAGAGATTGGAACTCTAGTTGAGCAAGCTATATTACGTTCTCTTAGGGAAATGACAAACATCTTTAAGGATTGGGTCACAAGCCAAGGTCAAGGTCAAATAAATGATCTAGGTTAAGGAGGGGAGTTGGAATAAAAACAAAGGAAAGAATTAAATTCTCAGTTCAATGCAGAAGATAGACAACCAGACCTCAATATTATGAAAGAATTCCAAAAATCCAAATTACCAGAGTTCACAGGTCAAGATGGGGGTTTAAAATCATAATTGTGGGTAATCGGTGTCAAGAGAACACTTAGCTTTAAGGCATATACTTCAAGGGAAAAGGCCCAAATGTTAAGTCCCTATATTGATAGTGTAGTCCCTTATAATGTTAGTGTAGCCCCCTTATTGTTATTTTTGTACCCCAGTAACCCCCATATTGTTATTATTGTGCCCTTACATTATTATTGTTAGGTCGGCTAGGATTACATTGTGGCCCCATCGACTCTTATATATAGAAAGGAGGTTTTGTCATTTGTGTCATCCAAGAATTGTTCATTCATGTAATGTATTGGAGGTTTCCCCCTCGAAGTGGCTTATTTCTAAGGAGTTGATATCTCTTTTCTTCTATTTTTGGAGCTGGTTTCACAACATTTGGTATCAGAGCTTTGGATTCTAGGGTTTCGCTTCTCCAAACAGGTCATCCTGGCATTTTCGCTATAAAATTTTTTCTACGAACGCTCAGAAGCTGAAATTTTTAGAGTATGAAGCCGAACTCCAGAGGAACATCGTTGCAAAATTTCAGAGTTTGGATTGCAATATTTTCAGAGATATGATATGTGGAAGTTAGGCCTTTTTGCAGGCTCTTGAATTTCACTTAAAAATGTCATCATGGAATTGTCGCTATAACATATTTTCTACGAAGTTTCAGAAGTTGAAATGTTTAGAAAGAGAAGCCGACATCATTAGGAACATCGTCGCAAAATTTCAAAGTTTGGTTCGCAATATTTTCAGAGATATGATATGTGTAAGTTAGGTATTTTTCAGGCTCCTGAATTTCATCTCAAAGAGGTGATTGTGGGAAAATATTCATAACTCTCTCTCCGAGCATCGAATGAGAATTCTGTAAAAAGTGACTGGAAGTATACGGACTTTAGTTTTCGGTCTATCAATTTCAGAGCCAAAGGAGGAAACAGTGACACGTGGCAAGTCGTACAAGTTTGCACTACTGAACCAGTCCATAATTAGGTCATCGTAGGAGTTTGGGCACAACTTTGTCTTCAAGAATCCAAATCAGGTCAGACCTGTGGCATTCGAAAGAGAATTTAGAGGGCTACCTCAATGCCAAATTTTAGATATTTAAGATCCAAAATAATATATATAATTCAGTTTAAATATCGAGCTCCTCAAAAGCAAGAAAAATGTGTGTATTTGGTTTTTAAAATTGCAAAATCTTTGTTTGAAAAAGTAGCTTGAAGTGATTCCAAGGGCATATTTTAGAATTTTTATCAGTATTGGGTTCTATAATGCCTCCAAAAAAATAATTTCATACCCATTAAGCCCTCAAAAAGCTATAATATGACGCATGAAGAGGAAGAATTGCGGTATGAGATATCAACCAAGTGAAACAAATTTCGATCTTACGAAGAGCAACCAAAGATGACATAAATGGTTTAAAAGTAGAAATGGACGCTAAGTTGGATGGTTTGAAGGATAAAATAATAGCTAATATGGATGATAAATTAGTGGAAGATCACATCGAGCATCAACAAAAAGTTCTCCAACTCTAAAAGGATAACCTAAATTTGGTGCAGAATCTAATGAAACAACAAGAAGATCAACATCACATTGAAAGAAGTTATGAAGCAGTCACAGAAACAAGAACTCAACAAGCACGATCAATTTCAGAGTATCTCAGCAAGTGGAAGAACTTTCCTGTAGAAGATTCCACATGGGAGGATGAGAATTTTATACAGGAGCATCAAGAAATAATCAAGCGTTGAGGACAACACTTGTTTGAAGGAAAGGGGCATGTTAAGTCCCTATATTAATAGTGTAGTCCCTTATTATCTTAGTTTAGCCCCCCTTATTGTTATTTTTGTACCCCAGTAACCCCCATATTGTTATTATTGTGCCCTTACATTATTATTGTTAGGTCAGCTAGGATTACATTGTGGCCCCACTTGGATTACATTGTGGCCCTATGGACTCCTATATATAGAAAGGAGGTTTTGTCATTTGTATCATCCAAGAATTGTTCATTCATGTAATGTATTGGAGGTTTCCCCCTCAAAGTAGCTTATTTATAAGGCGTTGATATCTCTTTTCTTCTATTTTTGGAGTTGGTTTCACAACACCAAATAACAATGAGTCTACTAAAATGAGAAGCTTTATTATAGTGGGTAAATGAAGAGATGGATGTGCAAGTCACCCCATTGCAAGTTACTTGGGAAATGTTTGAGGAATCCTTTAGAACTAGGTACCTATCAGAGGAGTGCAAACAGTAACAAAGAGGGGCTTTCCATGCAGTGTGACAAAATGGTATATCTATAAAAGGCTATGAATTTGAATTCTATGGGTTGGTCCATTATGTGGACTATATGGCAGATTATAAACATTAAGCTGAAAGATTATTGCATGGACTCGATCATCTGGTTCGAGCGGAATTCGTCATGTGGAAACCCACCACTATGGCAATGACCACTAGTTTAGCTAAACAATTCATGAGGATGATAAATATGAAAAAACAAATGGTGGCTGATGGAAATACAGAGAAGGAACACCCCACAATGAGGAAAAATAGATTAGGGAGGCACCCATATGGATTTTTGGGACGACTCTCAACCCATTCGTAGGCCTAGTTGCACATAATCTTTCTATAGCTAGCCACCCCCAAGCCCTCAATCAACCTACTATTGCCAGAGAATCCTTTCTCTCACAACCCTTTCATTCCAAGAGAATGGATGAAGGAATGATGTCTCTCATCTTCCTTATCGTCCATTAAATAGATCAAACAATAGAAAAGGTTCACATGCACACATTCCAGATGTCAACATGCAACTTTTATTTCTTTATTTTAAGTTTTACTTAATTTAACTCTTTGTTATTTTATTCCTTTTTACTTTTTGATAACTTTACTTATTTTTATAGTTCTCTTAATTTAACTCCTTATTTTATTTTACTTTTTGTTAACTGTACTTATTTTTACTATTTTTTAATTTAATTATATATATATATATATATATATATATATATATATATATATATATATATATATATATATATATATTTATTTATTTATTTATTTAGAATTTCAATATTATTATTTACTATTTTATTTATTTATTATTATTATATTCTCTTCATTATTTATTATTTATTTACTACTATCATATTTTCTTTAATTTTTACTATTTATTTACCATTATTATCTTTTCGTTATTGTTTATCATTTATTATATTACTTTATTATTTTATTTATTATTATTATTATTATTAGGGGACATTACATATGTTTTTTTTTCAAATAGAAATTTAATACATTCCATAGCACCGATTTCTCAATTTAGTAAGCTATCAACTAGTAAAATTCCATGTCCAAAAATAACGAGTAACTAGATCTCAGTGAGACCACGACCAGATAAAAACTCCATGAAGGAGACATAAAAATAAGCCCTAAAAAATGACTAGCAAATTATTCAAAAATGCATGTTAATATATATATATATATATATATATATATATATATTACATGTTGAAATGTGTCAACATATATACAACACCTAAAAATTACTATTTTGAAACTCAAAGGATGCTTGGGAGGATTCTGCAAGCCCTCCTCTTGAGAAGAAGAGTGTATCTTTCCTTCTATGGAGACTTGTGATTGTTCAGGCACTACAGCAGACACATCCATTGATCTTTGATAAAGATGTCGATTTTTCCTTTCACGAATTTCTCTCATATCAAATTTTTATTGTCTTAGCATGTTCAATAAATCCACATTCTTCTTATATTTCTACTTGTGCTCTGTTTCCTTCCTTTCATTATATCCCTTTGCAGATTTCAGTTGGTATCTACATTTGGAAAATTCACTGATGAGTTGTTGTACTTTATCCTCAAGCTCGTTTTCCCTCGATTGTTGTTTATTGTTTATGATTTGTTGATTTGTTGATTTTTCTTGCTTCTCCCTCTCTAATTGTTGTTAACTGAGAAAAATATAAGATTAAAGAACTTGAAGAGGAAGAATATCAAAATTTTATAGAAGGTGGTACTGAGAGTGGGGATAAAGGTAAGGGTAAAGGTACAAGTCAAGATATGGGAGTAAAACAAATTCCTTAAAATGACTTGGGTGATTGTATGTCTCACTACCAGTTGTTCAATCATTGAAGTAGATGGTAGATGAGAGAGTTAAAATAATTATAGAGCTACACAATGATCTCATGAGCAGTCGATAAGCACAAAATTTGGGATGTGACATGAAGATACAAAATTTGAAATCCCAGGCTTCTGATTTGCAACAGAAATTAGAGAGGGAAAAGTAATAGCAATCAATAAATCAACAACATCGAGGGAAAAGGAGCTTGAGGATAAAGTACAAAAACTCACTAGTGAATTGGCCAAATGTATATATCAACTAAAATCTACAAAGGGAGATATTGAAAGGAAGGAAATTGAGAACAAGCAGAAATATAAGAAAAATGTGAATTTATTGAACATGTTAAGAAAAGAAAAAGTTGATATGAGAGAAAATCATGAAAGAAAAATTATATAGCTTCAGCAAGGATTAATGGATGTCTCTGTTGTAGTGCCTAGACAATCTCAAGTCTCCATAGAATGAAAGAGACACTTTTCTTCTCAAGAGGAGGGCTTACAAAATCCTCCCAAAGATCCTTGAGTTTTAGAATAATTCTTTTTAAGTGTTGTATCTATGTAGACACATTTCAACATGTATTATATATATCATTATTTTCTATTAACATGCATTATATATCATTATATTTTCTATTAGCATGCATTTTTGAATAAATTGCTAGTCTTTTTTGAGGACTTAATTTTATGTCTCCTTCAGGGAGTTTTTATCTGGTTATGAGATTTAGTTACTCCTTTATTTTTGGACAATGTAATGGAATTTTATAAGTTGATAGCCTACTGAATTGAGAAATAAGTGCTATGGAATGTACTAAATTTCTATTTGAAATACAAAATATTTCTTCTCTCCATAGTAGAACAAACTTACAATATGCTTAGTGTATCATATGGAAAAATTTAACATAGGGTGCCTCAAAAGTAAATCCAATGGTTGTTAGAGCTGGAGGTGTAAATTTTAACCAAAATAGTAAAAAAATCTTGTCTTATGCCTAGGGAATTGGTACTACCTCAATTAATTAGGTAGAGATGTGGGCTTCATGGCAATGTCTCTCCATTCTTCTCCAGCATGGTTTTTTCTATTAATAAGAAAATTGCATAAAGCTTACATGGGATACAAATTTAACAACATAAAAAATAGCTACATAATAATATTGTATATATCAACATCACCAGGAATATAATCCACATATCCTTGTCTCACCAGACAAAACATCCTTCTAAGGCTAACAAAATAGTACAAAAAGAAGGCTAAGTTAAGTCTTGGGAAATGATCAAATCCAGCTCCAGCATTACAAATTATCAAGAAAAAGACATAATGTTTTTTACTTAGTTAGTAAATAAACAATATACAATTTGAATCAACCATATTGGCCAAGAAATGAAGCATGGGCGTGCATTTTAGTGAAGCAAGGCAATTTTGGCTTGCTTGATAGAAATTCATGTCCAACCTTCATTACAAGGCCAAATTGAATTATTCGACTTGGAGAGTATGTTTTTACTCATAAAGAACATTAATATAATTATTTTTTTCTAATTTTTCCCATAGAAAATATGTTATGAAACCAGCTCCCAAAATAGAAGAAAAGAGAGATCAAAAACTTATAAATCAGCCACTTTGAGGGGGAAATCTCCTTTACATTACATAAATGAACAATTCTTGGATGACACAAATGAAAAAAACTCATTTCTATATATAGGAGTCCATGGGGTCACAATATAATCCTAGCCGACCTAACAATAATAATGTAAGGACACAATAATAACAATAAGGGGAATACAAGGGTATAGCAATAACAATAAGGGGGTTACATTAACAACATTGAGGGACTTCACTAGTCATAGGGCCCTAACATGCCCCTCTCCTTCAAAAATGTGTTGTCCTCAATGCTTGAGTAGTTTTGGATGCTTCTGTATAAAATTCTCATCCTCCCATGTGGAATCTTCAGTGGGTAAGTTCTTCCACTTGATGATATAATCTGAAATTGATCGATTTAGTTGTTGTCGAGTTCTTTTTTCTGTGACTGCTTTAGGTTCCAATATGATTTTTCCTTCCTCATCAAGTTCTGGAAATATTGTTTGAACTAGAATTTTGTCACCTATAACCTTCTTTAAGCATGAAACATGGAAAGCCTAGTGCACTCAGGAAGATGCAGAAAGCTCCAATTTGTATGCCATAGTACCAATACTTTGCAACACCTTATAAGGACCATAGTACTTTGGCGATAATTTACTATCCTTATTAGCTTGCTTGAGGGACATTTTTTTGTATGGTTGCAGTCGTTAAAATACCCAATTTCCTACATCAAAACTTCTTTCGTTGTGATATTGATCTACCTGTTGTTTCATTCGATTCTGTGCCAAATTTAGGTTATCCTTTAAGAGTTGGAGAACTTGTTGTTGATGCTCGATGTGATCTTCCACTGCTTGAACCTTGGAATTTTCTCTTAAATATGATGTGATGGACGATGGATGATATCCATAAAGTGCCATAAATGGGGTCATTTTTGCTGCAGTGCAAGGAAGTGTTATACCACCATTCAGCCAGAGGTAACCAATTGAACCATTGTGTTTGCTTATCAGATACAACGCAACAAATCTATCCTTCCAAACAATTTTTCATTATGTCAATTTTCCCATCAGAATGTGGATGATAAGATGAGATATGAGCTAGTTGAGTACCCAAACATGAAAATAACTCCGTCCAAAAATTTCCAGTGAAAATAGGATCTCTATCACTTATAATAATCTTTGGGTTTCTGTGTAGCTTCTGAATTGTTTCCATAAATACAATAGCAACTGCACTCGCTTTAAATGGATGAGATAATGCATAAAAGTGTGCATACATGGTAATCCTATCAACTACCACCATGATGACACTCTTTCCTTCAGACTTAGGTAAACCTGTGATGAAATCCATTGAAACCTCCTCCCAACATTGATTTGGAATGGATAAAGGGTGTAGCATACTTGGGGTCTTAATTATCTCAACTTTATTTTGCTGGAAAACCAAACATTCCACTACAAAATTTTTAATATCATATTTAAGGCCATCTCAAAAAAAAAATTTCTTCACCCTGTGGTAAGTTTTTAAAAATCCCGATTGTCCTCCTAAGAGAGAGGTGTGCAATTCCAAAATAATATTTTGCTTTAGTTGGGAATTCTTACAAATATATAAGTGATCTGTGTACCATAAGGAATCATTTTTCCAACTAAATGTATCATATGTACTGGTATATTGCCGCAAATTTTGAATGAGTGTCCATACTGCTTCGTCATTCTTCCATTCCTCCCTTGCTTCAGTTATCCAATCTAGTTGGATAATAGAAATGGCACAAAGAAAGGCTTCCACATCCTCATCCTTTCTTGAGAGTGCCTCTACAAAAACATTTATTTTTCATTTTTTGTAGATGATTCCAAATGGCATAACCCAACATCTTTGTGACCCATTTTTACTGCCCGGCTGAAGATAGTCTTTGTTCCAAAAAGTATTTAAGACTATCATGATCCGTTTTTACCTTAAAGTGTCTTTCCATTAGGTAAGGTCACCATTTCTTTAGTGCATGTAGTATTGCCAACATTTCCTTCTCATAAATAGCTTTTTGTAACAACTTCCTTTGATTCGACGACTTTCAAAAGAAACGGGTCTTCCTTCTTGCATTAAAACAACACCAATTCTATTTCTCGAGGCATCAGATTCCACAATAAAGTTTTTTGTGAAGTCTTGTGTAGCTAAAACCGATGCTTGGCATATTGTCTCTTTAAGATGTTCAAAGGCTTAGTTGCTTCAGGAGTCCATGAAAATGCATATTTCTTCAATAATGTTGTTAGAGGTGTTGCTATTCTCCCATAATTCTTAAAAAAACTTGTAATAATACTCTGTTAACCTGAGAAATCCTTGCAACTGATTTATGGTTGTGGGGACTTTCCATTCCTTGATGGCTTTAATTTTGTTAGGGTCTACCTTAACACCCTCCTGAGATACAATATGATCCAGATATTCCACCTCTTGTACTCCAAAGAAACATTTGGAGGTTTTTGCATATAATTGTTTCTCATCCAATACTTTGAGCACCCTGTCAACATGTTGAACATGATCCTTCCAAGACCTGTTGTAGATCAGTATATCATCACAAAATACTAACACAAAATTTCTAAGGAAGGGTTTGAAAATGGAATTCATCAACCCTTGAAATGTAGAAGGTGCATTCGTAAGGCCAAAAGGCATGACCAAAAATTCATAATGACCCTCATGAGTTCGAAATGTTGTTTTCAGAATGTCTTCAATATTCATTCTAATTTGATGATATCCTGAACGGAGATCCAACTTGGTCAAATATATTGCTCCATGTAATTCATCCAATAATTCATCAATCAAAGGAATGGGAAATTTATCTTTAATAATGAGCTTGTTGAGCTCCCTATAATTCAGACGCATGTGCCATGATCCATCCTTTTTGTGCACCAAACCTACTGGAGCAGAGAAAGAACTTTGACTAGTTTTAATTATACCAGCCTCTAGCATTTCTGCAATCATACGCTCAATTTCTCTCTTTTGGACATATGGATATATGTAAGGCCTGATGCTTGGAGGAACACTTACTAGAATCAAATGAATAGAATTATCATGATCACGAATAGGTGGGAGTCCTTTGGGAGTTTCAAACACCTTGGAATGATTGTCCAAGTATTTTTGGAGATCTGGGGAAATAGATGATTTTGATGTTTGAAATCCTAGTGAGCATAATTGTGCAATAATGCCTTGTTTTTATTTCTTTATAAGCTTTTTCATGACATTAGAGCTTATTATCTTTATCGTATTCCCTGCGATACCCCGTAATTCAACTTCCTTTCCTTCCAAAAAAAAATTCAAGAAAATTTCTTGAAAAGTAAAAGCTACCTTCCCCAAAGATTGTAACCATTGTACTCCTAGTACAAAATTAGTGCCACCCATTGGAATGGAAATCATTGGAACATTAAATACATATTCCCCCATGGTTATCTTGATATTATGCCATTTTCTAGAGCAATTTATAGTTCCTCCATTTTCCACCTTCACTTAACACTCTGGCACTAGGTGTAGGAAGCAATTCAATTCCTTGGCTACCTTACAATGAACAAAATTATGGGTACTACCCGAATCAATAAGCATCATTACATTTTCCTTCTTGATATGTCCTTATATATTGATAGTTTGAGGAGTGGTAATTCCTGCCAATGCATTACAGGATATGGTCAAATTCATTTCTTCCTCCTCTAGGGTTGGTTCTTGGTGTATATCCTCTTCTTTTGAAGTTTCTTGTTCCTTTTCTTCCTCCTCTTCACAATCTATGTAAAATAAATTATTCTCAGCACACTTTTGACCTTTACCGTATTTCTTATCAAAACTATAGAAAATCCCTTTTTCTCTTTTTTCTTCCAATTTTTGTGGTGTCAACCTTTTAGGTTGTGGAAGTCTAGGAATAGCAACACTTCCATCTTTATATTTGTGAGTGGTAGGCTTTCTTGTCTCCAGAATTTTGCTTTCAATTTTTCTTGCCAGCCCGAATGCCTTCTCCAATATATTAGGTTCCCAAAGGTGAACCTCATGTTGGATTTTATCCTTTAGAGTCCCTATGAATACATCAATCATATGCTCCTCTGGAATATTATTTACCCTTATATTCAATTTTCGGAAGTCCTCGATGTGCTCCATCATTGAACCCTTTTGTTTGAGATTTATCAATTGGCTAAAGAAGGTGTTGCTATTTGTATCCTCATAATGTGCTATCATTTCCTTCATAAAAATTGACCAAGTGACCAATGGTTTATGAGAACAAAGCCATCGATACCATACAAACTGATTTTGTTCTAAATATAAAGTTTCCATGCGTATCTTTTGTGTGTTTTGTGTATTATGTAGCTCAAAGTATTGCTCCATTGGTAGTATCCAAGTTTTTGAATCCTTGCCATCAAAATTCCTCATATCTATATTTGGAATATGGTGGGTCTTAAATCCAACATTAGATTCTATCAAATCATGATTAACATTTCTTTTGTTTTTAACATGAGTTTCCTCTACTACCTTTTCACCATTAGGAAGCTTTTCTTGTAGCAAATTTGCCAACCCTTCCTTGAAACCTTCCATGTATTTCTTCAACTCTTCCATGTTTCCTTCTATCTTAGCTTCCACACCATCCATCTTAGCTTCCACACCTTTCTTCAAACCATCCATCTTAACTTCCACGCCTTTCTTCAAACCATCCATGTTGCCTTCTATACCATCCATCTTAGCTTCCACGCCATCCATCTTAGCTTCCATTCCATTCTTCAAACCATCCATATTAGCTTCCACGCCTTTCTTAAAACCATCCATCTTAACTTCCACGCCTTTCTTCAAACCATCCATTTCATTTTTTGTTACTTTTTGCGAGAGCGAAATTTGTTGCACTTGGTCTTGTAATTTTGATATATCATGTTGCACTTCTTCCTCTTCATGAGTCATAGTAGAGCCTTTTGAGGGCTTAATGGGTGTTTAATTCTTTTTAGGAGGAATTTTAGAACCAAATATTGATATCTATGCTTCAATATTCCCTTGGAATCACTTCAAATTGATTTTTCAAACAATACTTATGCAATTAAAAAAAAATACACACCTTTTTCTTACTTTCTAGGAGCTCAATATTAAAATTGATGTATATCTGCAGTTTCAGGTCCCCAATATTTTATATTTGGCCCTTTAGTATCCCTCTTAATATTCTTTCCAATGCCATAGGTCAGACCTGATTTGTATTATTCAAGGCAACGTTATGCCCAATATCCCATAATGACATAATTATGGAATGGTTCAGTAGAGTGAACTTGTACGACGTTCCACGTGTCACTATTTTCTCCTTCGACTCTGAAATTTATACACAAGAAACTAAAGTTTGTGTACTTTCAACAACTTTTTACAGAATTCCAATCTGAGTCTCAGAGAGAGAGTTATGACAATTTTCCCAAGGTCACCTCTTTGAGATGAAATTCGATAGCCTATGAAAACCCTAACTTCCATAGATCATATCTCCGAAAATATTGTGAACTAAGATTTTAAAATTTTCCACGAAGTTCCATCGGATTTCGACGAAAATGGGTTTTTTTAGCTTTTGAACCTTCGTAGAAAAAAATTTAGAGCGAAAATGCCATGATGACCTGTTTGAAGCAGCGAAACCCTAGAATCCAAAGCTCTGATACCAAATGTTATGAAACCAGCTCCCAAAAGAGAAGAAAAGAGAGATCAATGCCTTATAAATCAACCACTTCAAGGGGTCAACCTCCTTTACATTACATAAATGAACAATTCTTGGATGAAAAAACCTTTTTTCTATATATAGGAGTCCATGGGTTCACAATATAATCCTATTCGACCTAACAATAATAATGTAAGGGCACAATAATAACAATATGGTAACTACAAGGGTACAACAATAACAATAAGGGGGCTACACTAACAACAATAAGGGACTACACTAATAATATACGACCCTAAAAAAATAATTTTTCTTAGGCTTTGTGAAATATTTCATTTTGTTTTATCATATAAATTATTGAACAAACTTTGCATACATGTAGCCTAATGGTTTGGATTTACTTTGTTTTACATATATGATATATGTAATTATATATTTTAACAATTTCATATTTAATGTATTTTTATTCAATAGGCTCTTCATCCTAGTTCAATCTGAGTCTAACCAATAAACTGAAAACACTTATAAACCAATATCGACCAATAAATCACCACTAACCATGCTAACTCTTATCCAAGTAATCCTAAATTTTTCTGCCAACATTTCATACCAAATATTGAACACTTTAAGGATATTGCAATAGGTAATTTGTATCGACACAAATAAAACTGAAGAATTTCAAAGTTTAGGCCACAAAATTCATCATTTTTTAAACATGGATTACAAATAATTCTGAAAATTTAGAAGTATTTCTCATTAACATTATTATCTCCAACAATGTCATCCATTGCATCATTGTCAATTTTAACATGTTCTTTCAAGTATTTAATATTACAATCATCCTCATCTTGACTCGCATAATCTTCATCATCATTGAAATTTGACTGCATACCATCAATATTGTTACTATATCTATTTGGATCATCATTTTATATACCATTGGTATTTTTGTCTTCTATAACATCATCTAACTCTATATTTTTGTCTTCTCGTGCCTAAACATAACCATCTTCAACATCATCATGGATGTCAATTTCTTTGATGTTCTCTAATTCTTGTCTCTCATTTTGTTGGTCATCATTGTTCTTCTCAGTATCCACTAATGCATCATCAAATACATGCCTTAATCTTAGATCATAATGTATGAAAAATATCCATTTCGGGTCCAAAATATCTTCATAGAAAAATACATGTGCATGAACTACATACTTATATTAGACCTATGTTATAACAATTCTATTGTTTAATAAACACACACATATACATATACACGCACACACACATAATATTCGTAATAAACTATGAATTAATAGATTAATGATCACTAGTATCGCTTCTTGTTTGAGTTAAAGAAATACTTGCTCACACTAAATTGCTAGAACATAAGGCTGCTTATCATCTAGTAGGAACCTTGAGGAATATTCAGAAAAAAATCCACTATGGGTATCATGTCTCTCTGTCCTCTCAAATGCTCCATACCATCTACACTTAAAAATACATCTTTTAAAAGAGCAGTAATCTAACTCAATAATTTGTTGGATTTTCCCAACATATTGTAGATTCCCTTCAATAATATTCTTATCTTTTGATATTTTATTGTCTATATTGCTTGAAATCATCCATGATGCCACAAGCATATGATCGTCTCTTTAAATCTACACTTTCTGCATGATAATGTCAACCATATTCCCACATTGCGGAAAATTTCCTCGCCCATGATTTTTTTTTATTTCAATGAAAAAAATATAATGACAAATATTAAAATATTTAATAGTGTCAAAATTGTATAGGAAAGAAAATTTTGTAAACTTCCAGATGTACCTTTCTTTCACATCCTTTACTCATATCGATTTCATCTTCTTTTATGTTTGAATCTATATCTTCATCTTCTATTTGATTTTGAATTTGTTTAGTAACCCATTATAGTTTGCAATCTTTGCCCCATTCCCCAGACTATTAGTAGGAAGTGGAGTATTCCTTGGGTTCGATCTCTTAAGCTGTCTCCTTGCTTCTCACACTTCTTATCTCTTTTTATTATATAAACGAAACCATTTGTTCATAAATTCCATGTGGTATAGAATGCACTTATCTAATATAGTAATTTGGTCTACACCTATTACATGTCAACATGTTTATTTCAAACTTCAAATGGCATGTTTTATATTTGATAAATACATTATAGAGTAAATTAATGATTGCAAGGAAAACAACCAAAATGATCATGAATTTACTTACTAATTTCTACTTCAACACCATTAATTGTTGACACCTAATCCTAGGGATTGGGTGAAACTATAAAAATAATGTAAATACAAAATAAGGAAGTTGAAGAGACAATGGGAGATGAATCCCAAGAGTCTCACCTCCATGTATATATTCATATGAACTCTTTAATGAAATTCAATTCAGTTTGGTGGAGTTACCTCCTTGCCTAACATGGTATCAGACCCAACTCCCTTTCAACTTTTATGCCATAGTAAACCTCTCCAATTACACCCTCCCCTATATAATACCTCTACAAAAAAAAATAGCACCATTTTTTTTTTACAAAAAAATAGCACTAGATTTTTTTTGCACCATAATTGTTATTTTACAGTATTGGCAGCAGAGTGTAAATATTTTTACAGTTTATATTAGCATGCATTCATTCATATCTATTGTAGGGGTGGTTCTCTCTGAAAAGGAGAACTATCCTGAGTGGTCCTAGAAAATCAAGCACACTCTCATTTTTAATGAGTTGTGGAAAGGAATTTGTGAAGGAGACAGAGACAATACACCTATAAAGCCTACATCAGACAAGGAGATCACCATTTGGGAAAACAAGAACAACAAGGCTTATGCCTTAATAGCGGCATATGTAAATGAAGAGGTGAGTCACCATATTACACCATTTTCAAATGCTTATGAAGCCTTGAAGAAGTTGAAATATTAGGCTTGTGTCATGGGAAGGTCTCTCTCACAAGGGAGAACTTGGAGCAAGACATGTGTTGCTTGAATCATGTTCAACCAACAACTATTATCCTCAATTATTTCCAAGCTTTGAAGAAGCTTATGGAAGCAAAAAGGTGGTGTGATGGCCACTTATTGTATCATGATTTGAGGTAGCTAGAGGATGGACAAAGCTGATCTCAAAGGAGGGACTTGGGTTACCATCTAATGACACATTCCATATTTCTGTTGGAGCACCTACGGTAAAAATTATTTGTTCACTATATGCATAGGAGGTTGGGCAAGAAGGCTTACTATAATCCATGAAGAGAATCATGAAGGTCCAAGCTCCTCTTGGCTTCGTGAGAGCTACATTTTTGCAGCCCAAGATCAACAGATCCACATCCATCAACAATGGGAAGAGCGACAGCGTGAGTTGATTATATTTATCTCTCATTTCCAGCCTTATAGGCCCTACTCAATGCACATGATGGGGATTATGATTGTTTCTATGAGCTATCAAGAATGGCTCCTCTTATTTGGATGATAGCATGGAGAGTAAAGGCTCTTAGAGGGGTTGAAGTACCCTATATTTACCATCTCTCATGCCTTGAGAAAACCAATGGACAACTTGTAATTCTTCCTTTGTATCTCCCCATTCTTCACGATGACAGCTTTATTCAGAACTCTACGACTCACATTCAGAACTTGAAGTTGTTCAATTGATGATTAAATTGTTCAGTATTGAATTAAAAAATGATGACCCTCTTGCTTTAGCATCAGAAGTAAGATCTATCACGCATGACATTAAAAAAACCGGTGTTGAAATAGGCATACCTCTCATAGATTATGTCAAGGAATTATATCCCACTTGCTCACCTTATCTTGAGTCATTGCAAGCAAGTGGAAACCTCAAAGAGATTATCTTTGATTCCCTTGAGAAGCAGAGAGAGAAAATGCTTTTAGGAAGAATACAACTCCTCATTATTTTGAAGAAGTTGTATGCCTTGAACATAGAGAGAAGTATCATGCTTAAGATTCTTCTAGAGGAAGAGGTGGCCGAAAAGGAAGAGGAAGAAGAAATTTCATGGGAAGCGTGGGCATACAATTTCAAAGTGAAAAATATGATCTTCATTGCATACGATGCAATAGAGATGGGCATGATGCATCCACATGTAAGTTTCCTTGTGACAGAATTGAGCAGGAAATAAATGAAGCCAAAGGTAAAACTCATGACAAAGAGAAAGGTAAAGCGCCCGATTTCACTCATTATGTTTTGGAATATTGTAATTTTGGAGTAACTGAAGAGTTTTTTAATACTTAACTCGCTTCTTGGGAAAATAATTGGTTGCTAGATTCATGAGAAACATGCCACATGACTTTTAGAAAATATTTTTTTGAAGAATTTACTAACAAGGTTGATGGAGTAGTATACTTTGTAGACAAATCAAAACTCAATCCATCAGGTCTTGGAACAATCAAGCTTAAATTGTCTGGTCTTCTAGACTTTCTTCCACATGAGGTTCTATACCTCACAGAGTTGAGGAGAAACTTGTTGTCTTTGGTCCACATCCACCAACAAGGACACTCCATTCATATGTTTGATGGCAAGGTTTAGGTCAGAAAAGCATCAGATCACTCACTTGTCATGATGGGTATATAAGAAGAAATACTTTTAAAGCTACAAGGTACCTCTGCTCGTGCACAAAATTTTGCATTTAGTTCTCACAATGATGAAGGTACATTCCCATCAAGTATTTTATGGCATGATATATTTGGACACTTGAACTATGACAACCTTCGATTGTTGAATAAAAATGGTGTTACTCTTTTTCATACAATTCCTAGGAAACTTAAGCAGTGTGATGCTTGTATTCTAGGAAATCATAGAAAACAATATTTTCATGATTCACATTCTAGAGCACATAGAAAACTTGAGCTTATTCATTTAAATTTATGTGGTCCCATGTATGTTCCTTCTGCAAATGGAAATAAATGTATGATGACATTTATTGATGACTACACCAGAATGTGTTTGGTTTACTTATTGAAGAACAAATTTGATGCTTTTCAAACATTCAAGTGCTTTCATGCATGGATTGAAAATGATGCACAAACTCATATTTTCTCTATTTTCACTGATAATGGAAAAGAATACACTTCAAATGAATTTGAAAAATATCTTCACCGACATGGGATCAAACATCAAACAACTGTGCCTTACAATCCCCAACAAAATGGTGTAGCTAAAAGAATGAACAAGACAATTTTAAATATGGTACGTTCCATGATGTTTTTCAAGAGTGTAAAATTGGTGTTTTGGGCTGATGTAGTTCTATGTGTTGTGTATATAAAGAATAGGTGTAGTTTTAATGCAATTAGAAACAAGACTCCTTATGAATTGTGGAATGGCCACATTCCTTTGGCAAATCATCTCAGGATCTTTGGTTCCACATGTTATGCCTTGATAGCTAAGGAACAAAGAAACAAACTTGGTGCAAGGAGTCGTAAGTGTATTTTCTTGGGGTATTCCAATACCTCTAAAGCATATCATCTCTATGATGAAGTTAGTAAGAAGTTTGTAGTATCTAGAGATGTCATATTTCTTGGATCTTCCAAGGTTGACAATGTTGTTGAGCGAAAACTTGATTGCTTGGATAGATTCAGGCATGCAAAGTCATTTCAAGAATTTGATAATCATATTCCACATCTTGAAGGGGGGATTCTTATACTAAATCAATATGTGGAATCGTCTTCTGAAGCATTCTCTCCCCCACATGAAGATCCAACCATGGATGACACTTTGAGTGATTTGATTGAAATAATTGGGAGATTGAATCTTGATTCAACCCCAACTCAATCAACTGAGTGGCCTGGGCCATCTCAGAAAGGTCATCCCAAATGGCTGAAAAAAATACTTGAAAATGTTCGTCCTGATGAGGTTGGAAAGACATGAACAAGAAGCTCCACCAGGAAAAATGGAGGTGATGTAGATGGTTCTAATTCACCTATTGATATGGATGTTTCTTATAATTGTGAATTGAATTTGTCTATAGATTTTGAACCAACTTCATTCAAAGAAGTTTCTTCTCATGATGAATGGAATGAAGCAACGCAAAAGGAATATGATGCCTTGATAAAGAATGACACTTGGAAGCTGGTTTATCCTCCATTGGGAACCAAACCAATTGGATGAAACTGGGTCTACAAGAACAAGTACAAAGTTGATGGCTCACTTGACAAGCACAAAGCTAGGACACAAATTATGAAAACTTGTAAAATCCTTGTATGGCCTCAAGCAAGCCCCACAAGCCTGGTATGAGAAGTTAATTGAGAATATTCTGAAACTTAACTTCAAACACTATGATCTTTATGATGCAAATTTATTTGTCAAGAAAGTTGTAAAAATAGTTGTATATTTTATGGTGTATGTAGATGATCTTTTGATGTTAGGGAACAATGAGAGCTATATTGCATCCATAAAGAAGGAATTAAGGAAAGGTTTTGAAATGACTAATTTGGGCTATGTTCACTACTATCTTCGTATTGAAGTGACTCAACATCCTAAGTTTATATTCCTCTCTCAGAGGAAGTACATTAGAGATCTATTCAACAGGTTTGACATGGATGAGTGCAATCCTTTGAATATTCCAATGGAACAAAACTCAAAGCCCACATTCATTGAAGAAAAAACCTTTGAGGATGTAACAAAGTATAGACAAATTCTAGTAATTCTCATCTACCTCACTACTACCAGAACAAACATCTCATTTGTTGTTGTAATCCTCTATGGTTTTATGTAAAATCATTGTGAGGGACATTGGTCTGATGAAAAAAGAGTTCTAAATTACTTGAAAGGGACTCAATACTTTGGACTCAAGTATACACAGGTGGGTGACTTCAGCTTGATTGGATACTCTAATTCAAGCTTTGATGGAGACAAAGAAACTGGGGTATCTAATCCAGGTTATATTATGAGTCTTGGATCAGGAGTTGTCTCTTGGAGATCACACAAACAATCAGTTCCAACAGATTCCAAAACTGAGGCAGAATATGTGGCAGTAGCTAAAGCAACAAAGGAAATTGTGTGGCTAGGAATTTTTTTGGAATATTTGCAGATGAAACAAATGCATTCGACTCCACTCATGAACAACAACACTTCTACAATAAATTTGGCCAAAAACCCAAAGTTCCATGATCAAACAAAGCATATCAATACAAAATACCATCTAATTTGACATCATGTTGAGGCCAAGAAAATCCATCTACATCATTGTTCCACAAATGAGCAATTTTCAAACATCTTCACCAAAGCGCTTGGAAGAGAAAAGTTTGAAAGATTTAGAATGATGCTTGGACTCACCAACATTCCTTCAAATTAAGGGGGGGAATGTTGACACCTAATCTTAAGGATTGAGTGAAATTGTAAAAATGATATAAATACAAAATAAGGAAGTTGAAGAGACATTGTGAGATGAATCCCAAGAGTGTCACCTCCATGTATATATTTGTATGCACTCTTTAATGTAATTCAATTCAATTTGGTGGAGTTACCTCCTGACCTGACAATTATATTATGGTTTTCTCCATCAATGATAGTTTATTCTCGTTCTTCATCCCATAAGCATGGCCCATCTTCAAACTACTCACCAAGGAATTCACATAGGAAGAAAAATGCTTCGTTCAATACATACCCTTAAACCATGCAACCCTTTGGATGTGCCTTTTGTCAGGAATATCTTTCTATATTTTTCATATACCTCTCAAAGAAAAACCTCCACCTCGTTGATACAACACCCACCAATTCATTGTTATCAAATAGGTTTGTAAGTAAATGGACTTGTAGGTCCATGAAAATTGTAGGGAGCTCTTTCTCAAATAGACATACAATTTCTGCAATTTACTTCTTCCATTTTGGTAATTCACATTCGTGGATATTCTTGGAGGTCACCCACCTAATATAAGAATAGAAAATTAGTATAAACCTTTAGTCAAAAATTAAAAAGAAATATAATATCTTTATGTCTCTCACACATGAACATTTCATATCACATACCTTGCAAATGCTGACAATCAATTTATGGCATTCCTTAAGTCAACGATAAGACGTGAACCCCCCCTATTTTCCAATGGCATAATATGTTATCAAACAAAATTTTCAAAGGTCATTAGTAATTTTTCTCACACAACTGAATATCAAAATATATTTTGTACTTGATCAATGTTACCGGTAAAAGTTAAATGATAATAATACCTTCATAAAATTATGAAATCATGTGTTTTAAATCATGTTAGATGCCCATCAACTATAAAATCTTTTTCCAATTATGACCCATAGCCAATAGGTGTCCTCATTGAACGGATGACATTTTTTAGTTGGTCTAGATATTTCTTTCTTTCTTTTTTCAAAATTCATGGAGCTTCTACATATGTTTCATTTTCCCTATTTGGCCATAAATGTCTTCCATCAAATTTTGTACGCAAAAGAGAAACATGTCTACTTGAAGACACGATGTCCTTCTCTTTTCCTGATACATGTCGAAATATAGAATCTAGGAAATTTTTGAAGATGTGCATAGGATCTAATAGGTGAGCTATTAATAGATCCTTCTAGTAAGGGAGATCAGAAAATATGGATTTCCTTTTCATTCCTTATGGCATATTAACTACAACTTTTTTTGGTTCTTCAGTTGAATCACCCCAATCAAAAATTTACTCCCAAGATTTTCATTCAACATCTTCATACTTCTTAAGCCAATCACCTGGACCCATAATCTGTGGAGGGCCTCTATTTTCAACTTTCCCATCAAATTGATTCTTCTGGCAATTTCTAAACTTATGATCTAGTGGTAGAAAAACCTTGTTGTTCACATAAATTAATTTATGCATATATTCAAAATAATGCCCTTGAAATTGTTCTGCACATCTTGGACATGAAAATATCCCATTTGTTTAAAGCCCTACAATTCAATAAGCAATGTTAATAGCATCAAAATAATAGTATAACAGTAAGTATGAAAATTGGGACGAAAATAAATTAAGTGTAAATACGTAAATATTTTATCTTACAAGAACAAACACCAAGTCTTGGGAAATCATGAATAGTCCAACATAGCACACCATACAACATGAAGAACCTATTTGATGGAGGGTGTGATATGTCATAAATTCTTATGCCTTTCCATATTAGTTGTATCTCATCAATAAAAGGTGCAAGATAAACATCCATGATTTTTACTTGACGTTTTCCTAGAACAATGAGAGTCAGCATAAGGTGCTCCTTTTAAACACTCATCCATGGGGGAAGATTTTATGCTATCAATTTGATTCTCCAAAAACTTAATTTGAGCTCAGGAAATAGAATGGGAACACTCCATCAGTTGCAAGACCAAACCTAATACTATATGGTTCATCTTTAAATTTTCTTAGTCATTTTTCCTCTATGTGTTTCATTGCTTTGGATTCGGCCGAAATTCACATGAATCCATCTTCACTCTCATTCTTTGCATGCTAGTCCATCAATTGTGTAAGTGACTTGCAACATAACATTCATTGAATCATAGGTATAATTGGCATATGACATAAATGCTTCTTTGGAGTTGTAGGACCTTGTGCATGTGTATGATATCTTTTCTCTTTGCATACATGACATTCTACCTTGTCTTGATATTCATCTTTGTATACATTGCAATCATTTTTACATGGATGAATTTTCTTATATTCAATCCCAATCTCAACCAACAATTGATGAACTTCTCTGCAAGTTGATGGCAACTAATTCTCTTCATGGCATATTTTAGTTTTTAGTGCCTTGTAAGATTACCCGAGATTAAAGTAATTGAATGTTTGACTTATGATGAACATGTTTGACATGCCAATCTATATTATGACGGTTTATATAAAATATATATATTTTAAATCACCTTAAAGACATATAAATGAAGTTGATGAATGTTTATGAATTACCTAAACCAATAGACAACGCAAAGGAATAAATAGATTTCAACTCACTTCAATAGGGTAGTGAATCCTTTGTTTGACCAACCAAATAGTGATTTGATTTCTAATAATATTAATGTGCATGCAAGTTTTGAAGAGTTTAATGAGATAAAATTAAAAATCCACAAAGGAAAAAAATTGAAGAATTAAACCAGTGATTCATGAGCCCCAAAAGAGTAACAAATGTATAGAACAATTGCCATCAAATATTTTTGGAGGTAAATTGTTTTATGGTTTTGAAACATCCAATGTTTAGAGTGTACACTCTACCCATCATTGTTTGGATTCTCAAAGCTTATTTTGTCCCTGATTATGGGAGGAGTGTCCACTTGAAACATTGGACGTTTCAATGCCAAAACATGACATTCTACCTTGTCTTGATATTCATCTTTGTATACATTGCAATCATTTTTACATGGATGAATTTTCTTATATTCAATCCCAATCTCAACCAACAATTGATGAACTTCTCTGCAAGTTGATGGCAACTAATTCTCTTCATGGCATATTTTAGTTTTTAGTGCCTTGTAAGATTACCCGAGATTAAAGTAATTGAATGTTTGACTTATGATGAACATGTTTGACATGCCAATCTATATTATGACGGTTTATATAAAATATATATATTTTAAATCACCTTAAAGACATATAAATGAAGTTGATGAATGTTTATGAATTACCTAAACCAATAGACAACGCAAAGGAATAAATAGATTTCAACTCACTTCAATAGGGTAGTGAATCCTTTGTTTGACCAACCAAATAGTGATTTGATTTCTAATAATATTAATGTGCATGCAAGTTTTGAAGAGTTTAATGAGATAAAATTAAAAATCCACAAAGGAAAAAAATTGAAGAATTAAACCAGTGATTCATGAGCCCCAAAAGAGTAACAAATGTATAGAACAATTGCCATCAAATATTTTTGGAGGTAAATTGTTTTATGGTTTTGAAACATCCAATGTTTAGAGTGTACACTCTACCCATCATTGTTTGGATTCTCAAAGCTTATTTTGTCCCTGATTATGGGAGGAGTGTCCACTTGAAACATTGGACGTTTCAAAGCCAAAACCAAAATTTACTTCCAAAAATATTTAATGGCAAAATGACTAACTGTGAAAATATACATAGTCTGATTGTATAACACAAATTAAAGGAAATGAAAGGATAAATCATACCAAAAACGTAACACGAGACTACACAATGGAAACAAGCTAATATTACATCACTAAAGTATCAACAAAACAATGTAAAAGTAAAAATAAACAAAAGTTGGACCAAGTTAGAGAAACTTAATAAGAGAAAACACAAGATAAAAAATGGACAAAGCAAACCCAATGAACCAACTATGACCATCATAATGAAAATATTAAAATTAGAATCTGGAAAAATGTGATAAAAATCGAATACAAAAAAATAAATAGTGAAAAAGTTAAATCCATATGAAAAAATCTTAACAAAATACTAGAAGAAGCAAAAACAATTTGATACAAATATGAATATAAAGGATGGGGGAAGAGATGGAGAAACTAGCTGAGAAAGAAACATGATAAATGACAGCTAAGGAAAGGGAGCAACAAAGCATGTTAGAAATATAAAAGGGAGAGAAATCACAAATAACTAAAGAGAGCAGAAAAATAACTATAAGCACTAAACTAGTTAGTATATATGGGATTTAGTCTCCATCATATCATTGATTTAAATTTCATAGAAAGGTGTTGAATGTAAAAGTCATCTATGATGGATAAAATCAATCTCACAAAATTGTGCTTCTATCTAACGTTGAAGCTAACTCTAACTTAAACTTAATATATATCTTCCTTATCTCACATATATTGTGCTTCTATCTAACGTTGAAGCTAACTCTAACTTAAACTTAATATATATCTTCCTTATCTCACATTTTTCTTAAAAGTATTATACATATAAAATGAATTATTTAATTAGACAATCATAATCCTATTTCAATTTATTTATACTCCTTATTTGTGTCTTTTCACAATTTATTCTTTATAATTTGGATGTTCCGATTGGGTAATCTCTGCATGCAACCATTTAACCCAAAGTCATTTCAAAATAAACCCCACGTAAAAAACCGTAGCGTCGCCTGAGAGATTCGAACTCTCGCGGGGAAACCCCATGTACTTAGCAGGCACACGCCTTAACCACTCGGCCAAAGCGACGGTTAGTATCGACTTATTATGCAATCATTTATATTCAGTGTATATATGGCTATTTTATTTGTCCATTGCAAAGAAATGTCTACAATGTTTAATGCTGAAGTTTACATTTTGAACTTACGAGAATCCTTTCACAAGATTTCCAGGAAAAAATATTGAAATATTAAATTTCAACTTATAAAGTAACTACTTATAACTATTTTATAGATGTTTAATAACTCTTTTTTTATAATTTATTTATTCTTTTAATTTAACTTTTTTTATTTATAATTTATTTATCTTTTCATTTTAACTTTCTCTATTGAATAGGAAATAAAGGGATTTATTTTTTTAATTTCATCTACTGGGAATTGAACATTGAATTTCTTATTTTACAATGATTTTTAAATAAGACAATTACCAATTAAACTATACTTCATAGACTTTTTTGTTTTAATTTCAATTTTATATATATAATATGTACATTCAAGAAATGCTCTTTAGTTTAGTATGAGATAAAGATTATAATATTTTGTCTTGGTAAAATTATATTAAAATAATAATTATTATTATAATTATTGATAAAACATTTTGATTTGATTACAGTATATAAAAATAAAAAATAATAAAAATAATAATATTTGTGTTTGTTTATCAAGTGGTCCGAGTTCATCAAAGATTACATCATACTTGACCAGTGGCTTAAGAAACTGCTAAGCTGCCAACATCACTAGGGGATTGCACCTAGCCTGGGCCACACCAGTGCTAAGCTAACTGGGTTTAACTTGTCTCCTCCCCTAGCATGGGCGCAACAACCTCCATGAAGTTTGATCAAAGGTCGCCCTTTTGACGAGGGTCATCCTCAACCGGTTGTGCTAATGGGACTTGACAAAATTAATAATAATAATTATAGCTTAGATTTATCTTAACTCTGGATCTACCAAGTGTTTAAAGGGATTAAATTTGAAGTGCAAACCCTTTTTAGAATGAAAAGAAATTTAATTCCTCTCAACTCTTGGTAAACCTACAATTAAAATAAATCTAAACTGATTTAGTGTATGGTGTAAAGTATAATTTGTTTCTTTTTTAAAAGCTTAATAAAAATTTAAATTCTATCATAATTTAATAAAATTAAATTTCTAAACTATGTAGTTTTTTTTTTAAATATTAAATTCACTTGAATATATTTATTTACTTATTAAATTTTAATTAAAAATAAAATATAAAAAATAATGAGAATATAGATTTATTATAATTTAATAGAATTGAAATTATATATATATATATATATATATATATATATATATATTCTTTTATTAAATTCCAATTAAAATTAAATATGAAAAAAATTATTGAAAATTTACTATAATTTAATAGAATTAAAATCGTTAGATTTAAGACTTTTGTGATTCATAAATTTAGATAAAAAAATTTCTAAAAATCTTAATCTAAACTCCGAATAAATAGTAAAGATACATAAAAATCCGAATATAACTTAAAAACTAACTGTTATTTAGTTGGTTCATTAATAAGTTAATTAATTAATTATTAGAAATTATATTAATAACTAATAAAAAAATTAAGAAGACCAAATTAAATTATAAATTATAGGTCTATGTAAATGTTATATAACCTTTTTAACTTTGCATTCAATATGGAAAAAAAAAATATCCAAAGAATTGAGTCGGATCAGAAACCTACCTTGAAGCATTGAAAATTTCAAGGAAACATATTAGATCAAAGAATTTACAAGCAGGAATTGAAATGGATATAGTAGTGGTAACCATTTCTATCCCTCTATTATTTCAGAGAGTGGCCAAAATAGATATAATTATAGTACAAAAGACCATTCATTGAGTAAAACACATTATAGTGCAGATAAACTTCCAAACTCCAAATGAATTTTTTGTTTGGGTGAAAGAATAGTTTGGTATGAAGTGAGTGGAGGATATTGTAAAGCAATCACAGGTGATAATGAGAAAATCTTATAATTATGACCCTTCTCAAGTTCACTTCTCTCAAAAGTGGAAATCCTAACACTAAATGCACCTTTGCCTCTCCAACTTTCAGGTATAGTGGAACTAGTTTGGTAATAGCATCACATCGAAACGATTGATGTTCAATGTGTGTCTAAACCATCAATGGCTCGACACTCCCTCTGAAGGACTATAGGATTTATTGAGGGAACACTGATGTGGGACATTTAGATCCCCAAACAGGTTAAATGCTCTGCTGCTTGGGACAACTCTACAAGAACTCTTGTCTTTTATGCACAAAGGTGTTAATAGAAGTCCCTTGGGACTTGCATAGGCCCATGTGACAGAGGACACACTAAAGTAGGCACATACCAAACTTGCACAAGGGTGTTGTTCAGACCATAATTCCCTTACAAAATATAGCAAAATAGGCTTTCACATGGAACCAATATGTCCAATCACTGTGTGCAAGGTTTCACATTTCCAACCCCAAACAGGTTATTTGCTCCAGTGTTGGAGAAAACACTACTAGAACTCTCGTCTCTTGTGCAAAAAGGTGCTATTAGAAGTCCCTCGGGACTTGCACAGGCCCATGTGACACATGACACACTAAAGTTGGCATATAGAAACTTGCACAAAGGGTGTTTTGCAGATCATAAAAATATGGAAAAATAGGATTTCACATGGAAACAATATGTCCAATCTTTCTGCAAGGTTAGACATAATAAAAGTAAAAGAACAAGAAGAAACTAGGAGTCTTGGTCTATGCAATGTCACATTTAGTAGCAGTAAAGGACCCAAAAGCAATTAGATTTAAGTCAGGCAGCAAATCTTCCTCTTCTAATTGAAACTACTTACGAAAACCTTGAAAGAACAACTTTTGGTCCTTGAAAATACATGCTTTTGTTCACAACAAAATGAACACGATTCCCTAATAAATTATGGCAAAATAGGATTCCAATGGAGCAACTATCACCTATCTTTGTGCAGTACTAAACCAACACAGCCAATCTCAAATGCCATAGAACAAGAGAAAACAGAGGAGCCTCAGTTTCTGTGGTGGCTAACAACAATGTAAATAAACAAAGAAAAAAAATTAGATTTTACTCAGGAAGCAAGTATTCCTATTGCATTTGAAACTAAATATGGCGACCATGAAGAGTTTTGATCCTGGAAAATCCATTCTTGTATTGATAAGAGCTGGAACATAATCTATTCATGCATTTGGCAAGAAGATATTTTGGTGCATCAACCATGGTTGCATCATCAATCAGTTGGATATTTGAATTCTTGAAGGACTTGAGAATTTCCATTGCCATTGACTACACTAATCATAATTTTGAATGCGCTTGGTGATAAAATGAAATGGAGGACTCCACTTTGCAGAAAATGGGAAAGGGAAAAAATATGTCACTCGTTTTCAATAAAGATTGACCAATCTTCTTTATTCTACCCTCTTTTCCCAATTGGTAATCTCTTACAAATAGACTCATAATGCATATAGTCAATTGCCTAAAATTTTCCTACCCAATGATAGTTCATTCATGTTTCTATAATAAATTACTCAACACCGGTTTTGAAATTAGTAGATCTTTCACATTATTTAGAATGACAGTAGTTGCATCACATTGCTAGTAATGTAGCTCCATGCTCGGTTTCTTATCTAGTAATTTTGGTTTGAACAAGACTTACAATAACATGCAACTTTGTCTTTGGAAACTCCCGAAATTGATTACGAACAGGCATATTGAAATCAACATTCAAATAAATATACCATAGCACTCATTAGTATGGGAAATTTTCTTGTGTTGTTCTTAACATCTCCCACACATAACTGAACTCTAGCAGAAGGGTGTCTTCTGGAGACAAGCACAGAGAAAGAACTCGGCCTTGGACTGATATTTTTCAAGTGTAGAAGATTGGGCGTTATCAACAATATATTTGAGATAGTACTCATTTCCTGTGGCCTTATACATCCAGGAGGTGGCCCACAGTAACTCATCCTGTAGAAAGCACATGTAATTTCAGTGAAACTAGTCGCAACTGCAAATACACTTTAGCTTAAAAAATAACAAATCTAAGTATAGAGTAGATCCTTTGAAGTTCCAATTACCCCATAGTCGTTCACAAACAAGTAATACTTCCCAACAATGTTGATGCTTTTGTCATATTTGCCTCTGTATTTACCAGTAAATGCAAATAACTGTGGATGGAATAAGACAAGTTAAAGTTCAACTAGTTGTTTGTATGTAAAGGAATAATTGCTGTAGGACTTAAATTAGGGGAGTTAGCAGATTAGTGCATGTGAAGAACTGACTCCAACAAGACAATTGTGAACCAAGAGCTTTTTAATACTCTCCTGGTACTATATTCATCATTTTTTTTATGAAATGTTAGTTTATACCTGTATTGCATGTTGTAGAAGTAAATGGGAATAAGCAGGATTAGATTCTCAAAATGCCATCGATGTAGATGCCATTGCAGTTGCAGTTTCACCTGCTAGATCATAACCAGGATTAGCAACATCGAGCTTATATAATTACCTTGAGGTTGTCAATGTCCTCTACCCTTCGCCAGCAGTAGTGATCGGTATCTCCATATCCCACCTGAAATTCATGTTTTAGCACTCTAAAGTCATGAATTGTAATGAGTTTAGTTTTAGTACTAATGGTAGAGAAATGAAAAAGAAATTACAATAACACAAAAAAAAATACCTTCAGCATATCACTCTCTGGGCTAGAAGTGAATCCATTATACTCATATAATCAATGAACCATCACATACTAATACTACTACATTTCCAATTCAGAACAAATGTCTGAGATCCACAAGCAGAGCAAGCATACAGCACTGCAGACAATGTGAATTGAGGACTCCAGGAAAACATTAATCAATAAACAAACAATTTAGATGAAACCTTCACTACAGTAGCTAGAGACAACGAAGAAATGGAGTCTAGATATGATTGTGAGAGATATTAAAATGGTAAAATGGAGGCGCTACGTACAGAGTATATTCCATCAATGTGACAGGGAGTTACAACATATTTTTAATTTTTAATGTAGAGTCCATCAATGTGACAAGGAGTTACAACGTATTTTTAATATTTTAATTTTCATTGGAATATGCTTTTCTAATAATTTAACTCCATATGCAAATCAACAATGAGATATTCTCATTATTGAAGAAATCTCTGGATTATTCACAGTGTTATAAAACAATGATTGGCTCTTTTTCTTCTTCTTTTCCACTATATAAGCCTTGTCTTTTTTGTTCTTTTTTCATTCTTCATTCAACATATTGTCCTGAAGATGGATCTCCATTGGAATTCGAAAAGTCGACCATTATTTTATAACACTGTGGATAATCCAGAAATTTCTTCAATAACCGACAACCACAGAATATTCTCATTACTCAGAAATTGTTCTCCTTTTGTAAATATGCAATGAGATTATTGTTATTAGATTTGTAATGAAATTTTGTCATCAATGTTAATAAATGTCTCTTTAATACAAATTTCTTTTAATAAATTGCATCAATTCTCCACTCCTCATGTCTCATAGCAGGACCCTCTGATGGCCTGTTATATTTATCCAGGATCCTTTCTTGAGGTCAATGATACTTTATTTCTTTCTCGAGTTTCAAAACAACTACAGTTCCCACTCTCTAACTCTTCTATATAATCCTCTTGCTTAAGGCGGTGATCACCTTAATTTTTACAGAATTGAAAACTCTTATTTTTGTCTTTGGTGTGATTCTCATTAAACTCGGGTTTTCGCCTACCTTCCTTTATATCCAAGATGTACTTTCCTTCATGGCATGTGTCAAGTCATTTGTTGCCTCTCAACAACAAAGTTATTGGGATAAAGACTTGAACCCAAACCTTGAACGATTACCATGGGGTCCATTCCAAAAAGGTCAGGTTCCAACTCTCGACTTGAGGTCAGAGGTCGGGACTATACCCCGATCTGTCCTTTTTTTCTTCATTTATTCTGACATCTTTGTAGTCTAACTTGTTGGGTATTCCTCAACCCAATTGTATCAACTAGCCTTTGCACCTTTTTTGGTGCAAAACAACGCCGAAGGAACCCTGACGTAAGTAGGTTCAGCAGTCAATAAAACATATTAATAAACTAAGACAGGTGGCGGACAGGTGGCTTACGATGAATCTTTGAACATTGTTGCGGTGAAAAGCTCCACAATAGAACGCCTTTGGCGTAACTAGAATTTAATTTCGACTAGAGCCGATTCCAACTAACTCTATTTGACTTGGCCTAGTAATTCCACTTCAATCGAGTGGCCCAAAATTTCTTTCTTTGTGAAACAATCTCGATTCCAACTTCTAAACTTTTTTGGTGTGGGTCATTTAACTGTGGTTGCAATTAAGTTCTATTTTCATTCCTCGTGTACTAAGGCCTCAAGCCATACACTTCTCTATCATAATCATTTTCAACCTAATCTCCACCATTGTTCTACTTGAGGGATGCAACAAAAACTGGCTTGAACATTTATTGGCCTTCCTATGGCTCGCATTCACTCATCACTCACAACCACCCTTGGAATCTACTTATTTCCATTCCCTTTGATCTGGGTGTTTCATGCTCATCTTACATTATCTATTCATATTTGCAGGGCATGCCCATGATACTACTTAGTTCTGGAATCTGAGATTCCATGCTCCTTCACAAAATTAATCCTAGACACAAATAAATATGGAGGAATTTCTAATCAACATGACCTTTCTCAAGTAGGTGATGATAATATACGAGGTTTGATAAAATCTCACACACTCCTGTCACACTAATTCCTTGAACACATACAAAGGTTGAAACCAAATAAATGGAATTTCAAACTGATAGAATTTAGAACTGCATAGAGGAATAATGCGCATAACAGGAAGAAAACCATATTCATTCCTTAATAAAATATACATACAACGAGCTTTACAGACCTCCTATCTGGATCCTTTTCGGAATATGCACTAGAGAGCCACCTCACTTACCATTGTATCATGCCTTAGGTACTTATTTTATCAACATCGTTATTTCCACAACTTCCATGTCGAATTTTCCTTCTTACAGATTATTGCTATCAGTTATCCTCCTGAACATATCCCAAGACTGTAGGATTACATTCTCCATCTTAGCACATTCTTCACCATAGAACAAACCTCCTACATATTGATAGAATCTATAACAAAAAAATTCATTCTACTTGTTGCTTTCAACAAAATAAAGAATGGCTGACTTTTGGCTCCTTCCAAAAATAAAATTATGCCCCATATTTTTTGTTTAAAAATGAAATAAATTGTTATGAGATAGACTTGTCTCATGCTTTTTCCTATTTTCTTCTCTTGTCAACATTTGTTGTCCCTCCTCTACATCTTCAATTATGCTTTCAATAGTATGTTATTCACACAAATATTTAATCACCTCAACTCCCTTTAGCACATTCTTCCCACAGTATTCTTCTTTTGAGGCAATGATTATGTGCATTCCCCAATCTCGGAGTAGAGGGGTCTTCTTCTTTCTTTTTTGAATGTTGTGTTCAATTTTGATTTATGTTAACAAAATTTTCTTGTGTATTGTAGCTTCACATTTTCTGCAGTCCTTCTCTTCCTCGACAATGTTTTGTACAAGAATAGAAAGAGTGTAACCGCCCTAGTGAAAATTCCATGTAATAAAAAGTTAAAAATAATAACCTTGGTTGATGAAACACTTATTCCAAGTTGAATGTTGGAAAAAACATCCTAGGGGGTGTTAATTTGGTTTATTATGGCTAAGGAAATTGACAAAGGCAAAGGAAAAAGATTTGGAAAGGCAAAATGGCATTTTTCGAACATTTATTTATTAAAATAATGGAAATTAGGAGAAAAGGGAGATGAAAGGTCACATGTTGCATGTGAGGAGGAAATTGAAGAAAAATAATGGAAAATGAAGAAAATAGAGGCCTCTTCCATAAAACGGCTTCTAAGGATTAGTTGGTACCCTTTTTCAGTGCATTTTTTGGCGCTCTTTCATTATTCTCTCTCTCTCTCTTTCACTCTTAGACACTTAGATTTTTTGGAGCACTTTGGCATTGGAGCAAGAAAGGCAAGAAAGCAGAAAAACAGAGGAAGCGGGCAAGGAGGAGTAGGAATCAAACAAATATAGTAGGATTATTGGCAAGTATCGATTTGCATGAGTATTTTTCTTGCTAGATTTGGCATGCATGGTATTGCATGTGGTTTATTGTTGTCTTGGCATGGGTTTTGTCAGGTGTGACAGTGCTTCCAGCCTAGCCTTCACATTTCCATATAGCCATGGTGTTGTGGAGTTCTCATGTTTTGGTTTAGCTGGATTACCAGATGGATTCGATGCTGAGTGGGGTGGATCTCTGAATTGATATAACACATGGCCTAGTAACCCCTAAACCAGACTATGGGTTTCGGTAAAGCCAGATAGTGTGTTGTCTCAGTAGGCCTAGGAATCCTCAGCTGGTGAATGACGGAATATATGGTAAGCCTAGAGGTAGTTTTCTCTCCATTCAGACCTAGGAATCACAGGTTTGGGATTGCAGTAAATCCTAGAGAGTATGTCTCGGTTTAGGGCCTAGTGACCCCTGATTCAGACTGCGGGTTGTGGTAAAACTTGAGAGACTAGGAGACAGGAAAATTCCTCACGGTTTAGGCAGAGAGAATCTGGTGATATGAATGATTTTGTTGGCCTAGTGATCGGGTGTAGATCACGGTAAAGCCTGGTTTATGATTGATGAGGGTGAGGTGGTTTAGCCTCGGGATGCCCTGGTTGGTTTTTCGGTTTAATTCCCACATTCATGCTTGGAATATGGCACGGGGGTAATTGGTTGAAGTATATTTGGCTCAGCCAATCTATGGTCAGGTGGAATGTGGAAGTCCCATCTCCGGTTGGTTTGTACACTCATTAATGGGAAGCTCATTCCTTTGGTATTTTGTATATTGAAAATGTATTGGTTATTATGTGGATTTCATTTATGTGTTATCCATGATATTTATGTTGCTATTATGTTGGTTGTAAGCATGTATTTTATGAGTGGTGATGTATGGCTCTATCTCTGTTTTTTCTTGGAAATGAATATACATTGTATTGATGGTCAAATAGATTGTATTGTAGCTTATGATGTAAGGTAGCAATGCTTCTTAGCGATTCTGAGATAAGTATTAGACCCCTATGTTTATTTCTGTTGTTTACACTTGTAGATGCAATGTTTGTGACATGTGTCACGAAATTACTATCATGGTTGGGTGGGATCAGATGAGTTCCCAATGATATGATTGCTTCCATATCTTTGTTTTAATGTTATTTATCTTCTCTTGAAGTTACAAGAAGTTATGGGCAGTGACCTGGGCTCAAGGGTTAAAAATGTCACACACATCCCAGAGCTGCAGGTACATAAATAACCTTTTGGGGCCTTAACCACTACCTTGACAAGGCAAGTCCATGACTAAGGGTCTATAAACACTTCCTTTCCCTTGCATCCCCACAGCTAAGCCTCAAAGGGGTTAAAAATTAGTTCTCCTTTATGGAACAGGGCCCTGGAAGGTTGGGTTACCTCTTGGGGATGTTAATGATGCAGTGTAAGGTATGTTTTTCATGTTTTTGTCGGCTCCACTTCCTGAAAGTCATCTAGGAGGTTGAATCTAATATTATTAGCCTCTCGTCACATGTTCACCCCGGTTGGCCAGTTTCTTGGGTAGATGTGGGAAGAGGGTGTTATAGAGTGGTATCAGAGCATGGTTCAACTCTTCGACTGGGTGGGTAGTGTGTTGATCATGTGTTATGTCAATTTCTTATGTGTTTTTCATACCTATGTTGTATGCGGTTTTTGCATCTGCATTGTGATTGGACATGGTGGCAGTAGTGTTTCCATGAAAGATTTGATGATGTTGTTGTCGACATGTTGTCATGAATGTATGACTGAGTGTGTGTTGTTCTTGTTTATGTATTATGCGTGCACACTATTTTATGCATTGTTACATGTTGTATATGAATTGCTTAGTTATGCTAGGTCACATTTGGGTCATGATTGTATATTGGTGGTGCATGTTTTCTTGTGCAATGATTATATGATGAATATGCATTGGTCAATTATGTTGGGTTACATGTTGCTTATGCTTATGTATAATTCATGCTTATGGTTGTGTGTGGTCAAGCTTGCATTGGTGTGCATTTGGTATGGTCATGCAAGGGTGACTGGACTCCAACTAGAATGACATTTATATGTTTATATGCCTAGACATTCTATGTTTATATGTTTTCATGATCATATCTATACATGTGCTACGTTGATTGATTGATCTTGTAGGAAGTGTCCTCCCAAATTACACTAAGGTACGTTGATTTATTTTTATTTGGTTTATCTGGCATATTATATTGGCAGAAGAAATATTAACATGGATAGAAATATGGTAGACTACAATGACTCCCCTCGTGAGTCATATGAGAAACATGGTGGGCATTCTTCTGATTTGGCAGACACATTGAGAATCCTAAAGGAAGAAATAAGGAGTTGTAAGGCAGACAATGAAAAGCTCATATAGGCACAAGAGAAACAAGCAGAGGTGAATGCAATACTTCTTCAAAGCTTGTCATATTTTTAGAAACCAGGGCCATTATGGATCCTTTATGGACATGAGGAAAAAACTAATGGGTCATATGGCAATAGGTATCCTAGTAGACATGGGTCAGATAGAGAAGATACGGTGAGAGATGGCAGGTTGTTGGACACTCCGGATAGGTGAGGTGGTGAGTACAGGTATCATTTTAGTTCTGGTTCAGATAGACATCATGCTCGTCATCTATATCATCCTTATAGGAGGAATGAAAATAGGTACTTTCCATATGAATTTAAGAAATCCAAACCACTTAATTTTGATGGGGATTTGAAGAAACCAGGAGATGTAGAGGCTTGGATTCTTGGAATGATCAAATTATTTTAGTTGCATGAGTACTCAGATAACATGAAGGTTAGAATTGATATCTTCAGTTTGAAAGGTAAAGCATACATATGGTGGGAAGATGTGAAGCGGGTCAACGACATCAGAACATAAGACTTGAGTTGGCATGAGTTCAAGAAGCTTTTCAAGAAGAAGTACTTGTTAGAGAGGTATTACGACAGCAATGATATAGATTTCTATGAGCTAAGAATGGGATCTATGACAGATGAAGAGTACATGACCAAGTTGTTGGAGCTATTGAGGCATGTACCATATATTATTGATGAGAAGGCTAAATTTCAGCGATTTTTTAGTGGTTTGTCGTCAGCATTCAAAGATATGATTGAGTATGATGAGCCTCGGTTACTTGAGGAAGTCATTAGGAAGTTGAAGCATTGTTATGATCATTCAAAGTGAAATAATGAGTCTCAGTAAGGATGGAAAGGGAAAGACCAAGGTAAAGGTAAATGGCATCCTAAGAGAGCAAGGCCTCAGAGTGCAGATGAGAAAGAAAATGTGGCACCGCAAAAGAAGTTTAATGCAGCTGGACAGGGACATAGGCCACAACAACAACATGGAGGTAATGGTATGGGATAGTTGAAGTGTTGGACATGCATTGAGGAACATATTAAGAGATATTTTCCACAAAATCAAGGAGGAAGGCCTAATATATACAATGCATAGGAGGCAAAAACTTTTGGGGATGTTGGGCAGAGCATTCCTCATATCTATGTAGCAGTGGAAAAAAAAAAGGCAGATCACTAGGCTTCTATCATTGATATGGATGGTAAGCTTTGTGATCAATTTATTTCTATTTTGATTTATCCTCAATCTAATTATAGCTATGTTAGTCCTGACTTGGTGGATAAGTGTTGTTTGAATAAGGAAATGCATGCAGAATCTTGGTTAGTGCAATTGGCCATGGGTACGAAGAAAAGAGTTCACCATTGGGTAAGAGCTTGTGCTTTTGAGATAAATGGTATGCATATAGCAGCGCACTTGAACATATTTCCACTAAGTTCCTACACTATGTTATTCAGTATGGATTGGTTATATCTCCACATGACCAAGGTAGATTTCTATGACAAAGCTATTGAATGATTGGATGACAATGGGGAACCCAAAGTCATACAAGGAAAGAAGAAAGCCACATCAGTTAAGATTGTGGCAACCATGCAAGCAAAGCACAATCATAGGAAAGGATGTGTGATATTTGTAGTTCACATCTCTAGTGACAAAGGTAAAGATGTTGAGGATGTAGATGTGTTGAACAGGTATCTAATTTTTCAGCAGTTTCAGGATGTGTTTCCAACAGAGATTTCAGAGTTTCCACCGCATAGGAAAGTAGAATTTTATATTGAGTTGGTACCAGGGGCAGCTCCAACATCAAAGAAACCTTACAAGATGAGCACACCAAATTTGGTAGAGTTGAAATTGCAGTTGAAGGAAATGTTGGGAAAATGGTACATTAGGCCAAGTGTATCGCCATGGGGTGCACCGGTATTGTTCATGAAGAATAAATATGGCACTCTTAGACTATGCATTGACTATAGGAAGCTGAACAAAGTGACCATCAAGAAAATATACCCATTACTGAGGATTGATGATTTGTTCGATCAAATGAAGGGATCAATGGTGTTCTCTAAGATCGACTTCAGATTGGGCTATCATCAGGTATGCATCAAAGAGCATGAAATCTACAAGATCGCATTTAGGACCAGGTACGAGCATTATGAGTTTGTTGTAGTTCTATTCAGTTTGACTAATTACCCAGCTACATTTATGTGTTTGATAAACTATGTGTTGCGTCCTTATTTGGACAAGTTTGTGATTGTGTTTATTGATGACATATTGGTATATTCTAAAAATCAGGAAGAGAATGTAGAGCATTTGGATGCAGTTTTGAGGTTGTTGAGAGAGCATCAGTCGTATGCTAAGCTTAGAAAATGAAGTTTCTTCCAGAATGAGGTACGCTACTTGGAACATGTTGTCTCCAAGGAAGGCATTGTAGTAGATCCAAAGAAGATAAGGGCCAGCATGGAGTGGGTAGTTCCTAAGAATTTAGATAAGGTGAGATCATTCATGGGATTGGTAGGTTACTATAGGATGTTCATTAGGAACTTCTCACAAATTTATTATCCTATTACAACATTGCAGAGGAAAGGTAAGAAATTTGATTTGACAGAGGAGTGTGAGGCTATTTTTGAGTAGCTTAAGTAGTTTCTGACACATGCTCCAGTGTTAAATATTGCAGATCCAGCCAAGGAGTTTGGTGGGGTCCGTATGCAGGATGGACAGGTGGTATGTTGTGAGTCACAGAAGCTAAATGAACATGAGAAGAACTACCAGACACATGATATTGAGCTAATAGTCATCATTCATGCACTGAATATGTGGAGGCATTATCTTCTTGGTAGGCAGTTTGTATTGATGAGTGACCACATTGGGTTTAGGTACTAGTTTGACCAGCCGAATTTGAATGTCAGGCAGGCTAAGTGGTTGGGAACTATCAACGAGTTTGAATTTGAGATCAAGTACATCAAGGGAGAGGAAAACAAGGTCGCATATGCTCTTAGTAGGTGAGTATAGGTAAATCACTTAGCAACAATGAGCTCCTATGGGTCAGACTTATAGGATAGGATCTTGCAGGCAGGTCAGCAGGATCATAGGTATATGGAGATTATGCACAGTTTGCAGCAGAGTATAAGTACTTGTATAGTTGTTGTTACAGGTACAGGTACAAGTGTTGGTACAAGTACAGGTATAAGTGTTGGTACATGTACAGGTATAGGCGTTGATACAGGTACAGGTACAGGTGTTGATACAGGTACATGTGTAGGTAGATGTGTACAAAATTTGGATTATCGTCTCAGGGCAAATGGATTGGTTAGATTTAGAGACATGATATATGTATCGGACAACAGTGAGCTGAAGAAGGTGATATTGAGGGAGATTCATTCAAAACCATATTCGGGTCACCTAGGCTACCAAAATATTTTGACTGCAGTGAATAGATTATATTATTGGCCGAATGTAAAGAGGGATGTGGTAGAGTTTGTAGCCAGATGTTTGGATTTCCAGATGGTTAAGGCAAGGTATAAACATCTAGGTGGACTACTACAGTTGATCGCGATACCAGAGTGGAAATGGGAGGTCATTTCCATGGACTTCATCATAGGTTTTCCTAATATAGCTAGCAACAAGATTCCATTATGGTTGTTGTGGACAAGTTAACAAAGGTTGCAAATTTCATACCGGTGAAGACTACTTATTCAACTAGTGATGTAGCACAGGTCTTTATCTAAGACATAATCAGATTGCATGGTGTTCCAAAGAAGATTATGTTCGATCGGGATGAAAAGTTCACTTCCAAGTTTTGGAAGGAGTTGTTTGCAGGTTTGGGAACTGAGTTGGCCTTCAACACAACTTATCATCGGTAGAAAGATGGAAAAACTGAGAGGGTCAATAGGATACTAGAGGATATGTTGAGGATGTATGTGATGAATTAGCAGCGCAACTGGGAAGAATATCTTCCACTGATAAATTTCGCCTACAACAATGGGTATCGGGAGTCATTGAAGATGAGTCCATTTGAGGCTATGTATGGGTGGAGTTGCAACACTCCTATCAGTTGAAGTGATCCCATTAACATGGTACTGATTGGACCAGAGAAGTTTGTAGACATGGAACAATAAATGCAAGTGATCAAGAATAAATTGAAGGCATCACAGGATAGGCATAAGATTTATGCATATTGGAATAGTTTGGATAAGGAGTTTCAAGTTGGGGATTAGGTGTACTTGTGCATCAAGCCCAAGAAGAGATCCTTGTGAATTTGATCATGTGCCAAGCTGGCACCACGGTTTTGTGGACCCTTCAGGATCGTTGAGAGGATCAGACCAGTGTCCTATCGACTTTCACTGCCTTCCACAGTTAAACTCCATGATGTTTTTCTTATATCTTTGCTTAAAAATTATGTTAAATATGTGGATCACATGATTGACTATTTTGTATTACAGGTGGAACTAGATGGTGAATTCCTATCAGAGCCTCAGTGCATATTGTAGAAAAATGTGCTCATGGTTCAGAATCAAGCAATAGAGCAAGTTAAAGTTCCATGGAAGCACTTTAGGCCCAATGAAGCTACATGGGAGATGGAATATCAGATGCATGCCATGTATCCTTCCTTGTTTGTCGGTTGAGGCAAACCAGTTTTGGTGTGATGTTGGTTTTTATTTAGCATATGTTTGGGTATATGTTTTAATGTGATGGTTGGATGTATGTACATATGTATATGGTTGTAAATACTTCCATGAGATGTTTTATAAAGCTCCAATAAGTGGTATGGTGTCATGTCATTTGAGTTGTCATGTTGTTATGATGTCATGCTGGTTTTATTTTTAGCAGAGTGATCATTATAAATACTGCAACGAGCTATGTTATAAAGCTCCATGGGAAGTATGGTTTATTTTCAGCGGTTTTGCTGAGGTATATGTGTGATTGATCACTGAGAACGGTGTCCCCCAAGGGGAGGGGTGGGGGTTCTGTAACAACCCTGGTGAAAATTCCATGTAATAAAAAGTTAAAAATAATAACCACGATTGAATGTTCGGCAAAACATCCTAGGGGTGTTAATTTGGTTTATTATGGCTAAGGAAATTGGAAAAGGCAAAGTCAAAGGCTTTGGAAAGGAAAAATGGAAATTTTGGCACATTTAATTATTAAAATAATAGAATTAGGAGAAAAGGGAGATGAAAGGTCACATGTTGCATGTGAGGAGGAAATTGAAGGAAAATAATGGAAAATGAAGAAAATAGAGGCCTTTTCCATAAAAGGATTATGAAGATCAGTTGGTACCTTTTGTTAGTGCATTTTTTGGAGCTCTCTCTTTCTTTTCTCTCTCTCTCTTTCACTCTTGGACACTTAGATTTTTTGGAGCACTTTGGCATTGGAGCAAGAAAGAGGAGGAAGAAAGCAAGGAGGAGTAGGAATCAAACAACTTCATTGGGATTATTGGCAGGAATCGATTTGCATGTGTATGTTCTTTGTTGGATTTGGAATGCAGGGTATTATATGTCGTTTCTTGTTTCCTTGGCATGGGTTTTTCCAGGTGTGACAGTGTTTCCAACCTAGCCTTGCCATTTCTGGATAGCCATGGTGTTGTGGAGTTCTCATGTTTTGGTTTAGCTAGATTACTGGATGGATTCGAAGTTGAGTGGGGTGGATCTCATAATTGATATAACACATGGCTTGGTAACCCCTGAACTATATTGTGGGTTGTGTTAAAGATGATTAGTGTGTTGCCTTGGTAGGCCTAGGAATCCCTGACCAATGAATGGTGTGATATACGATAAATCCTAGAGGTGTTTTGTTCTTCGTTCAGGCCTAGAAATCTCAGGTTTGGGATTGTAGTAAATCCTGGAGAGTATGTCTCGATTTAGGGCCTAGTGACCCATAATTTGTACTATGGGTTGCGGTAAATCCTGAGAGACTAGGAGACGGGAAAATTCCTCATGGTTTAGGCGGAGAGAATCCGGTGATATCCATGTTTGTGTTGGCCTAGTGATCGGGTGTAGATAACGGTAAAGCCTAGCTTATGATTGATGAGCGTGAGGTGGTTTAGCCTCGGGATGCACTGGTTGGTTTTTCAATTTGAGTCCCACATTCATGCTTGGAATATGGCACGGGGATGATTGGTTGAAGTAGATTTGGCTCAACCAATCTATGGTCGGGTGGAACGTGGAAGTCCCATCTTCGGTTGGTTTTCTCTCATTAATGGGAATATCATTCCTTTGGTATTTGGTATGCAAATGTACTGGTTATTATGTGGATTTCATTGATGTATTATCCATGATATTTCTGTTGTTATTATATTGGTTGTAAGCATGTATTTTATGAGTGATGATGTATGGCTCTATATATGATTTTTCCTGGAACTTAATATACAATGTATCTATGGTCAAATAGATTGTATTGCAGCTTATGATGTAAGGGAGAAATGATTCTTAGCGATTCTCAGATAAGTATTAGACCCCTATGTTTATTTATGTTGTTTACACCTATAGATGCAATGTTTGTGACATGTTTGACGAAATTCCTGTCAAGGTTGGTTGGGGTTGGATGAGTTCTCGATGATGTGATTGCTTCCATGTCGTTTTTTTAATGTTATTTATCCTCTCCCAAAGTTACAAGAAGTTCTGAGCAATGACCTGGGCTCATGGGCTAAAAATGTGGCACAAAGGGCCCAGAGTTGCAGGCACAAAATTGACCTTTTGGGGCCTTAGTCGCTAACTTGACAAGGCCAGCCTGCAGCTAAGGGTATATAATTGCTCCCTTTCCCTTACATGCTTGTGGATAAGCCTCAAAGGGGTTAAAAATAAGCTCCCCCTCAGGGAACAGGGCCTTGGAAGGTTGGGTTACCTCCTGGGCATGTCAATGATGTAGTGTAAGGTCTGTTTTTCATGTTTTTGTCAGTTCCACTTCCTCAAAGTCATCTAGGAGGTTGAATCTCATATTAGTAGCCTCTCTTCACATGTTTACCCTAGTTAGCCGGTTACTTGGGTAGATGTGGGAAGAGGGTGTTACAAAGAGTCTTCTTCCACTTTTCTTCATTCATTTCCACATTACATGGTTGCAACGTCAAATTCTCTACTAGCTTTACAAAAGGATACCTACTACTATTTCCAGAATTATGAATTCTAGTCTATCTTGCACATACAATAAACATATTATCGAAAAAAAATTATATCTCTTGACTTCCAGCTGCAAATGTATGGGTCTTTGTCTCATCAGGAAAGTGAGCTCTTCCTTAGACCCTTTCACTATCTCCTGCAACTTCCTGTATGAAATTCTTATCATCATTCCATAGAGCCATGGCTTGCTCTACATAAGCCTCCTCATTCATGTCTAGATATGCTTCTCCTTGAGGTACTCCTATGTACTCTACTTCATAACTGTTTTCATATTGAACCAATCCACAACCCTGCAAAACATGTCGTTTCTTCTCTTTTCCCAATTCCCATTGGTCTTCAATCCATGACAAAACCTTTCCCAAAATGACCCAATAAACACTCAATAAAAGAAGACATAACTAGCCATTTATACCTCTAAGATTACTCTTCCTCTCACTAACTTGGAGAGTGTTGGCTTGAGCTTCTCCATGGTCTTCATCCACACTATATTCATGAGATAAATTTGTATATACTTCCTCTCTGACAGTTCCTTGAGGATTTCCACCTTCTGAATCAACTTCCTCTTGTTGTTCACTATCAACGTAACACATATTTTCTTGAGGTTCTACTTCCTCCATAATCTCGGGAACTTTTTCAGCTCCATGGTACTCAGTACTTACTAATTCAAACTCATGCAAATAGTTAACTAGAAATATATCTACTTCTTCCTCTTCCTATGATGTTGTTGACATTCCTTCCTTGTATTTACCTAAACGCATCATCATTTCATCACTGCCACCATCCCCTCATAATATTTGTCCTTGCTCTAGTTCACAAAAGTAAACTTGCACTCCTCCATACTCAAAAAACCTGATTTATTCTTTCACTAATGAAGTATTCATGTTGTGCTTAAACCTCATTTGAAATAGAGGCCACTTCATTTTATTCCCCCCTTTCAACATCCAACCGTCTCTCTGGGCTTCTTGGAGCAAGCTTATATTCTTTTCCTCCCTTTAGACAATCAGGCCATGTCTTTGACTTGCAAGAGTCTTTAATGGTTGTTCATCTTCCTTGCTTGTAAATCCTACATCCACACAAAATTTTTAGTTTTAAAAACACAAGTATCTTTGGCCTCATCTTCTATCACTAACACTTCTCGTTGTTTTGGAATCTTTTCAAGCCCATGAGACCTTCCACCAATCTCCTCCCTTTTTCTTCAAGAAGTAGTTTGCAAAAATGAATTGTTCCTTCCATGGGTGCAGCTACTTTGAGATATTCTTCTCCTATCTAGGCTTTCATTAATGGTCTCATCCTTTGCATCCCTAGCCCTTTTTATTTTGGGGATTTCCTCTTAAAGTTATTCTATCTAACAGATCATTTAAACCTCCTCATCAATTTTGATCTCTGGTCTTCTTCCCTCTTATGTAGCAGTTGCATTGCCACATCACGTTGTGCCTTCAATTCAGCCATCTCCTTTTCCAATTATTCCTGGATTAATTTCCTTATTCCATTTTTGTTGGAATATTTCTCCCTTATGTTGTGGCTTTTAATCCACCCTTAATCATGACCAACAATGGTTACCTTCTTCCTTCTCTTCCTATGCTCCTCCATGTTCACCGTGAGCTGCAACCTAGCCTTATAACAAGCCTCACCTCACTTGTCACCCGAACACCTCACCTCCTCTTGGTTATTGGTGTCCCTCTTGGTTCCCTCCTCTATAACATCTTGAACACTCCTTTCTCCTCTTCTCACCTCCTAAGAAATTCTCTTGTTCTCTTGTCCTTGAGGACTTTATCTATCCTCTCTTCCCTCCACCTCAATTGGAATGTTTCTCTGTGTGTGTATTTTCTCTATTGAAAGGGTTTTATTCTACCACAGTCTTTGAGAACACAACTAGTTCTCTCCTCAATCTATATCATCTCCTTTTTGTGAGAAAGGCTCACCTTTCTTTGCACAACACCTCTAGTTGTATATGTTTCTACCTACACTCAAAAATTCTGTACCCATACAAAAAAAATAAAACTATACCTTCCTAATTCTCCTATAATATTTCAATATCTCAATTTTCCTAGTTCTGCCTCTGGATGGTATTATTTTTTCTATTTCGAGCTCTACAATTTGCTTGAATTATCCAACTTCATGCAATCCTCTGTTAGAGTCTCTCTTTCCTCTGATATCTCTTGCCCCTTTTCATAGTATCTTCTGCCCTGATATCCTCTATCTCTTCTTTTGTGCTTTTCTTTCTCAACCTTGTCTTTCCAAAATAACCAAACTGTCAGTTATCATTAAAATAAAGAGAGCAATCATTACCTCTCTGGTCCAGTGCCTTCTCCTCTTCACTATTTGTAAGGTCCACACCTTGTTCTTCCATCCACAAAACCTTCAACGAAATCACCTTGCTACTGCAGTCTTCCTCGATCTACAATTGACTTTGCTTTGTTTCTCTTTTCCTCAATATGTTGCACTAGTTTGCAGAGCTTTAATACCAAAATGATAATAGGTCCCTCCAATGGCATGCTATATTTTTCCAGGATCCTTTCCTGAGTTCAATGATACTTTATTTCTTTCTCGAGTTTCAAAACAACAACAGGGCCCATGCTCTAACTCTTCTCTATAATCCTCATGCTCACACATATTTCCTCATTCTCAAGGCGATGATCACATTAATTGTTACATAATCGAAAACCCTTATTTTTTTCTTTAGTGTGATTCCAATTAAACCTAGGTTCTCGCCTCCCTTACTTATATCCAAGGCATAATTTCCTTCGCGGCATGTGTCAAGTCATCTGCTAGCTCTCTCAACAAAAAAATTCTTGGGTTAAAGACTTGAACCCAAACCTTCAATGATTACCATTGGGTCCATTCCAAAGAGGTTGAGTTCTGACTCTCGACTTGAGGTCAGAGGTTGGGACTATACCTCGGTCTGGCCTTTTTTTGCTTCATTTATTCTAACCTCTTTATAGTCAGACTTGTTGGATATTCCTCAACCCAACTATATCAACTAGAATTTAGTTTCGATTAGAATCTATTCCAACTAAGTTGTTGGCTTGGAAATTCTACTAGAATCAAGTGGCATACAATTTATTTATTTGCGAAACAATTTTGATTCCAAATTCTGGTCTTTTTATGTGTGGTTCACTTAACTATGGTCACACTTAAGTCCTCTCTGCATTCCTCGTGTATTAAAGCCTCAAGCCACACACTTCTCTATAGTAATAATTTTCAACCTAATCTCCACCATCGTTCTTCTTGAGGGATGTAATGAAAACCAACGTGAACATATCTTGACTTTACTATGGCTTGCACTCGCTCATCACTCACGACCCCCTTTAGAATCTACTTATTTCCATTCCCTTTAATCTGAGGGTTGTGTGCTCGTTTTACATTCTCTATTCAGATTCTCAGGGCATACACATGATACTTCTTAGTTTTGGAACCTGAGATTCCATTCTCCTTCACATAATTAATCCTAGACACAAATAAAGATGAAGGAATTTTAATTGACCTGCCCTTTATCGGGAAGGTGATGACAATATATGGGGTTTGATAAAATCCCACACAATCCTGTCACACTAATTCCTTGAACACATACAAATGTTGAAACTAAACCAATGGAATTTCACATTGACATAATTTAGAATTACAAAGAGGAATAATGCATAGAATAAGAAGAAAACCATATTCATTCCTTAATAATGTATACATACAATGAGCTTTATGAACCTCCTATCCGAATCCTTTTCAAAAAATGCACCAAGGAGTCACCTCCACTATCCTAAACACCCTACTTTTATGTACACAATTACTACTCAAAAATATTTCTACAAACAAAGAGAATTTGGACAATTGTCTAATACTGATAGATTCCCAATTCTACAGTTGTTACCTTGGCAAAAGCCCACTTGTCCAGCCACTAAAGCCACCTACAAACTCAACCTATTAACTGACAATATTTCAATGAGCCACATGGCTATACTTACAACCTAGATTCTCCCAGATGCAGGTGACACGCTTGACACGGACGACCAACAACTCCCAACTCACGCAGACTGCAGAGATCTCCAATGCAATTCCCCAGAAACACACGATCCTCGCAGAAACACATATCACGCAGATCGGACAGGCCTGATGTCACTTGACCCTGCCCATCACCTCACCCTTACCTCCATTAATGACCATGATGCATAATCAACAAAACAGCCAAGCCCACCCCTCTCCGTCTGCTCAACTACATGAGCTCCACATGCAGTACCGTGTGAAGATCACTCATTTCCTCTCTGACATTCCTCATCCGCATTCATATATATCCTCCCAATCTCATCTCCTTCACTCCCTCATCTGTTCTCCGTTGCATTTAGCTCTTCTGCTATGGACGCTAGCTGATTCTAATCAGTGGCGAAATCTAAGTCTTAGAGTGGAGCTGCACAGCCTCCCTCTGCCTGGTGCATTGCATCTTGCGCACCCGTCCCCAGCCTCTGCAATTTCTCCTGCCCCTGTGTTTCCCTCACCACCCCTCCCAAGTGCGTAATGGTTCCCAAGTTGCGCCAATGCACAATTCGTGGTGGAAAACGAGGGGCTCTTTGATCCGAATGGAAAATGGCATCCACCCATGGTATTCATCCACCCATGTTATCCATCCACCCATGGAATTTACCCATGGTATTGTAAATGGCATCGACCCATGGTATTCATCCACCCATTGTATTTATTCGCCCATGGTATTGTAAGTGACATCTATCCATGATATTCTTTCACCCATGGTATGTATCCACCCATGGTATTCATCCACACATGGAATTTACCCATGGTATTGTAAGTGGTATCTACCCATGGTATTGACCTATGGTTTTGACCCATGGTATCCACCTATGGTATCTACCCATGGTATTGTAACTCAAAAAAAGGCTATAAATAACAAGCCTCACTTTGTAAAAGGACAGATTGTCCACCACAATGTAGCTTCTACAGTTGCTCTCTATTTTAATAAAACAAGTTTCTTTGTGGTTTTATTTGCTATGTGCTCTCTCTCTTTTCTGACATTCTAATTTTGTAGATCTGGTCAAATCCATCAATTTTTTAGATCTTGGGGGCCTCCCCCCAAGATAAGGATCAATGGTATCAGATTCAAATTACGAATCCATGGGAATGAGGGTTTCAAGCATATTTCAGTTTCAATTTTTGGCAGGAATCTTCAACAAACTCCATGAATTTTTTGGGCGGCGAGTTTGCAGATCAGATATGAAACTTTTGGTGAAAATTTTACAAAAACAAAGACCATATCTGGATTACTTGCAAAAAAATACCCAAATTCAAAAAAAAAATCGGCCGAATTGGAGTTCGGATGAGGGAGATATCGTTGATTCTAAATCACCAATGTTGCATAAAATTTTCTGACGATAATTCGTGGACGGCGGCTCTCTTGTCATTTTTTTTTTTTTTTTTCTCAGTTTTCAGTGCAAAATTTTAGAGAAATGGCTATATATCTGAGCTCCCCTTGAAAAATCACCCAATTTAAAAAAAAAATTAGTCGAATCGGAGTCCGGATGTGGGAGTTTTCGTTGATTTAAAATCAACTATTTTTTCAGAATTTTTGTGACGACGAGACAGTTCCAACGTGAATCTGAGAGTCTAGAGTCTCTAGATAGCGGTTTCAAACACACGGGCATATGCAGAATGATCATTCTATTTCCAGAAATAGGCTATAATATATATGCCCAGGTGACCGAGTTATGCCCATTTTAAATCTGGAGTAGCATTCGGACTAGGTTCCCCTTGGAGACGTGCCCTCCCACCCCACTTTAGTAAGCACCTACTTCACCTTCATCAATTTTAGCACAACAGCATTTGGCTTGGGTTATTTGGAGACACGCCCTCCCACCCCAAGCTATGTCGGCACCTGCTACTTCATCAACAATCAACATCACGATTATGGGGCAACGACACAAAATCCTTCTTATCGAAGTCCATTGGCTAGGCTGCACACTATTAGTAACACAGTTGGTCACAAGCATTACAGGGTATCTCTATCCTCGAATTTTCGTTTTTCATGGTTTTGGGTCATCCACAAACCCACACTTCATCGAAGTCCATTTGCTAGGCCACACGCTGTCAATATCACAGTTGGTCACAAGCATTGCAGGGTATCTCTATCCTCGGATCTTCGTTCATCATGGTTATGGGTTAACTGCACAAAACCCTTCTCTTTAGTGGCTCTTCATATTCAACAAAGGCTTCTCGGGAGGGAACTTCACGCAATGGGGACCATTGCTTCTTAAGGAGGGAGGAATGATCCGAATGGAAAATGGCATCCACCCATGGTATTCATTCACCCATGTTATCCATCCACCCATGGAATTTACCCATGGTATTGTAAATGGCATCGACCCATGGTATTCATCCACCCATTGTATTTATTCACCCATGGTATTGTAAGAGACATATATCCATGATATTCATTCACCCATGGTATGTATCCACCCATGGTATTCATCCACACATGGAATTTACCCATGGTATTGTAAGTGGTATCTACCCATGGTATTGACCCATGGTATCCACCTATGGTATCTACCCATGGTATTGTAACTAAAAAAAATGCTATAAATAACTAGTCTCACTTTGTAAAAGGGCAGATTGTCCACCATAATGTAGCTTCTACAATTATTCTCTGTTTTAACTAAACAAGTTTCTTTGTGGTTTTATTTGCTTTGTGTTCACTTTATTTTTTTGAGTTACAATACCATAGGTGGATACCATGGGTAGATACCACTTACAATACCATGGGTAAATTCCATGTGTAGATGAATACCATGGGTGGATACATACCATGGGTGAATGAATATCATGGATCGATGTCACTTACAATACCATGGGCGAATAAATACAATGAGTGGATGAATACCATGGGTCGATGCCATTTACAATACCATGGGTAAATTCCATGAGTGGATGGATAACATGGGTGGATGAATACCATGGGTGGATGCCATTTTCCATTCCGATCACTCTTCTGGGTCACTATCATCGCAGCAAGGACAACCGCCTGGAATGGATTGAAGGCTCCTCGTCAAACTCCCTAGCTAGCGATCAGTCAGTTCCCGAATAGCGCGCATACTCCTCCAGGAGCCTTGCGTAAAGGGGTAGAAGTGGCACGAGGAGGTCCACCTCCACCCCTAGAGCTCCCTCTCCGCAGAGTATTCCGGCGCTGTCGAATAGTCTTGCATAGGCTGATGAAGACATGGACTTTGGATCATGGACTCCGACGACGTTTAGACGAAGGTTCCTGAAGGAGTAGATCCGGACTCCCCCATCCTCTACACTCCTTCAAATCTCCCCAATCATACCGCTACTAAAGTGGAAGTGACAGTGGAAGCGGATGTCGCGCAGACCCCTACCTATCCCATCTTCGAGGAGACTCCCCACTATAGTGATGATGAGGATGCATAATGTATGCGTAGCTGTTCAGTCTTATCGTGTTTTTTGTCATATGTCCCCGCAAGGCTTTACTATCATGTCCTACTCCTATGTTCCTAAATGTATCAACGCTATTGCGCACAAAGAAATTCTTGCTCACAAGTTTTGTCTGGGCTAGCCCCCTACCCTACAATAGCCCATAAACAATGTAACAAAGGCATGGATTGGTTAAGCACAACTTACCAACCCTGCCTGTAAACTATGTACTTTAATGTTCTCGAAATTAATAAATTAGCACAACTTACCAAAAAAAAAAAAAACCCAGATTCACTACTACAATTTCCTAATTTATATACAAAATAAAATATCCTTTCTAAAATGTACATGGCCCCCCTGGGTCTTAAACAAAATGGATTTCCTAGGGTGATGCTCCTCCGTCAATTTCACATATGCTAGCAAGGTCGTTACTACATTCCTTATATAGTTAGCTTGGTAACTTGCATTTGGACAACAACCACTAGGTTGGAAGTAGAGCCTACTGATCCATTTAGTCATTACTAAATTTTAGAAGAAAATTAAAATATCAATGCCTAAATTGATAATTTGATGAGTGCACAGTGTGAAATGAATCAATGCACAAACTGTGTTATTTTTAAAATTTTATTTTTAATTATTTTAAACAAATGTCACATCTAATCACACGTAATTAGTCCAATTAATCTTTGCAACTAATCAAAAAATAGTTTTTATTTTTATTTTTGAAAATTCCTAAATAATTTTAAATTTGAAAAGATAAATTTAATAAAAATATCATTAAACATTTTTTTTGGGCTTCCAAACAAAAGTCTTAAGTAACTTGACTAAAGATAAATTTATATAGCATGAAAATAGTTTTTGATTTTTGAAAATACCTAAATATTTTTAAATTTGAAAAAAATAAATTTAATATTATTAGACATTTTTTTGATTAGAAACAAAATGCTAATCAATTTGATTAATGTATAATAATGCATCAACATATGCTTCCAGGGATAATTTAGTTACTTCCGTTCCTAAAAAACCTCATTGAAGAAGTCACAAGTCACACAAAGTCAAATCTCCTCAATGCCAACGCCTTGAGGGGTTAGATCACCAAAGATTTAATCACCAGTAAATTCTAATTTCCTTTGGGTTGATCTATAGTATAGTGGTCGTGGCAATGCAACTAATTCTTCACCGTTTCCATGGCAGCATACAACAAACAAACAAATAGTATGATATTATGATTCAACCAGACATGTGTCGCCTAGGAGTGGTTAAGGCGCATGCCTCCAAAGTAAATGGACTTTCCCGAAAGTGTTCGAATCTCTCAGGCGGCGGTTAATCAATTATGCATTCGTGTTCAAATTTCAATTTTCCAAAGTGAATGAGCACGGGTATATCTTTTTATGCATTCGTTTTCAAATTTCAATTTTCCAGGAGTGATGTGCACGGGTATGTATTTTTAGAAATGGTAATGGTAATGGCAAGACAAATAATTTGGCAAAATAAACCTCTGGCCTATGTCAAAGATTTTTTCATGTTTATGGCTATTATTCAACTACATTGTGGATCCATTTCTCTAGTTAAACACAAAATTTCCACAAAGAGTCTTGGATGTATGGCATCATGGGTAGTATAGAATTACTGGCCTTTTTTAGTCTTAGTACTCTTCATATTTCTTAAAAGTGGATATAATTTTTCTTTGGATAAATTGGTTTTTCTAAATCTTTGTAGGAAAGAGAGTTTTTTTTTTGTGGTCCTTGAACAACATGGATCTTACATGAAAAGCTCTTACAAATGAATGAAATATCTTTAGACTTTTTTTCTTTCTAAAATTTGTCATAATTTGAAATGCAAGAAAGAGAAAAATACAACTAGATAATAAGCCTACAAGAAAAATATAGGTAAAAAGTATTAGAAATTGAAATAAATTGTTATAAGATAAAACACTTTGTTCACTACAAAAGTGAAGATTACATCTCACGCTCCATGATTCAATAGACGATAGGTTTATAGGTCAAATAGAAAATAAAACTAACAAAGAAGAGTTTGGACAGTAGTTCAATGAATCAAAGGAATTGGATTATCCATCAATCCCTTTGGAGGCAAAACTACAACAATAAATCTCTAAAATGCTCTATAAATCCATTTGTATTTTTAATGTCTTATATAAGCTTCCTACTTGTTATCTTAGTATCTATGTAACACCAACAAGACAGGGAATGAAAATATCATGATGGGAGGAAATTTAAAGATACCACCAATTAAATAGCAAGCTTGTATTTTCTATAGTATTTTATTTTCTTTTGACCAATTTTTAATAAAAAATATTATTTATTCATATTTAAAAAATAATAATAATGAAATAATAACCATACCCTAAATGGTTAAAATTTTGGTTGCTAATCTATATTCCCATTTGAAAGGACAAATGAACAATTTTTTTTCAGAGGGAGTATTGAGTTTCTATTCTATGGAATGCAAAATGTGTCTAAATAGGTTTTTATTTGAGTTAAACTCATAGAAAAATGTTTTAAATATGCCCATGTACAAATAAATAAATAAATAAATAAATATATATATATATATATTTACAAAAATAATCAAATTATGGTGATGAACAACATCAATTTATGTATAAATAGATGGAGTTAAACCAAAAAGAAATCAATGTATATATGCCCCTTCATCTCCACGGAAGTCGTAAAAGTTGCCATAAAGCAATCAAATAAAGTATTCAATTTGAGTTATTAAATAGAAATTTTTATAGCAAAATTATGCAACAACTTTGTGTTTTGTTTTTGTTTTTTTTTTTTTTTTTTCATTTCAAATAACAAGTTGTTTATGTTAAATTTTGATTTATTTTGTCTTAATAAAAGTAAGTCTTAAAGGTTAGGTTTTCTTTGTTGTGTGACATTATTTTTTAGATGTTAAATTTTAATTTAGAGCTAATAAAATTTTTAGTGCTAAAGACTAAGGTAAAGATTGTTGGGTTACTATGAAGAAATAGTTAGTACTTATTGAAAATTACCTAAAAACGAAATATGAAAAAAAAAACTACATCACATGGGCATGTGTTGTTTCAAATGTTGTACATGGAAAGAAATTGTATGGGGATTATGTGTTGTTTCAAATGTGGATTTTATTTTGAACTTTCTAATTATGCAATTTGCTCTCATGATTATTATTTTGGACTTTTTAATTATGAAAATTGCTATCACGAAGGTTATAAAAGAAAAATAAACTAATTTATTTGAGATTTTTTTGGCTATTACATTGGAATGTTGTAATTATGAAATGGGATTATTGAGGCAGGTTCACTACATCATTGTTTGTTGTAGTGTACATATGGGAGGTGATATGGGTTACCTAAGGAAGTATAACAATCTACTCAATTTCTTAATGTCTCATAAATGATAAGTGGTACCAAACATTTTTTTCCTAATTTCAACTTAAAAATCTTTTATGATATCATGGTATGGTTGCATGCCATTTGTTGAGAGCTTTCTGACTATATACGTTTTATTAAAATCAGAGTTCAGATCATTGAGATATGGTTATTTGAAGATTTTCACCCTTGATGCTATGTCAACATTATTATATAACTACCATGTGGCACTCATATTATCTAAATGTCATCATGGGGGGTGCCATGCAATAGGAGAATTTTGAGGTCTAAAATGGGCTAAAAAAGTACCATGAAAATAAACTTTAAAAAAATCAATAACATTTTAGAATGCATTGGCATTACTGACTAAAAAATACTCATTTATCACATTATAAGTAGTGGATAAAAACCCATAATTAACTATGGTAATAGTTTAAGAAAATTAATATATCATAATTACAACCCATAATCTAAAGTAACCTTAAAAGTAATAATAACATAATTTACTATTAAATATATACAAAATAAAGTACTATGTCATTTCAATTCAAAATACAGATAATAAATATACTATATATTCAATTTATGAGGAAACACATTTTCTTCGTTTTTCTTCATTTATTCTGACCTCTCTGTAGTCCGACTTGTTGGATATTCCTCAACCCAACTATATCGACTAGAATTTAGTTTCGATTAGAGTTGATTCCAACTAACTTGATTTGACTTGGGTTGGAAATTCCACTGGAATCAAGTGGCCCAAAGTTTCTTTCTTTGCGAAACAATTTTGATTCCAACTTCTGGTCTTTTTATGTGTGGGTCACTTAACTATGGTCACACTTAAGTCCTCTCTGCATTCCTCCTGTATTAAAGCCTCAACTTTCAAGCCATACACTTCTCTACAGTAATCGTTTTCAACCTAATCTCCACCATTGTTCTTCTTAAGGGATGGAATGAAAACCAACGTGAACATTTCTTGGCCTTGCTATGGATCACACGTGCTTATCACTCACAACCCCCCTTGGAATCTACTTATTTCCATTCCATTTAATATGAGTGTTGTGTGCTCATGTTACATTCTCTATTCAGATTCTCAGGGCCTCCTTCAAAAAATCAATCCTAGACACAAATAAAGATGGAGGAATTTTAAGTTACCTACCCTTTCTTGAGTAGGTGATGGAAATATACAGGGTTTGATAAAACACCACACAATCCCGTCACACTAATTCCTTGAACACATACAAATGTCGAAACTAAACCAATGGAATTTCAAACTGACATATTTTAGAATTACACAGAGGAATAATGTGCAAAACAAGAAGAAAATCATATTCATTCCTTAATAATGTATACATTCAATGAGCTTTACAAACCTCCTATCTAGATCCTTTTTGAAAAATGCACCCAGGAGCCACCTCCACTGTACCAAACACCCTACTTTTATGTACACAATTACTACTAAAAAAATATTTCTACAAACAAAAAGAATTTTGACAACTGTCTAAAACCGCTAGATTCCCAATTCTACAGTTGTTACCTTGGGAAAGGCCCACTTGGCCAGCCACTAAAACTACCTAACAACTCAGCCTATTAACTAACAATATTTCAATGAGCCACATGGCTATACTAAAATAAATCATCCTTTCTAAAAGGTACATGACCCCCTTGGGGTCTTAAACAAAACGGATTTCGTAGGGTGATGCTGCTGCGTCAATTTCACATATGGTAGCAAGGTCGTTAGTACATTCCTTATATAGTTAGTTTGGTAACTTGCATTGGGACATCAACCAAGGTTGGAAGTAGAGCTTACTCATCGATTTAGCCATTACTAAAATTTAGAAGAAAATTAAAATATCAATGCCTAAATTGATGATTTGATGAGTGTACCCTGTGAAATGAACCAATGCACAAGCTATGCGTTATTTTTAAAAATTTATTTCATTTTATTTTTAATTATTTTAAACAAATGTCACATATAACCACAAGTAATTAGTTTAATAATCTTTACAACTAATAAAAATATTTTTTTTCTTTTGAAAATTCCTAAATATTTTTAAAATTTGAAAAGATAAATTTAATAAAAAAATATCATTAAACATTTTTTTTTGGTCAGAAACAAAAGTCTAAGCAACTTGACTAAAAATAAATTTATATACTATGGAAATAGTTTTTTATTTTTGAAAACTCCTAACATTTTTAAATTTGAAAAGGATAAATTTAATATCATTAGACATTTTTTTTTGGATTAGATACAAAATTCTAATCCACTTGACTAAAAATAGATTTATATACCATAGAAGGGACTAATAAAGAAATAGAAAAGTGTATAATAATACATCAACATATGCCTCAAAGAATAGTTTATATACCATAGAAGGGACTAATAAAAAAAATAGAAAAGTGTATAATAATACATTAACATATGTCTCAAAGAATAGTTTATATACGATAGAAGAGACTAATAAAGAAATAGAAAAGTGTATAATAATCGAGTAGTCTATAATGCAACTTTTTGAAGGCTTTTATGGTAGTTTTTTTCGGTCTAATTTCTCTAAATTCCTGTTGGAATTTATTGAAAATAGAAGTTTGATGGGTAACCTTGCACAATCGAAGTGCCTTAGGGGTTTTTTAGGGTGCTGAATCCATATATAAAGTGAAAAAACCAATTTAAATAACAAAAATCAAGATTTTACCTCAATTTTTTTCACCAGATTCCGGCACCTAAAACTCTAAAAAATCGCACTAAAGACAACTCCTATAATAATACATCAACATATGCCTCAAAGAGTAGTTTAGTTAATTGAGTTCCTAAGCAACTAGCTATCCCGAAGTCACAAGTCAAAAGATCCAATCTCCTCTAGCACCCACCCCACCCTTGATATTAGTTCCTCGATTTTCCCATGAATATTGTTGTCACTCAATATCGTAAACCACATTAAGAGAATACATCAAAATATAAATTTAATTTGAAAAAGACTATGAAAGATGTGAGACGGACCGAGTTTGATTTTTTATTTTTTTTTCAGGAGAAAAAACGCTGTTTTATATTGATAATATAAAATCAGTACATATACAACATATAATCTCAGCTGATAATAGAGTCTCAGCGAGAAATCATCATGTAGCCCATTTGATGTTGCTCATGTATTGAGGCAGTGAAAGAAATTTAGGGCATCCCCAATTCCAGGGACAGATCAGTCCCGATACAAATTATCAAATCATGGATAATAACAAAATTGGAGATTACAATTAAAGATGCTTATACATATTATCTCCTTAATAAGATTCATCGAAAGGAAAGAAGCTGCATGATTAGGATCTGCTTTCTTACAGGCTCGATTGAAAAGTCTAGAGAATAGACAGTAGCAAATGATGGTAACATAGATTAATAGAGCCCATAAGAAGGAACAGTAGCTGTGAGATTCTTTCAGATTCACCATTTAGAAATAGTCACGCTCGCTTGCAATTATGAATCTCGCTCGCTTGGAAGATACAGCATATATACTCCTGAAGAAATATAACTGGCTCGCCTGTCTAAATATATAACCGCGCTCGCTTGATAATCCATGTCGTCGATAACCGTGAAAATCCTTGTCAAAAAGAAATAACGCTCGCCTGGAAAGTCTATTGTCACGCTCGCTTGATAGGTGTATGAAATCTCCGCCCAAACGGTCAATCCATCAGCGATGAGTGTGGTCTGTGGTAATAATAAAAAGGTACGCCATAACATATTGTCAACCAGCACACCCTTTATTATCATATTTGGCCCGCACAGATCATATATATTTGGCCGCAGACATTCAATATCATCATAACCAGGTAAAACATCAGACAAAACATAAAGGATCTAGCATATCTCGATACATCCCAAAACTTGGAAAGGATATTGTAAAGGAAAAAAGGATACTAAATGCCAAAAAAAACCGGAGAAAACGCCATCTATGGAATTTGAATTTGGTCTTGCCAGATAGGGAGACCATCTCTAATATGTTTGACATACATAATCCCGTATTCAGAATTAATCCCCTTCCTGGAGAGATCATCAGCCCTGGTGTTGTTCTCACGGTAGATGTGGATGATGGGAGGCCTATTCAACCACATCCATAATCTCCGAGTCCTCCCAATCCATCCAGACAATTCCGGGCAATTCATAGCCATAGTGTTTGTAATCTAGCCTATAACGACCTGAGAATCACCATATACATGCACATTCTGCAGTTGAGAATTTGTGGCAGCCAGAAGAGCACCCCATAGTGCGATGATTTCTGCTTTGTTGTTTGTGCCCATGCCCCCGTTCTAGTATATGACAATTCTTTCCCTTTGCGAGAGCTTAATCCACGCTCCACATCCCATAACGCCATCAGCACATGCACCATCAAAATAAATAGCAGGGATGCCCATTTCATGTGGCCTCAGACGAAAGGAAAAGTCCACCAGAGCCATTTGTGGAGATGGCTGATCTTCAATCCACCTGTTGATAGCAGCATAGATCCTAGGTATCTGGAAAGGAACGTTTTGGAAGACCAGATTGTTTCTCCCTAACCAAACCTCCCAGATGAGAAAAAAAGGGAGGGACCTGTATTTACCACGCAATTTATCCCATTCCAGCGCAGAAGATATAAAATCATCAGGAATCCATCCCTGACCCATATGATGGGAAGAGAAAAGTCCCCATAGACATTTAATAACAGGGCACAAGAAGAATAGATGACCAATGGTTTCCTCGTCTGTCCCACATATACAACATCGGAATGGGCCACAGAAACCCCTCTTAATAAGATTCTCCCCGGTGAGGATCCTACCCCTCCACACTAACCACCCAAAAAGAACGATCTTAGTGGGAATCCTTCTCCTCCAGAATGGTAGAAAAGTATTAGAGAACTGTCCAGAATAGGATGATGTGTTAATCGATCTGTATATTTCCTTAACAATAAGCCCCCCTCGATCATAGATCCATCCCAAACAATTGAATCCTCTTCAGCACTCCAGCAAAATCCAGCAGCCCGAAAAGAGTCACGCAGCCGATCCCATTCGACCTCCAGTCTTCCTTCGAAACCCAATTGGGCAGCCGATTTGAATATAGGGGCGTCAAAAGACCATTCCCTTATAGTCTGAGCAAGGAAGTGATGACCACCGCGAGCTAAACAGAATTGTAGGTCCTGTGATGGCCGCGCATCCTGTGGAAGGCCAATGATTTTGTTGAAGGTGATCGGGATCCTTCTCCCGTCCTTAAAAAGCCATGCCAGCCGGTCTGTTAAACTTCCCATAACCTTTTTAAAACTCCACCATATGGGCGATATGAAACGCGGATAAATGACCTGCATACATAAAAGTTGATGAAGAAAATCGCCATCTATATACTTACTGTATATAACCGCACTCCAAATCCCATTCCCGTGAATGGCGCGCCAAACGGACTTAATGAGCAAAGCAATATTGAAGTTCCTTGTATTAAGGATACCCCACCCGTCGTGTTCCTTTGGCCGGAAAAGTTTCTCTAATCTGCATAGATGAAATTTTTTAGAGCCCCCAGAATCACCCCAGAGAAAATTTGCAATGACACGATTAATCATATTGATGACCCCCTCTGGTAAATAGTATAAATGGCCCCAATAAACCATCATTTGGGATAGAACCGCCTGTATCATGATAAGCCTTCCTCCCAATGACAGCCAGCGGTGAGTCCATCTCGTCATCCTCCTTCTCATCTTGCCAACCAGCCATGTCCAGTCCCGGATCTTGTAACCACATGGTTTTATAAAGAAACCCAGGTATGTAAACCCTCCCATAGCTTCTTTGAACTCGACCCCCATAAAGTCAGCTATGAAAGCAATTTCATTAAGGTCTCCATATTCAAAAATAATAAAAGATTTGCCTTTATTAATGCCCAGCCCTGTAGCTGATTCAAATCTCATAAGCATCAAGTGGGTATAAAACCAGTGGTTCCGGACCAGATAACCAAATATCAACAAATCATCAACAAACAAAGAGTGGGAACATGAAACCGTGTTTGAGAAAGAATATCCTTTTATAAAATCCCTCTGCTCTGCTCTGTGCATAATACGGCTGAAGCCGTCCATAATGAGAATAAAAATAAGCGGCGATAGAGCACAGCCTTGGCGAAGACCACGTTCAGGAGAGAAAAAGGAAGTAGGAATGCCGTTAATGAGGACTGCATATCTAACTGTGGTAATGCACGTCATAATCCATCTTATGATGCGAACAGGAAGGCCAACTTTCATAAGAACCCTTCTGATATAAGCCCAATCAATAGAATCATATGCCTTATGAAGATCAACCTTCATCACAATGGCTTCCTCTTTCTCAGTATGAATAGAGTGCAGGACCTCCTGAGCGATGGCAGTGGCGTCATGAATGGAACGACCCTTTAAGAAACCATACTGTTCCCCAGATATAAAACTCGATAATGTATCCTTCAGCCGGCCAGCTATAATTTTAGAAGTGATTTTGTACACAACATTACACAGGGATATTGGCCTATAATCAGCAAATGTGAGAGGGGCATCCGATTTTGGGATAAGAGCGATAAAAGTAGAATTGAGATTTGCCGGCATAACCCCATTAATCCGGATGTGTTCAATAATATGGGTCAGCTCCTCACCCATTAGCTTGAAGAAGTGAATAAAAAACTCGGCCGGCCAGCCATCCGGACCCGGGCATTTGTCCCTAGAAAAAGACTTTAGGACCGTAATGACTTCATTCCCAGAAATGGGCCTATCCAAATTTGATATTGCATCATCATCGAAGAAGCGCTCAATGTGGTCGAGCAACCATACCTGAGCATTTTCATCAATACCCTCTTGTAGCTTGTAAAACTTTGAAAAATATGCCAGCGCTTCCTGACAAATGTCCTGACTGTCATATGCAATAGATCCATCATTTTTCAGAATGCTCCAAATGGAATTCCTGCATCTACGCTCATTAGCAGAGTTGTGAAAAAATTTTGTATTCTGGTCGCCCACCGCCAACCATGTCATCCGGCTCTTGAGGCGCCAAGATACTTCCTCGATCCTTAAAATTTCCCTTTTCCTCACACCCAATTGCATGAGTAATTCCAGTGTGGCATCGGATGGATATACCGTTAGAAAAGAGTTTATAATCCCCTCCATATGATACTGTATATCTTCAAATTCAGCGCTTAGAATCCTTTTTTTATCTCTTTCCCATATTCTTGATGCATATTTGGTTTTCTGCGATCGAAAATGAAAACTATCCCATGCATTCCGGCCATCCAAATCACAATCTTCCTTCCATATCCCTTCGACCAGTTTTACATATTCTGGGTCTTCAAGCCATATACGGTTAAATTTATAGGGCCGCCCACTGTAAATCCCAGACACCATCCAAGATAGAATAATGGGCATATGATCCGAAATATCGGAACAGAGAACCTTCAGCCTAGGCTCGTCCAATATGAGCATCACAGAACTTTGAACCACAACACTGTCAATCTGCTTGCCTATATATTCATTTCCCGCGCGCCGATTGGTCCATGTAGGAGTAATAGGACGTGGCCTGATGTCGACAAGACCCTGTTGAGAGAAAAGATCATTTATGAAAGTAGCCTGGGGATCCAGCCGCGCATAACAGCCCCATATCTCATCCCCATTTAAAGAAAAGTTAAAGTCCCCCATCATAATTAGGTTTGGAAGAGCCAAAATCCCTGCCGACATCATTCTGTTCCAAAAAGCTATCCTGTTTGAATATGGTGCATATAAGTTAATAATATTGAAATTGCATGAAAAACCTCTCATCCGCCCCGACAACAGCGTTCCCCCAAAAAAACTATAAGCACTGAAAGAAACCATTCCAGGGTCCCAGATAGCGATAAGACCCCCAGATCTGCCAGATGAGCTGATAGCCGCAGCATGCCAACCATTCTTAATTTTGAGAAACAAATTGATGGCCTTTGATCTGTCCGACATAGTTTCTTGTCCCAGAAATAAAATAGGATTTTTTGATCTTATAAGGTCTCTCAGGCAATGGAATTTGGAGTCATCGCCCAACCCCCTAATGTTCATGGATATGATGTGGGTCATGGCAAAGATAGGGGAGGGTGACGTGCTCTAAGCGCCCTAGGAGAGTTGTCCAGAGAAATTGATTTTGCTATGGGAACTTCAGTAAGACAAGCCTCTTCATCCGAGAAAAGTGACAAGGACTTGTATTTTCCTTTGTTTAATCTACATGCAGCCTTGGCCTTCTTTTTAATAGATATAATGGCAGTCGATAAGGTGGATGAGTGCTTGGCTGGCGACATAATAGGTTTCTCAAAGACAGTAAGTGCAGCCAGGTCCAGGTTTGGGTTGCCCATAAGCTCCTCAATATCACTCCCAACAGAATTTGTTGGAGAATCCGGTAAACGAAATGGGTCAGAATGAACAGGCGTATTATTAGAGGAAATCGGGAAATCAGTCATCGATGATTTTTCATTTGGCATTCTCCCCTCTTGAGAGCACGATGATTGTCCCGCAGGCATAGAAATTTTATACAGGGGGGGATCATCCCTAGGGTCGATTTTGCGGTTAGTCTTTATAGGATCCCAAGGGAGAGCACCCCCCATGGTGTTGCAAGGGCCCTTCCCTTTAATGTCATTTCCTAAACAGGCCCGGGAAATACTAATGTTTGGATTATCATGCAGGAATGTGGAATCCGAGGGAGCATAGGAAGGGCATGGAATCGGAGGGTCTGTCATCCGCCCTATTATAGGAGGAGATAAAGGGGTAACACCTATTTCATTTTCAACCTGAGGGTCCATGATCCTGCTGAGATTACGAGCAACAATAGGATATGAAGCTATATTTGAAGGAGCCGCTACTTGAGAATCAGGGTACTCATGTGGACCATTATCATTTTTAAATACATCATCCTCAGAGGACGAGGATATAGGATTACCTGATTGCTGACCCGTCGACGTCCCAGCATTGTCATCTCCCCATCGATTCCTGCCAGCATGCCTCCCCATATAATCCGACCTCGCGATTCTCAGACGGTATGGGCAATGATCCCTCAAATGACCCGTTTTATGGCAAATGAGGCACCTAAACGGGATTCCCCAATAATCGATACGTTGCTTGTGCCTCCTATTGCACCACATTAGATCAACGTCGCCAGGGAGACCACCCACGTACTCCAACTCAACAAGTAACCATGCGATCCTCTTGTCTGTCGCACCCACAATACTTGGGTCTATATACTTTGTAGTACCAATGGCATCCCCAATTGACTTAAGAGTTTTGAGAGTCCAAAACTCCAGTGGTAAGCCCGGGAGCTTAACCCAAACAACCTTACATCTCGGTGCCTCTGTTACAGGATTAAAGCCCAAAAACCAGGGAATGAGCTGCATATAGCACCTACCACGAACCCATGTCCTACTAGTAATTTTGGACACATCCTTCTCGTCCAAAAAATGAATGCTAAACCATCCATTTAGAAGCGAGCTGACCTTGGGGGAGTATCCAATAATAGGGTTCCATTTCTGGTTGATCCATGATATAGTGTCAAAGTCCTCCCTGTCTGGAAACATCCATCTGCCGATAACAGCCCTCTTTTCTAAACTCGCCACCCTCAAACATAGGTCGTCATAATCAAGAGCAACCTCTCTGATCTCCATATTATGTTTGTAAAAATTCTTTTTACCACCTCCCCCGCCTCTTCGCTTATGCCAGCCGGGTCGTTGATGAAGAAAATCCTGTGATCCAGCGCAGTTTTGTAGAGCCTGCTTGATGATACCGTCGTCTATCTCAAAATCCTTTTTACCATCGCGCCCCTTGGCGCGTGATATCTTATCCATAACGTTCACCCGCCCAGTGCCAACCATGCATGAGATCAGCGCATGTACGAGTAATCACCTTCACCAAATGATACAGAATGCCGTCACTGCAGGAATATCTATGGAAGATCGAATGTCCATCACCTTGAAAGTAGCCAAATTGTCAGAAAACATCGATCCTGTAGCCACCTTCAGTTGTAGATATAGAAGAGCACACCACGTCACGATTAAAACCTTGTATATTCCTTCATTCGGATACCATCTGCATGTCGTGGCATCATATACCCACTTCCAGATCCGCCACCTCAATAGAGGCACAACATCATATGATGGAGATACTGGCGAAAATTAATGTGACTTCCAAAAGGAACGTCAGATAAAACAGATCCCCTTCACATCCCTCACCAACTCATTAAGGCGAAATCAATGAACCCCTTGGGATATTAAATCAGCCATAAATGGCAATGAGACATGAAGAATAGTGACTCCATAATAACACCCTGCAATACCTATACTTGGACTGTCACACATTATATACCTACAACCGTCACTGACCACCCACCAGCCTCTGACCTAATCAAAGCAGGATATATTAAATAACACCCATCCTGAGAAGAATTCAAATTTTCCGATGATCAGAGGGAAAAACCGATGATAACCAGCGGCATCTATCGTCAAATCCAAATGCATCTTAGGTCCTCTATAGCTGACAACAACAGCAGCATATGCACCCCGGGAGAGACCACCATCTTTTGCACAATCTGAATCCCAAGCTTTTGCACGGTTGAGAAATAACAATAAAATCCGACAGTTTACACCACCGTTTATACCATATGCTGCTAAATATTGCAGAGTCCGCGCAGGAATCTGTTGTTGTAGTAGATTTATCTGTCATCTTATTATAAAAACAATCTTAACCACACTCTCATATGATGATACCACACTCTCATATGATAATACCATACATCGACAGACATATTATAAAGAAGACAGATAAAAACAATAGCCACCATGAGCATCAAATTGTTCTCCCTGGGTACCAGCAATATACGTAAGAACTACAAATCGCCAGAGTAAGCCACCATAAGCGACGTCATTGTTCATTTGGGTACCAGCTAATATATAACACAGTATCACACTAGATACTATATTGGCCACCAAATCTACATTATACGCCCAAACAGGGTACCAGCTACCATGAACAACTGCAGCCTCACAAAAGCCACCAAAAGCAACAATGTTGATCTCAACGGGTACCAGCTATCAATTCCTATCTCCTCCAGATACCACCATCAGAATCCGAATACGTCTCGCACCTGTTGCTCTCTGTGTCTACCATGACTCATATGTTTCTCGAATCTGTCTCATGCTGTATGCAGCTTTGACCATCTAGATATATGAGATTTTAAATAAGGCATAGTCTCATTTTCAATTTGGACCTTCGGGTAGTTGTTGTCGTTGGTATCGCAGCCAAAACCCCACGCACCAGCTCTCCCAGTGACAACAGTGAGAGTTATTCGATAGATTTTTTCTCTGGGCAAGGTGGAAAAGGAAAAACCCCGTAAAGTGTCTAATCTCCCACAGGTTGGAGGGAACCTTGATCTTGCCTGGTGGGAGCTGGTCCGACGGACCGAGTTTGATACTCGCAACTCTACTGCTCTCTTATAGTATCCTCAAAATGGTGGTCGTGGCAATGCAACTAATTCTTCACCGTTTACAGAGCAGCATACAAGGGGTTTCCCCGCGAGAGTTCGAATCTCTCAGGCGACGGTTAAAAGAAGAAATTGACAAGGTAATTTGAAAGAAAACCATGACAAGGTTATATGTTTTTTTTTTTTTTTTTACCTCAGAGAACCCTGTAACCTGGATGATTTTTTTTTCTCACAGAAGAAAAAAAAACCTTGGAACATGGATGATTAGTAGGAAAACCGGGACGTCCAAACCATAAGAGAGAAGCATGCAAACAGACCTGACTGAGAAAACAGAGAGCACTCCCCCATCATTAGATAGTCGATTAGGGGATGAGAGAGAAAAGATCCTGTCATCACATTGTTATGATAACAACGAATTTGAACAAGGCCGAAGGGTTCAAGAAGTCCCATCTTAGAAAGTCCATCAGCCAGTGTGTTGGCCTCCTTGTAGATGTGCTGGAGAGACGGGATTCTAAGTTGCTGCATAATGTAGGAGACCTGATTGATCTAATTTTGGAGTTCTGCATGTTGAAAGTCACATAATCTTTTTATCTTATTAATGACCACTTTGAACTCTCCATAGATATGAACAAGAGAAAGTTGCAGATTATATGAAAACCAGAGCACACTCTAGAGAGCAAGAAGTTCAGCTTTAGTGTTAGAACTGGAGCCACAGTTCCAGAATATAAAATAGCTTTCACAATTTTTCAATGTGATCCAAGCCCCACAACCACATGACCCAACCCTTGTTGCTCGACTCCATCAAAGAAGGCAGCGGGAAAGAGCAGGGGATGAGGTTGAAAGCGGTAAAAAAAATCAATGGTGATCAGATCTGCAGCAACCTGGAGATCCAGCCAAACCATAATGGCACCATAGACCTTATGAGGAGCAAAGGAAGCATCTTCAAAGATGAGCTTGTTTCGAGCTTGTTTATGAGTAACAAGGTAAATAGTTTGCCTCTAGCTTGCCTCAAAGGAAAAATAAATGACCGCGTGTCTCTCTCCTACATCAATGCAAACATTATACCTTTAGTACAACTTTATTAGACTACAAATCAAGCTATAAGAGATGGTAATGACCAAGTGAGTAAGGTGGAAATTCAAGGATTGATCAAGCTATAAGAGATGGTAAGGACCAAGTGAGTGAGGTGGAAATTCAAGGATTCGACTCACCGAAATATCATAAAGGATAAGAAGAAGGTGGTGTGTAATCACTTAGACCTAGAATATTAAATGTTGTTACCGGAGTGTATAAAAGTTGTTGGATTTGGAGTAGTCCAGATTCAAAAACATGTATGCATTCTATAGCAACGTTTATGAGTCTATCACAAGGTGCTTAAACATCGTTCAAAATGGATAATGCAACAATTACGTTTTATACACTTTCAAACAATTGCATTTTATACCCTCTAAACTATTCTCTGTGCATTTTATACCCTCTAAACTATTCTCTGTTGGAGCAGTGGGATTAATACATTTGAGGGTTAGATAGTTGTGAATGTCTGGGGATTCCTGGAGTGTTCTTTTTGGCTCGTTATCTACACTTCCACCTAGTTTTTTCATATTGGTACTCCATCTGGGTTTTTCATATTGGTAATTTTGTGAAGTTGGTATATAAGTTAAGTGTTCTCCTATGCTGAAGTGATGGTTTGCTATATGGTAACCCAATTTTTGAGATATTTATGGCTATTATTTAACTAGATTGTGGATCCATTTCTCTATTTAAACACAAAATTTCCACAAATAGTCTTTAGTGTATGCCATCCCAAGTAGTATAGAATTACTGACTTTTTTTAGTCTTAGTATTCCTCATTTTTCTTAAAAGTGGATATAATTTTTTTTTGGATAAATTGGTTTTCCCAAATCTTTGTAGGAAAAAGAGTTTTCTTTTATGGTCCTTGAACAACATGGATCCTGGAAACCTCGGGGGTATGGATTTTTGGATACATGAAAATCTCTTACAAAGGAATGAAATCTCTTTAGAATTTTTTATTTTTTTTATAATTTTCATAACTTTGAAATGCAACAACTAGAAAAATACAACTAGATAATGAGCATTATATAAAAAGTATTAAAAATTAAAATAAATTATTTTATGATAAAACTCTTTGTTCACTACATAAGTGAAGATTACATCTCAGGTTCCATGATTCAATAGACTATAGGTTTATAGGTCAAACTAAAAAGAAAGCTAACGAATAAGAGTTTGGACAACAACTCAATGAATGAAAGGAACTGGATTAACCATTCATCCATTTCGAAGAAAACATATATCAATAAATCTCTAAGTTGTTTTATAAATCCATATGTATTTGTCTTTTATAGGCTTTTTACTTGTTATCTTAGTATTTATGTAACAAAACCAAACAAAGAATGGAAATGTCACGTTGGGAAGAAATTTAATGATACCACCAATTAAATAGCAAGCTTGTCTTGTATTCTATAATATTTTATCTTCTTTTCACCAATTTTTAATACAATTATTCTTCACTTATACTTAAATAATAATAATTATAATGAAATAATAACCATACTCTTACTATATTCTCATTTGAAAGGAAAAGTGAACAATTTTTTAAGAGGGAGCATAGAGTTTCATATATTCTATCCAGGAATGCATAATGTGTTTAAATAAGTTTTTATTTGACTTAAATTTATGGAAAAATGTCCCAAATATGTATATGTATAGATAAGTGTGTGTATATTTTTTTACTAGAGTAATGACATTGAAGGTGTTCCTATGATGGGTTTGTTTGGACAAATTTGACCAATAAGATTTGTGTAATTTTGTCCTCCTCCCTCCAAATAAAACTTGACACATGACACTAAAATTGTCATGGAATTAGTTGGGAAGTGTGTCTTTGTTTAAAGTTTTCTAAATCCCATCCTAAATGAAAAAAGAAAGATTCTAATCTCTAAATTTTGAGATATTTTGATATTTTGATTTTTCATTGGTTTTTAAGTTAATTTATCATAAAAATAAGTTTTACTGGGTTTTGAAAAATCCTATGATGGGTTTGGTTAGGCAGATTTTACCACTAAGATCTATTTATTTTCATCCTCCTCCTTCCCAAATAAAAATTGACACGTGACACTACAATTCTCATGGAATTAAATGAGAAGTGCGTTGTTGTTTAAAGTTTTCTAAATCTCATCCTAAATGAAAAAAGAAAGATTCTAATTTCTAAATTTTGAAATATTTTGATTTTTCATTGGTTTTTAAGTTAATTTATCATAAAGGTAAGTTTTATTGAGTTTTGAAAAATAAATCTATAAAAATATTAGAATAATAATTTATATTTTTTATATTCAAATGTTTAAAATCTATTTATAATAAAAATTGTAATAGTTATTATACAAAATTTTAATATATAAGAATTTTTGACAAGTGGCACAACAACTGTCATGGAATTCCCTTTGAAATGCATCTAGTTTAAATTTTTCTAAATCTCATCCTAAATGAAAAAAGAAAGATTCTAATCTCTAAATGTTGAGATATTTTGATTTTTCATTGGTTTTTAAGTTAATTTATCATAAAATTAAATTTTATGGGGTTTTAAAAATATGACTCATATATATATATATATATATATATATATATATATATATATATATATATATATATATATATATATATTAAAGTCGATTTATAATAAAAATCGATTTATAATAAAAATTTTAATATTTATTATACAAAATTTTAATATATATTATTAGTATATAAGTATTTTTTATTCTTTTATTATAATTATATTATATTATGATATCTTAAAAGAGGGAATATAAAGATTTAGCAATAGTGAAGAATGATGCAAAGATGTGATGGAGCTTCAACTAGAGTGCAAGGAAATATTTAATTCTTGTAGATTGATCATGGAGTAATGTAGCTTTTGTGCAGCCTTCTTTTAATCAATCTTATGGATTGGATGTGCCTATAATCTTTCAAAGCTTTGGCCAAAATCAATGTCATTGGTGTTTCTTTTACCCCAAAATGAAAAATTATGGGGACTTGGATGGTGATTTGAAGAATTCAAGGATTGATAGTTTAATTTGCAGATCACAGACTTGGCATTTCACAGGCACCACCCAGAAATTGGTTGGTGAATTTAAGATTGTCTACTTTAGAAGATAACTCCTATTCCAAAAAACAATTATGTAATTGCAGTCACCAAAAGTGACATGTGCTACCCATTTCGCTTGAATTTATTTATTTTCTTCTAAAAGGACTTTTATATTATCATGGTTCCCATATTTAAAACACATAGAACCTATAAGTTCTAATCTAGCACATAAATGAACTTAACCAGAAAAAGATTAACAAAATTAGATTTCTTTTCCTGGAATAATGTCTCTCTTTCCACTTCTAGAAGAGTGTCTCCAGTTCCACCTCGTCTGTTGTCATTCTTATTCTTCTTGCTCCGACACTGGTTGTACCGAAGGAATTGACAATGACGTTTTTCTGAATACCGAAAATGCATTCTTCAATCATGATAGCAACCTAATTCTTCTCATCAGTCATTAAAAATCTAATAGGTGTAGTCCTCTTAGAGATTTATATGCCCTTTTCTAACGTCTCTTAGTGGATTTAGATATATGTCATCTACATATTCTTATCGAGCAATTTTGCTCCACTCATAGAAATGATTAACAATGCTTGCATTGGAGTGAGCGGCAAGATAATCTTCTCAAATTTTCTATTCTTTACCTTTAAAAACAATTGCTAATTTATAAAAATAATCAAACTATGATAATAAACAATAACAATTTAAATATAAATTAATAGAATTAAATAAAAAAGAAATCAATGTACATATACCCCTTCATCTCCATAGAAATCGTAAAATTGTCATAAAGTAATCAAATAGATTATTAATTTAAGTTATTAAATATATATATATATATATATATATATATATATATATATATATATATATATATATATTTTGAAAATTTTGTGTTTTTTTTTTTCAATTTCAAATAACAAGTTGTCCATGTAAATTTTGATTTAATTTGTCTTAATAAAAATAAATCTTAAAAGTTAGGTTTTTTTTGTTTACGGTGTGAAATTATTTTTTAGAAATTAAATTTTAATTTAAAATAAATAAGATTTTTAGTGCTAAAGATTAAGGTAAAAATAGTTGGTTTTGCTCTCCAGAAATAGTGATTACTCACTAATAGATACTTAAAAACGAAATATGAACATAAATCTATATCTCATGGGCATGTGTTGTTTAACCTGAAAATAAATTGTCCGTGGATTATTATTTTGGACTTTTTAATTGTGCAAATTTCTATCACTATTATTATCTTGGGCTTTTTAATTATGCAATTTGTTATCACGAAGGTTTTAAAGAATGAAAAACGATTTTTTTTGAGATTTTTGGTTATTACATTGGAATGTTGTAATAAATGGGATTATTTAGACAGGTTCACCGCATCATTGTTGGTTGTAGTGTAAGTATGGGAGGTGATATGGGATATCTAAGGAAGTGTAACAATTTACCCAATATCTTAATGTCATATAAATGGTATCAATTTTTTATTTTCCCAATTTAATTTTAATTTTTTTGTATAATATCAAGGTATGGTTGTTTGCCACTTGTTGAGAGATTTTTGATTATATAAGTTTTATTGAGAGATTGTTATAAGATTTCCACCTTAATGTTATGTTAGTATTATTATGTAATTATCGTGTGGTATTCTTATCAAAATGTTATTATGGAGTGGTGTCATGCAATAAGGAAATTTTGAAGTTTAAAATGGGCTAAAAAAAATAGTACTATAAAAATAAGTTTTACAAAAATAAATCACATTTTAGAAGATAACATCATACATTGGGATGAGTTGACATTGCTATATTAAAAAGTTCTCATTTATCACATTATAAGGTCGTTGTTTACCTAACTTTCAAATTGTTTGGAAAATGATGGAAATTTAGACAATATTTTGATAAAATCTAACGATAATTTTTGTAAATCAAGGTTAAAACTATCAAACTTCAAGATTTTGGGTGCCCTAGGTGTTTTTGATGGCATTGAATCCATTTCCACCATTAAAAAATCGATTCAAACATTTCTACTGCGATTTTTTGTTGTTTGAATTTCGACATTTTTTGTTGTTCGAACAAATTTGAAGGCTAGGTAGACGACACCCATTATAAATAGTGGATAAAAACCCATAATTAACTATGATAATACTTCAAGAAAATTACTCATTAATCATTTTTGAATATATCATAATTACAACCCATAAACTAAAGTAACGTTAAACGTAATAATAACATGCTTTACTATTAAATATATAGAAAATAAAGAACTATGTCATTTCAATTCAAAATACAAATAATAAATTATACTATATTCAATTTATGATTGAATTTGTATTTATCAATTGAAAAGTAAAGATATTTAATATTTATAACTCTTATTTTATTTTATTTTTTTATATGTGATATATGATAAAATTATAATATATAATTAAAATACTATTTAAATTTTTAATATATAATATATTATTTAATATAATTAAATAGTAGTGCATCTATATAAATTAAATGGTTGGTAAAGGTTAATAGTCATCAATTTATAATAATCATCAAAACATTTTTTAAGTAAATTTATATTTCATGTGGTTGTTTCTCTTTAAACCCTTAGCAATCTCACTCTGCCATAATGGAAACCAGATGTGGAGACCAGTAGAAACTATGTCCATGAGACTACCAAAAACCAAACTAACATAATCTAAACATGAAAAACAGTAATCAAGACATCTTGCAAAAAACTATTGCATAACATCCAGTTCGAGAGTCTGATGAAGTCATAATGGCAAGGTCATTTGCCTTTGCAGGAAGAGGCTCTTGAAGCTTGAACTCACACTCGATATATTTTTCCATGTGGGAAACACGAACACTATGGATTTTCATGATATAACCACTTTCCCTCACCTTCCCTGACTCTCTAAAACCTTGAAGCCTTAAATGAATGCTTGTCATCTTAACCATATTAAGTAGGAGAGTGTTAATACTTAGGACCTCAAGCATGGGAATGAGCCTCTTCTGCATGTAGTATTCCTTTGGCAGGGTGGAAATCCACTCTACTCCCCACCATTATTACCCACAGACAATGACAGGATGGAGTACCTTGATCTTGATGCCACAATGTAAAGTGTGGATCACCCTGATCATGGAATAAGCATAAAAACACTTACTTCATCATACAATGATCTTGGTGGATATTGGTGGCCACACGACTATTCCACTTGGACCCCCAACACTTCTTCCTTTTAATTTCCTATTTTCCAACATAGTTTCCTATTTCGGTAGTTTTTCAGGTCCTAAACTTCTGAATTTGTTTTGAGGCCCTAAACATTGTTTTTTGTGGAAATTGGAAAACATATGTCAAAGACCATGCATTCCAAATGGAGATCATATGCCAAAGTTACGACCCTAGGAATTTGACGTTCCAACTAACCCCATTGGGGCCCACAAGCTTTTGGTGCTTCATCTCCTAGGGTTAGGCTTTTGGATCTTTAGGTTTCTCATTTTCTCTTCATGATAAAAAGGCCTCAAAGTCTCATTGTAACCCAGTTCAGAAGGAATGTAGCCATCACATCTCTTCTCAAAGATAGCTACCATCGTCAAGCTAGTTTGTTCTCTTCCTACATGTAAACAATTTTCATAATTTGATGCTTATTAATTGAAGTTATGGTTCACTAAATCTCTATGTTTTTGTTTAAACCTATATTTCATTTTGTTCCTTCATAAATATGGATCAACAGTATCAAAGTGTTCTACTCTTTCTCTGTGTTTCTATGCCTGTCGCCAACAAGGTCGGGGTACAAGGAGTTGGGAATTGAACTGGTTGAGCCCTTACAAGACTAGCTTCGCGAACCCCAACAACCTCCCATGGTGGAAGAAAATAAAGACAAGGGAGCAATATATCCTTTCAAATTGTTTCTCGAAGAAGCCCTTGTGCGGTAAAGGAATGAGATGATGAATCATTTTCCCAAATCCTTCGATAAATACTAGTGGGTGAATCATATTCATCCAATAATCACTTTCTTACAACATTAAGCCTTTCATGTACAAGGTAATGTGTGATGTTGTTCCCCTTGAAGTTTGTGATATTTTATTAGGCCAAAAATACTTGTGTAAGTGTCATGTTGTGTATGAGTCTAGACCTCATACTGTTATTATTACTTTGGGAAGAAAACTATAAAGGATACTGGAGGTAGCCCCACGTACCACCATTTATTTGAAATTTGCTAAGAAATACAGTAAGATCATCTCCCAAACTGGGAGATTTATTTTATTTCTAATTCATTCTCAAAGTAAGGGGAATATCATGGCCACATCCATGGCCCCCATAAATAGTTCATCTGCACAACTTAAGCAAGTTGATATGGTCGTGGAAGAGTACAGGGACATCTTCTCCTCACCCACAGGGATACCTTTGCACTATCAGGTCAAAATTTCGATCGATATGACTCCCATAACACCTCTACCTAATGGACCAAGCTACCTCTTCTCTCTTCTGGAAAACGAGGAAATCAAGTGGAAGATCTAGGAGTTTCTACAAAAAGGGCACATCTGACCAAGTTCCTCACCTTTGGGAGCCCAATTGTACTCTTACAAAAGAAACATGAGACTTGGAGACTCTACATTGATTATTGAGCACTGAATAAAATCACTGTTAGGAACATACACCCGATCCCACGGACTGATGACCTTCTTTACCAAATAAATGGGGCTAAGTACTTTAGAAAGATTGATTTAAAGTCTAATTATCACCAAGTTCCAATAGAAACCATAGATGTATGGAAGACTGCCTTCAAGTCCAAGGAGGGTCTCTTTGAGTGGTTTTCCATGCCTTCGGGTTGAAAAATTCCCCTACAACTTTTATGAGGATGATGGATGACATCTTGCAAAGCACTTGTAACATATTAAGTAGGTCCTTCAAATCCTATGGCAGCACAAACTATGTGCCAAATTGTATAAAGGCTTCTTTGGCATGGACCAATTCTAATATTTAGGCTACATAATTGATGATCAAGGCATGGATGGGGATCCAACTAAGATCCAAGTAATTCAGGATTAGCCAAGCCCAACGACTCTAATAGAGCTTCACAACTTTTTGGGCCTCAAAATTTCTATTGAAGATTCGTGTCGAGGTTCTCTCATATCACTTGGCCTTTGAGTCAAGTTACAAAGGGTGGAGCGAAATATTTTTTTTTTTATCTGAGTCACAACAGAATGAATTCGCTAAGCTGAAACACCTCCTTTGATCTACTCTAGTCCTCACATTTCTATGCCCACGACCGCTGTTTGAAATTGAGAAATTTGTCTGTGACTATGCCACTAGTGTCATTCTCACCCAGCGAGGGCATCTAGTGGCCTATCATGGTGAGAAACTCTTTGATACTATTTGTAAATACCCCACCTACGTGAAGGAGTTGTATTCCATTGTGCAGGCTTGTTGATAGTGGAAAAATTACATTTTGGGGAAGGAGATGATCATCCAAATAGATTACCAACCTATTCAGTTTAAGCAGACACAGGGGAAGTTGCAGTATGATCGCCATAAAAAATGGTCCACTTATCTGCAAAAATTCAATTTGAACATTAAATGCAAGAAGGGAAGCATGAATACAGTTGCAGATTGCCTCAATCAACCCTTGGTTGTGGCCTTGGACACTGTTCTCAACTCTTGTGGGCATGAGACTTATGGATGGAAATAACTATACAAAAATGATCTAGAATTCAACATCAAATAATAGACATTGATGAATGGTAAGCAAGTTTTGGATTTCCACCCCCAAGACACATTTTAATGCTACCTAACATACCTTTATGTTCCATCAAGTGAGTGTGCCAAGATAATTTGGGAGGCACACTACATTCGAGTCACATGACACTTTGGTGTAGAGAAGACAGTGGTATTTGTTGACACCTAATCCTAAGGGATTGGGTGAGATTGTATAATATTTTAAATTAGGAAATAAGGAAGGCTAAGAGACAATGGAAAATGAATCCCAACAGTCTCATTTCCATGTATAAATTCATGCACACCCTCCATCAAATTCATATTCCAATTTGCGGAGTTACCTCCTGGCCTGACATGGTATTAGAGCCAGCTCCATTTTTAGGTTATGTAACTCCCTTCTGCCATTCCTGCCATATTCTCTATCCTTTTACCAAATTTTTTGTAGTCTGCCAAATTTCCATTGCGCTCTCCACAATTGATTCCCTCATTCAGTCATTAGATTCCCTCATTTAGTCATTACACCGTAAGACTGAGTTGTTGACTACTTCTCTCCTGTTGTCGCTGCCTCCAAGTAGCACCACGTTGTTCACTCACATCACACTCCTCTACAGTTGCACAACACGCTCTTGACCATACAACCTCAACACTGGTTATCTCCACACAACCTCTCTCAACTCGGCCCTCCAAGCTCACACATACACCCTCGACATTGGTGCTCCTACACAACCTCCCACATTGATTGTTTCCCACTCTATACACTGAAAGTATGTATGCTTCATGTTGTTTTCACATACCCTAACCAGATCATTCGACATTGTATACAACAATATTCGTACATACCCATCCGCGCGCAGAAAGACACCACAATGCTCCTCTAGTGTGTATGCCTTCTTCTTGGACCGAGAAACCCCCATCGACCTGCCCTCTGCTCTCTCGTGGCTCTCGTCCTCCATATTTATCGGCCTCCCGTGGCCCTCACCGTCCCACTACTGATTGGGCCTCTGTCCTCTGTCCACTGTTGCTCGCCCTCTCGTAGCCTCCCTTGCACCTGGGTTGGCTCCCTTTCCGCCAAGATCCTCTCATTGGTGCTCGGCTCTCGACCTTTTGACCTCCCACATGCACTCTTTTCCCTCATCCCACACCTAATGTGCACCAATTCATCCCTCCCCCACTTCCACCCTCCCCCAAATAAGCCCTCCCTCAAATAATCCCACCCCTAGTTAATACCTCTGCATTTTTTACCAATTTTTTTTTTAACAAAATTAAGTACAAAGTTTTTCTTAGCACCAGAATTGAGTATTTGTTTTTTACAGTTGTAGCAAAGTGATTTTTTTAAAGAATGCATTCTCTCATATCTATTGTGGGAGTTGTTCTCTTCGGTAAGGAGAACCATCCTGAATGGTCTCGGAAAATCAAGCACGCTCTTATTTTTAATGAGTTGTTGAGAGGAATTTGTGAAGGAGAAGGAGACAATCCACCGGCAAAGCCCACCTCAAACAAGGAGATTTCCATTTGGTAAAACAATAATTTCAAGGCCTATGCCTTGATTGCAGCTTCCGTAAATGAAGAGGTGATTCACCATAATACACTGTTTTCAAATGCCTATGAAGCCTTGAGAAAATTAAAATAAATCTATGACTCACATTCAGAACTTGAAATTGTTCAATTAATGATTAAGTTGTTCAACCTTGAATTGAAAAATGGTGACCCTCTTACTTTAGCATCAGACGTAATATCTATCATGCATGACATTAAGAATACTGGTGTAGAAGTTGACATACCTCTCATAGATTATGTTAAGGCATTGTATCCCACTTACTCACATTACCTTGAGTCATTGCAAGCAAATGGAAACCTCATGAAAATCACCTTTGATTCCCTTGAGAAAAAGTTTGCAGAAAGAGAGAAGGCTTTTGGAAAGGTGAAAACCCCTCTTTATTCTAAAGAGGTTGTATGTTTCACACATAGAGAGAAGAGGCACGCTCAAGATTATTCCAGAGGAAGAGGTGGCCGAAGAGGAAGAGGAAGAAGGAATTTCAGAGGAAGGGGGGGCACAAAAATTCAAACTGAAAAATATGATCTTCATTGCATACGCTGCAAGAAAGGTTGTCATGATGCATCTACATGTAAGTTGCCTTGCGATAAAATTTAGCAGCAAAGAAATCAAGAAAAATGTAAAACTCATGATAGAAACAAAGGTAAAGCACTTGAATCTTCTCATTATGTTGTTGCACATTGTAACAATGGAGTAATTGAAGACTTGTTTGATGTTTCATTTACTTCTTGGAGAAATGTTTGGTTGCTAGATTTAGGAGAAACATGTCACATGAACTTTAGAAAATATTTTTTTGAAGAATTTACTGACAAAGTTGATGGTGTAGTATACTTCGCAGATAAATATAAACTCAAGCCATCAGAGCTTGCCACAATAAGGCTTAAGTTGCCTGGTCTTCTAGATCATCTTGTACATGAGGTTCTATACCTCCCTAAGTTGAGGAGAAACTTGTTGTCCTTGGTCCACATCCGACAACAAGGACACTCCATTCACATGTTTGATGGCAAGGTTGAGGTTAGAAAAGCATCAGATCGATCACTTGTCATGGAGGGAATAGAAGAAGGAAGACTCCTAAAGTTGCAAGGTTCCTCTACTCATGCAAAAGAAATTGCATTCAGTTCTCATCATGATGAAGGTACATTCCCATCAAGTCTTTTGTGGCATGATAGATTTGGACACTTAAACTATGACAACCTTCTATTGTTGAAGAAAAATGGTGTTACTGGATTGCCTATAATTCTTAGGAAACTTAAGCAAATAATAGTAAACAATCCTTTCATGATTCACATTCCAGAGCACATAGAAAACTTGAGCTTATCAATTTAGATTTATGTGGCCCCATGCTTGTTGCTTCTAAAAATGGAAATAAATATATGATGACATTTTTTGATGATTACACCATAATGTGTTGGGTTTACTTATTGAAGAAAAAATCTGATGCTTTTCAAACATTCAAGAATTTTCATGCATGGATTGAAAATGATGCACAAACTCATATTGACTCTTTGCACATTGATAATGGAAAAGAATACACTTCAAATGAATTTTAAGACTATCTTCTCCAACATGGGATCAAACATCAAAAAATTGTGCCCTATAATCCCCAATAGAACGGTGTAGTTGAACGAATGAACATGACAATTTTAAATATGGTTCACTCCATGATGATTTTTAAGAATGTAAAATTGATGTTTTGGGGTGTTGAAGTTCTAGGTGTTGTGTACACAAAGAATAGGTGTCCTTCAAATTCAATCATAAACAAAACTCCTTATGAAATGCGGCATGGTCACATTCCTAGGGTAAAGCATTTTAGGGTCTTTGGTTCTGCCTGTTATGCTTTGATACCTAAGGTACAAAGGAATAAACTTGGTGCTAGAAGTCAAAAATGTATCTTCTTGGGGTATTCCAATAACTCCAAAGGATATCGTCTCTATGATGAAGTCAATAAGAAGTTTGTAGTATCCAGAGATTTCATATTCCTTGAATCTTCCAAGACTGACAATGTTGTTGAGCAAAAACTTGATTTCTTCAATATATTCACACATGCAAAGTCATTTCAAGAATTTGATAATCATATTCCACATCTTGAAGGGGGGGTTCCTATACTGAATCAATCTGTGAAATCATCTTCCGAAGCACTCTCTCCCCCACATGAAGAACCAACCACAGATGACACCTTGAACAATGTGATTGACAGAATTGGGAGATTGAATCTTGATTCAATTCCAACTCAGTCAAATGAGCGGCCTGGGCCATCTCAGAAAGGTCCCCCAAAATGGCTGACAAAGACACTAGAAAACATTCATCCCGATGAGGTTGGAAAGACAGGAACAAGAATTTCCACCAGACAAAATGGAGGTGACATAGATAATTTTGATTCACCTATTGATATGCATATTCCTTATAATTGTGAATTGAATTTCTCTACAGATATTGAACCAAATTCCTTCAAATAAGCCGCTTCTCATGTAATGGAATTAACCGATGCAAAAGGAGTATGATGCCTTGATAAATAATGGCACTTGGAAGCTGGTTGATCCTCCTTTTGGAAACAAACCAATTGACTGCAAGTGGGTCTACAAGAACAAGTACAAAGCGGATGGCTCACTTGACAAGCACAAAGCCAAGCTTGTGGAAAAATGTTTTGCACAGAAAGAAGGGGTCTATTATGAGGAAAAATTTTCCCCCATAGAAAAATGGGCCACCATCCGGACACTCTTTACCCTAACAACTTAGAAGGGATGGAAAGTTCATCAGATGGATGTAAAAACTGCCTTTTTGAATGGAGATCTAAAGGAGAAGGTTTTTATGTCCTAGCCAGAAGGATTTGTTGTGAAGGGCCAAGAACACAAAGTATGCAAGCTTATAAAATCATTGTATGGCCTCAAGCAAGCACCACGAGCCTGGTATGAGAAATTATCTGAGCATATTCTGAAACTTAACTTCAAACATTTTGATCTTGATGATGCAACTTTGTTTGTTAAGAAAGTTGGGAAAACAATTGTATATCTTGTGATTGCATCCATAAAGAAATAATTGAAGAAAGGTTTTGAAATGATTGATTTGGGCTATGTTCACTACTATATGGGTATTGAAGTAACTCAACATCCTAAATTTATATTCCTTTCTCAAAAGAAGTACATTGGAGATATTTTGAACAAGTTTGGCATGGATGAATGAAATCCTTTGACTACTCCAATGGAACGAAACTTGAAGCTCACATCCATTGAAGGGAAGGAATTCGAGGATGAAACGAAGTATAGACAGCTTGTAGGAAGTCTTATCTACCTGACTACTACCAGACAAGACATCTCATTTGTTGTTGGAATCCTCTCCAGGTTTATGCAAAAACCTTGTGAAGGACATTGGTCTGCTGCAAAAAGAGTTCTAAAGTACTTGAAGGGAACTCAAGACTTTGGACTCAAATATACACGGGTGGGTGACTTCATCTTGATCATATACTCTAATTTAGACTTTGATGGGGAGAAAGAAAGTGGGGTATCTACTTCAGATTATACCATGAGTCTTGGATCATGCACTGTCTCATGGAGATCATGCAAACAATCAGTTCTAGAAAATTCCACAAATGAGACAGAATATGTGGCAACAGCTAAAGAAACAAATGAAGTTGTGTGGCTCAGGAAAATCCTGGAAGATTTGCAGATGAAACAAATGCATTCAACTCCACTCATGATCGACAACACTTCTGCAATAAAGTTGGCCAAGAACCCAAAGTTCCATGATTGTAAAAATCACATCAATACAAAATACCATCTGATTCGAGATCATGTTGAGGCCGAAACTATCCATCTACATCATTGTTCCACAAATGAGCAGTCTATCTTCGACCATACTTTCCACCATTGTTGGACACATTAGACATTGTTGAGCAGTTGACACCAATAAATATCAACCCCGATTGCATTGAATAGGCCCAAACTGATCAAAAAATGGAAAAATAGATTAAAAACACTCACCAATAGAGGATCTAGCTATATCGGGTTGTCAAAGCTGGCTAGCTCCTGCACCAAGGAAAGGGGCTTACTAGGGACCAAGTTCGCCAAATGTTTCCCCATCTCATGGAGACACTCAACGCAATGGTGACCATTGCTTCTTATGGGGGCATGACTTATCTAGGTGGATATTGGTGGCCACCCACCTATTCCACTTGTACCTCCAACACCACTTCGTTTCAATTTCGTATTTTCTATCAAGTTTCCTATTTCGGTGGTTTTCCATTTTTGACAAATTTTCAAGTCCTAAACTTCTAGAGCCATTTTGAGGCCCTAAATGATATTTTTTGGGGAAATGGGTAAACTCAAGTTAAATTATATGAATGCAGTCAATTTTTTTTGTCCTCTGATAAACCTTTCTAACAGGATATTTTTCACACCAAACAAAGATCGTATGCCAAAGTTATGACACTGAGAAATTGATGTTCCAACTAACCCCATCGAGACCCACAAGTTTTTGGTGCTTCATCTCCTAGGGTTAGGTTTTTAGATGTTTAGGGTTTCTCATTGTATTTTCGTAATAAAAATACCTCAAAGCCTCATTGTAAATCAGTTCAGAAGACATCTAGTTGCACATCTCTTCTCAGAGATAGCTACCATTGTCAAGCTACTTTGTTTCCTTTCCACATGTAAACAATTTTCAACATTTGCTATTTATTAATTGAAGTTTTGTTTCACTGTATCTCTATATTTTTGTTTAATTATGTATTTCATTTTGTTCCTTCATAAATCTAGATCATATAGGTTACTAAAATTTAGAAAATCATAATAAATTTATTTAAAATAATAATAATTATTATTAATGATAAAAATAATATATATAAGATGTAACAATATTCTTAACCATGGAGATTCATCCCCACTTTATCACATAGATTCTTAATCTATAAATATGTTTTTTTTACAATAACACATGCAAATACCATGGCTTATCAATACATACCATGCCCAAATAACCATAACTCATTTCATATGGCACCTGTTCATATGATTTTTTTTTAATTAATAAATTTAATTAAAAGGGAAAAAAGTACATAACTATTTTGGAAATAAATCTCAGCCTTTGATTTGTGTTACTAAGAATATTCTGGAATATTCTATGGTGGTTAAATCCTACCATCCACCTAATAATTATTGATAATTAAATTAAATTTTGAAAACCCAATTCCAAAATAAACATGTCTATTGACATAATAATATACTATTATTATATATTATTTTATATTATAAATATTTAATTTAAAATTTATAAATTAATATAATTTAAATGAACAATAATATAAAATAATCGAATTTAATGTATATCACAAAAATTTGAATTAAATTGTATTGTCTAATATAATTAATCTAGATTCATCTTTGGATGTACTAAGCGCTAAGAGGGATCAAATCTCTTGAGGTGCAAAACCATGGGTTGTCAAAAGTTTGATCCCAAAAAACAAAAAACAAAAAAGGTAAATTGGATTTTTACCTCAATTTTTTATTTTTATGTAATTTGACCAAGTCAAAACGTTTACAAAATAGGACAAGACGGGACATTACAACTTCTCTTCCATATTGGGTTAGAGAGCGCCTCTTACCACACTAAAATAAAATAAACCTAGATCCATCTTAACTCTAGATCTACCAATGACCGAGAGAGATAAAATATCTTTTCACTTTGAAAGAGGTTTGCACCTTAATAAGAGATTCGATCCCTCTTGACACTCAGTAGATTTGGAGTTAAGATGGATAGAGAGATCAAATCTCTTTTCATTCTAAGAGAGGTTTTCACCTCAAGAGATTTGATCCCTCTCGACGCTTGGTAGATCTAGAGTTAAGATGGATCTAGGATTCTTCTTTTTTGTAAGCAGAGGAATCGAAAACTAGGTCAATCTCGTACTTGTGTGGCATGAGGTTGATTCCGACCGCTACCACTATACCTCTAGGGCCTATGACCCATCCTCCTCTTCATAAATCGGGTTACAAGAGGGGGATTGAACCTTGAGTCTCTTAGTTTCTATGATTTCATATCAATTCGATCACCACTTGAGTTTCCCCTGAGAGTAAGTTGGTTTAATTATTAATTACTTATAATTATAAATATGATCATTAATTTAATTTTAATTTTAATTTTTATGTAATTTTACCAAGTCAAATTTTTTTATTAATAATTATAAATATTAATTTCATTTATTTTATTTTTATGTAATTCAATCAAGTCAAAATGTTTACATAACATAACATGACATGATATTAAAACATCAACATCTCTTCCATACTCAACTAGAGAGCACCAATCAGCACAATAGAATAACATATGGAAACTACATATTTTTTTGGTGTGGTCCACGTACATCGGAGATTGGTGGTTGCTACGTCCACGGAAATATTTGGGTAGATCCACCCGAAGCCGAAGGGATCACTTTCCAACAGCTCATTAGCAGAGGTTGACCTCGAGAGCGTCGAGGAGAATTGGCCCTCTGACCTCCCATTAGCAAGGTGATTTAATGACAGAAAATCCACCAATTAAGCTAACCCTAGAGGCTTATAGAAACTACATAATATGTGACTTGAGTTTGTGAATATTATAATCTACTCACTTCACTTAATATATAACATTTGTATATTATTTGTTTTGTTTGCTAAGTTGTGTGAGTCCTAAGATGACCGAACACTCAACCTTTGGCTTGAGAAACCATGACCCAAGGGCATCTAAGACATTAAAACACTCATGAATTGCACCCGCCCTAGGCCACACCAACCCTTAACATGGCTGGAATTTTTCCCATGGAATTTCAAACCGGTGACATTCACATAACATAGTTACTAATTAACAATACACCCCATCACTGTGTAGTCTACACCACATGGCCATCATTCATATATTATTTTATATTTTTATGATATTATGTTATTATTATTAATATTGTTAAATTATATTATATATTAGATATCATTTTTTGGGATTCAACTGCATTAAGTAGGTCATTAATCTATTACCATTTCCATGAGAGGTAGTCGTAACTGACTAATTTCTCATGATTTTTGAATAGTCCACTTATCACTCATTGCATCGGGTGATTCTCATAGGGGTGAAGAAGTGGGATTGAAACTAGTGGAATTAATCACATAGTGTCAATCATCACTTCTGGGGCTTGCACCCAGTAACTAGGACTTCCTGGGAAGTCACCCATCCTAGAACTCCTCTGGCTCAAGCATGCTTATATATTTTTTAATTATGAAATAAGTTATGTGTGATATATAATTTATATTTAATATAATATATTATGTTTTATATAATTTCAGTGTGCTCCAGAAATGACTATAGGCTTAACCTTTGGCTTGAGAAACTGTGACCCAGGGGCATCTAAGTCGTCAAAATCACTCATGGATCACACACAGTCTAGGCCACACCAGCGCTTAACATGACTGAATTTTTTCCTGCAGAGTTTCAAACTGGTGATCTTCACATCACAAAGTGACTTAAAAATACACCCCATCACTGTCTGTTCTACGCCTCATGGACATTATATTTTAGATATTAAATAATATAATTTGTATTATATTTTTTGCATCTAGAGGCGCCCTTCAGCCCTAGATGGTAGAGATGTCGTAACATAATGTCATGTAATGTAATTGCGCCGAGAAGTGCTCTCGAGCCTAATATGGTAGAGATGTGTAATGTAATGTTTAACATTTTGACTAAGTCAAATTACATAAAATTAAAAAGTAAATTAAATTTTAAAAATTAAATTAAAATTTTAAAATAAAAATAAATAAAAAGATTAATTTAATGTAAACATTTTATCTTTGTGAAAATAAATTTAAAAAATAAAAATAAAAATAACCCTTTAAAAATAAAAATGACCATGGTAGAAATTAAACCAGCCTAGATCCATCTTAACTTTGGATCTACCAAGCCCCTAGAGGGATCAAATCTCTTTTCACTCTAATAGAGGTTTGCAAATGAGAGGGATCAACAACTTTGGATCTACCAAACCTAGAGAGGGATCAAATCTCTTTTCACTCTAATAGAGGTTTGCATATCAGAGATTTGATCTGGTTTGCATATCAAGAGATTTGACCTTTTCACTCTAACAGAGGTTTGCATATCAAGAGATTTGATCCCTCTCAACTCTTGGTAGATCTGAAGTTAAGTCATCATCGTGTCCAATATATCACCTTGATTGAGGCGGGGAATTGAACCAGTGACTTCACATCAATACATCAAGGAGTGTCTTAATATAGCACTTGATCACCGTCTATCCAAAACTTCACATCAATACACCAAGGAGTGTCTTAATATAGCACTCGATCACCGTCTATCCAAAACCCCGTGGACAGATTATTATATGATTTTGATTTGAATTTAAATTGTAATTAATAATATATATGATGTAAATAAAAAATTATGAATTATTATTTATATTTTATTTCAATGTTTTGGTTATTTACGGATAAAGGACAATCCATTAGTTGTGGAAGTACAATGAATTTTTTTTAACTCTTTTATTTAAAATCAGATATTTTTTTAGTTACAGTAATAAGTTTTTTTATTAATTTTAATTTTATATAATTTTTCAATTTAGCTCAACCATAATTATAAATTTTCAATTTAATTTAACGTAGTTATATATATTGTATTTTAAAAAATTAGTTATAAATATAAAATGATTAACTCATAATATTTTAATATATTATATTTTAAGAAATTATTTTAGATCTCAAAATTAATTACTTATATTTAATTAAGTAATCTTTAATTAATAATTGAATACATTTCATTCGTATAATTAAATTAAATTAAATTAATTTAATAATAATAATAATAATAATAATAAATTTAATTAAAAATTTACCGACATGCACGATACAAGTGTTGAAAGTTTGTTCGGCTAATAGTCAAATCCGCAATTTACCATTATAAAATTTATAACAGGTGGTCCATTCATGGAGTCACTTCAAACACTCGCACACTTTGGGTGAATACCTACCTTTTTATTTACTTTAGATGAGTAAATACCTCAAATTCACTATTATCGGGTAAATTTACCTCAATCTTTTAATTGACCATCAATGGTAAAAGCCTCATACCGACCTTTTTATTCACCATCAATGAGTAAATGCTTAAATTTTTTATTCACTTTAATTGGGCAAATGCCTCAATCTTTTAGTTGGCCATTGACAGTAAAAACCTTTTAATTGACCATTGATAGTAAAAACCTTATTAACAATAGTGACTACTTATTAGGTATATTTTAGCAAGCTTTGTAACAAATTTATAGAAATTGAATTCTCCTTACTACTTATGGGATTATGAGATGGATGGGATTTTAGCCAACTCTGCAACAAATTTAGGAGAATTTGCATTACACATTAAAGTCAATTATATCTATTGAAAGATTTTTCAAATTTAAGCATCTAGTTCCAATGGTTGTAGATTGGGTAAAAATTGTTTTTCTCGTCTTATGCCAACATTGTCATATATGTAATGCATTAATTAAATTTTCTCTAGGTAGAATGGATTATTACTATAATTTACCACATTAATTTATGCACATAGACATTGTTATATTCTTTAATAAATTAAACAAATTTTTTCTCCCTGAATGGATTAGTACCATAATTTACCACGTTTACTTAAGTACACTTATCAATATTTACTAACCCTAAAGTTTATTAGCTTAGAGATAGAGAGTGTTAGTGTCTATGTTACTAGTGATCAAATTTTCTCTTTCAGTATTGTTGGATGTATTTGGTCAAATTTTTAAAATTTCAAATAAATTTTACATGTCTTTTTATTATCAAATGAGTCTTGAGTCATGTCCTAGGTGTCACTAGGACTCCCTCCATTTTCAAGGTCATAAAATGCCAACATGGTCATGCCATCATTCCTTATGATAGGTTATCAAATGAGTGTCTTGGTCATCATTTTGGTCATCAAATCATAACATGCATACTTTAAGGGTTCAAAATTCCAAATCATGGTTTAAGATATGCATTTGGTGTCATCATTATCTCATGCCATCAAAACTCATGTAGGGAGTCATGCCATCACCATTGTCACCATCATGAGAGTTAGTAGTTAGGGATAAGTTTGTTTCAAAGGTACCAAATGTTCATTCAGGCCACATGAAGATGTAATCTTTCCAAACAAATAAATCAAGCTACAGTACACTACCTCATCAAATCACTTCTCAAAAGGACATGTGATTTCACTCCACCAAAATTGAGTTTCAAGACATGTGATGTCACTCCACCAAAATCGAGTTTCAAGCAATAAAAGGATCATTCAAGCATTCAAAAGCCTCATTCCATCCTCCAAGAGCACTTATCCACAATTTTTATTCATCTTAGCCATCAGAGCTTGCAATTTTCGATCACCGAATCCTTGCCATCAAGCAGGCTATGTTTTTTCCCCAGCTCGCTACACTTCTGGGAGCACGTTGTGTTTCTGCCCGAGCTCGCTGCGCTTCTGGGAGCACATTGGGTTTTTGGGTTTGTAGGCCAAAGCAGAGCAACAGTAGGTTCATTTGTCATTCTACAAGCTTCAGGGACTCTTCATAAAGTAAGTACATCCTCTCATCAACTTTCATACAGTGATTTCCTTCATAAAATGATGAAATCCCTCTCCTAGGGTTTTTCATTGTACTTTTGGTTTTCTTGTTTTTTGCTTCAGTTTAGTGATAAAATCCCTATTTTTCCTTCCCTATTACCCTTGTACACACTTTATAAACATCCCCTAATCATTTCCCACTCTCATCTCCTTCATTTCATCATTTTCCCCCCAAAACCCTAGCCCATGCTAGCGTTTGCTGCATTTCTGGGTTTGGATTGTGTTTTTGGTGTTTTCTCCTCTTTCCTTCACCCAATTCAATAAATTCCACTTCCCAAGTGCCCCCAACATCTATCCCTATTCCCCCTAATTTTTTCAGATGTTTCTCAATCCCTTATCCCCTCCATTTCCCTCCCTAAAGTAGATGCTCTTTTTCCCCTTTTTCCCAATCCTACCCTACCCTTCCCTCCTATCAAACTAGGGTTTTTATTAAGCAAACCAACACTATGACCAGTGAAAATAATAAGTACAAAAAGGGAGGACATGTCTCTAGATATGAACCACCTAACATGTAGGAAATCAATGCTTCACCATTCATCAAAAGGGAATTTGAAGAGGTAGGTTTCCTAGGGTTTTGTGAAAAGATACAAGAGGTGGGTTGCCATGCTTAGTTGACCTGTCTTTTTGCCACCAATTTCAAGAGGGACAAGACCACCATAGCAAGGATAGACTTAATAATATCAGTAGAGGTCATAGCTTCAGCCACAAGTATCCCTAACCAAAGAGAAATTTGGTTTAAGGGGATGGATTTGGATATTGAAAATTACAAATTCTTCCTCAAACCACACTACAAGGAGGCTCCCACTAATATCTTTCCTTTCAGGAAATTGTTAGATAGATATGCTCCTTTGATGAATATTATTATGAAGTATTTCACTTGTGAAGGGAAGTTTTCTAGGTTGTATCGGTATCACATAAGGTTGCTAATGCATTTCATTGCCATTAAACCACTAAATCTACCCAATTACTTATTCAGGAGCCTGGTTAATATGACTAAGAAAGTACAAAGAAAAGGGAGAGATAATCAGGAAATTTTGTTTCATTATGGTTTGATCAAAGTCATAATTCATCATCATCTCACACAGATTAATATGTCTTGGGAGGCATTTTTGGAGGTAGGAACTCTTTTTCCTATATCTCCTCAGTCCAAAAGCATCAAAACTTCTACATCATCTGGGCCACAAAGAGCTGAGCAATCTAGCATACCTTCAGTGACCAAAAGAAAGCCTAGGGTAGAGGTTTCTCAAACCTACAAGAAGGGGAAAATGTTGCTTTTTTCCCCTGAGATATCTAAAGACATGCCTGCACCTTTAATTTTTATTTAATTAAACTTATGTAATTTAAGAGAGATTAATAAGAATATTCCTTATAATTTTTTTTGTTATTTAATTAAAGTTATGTAATTTAAAAGAGATTAATTAATTAAACTTATGTAATTTAAAAGAGATTATTAAGGCTCATTTGACAGCCCCAGTATGATGTGTAATCTATTTCATGTTAGCCAAAAAAAGAAGAAAAAAAGCTAAAAATCTAAAAATAATAAAATTAAATAACCATTAAAAACATTTAAATAATTGATATTTTCTGCACTTACGTTAAATCCCTATTTAAGATGAGTTTATACTAGTGTAATTTAAAAGAGATTATTCCAAATAATCTCTCTAAAATTTATGTAATTTAAAAGAGATTATTACGAATGTGAGACATGGTTTGATTCCCGCATCTTCACCGCTTTTTTACTATTTTTAAACGTAGTCTAAAAAACCCACAAAATAACTCAGAAATTTCCGTAAGATTCTGCAAAATTTCCGCAAAGATTTATCAAGTCTTGTTTGTAGTTGTTAAACTTCAGTATTTTGGGTGCCCAAAGGGTTTTTGATAGTACTGAATCCATCTACACTATCAAAAATGCAATTGAGACACTCCAACTACCTGATTTTTTGAATTTTTTTTTTATCGAATTCCAACAAGAAACTGCCATCTAAACTATTCTATTGCGTCCATAGACAATTCCTTTTCAAACTGCATGCCTTGGGATTGCGGGAATGTTGTTTACCATTTCCAGAGCGGAAATACAGCGAACGAACAAATCATATCTTGATTTAATTCTTTCTGCACAAATGCTGATAGAATAGTTATAGAACTAGCAGTCGCACGTGTCGCTTTGGCCGAGTGGTTAAGGCGTGTGCCTGCTAAGTACATGGGGTTTCCCCGCGAGAGTTCGAATCTCTCAGGCGACGCTACAAGAAGATTTTATTATTTTAATGTGGGAAAGCGATTTAAAAGAAAAATCAAATGTGATTTGTGGATCATGATATGTGGTTTTTATTTAATTCAAATTAATGTGGGAAAGCGATTTAAAAGAAAAATCTAATGTGATTTGTGGATCATGATATGTGGTTTTTATTTAATTCAAATCTTATGAAAACAAATATTTGAAAAAAAAAAAAAAACATTTTGAATTTTTGGTCACCGTATTTTTGGTTTGTGGATCATTATTTATGTGATTTTTTATTTTTAATTCAAATTTCATGAAAGAAAAAAAAAAAAAAAAAATCTAATATCATTATTTATGTGAATTTTTTATTATATTAGAATGTTGTGGTTGTGAAATATGATTAGTTATAGAGTTTTATTATATTATCATTGGTACAAATGGGTGTGTTTAAGATATGGAGCTAAAGAGAGAAAATAATATAGAACTACCTCTCCAAGGTATATACTTTTGTATTTTCTCAAGCACGAATAGACTATTCTTATTTCTTCTTCTATATTTAATTTGTTCAAGTATTTATTTTGATGTACTTTGTTGATATTAATAATGTTGATTTGAATTTATTTGTAATTAAATTTTAAGTTTTTTTTAGTTGTAACATGAATATCATAAAAATCAATTGTTTTTTGTTTTTGAGAGAGATTGTGATGTGTTGTTTGATGTAGTGGTAAGTACCTCCTTATTTTCTTTTTCAATTACTTTTTGTCCTTATTTACTTTTGAGTTGTCTTTCAGGAAGCAAGAATAAACACTCACATAGGTATTGCTACTATAGAGAAAACACTACCAAATGGATATAGTAACTCAATCAGCATCATCATGTATTAATAAAAAACATGATGTCATCTCTTGAGTCAATTTAAAATGTATTTTTTTAACTAGCTATTTTTATTAATTTTGTCCATTTTATATGAAAAGAACCTAAAATCCATTATTTATAAGTTATTTTGATTAAATTTACTCATTTCTATGTGAATAATCCAAAAACCCTTTGTTATGAGTTATTTATGAAAATAATCCCAAGACGGTTATTTTTTATTAAATTAACTTGAGAAGATATTTTTACTAAGTTATTTACCAATAATTAAGGCCATAAACCTCTTTATGGCTTTTTCCTTCCATATTTAACTAAAAAAACAAAACAATAATAATAAATATTTCGACTAAATCAACTCTATCCATTATTTTGTTACAAATATGAGATGTTTTTGCTTAGTCTTTATGACCAATTTCATCTTTCATGACCATTTTTCATCACCAAGCCTTTGTCTCTTACATTATTGTTCTCACTCTCCCCTTGGAAACAAACCAATGATCCAATCAACACATTGCTTTTAACTAGCTATCAAGGGAGAAAGATCACCATAGGTTTGGGATTATAGAGAACCCTCCAAGGAGGAGGTGAGGGGACCATCGATCTACAACCAACTCTTAGGTGATACCATTAATGAAATATTTATTTTGGGTATTGAGTTCTTTATTTCATTGTGTCTTTTATATTTATATTTTCTTTTGTTGCACTTCTTCATTTCGAATCTATAAGTAATACAAGTAATTTAATAGTTTTAACTCCTAGTTTATTTAATCCACTTTTGTTTGTTTATCTACCTACAACCATCATAGTAATACTTTCTACTAATCCTTATTGCAGGAAGCATGTAAGAATATTAATTTCCAACCGTGTTATGGTAGCCTCACAATACTTAGTGGAAATGGATTTCATAACGTTCTTAAGCATTATGCCTTAGTAGAAAGGGTTAACTATCCATGGGGAATACAAACCCACACATACATTGTGAGAATTCAAAGAAAAAGAAGATATGAAGTTATAGAAGTGGATTATGTTAGGATTGTGTTGCATATTTTTGAAAAAATGGCCTATGACTATGTTCTTTGAATGTGTTTTCATGGCTAACTCCTAACTATGAAGATCCTTACTTCTGTTTGCATGACTCTCTCCACGCTATCCATGTTTATGTATTTCCATCTAACTCTAGTAAATGAATTACAATTGTAATCTAATCCAAGTAAATTGATTAGGGGTCTAGATGTTGCAAAATTCTATATATTGTATTGTAAATGGTGAAGTTAATACAATGAGAATGTGGTTTTAAGGTTGCTAGTTTTCCTAGTTAAGGGTTTCAAGGTAAATCTTTCAGTATTGCATGTGAATGTTATTGTTTCCCTTTTTGTTTTTGTAAAAAAATGTGTATCCATTGTTTTACTAATAAGGATTAGAACTTACCCCGGATGCGGGTGTTATGGTGCATTAAATTTGGGAGCCACCTAGCCTCGCGGACGTTGGACATCCGTCCTCTTCACGCAAGCGCACATGGCCACTAAAATTTGATTAAAGATTAGAGCGTGGGGCTTTTATTCTCCAACACCCTCGAATTCTCTGCACTGTCTTCTCTGCTTCACTCCACCATTAACGTCATCATGCACTTAATCATTCTGCTTGTCATGCATTTTTTCCCTTTGCCGCCATTCATGGACCTTAAATTCAAGCATCCAACTTCTCAATTTAACATCAAATTTTCTCTCCGGCTAGGCTCTATCGCTCCCTACGCCTTTGCCTCCGCCCAAGTCCCTGCTCCATCCCTCTGCTCCTTTGGCTCCCTGTTGCGACATTGTGCTTCCCCCATCGCCTCAACTACATAGGTGCTCCACCACCATGCCCCATCGTCACCGCATTCATTTCTACAGGGGCGGTGAACGCAATCTCCCTTCCCGGCTTCCCATTCACGCCAATGTTGGCAGAACTCTGAACTTATCCGTCGACTAGGCTGAGCCAGAAGTCTTGGATCCCATTAGCCTCTCTGCCAGCCTGTCAATGCACCTTCTTGAGCCTTCCATTGAGGCCTCTGGCTCCGGTTCCCGCTCCAGGAAGCGTCTTTGCAAATCCACCATCTTTCCCGCCTCCCCCTCCCCCCCTCGCAAGATGGTGGCCTTGCAGGTTCAGCAGGCCTCGAACAGTGACCGCAGTGGCAGCTCGAACGAGGACGACACCAACGCAGAAACTGTTGCTCACGCGACATCCTCTTCTTCGTTGAATGCCCAGGTGTCCAAGCTGAAGGACGATGAATCCGAGTACATGTGAAGTATTGTGGAGGAGCCTCTTCAACCACCCTTTCAGGATGACAAGAAACCAACTTCCTAGCAACTGGGTTCTTCTCTCCATGCTTTTTCTCAGTCAATTTCTTGTCACTTTGTCACTTCTTATTTTTGGGTCTAGACATCATATGTACATGACTGGTTTCCCTAAATGGGAAGCTTACTCTAAATTTACTAAACATATCTCATGGGCTGGTTTCCCCACTTGGGGCATCCCCTCTTTTGCTATTTTGAATCCAGGATTTCCCACCAGAATTGGCTTGCCAACTTTGGAGGATGATGAATGTAAAATTTTGACCTATATAATATAATAGTAGACTAATTTAGAAAAAAAAATAAGGATTAGAACTTACATTTGGTATTCAGGGTTGTATTATTGACTTTATGGGATGCCTTTGATGCTAAGGTTTTGCCTCGTTTTGATATAGCAAGTTTTTGATTCTAGTGCTCAAATAGAATGGTAGGTAGTTTGGAAATTGAGATCCATAGATTTAATGGGAAATGGTGTTGAGTCTCAATATGGAGGACCTTCTCGTACACAAAGAATTGCGTGTTGTTGCATATCTTGCTAGTGCACCTACGAGTATGTTGATGAAATACTTGATGAAATTGGATAGGAAGGAAAATAGTACATTCCATTTATCACATTAAATTCTACAATGTCTTGAGAGAAGATACAATAATGAGTTATGTTAAAGAGACTTTGTATTAGTCTAACTCCCTTGTAAACAAACTTTTCATTTTACAAGAAGTATCTATTAAGGATAAATGATGGAGACTTGATGATAGAGAAACCAAATTACTTTAACATTATGGAAAGAAAATGCCTATTGATATTCAAATTTCTTGAAAAGATAAATGCATTAATTTATTGTGTTCTTTGCCAAAATCAGATGATAATTTGGTTGGAGCAATTGGGAGTTATACAACCACATTAGCATCTGATGATGTAGTTGCATCCTTGCTATCAGAATAAATGAGCAGGAAAACCATGGATAGTTGGAGCATGGATGCCTTATCTATAAAAGGTTGTTTCTAAGAAAGAAATAAAACTAAGTCTTAGGGGGGATATCTAAATCTAGAGGAAGATCTAAATCTCCAAGGAAATTCTTAAGAAAATATTAGAAATGTGGTATAGTTAGGAATTTCAAGAATGATTATAGATCTAAAAGTGTTCATAAAGGAAGAGGATTTGACGACGTTCCTTCCACACAAGGGAAGACCTTAGAGGAATATGGGATATGTCATTAGATTATTCAATCACACATGTAGATCATGATGTATACTTGATCAATTTGGGTGCTTATTTTCATTTGACTCCTCACAAGGAATGGTTTTGTGAAAATGAAATTTATAATGGAGTTCACATTTTCCTAAGAGGTGACTTGATATATAGAATAATATGACATGAAAAAGCAAGTTGTTGCTCAAGGATGGAAGAATTAGAACACACATGGATTTTTTCATATTCTAGAGCTAGTTAGAAACTTGATATCCATAATTAAGACAAGTGATGCAAGTGTATAGTCTCTGTTTGAAAGGGAAACCTATAAAATAGAATAGTTCAAGCAGCAATGATGTCGATGGGGGTAGTTTGGAATGGAACTTTGAAAAAGCCATTGGGAAGTACTGTCATTGATGGGTGAAAAAGTTCTATTGTTCTTGAGGTTGGAAATGAAGAAGAAAATATCCATGCTATCTTTGGAGGGAAGAAAATTCTATCGCATAAAAAACTATGACATATTGGAGAGAAGGGCCTTTGAGCGTTGCACGGTAAATATATGGTTGAAGGCATGTCTAATTTCAATCTAGATTTTGATTTTTGTGAAAAATACATATATGGTAAACATAATTGGATAAGCTTCTCATTTGGTGCTACAAGAGGAAAGGGAATCATAATTTGATACATAGTGATGTGTTTGGACCCATATCTATTCCATCATTAGGAAAAATTGTATATTATGTTTTATTCATAGAATATTTCTCAAGATTCACATTGATTCATTTTATCCATAAGAAATATGTTGTTTTTGATAAATTTAAAGAGTTTGAGGCTCTTGTAGAGAATAAAACAGAGAAGAAAACAAAAGTGTTGAGGATGGGTAATGATGGAGAGTTCAGTTGAAATTAATTCAAGGTTTTCTATAAGAAGTGTGGAATAACAATGAAAAATATTGATCCACACACACCTCAACATAATAGAATTGTGATTAGAATGGGATGGAAATTGATTAAAAATGGAAGGAGCATGTTGAATGACGATGAGTGAGGACAAGAATTTAGGGTTGAGGTAGTGGATATTGCATGTTACTTGGTAAATCAATCACCCTCATTAGCATTGGTTGGAAAAACTCTGCTGAGGCATGGAATAATAACAAACTATCTCATAAACATCTCATAGTTTTTTGTTGTGATTCTTATGTACATGTTCTAAAGTAAAATATGAGTAAGCAAGATAAATATATATCTTTATTGGTTATAAATATGATATAAAAGGTTATAAAATTTGGAATCCAATAGAAAAAAAGACTATTTACAATCAAAATATTGTTTTTGGAGAGGTTAAAGATATTTTCAAACAATAATTCCTAACAAGAGAAAAATAACCAAATATACTAGACTTTAAGTTGAAGAATGAAGAAATTTATTCCATAGAAGAACATGAATAAAGAGAAGAAGAACTTCATACCCCAATATTGAGGAGATCACTGTGGGAAACAAGGTAACCAATAATGATAATTCACTTGATTTTCATTTTACGTTTTCTTTATCTATTTTTAATGACAACCCTAGAACTATTAAAGAGGTAATGGATTCAAAGGATGGAAACTTTGGAAGAAGGCCATGGTCGAAGAAATGGTTTCCTTATAAGTCTTGGGATCTAGTTGAGTTGATAATTGAAAGAAATCACATTGTTAGCAAATGGATGTTTAAGAAGAAGTTGAATGTAAAAGGTAAAGCGGTTAGGTATAAAGATCACTTAGTAGCATAAGGATATTCTCAGGTAGAGGGAAATGCTTTAGGATATTTTTTTTCTCTTCTTGCTAAATTAACTTCTATTAGGTTTCTTTTTCTATTGCTACTACTTTTAATTTTCAAGAAAAGCATATGGATGTGAAGGCAATGTTTATACATGTAGATTTTGAAGAATAAATCTACATGAAACAACCAAAATGTTTCATAATAAAGGGAAAGAAAGAGGTTTGTAAGCTAAAAAAGTCCATGTATCAACTAAAACAATCCCCAAGGATATGGTACAAAAATTTTGATACTTATATATTAGGATAAGGTTTCTCAAGAAGAAAATTTGATCATTGTATGTATTCCAACCTAGTTGTTGATAATTTTATTATGTCATCATGTATGTTGATGATATGTTGCTAATTGAAAACAACAAGGAAATAATCAATAGTGTCAAAATTCAATTTTCTTCTAAATTTGGTGTGAAATACCTTGTTGCTACAAATGTTATTATGGGCATGAAAATTAAGAAAGATCTAGGAAACAAGAAACTATAATTGAACCAGAGAAAATGTGTTAAGACAATATTATATAGGTTTAATGTGTAGGAATGCAAACTGATCAAGGTTTATATTCCTATAGGTGAAGTTATTAATAGATCAATGTCCCAAGACATAGGAAAGAGGAAAATGACATGCCCTATGTTCCCTATGCTAGTGTTATTGGTAATTTTATGTACGAAAATTCCAACTGTAGTAACCAAACATTGCCCGCATAGTGGGAATTTCGATCGGATATATGCCAAAACATGAGGAGCATTGGTCAAAAGGTTTTTAGGTATTCATGTGGCACTATACATTATGGAATTTTTTTATCAAGGAAGACTTGCACTTGAATGAGTATTCATGTGGCACTATAGATTATGGAATTTTTTATCAAGGAAGAAAAACAAGTTGCTCCCCTTTTCACATGCATTGGTTCTAGAAATTTTGGAAAAAGAGAGAAATTTCTGAAGCATCTTCTTATAGAAGTTTCCAGAATTTGTTACAAGAATTTACCTCAGATAAGACATTCGGATCCTATGCTACCCTACTTTGGAGTTTCCATCCATTATCCTTTGATCCCATCCTCCCATCAAAGGTAGATCTAAAACCTTATAAGATTGCTAATTGGATAATAACTCCCAACTTACCCCACCCCTTTATATATTTAGAACCTTCCATATGCAAAGGGTTGGATTTTGGAGAGTGATTATACCCTTATTCTATTGTGGTGAGAGGTATCATTTCATGCATTTAGGGTGATTGGAGGTGCACATTGTGACAAGGAAAGGACAAGAAAACTTGGAGGAGTTTTTCTTCAAGATCAACACCTATTTATGGTTGTAATCTCCTTACATTTATATTAATGCAAAGAGTAATATTTTTTCCTATATGTGATGTCATTATTTCATATATTTCAATACCATGTTGATCTACTGAATAGAGTACTTAGATGATACTGCATATATCCTGTAGTTTCTTGAATTGCATTATCTCACTGTGCAAGTTCTAATTTTGAAATCAGAGCTATAATTGGAGCATTCAAGCTAAAGAAGGAGTGAAGCATGCCGCAAATTCCAAGTAGGATTCATTATGTCATCTATTTACTTTAAGGAAAGCATTGGGTTCCTTATCTCTCTATTGTACTAGGTTAGAAACCAGACCTAGGGGAGATAGTTTTGTCCACAATCGTAAATCCTGCATAAAAAATTGGTGACTCCACTAGGGAATGATGTATTCCATTGATGGTTTATTTTTCCATTGTGTTTATTTACCTCTTTTATAGACCTTTTCTACTTTAACCAACCAAGAATAAACCTAGGAAGTGATTTCATTGAGTCCCATTTTCAATTTTTGTGTCAGAATACTCTATCCCTGGACCAACACACCCCCTGTGCCTGACAGAACGTTGCACCCCACCTAGGCCATCTTTGTATCAGCGTTACAAAGTAATGGTGCCTCTTCTTCACCAGCATTGGCCTCTAGTTTTGCACAAAATTTTCTCTTGTTTTTTATTGCCTCCTTGATCAACCTACTTACAACTTACCTTACCTAAGTCTTGAGTGTATTGTGTTCTCTCTAAAGCCTCCATTCGGTTTTCATTTATGTTTGAATACCTTTGGTAAGGATTTTTTTTCATTTTTTCTTTGTTCCTATTATTAGGTCGCTCCAATTTCGTTTCATTATTGATTATTTGGATGAATTGTTGTTCTAGTCCTCATCTGAAAAGTGCATTTGAATCAGTGATTAAACTTTTGCATCTTAGTGTTGCACTGAAAATTGTCATCTTCACATTCTGCTATCTGTATGAGATCATTATCACTCATACTTCCTCCTTTGCAAGTCTAACACATCAGTTCCTCATGTCAAGCCTTCAAAATAAGAGAAAAGTTCTCAAAAATCTCTTTAATTATGGTGTCGCACTTTCTCTTTATCTTGCCTGCGGTCCCGCACCTAATGTTCATGACTCCTGTGTACCTAAACGCACTTTCTATGTGTTATGGGTGCGGACCCTTGTAAAATATTAAAAAGGCGCAAGTAAACTCAAAAAGCTCACTTTCAGTAAATTCTAGAAGCCTCTGAAATAAATCTTGCGGTGGCAGAACTACTCTTTTGAGGTTCATATATCCCTTACCTTAAGGAGCTAACCCCTTGATGTGAGGAGCTTATCCCTTTGAAGGAGGATTCTATCCCTTCATAATTGGAACTGAAACCTCCTCTTTTGCACTATAAAAAGAGGCATTGGGTAGCCTCAAGGGGAGTTCAAGCTTTAGAATTATTTGAGGTTAAGTGTTGTTGGGATTCAGACTCATTTAACTGAGATTTTTGTGAGGAGAGATCACATACCTCTATCTGTCTCGGTTGGAAGAGTGAAAGGCTTGTCAGAGTAGAGGAGATTCCTGCTTCGGACCACGGGAAAGCCTGTTCAACATCAAGGCTAAGGTTGTAAGGTTTTATTCATTCAAAGTTAATACAAATGAATTCATTTTTCTCAATAAGCTGTTAATTAACTGTTTATTTCATGGATTCCTTGATCACCATGATAGGCATGATTTATAATATTTATTAGACAAGTGCTATTTAATGTTTGCTTGTTTTTTACTGCAGGTCTATAAAGATAACTCCTTCAAGTGACCGAGGGACAACTACTTCGAACAAGCATTGGATCTACGGTAAGACCTTAACACCTTTATAGTATTCTTTTGTAAATCGCATATGTCTAGAGAAAGATAGGTTTATTTGGTTGTTTGTTGCTAGATTACCGTTTGGTACTAGGAAGATCGATCTTGTCCGCAAGATTGATTTATCCGGTCAACACTTAGTTTTCCTCATCGAAAATTAAGTGTGTTGAAAATAATTTTTTTTTGTATTTGCATCTAGAGTTTTGTGTGTGAAATTGGAGTTCGCTAGTGTGAAATTGCATATTTTTTCTTTGATTTTTGCAAAACTGTGTATGAGTGTTAATCACCTTTGAGTGACATCTCTTTTGATTTTTGAAAATTTCACCCAATTTCAGTTTGAGTCCTTTGTTCATGAAATATCAGATTGCATTTTATTTCATTGGAATCCTCTTATGTTTGTTTTGAAGAATTATCTTACATAGATCACATTTTCATAGTTATAATTTTCATTTTCACAAGAGGAAAAGGAAATTGTGCATAGATTACATTTGCATACTTTTCAGGGGAATCATGCATAAATTAAATTGCATGGTTTATATTTTAATGCTTTGAATTGAATTGGAATAGTGAAATTGAAAGATCTATTTAGGAAGCTCTTGTTTGCACCATATTTTATTGTTGCATCATTGTTTTAACCTCTTCCCTACACTAGATAACTTTCATAAAAAATGAAAGAGTTATTTTTTCATGTTAGTTGCATCATAGGCGTGTTTAGGTGACATTGAGTTTTGAGCCTTGAAACTAAAATATAATTCAAGATCAACTCTGAAATACACTTCAATTAACCTAAGGATCATTTGAAACTCAATGACACACATAGATGTCTAGGCTAGAGATGTGTTCTAATGTATTTAAACATAAGAACTGCCATTATTTTCCAGCGTTTCATTCCGGGGGTGATATCTCATTCTATGTACGTAAGTGTATCAGATTGCTCTCCACATAACTTCAGGTATATCGGATGGTGCTCCACGCATGATAAGTATATGGGAACGCTCTCATCGAATGTTTACGCATTAGACAACACTACTACAGATTGCACTTCCACATATCGTCGAGTATATTTTGGAAGTCCACCCTAGGTTTCTATCCTTGCCATAAGTAATCGAGTCATTTGCCTTATACAATGTGATACATTGAACACAAAATTTGGGGATATTTCCTACCCATATGTAAATCCTTGGTTTTCCAAGGTGGTATATTGTAGTTCAAAGTTGCTTGGAAATCCCTTTTTGCCTAGTTACCCCTCTTTATTTTTATTTTTATTTTATGTCTGTAATTTCTAAAATCAATTAATCGACCGTGGAATAACATCCTCTTAGTGGAACAAATCCTTAGTGGATCTTAGGTTGAGACTAATGGCAACAGTTCCTGAGTCCACCAATAAAGGAAACCCCTCTGAAGGGAATCCTATTCCTTTTCCTCCTTTTTGGAAATATTGGTGCTCCTTATATGGAAATGTTGCCCCTTCCTATATTTACCATTGGTTTTCTAGTTTGGTTATTTTCAACCCCTATGGTTTCGAATGTATAAAATTTTTCTCAACCAAGTTTTCCTCCAACTTAAAAATATCAACCTCAGTGATCCTAAAGTTAACCCTTTTCTTTCTTCACCTATTATTTCTTCATCCCTTTCTTCCTCCTCGCCCAGTGAAATGATTAATGCTAGTAACCAGGAAGCTAAGAAGAAGAAGAAGAAAAATAAGTAGGGGGGGACCAAGAAACCATTTCTACCCATGAAACTCTTATGGAGGAACCTTCTAATCAGCCCCGCAAATTTAAATTCCCTTGCAATATTTTTAAGGGTAACCACCTTCTTAGAGATTCTCCTGGTATTCCGAAGATATTAGTACTGTGGTCTAAAAGCTCACATCAACCTTTGTCATCAGCCTCTAGAGATCATGATCACCTAGTGATAGTAAGGTCCATGGGAAAAAGGGTAAATTCAAGTTTCCCTATAAGTTATATGAAGGGAATCATCTTATTCACATTTTTCCTTATATGGATGAAGCCTAAAAAGTGTTGGAAGACCTTACAACTTCTCAACCTCGTCTTCCAGGAAGTTATCGAAAGCTTTCTCCCAGTCCTCCACTAGTTGATGAAGTGACTGGTCAGAATCTGAATCCAGTCAATCCTACTCTCTCTGAACGTGAATCCCACGTGTCTGTTCGCAACAAAACTTCGTTTGAGAAAATGCTTGACTCGATTCCACCTTCAGTTGATCGTACCTTCTCCATAGAGAGTGAATTTCATACTGCTCATGTTCTTCTCGTTTCTTCAGATTCCAATTAATTGGGGGGGAATCCTCCCATTCTGACATTTTAGGGGGAAAATCCTCATGTTCCCATAACACAAGGGGGAAATTATCATGTTCCCACGACACCCCCTCCAAGTAGTATGGTCACTTCCTTTTATTGGAGTCCACTGGCAGGATATTTTCTTCCTCCTTACATGCCTTTCCAAATCATAGTACATGCTTATAATATAGTCGTACCTGGCACAATCATAGATGAAGGCACATATGTTAGTATTTTGTCCTTAACTACTTGGAAATATTTAGGTTCTCTGTAGCTTTTTTTCATTACCAAAAATCTATTGGCTTTTAATAGAGGAACCATTCAACCATTAGGGATAATTCCTAAGTTTCATATTACTTTTGGAGGAAAGACTATCTATATCGATGTGATGGTAGTCCAAGGCCCTTTGGATTTTAATTTACTCCTTGGGCGTGACTAGGTTTATGTCACGGGAGCTCTTGTCTCTTCACTCTTTTGTGTGATGTGTTTTCCACATGAAGGAAGAGTCGTGACCATTGACAAACGTTCGTTCAATGGTCCTAATTTGAATGCTAATCAACCAACATCCCTAAATGGTCCTTATGTGCAAGTGGTATCTTCCCCGCCACAGGTTAATTATGTGGCAACATGTTCAATGCCTACATCTTCTTATGATCTAGTTTGTGATATAGTGCATCATGTACTGGGGGCATTGAAGCCCAATATTTCCATTATATCCCTTAATATGTTACCCTTCTAGAGAATTATTCTCCCATCTGATGAGATCCTCATGGAAACCATGGCCTCTTATGGGCCATGATCAAGGTACTTAGAGAAAATTTATTTTTATTATGTCAAGCTCCTTAAAAAATGAAAAAATATTTCTAGATCAAAGTTCCTTTTCTTGTGTCAAGCTCGATAAAAAATGAAACAAAATCTCATGAGCAGGTTTCATTTTCCTATGTCAAACTCCTTAAAAAAATTAAACAAGGTTTCAGAGAATATTTTATTGTCTTGTGTCAAGCTCGTTAAAAAATGGAACAAGGTCTTATGTGAAATGTTTAAAAAAAAAAAAAAAAATCTAAATAAGACTAATTCTATTAAGAAAAAACATATAGTACAATCAGAGCTTGCAAGCAAGCGAAGCTGAAAGGCAGGGGAGCCGGAAGTGATAGAATATCATCCTCGTTCCCAAATAACATCCATGTAATGAGCAAAAATATAACAAGGATAGAAGAAAATAGAGAGCTGGACAAAGGTATCTACCCAGAATGGGTGGACACTACCAAACGACATTTTTTCCCTTTTTTCTTACTGACTTTGACCCAGCCATTGGTACTTGGCTAGGAAGGAACCAATTGTAGACTATTCTGTGTTGAGGGAGAATTCTCCTTATCTGAATCAGAGGAAGAAGACACATGAGTGCATTTTTGAGAGATCGGAGGGGTAGAGGGATCCTCAGGGCTGGCTGAGGGTGTGTCCTTTGGAGTCTCAACATTCTCCCCCTCTACTTCAATTTCCTCCTCATCCGAGCTGGAGGAATCAGTGTCATTCATGGGGGGGAGGGAGATCACATGGTTTCCAGCTCTTGGATTTGGGTTTGCGATTGAGATTCTTCTTTTTGTCGAGGAACTTGGCACATGTGTTTTGGAGATGCCCCGTCTGATGAAAATGGCAACATCAGAAGGTAGTATTCTCATAGTCCAAGGTTTGTGTCCAATGGAAGTCCCCAATTTTGAGGTTGATCTAATCCGGTAGCCCTTTGCTAATGTCTATTTCCGCACATATTTTGCTGAAGGTGTAGATTCCTTTCTCCCTTCTTGAGGTATCTGTAGCGAGGAAACAGCCTAAGGTATCCCCAATCCCTAGGCAAACAGAGTAGTGCCATAGATGCGCCAGAAGGTTCGGGAGCCTGACCCAAATGGGAAGCTTGGTGATGACAACTGTAGAGGGGTCGAAGTCTGGAAACCAAGGGGTAAGGAAAAACCCAGCCGATCCCTAGAACCAAGGGCCTCCCGTTAAGGATTTTTGGTAGTCTTCATTAAAGGCAAAAGCCACAATGAAGAAGCCTTTTGAGCATAAGAAGACCTTGTTGTTATTAGTCCAGTTGGAGTGGATCCACTGGTATAGATCTGTTGTTCGAGGCCATAGGCCATTAAATCTGCAGACGATCGCGATTTCTGCAAATGTCTGGTATTGATCGTCAAGCGCTGGATGAGAGATTTCGATAGAAGGGATTTCCTCCATTTTATCCACCAAAAATGGCTTGGGAGCCGCAGTTGGTTGAGAAGATTTCGTAGAAGGTTGTGCATGGACTGCATCTTTGTAAGAGAATGAAGGAGCAGACGAGGTCTGCCCCAATGCCCCTCCTCTTAGACGTAGGGTAAACACAATAGAAGCATCTCTTTGAATACAGTAAAAAGAGAGGGGAAGAGGGTCCTTTAGCTATTTACCTTTATACAACAATCTCTAGAGAGAGGATGGAATCCCCAGCCGGAGTTCAAGGTCGCGTGAAAGATCTTGTACTTGATCCGTTGCACGCACCCATTGCAGCATCGTTTTTCCTGAGAGGAGTGAGATTTGGATCTAAAATGCAGAGGGAAAGTGATCTGAAATCCCCTGCTCCCCCAATCTAGATTGTAACTGAAATGTGCTTAAGCTTTGTATATCCAGATTCGCCAGTATTTGGGCACTGACCGAGGCTAGATGAAAAGCACAGTCGCAGTTGTTGTATTCTTCCAGCTTTGGTACCTCTGCAGATTGATCTGGCAGGTCCGAGAAGCAGATCTGCTGCTTGCTTCTGGTAGAGGTAGAGTCTGTGGGATCACCTGATTGGATTTCATTTTCCTTGTGGGCATGTTTTTCTGATAGGAGAAAAGTGCCCCTTGTACAGATGCTAGTCGCCTCTTTGCTGTGGAGAAGGGAATTAACTTGAGAGGTCTCTGTTGTGGCTAAAGCACCAGTGATTTCCACCGATTCCTTGCCCTTATCATTGTCGACGACTGCCCGGAGAGGAGGAGCATGGCACCAGAACTGGGCCTCATTTGAAACTCTTGTGGCAACTGTGATGGCGGCGGCTGCAGAGCCATCTGAAGCAGTTGTAGGAAATGCAGCCGTACAGTCAGCATCAACATATTTGCCAAGGAAAACCCTTAATAATCGCAAAAGGAATAAGCCATCTCGAGCCAAGATCCAACCCAGTTCCTCGCCACTTTCATTGCAAATTTGGATAAGGAGGAGCTTGTACCATTGCCGAATCTTACTACCCTGCAGTATCAAGTCTGCAACTAGGTTCTTGAACGGAAGGCGGCCAGCTCTCTGAGCCATTTTTAGGGTTCCTAGTACGTTTTTAAGATCATCAAAGCGCTAATGTCTTATGAGAAATGCTATTTTCTTGTTTCAATCTCATTAATGTCTTATGAGTCTTTGATTAAATCTCGTCAATTATGAGTCGAGTCTTTCACTTGATCTCGTAAATGAACCTTCATTCCATCCACCTCTTAGTAATCAATTGTATAATTAGGTGAATGAAATTAAGCTGGGCATGTACCTCAAATTGATTCATTATGATGGGGGCATCCAAACTTATATCAAGCATAATTTTTCTCCATTTCAAGTTTGTGTAAAAATGAAACCAATTTCAATCATAATTTCCCATGTTTCAATATTTTGTAAAAATGAAACCATTTTCATCCTACCTCTCATGATTTCCATTTTTATCAGCCTATTTATGCTAGATGAGCCTTGGTTTTTCTCATTCCATTGTCACCATATGTTTTCACTTGTTTGTTTTACTCTTTCCTAGGGAACCACTATGATGAGTGGTCATATTAGCCAGACTCTTGACCTTTGTGTGTTTTGAGCAGTTCCATCATGACCAAAACCAATTTCTATCCTTTTTTACCACTCGTTCCTCCAGGAGGAGTCCTCTTTTTACTCTTTTTAGACTCCAAAAACATGAAAATATTATCGAGCACTTGTATTTTTTAACTCGTTAAAGTAAATTAAAATATGTCAACTTAGTATAAGTTTAACCCTTTTCCAGACTGAGATAAACTATTTACAAAAAAGGAATACCTTAGTCGAACATAGCTAAGAGGTTCTCTTGACTATTGTTTTTTGACTTTTCAGACTCGAGGGACTATTTACGAAAAGGGACATCTTGAGTTTTATTTCCGCTTCTTTTTAAAACTCTCTAAATATGAAAAATATGTTGAGTTTTACCTTCTTTGGACTCGTTAAAAAATCAAACAATGATGGGCTTATCGAACATGACAAGTTTAAGCCTCTCCTTCTTAGGGTTCGTTAAAAATACTCGGAGTGATTCATCTGAAGGATGAACTTACAGATAAAACATGCGTTATCCTACTCAAGCTTGTTAAAAATAAAGAGGTGTTGATCATTATGGTTGGGGAAATTGGGAAGACACGATACTCCATTTTTCTAATGGTAGTGAGTTGCTCGTGAAGACAACACTCTTCCACTTCATCTCCTTGGCTTTTGGGTTGGGTAATCTTCTTGTCATTTGGTTCATAATACCTTTTCGGAGCCTCCATTTCAATTTTGGGTCAATGCTTCCAAATCCATTAAGTGTCTTCAATGTGTTCAAGAGAATTCATTTAGTTGATATATGTGAAAATACTCTTAAGACTTCATTCCATGTTTTCCTTTTCGCGATCCAGTTCCATATCAACATCATTATGTCTCAATCATGATACCCATTTCATATCGTTTATGGGGGATATATCAAGACCCTCTTGTGATGGGTCTCTTCATGTCAACATCAACACATTATCCAGGAAGTTAACTTAGAAACAGACCTTTGGTACCTTGGTGCTTGCATACATCAATGGGAAGTTTCCTCGTTCTCGGTGAAAATTTCACATCATTGGCCTTCGACCGAAATACTCTGGTTGGTGTTCGACATCAACTCATTTATTCACACCTTACATATTGTATTGTATTACCTTGAGATCCAATAACATCATCGATGGTTTATATTGTGTGTCTTAATGACTTACATCATCGGTCAGTAATCAGATGGTGTCTACCATGTTCGACCTTAACTCATTGATTCACATGGTTAGACTCGTACATTGGTTGGTCATGTGAATGAGATAGAAGACCCCATATCTAGTTTCATCCACATGGATTGTGATTTTAGGAGTTATACAAAAATCACAATGTATGATGGCCATCATCATGCAGACAACCATCCAGTCATGTGTCCACCAGTTTTCATATGTCGATGCGTCTTTTGATGATTGTACATGTTATGTTAGCTTATGTGCTAAGTATGGGTATGCCTCCCTCACCAAAAATATGTCATGATATGAATGTATTGTAATAGATGAAGCTCGTCGGTTGTTATTGATCCCGATTTGTCACAAGGTAAAGCACTTCGGTCATGAATCATCATTTCTGACTTTTCACTTTAGGGGGAAATCTGTTATAGGTCATTTTGTCACATCTGGTCAATAGGCCTCTTAATGGGATTAACAAACATCATATTCCTCCTTGCCATCATCATTGCAGAACTCCCTAAGCATGCCTCTTTCATTCCCCAGAGTTTCTGCCTGAAATTTCATCATCTGATACAGTTTTAGGACCAATGCTCCTTGGCCTCTTATTGGACAACGTTCACCTACAGGTTATCCACTGTGGCCTGTTTTGATCACCTACATATTTATCCCCTATGCACTTGTGTTGGTTCTAGAAATTTGGGAGAAAGAGAGAAATTATGGAAGCCTCTTCTTCCAGAAGCTTCCATAATTTTTTACAACCATTTGCCTCAGATAAAACATTCAGATCTTATCCAACCCTATTGTGGAGTTTCCATCCCTTATCCTTTGATCCCATCCTCCCATCAAAGGTGGATCTAAAACCTTATATTTTTAATTGGATAAGAACTCCCAACTTACCCCACTCCTCTATATATTTAAAACCTTCCATATGAAAAGGGTTGGATTTTGGAGAGTGATTCTACCTTTATGATATTGTGGTGAGAGGTATCATTTCATGCATTTAGGGTGATTGGAGGTGCACATTGTGACAAGGAAAGGACAATACAACTTGGAGGAGCTCTTCTACAAGATCAACACCTATTTATGGTTGTAATTTTGTTCCATTTATATTAATTTAAAGACTTCCCTGTTTTCCTATATGTGATGTCACTATTTCATATATTTCAATACCATGTTGATCTATTGAATATAGTACTTAGATGATACTACATAGATATTGTAGTTTCTTGGATTATGTTATTTGACTATGCAAGTTCTAATTTTGGAAATCAGAGTTGGAATTGGAGCATTAAAGCTAAAGAAGGAGCGAAGCATGTGACAGATTCCAGGTAGGATTCATTTTTCATCTGTTTAATTTAAGGAAAACATTGGGTTCCTTGTCTATCTATTGTTCTAGGTTAGCCACCTAACCTATATACGTTTTCCTATAATCTTAAATCCCATATAACAATGTTGCATACTAATACATTGTCAAGAGCAAGCAGAAATTCAAATAGTAGAAGCGAGACTTTGGATCTATGAATTTGAAGCAAGGAAAATGCATCCCCAAACAACATAACAAAGAATAAATCCAAGGTGGGGTGACCTAGGACAACCAATTGAAATTGCGAGAAAAGAATATCTTCATGAATATGAAGAAGGACATATGTAATTGGTGTGAGTTCCAAAAGAGCCCCACTCACAACACGAGTGTCGTGTGAAGAAATCACTAGTGGCAAAGCTAAAGGCTTCAGAGTCAAATGCATGTTCGGACTCTAATTCAAACCTCGATAAGGTAAATGAAAAAGGGAAGAACATTATTGATGTATATCCTAGCGCCACCTTTTCCATAATTAGGGTCCAAAATATTGCGCCCAAATACCCAGAGGAAGGGGAGCATCTCTTCCACTCCGAGATGTGGGTGAAGGGGTCGTCATTACAATTCATTGTCAATAACAGGAGCGGAAAGTCGTTAATCAGCTACGCCTGCCAACCGCACCACACCCGCAACAATACACCATCGGGTGGCACCACCAAGGATGAGATATTCACATCAGTAAATAGTGTCACCTTCCTTACAACATCAAACCCTTCACAGATGAGGTATTGTGTGACATTTCTCCTCTTGAAGTTTGTGATGTATTATTAGGCCAACCATACTTGTGGAAGAATCATGTTTTGTATGAATCTATGCCTCATATTGTTATTATTACCTTCAAAAATAATTGTTATATGATACCAGAGGTAGCCCCATCTACTGCCATCTCTTTGATCTCTACTAAGTAATTCCATAAGATCATATCCCAGACCAGGAAATTTGTTTTCTTTTTTATTCACTTTCAAAGTAAGGGGAAGATCATGGCCACATCCATGGCCCCCAAGAAGGGTTACTCCACGTAGCAGAAGCATGTGGATAAGGTTGTGGAAGAATACAAGGACATATTCTCCTCAACCACAGGGGTGCCCTTGCACTGTCAGGTCAAGCATTCGATCGATATGACTCCCGGAGCACCTCTACCCAATGGGTTGATATATCGTCGCTCCATTCTAGAAAATGAAGAGATCAAAAGAAAAATCCAGGATTTTTTGCAAAAATGACACATAGGACCAATTTTATCACCTTTTGGGAGCTTGATTTTACTTGTACAGAAGAAGGATGGGACCTAGAGGCTCTGCATTGATTATCGAGCACTAAAAAAAATCATTGTCAAGAACACGTATCCAATACCACAGATTGATGACCCTCTAGATCAACTCAAGGGGGATAAGTATTTCAATAAGATCGAATTGAAGTCTAACTATCACCATGTTCCAATAGAGCCAACAAATGTATGGAAGACCGCCTTCAAATCCAAGGAAGGCCTTTTTGAATGGTTGGTCATGCCTTTCATGTTGAAAAATTCCCCTACAAATTTTATGAGGCTAATGGATGACATCTTGTGGCCCTTCACCAAATCGTTCATGGTTTTTTATCTGGAAAACATCCTCATCTTCAACAAGAGTTGGTAAGAGTACTTGTAACACACTCGACAGGTCCTTCAAACCCTGCAACAACATAAAATATGTGCCAACTTCGAGAAATACACCTTTGGCATGAGCTAGGTCCAATATTTGAGTTACATCATAGATGAACAAGGCATGCATGTGGATCCAGATAATATCCAATTCATTCAGGATTGGTAAGCCTTGACCACCCTAACATGTCTTCACAAATTTTGGGGCCTTGCCAATTTTTATTAGAGGTTCATGTTTGGATTCTCCCATATCACTTGGCCTTTGAGTCATACTACCAAGGGCAGAGCGAAAGAAAAGTTTTCCTGGTCCGAGTCCTAACAGAAGGCATTCATGGAGTTGAAGCATCATCTTTGCTCAACACCTGTACTCACATTTCTAGACCTGCAAAAACCATTTGAAATTGAGACAAATGCCTTTAACTATGATATTGGTGTAGTTCTCACCCAACAAAGGTATCTGGTGGCCTATCACAGTGATACTTTCTGATACAATTCAGAAATACCCCACCTATGATAAAGAGATGTATTCTATTGTTAAATATTTCCAGAAATGGAAACATTACATTATGAGGAAGGAGATGGTCATCCACATAGATCATCAACCTTTAATTTTATACAAACACAAGGGAAGTTGCAAAACGATTTCCATTAGAAGTGGTCTACATATCTGCAACAATTCCACTTGAACATTAAATAAAAAAAGGGAAACACTAATCATGTTGCATATTGCCTCAGTCGTCATCCATGAGACCTCTAGATGGATGCAACTATACAAAAACTATCGAAATTTTGCCACCACATACTAGATGCTAGTGGATGGAAATAAAGTTCCATATTTCCACCTCCACAACACCTTATTATGCTACCAGGGCCACATTTTTGTTCCTTCAAGCGAGCATGCTAAGATGATTTGGGAGGCACACTACAATTGGGTTGCAAGACACTTCAGTGTGGAGAAAACTATGACCATACTACAAAAGTATTTTTATTGGCAAAAACTATGGCATGATGTTGGAAAATATATCAGATGCTACACTACCTGTGGCATCACTAAACCAACCATCAAGAAGCAAGGCATGTACACTCCTCTTCCTACTCCTAGTAAGCCTTATGAATTCATCTCCATGGACTGTCTGTCTGGACTCCCTTTTACCAAGCATGATAATGATTGTGTATTTTTGGTCGTTGACATATTTTCTAACATGGTTGTATTGGTGTCCTACAAGAAGAGTATCACAACAGAGGACACTGCCAAACTATTATTTGAAGGAGTGTGGGTACATTTTGGGATTCCAAATACCATTATATCATATCGGGATAACATGTTCCTCTACAACTTTTGGTTGAGCCTCTGTACACAATTGGACACCAAGCTCACCAAGTCGACTGCATTCCATCCCCAGACCGATGGCTAGACAGAGGTCGTGAACAAGATGATAATGCACATCCTATGCATGTACAAATCCAAGAAACCACAAACATGGGATTAGATCCTTCCCTATATGAAACACAACTAGAAAAGAGCTCTCCATAACTTGAATGGTTGCAGTCCCTTTCAAGTGGGTCTTGGATTTCAACCTTTGTGTTTTATTGATGTGGCCATGCCTCATGCGAATACATAGAAAAAATACAAACATGTATAGTGTGAGGCTAATAAAGTAATCACATTTATTGAAATCATCCAAAACATGCACCAATAGGTTCACGACATCTTGGAGAAGTCCAACACTAACTACAAGCAACAACGTGATCAACATTGGGTGCTATTAAGTTTGAAGTGGGTGAAAATTTTTGGTTGCATTTGTAGAAAGAATGCCTTGTTGGAGCCTATCAGAAGCTTCAACCACTCCAATTCGGGTGTTACACCATCACCAAGGTTCTTGGAGAAAATGATTTTGAGCTCAACATTTCCCCATTCCTTGGCCTGCACCTAGTGTTCAATGTGGACTTCCTTTGACCATAATTTCCACCATTGTTGGACACATTAGACATTGCAGAACAACTAACACCCACAAAGCTCAACACAAACTTCATGGAACAAGCCAAAACTGATCAGATCATGGACATAGATCAAGAACCTCACCAAAAGAAAATCTAACCATATTGGGTTGTCAAAGCTTGTCAACTCCTGCACCAAGGCAAGTGACTCACCAGGGACCAAGTATAGTAGAAGTTTCCCCATATCATGGAGGCACTTAATGAAATGGGGATCATTGCTTCTTGAGGTGGGGGGGGGGGGGGGGGGGGGGGGGGTAATCTAGGTGGATATTGGTGGCCACTCTCTTATTCCACCTAGACCCCCATAGTTGTTTCTTTCAATTTTCCTAATTGTGACACAACTTACTACTTTTGGTATTTTTCCACGTCTTAAACTTCTGAACCTGTTTTGAGGGCCTAAAATACGTTTTTTTGGGAAAACAAAGAGATTGAAAAAGCGAACCACCATTTTTCTAACCTTATTTTGGACTCCTCTTGGAGATATTATAAATGATGTATTATGATAGTTAAATAGAGATCATATGCCAAAGTTATGACCCTGGGAAGTTGACGTTCCACCTAACCCCATTGGGGCCCGCAAGCTTTTGGGACTTCATCTCCTAGGGTTAGGTTTGTGGATGTTTATGGTTTCCCATTGTTTCTTAATTTTAAAAAGTCCTCCGAGACTCATTGCAATAGAGTTTAGAAGTCATGTAGCCGCCACATCTCTTCTCAAAGATAAACACCACATCTCTACTTAGAGATAAACTAAGATCACCTGAACTAGTTTATTTCCATTCTGCTTGTAACAATTTTCACTACTTTGTTATTAATGAATTAAAGTTATGATTTGGTTGTAGCTCCTTGTTTCTATTTATATCAGTACTTCATTTCATTCTTGCCTAAATCCAGATCATTCCATGTAATGAGCCCAAGCTGAAAAAGCCCCTTGGTCCTTTGCATCCATAACATCTTGTCCTATCAGAGCCATGACCATGCATCCTCCAAAAATAATATCTTCTACTCTGGCTGCTAAAAATGTTGTGAGGTATTGTTTAAATTGGTCGAGATATGCATAGGTTACTACATCGTTGCATATGTAGACTTGCCCACCATTCCAAACAGGATAATTTTTGTCCTCAACGCTTGCAAGAACTTGAAATTTAAATCGATTACAATTCCTACTTCTTGAGTAGACTGTAGATTTGGTTATAGCATATAGGAAAAAGTATTATTCAAATGTATAATGTAATGTCATTTCATTCACTTGTGAGATCCAGCGCAGGAGAAGAATGATAGAAATAGAGACTTTAGCATGGGAAGATACATTCATATTGTGATTCGTACATTGCTATTACAAATTAAGATTTTATGTCATTGCATCGTTGGATATGTAGACATGCCCACTTTTCCAAGCATGATAATTTATGTCCTCAACGCTACCAGGAACCTGAAATTGAAATCAAAGCCTCGGCATTTGAACCACTCATTTTTGAAAGGAATGAAATTCTGAATGAATAAGTCAATTAATTGTCTTGATCTGTTCACTCTGCATCAATTAATTGCCCTGATCCATTAGTTTATGTTGATCCATTCTGATTAATTTCCCTGATCATGCTTGTGAACATAACATGATAATAACTATTAAATGAATTTCTAACACAAAACATATTGATCGACATGAAATATGATCACTCCATGTCGATATTACACAAATAATATTTGTTTAGGAGAAAATTTTATCCATCCATTTATTAAAAAATAAAAATTGTTGAAGCCCATGTCCAATAAAGACCATTCCTATCATCGTAATATAATAATTAAGATCCGTTTGTTTGTGAAATTAAAGATTCACCTTTATCTTATATAAGTTTTTTGAATTATTTTGTTGCATATGGGAATTTCTTGGGCAAGGCCTACGTGTTGTTCTTGGTCTTCTTGGTTTTTTCCCTGACACAATGGACTTGGTTCTCTTATGAATTTTTGTAGTGTTGACTCTGAGATTTCAGGGTTTCGGTATGAGTGTGACCTGGCTCATACTTATGGCCTCAACCGCTCAAGGAAGAGTTGGACCCATGATTCAGGGCTCGGGGACTATTTTTATTTCTGGTTTACAGTCTGCGATAGGGGAAATCATTGGTTTATGACTAGGTCATGGCTCTCATATGTGGTTAATTTGGTAGGTTCCCTAGTCGAGTGTAACCCCTGGAAGAATATTGCTCTTGGTTATAGGCTCTCCTCGGGTCAGCTAACAAGGTCCAAGTCAATTGTTATCTGGTCTCTCAGTCACTCTAGTGCCATGGTCTGTGCTGCTTTTGGGAAGGGAAATCACACCTGGGGTTCTCGCGGTAGTGGTAATCAGCCTATCGCTTGATTCTGTCAACCCAAAATTCCATATGGTAAGCCCAGTGGTCGTAAATCAACCTCCCGTATCATTAATGAAACTGCCTCTACTTATCATGAGGAAAGCTTTGCCCAGGTCTGCTAGCTTATTGTAGAATGGGAAGCCGAGCTTAACCAGTAAGATGGTATTATGGATATCGAATTTGATGACTGGAAGCCTCTTGTATCAGACCTCGGACACTCTCGAGGAATATCTTCCCAATACAAATAAACAATCTATTTGTATTGGATGATGGAGAACCTCCTGTTTAAATCTTTGGAGCACATCCCTTCTAGGTTGCCCTCATCTTCTCAGAGGTTCCCTGATTATAGTAAGGACTTCCAACAGATTCAATTTCAATTCCAAGGAAGAGTGGTCGCCTCAGTCACATTGAAGAACATATCATGTGCATCCCGCAAACTGAGCTTCTAGGCTCAAGTGTGAAGGATCCTGCTCATGTTGATTCAGCTGATGATTAATAGTTTGATGTTTTACTCCTTATTTTCTCTTCTTGTATGCAACCGTTTCAAAATGTCCATGTTTATAATTATCTAGAATCTAGGAAGTATAAGGACATTCAAACTTATTTAGCTTGCCTTGAAAAACTCATAATATTTTTCTTTTGGATGACTTATGCTGTTAGGTGGCCAACAAATCTGGTTTCCCTCTCGACAAGTTGAGGCCACCTAACCATTCAGATTCTTGCTTGTTTCGAAAGATAATGAATAGAAAGGTCCTACCAAACTTACAATATATATATATATATATTCCATCTTTTTTGGATTTAAACTTCAAACTTTTCAAAGAAAACCATACTCTAAACCATTAAACATATAATACTAAAATTTGTAATCATTATTTTTAAAATTTAACAATAAAAAATTGAATTTTTAAATTAGATTTAAAACATGAAATATATTTTACATTCATAAAAATATTTTATTTATAATATTTAATATAAAATAAATAAATAATATTATATTAAAAAGAAATAAATTTATTAGAGGAACGGAATCTCTTAAATTAAGAATAATTAAATTTTGTTTTCTTAATATTTTTAATTTGTAATAGTGAAAAGATAAATTGAATTTTATTTTATCTGCTACTCTTATTTCACATTACCACTTTCCTTTCATAGTACTAGGGTAGTGGGTTAAGTCAGGGTTGGTGAGGGCGGAATCAAATGTTACTTGAGCAAACAGATTAGTCGACTACTAACACCAGTGGTAAATAGACAATAATTACTAGCATTTGCACCGAGAGGTGAAAAGGAACGTCAGAAGGAGGAAACAAGGAATGTAGAAGATAATAAAGAAGTGAAATATATTGGCAGCAAAATAAGATTAAAATTTGGGTTTCTATATTTGTTAAAATATGTAGCAAGGGGTTAAATTTAAGAAGAAAGTTAGACTAACATAAATGTCTCACAACAATGGGAATCAAGATACATGCCAAATGAGTTTAATTTATTTAAGTTTTTAAAAAATAACATTAAATAAATTCCGGTAAAAGAAACAAATATCAATACAACCACACCTTGATATCGTTATTCTTCTACTGTTACAAGAAAATAAATAGACACAACACAGATGGAATCAAGGAGATAAGAGCAAAAAATAATCACCCAAAAAATTGTTGGAAATTTGCGAGGTTAATGCTTTCAATGGAAAATATTGAATTATATGTATAAGTCCCTGAATTAAATTTACAAATTCTTTGGTAAGATCTTATCCAAATGAAATTTCGTAATTCTAATGCTCTGGCTTCTTAGAGGTTTATATAGAAAAATCCCTCTCCATTCCAACTCTCTGCACCTGTTTGAAGACCGGATATGTGCATCACGTCACTTATTTAATGAGAAATTCCACCGAACAAGAAACAGTCATACTTTTTGGAAAAAATTTCTTTTTGTTTGGGTCATTCAAATGGAGTTCAGTGACCAGTGTCAGAAAAAAAAAGCATAGTTAAAATATAAAAACAATAAACGTACCCAAATCGTCGAATGAACGTTCATTGAATATCGTCAAACTAATAAACGTAACTCAGTCGGCTTCAGGGGTTTAGCACAAGGCACTACAACTTATAAGCTAAGAAATGGATGACTTTTAAACGACGAATTCAAATAATATGTCTAAATAGGGCTATGATAAACATTACTGCGACCTTCAATTTCTCTAGCCTTAACTATGACACAAATCTTGACAGATGACATAAACAAAAATCTTACCTGAAAGTTGCACACATTTCATGTTTGTGACTATGGTTATTCGCCCATTTTGTTTCCCATAACATCAACAGTTCTAGGCTCGTTATTTTCTCTTTTTTTGTGTTTATGTCGCGGCCCATCCTTGTATGGATGGAAGAAGTATAGATTACTTACAATCATATGTTATCATAACGATTGTGCTATAATTGTGCAGACTCCTTAAAAACTCAGTAACCCTTTAAGAATTTTAAGCAGGTACTTAAAAACTTAGTAACCGTTTAAAAAAAGCTTACAATCAGATGTTATCATCACGATGGTGTTATAACTGTGCAGACACCTTAAAAACTCAATAACCCTTTAAGAATTTAAAGCATGTATTAAAAAAGCTTAGTAACCCTTCAAAAAAAACATATGTTTCAGAAAGAAAAATACATTTCTAAGTGATTGATGATCCCAAGAAATTGACAGACAAATATTGGCCGCGACGACTGAACACATAAATGAGAAATGGTAAGAAATGAATATATATGTTTATTTTTATATTTTACAATATGGTCCATTAGTTTTTTTGAAATTGTCTCCTGGTGACGAATTCTTGAATCCCCTCAAGAGATCCATAGCATGGTTGCTTGCAGGTTAAATATATTAACAATATCAATGCATGAGCAACGATTATTCGCTCCAGGATTTTGGAGAGATACGACCAAATCCTTAGGCAAAGTCTTGAGTCCTTAATCATGTTTTGCAGCAGATAGGTTAAAAACACAAACTCAAGTTTTTCTTCAGAAAACAATCCCAGAATCCAGTCTTGACGAAGAAAAAAAATATTGGGCACACATTTCTTATATAAATAGAGTTAGAGAAATCATTATTTCTTCAAAAAATAAAATTAGAGGTGCGACTTGTGAACATATCAAAAAATATGATTGAAAAATATAATTTTTTAAATTTATTAATTTTTTGGGATGTAATTGTTTGTGTTTTTTTTTAAAGGGGGTGCTCGTGATGAATCAATTGAACCTTCGAGCCATCCACGAGAGTTCAATTTTGCTAGGAGACACAAAGAAGCAGCTGGGTTAAGTTCAAAGTTTAAATCTGTCAAGATAGCATAGACAAATGGAAGTTCTTGCGATAATGGTTTAGCCATCTAGGGTTGGTTTTCTAGTCTTAAAAGAAACATACTAATGTTTATGGTTATTTCTTACCTGAACATAGATGGAAAAAACATTGTTCCTTCAAAAAAATTAAAACTATGTGATGTGTGATTGCTTCTTTGTGTCTCCGAGCGGCCTCCATGGCCCTCTTCTTGGCCTCCGTGCTCGCAGTTTCCCATGGTTAATACCACTTTGGTTGAGACAAAATCCTACTGCGAGTTAACGGGGTTATCTGAAGTCCTAGAGGGGCGTATGAGAGTTGTGAGGGTTCTTTTCACCCATTCGCCTTCAACACTGCCAATCCTCGCGTCTCCCAGAGCTTTAATAAAGAAGGATTCACAACAGAGCACGACTCCTAGAGATTCAATGCTTGAGAAACAAATTTGTACAACTGATTCATCTCCTTTCCCTAGGTGGTGCAATCCAAATACTCATAGCAGCTAAAGTTTCTGTCAAGTTAAAAAGGTTAAAAAAATTCCTACATTCGTCAGAAGGGCGATAAGAAAGCTTTATGATTGGGTGAGGTGAACAATGTTTTCTCACCCAATATCATAAAAAAAATGCCTCCGACCTAATTAAGTTTCCCAATCAAAGAAGTTTTAATAATGCACTAAATAAATCCTTTCCCATACCTTCGTAAATGCAATGTTACAGAAAAGGAAATTATATTAGTGCCAAGTTATATTATTGCCTAGTAATTAGGCTAGTATGTGTGTGGGGGTCTAGTAGGTATGTGACAAATATTAAAAAAATTAATAAAGATAAATAAAAGTAAAAATTTATTTTAAATTATGATGGTTAGTAATAATTGCAAAAAATTTAATATAGGAGTTTAAGTAATTAGTGTAATTAAAATGGAGGACTATAAATATTCAATTTATGACTACAATTAAGAATATTATATAATATTCTATAGAAGTTAAATCTTTTCCATTCTCCTAATAATTATTGATAATTTAATAAAAGAACTAAATAAATCTATTCATTCAAATGAAAAAGAAAAGTTGAATTAAGAATATTGCAAGAAGAAACTCATTATATGGATCATGTGTAATTCCATCCATTTTAAAATAAGAACAAAATATTATGTAAATGAAGAAAACAATATCAATTGTAATAAAAAAACAAAATGAATAAACATGTTTGGTGTCTAGGCTATGTTTCACTGTCACGCTCAACCATTCATAGAATATTTTGATATTCATGTGAAGTATCATAATTTTATATTAACTTTAGAGAGAAGTAAAGTAACTAAAAGTAAGAAAATATTTTCACTTTTAGAAACAATTCGTATAATTTTAAAGGTACTTCAAAACACTTGTCCGTGGGGTCTTGGTTAAAAGGTGACAAGGCTGGTTGTTATAGCACTCATCATAGGTTCAATTCCCTTCCTCGATCGGGGTGATGTATCTGGACATGTTATGAAGATGGAGTGAAAAAAAAAAAAATGAAAGTTCCAAACTTATAAAAAAAAAAGTACTTCAAAACACTTAAAACAATATATACACATATATATGCTCCATAAAAAATTGTTTATATGATAAAAAATAATTGGAAAAAATAAATGTTATATTTAAAAAATTTCAAGTAGTCTCATTGTTTTACATTTTGGTGTTTTGATGTATATTTGTTTTTCTCAAATTTGTAAAAAATATAGTAAAATAGTGAAGATTTGTTTGGGTCACAAGTTTAAGCTTAGTCCTTTACACAACCCAAATGGCCAAAGGAATTGTCAAGGCATTAATCCATTTATGCATTTAAAAATACAATTTAAATTGTGAAAATTGATATATATATATATATATATATATATATATATATATATATATATATATATATATATATCAATTTTCACAATTTAAATTCATAAATGGATTAATGCCTTCACAATTCCCTAGGCCATTTGGGTTGTATATATATATAGTTGCAAGGGGACCATATCTCGAGCTATAAACGATTTTTGAATGTTTGCACTCTATAAAAAGTTTACACCTCAAAATATGTGGTATATTTAGGGGCTTGCTAGATTTGTGGTTAATATGTATCTATATAGGTTGCACTAAGATCCCTCTATGAGGGTGATTTGTAAACCCATCTGCGTTGAATGTGGATTTGACAAGTGTCTCTTTTAAAATAAAACAAAAAAATGAATATACATGTTTGGTGTGTAGGAGATGTGGTAAAAAATATTTCAATGTCATCCATAAATAATTTTTTTTGATATTTATTTGACGTAACATAATTTTATATTATCTTTATAAAGGAGCAACCTAACTAAAAGTAAGAAAAAATTTATATTTTCACTTCTGACTACAAGATAATTCATATACTTATAAGAATACTTCAAAACACTTATATAAAGTGTTTGAGTATCTACATGAACCAATTTAATTCAATATCAATTTCATAGAGAGACTAAATAAATTGTTTGAATTATTATATAAAGAATAAGTTGTATAATTCATTCAATTCTTAATATAAAATTAACATGTAACATTTAAAAAATATTAGTAATGGTAAAAAAATTAGATATGTGCTATAGATAAAATATTTTAGTGCCCATGTAAAGAAAAATGTTACACCAATTTTTGGTCATCTAATCTGTTACTATTAGATGGACCAAACTACACCATGTAAGACCAATTTTACCCCAAGTAAAATTGCTTTCACTATGAAAAATGACTTAGTAATTCTTAATTTATTAAGTTGTTTATGGTCCAAACAAAAAACCCCATGAGGAAATATTGAATAAATCCATATTTGTTTGATTTTCCTCAAGGAATGTTTGGTTAAACAACATTTTAATTAATATTCCTGGTCATATTTAACCCAAAACAAGAAAATTAATTAGATAAATCACTATTTAATATATTATTTTCTAGGAATAATTATTTAAACCTTATTTAAATAATATTCCTTGTTAAATTTGACCAAATTATTTATAAATAATTGACTAAATCACTATTTATTTAATTATTACTCAACCACACTCTTAAAATAATAAATAATCATTTATTTATTTATTATTTACAAATAAATGGATTTGACCAAATTCAAATTCTTTTTCCCTCCAACAAAAATAATAAAATATTTCATAAAAGTTGGATCTAGATTTGGTTAATAATATTTTAATTATGCATCGATATCTAGACTAACTCAATATTTTGTTATAAATATAAGAGTTTTTCCATTCATTCACTACCTTTTGTTGCCTAAAGATCACTCTAGATCTATACTCTTGGTCTGACTTTGATCCTCCATCATTGTCATATTTTTCTATCTTTTTGCTTTTGAACTCCCCTTGAATTCCATTTTTGTCTCGGTTTTCTACACCATCAAGAGAGAAGGATCTTAGATCTGAAGCGTTGAGGACATACAAGAACCCATCCCATTGAGGAGGACTGGTAACATCTTTCTATCTTCCCTTCCGAGGTGTCATAAATACAAGATTCATTAAAAATATTCTTGTCTTGTCTATTGGATGCATGGAGAAACTCTTGCTTTTATTTGTTGTTTAATGTCTTTAACTGCATATATTTGGATTTTGTAGCATTTGTATTGGTCAACTAATTGTAGATCTAAAGAAATTGACAGCCATCTTTGATGTTAGGGTTGTTTGTTATGCACAGATAAAGTGGGTTTTTTTCGAACGCTTGTGATTAGAATTCACACCAACAACTGGCGACTCCACAAAGGTTTATAATTACGATCGCTGTCGTTTTTCAGATCCCTGCATGACCAGCTGCTTCAAACCCTAGGGTTTTTCTTCCGCTTCTTGTTTTTATTTTCTTGATGTTGTTTTTAACCTTTAAAACCCTAAAAAAATAAAAATTATAACTTCCGTGTGTTTCTGGGCCTATTGCACATGTGACAGGTATCAGCCACAACTGAGATGACACTTTTTTCTGAAGCCTCCTCCTGAGATTGCCAGAAGTGTAAGTCACACTTTTTTGGCCAAAACCTGCGACCTCAACCTCCAGGATGCAGAAAACTGCCTGAAACCTGCGACCTCTGCTGAAAACAGGTCAGAAACTACGACCTATAATTTTTGCGGGAATTTTTCTGTGATTTTTCTAAGTTTGTATGGACTATTGTTCAGGGTTGTTTGACCTCCGTCTCCACCCATATTGGACTTGTACTTGCTCTGTTTTGCTCGTCAAAGTAGGAACCTAGCCCCCTAGGGCTTCAGTATGCTTCCACCTTTCTAGGAGGAGTTTAGCTGAAGCGGGTTGCCTGAGATTTCAGTGTGTTCAGCCTTTTTTCAGATCTGATCCTGTACCATCAGATCCATTTCAGATTTGTTATTCATCCATCCAAAACACCTATTTTCAGTTTTGTTTGGTCATCCTCTAGGGTCCCCTCCGTTTCCCTTCAGGTTGTAGCCTTTCGCCACCTCATTTGCAGCAATTTTCCCTCTGGTGTTTTGCATATTTCTGCACCTATTTCCAGCAGATATGACCTCTAGATCATTGTCCCTTCCAACTTTAGATCCATTGGCTATTTTTGTGTGTTTTGACTAGATGTTTGCCCACCCATAGACTAGTTGTTGGGAAGCCTGCCTCCTTGGGTTTAGATTGATGCATCTTTAGTTGTTTATTTTCTGTTATATTCAGTTTACTTTACTGTTATTTGCAGATTTATTTACAGGTATACAACACACTTTTTTTTTTCTCTACATATTTATAGGTTTAAAAATTAAAATTAACACACACACCCTAAGTGAAGAGTTCCTGGTTTGCACCGCCAGGCCAATACTATAACATTGTAATCATTTGATACCGCACCTCTCTGCCCTTGTTTCAACATTGTAATCATTTGATCCTTCACTTCCTTTCCCTTGTTGGTCTCTCTTCCTTTTGTGATCCGTGTTTGTTCTTCCATCATTACACCCCCAAGACGTTTATCCCAGAGAATTGTTGGCCTTCACCCTCAATTTCCATTAGGAAGACTTACTCCTCCACGTAGGATTCGAGTTAGTCCTCGACCGAGTCCCCATTCTGACTCCACTTCTTGTCCATCAGGTTCCCCTTCTAGTTCTATCCCCGGTTCTCCTCTTGTCACCTTCTGGTTCAGGACCTAACACTGGTGGTAGCCCTGGCGCTAATGCTGGGTATACTACTAGAGGGACTGCAATAAGAACTATCCTGGCTGCTCCCTTGCTCCCTTATATGGCAGGCCTCATTCTTTCCGATTTTAACCAGTTGATCAATGACCCCATACACCATGATCTTGGTTGTACTGCTATACCAACCAAGCTCCCTTCCAACATCCTTAAGTTTGAAGGTCTTGCTGGAGAAGATCATACAAACCATGTTAGATCTTTCCACATGTGGTGTTTGTCTAACTCCATCACTGATGACTCTGTCTGTCTTCGGTTGTTCCAGTGTACGCTTATTGGAGAAGCTTCTAAGTGGTATGTTGACTAGGCCTCCACCACTCATACTACTTTTGTGACTCTTGCCCATGCTTTTCAATCTTACTTCCAGCTTCCCCTTTGTTATGACACTGGTACCGAACTTTTGACCTCTTTCCGTCAATTATCTGTGACCTCCCTATCCGATCATGTCCAGGAATGGCAGAGAAGAAAGACCTATGTCGAGCCCCTACCTTCGAAGACCGTGTCTACATGGACTGGTTTCTCAGATCCATTTTTCCTGCTATTGGCAAAGATGTCGCATCGCATTTCCCTTAGAATGAAGAAGCTGCCCTCCAGATTGCGTTGAAATATGAACTAATCTACGCTTACTCTGGTTATGTTTATACCGTCTTACCTAATCTCCCTAGACCCGGTGGTGCCAAAGCACTGGGTGCATCCCATGTCGCCGAGGGTATCGTTGGTGCCCTTTCTCATCCGTACACTCATCCTCCCATGGGTTATGGTTTCCCTCAAGGGGGGGGGGGGGTAGCTCCTCCAACACTTTCCCCCCTCCTGGTAGCATGTATCTAGGATACGACATGCCTCCTCCTTTTTCCCAACATGTTTACCATAATGTTGCCCAACCTCCTTATTTTTTGTATCTGCGGTTTGGTGCTCCATCTCCTCTAGCATTAGCACCTCAGCCTCCCTTGCCTTCTCAACCCCCACAATAGCAGCCACCACCCCCTTAGGGGTAAGTGTATGCACATCAAGGAGCGACTAATCCTCCTACTTCCAAAAAGAAGAGGAAAGGCACCCAAAATAAATCTTCCCTAAGTAATCCACGACCTAATCCCTAGGGGACTGCACCTAACACTGCTAACCAGCAACAAGGCACTCAGACCAAGTAGGACAGGCTTGTTCGCACGAACAAACCTTGTTCTTATTGCGGTGTCTATGGTCTATACACCCACGATTATCCTCTTTTACCTCAGATGCAACAGATGTGGGAAGCTTAAGTAGCATCCCGAGGACAACAAGCCTCCCCTTCGGTTCCTCCTAACGATGCACCTATGCAACCGATTGTGTTTACCAATCGTTCCCCCTAGCAAGGATTCGTGGCTACCCAAACACCTGAAGGTTCGACGACCACTCAACCTCCTCCATCTGGTACTTATGATTACCAGATTCTCATGATGAACTCTGACCAACCCATTATCGTTGACCTCAACCTTCATACTCAGTCCCGTCAGTACAACAAGCCTCCTGCTACGTCTGCCCCCGAGCCCCCTTCTTCAAGTTCCACTGAGCCTTTTTCGACAACCAATGGTACTTTACTGATCCTTCAGCCTAAGGTAGAGGTTCATACCAATATCCCCAAGGGACCATTACTCCGAAAGTCTGCTTCTGGTAAAGCTACCCATTCGTATAGTATAGTAGATGATTTGGCGCAATCCCCCGCTGCCATCTTAATGCTGGAACTCCTCCAGTCGTGCCCTTCACAATGAAAAGCGCTACTAACTTCAAGGGGTGTTGTGGATCCTTCAGATGATTGCTTGATCATATTCAATGTTGACCGATCAAAACATCCTCCCCTTCCTGCTTCCGTCGCCTTTCAAATTCTCGTCAAGATTCGGAATTCCAACGTCTCCCGTTGTATCATTGATGAGGGGGCATCCACCTGTGTGATGTCCACTTCAGTTTGGAAGCAACTCAGATTTCCTGACCTGGACCCTTCCACTATCACCCTCCGAGCGTGGGATGACCACTCTTCCCAACCCATAGGCCTATTATGCAATTGTCCTATTACTCTTGCAGTAAGACTGTTTGTGTTGACATAGAAGTCATTGATGCCCCCTTCAATTACAACATTATATTGGATTGTAGCTACACTTATGTGATGTCTGTTGTCCCGTCTGTGGATCACCATAAGATATGATTTCCTCATAATGGAAAGATTGTCACCATCGACCAGTTGACATATTACGAACCGAAGTCTTAGACCTCCCCTGAGTCCATCATCTCTTCGATGGCCAATAAACAAATAGTCGAACCTTTGACCAGTGTTTCACCCAGAGTCTACAAAGACTCCTCTTTGCTTGGTTCATTCCCTAGTATTTCTCCTCTTGTCTTTGATCCTAGATAGTAAAAAATTTTCATGATGCAATCATCCCGGTCCAACCTCAAGCTGCCCACTTTGACTAGTCAGCAGCCCCGCCCTCCGCAACCTGCTCCTAGCACCTTGACTCAGCCTTCAAGACCCCCTCCTCAAGGCCCTCATCTGTAGTTAGTATCCATGAGCCTATCTACCCTCCCAGCACAATTCCTCCTAGACTCAACCATCTCGGAGCTTTCCCACCTGGCCATTACCCCTATGATCATATATCGTTTCTAGCTCTTCCTCCTGGAGTATTTTCGGTACCTGTTATGGCTACCTTATCCCTTCCTAACATGACCCTGGGGATCCCCGTCTGGTACATTGATCCCCCAGCCACTATCCCACCTGGTCAGCCCAAACCTTACCTTGCTTTGACCCCGGTTCAACCAGTCCCCATGAGCCCTCCCCTTTCTTCTGTGCCTCAGGCACCTCAACATGAACCCACTCTTGTTGTGACCACTTCAATAGAGAGGGGCAAAGCTCGCAAGAAGGCACCAAAAGACAAGGCCCCCCCCAAAAAACCCTCCTCCTCCCCAGACTCCAAAGCATACCCCCCCGTGTGCTTTATGTGATGTTGTCGGTCACGCCACCCATCATTGTCCTGAATTGCCTCGCATCAAGCCCATGGTTAATGAATCATTTATGGTGTCTGATATCCCAAAGGTATTTGTCACTATACCCGATTCAGTCCTGAAAATCAAGTCTTTGCACACAAATCATCCTTGTTCTTTGTGTGATTTCCATGGCCACTATACTCACCTCTATCCCTGCCTCAAGGACTACTGCACATCTTTGGAAGTAGTCCGCCAATTCGAGGCCCAACGCAATGAGTCCACCTCTCCCTTATTTGCACATTTTTCTTTGGCAGAACCAGAGGGTACGCATGCTCCCATTGACATTCCCCCTCCTGATGTCGAGATGACAGAGCCTTCGGCCACCATTTTCTACCTATCACCATCTATGAGACCCATGGTGGAAGACCCCTCTGGGACTTCCCCTTCTGTTTCGCCTGACCTCCCTTCATCGATCACCCTGGGCTCAACACTGGTGGATCCTTCATCTACTTGTTTTTCGGTCACCCTTCGTGATGATGCACATGTGAACCTCTCTTCTCATGATGATGAGTCAGGTAGCTTCACCGCTTCAGGTTGTCTTTCTTCCACCAGTCACCCCATCTTCTATTATGTTGATGACATTATGGAAGCATATACCACCCCTAACTTTATCTATTCCATCTTACATCGAAACCATGCATTCAAACCACATACACCTTGTGGAAATTACATTGACACCCAATGTTTGGGTAAGGGGGAACCCATACTTGAGAGTCCAGCACGAGTCCAGGAGAAGCAATTCTCCACAACCCTCATAGTGAATCTGGTCGTGTCAACTCTAGTACCATCATTCTTCCCAGTTTAGAAGAACCTCTAGAGTCCCATATCACTTCAGATCACTATAGGGATGATCCCCTCATCATTCCTTCCTCTTACATTAGCAACCCAGTCCCCTAGACATTGTTGTTGACCAACCTGTGGGTTTTCTAGGTGAGCATCAGTTCATTATCTCCAGATCTACTCTTTGAGATAGTGATGCCATGTATGTGAACCCAGAAATATAGTCCATTTTCTTCATATATGCAACACCAAAAGATATTGGTAATCCTCCATTCCCTTTTTCGAACTACATAACCATAAATAACACAAATGGTGCACCGCATCATAAAAATGTGTTTAGATTCCCCTTTTCTAAATACATTTTGGCATGACCATAACATGCTTAGGGGCACCTATGCCCCTCAACCATAAAAATCTCAGCTCTCAGCCAAAAACAACACTGAAAACCCCTTTTTCTCACAGGTCACACTTTTCAAGTCATTTCCTCGGATAGGTGAGAGTTTTCTGCCCAGTACCTGCTACCCAAGTCGCATAACAGACCCCAAAAAGATCTAGCCTATTCCTGAGATCTAGGTGCCTAAACTAAACTTTCAATCCATTGAAATAAAATAGTAGGGTTAGGCCTCTTACCTGCAACTGACGGATCTCGATTCCAACGGTGGGTTTGTCTGCTACGATCGCTGCAAGATTTAGGGCCTTTTTTCCTCTCTAAATTCACAACAACTACACTTGCAAAGGAATTAAATTGGAGGGAAAATTTCTTATTAAAAGAGAAACCCCAAAATTTTCTTTCGCCAACTGTGACCAAACCGTAGCTCCGTTTAACAAACTGTCCATATTGTTGGAAAGCTCTCACCGAGCTCTAAAATGGGTATCTGTTCATTTTTTGTGATTTGATACTTCACTTGAACACATTTTTTCCAAGAAGGGTCACTTCACCACTCAATATCAAATTTCTTCACTTGAAACACTTGTAATTGGGGCACCACTTTGCCTTCATACTCTGTCATGCTCGTGTCAATTTTCATCGGGAGTACCCACCTTGTACTCATGTTTTTATGGTCCCCACTGGGCCTATTCTGTGTGGCAGCATCATCGATTCGCCCTTGTTTAGAGCATCCGAGTTGAGTCATGATCACATCCATGGAGTCTATCCCGAATCTCTTTGTATCCCACTATAGTCCTCCATCCTTCATTACTTAGTTCCTCTCTCGTATCACACATTGTGACCTTCAGTCACACTGTCCCCTATCACCTTTAGATATTGTGTCAGTTGCTACCAGGTCATCCATGCCCTTCATGCTCTAACAAGGGAAGTCGTTAGCCCACTACTCAGTACCCCCCATTCCACCATAATCCGTGGTGTCAGTCTGTTAGTTGCCCTATTATTATCTCTCGTGCCTTAGTTGAGGATCCCTTATTGCCTCACCTATGGCGAACCTCCTTCTGTCGACATCACCTTATTCATTCCATAAGACAGGTCTAGAGGGCGGTGTACCTTGGTTCCAACTTCCACTCTTGTTCGGTGCCTCGGATCAGGAAAAGGGACTCTTTATTTACCTTTGACTTGATTGTTTCTTAGCTCCATCTCCTTACGACATGAGCGAGATCCATATACTTGATGGTTCATTGATTCAACAGATTGTACAGGTGATTCCCGGGTGTGTGTGAGATGTTTTAGACCTCATGAGGGGATGGCCCTTCAGGTAGCCCCCCACATGCCCGGATGACCTCTTCATTACAACCTTTGATGCAGATCCATAGATTTGATGGTTCCGACCTCAGCCTCTTGCAGTGCCTCTTCAATTTGCATGTATCATTCATATTTTCAGAGCCCTTTCCTGTTTTACAAGGCCTATTTGGTTGTATTTGTATCTCATGTACTCAGATATTATTGTATAAGTCTTGACTGTTATCCCATGCACAATATGTATGTGGGATCCATTATCATATCTTTATCTGGCCCATGCTTATGCCAGCATGTACTATATAGTTCAGTCCCTTGTTTACTGGACACATTATTCTTTGTACTTTTCTATCTCGGTGGGCATAGGTATGCCTCCCCGCCTCTTGTAGAACAGGTACTCACTCATAAAAAAGACTTGTCAAAACAACATATCTTAATCTAAATTTTCTGTTCTTATATAAGAGAAATGATGGACAATATGGAAAACAAAAGGGAAGACGTTGAAAAAGAAGGATAACTTCACCATTAACAAAACTCAAGAATCCTGTGAACGTGCTTGTATTACTGATGTCCAAAACAGTTACAATACTCCAGTGCAACAAATATTTGCAAGTCAGAGCCTGATCAAATCTAGCCTAGCAGACAATCCTCTAATAAAGCAGCCAACCAACTCAGCAACCAACACTAAAAATGAATAATACATTCAATATTTATCTGCAAAAAATGAGGAGGTTTCCCTAACCTAGGGTTTCAGATTTGTATTTATTACAAAGTTAATGTATTTTTTACCTTTGAGACCATGCAAGGCCCAAGGCCAAATATCTGTGACTGACTCACTGTAATAATAACTTCTAACTTAACTATTGAGCTAACTTTAGGATATTTTTGACTTTTAACGCTTTTCATTAACTTTACAATAACTTCTGAGTAGCTGGGAAATATCTCCGACTATTTTAATAACTCTTGTTGCCATTTTTGAATTGAAATGAGGTTGTAGGTGTCCAAAGTGTTCATGAGAAGAAATTGTCATTTTGCTTTAGCATTCGGATCTGTATTCTGTGTTAATCTGTCTTTGATTTATCCTTAAACCCTAATTTGTCTCTTAAACTCTGCTTTCACCTTTTAATTCTTTTGATCGGCTTTATGATCTTTGATCTCTGTCTTCTAATCCTGTTTCCTTATCATTAACCTTTAATTTAATATTTAATCATGTTTTCCTTTTTCTGCTTGGTGATTATGTAACATTTATTGCTGCGTTGGTGTGTTTGAATGACCATCAATGGTCATGACCCTTGATGTTAATGCGTTGATCTGGTGCTCCTAGTAGTTTTGATGAACAAAAATTGCTGGGTCATCACCCAGGGAGACTGTTTGGACATTTTAAGGACTTTAGAAATGCAAACCACACATCTTTACCTCGATTACCTACACAATAAAACAAATTTATTATTTAAAACCCTGTGCCATGGATTTCTGCATGTGTTTGGGGTTTTTTGGGCTTTTTTGATGTGTTATAGGGGTTTCAACACGCAAACAAAGCTTATCACGTTAACACAGGGCTTTCAGAATGTTTGGACATGGAAGTTTTGGGTTTTTGCGGGAGGGCGAAAGGCGGTTTATCGCATGGAGTGAGGGCGATGAATGGTTTTGGCGGAGGGTGTGTGATTCCATAGGATGGGCGCTGCGTGGCAGATGGTACAACGGGAATACTGCCCATGTCACAAGGTTTAGGGTTGTTAACCCTCGGGTATGTGGGGGTGTGATAAATATTTTGGGTCGTCGGATCAGAGGGAGGAGATACGACGGTGATCGGTTTGGATGAAGCGGTGGGTTAGTTTGAATGGTGGGGCCCAAGGGTTACATGGCGGAGGATTAAAACAATGCAAGGTTTGGTATTAATGCGGGGTTCTTTATAGTGCGGGGGCCGGAGTTTATCTAAGCAGGGGCGCTTAAATATAAGGTGGGGGCGAAGGTTATATGGGATCAAAGGATCCATGTTTTTAAAGTCGGGGGCTAAAAAACCTATAAGGGTTGGGTTTTAAAAAAAATAGAGTTTTATAAAAAAGGAAGGCCCAAATACTATAATTTTTAGTTTAAAAAAATGTAAAAAGGGAATTTTTTACATTGTTTTAATGGAAAAAGGGAAAATGATGAAGGTGAGGGGGTTTAGTGGGGAAAGTGGGGCTTTAGGTAGGGAGAAAGATTGAATATGAGGGGATTAAGCCCAAACATAAGTTTTAAGGGTAGGAGGGTAATTTTAGAGAAGGAAAAATGAGATATAGTGAAAAAGCTTTAATGAAGATAATGAAGACAGTGAGATTTCTGAAGATAACTGATAGCCAGGGAATGCTATTTTCAACAGATTGTAGGAAATCCATAGTCATATAGTGATACTGTAACATACAGGAGGATAAAAGTGGCTCCAGCTGGGGAGGGAAACTCCTTTAGGAGGTGTCAAGAACCTCAGAGTCAGATCTCTGGAATTTGTAGATCAGTGCCTTGTTTGTACTTGACAGATTTTTCATTCTGCAATTGTTGATCTACTACTATTCTTTGTAACTGTGACCTTCAAATCTTGAAAATAATGCTTGTTGCAACTCAATTCTACCTACCCATCATTATAGTATAGCATTTTTTCTTCATTTTGGTGCATTTAGACTGGCAAACCCCTGGCATCATTTTTCTTTTGAAAGCAAAAAATATCTTTTTCTACCCTTATATCATCCAAAGGCTCATATTAGACTGATGAGCTCTTTTATTCTCTACCTAGCATACTTATCTGTCAAGATTTAAACATTTTGACAGATTTTCATTCTCTATCTATCAACATAAAATTTAAAGCATGACTGAATCAAGATTAAGCAGTTTGATTGTCATGAACTGTGGCATTTTGGACAAGCTGCACACAGATTTTATTTTTGCAAAAAGTAAAACTTAAAAAAACTAAGGGCTATAATCTGGAATTTTTCATTTATTCATTTCTTCTCCTTTTTGGTTCAGATTATGCTTTGGAACCAATATCGTTTCTTCCTATCTACTGATAAGCCAAGTTTAAACAGTTTGGAAAATCTTCATTTTTTAACTTATCAGCAAAAATTCAAAATTTGTTCAATCATGATTAGGCTGTATGATTGAACAATAATTATTTTTCAAAATTAGTGGCATTTGGACTTGCACACTTTCGAAAACATTCTTTTTTGGTATGGGGCTTTACCTTTTCTTTTTAACTGCCCTCTTTTTTTCTTTTCTTTGTTTCTTCTTTTTTTGTATCAATTTTCTGAGATTTTTGTTTCAGCAGAGTTATATATAATGAAAAACTTAAAACTGGGAAGATGTTCATTGTACTGAGCTCATTTTCACACCTACCTATCCTAGTCTAACTTGGATATTATATATATATACTAGGTGAACTCTTTTCTCCAATGAAACCAATCAAGTAAATGACTAGAAGATTGATTTTTGTTCAGCTCTTTGGGTATGCTAAAAAGACAAAAAGGCCACTCCCATCTCACTTGCTCTTGAACAAAAGTGCTCAAAATCTTTGTCACACTCTGCAAAAAATTGTTCCTGGTATAACACACTCCTTCTTTAGATATCTTCAAGAAACCTGCAAAAGGATCTTGGAACAATACATGGCCCTGGGGTTTTGAATAATTAACTTCTTTCAAGACTACTGGTTCTTCATTTTTGTGCTTTGGATTCTTTGGAGAAATAATTTCTTCCTTTTCTTCATGATCATCTGACTTGGCAGCTTCATTGTATATTACTATGTTGTCTGTGAACAAACCTAATATGCTTTGATTGAATGGCCTGAATTCTATTTGGAGGTCCTCGTCAGGAGCATCCTCTGGAAATAGGTCTTCTAGAGGAGGCAGCACAACATTAGTATCACTCTGTTCTATAGTTTTTGCATGAAAAAATGGATCAATGGACAGGTCAGCAGTGGAACAAATAGAAAGATATTCTTTACATAAAAGTTTAGAGGTTGGCTGTATGTTTAGAATCTGATTGATTTCTTCATCAGTTAAAGGAGGAGGCAACCCTTGTATTTTTTTGTACTGGACAACAGTTGTTTTCTTTCTTTTGTGAAGGTTGATCTTGAGGTTGAATCTCTTCTTGAGCCTCACACAAAAGAGATGATGAATCATCATTTGTCGCCTCAGAGAGATCTTGTGGGTCTTCTTCCATTTCCTGATTAATTTCATCCTCAACCCACTTCTCTTGGTTGTCATGATAGTTAGCATGAGCATGCAATTCATGAATTGTCTCTGATAGATTCTCACGATGCCAATTTCTTTTAATAATATGAAATGCATCAAAGCAAAAGGGTAGAGACTCTAAATGTGTTAACTCCTCCTCTATTTCGGATTCTGTAATTTCAAGATGGCTTAGAGGGAGAACTTCTGGATCTGAAAAAAGTTTGTATTATCCATTTCTTCCCTGGCTGATCCTTTTGGGAATTCCTCCTTGTTTCTAGTTGCAACCTGCTTGTAATGCTTTCTTAATAGTGAAGCACAAGATTTAGGAAGGCATCTAGTACTTGCTTGACAAATTCTTGCATTTTCTTCTTTTCAATCTTGCTCAACATGCATATTTTGATTTTTATTTTTGCATTGTAATCGATGAGTTTGTTTTTCCCAAGAAAATAGTACTGGCTGTTTTGAATAATCAAATCCAAGATTAAATTTGATTGAATTCAAAAATTGAGAAAGACAAATTTTCAGGAGATCATCATCAAGTTGAAGTTTTGATAACTGACTTGAAATTTCACTAGATAGAAGGTCTGCCACAAACCTTTTCATTTTGTTAATCGGTCATAGAAAAGGGTCACTGCATCTTTACAACCAGTCTGGAGCTTTATTGAGAGTTGTGGAGTCACCAGGTGGATAATTTACAACTTTATTGAGGTTGACTGTTGTCCATCATCAACAACCAGATATTTTGCAAGCCTTTAAGGTTTTTAGGTAGGGAACTTGCTTTGTGGATTGGTCTGCTAACAATTGGGCTTTTAGATCTAGGAGATCTCCTAAGGATGCTTTCAGGATTGTCAACTATTGCAGGAGGGTTTGGGTCAGGATGGGATCTAGTACAGATTCTTCTAGGAGCCATAATTTAGACCCAATGTTTTAGAGAGGTTTAAAGTTTGTATAACAGTTTTGAAAAATAAACCAATATGTGAAAGGAATAATTAACCCACAAAGTATCCTTGACTGGGTTATGTTGAGGTTTAATGACCTCAATATTTCTAAATAACTTCCCAGTGGAGTCTCTAGAAAACCAGTGGAGTCAGCAGGCCTATTGAAAACCAGTGGAGTCACCAGGTGGAAGATTTTTAATAGTTTTTAGGTTGGCCGTTGTCCACCATCAATAACCAGATACCATTCTTGGCTAACACTTGATTCATCTAAGTTTGAATGGGGTTTTCTAAGTTCTCGAGGAAATATTAAGTTGTTTTAATAACTCAGTCCCCAGTATGGTCGCCATTATGTTGGCTCCCCGTGATTTGCAAGATTGGCAAGAACAACTCTGCAGGGAACCACATCAAACCGCTTTGGAGTCCAAGGATCTATCCTTCCTGGACTCAAAGAGGGCTCTCTCTATGTATGTGTTTGTAAATGATATATCTTTATGCTTTTGTTTTCTAATTTTAGGCTAGTTATGAAGTTCTAGGGTTGTTTGTTTTATCTGGTTGATTAATTGATTGTGTGATTAAGTGATTGAGTGTTTCAGTTGAATAGATAGACTGTGGGCAACATTAATCCATTGGGCTATGGATTCATAAAAGGATTTAATTGTTCATCAACTCTACAAGGGTTTTCATAGGGAAAGCTAACTATATCAAGTGGATCTCTTAGATTATATGGAATATGAAATGACAGTAAGTTGTGAAATTAGTAAAGCTAAAGGGAAATTAAGAATCCTTTAAATCTACTTCAACAAGAAAATCCTTTTAGGTAACTGTTTAAGAAAAACCAAAGGACAGGGCAAACCATAGACTTCTTTGGCCAGAATCTAGTAAGAAAACCTTAGGACAACAATCCAACAACCCTAGAGAGCAGGACACCGCTGAATTCTCTAGCTATTACTTTCAGACAAAGAAAACATTCAAGATAACAGTCAGTATAATCAAAGAGAAATTAAGAATTCTTTAATCAAACTAAAAATACCTTTGCAGCAATAGTTTGAGACAAACCAAAGGACAGGGCTAGCCATAGACTTCTTTGGCTGGACTCTACTAAGTAAAATTCAATGAAGGCCTTACAAATAACATTTCAAGCAATACAAAAGGACAGGGAAAACCATAGACTTCTTTAGCTAGACTCTACTGAATCATTTCCAAGGCAAATCTAGGTAGAACTAGAGAGCAATTAAGAATTCTCTAACCAGACCTTGCAGAAGAAAACATTAAGATGAAAGAAGAAGACATAATTAAGGTGCCAAGACAAAATATCTTAATCTAAATTTTCTGTTCTTTTATCAGAGAAATGAAGGACATTATGGAAAAAAAAAGGGAAGACATTGACAAAGAAGGACAACTTCACTATTAACATAGCTCAAGAATCCTTTGAACGTGCTTGTATTACTGATGTCCAAAACAGTTACAATACTCCAGTGCAACAAATCTCTACAATTCAGAGCCTGATCAAATCCATCCTGGCGGACAATCCTCTAATCAAGAAGCCAACCAACTCACCAACCAACACTAAAAATGAATAATACATGCAGTATTTATCTGCAAAAAATGAGGAGGTTGCCCTAACCTAGGGTTTCAGATTTGTAATTATTACAGAGTTAATGTATTTTTGACCTTTGAGACCATGCAAGGTCCAAGGAAAAATATCTGTGACTGACTCACTGTAATAATAACTTCTAACTTAACTGCTAAGCTAACTTTAGGATATTTTTGACTTTTAAGGCTTTTCATTAACTTTACAATAGCTTCTGAGTAGCTGGGAAATATCTATGACTATTTTAATAACTGTTGTTGCCCTTTTTGAATTGAAATGAGGTTGTAGGTGTCCAAAGTGTTTATGAGAAGTAATTGATGTTTTGATTTCACATTCAGATATGTCTTTGATTTATCCTTAAACCATGATTTGTCTCCTAAACTCTGATTTCTTCTTTTAATTATTTTGATCGGCTTTCGGATCTTTGATCTCTATCTTCTAATCCTGTTTCCTTATCATTAACCTTTGATTTAATCTTTAATCATGTTTTCCTTTGTCTGCCTGGTGATTGTGTTCTCCATTTTTTCTTTATCTCTACGTTGTTTGAAACATTTCTTGCTACGTTGGTGTGTTTGAATGACCATCAATGGTCATGATCCATTGATGTTCATGCGTTGATCTGGCGCTCCTAGTCCTTTTGATGAACAAAACTTGCTGGGTCGTCACCTAGGGAGTCTGTTTGGACATTTTAAGGACTTTAGAAATGTAAACCACACATCTTTGCCTCGATTAACTGCACAAGAAAACAAATTTATTAATTTAAAATATTGCGCTATGGATTTCTGCGTTTGTTTGGGGTTTTTAGGCTTTTTGGATGTGTTACAGGGGTTTCAACAGGTGGACGGAGATTATCACATTAACACAGGGCTTTCAGAATGTTTGAACGGGGCGGTTTCGGGTTTTGGCGGGAGGGTGAAAGGCGTTTTATCGCATGGAGTGAGGGAGGTGAATGGTTTTGGTGGAGGGCATGCGATGCCATAGGATGGGCACTGCGTGGCGGATGGGACAACTGGAATACCGCCCATGTCACAAGGTTTAGGGTTGTTAACCCTCGGGTATGTGGGGGTGCAATAAAGATTTGGGGCCGTCAGATCGGAGTGAGGAGATCCGATGGTTATTGGGTTTGATGAAGCGGTTGGTTAGTTTGAATGGTGGGGCCCGGGGGTCATGTGGTAGAGGATTAAAAAAGTGCAAGGTTTGGTATTAATGTGGGGTTCTTTATAGTGCGAGGCTCGGGGTTTATCTAAGTGGGGGCGCTTAAATATAAGGTGGGGGTGAAGGTTATATGGGAGTAGAGGATCCATGTTTTAAAGCTGGGGGTTAAAAAACCTATGAGTGTCAGGTTTTAAACAAAAAAGAGTTTTATAAAAAAGGAAGGCCCGAATAGTATAATTTTTAGTTTAAAACAATCTAAAAAGGACATTTTTACATTGTTTTAATGGAAAAAGGGAAAATGATGAAGGTGAGGGGGTTTAGTGGGGAAAGTGGGGCTTTAGGTAGGGAGAAAGGTTGAATATGAGGGGATTAAGCCCAAACATAAGTTTTCAGGGTAGGAGGGTAATTTTAGAGAAGGAAAAATGAGAAATAGTGAAAAAGGTTTAATGAAGATAATGAAGACAATGAGATTTATGAAAATAGTTGATAGTCAGGGAATGCTATTTTCAACAGATTGTAGGAAATCCATATATTAAAAAGTTTTCCGGATTATCCACGGAGATTAAGTTCACAATGGAGGTTGAAGAAAATAGGAGCATTTCTTTTTTAGACGTTCTTGTCACTAGGAATGATGATGGAACGCTTGGGCACCAGGTGTATAGAAAGAAAACCCATACTGACAGCTATCTCCATGCTGAATCCTATCATCATCCAGCTCAAAAATTTGGTGTCCTTAATACCCTGGCCGTCAGAGCCATAAGGATTTCTGATACCAAACATCTGAACAACAAAATCAGTCACCTTTCTGCCATTTTCAGAGACTTAGGTTATAAAGAGAGGGATATAAGAAAAGCCCTGGAAAGAGCTAAGGGAAAGATCCTACCTCGAAATCGCCATGAACATCAAGAGAATATGGGAAGAGTTGTTCTACCATACATTAAGGGGGTTACTGATAAACTAGCTAAGCGCCTGAGGAAGAACAATATTTTCACTCAATTTTCAGCATTAGGGACTATTAGGCAAAAAATGCAATCAGTGAAGGATATCATAAACCCTGATCAACTCAAAGGAGTGTACAAGATTAAATGTTCATGCGGAAAAAGTTATATTGGTGAGACTGGACGTTCCCTTCATAAAAGACTTAAGGAGCACGAGGCCGATATCATATACGAACGATCACACACCTCAGCCCTTGCAGAACACTCATCGAAAACCAAACACCAAATACGTCTGGAGGATGCAACAATCATCACGAAAGAAGAGCACTATCAAAAAAGGAAAATTAGAGAAGCCCTTGAGATTATAAAGCATCCATATAATCTTAATAGAGATGGTGGAGTTGAAATTAGTGACACTTGGAGACCCCTTCTTTGACAGATCTGTTCCTCCATAAACCCCCTCCATTGAGGTATAGTTTTAAGGTATACAACCCCAGGTATGTTCCTCCTCCTTTGGATTCCAGTCTAGTTTAGTTTTAGTTTTAATTAACTAAAAATTCTAATAATTATGCCTATTAATTAATTTTTATTTGTCAAAATAAAAATTAAGTAATTAATAATTATAAGGATTTTATTCTATTTTCCCCTTTAAAAATTTTCTCTCTAACCTAGTAGTCCTTTTTCCTAGCCTTATATATTATTTGGTTTATTATTATAAGCATTAATTCTCTAATCAAAACAAAAACAAATCTTTATAACTCTAGTTAGAACATTATAAGTCTTTAGATATTTAATAAAATTAAATATATAATAAATTAAAATGATATATTTAATAAACTTAATATATCATTTTAACTCAATTATATATTTATATTTTATTAAATCCATTAGCTTGTTTTTTATAATAATTAGTCACCTCTTAGTTTTTAATTTTTAGCAAGCCTCTCCCTTACTTTGTTATTAATTCTCTTTTTGCATTTGAATTAAATATATAATAAAATTGGATATATAATTAATCAAAATGATATATTTAAATAAACTGAATATATCCTTTTATCTCAATTATATATTTATATTTTATTTTGTCCTCAATTAATTGAACTTTTTCCAGATTATAGTTTTTCTAGTCTTTTAAATTAAATTAATTTAGAACTTAGAAATACTTTTTAGAATTTTAGACCAGTAATTCTTATTCCTTAATATCATAGGTTTTTAACCTTAAATTAAATATTAATTTTTTTTTGAATCAGGAATATAATTATTTTAAATTATTTAGTAAATAATTTATATAATATAATATTATAGACATTGGTCGGCTCTTTTCTAGAAAATCTACTTTTACCTCTATTTATGGTCTAGGTCTTTTCTCTCATTTTCTTCATTCAAAAAGTTCTGATGATCGATCCTCGTTGGGATTCGAACCGTCATGACACTTGTTCTCTAGCAATGCAATGTGGATAATCCGGAAAACTTTTTAATAAATGAGCACCACATGAGTTTAAAAACCAAAAAAGGAAATCCATAGTCATCTAGTGATACTGTAAAATACAGGAGAATAACACTTGAGAAACGAAAGTCGTCCACTTATATTCTACAATAGTTCCATCTGCATGAACTCTTGTTCCGAGATACTTGAAATCTTGATAGGATTCCAGGATTCCACTCCATGTACAACATTTTCATGCAATTTTTCAATCTCAGGATGATCTAGAAATCTCTCAACAAGCTTCAAAGGTGAAAGCATTGATCTATAAACATTCCATTTTCCTGTTCGCAATTTCTCAGGAAGAATGACACTGTATCCTTGATTTGTGCACATAAATTTAGTAATTCCCGCAGAAATTTCTTCGAAAGTGCAGTTTATCTTAAGTTGTCCATTAAATTCAGATTCGACATAATTTAAATATCCGTCGACCCTTTCCAAGCGGCGCCGTGTAATTTCATGGCTGTTGTTAATGTCCATTTTCTCTGCAGGAACCGCGCAATACCAAACAATAGCCCGTATTTATAAGTGACTGAATCCCAAGATTTCTTCTTTACAGCATAGATCACACCCCGATAAATGAATTACGACACCTTATTTGAAGAAACCAGCAAGGGTCGCTAGATCGAGTCCAGGGACCTCCCTAAAAACCCTCAAAGAATTTGATGAAGAAAATTATTTGAGTAGACCAACTTTGCAAGGCCGAATGCGAAAGTCTTTGAATGTATCAACCAAGGATGTTAACAACAAAAGGATATCAGAACTAGAGAGCCTTATCATTCCCCATTTTCTCGTTGGCTTGCAGGGGCATGCTTGCAGAAGAGTGAGACTGTTTATTGCCGTTGCATCACTGCTGCATCAATGTTCGTCTCCTTTCCTCAGGGGCGTAGTCCAAATACTCTTAGTAGTGAAAGTTTTTTCCAAGTTAAAAATGTTAAAAAAAATTCTACACATGTCAAAATATAATTCGTTAGAAGGGCGATAAGAAAGATTTATGATTGGGTGAGGTGAGCAGTGTTTGCTCACCCAATCTCATAAAGAAAACACCTCCAGCTTAAATATGTGGAGAATGTTTTATAAGCCCAACCATAAGCCATGTTTCATAAATTTAAATTTTGTATAATTATGTTATAATTTTATCACTCATTAATTTACACAGTGGCAATCAATAAATTTTACAATAAAATTATAATTAAATTAAGTAAATGTGAAAATTTGTTAATTGAATTTAGTTTGGGTGGTTGTGTGGTATAGTTGCTATTCTCCTCACTTGGATTTAAATCTAGTAAGTTGATATGTTTATGCTTTGGAATGAGTAACTATGCTGCATTCTTAAGTGTATTTATACTAAGGGTTGACCTAGTACCAACAACTTTTCTGTTGTTTTTGTGTTTAGAGGGAGGACAACTTTCTTCCCCAACCTTTATCTCTCTTAGTTTCCCCAACCTCTCTCTTTTTCTTGGTTAGAATGATTGTTACCTTCCACACCGAGATTCAAATTCCCACTAAACAAAATTTAAATTTAAAAATACAAAAATAATTAAAATTTAAAACTATAAATTCAAATTCCTACTAAACAAAATTTAAATTTAAAAATACAAAAATATTTTTTATTTAAAACTTCAATTTACTAACAAAACACTAATCAACATAAAAATGTAATTATTACTAATTTCATACTTTTTAATCAACTTCACCTCATTATTTTTCTGAAAATTCACTCATTATTGTGAGATAATGGTTTTATATAATTAATAAAGGAATATTTCAATTTACAAATTTATCATTTATATATTATTTTAAAAAAATAAAAATAAACATTTATCGTTTTAATATCTAAAAGCTTGTATTCATCCTAAAATAATAGTTTTCAATATTAATTAAAAAATGAATATTTCAATTTACAAATGTATGATGTATCAATGGATTGTTTATATGTGAGTTTTTTTGAAGTCTTTGGTGGATTTTTGTCTTTTGTCTGGAATCTCTAGAATTTTTTGGTCAAATTTTGATTTGTGTTGCTTAAACTAGTTTTTTATTTCATATAAAAAATTGATTCAACCTGAAAACATAGGTTGTGAAGAATTCGCTTCTAGAACTTGTAATTTCAATGAATCCCTACAAAATTCTAAACAAATTAAATCACAAAATAAACTTAACTAGCAATTGCACCATATGTTGCAAAGGAAATGCTGTAAAGCAATAACATAGGAAAGAGTAGTATAGGGGAAATGCTCTCACAATATGATTGGGCTATTCAGTTACATAATTTGGTTACAACTACATATGTTAAAACTACATATGTTAATATCATTTTTAGAGAAGTATCAGTTCTTTGGTCCTAAGAGGAAATATCATCATCCAAAAGTTTAGAAAATGAGGTGTTTGATTAAGTATCAGTTCTTTGGTCCTAAGATGAAATATCATCATCCAAGAAGTTTAGAAAATGGGGTGTTTGATTAAGTATCAGTTCTTTGGTCTTAAGATGAAATATCATCATCCAAGAAGTTTAGAAAATGAGGTGTTTGATTAAGTATCAGTGCTTTGGTCCTAAGATGAAATATCATCTTCCAAGAAGTTTAGAAAATGAGGTGTTTGATTAGTATAACCCTTTCTTCTCTAAGAACCATAAGTATCCAAGTACCAAATAACGGATTTTCAATGAGAAAAAAGAGATTACATCAAAACCACAAAGAATAACAACTCATCTATGGTATAGGTTAGGTATTTAATGATAAAAACAAAAATACCAATATTTTATTAAATTGGTTGTGTTTGGAATACACAAAAATCTTATATTAATAGAATGAGATTATAACAAAATATAACCACAACAATTTGTAAGATAGTAATTTTTAATTAGCTCCAACTCACTTTTACGTTGGAAATTAACAAATTTCTAAAAAGCTACATTAGAAATGAATTTAAACATATATTTTTCTCATTAACTTTAACACTTATTCATTTTATACATTCATAAATAAATTTTGAACTGTTAAAATTTACAATCTGATCCCAAATTACTAGACCGAAATAAAAAATACTGAAATGCTTGAATTTGAAATTATGATTCAAAACAAATTACCTATTAAATTCCTTATCATCTCCGGGAATGCCAAATTTGAAAATTGGTGAAGAAAATTGAATAGACCAGAAAATATGTCATACATTGTAACTACATAGAAGAAGTATATGGATTCTTCGTCTGGTAAAGACAATCGACCACTGACACCTCTCAGGATCAGGGAAAAAGTGATCAGCTATACATGGGTTTTGTGAGAGAAGAGAACATGGAAATTATTACAATTAAGGACAATTATATAATTGAAAATGGTTTATATATGTTGAGTCTATTTCTATCATTCAAATTTATTATAATAATACAATACATAATTTAAAATCTCTGAAATTACAGGATACCTGACATTGTCCTTCTAAAATATCTGAAATGTCAGCCTACCTAAAAGTGTTCCATTCTCATAAAGAAGCTTCCATTATCCATTCAAATTATGTCAAATTGTTCAAACATGGGGAAATGCCAAGGATTTTTTTGGAGGCATTCTATCAGTTACATGCAAGCAAGCCTAATATTAGTGGATTGAGTTGTTGATGTCTAATATTTGGATGTGCATTTTGAGTTTTTCTTTTGTAATGAATTTGCAGATTCCTTGATGCTGATGGAGTGCATGCATATTATGATAAGGTTGCTTTGACGCTCTCAATGCAGTGGTGCTCAGATAGGCAGCCATCGACGTCAAACTACACCCTACCGCCATTGGCATGTGGAACAATCTCCATTTGTCGTTAAGATTGTTTTTAGTGATTTCAATTGAGTGGTAATCATATGGGCAACTATCGTTGTCAAATGTTTAACTTCTCAATCACTCTCACTTGTCAGTCATCAATCTAAATTACACTAGTCTTATTTTCTGAAGGCCCATTATCTTTTTGTTCATTCCATCCTTCTCAATCTAATTGTCCTCATTCTGTATGAAGGTCATTTTGTTTGGGATGTTTTATATTCCCGATATGAGGAGGCCGACCTAATACAATTCTGCTCCTTACTCCTACAAGTGAGCATTATCATCTGGCCAGTATATGGTGGATTTCTCGCTGCAGATCTTTACAGCTGAGATTATACAAGTCAATGTACTGTTTATATATTAATATAATCAGCGTTTTTTTCTTCTGAAAAAACTATCGTTGTCAAATGCACCCAGTAGTGTTTTCAATTGAGTGGTAATTAGAATGGCTCATCAAAAAACATAGGGGTAAAATATCAAAGTGGACTAATCGATAGCTTTCTTTGGGAGAAAGATTCATTTTAATTCAAGCTGTACTAACCCAGCTTACAGTATACTGGGGCCACCTGTTCTTTCTCCCGGCCTTCATTATTGAGAAGATAAACGTTGTCGTGGCACAATTTTTATGGACTGGAGTGAGTTCAAATAAAAAGTACCATCTCTATAAACTGTCGAAGGTATCTTTTCCTAAGGTGCTAGGGGGTGGGGTCTGCTGGACCTACGGACTTTCTCCTTTTCCTTACTAGCAAAAATTATGTGGAGGGCACTGACAGGGAGTGGTATCTGGTCAAACATTAAGGCGGAAAAATACATGGGTACATGATCATTGGCTGCATATATACAGGGCCCCTTTAATTCTCATAGGTGAGCTTCCATGATATGGAGGAGCCTATCAAAATGCTGTGATATTATTACACACACATTAGTGTGGAAGTTTGGGAATGGGAGGTTGATTCCCATCCCTTGCAACACTATTTTGGGCGTACAGGCAGGTTTTTTTGTTGAGTCGGAGTTCTTCCATAGACTCTCTCATAGAAGCTTCATCTACTTCTCTGAAATCATATCACATTGGGAAGTAGGCACTCCAGTTTGGAAGCCTTTTGATGCTCTTGGGATGAGAAGAAACGACAGGGGAATTTTGCAGAGCTTCATCAACTCTCTACAGGCTGCTGGTTTCTTCTTTGATCCTATGGGGGACCGAATTGTATGGGGTGGGTCTTCCAAAGGATCAAAAATCTGTGTCAAGGATCTCTATCAGCACTTAAAAGCTGAAGGCCATACTGCTTCTGACATTCCTGGTTTCTAAGAAGGTGTGGAAATGGAAGATCCCTCATAAGATTGTACTTTTCAATTGGTTACTTAGAAAGGGAAAGATTATCATGTGGGAGAATCTGCAGAAAAGAGGTAAGCATGGACCGGAGCGATGAAATCTATGAAAAGAGGAGTTGGAATCTGTATCTCATGTATTCTTTGAATGTAAGGCATCAGTAGGCTTATGGGATATGTTTTCCAATCTGGCATGTACCCCTACATGGAGACTGCTTAACCATAATCATGCATATGAATTCTGGTCTTCAAAGGGTGGTGGGTATAAGGCCCTCCCTTATTGTGTATGCTGGGAGATATGGTGCACTAGAAACAATATGATGTTCAATGAGGCACATTTTGATGTCACAAGAATTTACTCTCATGTCTTGGAGTGGCTCCATATTAATCCTATTCCGGCAAAGGATTGCAAGGACCTCTCCATCAGAATAAGACCTCATAGCATCCATCTACCATCTCTATTTTTTGATGGAGCACAACAGGAAGGCCAGTGTGGATGCGGTGCCTGGCTCAAAATGGATGGCGAGGAGAGGTATCATATCATCTGGAACGGGGGACATGGAACAAACAGTAAAGCGGAGATAATGGCACTTTGGAGTGGGCTCATGGTGGCCTATCATTTAAAGATACCAAGCATTGATATATACGGGGATTCTCAGATCATTATTGATGGCATTTCTGGTAGGTCCTCTCTCAGTTGTACAAATCTCAGTGGCTGGATTGATCGCATTTTCCACATTCTGTCTAAGTTTCAGAGGGCTTCCCTTCATCATATTTACAGAGAACTAAATGGGAGGGCAGATGGGTTGTCTAAGAAGGGGTTGGAACAAACTTTTGGATTCATATCAGTCAGACACTTCAGGGACAACAGGGAGATGGCTTCTTTCAGATACTCATTGTAGGCTCCCTTCTCACATGGTCTCCGTATAATGCTCTACATTGCGAATCATCTGATCCCTCTACATGAACCTTTTTTTGTATACAGTTCGGATGTTGTAGCTGGTTTTTTTTTTATTTCAAGTGAGCCTGATATCATTCAAGCGAGCCTGCATTTCTTATTTATACTTTTGATGCATACAGTTTGGATGTTGTTGCTGGTTTTTTTTGGATTACAAGCGAGCCTGCATTTTCTTATTTATACTCACATGGAATGCTGTCAATCGGGGAACGTATTAAACTCTGCAATATCTCTCCAAATGAGCATGACATCACAATAATAACGTGTATTTTTCCACATCTCTACAGGTTATCCCACTGCATACATTTTAAGTGATGCTGGTCAGTGGGTTTCGGTTTCTTGATATGGTATGGATATCAAATGGATGTTGGTCCAGTACACTTTTCTTTTCCTTTTACTAGATGCTTACTCATCATGTATTTAGAAGCCTTTTGGAAAACTTGGATACTTCTTAGAATTTGGCATTATCATGAGGTTCATAATGGTTTCATATCCTGTCCCGTATGGTGACATGGGGCTACTTATTTTTGTCTAGGATGGGGCACCCTTTTTCTCTGGATGGATAAATTGGGTGTACGATCTATAGACAAGTATATGTATATTGGTTCATGGACTGTTTTCTTCATATAATATAATCAAAACAATTTTTTTTCTCTTGTGCAATAAAAATTAGATGGGCAACTTTGGTTTGCAAATGCACCCAGTAGGGTAATCAAATTTGTCGATAAAATTAAACATTGATTTGATTGAAGTTGGAGGTAGTCTTAACTTTCTAGCATTTTGGCTTTTTAAATTGGAATTAGGTGGTCCAATTGTTCCTAAATGAGAGACACTTTTTGGGATTAAATGGAATTTTTAAAATTTATAATTAAATTCAGCACTTTAATAATTCCTGCACATTTAATAGATTTGAAAGTGTAAAGGTAGAGAACTGAGTTTATCTCACTAGGAAACATGTATGACCAGGAAATGGAGAATTTGTAGACATCCATGTCCAAACCCACATCATAAGACCTATATCTTCTGCATATGATAATTACCTTACATATCTATTTTATTTTATTTTAGAGAAACTTCACTATACATGCTTATGCATTTATAAAATTTGATGCACTTTCGAAGAAATTTAGGTTGTTAATATAATTTTATCATCTATATAATAAAATTAGAAAAAATATATATTTAAATATAATCAAATAACAAACATGAAAAGAGATATCTCCATTTTGATAGTAAGAAATGCATATCATGCTATTAACACTATATAATTCAAATAGAAATAAATTAACTTTTAAATCAGAAATTATATATTTTTAATTAATATTTTTTTTTCTTCCATATTTTATAGATAATTGTTTTTCCAACTGTTAATATTAACTAAAAAGTTAAATCTAAAATCAAGAAATCTTTATTCTTATTCATTTATGCCCGGAATTAAAATCCTGAGTTTGATTAAAAAAATAATAATAAAATATACCAAAGAAAAAGGAAAATGCCATGGGTTAATTAAGGAGAGTTAAGTTTACAATAAATTAGAAAATAAAAACACATATGAAAAGGAATTCACCCACAAAAAATATGGTGCATTCAAGGGAGACCCTAAAAGACAGAAAAACAGGGCTTCTTCGTGAACTTGATTCAACAGAGATTCGAGATAGACAAATAGCATTGGGTGAAAAAGGAGTGCGAAGGAACCAAAAAGAACAAGGGAAAATGAGGTATATAAGAGAAATTTTGTAATGATGGAAACAAGGAAGGGGGAATTTATAAGAATCTACCCCAGAAAAGAGCGAATGCAACCAAAACGAAGAAACAGGGTCAGTCTGCCAAGATGCATATTATTCTTCTTCTGTGTGTAACCTCTTGCAAATAAATCATACACTCTTGCCATGGAAGAAGAAAGAGAGATGCATGTATCTGAGGGGGGTAGAGCTGCAGTATCCATATTCTTATCCTTCCTTGTTCGATCTCTTGCAAATCAATCAAACCCCAGAAAAGAGAGAGTGCAACCAAAACGAAGAAACAGGATGAGTCTGCACGACGCATGTTATTCTCCTTGCTTGTGTAACCTCTTGCAAATAAATCAAACCACTCCGCCTTGGAAGAAGAAAGAGAGATGTACATTTATGAGGGGAAGAGCTATTTCTTCTCTACATATTTGAGGCGCAGAGCTACATTGATAGTGCAGAGGCTAAACAGAGATGCCTCCCAAGGACAACAAATTCCCGCCCAAGACATTTTACTCAACTCAGCAGAGATGAGATGAGATGTTGGGAATCTGAGTCGTTTTACTCAACTCAAATCCACTGCCGAATTATGAGGGAAATTAGGTGATTCCCAACAACCTTTGCATGGTATCGGGCTCTCAAGGACGCCTTCGCATACTATACAACTACAAAATTTGGATTCAAAACATTTAGATGAGGTGATTATTGTATTATAGTATTTTTATCCCAGATTTGGAATTCCCATTGTCTGGGAAAAGTAACCTTGTCGTAACATTGAAACTCGGCAGGTGTCGTTGCTTCAGAATTCCCATTGTCCTAGAAAAGTAAGACTAATTTACCTTGTCATAACATTGAACCTCGCTAGGTGCCGTTGCTTTCAGGATCTGAGGGATACCTCAACTCCCCATAAGACCCCATTCCAACTTGAATTTCCTGCGTGTATGACAAACTTGCATTCTCAGGAAGGAAACAAATAGAGCCTATTTAGATCAAAATCGAAATCTATGTTTCAATTAATGGGAAAGAGAATTAGATAGGCATAATGTGTCTCTGAAACTTCTCATATAATTTGTGTATACCAACAGAGGTAGATTGTCGCACCCTAATGAGATATACTCTTTGTTTCTCCTTCCAGTGAGATATACTCTTTGTTTCTCCTTCCAGCCTTATCATCGGTGGAATTCTATGGACTTCTTCCAAAGCACAACGTGGTAAGGGAATGCTACATCCATGATAGTACAAACAACAGTATAAATAAAAGCACAATGATGGCCTTATCATCCAGAATTGCATAATAATTTGTATGCATTTAACAACAAAATTGATAATAGAGATCTACTTATATGCATTTAACAAAATTGAATTAACAAAAGAAGACACACAAATGCTCATAATGCAACATTAATCCCAAATCATGTATATTTGAATCTATAACTAGATAAAGAAGAAAAACAAAGACTCGATACAAAGAAATTTACCTAATACCATGTAAATATGAATTGATATAAGGCGTTAGCTCCTTTATGTGAAAATTCAACCCATAAAAAAATACAGAAAATGGTGAGGAATTTAAAAATAATTGAAGACGTGACTATTATGTATACCAACTCAAATAGTGAGTAAGTTAAAAATAATTGAAGACATGAATACCAACTCAATGTGAATGCATTTTTTGTTGATAAGTTGGCCTATCACTTCTCCATATTGCGCAGGGAGTGCAGTTGAGTTTGAGTGTTATTTCTATAATCTGAAGTCCGGTGTCATAAACAGAGCGGACTTTCCAATTTACAGGCAACAAATTGTGTCCAGTCTACCATACCCAACTTCCCTCCACGCCACCGGTAACCAATAACCGGAATGAAAAGGAAGGGGGCTGGCCTTGCCCATCGAATAAATCACTGTTGGCTGCAATCTCCCAAACTGCACTGTATTTGCGCAGACTCATACTGTACCATGTCCATTGTCCTACCTGCAATAGCAGTCCATTCAGATTCAGATGGTGTGATTTCATTTAATTATTCTTTTTATTTTTGGTGGGATTCTAATGTTATTTTTTAGTCAATATTATTAGAAGAGATGACAGGTGGAGTAGAGTGATTTGAAAATGACAGACCCGGGCAACTTCAACGGTCGAAATGTCTATTTGGCCTCCTTCATACAAATACTTGACGGCAAGAAAATTCTGATACGCACTGCTTTCCTCTACCTTGATAGCCATATTTTTACCTGGATACTCGCATGGAACTCTGTAATAATATACACACACACACACACACACACACACACACATATATATATTCACATTCACATTCACACACATTGGTAACTGCAAATATATAAATATTCACATTCACACTTGTAACTGAAAATACCATCGAGCTTATCTTATGGGTTTTTTTGTTTTTGTTTTCGTGCTCACCGTTTATACTCGTCCAGGCTAGCCCCCATGTTCAGAAGCTCCTCAATTTTGTTGGGGCGAGCCAAGCTCAGTAACGTGGGACAATATACGTAAAAATCAGTCCTATTGTCAATTGAAATTCCTGTAACCACAACTTTCACCCCTGATTTGGTGCAAAGTGTTGCATCTGTACATTTTATCTTATTTGGTTCCAACTCAATTAGCCAAAAGAATTATAATAAACGGTTCCTTGGAGAACATTATAGAAATTCATCGAGAAACTAATTTGATGATTTCATTGAATGCCCCGAATTTATATCATTATTGAAAGCGAGATGTTGAAAATAAAACCAATTCCATAACACACTTGATAGCATGCACCGCATCCAGCAATGCCCAACATCTCAATGCTTCGTTTATTGATCGTCTGGCAGCAGTGGCCAACATCTCATCTCGCAGTAGTGTCCAATCAGAGGCAACTGATTCGGTTTCCCCTTCTTCTTGGAGGCCATGCCCGCTCTCATCCCCACCGCCAGTGCCCCTACCAGTCATGAAAAATTTTGTAATTAAATTATTTGTAAAATGATATTTTTTTATTTCATAACTGATTAATAACAGTAATCAATCCAAAGTTAGAAACCATTTGAATTTTCTAACATCAAAATCAATGGTGTACAATAGTACACCTGGAAATTAGGAACGTTGTTTTCAAATAGCGACGCTTTACAGCGTAAAAACTTTTAAAACTAGCAATTTCCCCAAAAGGTGAATTTAGATTGCTTAGTATATTCATGTTTTTTTTCATTTGCAATCATATACATCATGAATCGAATTTGTTTTGAAATAATAATTGTTATGTTAAATTTAGATTTGTAGAGTGGACAATCATCCTTTTAGTTTTTTCTTTTCTTTTTCTTTTTGAGTCAATTTCTTAACAAATTTGGGGTTTTTCCAGTTTCAAATTTAGGTTTTCCTTTGGTGAATTTTATTCCCTAGCCAATTTTGCAACAAATTTAAAAAAATTCCTATATTAAATTTAGGTTTTGTTGGTTTTGTTGGTTTTGTTTAGAGTTTGAGGTTTAGTAAGGATTTATTGGAATTGTATCTTTTAATTTTATAAATGAAAAAATTCAAATGCTTTAGATATTTGCAAACAATAAACCTATAAATACATTTGAAAACACATTTTAAATAACTAAATTCAAAATATTACAACCAAATTCCAAAACAATTTACCTTAACCTCTATCATTTTTCTTTTAGAGACGTTTTCCTACTACTAGATTAACAATATATTTAAAAGATAATAATTTTTTTTAGGAGTTGTTTTATATTATATGTAACTGAATATTACAATTACTTACCATGGTTAATCAGATTTGAGATGTGATCAATGGTAGTGAAACTTGAAAAATATTGCAATCTTTGTCATTTATAAAAGTTTTATTAAATTAAGTGATTCCAGAAATTCCTGAGCTAACCATATGTAAAGTAATCCAATTACAAAAGGCTTCTCAATCTTTCATGCCCTAGTTTCTATTAAATAAAATAAATGCGTGAACAAAAAATGAATGTAGAAAAATAAAATAATACCATGGTTCTTTCATGAAAAGGAATTATAAGATAAAATCAAATAGCGAGTGGCCTAGCTCAAGTGGTCGAGAGATTTTAGCTTTCTCTTGGGCTAGTTGGTTGCCCCTGTTATGTGCTTCATTGTCCCTACAAGGTCAAGGCACTATAACCAACACTAACAAATTTCTCTTGGGCTAGTTGGTTTCCCTTGTTATGTGCTTCACTATCCCTACAAGGTCAAGGCACTGTAATCAGCACTAATAGGTTTACACTGGGAAGTGTCGGGGTTCTCCACAAGGTTTTCAATGGAAAAAAAATTATTAGTGTCCAATGACAACAAAAATATGTCAATGGCATTAAAAGTACATAGATAATTAATTTAGATATTTTATTAAGGTTTGAAGTTACCTTCCTTGAATAAAGCCCATAAAATAGTTATTTAATACTAATCATTGTCAAAAGAGATTATTTATCAATGAAGCCTAAATTAGTTAGTCAACCCTCATTTTAAGTAGACCCATAGGTAGGTAAGATATCCTCAAGAAAATTAAAATACACTCCCATAATACTGGGTAAGTATAGAAAAATATCTTAACCCTCTTATTACCAAGCACATCATTGAAAGTCTCAGGTTATTGTTTAAGAGAAAATGTGAGTAGCGATTTAAAAAATGTTATTCCTTGTATATGCGTCATTGTATATGTGTAAGAGTGGGTAGTTGGCCTTTGAAAATTGATTTAAAATCAAACACAATACATACGATTTAAATTTTTTTATCACATTGAAACTTATTCAAAATGACAATCAATCTCAATGATCCAAGAAATACTCACTGAGTTTTGTTTTTGAAAACGAAACATAATATTTTTTATTAAACATGTATTATTAGACATTATGATGAACCATGAAAAATGACATGTCCACTAGTCACACAAAAGTCTTGCAGGTTTGTTGAGTGAAACCTAAACGGTTATTCTCTCTATCATAAAATAAATAAAAATCATGTTGTTTATCATTCCCCAGTATCACAACTCGTTCACTCCTTGGGTGAGCTTTGTCGTCCTTGTGATCATCTTGGTCAGCATGTTGAAAAAATGATCATTCAGAAAATGAATGGTATGTTTCACACTAAAATCAGAATGGTATTCAAGGCATATTACATGTCCGACAGAGTCTAACATCCATAGATGAAAACTTTTCCAACGCTTTAATTAAGTAACACTGTTTTTTTAGAATTCCCCATTTATGAGAAGAAGGCCCCTGCTGAAGTAGTAATTTTGACTTTCACCTCTTCATACAACCTATGTAGAGATAAATACATTGATACTCCAATTACATTGTTATCCAATGGCCACTAAATGTCTCATCAAAGTATTAACATAATTTAAATGCTTGGAAAAATTTGATCCTTCTTTAGTGTGGCAACCTTTTTGGCTGAATGAAATCTAATTAACCAATGACTTGGAAGAATACAAAGCATTTGATGTCTCAATAGTCTGCCCCTTCTTTAGTGTCACAGGTTTGTTTGTCGATGACATCTTATTGACCATAGAATTGAAATCATACAAAGAATTTGATGTATCAGTCTCTCCTTTATCAAAAAGGCCTTCAAAGGCATTAAGAATCATAGAATTTGTAATGTAAATACAAATTGCAGATCACACTTTTCATCTTGATCCATTCTTCTTCGCTTATAATTATTAGTCTCCCAACAATCACAATGCACAAATATTTATCTATCAACAAAACTTACATCTTTATCTTCCACAAAGTGAATTCATAACCACTAAACTCTCAAAATCCACCCTTGTTGTCATTATTCAATGCTCTTTAGTTATTTTTCATTAGAATTGATTCCTCTATTTAAGCCAGACACCTTTTTCATAAACCCACATTAGTATAATGTAAATTTTGGAATACAACTTTTAACCTGGAAAGCTTTGATACCATGAAAAACTGTGTTGGTTAGTCTAAAGAATAATAAATACAGGGATAATTAACTTAGAAATCAATCTCTAGAAGATTCAAAACAAAAGAATTTCGTAAGACAAATATTTATCTACTTTATTCATCATTTTTTCTTCTATAAAGAATAAAGGATTTGGACAACTGCTACTTTTTGTTTAATAAGGAAAACTTAGCAATCCCATGTACATTCCATTTTTACAATTATAGAATATTACATTGTGAAAAGTGATCACCATGATTTTCCAACCCTGGTTGGTTTTGCTTCAACCGGGAAGTGTAGTTTTGCACCATAACACTGCACATACGGTGAGGAAAGATAAGATTCCTGCACTTATAGTAATCATTCAATAGACGTGTTTTGAACTTCTGGCACAAGACGATATTGTTAGATGGAGTGAACTATTACATCATATTGAGTACATTAGTCAATTTTTATAAGTAGTGGTTTTCACTCGATACACAGCGCAAGGTTTGAATGCTGAACTTAGAATTTATGCAGTCCCATTCTAGTCTTCCATTGAAGTCATTGTGGTATCTTCATTGTGATTCAAAATTTAATATATCTAAATATATACATCCAAATTTGAATTTGTAAAATTTGAATGCTTTTTTGTTGGAAGAAAAGTTGGCATTCAATTTGTTTGGTCAATTTAGTGTGTCCTAAATTGCTAACATAAATTATCAACCAGGGATTCGTAAGCTGACGAAGTGTGGCGCACTATATGTGCAAGATAACCTATCTCTTAATTTTTTTCGTTTTTGGATTTTTATGAAATTCTAAAAGACAAGTATGGAGACAAATATTCAAGACAATGATGTCCTTCTAATGGTTTTCCAAACTTCAAAAGAATTTTAAAACACACAATGAAAAAATTAATTCCTAAAAGGAAATGAAAATTGCATCACTATTCTAATCAAGCAAACAGTGAACTATTGATCATGAAACTCATTATCCTTGTTGCTGTCTAAACACAAAAGAAACTGTACTCAAAGAAAAGATTGCAAGTAAAGTAAAACTAGAATCAAATTACATCAACTCATATTCTGACCCCTCACCATTAGTCTAGCTATGGATTTCAGAGGTAATCATAAACAACTTGAGCAATCTGATATCTAATTTGCAGAAAAAGAAACTAATATCAAACTACACACTCATACTTCAATCCCTCACCATCAGTCCAGCTGTGGCTTTCGGAGGTAATTGAAAATGACATGAGCAATTTAATATATCTAACTTGCAGAAAGTAAACTAATATCAAACTACACACTCATACTTCAATCCCTCACCATCAGTCCAACTGTGGCTTTCGGAGGTAACTGAAAATGACATGAGTAGCTTAATATCTAATCTAACTAGTAAAGCAAATGTTCAAAACTGAAATGAATAAAACAATGCTGGAATTAAAAACTAAGAAAAAGAAATCAACAGAAGGACAATATTGATTCCATGTCATTAGTCATTATAAAACTATGTGCAAATGCCCGGGCTGCCATGAAAAATTATGCTAAAAGCTATGATTTCAGAAAGCAATCTAAGTAAGGAAATATGACAAAACAAAATTGAAAGCAACTTATCTAGAAAACATGTAAAAGCCTCCTTGGATAGCAGGGGCCCTCTGCTACCAATTTGGTGAAGTCCTTCAGCTCCTTAAAGTTGTAATCAAAACAGCATCAAAGAACTGAATTTCTCTATTAAAAGAACTCACAAATCTACATCCCATTCCATCTTGAGCTTTGTTACAAAAGACTTCTCTACTACTTTTTCATTACTTCCTCATTACCTATGATAGGAGAAAGCTTCTCCTATTTATACAAAATATGAGGAGTCATCTCATTAATGGGAGTCCATGAATCTCTCCCTCCATCTCTAGAGTTATAATCAAAATAGGAAATGAGAAGACACATGTCTTTCTAGAGTTTCAACACAATTTGAGGAATGAGACACATATCCTCTTAGAGTTTCAATACAACAAGGAAGTGAGACACATATCCTCTTAGAGTTTCAATACAACAAGGAAGTGAGACACATATCCTCTTGATCCCATAATCTTCTCCAACCAAATTCGAATTTGGCCTTAGAGTGCCACATAGGGGTCTTCTAGAAGTCTCCTTTTGACCTACACATGTCACAAAACTCATAACACATATATAGATATATGAAACTATGTTAATTTTCTAGTTTCTAATCATAAATTCACTTAAAATACATAAATTAAATAACTTTGGAAAACAAGGATCCTAACCCATATATTTATGAAAATGGTTACTTGATGTAGGGTTTTAGGTCAAATGGCTATGAAATAAGAGCTAAATGGTTATGACATAATGGAAATATGTATGAATATGGAGAACACTTTTGAGACTCAACACAAATTTTCTAGTGTTCATAATTGGTTGGTGTTGTAACATTATTTGGTTTTGATAAGTTAGCATATTAGTTTAAAAAATAAAAATAAAATGTTAAGTTAGGATATGGATGGAAAAAGAAAATAAAAAAATGATAGGAAAAATTATGTAAATTATACATCCATGTCAAATAAAATGTTAGAGTTAGTTGCCCTAAAGAATGAAGGCAAAGAAAATAAAACGTTAGGGAGGAAAATATAAATATAAATGCTTTAGTTTTAAAAAATAAATTTCATGGTCACCTGTTTCAATCCGCATTTACTCAAAAAGTTTAAGTATTGATTAATGGTGATTAAATTCTTTAAAAAGAGTTTAGATTTTCATTAATTGACAAAATCATATGGCGCATTATTCTTTTTTATCCTAAGTCACAAAACGACAAAGGGTCTTGTTGCGCTCATAAATGAATCACAAGTTGCAATGGTGGATCTCTCTCCCGCTCGAGATCAACGGTGGAGGTTGACTTCGCACCCCCCCCCTCGACCGTTTCTCATGGAGCGGGGGGGCGTCTGAAAAGAAGTTTTAAGGGCCTCCATGATTGCATATGTATCACCACCATATCACTTCGCATCCCCTCCGATCAAAACCACAAATCGCCAGGTAACACCATCCCCCCCCGCGCGAAATCCGTTGGTGGTAAACTCTTCCAACGAATCTTTTCTCTCGCGCCTTAACCGTTGTCTATTCAACCAATTAAATCCTGCCATGCCATTCGAATGTTCTCCACCTTCACATATGCTCCCTAACTATTTGTAATTATCCACCTGCGTGTTCACTCCATAACCGTTTGTACTCACCATCTGCTCATTAAAGCCCGCTCCCAAGCCGTTAAAATGCTACGGTCATAATCAAGCCGTTAAATACACTCATAACCTATAAAACATATCACAACCTACCTTTTACCAGTTTTACTTCATTTTCACTGTTGATTATAGGCTTCCATCTTTGTGCACTGTCCCTTGTCAGAAAATCACATTGTCCCTGTCTTCACTATCACCCAACCATCATATTCTTTCCTTTCACTACATCTCCCTACTTAATATGGCCTTGAAAGAAAAATCCAGAAATCAAGTAACCCCGAAGGAAAAATCTAAGAAACAGGTTGTCGAATAAACAAAGTCCAGTAGCCCAGTTGTAGAGGAAACCTCTGCTCCAAGTTCAAAGATTCCTTCATACACCCAGTAAAGCAGCTACTTACCAGTCAGAAAAAACCTATAATTGGAGAAGAGATCAAAAGGATTTACATTTGAGTGAACAAGCCAAAACAGGGGATTGGTATTTATACCAAAGTTATACAGAAATTAGAGTATATGGATGCGAACTCCCACCATATAAGCTCCCTAGATATGTTCTTATGAGAGTCTTTTCTCTAGAGGACATTCGATAGATGATAAATATGGATGACCTGCAATTTGTGTCAGGGAAAAGGAAAGCATAGTTCAAGCTCAAGGCAAGTATTGGATCTTTCATTTGTAATACCAGATCAACTGGAGCTGAAGCTGATACACTGTTGAAGAAAATGGGTTTCCAACCAAGATTCACTTGGTCTTATGACCCACATGACATTATTTATGCTTTGAGAGTTTAACTGAAAAAAACTTCATATAATCATACCTCCATAACAGAAATAGAAAAATATATGAATCAAGATCAATGGGTCGAGGGAACACTTCAAGAGGAAAATAAACAGGTTTTGTCAACTTCTAATGTGTAGACCCCAGTCCCTGAGAGAAAGCAGTAGAAAAGGGTGAGAGAAGAGCCTCCACCTGCTAAAGAGATCATGAAGGAATTCATTTTGCAACAAAAGAAGCCGAAGATTGTCTTAATTATACTTTCAGAAGGAGGAATTATACCTGCTAGAGAGCCTCTCGAAATCATCCAACACTCAAAAGCTAGTTCTTCTGATGAACAAAACATCTTCTATAGGTTCCTTGACATCAAACATAAGAATGAGGCTTTAAATTCTAATTTATATAGTCAATTTTGGAAACAAACATCAACTTCTCAGCACAGGCTTCTTACTGCCTTTGACAGTGAGAAAGGAATAATGAAAATGGCCTTTTTGCAGGAAAAAGTTCCTTTTTCTAAGTCTCATTCAGAATATAAAAAGACAATGTTTTCATTTGATGCAAGTTAGTTCCATCCTATTGATCAGGTGGACATGCACATGCAATCTGGAGAAATTATCTTTTCAACTATGACATCTACAACTATGTCACTCTCCAAACTCAAAACTGCATTGTTAAATGTTCAATCTAAGCTCAAGATTTAAAATCTGTATTCATTGACCAAATACAATAGACTTAAATATTTGGAGGATCTTGTAGTTAAGGATGGATATGATCCAAAAGACTGCAAAGCAGTTGAAGAAATTATTAAGAAGAAAAATGCAGACATCTCTTCTCTGCGCAAACAGTTGAAATTGCCTTCAACTAAAGATCCAAAGAGAAAATAAATTGCAGAAAATGAATATAACAAGGAGTAAATGCTCAAATTGATCATTGAGAAAAACATACAAATAAGAAAAATGAAGGAATAGATTGAAAAGTTGCTAAAAGAGAAACAATCAACATAGGTGGCTATTGATCCAGTCACAACTATTCAAACATCTTCTGCAGGTGGGTGGAAACATGAAGCTGGGTTACACTTTTGTGAGAATCGGGGGCCGAAATTTTTTTTCGTCAATAGTTCGGCTGAACTCGTGATTCCGTTTAGATTGACGGCACACTGACGGCATGGAAAAACATAATTTTTGCCGGAGATTGGAAAACCGGCAACAAAAGTTTGGTCGAACTTTGAAAAAAAGTTCGGCCGAACTATGAGTTCGGCTAAACTTTTACTTTTAAAATAGTTCGGCCGAATTGATTCCTATAAAATAATCGCCCGCGAAGATATTCTGGTTACCGGTTTCATTATTCTTCGCTGCTGTTCGCGCATTTTCGCTGTTGCTACCTGCTCGTCCCCGTTGCTGTTCACGCATTTTCGCTGTTGCTGCCTGCCCATCCCCGCTGTTGTTCGCGCGTTTTCATCGGGTATGTGTTCTGCCTGCCTGCCTGAGGTTGTATTTATTATATTAGTTACCACTGTTATGATTAGAACAGAATGCCATCACTATGATGCAACTATGATATCACTCATACCAGCTTGTTGTGTTTTCCATATCTCTGCTTAATGGCATTGGTTCTCATGGTAACCTTATATGTCATAATGGTAATCAAAGTAAGCTCACTCGGCATGACCTATGACAGTTTCAAGCTATAACCACTGTAAGTGTTAACCGGCTGATTAAAATTGGAAATCGAATTTAATCAATGTGAAATAAAAAACTGAAATAAAAATGAAGGTGTTCAAAGTGCCTATTTTTTCCTTTTTTTTTGGGTACATTTTAATGTGCGTTCTTTAAATCTCAGAAACATTCCAATTGGCCTGAAAACCCTAGTGACCATATTTTTCCTAGTCACCATATTTTCCCAGGATCGAAATTGAAAATCAAATTTAACGAAAATTTAAGCAAAAATGTTGCTTCCTTTTAAATCTCAGAACCATTACAATTGGTCCGAAAACGTCGTGGCTGTCGAAGGCTGAATCATTCATCTCAGGCACTTTCATTTGGCTAAGATGTTGCAGAAAGGAGGTATGCTTTTCCTTCAAAATCATTCCGGAATGCACCTAGTTCAACCTCTTATTTATGCCTTAAGGGGAATTGAACCTTGCTGGGTGGTCTAGTTGGTGCACTGTAAGTACACTAAATCTCAGTCTAGCTTTGTTGCAGCCTCACTCTGCCTTTCGTCAAGGAATTTTCTTAAATGCCAGAGTTCCAGACTTAACCTCACTGGACTTTGATTTGAAGTTACTATTAGAAACTTGCGAGTGTTACAGGCTATTTACGACTGTACTTGAGTTTGACAAGAGTTCAGTTAAGCATAAAATCAATTAAACTTAGATAATGCATATTTCACAATGATAGATTAACCAGTTTAACGTAAATCAGTTAAAAAACCATGAAAATTGTATACGTTCAACCATGCCTGTTATAGACTTCTATTAATACTGGCATAGATCCATGTTAACCCAGATTTAATTAGCCAATGTGAAACCTCCTATTTCAACCTCCTTATTTGCACATTCATATTCAACAATTTTTTTATGAACAAATGACACCAATTGTGTCGTGAATAATTCTGTCAAATTTAATGTATGCATTGTATGTTCTGAAGACTCCAATGTAATGGATGCATTGTATGTATTTTTTGCTTATATATTTTTATGCTGTTTGTCATAGTAATGTCATATAGTGTATGAAGTTTTAAACTGTTTTTAAATTATTTTTATTATGTGTTGTATGTGATTTTGATTGAAAATGTTTCTTTTTTATTTATTAATTAAAAAAATTATTGAAAAATTATTGCTTTAAGCCTTAAATTTACAATCAAAATTAGAAAATGTATTTTATCTAAACTATTTATGAAAAGTTTAATATTATTTTGATCTTCTACCATGTCCTTTTTACATATATCTAGAATAATATTACTTGTACAGTTTTGGTTTGTAACATTTTACTACCATAATCAAAATCTATAGAAATAATAATCTAACATTATAATATCTTGAAATGGAGCTAGCCAACTCAAATATAGTATTTCAAATCCCTAGCTAAGTTAGATGAGGATTACATATGGTCTTGAATGAGAATTTGGACTCTTTAGATATATATCTAAAGAGTCCAAAAGCTCATTCAAGACCATATGTAATACATAGCCTCCTCATCTAATATAAAAAACTTTAATCCATGTGCTTAACCTTAACATTGACACAAATGGAATTTACAATTTTACTCACTGCTTTATGATAGAATATTGCCCACATATTCAAATTCAAAAGGGATAGATTAAAAAGGGGTGCGCTCCGGTCATATATAAAAGATAAATTAAAGAAGCATGACATATTAGTAATGCAAATTAGATATGCGTACCAATTATGTTCATATAACACAACAAATAGATGATTCAATACAAATGTCACATAGAAGTCATATTTATCTCATGGGCCTTCAACTTAGATTATACATCTAGCATTACATTAAGCTATAGGAGATAAATAAAAGAAGCATTTGAATGTAAATTAAACATGTGTAATAATTATGTCCTTTAGTTTAATAAATAGATAATAATTTGCAAATGCCATATCTAAGCTATATTTCATCTAAGTAGCTTTCAATTTAAACTTATATCTAATGTTAAATTATATAAAAGAATAATAGTAATCCAAACTTCAAAATAATATTTAGAACTTTAGTATAAAATGTGACATATAATTTTCCTGCGTGGAAAAACATAGTTACCGAGAGTTCAAAACTCATGCATTTGAATAGAAAGTGGGTATACGAATGAGCAAGTAGATTTTTTTTAGAAATGAGGAAGTGAAGGTTGATAGAGAGCCACACAAAATTGCAAATTCATACCTTAACAAAATTGTTAGATCCTTTTAAAGAAAACATATTTAATCAACTTTCATTGAAATATATGATAAACTCAACCCAATTTTATGAAAAATAGTATACCATTTTTTACATAATTTCACATAATACAAATAGATAAATATTACTTAAGTATTGTTATAAAGATTTAAATACCCATCGAGAGATGGCCAAGTGATTGAGACAGGGCATCATCACAATAAAAAACCAAGTACAAATTGTAGTAATCCTAGAATCAAGCTTTACATAAGGTAAAATTGGGGAACTCATGACTTGTACTATCGATAAAAACATTTACCCTTACCAAAAATATGATAAAAATTAAACCAAACTACATAAGCTTAGAAGCAAGGGGGATGTAATCCTTCTTGCCTTCCATATAGATAATGAAAATGATTGTTCCAAGTCTCCTGTATTTGCTTCTCATGTTATTTTATAAACCTTGATTGGAAAAGAAGAGAGAAAAATAGGAGGCGAGAAATGTAAGAAATATAAAACATAATGAAACACAACGTAAGGAATAGAGGAACATAATGAAACACACACATACATATCTCTAGACAATCAACCTGATTATTTTCCCTAGGAAATCCTTATATGAGAGAGGAGACAAACAACCCTAAAAAGTAATGATGCTCTAGACTCCTTTTTCCTAGGAAATACCTAAGGTCTTTCCCCATACCAAAGTATGTTCTTTTAAAACATGTTTTCTTGGTGATATGGGTGATTTAGAAATGATTGGGAGAGTGAAATTCCTCATTTAATATGTACAATATGTTTGGTTCATGCCACTAAGCCAAGAATTTTAAATTCAACTGACTTTTAATATAACCAACTAAATCTTGCAAAAAAAGAATAAAACAATTTATGTTAGGGTTGTGGATTCAGGCATTGAAACAACACACCATGATATTTCAAATTTAAAAATGATGGTTTGAGTCCTAGGTAGCTTAGAATCCTATTTGTTTTCAAAATAAAGATGCACTCCCATTTGATTCTCACGATTAGGTTTTAATCATGAGGCTCTCGCTCAAGAGTGGACCTTCCCAAAATCTTGTGACGTCTTGTCACAAACAAAACCATCAAACTGAAAACACATCATGCAAGAAACATAGCTCACTGACATATCATTTTTCTCCTTCAAAGAAAAAAATTCACATCATGTGAATATCTCCATGTACTCTTACATATTGGTGTACAAAACCATCAACCAAACACAAGTCGAAAAAACATGCCTCTTCAAACAACTGACTCTCAAGTCAAATAATAGCTCATGTAAAAATTTCCATATTTGTTGCATTTAAGTGTGTCAACATAACTCTACTTTCAACATCTTGCTTCATGCAACATGCACCATACTTTGAATTTGCAAAGATATTCATGAAACATCAAAATACACGCAAGGCCTTAATTGGATAAGAAATCTAACAATCTGTTAGCAAACCATTTCAATGGCGCTTCTTTTAGCTGCACTTCATCATCATGTGAAACATCCTAACCCTCATCGATTATGGAATCCTCTTTTCCATTCTTGTCGTTATCTCTTTCCACCTTCTTCAAATGTTGTGGATGACTTGTTGGATACAAAGTCCAACACTTGTCTACAAGGTGACCTTTCTTATGGAAATGAGTAATAAACAATTGCATCTTATTTTCAACATCATTTTCCTTTTCCAATGGGCCTTTGACTTTTTGCCTCATTTATTTAGAAAGTTTCAATGTGCATGGATATCTTCTTCCAACATCTATAAACATTATGATTATTCAAACCCAGATACTGGCATAGATCCATGTTAACCTAGATTTAATTAGCCAATGTGAAACCTCCTATTTCAACCTCCTTATTTGCACATTCATATTCAACAATTTTTTATGAACAAATGACACCAATTGTGTTGTGAATAATTCTGTCAAATTTAATGTATGCATTGTATGTTTTGAAGACTCCAATGTAATGGATACATTGTATGTATTTTTTGCTTGTATATTTTTATGTTGTTTGTCATAGTAATGTCATATAGTGTATGAAGTTTTAAATTGTTTTTAAATTATTTTTATTATGTGTTGTATGTGATTTTGATTGAAAATGTTTCTTTTTTATTTATTAATTAAAAAAAAATTATTAGAAAAATTATTGCTTTAAGCCTTAGAATTTACAATCAAAATTAGAAAATGTAATTTTATCTAAACTATTTATGAAAAGTTTAATATTGTTTGATCTTCTCTACCATGTCCTTTTTACATATATCTAGAATAATATTATTTGTACAGTTTCTGGTTTTTTGTAAATTTTACTACCATAATCAAAATCTATAGAAATAATAGTCTAACATTATAATATCTTGAAATGGAGCTAGCCAACTCAAATATAGTATTGCAAATCCCTAGCTAAGTTAGATGAGGAGGCTATGTATTACATATGGTCTTGAATGAGCATTTGGACTCTTTAGATATCTAAAGAGTCCAAATGCTCATTCAAGACCATATGTAATACATAGCCTCATCTAATATATAAAACTTTAATCCATGTGCTTAACCTTAACATTGACACAAATGGAATTTACAATTTTACTCACTGCTTTATGATAGAAAAATATGTGGATGAATATTTCCCACATATCCAAAGTCAAAATGGATAGATTAAAAAGGGATGCGCTCTGGTCATCTATAAAAGATAAATTAAAGAAGCATGACATATTAGTAATGCAAATTAGATATGCGTACCAATTATGTTCATATAACACAACAAATAGATGATTCAATACAAATGTCACATAGAAGTCATATTTATCTCATGGGCCTCCAACTTAAATTATATATCTAGCATTACATTAAGCTATAGGAGATAAATCAAAGTAGAATTTGAATGTAAATTAAACAGGTGTAATAATTATGTCCTTTAGTTTAATAAATAGATAATAATTTGCAAATGCCATATCTAAGCTATATTTCATCTAAGTAGCTTTCAATTTAAACTTATATCTAATGTTAAATTATATAAAAGAATAACAGTAATTCAAACTTCAAAATAATATTTAGAGTTAGTATAAAATGTGACATAATTTTTCTGCGTGGAAAAACATAGTTACCGAGAGTTCAAAACTCATGCATTTGAATAGAAAGTGGGTATACGAATGAGCAAGTAGATTTTTTCTAGAAATGAGGAAGTGAAGGTTGATAGAGAGCCACACAAAATTGCAAATTCATACCTTAACAAAATTGTTAGATCCTTTTAAAGAAAATGTGTCATATAATCAACTTTCATCGAAATATATGATAAACTCAACCCAATTTTATGAAAAATAGTATACCATTTTTTACATAATTTCACATAATACAAATAGATAAATTTTACTTAAGTATTGTTATAAAGATTTAACTACCCATCGAGAGATGGCCAAGTGATTGAGACAGGGCATCGTCACAATAAAAAACCAAGTAAAAATTGTAGTAATCCTAGAATCAAGCTTTACATAAGGTAAAATTGGGGAACTCATGACTTGTACTATCGATAAAAAACATTTACCCTTACCAAAAAATATATGATAAAAATTGACAAACTACATAAGCTTAAGCTTAAGGGGATATAATCCTTCTTTCCTTCCATATAGATAATGAAAATGATTGTTCCAAGTCTCGGTTGCTTCTCATGTTATTTTATAAACCTTGATTGGAAATAAAAATAGGAGGGCAGAAATGTAAGAAATATAAAACATAATGAAACACAACGTAAGAAATAGAGAACATAATTAAACACACACATCCATATCTCTAGAAAATCAACACAATTATTTTCCGAGGAAATCCTTATATGGGAGACAAGCAACCCTAAAAAGTAATGATGCTCTAGACTCCTTTTTCCCTAGGAAATCCTTATGGTCTTTCCCATACCAAAGTATGTTCTTTTAAAACATGTTTTCTTGGTGATATGGGTGATTTAGAAATGATTGGGAGAGCGAAATTCCTCATTTAATATGTACAATATGTTTGGTTCATTCCACTAAGCCAAGAATTTTAAATTCAACTGACTTTTAATATAACCAACTAAATCTTGCAAAAAAAGAATAAAACAATTTATGTTAGGGTTGTGGATTCAGGCATTGAAACAACACACCATGATATTTCAAATTTAAAAATAATGGATTGAGTCCTAGGTAGCTCAGAATCCTATTTGTTTTCAAAATAAGGATGCACTCCCACTTGATTCTCATGATTAGGTTGTAATCATGAGGCTCTCGCTCAAGAGTGGACCTTCCCAAAATCTTGTGACGTCTTGTCACAAACAAAACCATCAAACTGAAAACACATCATGCAAGAAACATAGCTCGCTGACATATCATTTTTCTCCTTCAAAGAAAAAAAAATTCACATCATGTGAATATCTCCAAGTACTCTTACATATTGGTGTACAAAACCATCAACCAAACACAAGTCGACAAAACATGCCTCTTCAAACAACTGACTCTCAAGTCAAATAATAGAGCTCATGTACAAATTTCCATATTTGTTGCATTTAAGTGTGTCAACATAACTCTACTTTCAACATATTTCTTCATGCAACATGCACCATACTTTGAGTAAATGCAAAGAAATTCATGAAACATCAAAATACATGCAAGGCCTTAATTGGATAAGAAATCTAACCATCTGTTAGCAAACCATTTCAATGGTGCTTCTTTTAGCTGCACTTCATCATCATGTGAATCATCCTGACCCTCATCGATTATGGAATCCTCTTTTCCATTCTTGTCGTTATATCTTTCCACCTTCTTCAAATGTTGTGGATGACTTGTTGGATACAAAGTCCAACACTTGTCTACAAGGTGACCTTTCTTATGGCAATGAGTAATAAACAATTGCATCTTATTTTCAACATCATTTTCCTTGTCCAATGGGCCTTTGACTTTTTGCCTCATTTATTTAGAAAGTTTCAATGTGCATGGATATCTTCTTCCAACATCTATAAACTTTATGATTATTCAAACCCAGACACTGGCATAGATCCATGTTAAACCAGATTTAATTAGCCAATGTGAAACCTCCTTATTTTCACATTCATATTCAACAATTTTTTTATGAACAAATGACACCAATTGTGTCGTGAATAATTCTGTCAAATTTAATGTATGCATTGTATGTTCTGAAGACTCCAATGTAATGGATGCATTGTATGCATTTTTTGCTTATATATTTTTATGTTGTTTGTCATAGTAATGTCATATAGTGTATGAAGTTTTAAATTGTTTTTAAATTATTTTTATTATGTGCTGTATGTGATTTTGATTGAAAATGTTTCTTTTTTATTTATTAATTAAAAAAAATTATTAGAAAAATTATTGCTTTAAGCCTTAGAATTTACAATCAAAATTAGAAAATGTATTTTTATCTAAACTATTTATGAAAAGTTTAATATTGTTTGATCTTCTCTACCATGTCCTTTTTACATATATCTAGAATAATATTATTTATACAGTTTCTGGACTTTTGTAACATTTTACTACCATAATCAAAATCTATAGAAATAATAATCTAACATTATAATATCTTGAAATGGAGCTAGCCAACTCAAATATAGTATTGCAAATCCTTGGCTAAGTTAGATGAGGAGGCTATGTATTACATATGGTCTTGAATGAGCTTTTGGACTCTTTAGATATATATCTAAAGAGTCCAAAAGCTCATTCAAGACCATATGTAATACATAGCCTCCTCATCTAATATATAAAAATTTAATCCATGTGCTTAACCTTAACATTGACACAAATGGAATTTACAATTTTACTCACTGCTTTATGATAGAAAAATATGTGGATGAATATTGCCCACATATCCAAAGTCAAAAGGGATAGATTAAAAAGGGATGTGCTCTGGTCATCTATAAAAGATAAGTTAAAGAAGCATGACATATTAGTAATGAAAATTAGATATGCGTACCAATTATGTTCATATAACACAACAAATAGATGATTCAATAAAATGTAACATCGAAGAAATTTATCTCATGGGCCTTCAACTTATATTATATATCTAGCATTACATTAAGCTATAGGAGATAAATCAAAGAAGCATTTGAATGTAAATTAAACATGTGTAATAATTATGTCCTTTAGTTCAATAAATAGATAATATTTTGCAAATGCCATATCTAAGCTATATTTCATCTAAGTAGCTTTCAATTTAAACCTATATCTAATGTTAAATTATATAAAATAATAACAATAATCCAATCTTCAAAATAATATTTAGAGTTAGTATAAAATGTGACATATAATTTTCCTGTGTGGAAAAACATAGTTACCGAGAGTTCAAAACTCATGCATTTGAATACAAAGTGGGTATATGAATGATCAAGTAGATTTTTTCTAGAAATGAGGAAGTGAAGGTTTATAGAGAGCCACACAAAATTTCAAATTCATACCTTAACAAAATTGTTAGATCCTTTTAAAGAAAATGTGTCATATAATCAACTTTCATCGAAATATATGATAAACTCAACCCAATTTTATGAAAAATAGTATACCATTTTTTACATAATTTCACATAATACAAATAAATAAATTTTACTTAAGTATTGTTATAAAGATTTAACTACCCATCGAGAGATGGCCAAGTGATTGAGATAGGGCATCATCACAATAAAAAACCAAGTACAAATTGTAGTAATCCTAGAATCAAGCTTTACATAATGTAAAATTGGGGAACTCATGACTTGTACTATCGACAAAAAACATTTACCCTTACCAAAAAATATATGATAAAAATTGACAAACTACATAAGCTTAAGCTTAAGGGGATATAATCCTTCTTGCCTTCCATATAGATAATGAAAATGATTGCTCCAAGTCTCATGTTGCTTCTCATGTTATTTTATAAACCTTGATTGGAAAGAAAAATAGGAGGGCAGAAATGTAAGAAATATAAAACATAATGAAACACAACGTAAGAAATAGAGAACATAATGAAACACACACATAAATATCTCTAGACAATCAACACAATTATTTTCCTAGGATATCCTTATATGGAGACAAGCAACCCTAAAAAGTAATGATGCTCTAGACTCCTTTTTCCCTAGGAAATCCTTATGGTCTTTCCCATACCAAAGTATGCTCTTTTAAAACATGTTTTCTTGGTGATATGGGTGATTTAGAAATGATTGGGAGAGCGAAATTCCTTGAATTAATACATGTACAATATGTTTGGTTCATGCCACTAAGCCAAGAATTTTAAATTCAACTGACTTTTAATATAACCAACTAAATCTTGCAAAAAAGGAATAAAACAATTTATGTTAGGGTTGTGGATTCAGGCATTGAAACAACACCATTATATTTCAAACTTAAAAATGATGGTTTGAGTCCTAGGTAGCTTAGAATCCTACTTGTTTTCAAAATAAGGATGCACTCCCATTTGATTCTCACGGATAGGTTGTAATCATGAGGCTCTCGCTCAAGAGTGGACCCTCGCAAAATCTTGTGACGCCTTGTCACAAACAAAACCATCAAACTGAAAACACATCATGCAAAAAACATAGCTCGCTGAAATATCATTTTTCTCCTTCAAAGAAAAAAATTCACATCATGTGAATATGTCCGTGTACTCTTACATATTGGTTTACAAAACCATCAACCAAACACAAGTTGACAAAACATGCCTAAATTCAAACAACTGACTCTTAAGTCAAATAATAGAGCTCATGTACAAATTTCCATATTTGTTGCATTTATGTGTGTTTAACATAACTCTACTTTCAACATCTTGCTTCATGCAACATGCACCATACTTTGAATTTGCAAACAAATTCATGAAACATCAAAATACATGCTAGGCCTTAATTGGATGATAAATCTAACCATCTGTTAGCAAACCATTTCAATGGCGCTTCTTTTAGCTGCACTTCATCATGTGAATCATCTTGACCCTCAGCGATTATGGAATCCTCTTTTCCATTCTTGTCGTTATCTCTTTCCACCTTCTTCAAATGTTGTGGATGACTTGTTGGATACAAAGTCCAACACTTGTCCACAAGGTGACCTTTCTTATGGCAATGAGTAATAAACAATTGCATCTTATTTTCAACATCATTTTCTTTGTCCAATGGGCCTTTGAATTTTTGCCTCATTTATTTAGAAAGTTTCAATGTGCATGGATATCTTCTTCCAACATCTATAAACATTATGATTATTCAAACCCAGATACTGGCATAGATCCATGTTAACCCAGATTTAATTAGCCAATGTGAAACCTCCTTATTTCAACCTCATTATTTTCACATTCATATTCAACAATTTTTTTATGAACAAATGACACCAATTGTGTCGTGAATAATTCTGTCAAATTTAATGTATGCATTGTATGTTCTGAAGACTCCAATGTAATGGATGCATTGTATGTATTTTTTTCTTATATATTTTTATGCTATTTGTCATAGTAATGTCATATAGTGTATGAAGTTTTAAATTGTTTTTAAATTATTTTTATTATGTGTTGTATGTGATTTTGATTGAAAATGTTTTTTTATTTATTTATTAATTAAAAAAATTTATTAGAAAAATTATTGCTTTAAGCCTTAGAATTTACAATCAAAATTAGAAAATGTATTTTTATCTAAACTATTTATGAAAAGTTTAATATTGTTTGATCTTCTCTACCATGTCCTTTTTACATATATCTAGAATAATATTATTTGTACAGTTTCTGGTTTTTTGTAACATTTTACTACCATAATCAAAATCTATAGAAATAATAATCTAACATTATAATATGTTGAAATGGAGCTAGCCAACTCAAATATAGTATTGCAAATCCCTAGCTAAGTTAGATGAGGAGGCTATGTATTACATATGGTCTTGAATGAGCATTTGGACTCTTTAGATATATATCTAAAGAGTCCAAAAGCTCATTCAAGACCATATGTAATACATAGCCTCCTCATCTAATATATAAAACTTTAATCCATGTGCTTAACCTTAACATTGACACAAATGAAATACAATTTTACTCACTGCTTTATGATAGAAAAATATGCAGATGAATATTGCCCACATATCCGAAGTCAAAAGGGATAGATTAAAAAGGGATGCTCCGGTCATCTATAAAAGATAAATTAAAGAAGCATGACATATTAGTAATGCAAATTAGATATGCGTACCAATTATGTTCATATAACATAACAAATAGATGATTCAATACAAATGTCACATAGAAGTCATATTTATCTCATGGGCCTTCAACTTAAATTATATATCTAGCATTACATTAAGCTATAGGAGATAAATCAAAGAAGCATTTGAATGTAAATTAAACATGTGTAATAATTATATCCTTTAGTTTAATAAATAGATAATAATTTGCAAATGCCATATCTAAGCTATATTTCATCTAAGTAGCTTTCAATTTAAACTTATATCTAATGTTAAATTATATAAAAGAATAACAGTAATCCAAACATCAAAAAAATATTTAGAACTTTAGTATAAAATGTGACATAATTTTCCTGTGTGGAAAAACATAGTTATCGGGAGTTCAAAACTCATGCATTTGAATAGAAAGTGGGTATACAAATGAGCAAGTAGATTTTTTCTAGAAATGAGGAAGTGAAGGTTGATAGAGAGCCACACAAAATTGCAAATTCATACCTTAACAAAATTGTTAGATACTTTTAAAGAAAATGTGTCATATAATCACCTTTCATCGAAATATATGATAAACTCGACCCAATTTTATGAAAAATAGTATACCATTTTTTACATAATTTCACATAATACAAATAGATAAATTTTACTTAAGTATTGTTATAAAGATTTAACTACCCATCGAGAGATGGCCAAGTGATTGAGACAGGGCATCATCACAATAAAAAACCAAGTGCAAATTGTAGTAATCCTAGAATCAAGCTTTACATAAGGTAAAATTGGGGAACTCATGACTTGTACTATCGATAAAAAACGTTTACCCTTACCAAAAAATATATGATAAAAATTGACAAACTACATAAGCTTAAGCTTAAGGGGATATAATCCTTCTTGCCTTCCATATAGATAATGAAAATGATTGTTCCAAGTCTCATGTTGCTTCTCATGTTACTTTATAAACCTTGATTGGAAAGAAAAATAGGAGGGCGGAAATGTAAGAAATATAAAACATAATGAAACACAATGTAAGAAATAGAGAACATAATGAAACACACACATACATATCTCTAGACAATCAACACAATTATTTTCCTAGGAAATCCTTGTGGGAGACAAGCAACCCTAAAAAGTAATGATGCTCTAGACTCGTTTTTCCCAGTCCTTATCTCTTTCCATACCAAAGTATGTTCTTTTAAAACATGTTTTATTGGTGATATGGGTGATTTAGAAATGATTGGGAGAGCTAAATTCCTCATTTAATATGTGCAATATGTTTGGTTCATGCCACTAAGCCAAGAATTTTAAATTCAACTGAATTTTAATATAACCAACTAAATCCTGCAAAAAAAGAATAAAACAATTTATGTTAGGGTTGTGGATTCAGGCATTGAAACAACACACCACGATATTTCAAATTTAAAAATAATGGTTTGAGTCCTAGGTAGCTTAGAATCCTATTTGTTTTCAAAATAAGGATGCACTCCCATTTGATTCTCATGATTAGGTTGTAATTATGAGGCTCTCACTCAAGAGTGGACCTTCCCAAAATCTTGTGACGTCTTGTCACAAACAAAACCATCAAACTGAAAAACACATCATGCAAGAAACATAGCTCGCTGACATATCATTTTTCTCCTTCAAAGAAAAAAAAAATCACATCATGTGAATATCTCCAAGTACTCTTACATATTGGTGTACAAAACCATCAACCAAACACAAGTCGACAAAACATGCCTCTTCAAACAACTGACTCTCAAGTCAAATAATAGAGCTCATGTACAAATTTCCATATTTGTTGCATTGAAGTGTGTCAACATAACTCTACTTTCAACATCTTGCTTCATGCAACATGCACCATACTTTGAATTTGCAAACAAATTCATGAAACATCAAAATACATGCTAGGCCTTAATTGGATAAGAAATCTAACCATCTGTTAGCAAACCCTTTCAATGGCGCTTCTTTTAGATGCACTTCATCATGTGAATCATCTTGACCCTCATCGATTATGGAATCCTCTTTTTCATTCTTGTCGTTATCTCTTTCCACCTTCTTCAAATGTTGTGGATGACTTGTTGGATACAAAGTCCAACACTTGTCCACAAGGTGACCTTTCTTATGGCAATGAGTAATAAACAATTGCATCTTATTTTCAACATCATTTTCCTTGTCCAATGGGCCTTTGAATTTTTTCCTCATTTATTTAGAAAGTTTCAATGTGCATGGATATCTTCTTCCAACATCTATAAACATTATGATTATTCAAACTCGTATAATGCATTAATGTCAAAGTTAACCCGATTTAATTAGCCAATGTGAAACTTCCTATTTCCAACCTCCTTATTTGCACATTCATATTCAACAATTTTTTTATGAACAAATGACACCAATTGTGTCGTGAATAATTCTGTCAAATTTAATGTATGCATTGTATGTTCTGAAGACTCCAATGTAATGGATGCATTGTATGTATTTTTTGCTTATATATTGTTATGTTGTTTGTCATAGTAATGTCATATAGTGTATGAAGTTTTAAATTGTTTTTAAATTATTTTTATTATGTGTTGTATGTGATTTTGATTGAAAATGTTTCTTTTTTATTTATTAATTGAAAAAAATTATTAGAAAAATTATTTCTTTAAGCCTTAGAATTTACAATCAAATTTAGAAAATGTATTTTTATCTAAACTATTTATGAAAAGTTTAATATTGTTTGATCTTCTCTACCATGTCCTTTTTACATATATCTAGAATAATATTATTTGTACGCTTCTCAAGCTGTAACATTTTACTACCATAATCAAAAACTATGTAAATAATAATCTAAACATTATAATATCTTGAAATGGAGCTAGCCAACTCAAATATAGTATTGCAAATCCCTAGCTAAGTTAGATGAGGAGGTTATGTATTACATATGGTCTTGAATGAGCATTTGGACTCTTTAGATATCTAAAGAGTCCAAATGCTCATTCAAGACCATATGTAATACATAACCTCCTCATCTAATATATAAAACTTTAATCCATGTGCTTAACCTTAACATTGACACAAATGGAATTTACAATTACTCACTACTTTATGATAGAATATTGTCCACATATCCAAAGTCAAAAGGGATAGATTAAAAAGGGGTGCGCTCCGGTCATCTATAAAAGATAAATTAAAGAAGCATGACATATTAGTAATGCAAATTAGATATGCGTACCAATTATGTTCATATAACACAAAAAATAGATGATTCAATACAAATGTCACATAGAAGTCATATTTATCTCATGGGCCTTCAACTTAAATTATATATCTAGCATTACATTAAGCTATAGGAGATAAATCAAAGAAACATTTGAATGTAAATTAAACATGTGTAATAATTATGTCCTTTAGTTTAATAAATAGATAATAATTTGCAAATGCCATATCTAAGCTATATTTCATCTAAGTAGCTTTCAATTTAAACTTATATCTAATGTTAAATTATATAAAAGAATAACAATAATTCAAACTTCAAAATAATATTTAGACTTAGTATAAAATGTGACATAATTTTCTTGCGCGGAAAAACATAGTGACCGAGAGTTCAAAACGCATGCATTTGAATAGGAAGTGGGTATACGAATGAGCAAGTAGATTTTTTCTAGAAATGAGGAAGTGAAGGTTGATAGAGAGCCACACAAAATTGAAAATTCATACCTTAACAAAATTGTTAGATCCTTTTAAAGAAAACATATTTAATCAACTTTCATTGAAATATATGATAAACTCAACCCAATTTTATGAAAAATAGTATACCATTTTTTACACAATTTCACATAATACAAATAGATAAATATTACTTAAGTATTGTTATAAAGATTTAACTACCCATCGAGAGATGGCCAAGTGATTGAGACAGGGCATCATCACAATAAAAAACCAAGTACAAATTGTAGTAATCCTAGAATCATGCTTTACATAAGGTAAAATTTGGGAACTCATGACTTGTACTATAGATAAAAAAACATTTACCCTTACCAAAAAATATATGATAAAAATTGACAAACTACATAAGCTTAAGCTTAAGGGGATATAATCCTTCTTGCCTTCCATATAGATAATGAAAATGATTATTCCAAGTCTCATGTTGCTTCTCATGTTATTTTATAAACCTTGATTGGAAAGAAAAATAGGAGGGTAGAAATGTAAGAAATATAAAACATAATGAAACACAACGTAAGAAATAGAGAACATAATGAAACACACACATACATATCTCTAGACAATCAACACAATTATTTTCCTAGGAAATCCTTGTATGGGAGACAAGCAACCCTAAAAAGTAATGATGCTCTAGACTCCTTTTTCCCTAGGAAATCCTTATGGTCTTTCCCATACCAAAGTATGTTCTTTTAAAACATGTTTTCTTGGTGATATGGGTGATTTAGAAATGATTGGGAGAGCGAAATTCCTCATTTAATACACAATATGTTTGGTTCATGCCACTAAGCCAAGAATTTTAAATTCAACCGACTTTTAATATAACCAACTAAATCCTGCAAAAAAAGAATAAAACAATTTATGTTAGGGTTGTGGATTTAGGCATTGAAACAACACACCATGATATTTCAAATTTAAAAATAATGGTTTGAGTCCTAGGTAGCTCATAATCCTATTTGTTTTCAAAATAAGGATGCACTCCCATTTGATTCTCATGATTAGGTTGTAATCATGAGGCTCTCGCTCAAGAGTGGACCTTCCCAAAATCTTGTGACGTCTTGTCACAAACAAAACCATGAAACTGAAAAACACATCATGCAAGAAACATAGCTCGCTGACATATCATTTTTCTCCTTCAAAGAAAAAAAATTCACATCATGTGAATATCTCCATGTACTCTTACATATTGGTGTACAAAACCATCAACCAAACACAAATCGACAAAACATGCCTCTTCAAACAATCGACTCAAGTCAAATAATAGAGCTCAGGTACAAATTTTCATATTTGTTGCATTTAAGTGTGTCAACGTAACTCTACTTTCAACATCTTGCTTCATGCAACATGCACCATACTTTGAATTTGCAAAGAAATTCATGAAACATCAAAATACATGCAAGGCCTTAATTAGATAAGAAATCTAACCATCTGTTAGCAAACCATTTCAATGGCGCATCTTTTAGCTTCACTTCACCATGTGAATCATCTTGACCCTCATCGATTATGGAATCCTCTTTTCCATTCTTGTCGAACTATATCTTTCCACCACCTTCAAATGTTGTGGATGACTTGTTGGATACAAAGTCCAACACTTGTCCACAAGGTGACCTTTCTTATGGCAATGAGTAATAAACAATTGCTAGTTATTTTCAACATCATTTTCCTTGTCCAATGGGCCTTTGACTTTTTGCCTCATTTATTTATAAAGTTTCAATGTGCATGGATATCTTCTTCCAACATTTATAAACATTATGATTATTCAAACCACAAAAGGAACATGTGCAAGTTCTTTTATATATCTTATGTGAATATTTACCATGTTTATCATAATCAAAAGAAATTTGATTAAAGGAAAATTTATACCTTGAACATTCACCATTGTCACCTTCTTGAGGAGGTGAATTTGATGAGGTAGTGGCTCTCCTCTGAATACTAGCAATGAATTCAATGACTAGATGGAGCTTTCAACATCCTCTTCTTTTACATTCTCATTAGCTGCATGTTTATTAACATCTTCTTGCAAAGTGGGTGTCAAAATTTTCCATTCATCATGAACACAAACTTCACATGCTTGAGGTAATGAACACGAAATAAAATTCCTTGTTGGAACAGCTTCATGTGCCTCCTTGGATTTGGAGCATTCTCCATGTTTTCCATAAGCAAGACCCAAATAATTAGGCCCTTCCTCAACAACATTTGGCTCAACTATGCCTTGTATTAACTATGCCTTGTACATTTTTGCCTTTAACCCTTTACTTTCATAGCACATTTTCATAAAAAATTTGGACCTTATTCAGGTCTAGTGTGTCTCTCAAAAGCACGTACACATTCATTTTGAGAGGAAATTGAAGACAGAAACTAATAGCTAATTCTTCTAACTAACCTTGACTAAAATGAGCTAAATTGTACTTTGATACCAACTTGATTTGAATATGGACAAACTAGTTTTATTGGGCTATCTCCCTCATTAGTTAAATAAAAATGTGTTTAGGATCATCTAAAGTTAGCCAATTGGGAAGGGGTTTGTGTCAAGCTTTAAGTGTATTTTGTGAGAAATTTATGAGTTAATTAGCTTTTAAAAACTCATGTGTACAACAAATAAAATGAAAAATTTTTATTTAGGAAATTTTTTTCCCTCAATCCAGATTCCGATCATTGGACATGTAAGAGGAAGAAAGAGGAAATTCACTTTTCAAATTCTAGACCTTGTCTAAACCAAAATAAACTAGAGGTTTGGTTTTCAAATACATTCACTTATTTGGAAAAGTTCTAGCTACCAAAAGTCCATATGCCAATCTACCTCCAAAGAAATCCATTTAGTACACCACTGGTTAGTTTTTTGTCTTCCTATATTCTTTATCAACCTCTTCTAGTGATTCTTGAAAGGTGGATACTTAAATCCTCCCTAAAAATTTGAGCTCTAAAATGAGAAGACATACAAGGTCATTTTAAGTCATTCTTCTATCCAATTATAAAAACCAAGTGAATATTTCTACATATTGATTTCTGTCCCATAAACTGTACAATATATGTGGAGTTGCCTCGCCCTAAGCAAGATGTTTAACAAACATAATAATAGAGAAACAATTAGTGATGTTGAACCAAAAGATGTAGCCTCTTCAAGGTATCATATCCTCTCATCAAGGTCAAGAATCTATTCACCAAAAATGTCCTATGGAAATGATGGTTTAAGAAACAAAACTAGACAAAAACCTTGAGTGAGAACAACAAAATCTAAAACCTCTTCAAGGTCTTTAATCTGCTCGTAAAGTTAAATTACATGTCTTGATCAAGTCCAACAATAGAGAAACATTCAGTGACAACACCAAAATCTACAACTTCTTCAACATCTTCTAAACCATCTTCAAAGTCAATATTTTGTGCATCAAATTCCTCAACAAGGTCATCAATGGAGTCATCAAAACTACTATTTCAAACTTCAATGCCAAAAATAAGTCGAAAGAATTCAATTTCTCCTCCAAAACCTTCTTCTCTAAGCAAAGCTAGCATGATGTCGAGAAATTCAGTAATTCCACAAGGAAATTCTATCAAAGTTAAAACAAATCCTTTTCATCCATATTTAATGCCTACTTTTTCAGGTGGAACACCTCCAAATTTAAGGACCACAATGACATAAAATATCTAACTTTACCTAATAGGTGTAGACCTAGAACCCCCAACTTTGCATGACATGTACAATTGAAGATCTTGTATGGTAAGGAGTGTGAGAAGAGAGTCATGGTCACTAAGTTGAGCAAGAGAAATAGTTTGGTATGACAACCTTACTTGTGATAGGTCTAGCTAGCAGGCTACCAAATTACATGGTAATGGCATTCAAAATGTGAAAATTCCCATTTCACTTGGAAATAATATGGTAGAGAAAGGTTTAGATGAAAGGAGATATCCATCTATGGTAAAGAAATCAAATAGTTCTATCAATTCCACCTTGCAACTCTAAGAGACATTGAATTAAATTTCATCTCAACACAGGGCTTTGAGAGGACACTCTCAAAGCCAACCTTCGTTATGGCTTTGAAACACATGGTAAGTATCAAGACTTAGCAAACTTATTTGCATAATTTTTTCTAGCATGGACCTTAATGTCATAGCCTTCTTTTGCCTAAAATGAATGCAAATTTCCTTGCAATTTGGCTTGCGACATTCATAATTCATGCTCATGGAACATGATTGTGTTGCAATTGTGATAACATCTGCTGTATGCAGAAGCTAATAAAAAATGATCGAAAATGACATTTTTGCTTTGTTTTTTTGAATATTTAAGGAAAATTACACCAAGTAGCTCCCAACCTCATATGACCATCATGTCAAACTATCTCAGGATATTGTCCAAGTAAGAGCCACTTAAGCAAGCAATCTAGTATACATGACTCCAAATTCAATTAGTAGCAATGACAGTTCTAAGTATGGTGCAAACATTGCTCCAGATCCTTAATGGGGCATGTTTTATGACAATAATTTGGGGAGTGAGAGAGGTTAGGTAGGAGAAAAATTCAAGGAATCCACGGGAAATTGAAAAATATATAACTAATAAGGTGGAAGACATTTGTAACCTAAGAGAGAAACCTGTTAGGAAATGGGTGAAGTTGGTATTACACACCCAATTAGACAACCTCGAGGAGAAAACATTTCTGCCACTTTATTTGTTGGCATAACCTAGTAAGTGTGATTCACTAGCATGTATTTTGTAAAGGCCTTGACCTAGTTCCCATTCAACTCCATCCACCCGGTTGTAGAGGATTGCAAGCCTAATTTCATGAAAAGTAAGTTGGGGATGATCACATTGACTTGCTTGATGACGTGTCTATGAAGATTAACTACCTTGAACTATTTTTTTACGTAGGGAAAGAGACACATTCCCATGTCTGAGCATGAAAACATCATTTGATATTGTTAATGTCTCTAGTGTTTACTTCTACAAGTTCTATAGGCAGAGTCTGTAAAGGGCCAGGTAGCCTCTGGATCTCATCATTTATGAAAGGTGACATATCTAGTAAATTCCCCTACAGTCAATCTCTGGAATGGATCTAAATAGAAGTTCTTCATTTTAATATCCATAAAACACAACAACTTTAAGGTAAACTATGTACATGTGTCATTTCTCCCACAAACTAAAGTGTATAAATGGTAAATTTTATACCAAGTGTGCTCCCACCATGTAAAGCACAATTTGGTGAACTTATCATTTTTATAATTTCTTTTTCGATTAAATTTAATTTCACACATGATCAATTATTGCTTTGAAATTTGTGTTCTACATAATTTGTGTACACTAAATTACAAATTGATTTTTTGAAATTTTTTTTGTGTAAATGTCGACCAATAGATATATATCATGGAGGATGAACGACGAAGATCAGCCGAATCCCATATGGAGGCTCAGGGATCGGGGGATGTTCACGGTATTTAAATATAATCTTAAATCTCCATACATGTGTGTACATATGGAATTGATTTTTTATTAACTTTGTGAGTTAAATTAGTTTTTTTAAGTTTCATATTTTAATTTTTAGGAGGTAAGAGGAGAAGGGTTTCTACTCCATCCATGGAGTGTGGCCAAGGTTCAACCGGTCGAGGTATGAGTGGTAGCAGGTTTCGGGAAGGGGGTGATATTTATTCCCCCGAAGGCCAATCAACAACTGCTGGTTCTCAACAGGGTCATTGTGGGTCTGGTTCTCAGCAGCGTCATTCTCGATCTGATTCTCAGCAGGGTCATGTTGGAGAAGATGTTAACCAACAACATCAAGGTTGCCATCAATTTCAATATTTTTTCATTAAATTTGCACAACTTTTTTTACACGTGTTTTTTCTAATATACGAAATTATATATATATTGATGCAGAGGCCGAAAATGTTCGAGCTAGTGGTCAAAATAGACGTAGGGCAGCCCGCTACATTCAAGAAGAAGGCTGTCAACCCATCACAACTTATCCGGCCGAGATTACTGATATACCATGGGAAACCAACATGGCAGAATGCACCTTACAAAGGTGTGAAAGCCTTCATGCAAAATTGCAAAGAGATCTCGTGGCTTTGTCTCTACCTGCTGAGAGTCGACAAAGCCTTGAAATAGTTACACATTCATTGGGTGAAATGGTAAATGTGTACAGAAATATTGGGCCAACGACCAATTCATTTGTAGAACTGATGAGAAAGAGAAAAGAAACAGTGATGGGTCCTGATAAATGGGAGGACATAAAACAAAAAGTTACAAGAGAAGTGGCCAAGTCAATGTTTAATTATAAGGAAGGGCCAAAAAGAAAAATGTTGAAGGTGCAGTATTTCAAGCACCCAGACAAAGCTCGTTATTTGTATGATCGACATCTTGTGGCCTTTGGAAGGCTTCCATGAAACGATGAGGTTCCAGTTTATTTTGCACAAATGTTTTATGCAGATTTTTTTTTGGGTATGAAACCCAACTACAATGACCTTCCTTCAGAATTTTTTGGCCCGGGGAAAGGTCGATTATATGACCATAAGGGCGCTAAGCGAGATGTGGAGTTGCCTCGCCCTGAGTCGCCATTGGTGAGTCGACCGTTTCGAGTCGAAACTCTGTGATCAGAGATGGATGCGACATATCAAATAAGTCGAGAAGCAAGGGATGTTATGATCGACAATGTTCATAGCAGATTGAGTGGAGTCGATCTTTTTTTAAATCGACAAAGAGCACGTGAAAATGCACGTGCCAATTTTGTTTATTATGCAGATGAGGAGATTTACAACATGAATGTTGAAGATCTCCGAACATATGCAATAAATTGTCGCAATGGTTTGCAAGACCTAATTTTTCATGAGGAAGAGGGCACCGGAACGGTATGTGTTAGTGACCTTAGGGTTTGAAATTATTTTTACATATACATGTGTACAATTTGTAATAGATACATGTGTATGTACATGTATACATTTATTTGTATGTGTACATTAATCTAACAAAAATGTATGATTATATGTTAAAACACCATTTGCAGTTCTCAAGCATGATGTGTGACGAAAACGTTAATATCACGTTCGGGACCTCTGGTTCAAACGATGCAGATGGGTCTGACCATCATGATATGTTGGCAAATGTTAGTGTTTTTTAAGTGACTCTAAAATAAATAATTGTTGCCAAACATGTACATGTATGTATATATATAATTTGATAAAATGTTTTAACAGGTACCGATTCCGTCTGATGTTTTTGGGATGGCGGTACCTTCATCTTCCTTGGGAGATGTACCTTCTACTTCCTTGGGAGATGAGCCACAAGTATGGACAATTTTTCACAAGTTTAAAATTTATGTTTAAAAGTTATATATATATATATATATATATTCCACCTCAAAAAGTTCCATTAAAAATTGAGATATATATATATATATATAGAGAGAGAGAGAGAGAGATCTATATTTTGAGTTATTTAAAAAATTTTGAATTTAGGTTCCTATAGAATATTTCTTTAATCCGCGGACTCTAGCGACGGAGATAGGAACATCCATAGCATTTGAAAAAGTTGTCTTTAGTTCATTTCTTTAATATTAAATTGAAAATAAGTTTATATATGTACACGTGCATTTTCATTTGAAAGTTTTTAATATATATATATATTTATTTATATTTAACTGTACATGTATATTGTACAGTTTACTGCTGCAGATGTTCCTATGGGAGAACTTGTTCATCAAATGGGGAGGAAACCTTATGAAGTATTGCATGATTTTTTTGTTATATTTTGTTTTTTACATGAAGTTCTAGATATATATATTCTCATTCATTTTTAAAACAACAAATTTTAATGTTCAAGTACATGTGCATTGTGTATCTAGGTTTCCCATTCACATGATAGGGCGTGGACTGAGACCCTAGTAGGGAAGACGCTAGATCCGTCTCTATTTGATGGACAAGATTTGTAGATTTGATTTCAAAATTTAGATGGTCTTAAAAAATTTTAAACTTGATACAGTTTGATACTTGTGAGATTTACAATTTTTGGACATATTTTATTACATTGTTAATATAATTTGTTTTATTTAATTTTTGGATGGTTTAAATCTACATTTTGCATGTGATATTTAATGAAATTTAAATGTTTAATGTTTTAATGTTGCACAATATATAATCAAAAGGGTTTTAAAACTTAAAGTTTTGGAAGGTTTCAATCTACAACTTAAAGTTTTGGATGGTTTCAACCTACATTTGCACATGTGGTATATAATGTTAAATGTTTCTATTGGATCTAGTTGAACTATAATTGGCATGGCATGTGAAGTAACGATCTATATATAATTTAAAGTTTTTTAAACTCAAGTTTTGAATGGTTTCAATCTACATTTCCGTATGTGATGTTTAATGTTTTAATGTTGCATGATATATTATCAAAAGTTTTTAAAATTTTAAAGTTTTGGATGGTTTCGATCTATATTTGGCACATTTGGATGGTTGAAGTAAATTTGGAATTTTAAGATTGCTTTTGATATCTCCATGTAGTTTTGTTTGGATGAAAAAATTCCAATAGGAAGAACATAGCTTTTCAATGCAACGAACCATGTATCAATTGAGCTCTAATTGAAAAAAGAGTTTAAAGAAGTAGATGTATGTAAAAATTATCCCTTTAATTTTGATTGGAAATATAAGTCTAGTACATATATATGTTTGTTGAATTTCGGTAAATGTCGTTAATGCACTTAAATAGGTAGCCTTGTCGATTTATTTACATTGTTGAAACTTTTTACCAAAAAATCCAACAAGTTTTTCATCAATCCACATAGAAAAACTACTTGGAACAATTAATTGTGCATTCTAGAACATATCTATCCAAGACAAGTAACATTTTTCATCAATGCACATTGAACATATCCGACCATTGGACAAGCAGATTTTGTACTAGAGTTTCAATCAGGATTAGAGATGTGGGTCAAATCCCACCAAAAGTCGGAGAAGTGCTCCGAGTCTCTTGTTTGAAAGGAATTTTCATACAAAACTATATTGCAGATGATTTATTTACATTGTGTCCATACTTTTTACCAGAAAATCCAACTGGTTTTTCATCAATGCACATAGTAAAACTAGAACAATTAATTTCATTCTAGAATATATATATTGAGTACGTAAATAATTTTTCATCAATGCACATAGTAAAACTAGAACAATTAATTTCATTCTAGAACATATATATATATATATATATATATATATCCAATACATATATAACATTTTTCATCAATGCACATGTATAGAAAAACTTACTTTCGCCTGATACTAGAGCACGTGCTTGTACCCAAGCACTTGTACATGTGCAAACACTTGCACAAATAACATAAGCAAAATTTTTGCTCAATTTTTAGTTGAGTTCTGGAAGTTCTAAAACATAATCCAAAGAGAATAAATCAATGGGGAGTCAATCAAAAAAATTCGGATGGAATTCCATCTTCAATGATCTGTTAATGATCGCATTTTGACATTTTCTATTTCTTAATTTTCGTTTTTTCTTTGATTGAACCTCTATCAACTTTATGTGTGCTGCACACACAAAGTGACTGTATTGTCAACTTATGACATCAAGTTCATAGTCTTCAAAGTAAAAAAAATCCCCACTTTGATTAGTTTGTCTGAAAAAATAACCTTTCAGTATAATGGATCCTCTTTCATATGGAAACCCGTGATAGTTATAGTTTTCTAATAATTTCATTATTCATTCAGTACAATGCATCAAATTATACATCACATTTTCATTGTTGTCAGTAGGTGCCATTACAACAAAGACATCTCCTGAACAATAAAACAAACTTAACAAACTTAAATTTATTTAAATTTATTTCTAGATCTTTATCATTTGAAAGAAATTAAAATGCTACCTTCTCTAACAAGATCGTAAACTCGATCACCATCGGATGATATTGTAGTCTCCTCTGATTTCATTTCTTCAAACATTTTTCCCTCTATATTTAGCTTTGTATGTTTCCAATATTTTACATACATTTTTTTTTCAAAAACGTCATTGGATTTTGTGTTGTCTATGAAAACATGACAAAAGAGAGAATATTTTATTTTATCCAATGCAAACACATTTCTAGATGACTTTGTTTGAATTGAATGCAATTTTCGAGTCCCTTTTATTGTTTCAACGTCATTTCCAATTGATCTATCTACGTCTTCGATTCCAATATGCCATAAAAACCTTTATATGGAAAATTAAAAGAAGAATTTGTAAATTTGATATCAAAATACAATCAAAGATAATCATTGCATGATAAATGTACAATGTTTAAAATTAGATTTCCAATATAAATTAAATTGAATGTACCTTCGCACTTATCTTGATGGGTTTCTCTCATGGCTTAGAGTAGCGATGCACCATTGAACAACTTCTTCGTCGTTCACAAGTCGCTACAGAGTGGTTCATTTGCGATCTTTCGAAGTACTCGTTTTATGCATGCTCCCGCACCGTCATGTTCTCCTTTTCCGTGGCCAACTTCAAAGAAATTCCAACAATGTTTAATGCAGTTTTCTTATGAACATACAACACAACCAAAAGAATGATCGTGCATATTTGAACTGACCGCGCATCCGTTCAACGATATCCAATGTTCATCGAATGTTATTCCATAATTTTTCAATGAATCATAAATTTTCCAAAACAATGTTGTACAAAACATGTATCATGTACGATCGTCACTGATATAAAAGTGACATTCTTTACTAACGTGTCGATTTTCACTAGTGATTTATATATGATCAACATTTTGTTCATCATGTCTATATATAATATGGACGAGCATGGAGACTTGGCCAGAATGATAGTATTCACTTTGAATTTCTTTTTGTGGAACAAATGTATACTTTTCTACAAAATCAACAACTGAAAAAATGGTCCTTGGTGGAAAAAATTCAAGGGGTTTTTTTGATTGCAACTCCTGCCATCGAGCTCTATGGTAATTCTTGGTGTATTTATAAATTTTTGCCTCAAACTTTCACAAAAAATATATCATAAAAATTTCTTCTTCTTTTAAATCAATTCTTTTAGCACTTGTATTACTATCTGAACCTTGAATCGATGTATGAATATATTCATATCTCTTTCATTTCACTTTCATGTTGGACAATGATTGAACATTTATATTATTATGATGTTTGTTTTGATATTTATTCAAATTTCCATAATCATCGTTTTTTTTATCACCAACACATTCCTTTTGGGAAAATAATTCATGGCTTTATCTTCCACATATAATTTGAGATATGAAATGATGGATAATGGAAGGAGGAGGTGAATTCTTCCATAATGTTCTACCGAAATCAAGGAATGTGTCATAATATAACTCAAATTCCACATGATAACGGCAACAACAAGTGTCGCGTACGGTGATAGGTTTTACATACCATGGTTTTGTTGAACAAAAGCACTGAGTGAAATACGAATTTGATGATTCTCTTCTTTGAACTTGTTGAATAACTCTATTTGAGTGGTTTCCAAGAAATATTTTTCATGTTCTTCGTACTGATTTCGTGCTATTATTCTTCACATCACATGCCTTGCAGTTGGCGAAACACATGAATTGTTCTTCCAATATTCATATATTATTTTTTTAAAATTTTCTCCAAATCTATCTTTGTATGGTTGCCTACAAATAGCTCTTCAACAAGTGAGTTCATCATTTACATCTATTTGCAGTCAAAATTTCCGATGTTTGTGCAATGTTTTTCGCGAGGTTCCCAGTGCTCGTGCCATAGATGTTACCAAACAATTCTCTTGAGTACTTGATGAAACCATTTCCATCTGTATTCCTCTACGTACAATTGAAACATCTTTCTCTATAGATCTCTTAATTGACTTTATAGCACTACTCATATTTTTTATCACATCTTCCTTTATTTTTTTTTTATCTTTGGTTGATTTTTGAATACCCAATAGTGTCGTAGCTTCTTTTAATTTCCTTAATGATAGGAGACCTTTCAACATTTGAGCCTGAACTGTCACTCGCTCATTTAAGAAATACTTTTCAAAAATGTAGTTAACACGATATCGTATAACATGGTCAGGTTTTTTATCCCCATATGTGTGAGTGTAAACATTTTCTAACATCTCATTATCGATAGTGATTTCATCTGTACATATTTGAAAAAATAGTACATATTCAATAAATAACTAAATTAATAAATATATCTAAAATTTCAAATGTTTTTCAAATTAGTTCATCAAATAAAAATTAAGCTTAACATTTTACATTAGGAAAATTTTAAATATATCAATAGATCGTAATATTTACATTTATATACCTGCTTCAATTTCTGCTTGAGGTTGATTTTCTTCTTCAATATTTTGAGGAATATCTCTGCCTGTTTACATTAAACAATATATTTTTCAAATTAGTTCATCAAATAAAAATTAAGCTTCACATTTTACATTAGGGAAATTTTAAATATATCAATATATCATAATATTTACATTTACATACCTGCTTCAATTTCTGCTTGAGGTTGATTTTCTTCAATATTTTGAGGGATACTATCTTTGTCCGTTTACATTAAACAAAATATTTTTCAACTAGTTCATCAAATAAAATTAAGCTTCACATTTTACATTAGGAAAATTTTGAATATATCAATAGATCATAGTATTTACATTTACATACCCGCTTCAATTTCTGCTTGAGGTTGATTTTCTTCTTCAATATTTTGAGGAGTATCTCTGTCTGTTCACATTAAACAAAATATTTTTTAAATTAGTTCATCAAATAAAAATTAAGCTTCACATTTTACATTAGAAAATTCTTAAATATATCAATAGATCATAAAATTTACATTTACATACCTGCTTCAATTTCTGCTTGAGGTTGATTTTCTCTTAAATATTTGAGAGGGCTTCTAACTTTCTTTTGCGAGATTGTCTCGTCTCTTCTCTACGTCTCTCCTCTCTCGTGGTCTCTTTTTTTCGATCATATTTTCTCGCACAAGTTCTTCGATTTCCATAATAATAGGGTATGAAGTTCAAAAAAATTCCTTCAAAAAATTAGACAATAACTCAATTACAAAAAATATCACAAAAGATTTAATTTTAAAAAATTCAGTGTAAATTTTTTGCAAAAAATACATACTCCAATTCAAAACACTTTAAAAAATTCGAGAGAAAAATGTCTTATAAAAATGGAACGAAGCTCGAAAGATTTACTTCAACTCAAAACACATACATACCTCCAAGTCTTTTGAATGTACGTCCAAGAAATTTCTTTAAGTTCTAACATTTTTTGCCAAAATAAGGCCACCTCCAAGAAATGTCTTCCAAAAAAATTCTTTGAACCCAAAACAATTCTTTGTAAAATCAATTTGCTTCCAAGAAATGTTCTTAAACCCAAACTTTGAAGATAAGTTTTTGAACCCAAACCAAGATCTTTGTAAAATGAAATGAAATGTGCGAAATGTGCAAAAATTGTGAATCATTTCGCGGCAATTTATATTGCCGCGAAATGTGTTTTAGTAGGGGCTCCGCAAAACTTTCCAGCCGACGAAAAGTTATACAATAGTTCGGCTGAAATTTTTATTAAAATTTTGGCCGAAATATTAAGACGTTAGATTTAATGAGCCTATGGTGGAAAACATAGTTCGGCCGAACTAACGTGTCACCAATTACGCAAAAACCAGGTTCTGAATACGGTTCTGCAACTTTGCACTGATTAAACTCCATTAAAAGTTGTTAATTAACTGTCGGAACCAAGACAAGAATTTTCAAAATTGAATCTACTTTTAGGAAATATAGATTTTATGGAATTTCATAAACGTTTATTAATTTTAATTATTTTTCTAATAAAATAGGTGCAAACAATTTTTGAGGGTCATTGTGATTCAATGAAATCAAAATTTTGTATCTCCCAAAATACATTGTAAAAAAAATTGAAAAAATTGTGGGGCATTACATTGGTCCGTCATCTCTAATGGGTAGCTTTTAGATTTTTAGTTTATAACTTATATGTTCAGAAATGTCTTGCGATGCGAAACATATCCAAAATACATAGTTTTTCGTATTGGACCAGTTCAAAAAATTCTAGTAATTATGATATGCATCCATTGGCTTTGTAAATATGATGAAAACAAAGTAGACTCTGTCTGGATTGTTGTAACACATTTTTTTTTTTCAAAAACACAAATTTTCAATGAATACAACATTGCGTCATAACATGACTTCTTATGAATCCTTTGATTGTTAAGAAACACACACTCAAAGAAATGCTAAGTTGACATATCAAATCTGCATAAAAAAATTTCAAAAAATAAGTAATAGAAAGCTAACGAAATTTTTCACAACTTTTATTTTTATCACAAAATGAAATTCTACACAGAAAATTTGTTATAGTTTGCAGAAAGTTGAAGAACCGAAAAAAATGAATTTTTTTTCTCAAAAAAGGGCAAAAAGTGTAACCAAGCTTCACATTTTCACCTGTACAAAGCCTTCAGCCTTATCGACAACAACTGATACAACAAAGTTAACACAGGATATGGCTATTCAGAAACAGTAAATGAGAAGTTGCAACATAGATTTCAGATTTTTGAATCACAGAAAATAAAAAATGACACTCTATACATGGAAGAAATGAAAAAGTCCCACAATCTGGGACTTAAGGTTAAAGAATTGGAAAGTGAATCTTTAATGGCAGGGACATTCGTTGAAGCCAAGCAAAAAATTTGGGACATCAGCAAATATATGACAAAGATATGGCCATCCATACAAATAATTTTTGAACAACAAGAGATCATTAGCAAGTGGAAAGCAGCCATAGAAGAACATAAAGAGATTCTAAAGAAAAAGCCAAGTGAAGATACTAATATGATCAAGGTGTTAAACTCAAAGAACAAAGAATAATTGGAAGAGAAAAACATACTTGACAGAACTGTAACAATCTTAGAAATCAATAAAGTCTTACAAAAAAAGGAATTTAATCAATCAACTGCAAACAAAATGTGAAGCTCTGAATACTGTTATTCAATGGTTTCATACAAAGTTTAATGTTTTGAATCATAAAGGACTACCAAGATTGGTAGGTCTGGATGACAAATTGATTAAATTGAAGGATTATTGTAAAAAAGTTTTATACTATTGTAGTGGATAAGTCTAAATTTGTAGGTATCAAAGGACAGATTACAGGGAAAGCATTTTTAGAGGCTTTGCAGTTTGATTTGATCATTCAACATCAAATCAAACATTTATTCATTCAAAAACCTACTTTCAAGAGATATACAAAGGTGGATGAAATATTTAGAAAGATTATGAATGTAGAAATCCCAAGTGAAGAAAAATGGAATAAATTTTGTAATACTATTGAATAAAATTTTGATATTTACAGCATGGCAGCACAATAGATTTTCAAGGGTACAGTCATCAACAACTTCCACCAGAACACAGACACATCATCTATCTGTTTCCTTCTTCTATTCTATTCTATTCTATTATTGCAATCAATTTAAGATATTTCCCAGTTTTAGAAATTAGTATAAATAACTCTCATTACGAGTTATTAAGGGTTGCACCCTTGGTTAAGAAAATTTTTGTAAGCAACATTGTACAAGTTTTTCGATCATCAATAATAGAAGAAGGATTCTGATTTTGTCTCATACAACTTTGTTCCTTCTGTGAGTTTTTCCTGTTTTCATTACATTTTGTCTCCACATATGCTTAATTGTTATCAAGATAACCAGGTGAGATTAGCTGAGTTTCAGTTATCTTACAATTCCTCCTGAATTTATTATTAATATAAAGAGTGATTTACTAAACAGTGCGTTGATGTAAGTCCCTCTCATCTATAAATTGTCAGCATAACATTAAATGTATTATGTTGAACTTTTAGATATTTTTTAAAGGTTTTCAAACTTATGATTAATTAAAGCATTCAATCTGAATATTTGGTTATCGTATCATTTTACATAAGTCTACTTAACCATTTACAAAATCTTAAATCACTGTGTGAGATAAACAAGCAACCCTTAGTCTTATTTTATGATATTATCTAAGAGATTTAAGCATAATTGTTTGCAAAATTTATTTTATACATTGTTCATCCAAAATTTCAAAACAAAACAAAAATACTTTGGCATAATTATTGACCCCAATTATCTCAAAGGACAACATCAGTCTGGCGTCGTTACCAGTGATTCGAATTTGATTTGTTTTCCCTGGGAAAACGATAAAACCCTATTCCTTTAAAAGTGATTAAAGGTTTAGTTGGGTCAAAAAATTTCACCTGGCAACTTCACTAAACCCAAGCTGGCTCCTTCAAAGCATACTAGGTCTCATTCTGACTCTGAAATTGTCTTACCTTTATCAGATCTAGAGATACTGGTAAGACAACCTTCTTCCAGAAGAAGACATCAAACACCTTTTTCTTTCCCTCAACAGGAGGCCACAATAGTTCCTTATCCTTTTAGATCTGGATATATTCCTCTTGAATCATAAGATATACCTCTTAGAGTACAAGAATTTGTATCCAAAAGAGTGGATTTTCAATCTGCCTTGTTAATTCATTATTTGGAATCCTATAAATTACCTGAGGCACCTTCTGAATCTCCTATATCATAACAGGATTTGGATCTAAATTTACCTGGATTCAAACCTACTGATTTCATTTCCCTTGTCACATACTCTGCACCATCTACTTCTGCACAACCAGAATATCTCTTTTCTCTTTATTCCAATCCTTTATTTGAGCACAAACAAGGAGAAGAAGAGGTTCAAAATTTGGTCATTCGAACTCCTTTAAGATCCCTAAGAATATCTTCAATTCCATTTCAATCTCCACCTTGTTCTCCACCTCATTCATCACCTCCTTCTTCCCCATCTTCACCTTCAAATTATACTTCTTCTTCTACAACCACCAATACTCAATCTTCTACCTCTACATCTTCAAGTATGGTTGGTTTTAGACCCATTGTACAAGCAATATATGCTACCCTATCACTCCCTGATCTACTCAATGATTTTCCCGCTGGGTATCTAAAACATCTCCCCAGATGTAATGGAGAAACTAGTTTGTCAGCTGAAGATCATCTAGTAGCATTTCTAGATTTTGCTAATAACATGAAAATAGAACATGAAAATGTTTATATGATATTGTTTATGAAATATCTAGAAGGAAATGTTAGGATTTTGTTTATACAGCTACCAGTTCATTCTACTAGATCTTGGGAGGAATTGACAAATATCTTTAAAAATCAATGGGGTGTGAAAAAGGATTCTGTCTATTTATTAATAGAGTTTGAAGAACTTAAAAGAAGTTATGGTGAACCAGTAGTTGATTTTATCAAAATATTTAATAAAATCTATCACAAGACGCCTCTTGATTGTAAACCTCCTGTAGCAGCAGCTAAGGTTAGATTTTCAAAATCCTTTGAAGATGATTTTGTTGTCATGTTAAGAGAGAGAATTGCTTGCACTTTAGAGGACATGAAAACAAATGCTATAGAGGTTGAAGAAAATAGGTCTGCCTTAGCTAAGCTAAAATATAAAGCTGAAAAAGCCTAAAGAAAATTAAAATCAAATCAAGAAGCTTCTTCTTCCTCTAAATCTAAAAGTGAAGACTCAAAAATAGATGAAGTCATGTCACTTCTTAGAAACCTTTCAAATAGGAGTTATAAGATTTAAACACAACCTAGAACAATCCAACAAATTGTTTCTAGACCCCAAACATAGATTCAAGGTCAGTTCAAAAAATCTCCTCCATTACAGATTCTTCAGAAACCAAACAATGATCAACAAGTACCCACACCATTGTTGATTGATGACCAACAACCTAATGATAATACTTTATCAATCATTGAAGATATTAATAACATGGACAATACATCTCTTCAAACTGCCATTGTCCATGTCTCTCAAAGTCAAATCACTCAAGAAGACCAAGCGAATTCTCAGGTCTCTAAATATCAAGCCTTTTCTGAGTTTTTGATTGCAGAACTCAACAGAAGGTATGACTTAAGACCTAGAGCTGGTCCTGGTAGACCTCCTAAAAATCCTCTCATAATTGAGCCTCAAGTGAAAACTAATGAAACTCAAACTACTTCTATTCAAACTCTAAATCAGCCAAATGATACTACACAAATTGATAAGACTATATTGACTGCTTTTAATGTTGAAAAAGAGCTAGAAAGAGTTAAAATTCCTATTCAACTTTCAGAACTTTCTAAAAACCCTGGACATAAGATTCAAGTTTCAAAATGGATCGAAAACTCTAGTGTGGAAGCTGAAGGGGATATTATTAGTCTGCAAAATGAAAGACCCACAATAGCTTTTGGTCCTAGTTCAAACATGATTGATGAATCCATACCACCTTTCTATGTGACTTTGAAAGTACATGACTCTTTACTATACATTTTTATGTTGGATTCTAGAGCTTCACACAATCTAATGCCAAAGGTTATTATGGGGAAACTTAATTTGGAAATCACTCGAACTTATCATGACTTATATACCTTTTACTTTAAAAGAGTACAATGTTTAGGACTTATAAAAGACCTAGTGGTAACCTTACACCAAATACCAGTCATAAGTGTTGTATTAGACATAGTAGTCACTGATATTCCCCCTAAGTTTGGAATTCTTTTATCAATATCATGATGTGCCAAACGAGGAGGGAGTCTTCAAATGGATATGTGTTTTTCCACTATTCTTGTATATGGGGGAGAAAACCTTAGGTTATACAGGGAAGTCAAATTCTTAAGCATTGTCTGCAAATCAGATCAAGCTATAAACCATCCCATTTATGCAGTTGACCAAGACTTTAGTTGCTTCCAAATATCTTCAAATACTTCACAGAATTCTCAACTTAATATTGAAGATGTAGTTAAAATTCCTAAATGTGTTCAAACTGAAGTTTGGAAAATTTTCTTTGATGGATCTTGTACCAAAGATGGAGCTGGAGCAGGTGTTGTTTTAATTTCACCCGACAAAGAGAATATCACTCAATCATGCAAGTTATATTTTGAGGTCACAAATAACGTTGCTGAATATGAAGCTTTTATTCTAGGATTACAGTTTGCTAAAAGTTTAAAGATGCAAAATTTAAGTGTCTTTACTGATTCAGAACTTATAATAAGAGAGGTTAGGAATTTTTGTCAAACAAAGCATCCTAGGCTCATGTCTTACAGAAATGAAGTTCGGGATACAAGTGAAAACTCCTTTAATGCTTTTAATATAACTTTCATTCCTAGAATTGAAAACATTCATGCAGTTTCCTTAGTTGTTTCTACGAGTTATTTTAAGATACTAAACCAAATTCAAGTCAAATATAGGCCATCCATTCCAGATAACCTAAATTATTGGCAAATATTTGAAGATGATAAACAACTAGAATCTTTTCTCCAAGTTATTGATGAATTTTCTGTCTTACAAATTGAAGAAGATAAATAACACATAAATGAAGCTACTAAAGAAAAAGAAAATTCAGATCTAAGTACAAAAGTAGTTGATCATGATATTATACAACTGTCAGATAATTTTATTCCCAAAGGACTTGTTCCCTTAGAAAATATATTTTATCAAAATGATGTTCCTAGAAATCCACTCTCTGCTTCTCCAAAAGATGATATTGAAGAAACTAATATTGAGACTGATGAAGAGATTAAAAATGTTAAAATTTGTGCATCTTCAACTCCTAAATTTAAAACTGAATACATTAAACTTCTTAAGAATTACAAAGATGTTTTTGCTTGGTATTATGCTGATTTGAAAACTTATGACACATATCTGATAGAGCATAAAATCCCATTAAAACTTGAAGCAAAACCTTATCAACAAAAACTAAGAAGAATAAATCCATTTTTGCTTCCTATGATTGAAAAAGAACTTAAGAAGCTTTTATATGCCCAGATAATTGTCCCCTTAAGATACTCTAATTGGGTAGCCTATTAAATTCCTGTCAGAAAAAAGAATGGTGAAATTAGACTTTGTGTGGACATTAGAAACCTTAACAGGTCATCTCTAAAGGATAAATATCCACTCCCAAAGATGGACTAGTTACTTCAAAGGGTTTAGGGTGCTAATATACTTTCCATTCTTGATGACTTCTCTGGTTATAATCAAATAATGGTAAATCCAGAGGACAGAGAGAAGATGACCTTTACTACACCCTGGGGTACATTCATGTATGCCTGGATGCCTTTTGGCTTATCAAATGCAGGAGAAATGTTCCAAAGAGATATGGACTTAGCCTTTGTTGGCAAGGTAAATAAATTTGTTGTTATTTATCTTGATGATTTAACTATTTTTTATGAATCAGATCAGAAACATTTAAAACACTTGATGAAGGTTTTTGACAGGTGCAGAAAGTTCGGAATATCTCTCAATCCTAATTAGAAGTCCTTGTTTGCCATCAAATAAGGAAAGTTACTAGGCTATATCATTTCAAAGGATGGAGTAGTTATAAATACCAAAAGGGTCTGTACTATTCAATCATTATCATTACCTAGAAATAAGAAATAAATTCAAGCCTTTTTAGGAAAAATTAACTTCTTGAGAAGATTCATCCCTAACTATATTGTTGAAATAGTTAAAGACATTACAGATATGCTCAAAAAGAATCATGAAGTTAAATGGATCATTCATGCTAGATATGCTTTTGATCAAATAAATAAGGCCATCTTTGAAGCTCCTACCTTGGCCAACCCAAACTACTCTGAACCTTTCAGTATATTCTCCTTTTCTTCTAAAACCACCCTTTCTTTTGTCCTTTTGCTGAAAAATGAAGATTATCATGATCAACCAATATCATTTTTTAGCAAGGTCATGCGAGATGCTGAACTCAAGTATGATATTATTGAAAAACAATCCTATGCCTTAGTTCAAGCCCTAAAATCTTTCAGAACGTATGTCCTCCATTCTACCATTATTTCTTATGTCCCTAAAAGTGTTGTAAAAATTGTTCTTACACAGCCAGACACTGATGGAAGAAGAGGAAGGTGGATCACTCAAATCCTTGAGTTTGACCTCACTATTAATCCACTAAGTTGGTAAAAGGACAAGGTTTAGCTAAGCTGTTAGTTGAATCTGATTGCAAAGTGTTAGGCATAAAATCTGTTTTTGAAGTCTCTGAGAAACATCCACAAGAACCTTCTTCAAATTTAGAAAGGGAGAATCCACAATAACCTTCCTTAAATGCAGAAGGGGAGAATCCAAAAGAACCTTCCCAAGATTCTCAAGGAAAGAACCCACAAGAACCTTCTCCTTCAACTCAAACAATTCCTATTCCCATTGATGAAAATTTTATACTATCAGATTGGTATGCATATATTGTACATTTTCTGATCCATTTTGAGTGTCCTATTGATTTTTCAAAAAGCCAGTGCAAAACACTTAAATTAAAATCTATCAAATACTGTATTATCAATGCCAACTTGTACTAGAAAGATCCTCTTAACATTCTATTACTCTGCTTAATAGAATCAGTGACTGAAGGAATCATTGACCAGTTTCATGCAAGGATATGTGGGGGGCATTATGCTTGGAGAGCAACATTATACAAAATACTAAGGGCATGATTTTATTGGCCCACTTTGTTTTCACAAGTGGGAGCAAAGGTTAGAGCCTCTGTTCCATGTTAGATGTTTACTGGTAAGCAAAAACTAGCAGCACTTCCTCTAGTTCCAGTGGTTGCCTCAACACCATTCCTTCAATGGGGACTAGATTTTATAGGGGAAATTCACCCATCTTGAAGTAATCAGAACAGGTGGATTTTAACTGCCTACACAAACTATTTAACCAAGTGGGTGGAGGCCATCCCATTCAGAAATGCCACATATTTAGTAGTAATCACATTTATTGAAGAAAACGTTCTCTCTAGATTTGGTTTCCCTCAACAAATAGTGACTGACAATGCCACAACATTCAGTAGTATAAATATGATTGAATTTTCCCAAAAGTATTAGATTTTAGTGCATCATTCAACCCCATAATATCCTCAAGGAAATGGTCTTTCTAAATCATCTAACAAGAGCCTAGTTAAAGTGATCAAGAAAAATTTAGAAGATCATTAGAAAAATTGGGACAGTCATCTTATCTGTGTAGTTTGAGAAAACAAGATTTCTCCCAAAAGATCAACAAGTAAATCTCCATTTCAACTGGTTTATGGAAAAGATGCCATTTTTCCCCAAAATTTGGCTTTCCCTGTGCTTATGTTTTTACAAGAATCTACTGATAAACTTGATGATTTCTCTATAAGAATAAATCAGATTATTGAATTAAATGAAAACAAAGATGAGATTCAATACAAATTGAGAAAGTATCAGAATATGATGAAGAGTCTTTTTGACAGAAAGGCTAGGGAAAGAGATTTTAGGGAAGGAGATTTAGTTTTGAGATGGGATGCTAGGAGAGAAGGCAAAGGAAAACATGGAAAATTTGACAATCTCTGGTTTGGACCACTTAGCATTGCAGAGGTAAAGGGGAACAACACATTTGTTCTACAAAATTTAGAAGGACAATTCACTACGCTATCTATCAATGGCTAATTTCTGAAACATTATATACAGTACTGAAGGAGATCTCAAATCATCATTGTACATTATCATTTTTCCTTATAATTTAAAGTTTGTCTTGTTTTCCACAACAAAGACTTCATAGCCCAAGGAGAAGGCACATGGAACTACTTGTTCTCTGTATCCCACAGGGGGGAGCAGTCCCCGACTGGAGTCGATGTTGTAACATTATTTTGTTTTGAAAAGTTAGCATATTAGTTTAAAAAATAAAAATAAAATGTTAAGTTAGGATATGGATGGAAAAAGAAAATCAAAAAATGATAGGAAAAATTATGTATTTTATACATCCATGTAAAATAAAATGTTATATTTAGTTGCCCTAAAGAATGAAGGCAAAGAAAATAAAATGTTAGGGAAGCGAATAAAAATATAAATGCTTTAGTCTTCAAAAATAGATTTCATGTGCACTTGTTTAAATGCGCCAATTACTCAAAAATTTTAAGTATTGATTAATGGTGATTAAATTCTTTAAAAAGAGTTTAGATTTTCATTAATTGACAAAATCATATGGCACATTATTATTTTTTATCCTAAGTCACAAAACAACAAAGGGTCTTGTCGCGCTCATAAATGAATCGCAAGTTGCAATGGTGGATCTCTCTCCCACTCGAGATCAACGATGAAGGTTGACTTCGCACCCCCTGACCGTTTCTCATTAACATGAGGGGGGGGGTGTCCGAAAAGAAGTTTTAATGGTTTCCATGATTGCATACATGTCGCCACCATATCACTTCATACCCCCTCTGCTCAAAACTACAAATCGCCAGGTACCCCCCCCCCTCGGAAATCTGCTGGTGGTAAAATATTCCAACGGTTCTTTTCTCACGCGCCTTAACCATTGTCCATTCAACCAATTAAATCCTACCACATCATTTGACTGTTCTCCATATTTGCATCCGCTCCCTAATCGTTTATACTCCTCCACCTACACATTCACTCCATAACTATTTGTAATCACCATCTGCTCATTAAATCCCGCTCCCAGGCCGTTAAACTGCTACAGTCATAATCAAGTCATTAAACACAATCATAACCTATAAAACACATCACAACCTGCCTTTCACTAGTTTTAATTCATTTTCACTGTTGATTACAGGTTTCCATTTTTGCGCACTATCCCCTGTCAGAAAATCACACTGTCACCGTCTCTACTTTCTCCCAACCATCATATTCTTACCTTTCATTCCATGTCCCTGTTTAAAATGGCCCCAAAATAAAATTCCAAAAAGAAGGTAACCCTGAAGGGAAAATCTAAGAAACAGGTTGTCAAAGAGACAAAGTCCACCAACCCAGTTGCAGAGGAAACCTCTACTTGTTCATATATTCCTTCATACACCTAGTAAAGCAGTTGCTTACCAATCATACAGAACCTAGAATTGGAGAAGAGATCAAAAGGATTTTACATTTGAGTGAACAAGCCAAAACAGGGGATTGGTATTTATACCAAAATTATAGAGAAATTAGAGCATATGGATGTGAACTCCCACCATATAAGCTCCCTAGATATGTTCCTATGAGATTCTTTTCTCTAGAGTACATTCGCCAAATAATAAATATGGATGACCTGCACTTTGTGTCAAGGAAAAGAAAGCACATTTCAAGCTCAAGGAAAGTATTGGATCTTTCATTTGTAATACCAGATCAACTGGAGCTGAAGCTGATACACTGTTGAAAAAATTGGGTTTCCAAACAATATTCACCTGGTCTTATGACCCACATGGCATTATTTATGCTCTAAGAGTTGAACTGAAAACAACTTCATATAATCATACCTCCAAAGAATAAATCGAAAAATTTATGAATCAAGATCAATGGGCCGAGGGAACACTTCAAGAGGAAAATGAACATGTTTTGTCAACTTCTAATGTGCAGACCCAATCCCTGAGAGCAAGCAGCAGAAAAGGGTGAGATAAGAGCCTCCACCTGCTAAAGAGATCATGAAGGAATTCATTTTGCAACAAAAGAAGCCGAAGATTGGCTCAACTATAATTTCAGAAGGACAACTAATGGTAATTGATCTGGGAGAGACTCAAGTTTCTACATCAACAAATGTTTCAATAACTCCTCCATCATCATCACCTGCTAGAGAACCTTTGGAAATCATCCAGCACTCAGAAGCCAGTTCTTTTGATGAACAAAACATCTTCTCTAGGTTCCTTGACATCAAACATAAGAATGAGGCTTTAAAGTCTAATTTATATAGTCAATTTTGGAAACAAACATCAAATTCTCAGCACAAGCTTCTTACCACCTTTGACAGTGAGAAAGGAAGAATGAAAATGGCCTTTTTGCAGGCAACCGTTCCTTTTCCTAAGTCTCATTCAGAATATCAAAAGACAACGTTTTCATTTGATGCAAGTCAGATCCATCCTATTGAACAGATGGAAATGCACATGCAATCTAGAGAAATTCTCTTTTCAACTATGAAAACTACAGCTATGTCACTCTCCAAACTCAAAACTACATTGTAAAATGTTCAATCTCAACTCAAGATTGAAAAGATGTCTTCATTGGCCAAAGACAACAGACTTAAATCTTTGGAGGATCTTGTAGTCAAGGTTGGATATGATCCAAAAGACTGCAAATTAGTTGAATAAATTATTAAGAAGACAAATGCAGACATCTCTGCTCTACACAAACAGTTGAAATTGCCTTCAATTGAAGATCCAAAGACAAAAGAAATTGCAGAAAATGAATATAACAAGGAGGAAATGCTCAAATTGATCATTGAGAAAAACATACAAATAATAAAAATGGAGGAACATATTGAAGAGTTGTTAAAAGAGAAACAATCAGCACAAGTGGCTACTGATCCAATCGCATCAGTTCAAACATCTTCTGCAGGTACAGAGCCTTCAGCCTCATCGGCAACAACTGATACAACAAAGTTAACATAGGATTTGGCTATTTAGAAACAACAAAATGAGAATTTTCGGTAGAGATTTCATATTTTGGAATCACAGAAAATCATAAATGACACTATATACATGGAAGAAATGCAAAAGTCCCACAAGCTAGGACTTAAGGTTAAAGAATTGGAAAGTGAATCTTTAATGGCAAGGACATTGGCTGAAGCCAAGCAAAACATTTGGGAATACATCAAAAAATCTATGACAGAGGTATGGCCATCCATACAGATAATTTTTGAACAGAAAAGCTCATTACCAAGTTCAAATGAGCCATAGAAGAACAAAAAGATATTTTAAAGAAAAATCCATGTGAAGCTACTGATATGATCAAGGTGTTAAACTCAAAGAAAAAAGAAGAATAGGAAGAGATAAACATACTTGAAAGAACTGCAACAATCTTAGAAATCAAGAAAGTCTTACAAAAAAGGAATTTAATCAATCAACTGCGAACATAATGTGAAATTTTGAATATTTTTATTCAACAGTTTCTTACAAAGTTTAATGTTTTGAATCATAAAGGACTACCAGAATTGGTAGGTCTAGATGACAAATTGATTAAATTAGAGGCTTATTGTGAGAATTTGTATATTATTTCAGTGGATAAATCTAAATTTGTAGGTATCAAAGGACAGGTTACAGGGAAATAATTTTTAGAGGCTTCGCAGTTTGATTTGATCATTCAACATAAAATCAAACATGTGTTCATTCAGAAACCTACTTTCAAGAGATATACAGAGGTGGATGAAATCTTTAGAAAGATGATGAATGTAGAAATCCCAATTGAATAAAATTGGGATAAATTTTGTGATACTATTGAGTAAAATTTTGATATTTACAACATGCCAACACAACAGATTTTCAAGGGTACAATCATCAACAGCTTCCACCAGAATAGAGACACATCATCTATTTGTTTCCTTCTTCTATTCTATTCTATTCTATTATTGTAATCGGTTTAAGATATTTCCCAGTTTTATAAGTTAGTATAAATAAATCTCATTACGAATTATTAAGGGTTGCACCCATGGATAAGAAAATTTTTGTAAGCAATATTGTACAAGTTTTTCGATCATCAATAATAGAAGAAGGATTCTAAATTTGTGTCATACATCTTTGTTCCTTCTATGATTTTTTCCTATTTTCATTACATTTTGTCTCTACATATGTTTAATTGTTATCAAGATAACCAGGTGAGATTAGCTAAGTTTCAGTTACCTTACAATTCCTCCTGAAGTTATTATTAATATAAAGAATGATTTACTAAACAATGTGTTGATGTAAGTCCCTTTCATCTATAAATTGTCAGCATCTTCATAATGTTAAATGTATTCTGTTGAATTTTTAGACATTGTTTAAAGGTTTTCAAACTTATGATTAATTAAAGCATTCAATTTGAATATTTGGTTATCATATCTTCTTACATAAGTCTACTTAACCATTGACAAAATCTTAAATCACTGTGTGAGATAAACTAGCAACCCTTAGTCTTATTTTCTGATATTATCTGAGAGATTTAAGCATAATTGTTTGAAAAAGTTATTTTATACATTGTTCATCCAAAATTTCAAAAGAAAACAAAACGTTATAGATTCTTTGGCATAATTATTGACCCCAAATATCTCAAGGGACACCAGTTGGGACTTTCTAGAAAGCAATCAATTCATTTATTGGGCGTGTTCTCTCACATAACTTAGTAGAGGTTATGCCTCTTTTTACGCATCCTCTTACAGAACTTAATAGAGCTAAAGCTTCTCTTTAAATTTCGTTCTCTGACAGAACTTAGTAGAGTTTATGCCTCTGTTTACGCATTCTTTCATAGAACTTAGTGGAGCTATAACTTCTCCTTAAATCTGGCATTCCAACAACTTGCATTAAGTTTCTGTTGGATTAGTATTAAAAGAAAAGACAAAAAAAATACTTTTAATTTCACTTTTTTGTTGAACCAACTTGAAAGTGCAGTAACATTTAAATATCTGGCATTTATCAAGCAAAATTTTAGGGCCAAATTTTTCCATTTGACTAGTTCTCCATTTTTTTCCATCAATAATTCCCATGTTTTCCAACAATTCACCTAAATTCTATAGAAAAAAGTTTATTTACTTTAAAATATAGATAAATTTCTCTTGAAAATATGAATATTTTTACAAAACATTGCGAGACATTTTAAAGTTGGCATTTCAAGAATTAGAAAGAATCACTAATATTTCAACCTTTTCAGATATTAAGCATGAATCCCTAAAAGCTTCCAGTTACCGACTTCTAATTTTTCTTTCATAAATGGCAGAATTCAAGGAGCAATTCTAACTAAGCTTCCTGAAAATACATGCCTCACATAGGTGATTATAATTCTGAAAAAAATTGTTGTCTACCTGAAGACTCCTAAAGGAACTCAATTTGAAAGCTTTAACATTCAGTGAGAAGGTACACTTGAGTATACAATGAAAACTGAGATTTGAAAATGATCAACAAAGATACACACTTGAATATTCCATACTAGTAAGTTCAACAAACACTCACATTAGAACTCCCATCTTCATCATTGTTTGTTGCCTGCCTGGACTCTCTTGAAAAACATAAATGTGAAGGTGGTATTTAAGATGAAAGATTATAACTAAACTGTCCATGAGATGTAAGCCTCAAAAAGTGCAGATAAAAAATAAATTTTATTATGATTCCTAGAAAAGAAAACTTTTCATACTACCGAGTTTACAACAACCGTAACATTGACACTTATGTCTTGATCATAAAGCTTGATGCCTGTCCTTTGATTCTATTGCAGAACCCAATTTGAAAATATTTCTTCTAGCTGAAGAATATTTATAACTGAACATATAGTGAGAAGGTCTTGGATTATGGATACCTAAGAAGAAAAGAAAAAAATAGCCAGGCATAATCAGTACATTCTTTCATTGTTCCAACTTCGCAGTGATATTGAATTTCAAGATCGATCTCTTAAATAACTTAAATGGATGAACCTGAGTAACGAATTCAACTGTAAGTTGGTACAAGAAATAATCTTTGTTTGACCAGTTCACATCTCAACAAAAGAGTGCACAATGCACTGTAGAAAATTTCAGCTTTTTCTGCTAAAAGAAAAGCACTATTTCAACAAGAAAGCCTTAACCTGTTTTCATTTTGATAAGGTCGTATCTTAGTAAGGAAGTGTAGGTTGCACAAAAAAAACTCATGGCACCATTATTACAATAAAATTAAACCAAATACACATAATGTTTCATTGGAAAATATCAAAGTCAATAGAAAAGAACAAGGTTGCATTGCAAAATGTAATTAATAAGGTTACTGTACAACATGGATGTATTAAATACATGTTTCATATCTAGAGATGCAACAAGAAGGGATCACTAGAATTTCTCTTACTCAAGTTTAAAATTTATGCATTACAATTTGAACACAACAAAACTACACATGAAAACAAATTAAGAACCAAGAAGCCTCTTAATATCTAATTGACTAGAGTTATCGACATACAAGATGCTAAGGATTTTCTAGTTCATGTCAACGTGACTCAATCTTCACCAAGTGTTCTTTACAATGTCATGAATAAAAAATTACAATGCAATTTTGGACTTGACTTCAAATAGACACTCCCAAAGGTTACCTACCCTGCCAACCTTACCAGTTTGCACTAGACCAAACCAACCAACCAATCAAATGAAATTGTAAATCTTCCATCCAAACAACCCGCCATCTTGACATCACATGATTATCAAAATGCATTGAAATTATGAACATACTTTCATTGATAGAAGCCACATGCATGGGCTTGAGAGTCTCATGACCTTGCTTCAAAATTTTTCCTTCCATAGGCCCTTCTTGTATTTTTTTCAAATCTTCATTGTTTCTGCCAAAAAGGGATTCACTAGCTTTCTTTATTCCATCTGTATCAACCAACTTACTATCACTAAACCGTTTTGATTCCTCCTTTCCACAAGATGTTGGGGATCTTGATAAGAAAGCAGAGTCTCCAACATGTTGTTGTTTCCTTGATGACTTCCATCTTAAGTCAAATTCATTACATGGCCTGTCATTAGTAGTGTTACATGCCTCTCTCTCATTACTCTCTAATTTAATTATGTTCAACAATTGTTTTCCCTGGTCTGAAGGGCTGCTCACATTCTTCCCTGTGAAATCAGTCCAGTTCTCGAATGCATCCATATTAGACTTACAATCATGCAAATTCATGTTCTTAAATTTTGAAACATACATAAAATCGCCATGTCCACCTGCAACTTTAGCCAATCCCTTGCCAGCTACTGCTATAGTGTCACTATTATCATCTTTAGTATTTTAGCATCTTGCCAAATTTTTGGATTCTCTCTCTGCAACTTGGGAAAAAATATGTAACTTTGTATTGGATGAGTGATTATGATCTCCCAATTCATGTGAGGCTTTGTATCCAAATAAATCATTACTTAAGGTTGAACAATGTAACCCAGTATTAGGATGTTCGCTGGCATCATACAAAACCATTGTTGCAACTAGATAGACATTCTTTTCCATATCAACCCACCGATTGTGGACCCACTCTTTGGAAAGGCACAAATCACATATAAGGAATGTTGAATAAACACTTTCACCTGAAAGATAAACACGCTATGTTACAAATTCTCAAAGAGGTAGTCCACCAAAAATTCAAAATAACCTGAAATTAGATGTATATATCATAGGAATTATATTATACAACAATGAAGAGCAGATACCATACCGGGAAAAAATATTTGTAGTTCATCAGAGGATTCCTTGATCATAGCTACAACTCCTTCCCACTAGCTATCATTCCACCATGCTTCTACAGTTCCAACTTCAAAGCCATTAGGCATACTCTGAGGTGGAAAAGGACAAATGGTAGGACACCCAATAATTATCAAACATAATTTATCTGAAGTGGCTATTCTTGAAGACGGAATCCACTCCTGCAATTACAATTACAAAACAAAAAGAAGAAGAAGGTGAATTTGCAAATTACTATCAATTTTTGGACAATATATTGCTCTCCAGATTGAACAAATAATAGACGATTGGATCACATAACAAACCTCTAAATTTCCATGCTCGTCTTCATTCAGAATATCTCTGTACCAAACCTTTAATTGATGAGGTAGCTTTCTTGTTATTGTGCATCTAAACCAACAACCTCTGATGCCACTATCTTGACACAGGACTTCAATATTGTCACGAATATCAAAAGACACAAATTCCTATTCATATACACACAAAAAAATCTTCTTTTATTTGAATCCAATAGAATTTGTCTCCTTTCAGATTTGCAATTGTTTAAATCTCTATCTGCTCCAACATCCTCCATCTTTTTGAAGACATTTCCAGAAACAACTCGACTTTTTTCCCCCACATTTCCCTCACAAATACGATCAGAGGTACCTACACATCTTCGAGAACATCTATTTCTTCTTGGACATCTCTTGAGTGTAGTCCCAATGTCTGCATGTTCTTCATCCACATCCAATCTGTCACTTAGATCATGTTTGGAAGAATCTTGCAGATCATCCAAATGTGCCTCTCAAAATGCATAGATCTGCAAGATTCTTCCAAACATGATCTAAGTGAAGAATAATTGTGTCTGAGTAAAGAATATGCATAGATCTGGTACAAGAATATGTTGGTGTTCGAATAGTATTGTTACAATTTTTCTAAGAGAATCTCTAATCCATTAACCAACAACACTTTCTTGCTAACAAAACTTGTCATCACAGGTTGAATTAAAACATCATAGAGACATTGAGACTCGCGGGCATGTGCAGCTCTAAGCTATAAGTGGGGCAATCAAACATTGGAATAGACGAAAATCCTTAGAATTGTTTAAGGTTTGCATGATGTCCTGTTGAGGACTCCTTTAAGAGTAGATCTAACTAGTACAAGGCCATTTCAGTATCCATGAATAGGAAGCAGTACATTTTCAAACGAAATGCACTGCATTATGCCCAAAAGAAAAAATACAACCAAAGTTTTGCTAGAAATTCCCCTTAACCCATAAAGAACGTCTGATAGAAGCACTCCAAAGATCGAAGACAAAATCGATGATAGATATCCTTCGATTTTTGAGTAGTTATAAAAAAACGTGCTGCCAAAAACAGGGCTGCAATATGCTAGTGGAAATATTTAGAAAGAGGAAGAAATCTCCAAAACATGGAAAAATGAAAAAACTATACAAATATTTTAGAAACAAGAAGAAACCTCCAAACATGGAAAAATGAAAAAACTATACAGATCCTTGTAGAATCAAAGTAAAAAAATGTTCCAAGAAGAAAATGTTGAGAGAAATCATGTCACGGAATCCAAAATGGCACATCATCATTGAAGCAACATCCCTTGGGACCTTGATAGGTGTCTAGAAACTCCACGATTACCTAGTCAACAATCTTTGATATTAGCAAGAATTCTTATCCTTGTAAAAGTTCTATTATAAAATAAAAAAATTGAAAGCAAGAAAGTCGCAATACACTATTATGACAGTCTCACTATAAAAAGATTTCCTTAAATTTAACCAAAAATTGAACAATTAGCGTTTCAAACAAAAGATAAAAACTGTCATGGAGCAACTGCCACAAAGAATAAACAAGTTTTTTCAAGAATGATCTAAGGGAAACGAAAAATACTCGTACTATGGTCGCTTAATATATATATATATATATATATATATATATATATATATATATATATATATATAATTAATTAATTTAAAAATGTTATAATCTCTTTTCCCCGAAAATGTTATCTCCCTCGGAGCAATGGCAACCACGCCCTAACTTCTTTTGTTAAAATACAAACTTATCATATATTTTAAGTCCCGTTAAAATGAGCCCTAATTTCAAACTGTTCGTTAAATTTTATTAACGACTCCTTATTTTAATTCAGCAAGTTTCCAATTTTGGGGTCAATGGAGCCGAGTACTGTTGCTGGAATGGAAAGGATGAGCGAAAATTTATTCAAATTCGACTTCGGATCGCCTGCGAATGGTAACTTCCCAACCTTGATCGATATCATATGCTCAAAATAATTTGCAAAACAGAGATCGCGCAATTATCTGACATAAATATTAAAAAGAAAATGAGGCTTCATTCACGAATTTCCATTTTTTCCGTGTGTTACAATTCCTTCAATTGTAGAATTTAATGCCTGTATACTTTCAATCAGGTTTCGTTAGCGAATTTCCATTTTTTCCCTGTACGCTGCAATTACTTCAAACTTTTGATTTAAATATATTTAAACCTTCGATTTACTGTGAAATGGCTGGGAATTGAACGTTTCGGCACCAAAATCCGTTCACTGTCTGATTTTTTTTTCTTTTCTCGTCAATACCAAATTTCAAAGATTTTGGTTAATGTTTTTGTCTTGATGTGCTTATCGTGAAATTCTGCAATAGATTTGTGCATTTTGAACTTCATTACAGATAACAAGTTTTCTATCGGACTTTTCATGTAATTTTTTGCAATGATGAGTTTTATAAAAGGATTGCATCGAAGTTAAATTTTCTTCGTCATTAGCTCAAATGCCACTTTACAAGATAAATTACTGTCTAGATGCTAAATTTTCTTTTACTTAAAAACAGAGAAGCTGGTTATAATAAATCTGCGGATGAATTAGTGCATCGAATGTGAATTTGGTTGCCCAAGTGATTTCTGACGTGTGGCTTTTTTGTGCTGAAATTCGTTTCCGGCCATCACCTTTACTTCGAATATTCACTGCCATGTTACCTGACAGATATAGCATGATTATCTCCTCAGAAAATCGTTGATTCTTCTTGATTTTTAAATTTCAGCCTTAGAAAATATGGACTCAGATAAGACTGCATTTACTAAAATAACCGTGTTCTTAGAACTGTCCCTATTTCATTTCAAGTAAACTGATTATTCGTTTCTCATACTTCAGTTTGTTTCCGATCATGATAATCTTTCTGCAGCATACTCTGATTTCATTCCATTTTTCATGATTGTTTGAAAATAATTTTCAATAGGTTCAAGAAACTATCTTTATTAGATTTTCAGATCACTGCTGCAATCATGATCACCTGAATAATTTATGTTTTCCGATAAGCACCGGTAATCGTTCTCAACGTTCTTGTTGGAATGATCTTCCTGTGACCATTTCGTTTAATTTGGGTTCACATGAATGCGTTTTTTTCCCAATATCATTTAGGATATTTAACTTCTCAGCTGAATCTATCAGACATTTATTAGTATGGGATCATTTTCTAAACCGACATGGAGAAAGAAGCAAGAGGGATATGTGAGATTGTTCGATGAGGTCTTTGCTTCCACTCTCATATTCCAGTTCTTGCTATCTTTATATTCATATTATAAATTTTTCTAGTCCTCCATTGACTTATCTCCTACTCATTCTCCTTATATTAATTTCGACCCCTCAGAGGCTGAATTCTTATGTACATTGGACAACTATTACTAATTTCTGAATGCATAATGAAATGTCATCCTGCCATCTAAACCAATCAGTGAATGTGTAAAATAAACTTGAGAATATATATTTCTGATTGAAGCATGGTTCTAAATGATTGTGATGTGCCTTCTAAAATAAACTTGAAAATACATATTTCGGATTAAAGAATGGTTCTAAATGATTGTGATGCCTGCATGTTGGGTAGCCAGAGGGACAGGAAATTTCAAGGGATTATCTAAAAAGAAAATTCAGAGATTTTCTAAAGAGAAATGTGGCATCAAAGAACCAGCAGAATTGTACAGCGAAGGTATTTTCGTTTTGCAGTCTCCGGTTTCTTCCAAACGATTGAGACGTGAGAAGCTTATAAAGCCTCTTTACTAATTTTCCTTTTATTTTTCTTCGTCAGCTTCTGTACAAAATGAGTATCTCGAAATGCCCAGTTCAGTCGATTGCAGTCCTTTATCCATGGCCAAGTACTTACATAAACAAGTAACAAGTAACGTACATTGGTTCATTCTGTTTTTCACATTCAGAATTTGTATAATTAACTTTTGGATATGCTGAACTTGAACGTTCAAGGGAAATCAAGTCCAAGGTAGGAAGGATCAAGCGAAGAATAGAAGCTAAAACTAATGTCATAAGTTTTCAAAAATTAACCGAAGCTGTGAGCCCTATCTTTCGTTCTCTAAATGATTTAGAGACCAGAATAACGAAACAGATGTAAGTCCCAATGTTTTTGAAGCTTGTAATTGCCGTCTTGTAAGTCCTGAAACTGAATTTTTGCTCGAAACATGACGTACTAGGTGATTCTGACTTAAGGCAATTGCTGTTTGTAAGATGCAGAAATCAGGCTTCTTGGAATCATAACTCTAGGTTGAAAAAAATGGAACAGGTTTTGCAAGGTTAGTATTGGTGATTGTCCAGTAATCTCAGAAAGTTAGACTGCAGATTACAAGCCAGAATTCACGATATTTGGGCCATGTTATTTGCGTCTGGGAATGCCAATCCAGCATTATATAGAATATAAGAATATCTCCTGTTCTGATTTATACAGGCCAGAGTTTAGGCTTAGTTAATTCCGAGGTTCAGAATCTGTATTTAGTCTTCACAGGCATATTTGTTGGTATCTTGGTTCTTCATGCTGTCGAGTATTTTCTTACTACATTAAAAAATATCGCTGCAGAGCAACTGCTACAGGAAATTAAGCTTTTAGTGCATCAGGATGGTGATATCCAGAGACAGCGGCTCAAAGACATCCATTCTGATATTATGGCAATTAAAAGTACTATGAAGGCCATGACAAGAGAAAAGTGTCAGTGCGCTTATTTTCCTATCTGAAGCTGAAAATTCTGAATCTAATAAATAACTATACATAAACCTGACCTCACTATTTTTGCGCAGACAACTGTTGCTCCTGTTTCTCTCCAGAGAAGGTTTGTGTCAGGTTTCTGCGGTTATGTTCGAAAATTATTTTCGTTTGTAAGCTCATAAAAATAATGCCGCAGAAGGGTATTGAAGGTTTTATGCAATATATCAGGAATGTGTAAGGTACTTTGTCGAGGAACCCACATCCGCAAAAAGCAACTTCTCAGAAAAACACACAGAGCACGTACATGGGAAAGAAACATCCGAAGAAGTACTCAAGGACTTTGCTAAATACGACAAAGACACGAAAGTACCTACTAATGAAGACTTCCATGAAACATTGTTGCAGGAACATCAATTTGATGACTTGCAGCAGGTGCCCTGTAGCATTGATCCTTGCCATTCTCATAAGATGGTTGAGAATATTGGTGTAGACATCGAAAATAATCTGTGTTCTCTTCGAAAGGGCCATGAAGCAGGAGATCAACAGACGGGCAAGGAAGGAGAAAATGCAGAAATTATCATGCCAGATAAATATTGTAACAATACTGCCAACATTCCAGTTTGTAATGCTCGTCCTGTGGAGATAAACATCCAAAATGAATTACTTTCTTTACAAGAGATCGGTGAAGCAGGGGAACCAGAGATTGGTAATGGAAAAGAAACTGCAAGCATTGACATGCCACATATAGATTGTAATGATGGTGCAGATATTCAAGATAATCTCTCACGGAAAGACAAGGTTGGAGACAAAGCTTGTCCTTCCAATGCCCAACTTAAAACGAAACTGAAGAAATTTGATATATGCATGCCTGCCCAAGAGCAGGATTCAACCAAATGTGAGAATGGGAATAACAGAGGAACAGAGTGTAAAATGGTTTTTTCTCCGAGGACCATGCGATCAAACTTGTTTTCTGAAACTCTAACTAGATCCAAAAACAAATCCAAGTACAGTACGCAGGGCACACTGCACAATAAAATGGGTACAGAACTTTCATCTTCTCTAGGGGATTCTAATAGATGTGACCATGCTGATATACCACAGACGAATGAGGGCATGAATCAATTTGACAAGGGGATTACTAGAGAACAAAATTTGGAAGACAGGGATCCGAAGAACGTTCCTGGCAACACATTTTCAGATTGTGTACAAAATAAGGATGTCAGCTTGAATTCAAATGATCACGAGAAGCAAATATCAAATAAGGTAGAGAACACTAATGCTTTTGGAGAACAACAGACAGAGCAACAGACCAGTATGAAGAAAAGGAAATCACCACCAGATCCGAAACAAATGCCAACTAATGGCAAACATCATCCCGCTAAGAAGGCGGCTAAATCTGAAGTTGTATGGCTGAGACGGCCTTCTCACCGTTTTCATGAATCTGAAGTAGAATGCTTGATTGCTGCTGTTGAAAATTTTGGAACAGGAAGGTATTCCATTTCATTTCAGAATGCTCGTGATTTATACTCAAATTTAAGGATGGCTCCTAAAAGTGTATATTTGAAAACTGTGTTAGAACCATAGGGCCAATTGAAATTTAAGTTTCAGCGAATTTATATTTATTTTGATCAATTAATCTTGCTTGGGTTTTGGGTATTCTCGTTTTATCAAAATTATGCCGGTTTAATTGACAGGTGGAAGGATATTAAAGAAAAATACTTTTCAACGTTTCAGCTCCGTACTGCAGCAGACTTGAAGGTCCCCATTTTTATGCTCTTGGCTTTTACTTTGAAGTATTGTTCATTTCCCGGGGTCTCCAATTCTAGTTTGACTATGCTGAAATTTGCAGGATAAATGGAGATCTCTACTGCATTCTGCTGCAAATCTAGCTGATAACCATAAATTCCGGGCCACCGTCTCGGTGAATCTTCTGAAAAGAGTGCTTGCTGTGCAAGAAAAAGTATGATTTTGCTTAGAGAAAATCGGGTAAATATTTTTCTTTTTCCAAACAATCTGGCCATTCTGCTGCTATAAATCATTTATTATCTTTTAATCAGGAGTAGACATAGTATATCATGAAACCTCTAACTCTAAGTAGTCATGTCTAGAAATATTCTGAGAAATCAAATAGAAAAATCCTTATACCACGAAAACAAATAAAAATAACCTTTGTTGACATCCAGGTTTGTTGTGCGATATCATGGCACAGAAATAGAGCTCTGTTGGGCATCCATTCCTGTATTTGCTACTGGCACGGGCTCCCCGGACTTTAATTCGGAACGGAAAGTAACAGATCCTCGTTTGCCCATCAAGGATTAGAGTCTAGACAATGAAGTACAGACGTCTTTTGGTTGTATCATGTATGTATTAACAAATTTCATGTGTGGTTTTTGATGAACTATCTCCATGAATGAAATTAGAGATCTATTTCCATATTTGGACTCTTAATTCTAATTGTAATCCCATCCTCTTGTTCTTGGAATATATTCTTTATGTTCATCTTCATCCACTCCACCTATGGTATTCACACAAATATTAAATATTAAATATTAGTAAGTATTATCTAAAACTTTCTCCAGGTCCTCTAAGTTTCAATTTTATTATCTTTAACTTCCAAAAAAAGCCTCTTTTTTAAAGTGTTAACACCAAATCTTCCCTTTCAAATTTCTTTGGTCTTCTTTTTTTCATTATCCCTTTATTTATATCCTTGGTTGCTTTATTGTAAATTTATTGTTTTACTTGTGCACACTTTTTTCCTATGTTTTGTAATGATTCTACATTTGTAGTTCTCTTGATTACATTAGAAAATTTGTCAAATTTATCATTTCTTTCAGTGATTTCCTTTTCACAATTAGGAAGTGTCATTCTCATCAATTTATTTAAAAAATTGTTATAGGTAAACCTTTTTGTTAATTTTGGGCAACTAGGTCCAAAGTGCATGTTGCACTGCTCATATGACAATGGTCATATTTTTGTTGGATTCCTCTTTCGAAAAGTTTTGAGGATGGATGTTACGTTGACATTGGTATGTGCAAGGTTAGCCAGATTTGTAATGTAGGCTCACATGCCTAATAGATGTGTCACACACCCTCATTGATAGATATAAATTGGAGAGACTTGGAAGTCATTTGTTCATCAACTCATCACACATTCTCTCTTTGTGATCTGATTGGTTCGATAGTCTTTGGAGGCCTTTTCACCCTTACACGTGTGTAGTGAAGCTGTTATTTTCTATGAATCTGTCTAGGGCTTTTTGCTGCAGCATTGACCAACGTTGACCATGGTCAACCCTTGGTCGTTTGACCTCCAACTTTTGCCAAAAATATGATTTTAGGAGGCCGTACATCTTGGCACTAAAATCGAGGAATTTCGAGTTGTTTGACCGAAGCCCTAATTTGTTGCGTTGACTTTTCTACTGCTGCATGCGTTGACTTTTCTACGCTGTCTTTGGGGGCTATGGGTGTGACACATGAAGGATTGGCTGACCGAGAAATAATTTGTTGGTTGAAGCATCCTGTTGACTATCGTAATGCAACAATATCTCATATCTTTTCTAGACAAAAGGAGTTGTAAATCTGATCTATATTTGGCTTGTCTTCTATTGATCTATTATTGTGTTCTATCAACAGTTTAATTTCAATTTTATATGATTTATATTTTGTATCGGGCCTAAGAAAGATTGAAGTAAAAGTGCATCAAGCATAGAACACCATGGTTATCTAAATTTAACATGGATTCAGAGCTGAGGTGAAGACAAAGTCCAAGAGTCCAAGCTGGTATTAGAAGCAATCTCTAAAGAAAGAAATCCTATCAAGGACAAATGGCCTCCTCAACCTACAAGGGTTTCAAGGCTGATGATAAATTGTCTGGTAAGTCTGATTATCATGCCTAGAAGATGTCTTTGGATTTGGTGCTAGAAGATCAAGATGCCATGGACTATGTGCAGGGGAAGATTCAAGAACCTCCATCAAATGCATTGCCACGAAGACAAAGTATAGAAAAGGGGAAATCAAAGCAAAGATGATTATCTAGGATTTTATTCATAAGCACTTGGTTGCTTATATTTCTGAGCTGAATACATCTAAGGAGATGTATGATAATTTGTTGAGCATGTTCAGGGCTAGCAATGCTAATCAAATCCTCTTCTTCAAGAATCAATTGAAGAATATCAAGAAGGGTAATGATGAATCTATTCAATCCTATTTTATGAGGCTCACTGAAATCAGAAATAACCTCCTTGCTATTGGGGTAGCAATATCTGATCGAGAGCTGGTTCTTATTGCACTTGGAGGTCTCCCTTGTGATTGGCATGTATTCAATACCACTATTCTCAATAATAATGTGATTCCTGATTTTGATGAAATATTGATAAGATGCACTCAAGAGGAAACAAGAATGATGGAGTATGCCTCTAACGGTAACGAAAGTGACCCTACTGCCTTCACCGCTCATGCAAAGAAGAATAACCATGGTGGCCTGAGAAATCAAAACCATGGTAGAGTGGGGCCCAAAGGAAGGAAGAGAAGATGTTACACTTGTAACAAGTCTGGTCACTATGCAAGAAAGTGCCCTTATAGAGGGGACTCTCCTAGGGATGATGACAACAACAAATCAAGAAGGAATGGCAAGAACAACAGATTCCAAGGAAAAAGGAAGGCTCCCTCTAATCGTAGTGGAAATGGGCAACCTTTCAAGAGATCAAGAAATTCCAAGTACAATGAGTCTAATGTTGTTGATAATAAGAGAAATGAATTTATTATTGTATTTTCCCTCTCTGTTTCATCTCCACCCGACACCTTGGATGTATGGTTGATTGATAGTGGTGCTTCAAGGCACCTCATTGGTTATAAAGAAGGCTTTTCTGATTTGGTTGAGAAGGATACAAATCTGGAAATTATCCTTGGAGATAATGCCACCTATCCCGTGAAAGGGACGGGGACTGTGACCCTCCATCTATCTCAAGGTCAAGTCCTCCGATTACAAGATCTGTTGTACGTACATGATTTGAAGAAGAACCTTGTGTCCATTTCGGCAAAGGAAGACAAAGGATTCAAGGTGGCATTTGTTATTCGGAATTATGGATTGTGGATAAAACATTCTTCCCTAGATGTGGTTTTCATCTAGAACAACAGGTTAAAGACTTTGCAACTACTTTTCCTAACAGTAAATAGACACACAAAACAGATCAAGAAACTTACTTGGAGTCCAAGTTCTTCCAATTCTCCTTCTGTCACTCTTGATGTAGCTTCAAATCCAAGCTAGATTGCCAAAATATATCCTGCAAGAATGAACACTAAAAAGTAAAGAGATAGAAATATACAGATGCCTATTCAAGTTATTCAGTTAAATAATTGAAACATGAACCATATACATCAAATAAGAATTCGTAATATGAAAGATAGAAGCTTATACAGATACATATGTGGGAAAGTAAGCAGTAATCTTTATTAATGGATAGAAGGGGAGGCTACAACCCAGTGATTGATTTGATGACACCATCTCCAACAACATCCTAGCCTCATCACAATGCACATCTCTCTAGCAGCGTGTCACTCAAATCAACTCCTCAATTGAAATTCCACCAGCATTTCTCTACACAAATTATTCCTTCCCAAGCACTAGGATCTATGCTCAATTTATAGAGGAGTTAAAGGTAGTTTTATAATCAATGACTTTCTAATAATAGGCAAGACATATTCCCAATCTTAGAGATATAAAATAGACATATGGATTCGAAGTTTGACACATATGCACTCTTCTAGAAGGCACTGGCCAAGTGGAGATTCTGAAACAATGAGAATTTCTCTCCCAATTGACCAACGCACCCTTGAGTGTCGGGAAGTGCTTTGCAGAGCACCTTTGAATGGAGGTACATGCATATGCAACACACTTAGCCCCTTGAGAGACTGCGTTGGTGAGCTCATATGTGATTTATCATGTACTTCAAATCTTGGAAATCTTGCAAATGGAATTCATGGATGATTTGTCTTGTTCTTTGTCTTAAGGCATGTAGCAACTGAAATGATAGGGATTGATAGACCCTATTCATCAGTTCTAGGGATGATTCCTAGTTAACTAGGTCATTGGGAATGGTGCCCAAATTGACCTATAACAATTGCCCCCTAAAGTATGAAGTCAGAATAATAATAATAACAATATTTTGAATGAGATGCTTTACACTGTGATGGGTTGGAGATGAAGCGAAGTGGCGACCTGCATCAATATTACAATACATTACATCATGATATATCCTCTTGATCATAAATTGCTGAGGGAAGACATTCCCATGCTCAACACATAAACTATCTAATAACATGTACATAGTGCAGAAAGTCGTCTACATTGGAATGTTTCCCAATCCTGAAATCGCAGCCCAGATGGCTGAAACTAGATCCGGGGTCTTCTTATCTCGTTCACTCGGTCATTCGGGTACAAGTCTAGCCATGTGAAATACAATTTGTAGTCGAACATGGTAAGACATCATTTGATTACTAGCCAATAATGTGAGTTGTTAACAAACGCTAGAGAACCACCATTGATGTCAATGGCCCTCAAGGTACTGCAGTACATTTCGTAAGGCGTGAATAGATGATTTGATGTCGAACGCCAAACAAAATCTTTCGGTCAAAGGTCCGGAAGCGAGGATCTTGTCAATGCTGTAACAAGCCTCAAGGTACTGGAATATGATGTTTTTAAGTAAACTTCCTAGATAATGATTTGTCCTCGACAGGAAATCACCTTATTGTAAAACGGGAGTTACTAATTTCAGAGGCAAAGGTATGACTTGATATAACAATGTTCAGGGACGACTGTCATGAGAATGAAGGTTTATGAGTATTGAAGAAGAATGAGTATTCACTGGATGACTTCTCTTGAACATATCAGCAACATTGAGATGAGTTGGCAGAATTGACCCAAAACCGAAGTGAAGGTTTGATGAACCATAGATATGAATGAACCCTCAAGAATATTACCCAACCCAAACAATCACGGTGATGGAGTGAAGTGTCATGTTCAAGAGCGACTTGCTACCGTAAAAAGTTCTGCTCACTTTCCCAAATTTTCCCCGATCATTTGTCGACCAGTACCTCTTTATTTTTTAACAAGCTGAGGAGGATAACATATGTTTGATCTATAATTCAACCTTTCGGGTGAACAAAGTATCGCTATTTAATAATTTAACGAGTCTAGCGATGAATGAAACTCGATTCTTGCCATGATCAACACACCCTTCGCTATTTTATGTTTTAACGAGCCTAACGATAGTGACAGCTCGGTCCTTTTTCATATTTAGAGAGTTTTAAAAAGAGGACAAAAGAAAACCCCATAAGTATTTTTTCGTAAATTTGTCGCTCAGATCCAAAGAGGTGTAAAATAATATCTGAGAGAACCTCTTTAGTCATGTTTGACCAAGGTATTCCTTTTTCGTAAATAATCTATCTCAGTTCGGAAAAGGGTTAAACTTATACTGAGTAGATATCAATTCATTTATTTTTATGAGCTCGAAATGATAAGTGCTCGGAAATATTTTCACATTATCAAATTCTGAAAAGAGCTAAAAGAAGACTTCAGGGGTTCCTTTTTTGCTGTTATTGAAGCTCGAAAAATAGATAAAAGTGTGCTTCAAATCCTTTTTCATTTTTAACAAAGCTCGAAAAAGTGCATTGTGTAGCAGCTAATATGAAGGCTGGCTACATATGCAACGCACTGTCCCTTGTTCAGGACTGTGTTGGGTGCAATCTTCATTTTTTATTCTTGCACTATGCCCAAAATTTGTCTAGTTTTTTTCATTGAATGGAGTCTAATGAGTCTTATGGTTATATTTCAGGATTTCATCGGACTATAATGACGATTACATGGAGGGAAAGAGATCATGAAGAACAGGATATGATTTTCCTAAATGATCCAGGTACACTAAGAGCCCTAAGAGATTGTGGCTTGTTAAAGTACTTTCGTTTGTCAGGGGTGAGGCAACAAATAGAAATATTAGAGTTCCTGTTTCGAGCATGGGATCCAGCTATCGAGACCTTTCACATTAAGAACCAAGTGGTTCCTATAACAGTGAAGGATGTATACTTTCTTAGAGGTTTGTTGAGGAGAGGCTTACCTATTTCGCTCTGAGGGTCTGTTCTTGGAGGAGAGACTGTGAGAAATTATGTTTTGCAACATTGCTATCGAGGGGCAGAGCTAAGAAAAGATGAGAAGATAAACATCCGGGATGTTAGAGATTTTCCTTTGAGAAACATTCACTACAAGGAAAAGACCCTCTAGAAGAGGTTATAAAGGAGGTTTTTAGTGTTATAAAATTGGCCAAAATTGTCAAAAAAACATTTGCTACAACATCTGTTTATGGTTACAGAGGTTTTGGCAGAGCTTTTAACGAAAATTCAACACAACTAAAAAACAATGGGCGGTCGGAGGTTATTATGGATGTTTTTTTCATTGGTGCACTACTTTGAATTGAACGCACCAGTGCGTACATATAGGAGGCACCCCGGGGCGGTCGAAGAAAAATGCATCGGGTCGTTAAGGTATAAAACCGCACTGGGCGTAATGTTGGTGATACAACGCACGGGGCGGTTCTAATTGGTCTTGGGATTTATGCGATGCCCATAGGTCGTATCAACACACCGGTGTGTAGACATATAAAAACTCATCGGTGCACAATATCACAGAAAGGCACCGAGATTTATAATTGGTATCGGTATTCATGCAGTGCCCATAGGTCGTACAAATGCACCGGTGCTTATAGACACTTAAACGCCCCGGTGCGCAGTATCACACAAAAGCACCAAGATTTATAATTGGTATCAATATTCGTGTGGTGCCCATAGATCGTACAATGACGCCAGTGTGTATAGACACATAAACGCACTGGTGCGTCGTACCGGACAAACACATCGATATTTTTAATTGGTTTTGGTGCTTTTTCGATGCTCATAGTTCATAGAAACACACTGACACGCTTCTTAATACAAACGCACCAGTGTATAGTTACTGACACGCACCGATTTTCATTTTGTATTTTTTAGAAACATCAACCTGTGATAGTGCAATTATTGTGATTGTTTTAAATTCATTATTCATCAAAAGTCGGCACATCTTATAACAATATTCATATTAATTAAATTCTTATTAATGCATTTGAACATGAGGTTTGGATTAATTTGTTATATCATATCATAATTATTGTGGTTTTTTAAAATTCATTATTCATAAAAAGTCGACACATATATATCTCATGTAACAATTTTCATATGAATTAAATTTTTATTAGTGCATTTGAGAATGACAATAGAGAACGCAATAGAATAAATTAAAACATATTTTATGATATATAATATATATGAATAAGATAGTCTTTATCATACAAAATATGACAGTTATTGGTATCCCTTTGTCTTTCAATTGGGACACTATGTCCATTACATTAAACAAAATGTCTGATTTCACAGACATATTTCAAAAAATACAACGCCTTGCTTTGATATCCAAACATAGTGATCATCATTCTTCGCTTGAACTGTTGTCACTGCTAGAGCTACTTCCATGACTTCGGTTATTTTCAGGAATGTTTTGTTCACAGTGTTGATTGTTTTCTTTTTCTTCACTTTCCATCTACAAACATAAAAATAAACTGAAATGAGTGTATATACATTAGTGAGAATAATGAAAATTTCAATATTAAATAATATACATTAATGTAAATTGAAAAGAAAAATGATGTACCATAGCAACAATTTACTCAAAAACTATACACATTATTTCAAAACCATGTACCATGCCATCTTTCAAAATTTCATCTGTTGGCGCAGTTCCATACTTTGTTTCCTGCAAGTTTTATACCCCATAACAAGTCATATATTTAATATAAAAGATGTTTTTGTTCTATTAATTATAGACGGAGCTAAGTAAAACAAGATCGATAGATGCTTACAAATTCCACAATTAATTTCTGATATGCCAACATATACTCACAACCCATATTTAACCCAATTTCAATCAATTTGAGTGATAGTTCTTCTTTGTATGCTAGCACCTGTTTGAAGACATTCAATGATGATTTTTGTAAAACAACATAAAAAATACAAAAATGAAATCTAGTTAAGTTGTTATAAGGAAGTAACAATTACTCACAAACTTAGATATCAACCCTTGTTTTCCTTGTCGTCTTGTTTTATGTGTTGAATGGGTTTCATTTTCTTTTCTTTTCTGCAAGAAAAATCTTGAAAATTAATATTTAATGCTAAATTGTTTATTTATTATACCTAATGATTTAAAAATTCAATGATTACATATTACATTTGAAGCACGTTGTTGTTGAGATGGCTCTTCCTGCGATGCAATTTTGTCCATTTCTTTGACCATCTCCTTGTACACCTTTTTGAACATTCCTACTGGCATATTTCTGATATCAACGCTTTCATCTTTTGAGATTTTCATAATCTTCCTGAAAATGTAGCATGACAATAAAATATTTAATTTTTATATTGATATTTGAAAAGTAAATATAACAAAAGTGATATTTATAAATAATTCTAGACAAACATTTAAAGGAATATAATTACTTCTTCATTCCTCCTTTTTTGTTGTTGTACGTTTTTTCTATTAAAAGTCTGACATGTCTCATTGACCAATTCTCTGGAAACTCTTCCAGTAGTTTAGATAAAATTTGGTTCTTGGAATCATTGGATTGATTTTTGCATTTTAAGTGGAAAGAACGTCTATACATTCTTTCCACTAGATCCCTCAAACTTTTGTAAAAGTTTTTCCTTCTTTCGTTAACTTCCAACACCACTCCGGATGAGCTAAGGAGCAATTCATTTTCATTTGCATGTTCTATTTTTTTCTTTTCTTAGAACATTCCTTTTCTGAATTTTTGGTCCTTGTAGAACATTAAACAGATGTGAATTAATAGACTGTTTGACACATTTTATCTAAAAAATTTAAGTATATTATTAATGATAATTAAAAAAAGAAACTCATATTGGATCGATAGTATTTTTTCATTTACCTGATTCATCCTTTTGCAATTTTTATATCAAGCTTTTACGCTCTTCTGGTCCTAGATCAAAAATAATCTTATCGAGCTTCGTCATTTTGTGGCTCTGCATAATACATAGTAAACAATACATATTATTTAAACTTACATATAGTTCAAAAATAATATTTTTTATAAATAATTTACAAAGAACTTGCATTTTTTTCTTTTCTTGATGTGTTATCAGTATTTTTGTTACTTGATCTCTTGTCAGTCATTTCTTTATCAATCTGAAACCTGTACCATATCATTCACTAATATATTTATAAACAAATTGTCAGCTTTTCAAGTAAAAAATAAATCTCAAGAAACCGGTGCGCCTTTCATGATGTACGCACCGACGTCGGTGCGTAGTAGTATTCAAAATGCACCACAAAAATAGTATAATAGACCGTATAGTGCGTGGGGGTATTATAAACTTACCGCACAAACATTGTAATAGATCGTACGATGATATCCTCGTAGCATGGAGCACCAGTGCCTTATTTTAGATCTGGTGCACTGATTTAATTTTTTTTTTTCAAAATTTTTATTACAGTACTTGTGCAATGTGTTAGGTTACGCAGGGCGCACCGATTAAAAAAAATCCATTTTTTCTAAAAATTCACGTAATGGCCGAATGGATTGGGATCTGAATATGCAATTCGTCCTGTGGGTTAGATGTCAATCTAAAACGAAAAGCCCTAATTCTGAAATCACAGAAATAGGGAGAAGAAAGGGAAAAAACAAAAAAATGAAGGGTTTAGGGTAAAAATGGATAAAACTGCAGAAAAAGTTAAAAAAATAATCAAATTTAATCACAAGATGGTTTGAAATTCTATGATACAGGGTTTGAATCACCAGAGGTTTGATTTTTTATTGTCTGGATACTTCTGTTTGAATGTATTTTGCTGCTCTTCAACACATAAAAACAAGACGACAAGTGAAATAATGGTATGTCTCCTGCAAATATCTGGCTGAAAATTTTAGCAAAAATAGTGAAATAATGAAAAGTGTTTAGTATTTAAAAAATTATTTTGTGAAATTAGATTTTCAAAAATATTTTGTCGCCCATTTTTCAATTTGCCGTTTTTTTTTTCACTTAAAGAAAATAGAGTTGCATTTTTTTATTTGCATTTATTCGTCACTGGTGCATCACTTAATAGCACCGCACCGGTGCGTCGTTTTGTAACACCGACACCAGTGCAGTTATATGTACAGTAGCACTGATTTGCGGTTAAGGCACCGAAATTACTTTTAGGTGTGTACACCAAAATTTAGTGAACTCCAACCATAGAAATTGAGAATTATAATTTTGTTTATTCTTGAGAATTAGAATTAGAATTAAATTGAGAATTGGAATTGGATAAATTCTTGATGGAAATAACTATTCTTCCAATGCATTTTGTTTATTGCAGGAGGTCCCCACTGATTTTGTGGAGAGAATGCAATGTGTGGTGTGTGAAGATGCAATACTACAGGGCCCAAGTGGGCACTTGTGGCATGTGAACCTGTTATAATTGGCACTTAACTATTTCCAACCAATATGTTTTAGAATATAATCTGCAGATAGACGGATGGCCTGCCAGCAATTAGTACATATAATCTGCAGAAGGGTAATGTTTTGGGAGTAATGACAACGAGTCCTTCATTCTACATTTGTTATCAGAAGAACACTGATTTTCGACTAAATGATGCAGTTATTACATGTGGATGCAATGGTTTCCCATAGAAAAAGAGTATAGGGTTGAGAAGAGGAAAGACATTGCAAAACAGGCTATTATATTAGTTTTTCCAATGGGAAACCAATTCGCAGGTGGAAATATGGCAGCTGCAGGTATCTATGTTTTTATTCCCACAAAAATGGTCACTGGATTTCCATTTATAATTCAAGCAGACTTTTCACTGGTTTTATCGATAGGACCACAGCTCAGACAAGTTAGAGATGCCATTCAGGTTCAATTGAAAGCCGAAGATGTGATTTTATGTGACATCAGCTTTGCCAGTAAAAGTTTATGTAAGATAACCAAAACTCGAATAATACATCTAGCTGCTTTTAAACGCATTCTGAAGAATCTTCCCTTCATGGGACCTACCAGCCCGATCAACAATGTCAATTGATCTTTATCTACTGTCCTTAAGGGAATGAAAATCCTTCCCTTCATGGGACCTACCAGCCTGATCAACAACGTCAATTGATCTTTCTTTGTTGTCCTTAAGGGAATGATAATCCTTCCCTTCATGGTGCCTCTTGGCTTTATCAGCTGCCTCAATTGATCTTTCTCTGCCATCAACTCTGCTCTCCATTTATCCATAATGGGACATCTTAACCCTATCGCCGGCCTCAATCGAATGCTCTCTGCCAATCTCAATCTGTACTCCTCTTGTACTATGTCGAGCTCTGTAGCCGTCTGCATCCCTGTAAGCATCTTTGTTCATCTTTCTGTTTGAATCACTCATTTTTTCTGCTATAAACTTCTCAACTGAAATTCGAACTCATCTTTTCAAACCTTCATCTCCTCAGAAAAATTCTTGCCCGCGATTTGAACCCTTTGCTGCTCCAATACTACACTTTACAAAATAACACTGTTTTGGTGCGCGTTGTTTTATAGGGGCACCGAGGCAGTTTGTAAGATCAAGGTTTTTGTTTTGGCACGGTGTTTTATGACGCACTGGTGTGAAAGCGTTCTGAAGCACCGGTGCATCGGAGTAATAAGACGCACCGGTGCGGAAGCGTTCTGAAGCATCGATGCATTGGAGTAATAAGATGCACCGATGCGTGTTATGATGATAAGCACACTGGACTGTATAATTTTTTTTTTTGTATGTAAGATCATAATAAAATAATGATAATTCTAAAGTACATGAATTTATTTGCGTTATTTTCTAAGCTTTATTATGTTACAAAAATTCATATTATTCTAGATTTATTATTTTACAATTATTTACAAATTTACAAATTTAAATATTTTAATAAAATCATTTCACATTAATAAAATTAAAATTTTACAAATATTTTACATACAATTACAATTACAATTACAATTTTACAATTTCACATACAATTACAATTTTACAATTTCACATACAATTACGATTAGAATTACAAATACAATTTTAATTTTACATACAATTACATTTATAATTTTACATACAATTATAATTACAATTACAATTTTACAATTTGGCATATATACAATTACAATCATTTCACAATAAATTAAATATTACAATTACAATTAAAATTTTACATTAAATATTTTACATATAGTTACAGTTAAAATTAGAATTAGAATTAGAATCACAATCACAATCACAATTACAATTACAATTTTACAATTTCATATACAATTACGATTAGAATTACAATTACAAATTTAATTTTACATACAATTACAATTACAATCATTTCACAGTAATACAATTAAAATTTTACAAAAATTTTACAATATAGAATTAGAATTAGAATTACATTTATAATTACAATTACAATTTTACAAATATTTTACATAGAATTACAATTAAAATTACAATTACAATTTTAGAATTTTACATACAGTTACAATTACAATTACAATTTTACAATTTGTCATATATACAATTACAATTACAATCATTTCACAGTAAATTAAATATTACAATTACAATTAAAATTTTACATACAATTACAGTTAAAATTACAATTACATATACAAATACAATTTTACATACAATTAAAATTTCAATTTCAATTACAATCACTACATAATATTTAATAAATATCATGGTCATTTAATATTAAATTAAATTAATAAACATCACGATCGTGATAACCATCGTACAGACATCATATTCAACTAAAAAACACATTCAAACATCAAATTAACATTATATATTAACATCATCACAACACAAACATCAAATATATATACATCTCATGTCAAATAACTCATGCTAGCACATACACCTCTATCTGCAAGCTAAACATTAAATGAACATATCTAACATGACCTAACAATATACACATCATGATGATCAACAACTTGTAAATTAAGTACAACTGCAACATGAACATAAAATACATGGACCATATATATATATATATATATATAACTGAATAATGTTAAAAATATACAACTGTAATATAAATGTCATGGATTAGCTAGTGGTAGTACGTCAACATCAATAATAGTAGTAGTGGAGGTCTGCTCAGTCAATGGTGCAGCCTCGACGGTCGATGGTCGAGCCTGCTCATGATCATGACTAGTATTGATGGATGGATCAGCTGGTGGTAGTACAACATCAATATAAGTAGTTCTAGTGGAGGCATGATTAGTCAATGGTGTAGCCTCGACGCTCGATGCACTAGTAGAAAATGATGAAATTAGTGACTAGGTGACTAAAAAAGTTAGTCACCACAATTATTTCAAGTGAATTACTACTAAATTTGAGCAATTTTAAGTGACCAAACTAAAAATGACTAAAACGACTAATTTAGTGTAGGGATAAAATATACGACTAAATAATAAATGACTGAACTAAAAGCGACTAACATAAATGACTAATTTAGTCTAGGATTAAAATATATGACTAGATAATAAGTAACAAAATTAATAATGATCAACATAGATGACTATTATAGTCCAAGAATAAAAATATGACCAAATAATAAGTACAACAAGTATATGAATTAGTCATTTATGTTAGTAATTTTTCATTTTGTCACTCCAGAAATGGAAAATTGAAATTTTGATACTGAAATGTTACATTTCACTACAGGGGTCTTTGAATCCAGCTGCACTGTTAAAATTTAGAGACAAATGGGTCTATGAATCCATCTACAGTGTTAAAATTATGAATACTCTTTTGTCTCTAAACTTTAACACTGTAAATGCATTCAAAGACCCCCTTCTTTGAAGCCATCTGCAGTGTTACATTTAGAGTCAAAGGGGTCTCCGAGTCCATCTGAAGTGCTAAAATTTAGAGACCCTTGTCCGCAATGTTAAAATTTAGGTAGATGGATTCAATGACCCCCTTAAAGGGGTCCATGAATCCATCTATAATTCTAAAATCAGAACACTTTTATACAATCACTACTAAACGAACATAGAAGTTACTATTAAAATGATTAACCACAACACATATTAACATAGTCAATATCCTTGTCATAAATAGAAAAAATAATATATATTTATCATTAGAGTAACTTGAGCTACATTTGAGATGAATTGAAATGACTTCCACTCTAACCCAAGAGTATATTCAATATGTTGCAAGTCTATAATAATAACATACGATTTAGAAAGGGTCAAGACATCTCTAAATACACATGTGGGGTGGTCGCATTCCTTGGGGAAACTGCCATTCTAGATTGAAAGTCATGTTATTTTTTACTTCTAGGAAATGTTTATAAAGAAATCCAACACTGGTAATTAATCAAAGTGATTTGAGCTATACTTGAGACGAAATGAAATGATTGCCACTATAACCCAAAAGAATATCCAATATGTTGCTAGTATATACTAATAACACGTGATTTAGTAAGAAGGGTCAAGACATTTGGAGATACACTTGTGAGGTGGTCCTACTCCTTAGAGGCTTCTACTTTTCCAGCGTTATAAAGATAAGACAAATGTCTCATCAAGAATTTTAACCTAACTAGGGAAATAAAGAACTAAAAAAATACTACAACATTGATAATAATCAATTAAACTAACCAACCAACCAAGCAGTTACTCTTTTCCCCTAATAATATTTTTTACCCTAATTTATTATAGCTCTTGTAAAAATTTCTCCACAAATAAATATTACCCCTTCCTAGTATCCAACATAATTGTCTCTCTTTACACCTAAAAGTTTTATTTTTCCAACCCTTAATAGAATATTATTTTTATTTTGTTCACTCAAAAATAAAATACATATTCAAATTTTGTTCAAAAGAATCACTAAATGAAAACCATATTTGAAAAAAAATCAAATAAAAACCGTGAACATTATTTGTCAAAGCCACTATAGAGTCCCACCACACGGAGAGTTTAATAGCTTTCAAAAATTGCGCCTAATTCGTGCAAGCAGAAATGACATTAAAATTTTTGAATACGGCCTCTATGGAGTGTTGCAGGAAGTAGCAATCACATTAAAAAATAATTTGAGGAGGAAGGCCTCTATGGAGTGTGGCCGGAAGAATGAGGGAAATGGCATGCAGATGATGCACAGCTTAGCAGGAAGCAGCAATCACATTAAAAAAATTGAGGAAGGCCATCTATGGAGCGTGGTGGGAAGAATGAGGGTAATGGGATGCCGACGATGCACATCGTGGTGGGAAGAATGAGGGAAATGGCATGTCTATGATGCACAAGAGTGGTGGGAAGAATGAGGGCAATGGCATGCCGACGATGCACAATTCAGGAGACAAGGTAATGGTATTTGAGAAGAATATTTTGCTTCTGCTATAACTGATGAGACTAAATGGTACAACTAAATGACCCATTGCAAATCATTTTGGCGAGTCATAGTAAGAACAATGACCATTAGGGTTTTCAGGGTTGAGTTTCAGTTCTTGAAGAAGAACTTAGACCTTATTGAAAAAAAATTGAGCCCATTTTTCCACACTCTCTGATCCATTGAATGGTTGATTCAGAGTCAAGAGGTGTTAAATGCAACTGGTTTTTACTCCTCTACTGTTGCTATGGTTCTACTCCCACAGGGCCACTCCAATCCTGGTATGAAAAATGAAACTAAATGTAAATTGTGGATGATTTCCGTTGTTACTGATTGCTTTTATGTATAAGATGATCATTCCTAACATTTTAACTGGTGCAAGTTTCATTGGGATGGCCTTCTCTTATGGTCTATCATTGAACAAATCGTTTGTTAAAAGTATACAAAACCTAGAATGCATCAAACAGTACATGCACATTCCTAGTGAGGCCCCAGCTATTATAGAAGATCACAAACCACCAGATAATGGAGAAATTCGTGGCAATATGGAGTACCTAGTACAAACTGCCCCATACTGTCAGGAAATAACTTTATGTACAAGTTCCAATTGAAGGATCAAATAGGTAGATACTATTAATTTCCATCATTATATCTGCAGAAAGCTAGAGGGGGGCTTTGAAGGATTAAATGTAGCTATCAGGGCCCTGATCCTTGTTCTATTCCCTCTGCTTGATGGTGATATAACTCTGCTTATAGGTGACTGGTACAAAACCAACGTTTCAGTAAGTTATTAATCCATCCCTGAAACATGTACATATCTTGAAATTAAAGAGACTGGCTATATTCAACTTCAGCTCGTCCACCATAATGCTCTCTTGCAACGTATCAATATCTGACTATATTCTATCTTTGGGCAGATCCTTGGAAGAACACTTGATGTGGGCAAATCTATTGGTAATCCTGATGTTGTTCACATTAATGGTCGTGGGCTACCAAATGAAATAGAAAATATACTGGAACAAGGTACTTATCGTTGATCTCTATCACAAGGCAATTTGTTAGATTTAGTATAGGTGTGTCTATCCTTTCAACGATTCACAAGATCTTGTTTATTTTGATTTTATCTTATGACTATTGATTACATTGCTTCTTCTCTTAAGATGTATCTAAAATGACCCATTTTTTCATTAAGTTTTTTGTGCCAATCTTTCAAAGTGATAATAAACAAATTCGTGATAATGACTATGCACCCATTTAGTTGGGATGCATTTATTTGATTAAACAGAGTTTGAGAAGTCATTTTTAGGAATATTAGGATGTGAGAAGTAAATACTATGTTCAAAGCTACAATCGTGCAAAGAAAAAAAGAAAAAAAAACATGCAACAAGTTTTCGACAACATGGTAACAACTCATCCTCTTACAATGATCATAATTGTGCAGAGACATTTCACACATGCTAAATATTTCCCAATCCATATGAATATATGTACGAAAATATAATGAATCAAGCACAATACGGCAGAAAATACTAGCACAACTTGAATTTGGCCAATGTAAGGATTCCAATGCAATCCTTTAGCACATGCTCAAATTATTTCATGAATCCAACACAATGAACAACCCAATCCCAAAAATTGACTCAAGTAAGTTAGTGCATAAATAAATACAAAAATCATCTCCTTACAATGTTATTCCTCCATCGAACCTAAAACTACCAAGGCATATACATCCAGCTCTCCTCCTAGATAGAATTACCAAACGTCCAAAATTCTAGAAGCACTTACTGTGAATAATAGAGGGGCCAGACTCATCATATTCTAATTTTTAAATCCACATCTGCAATACACATAACAAGTGCAGATTTTTAGGTGAATCCAAAACTTTTTCCTTGATAAAATTAAAAAGCAATATTTATCAAAATTTAATTTTATCAAATTTGTATTAAATTGGCCTCGATGTCATTCTTATTATGTTGAGCCAACTGTTGGGGATCATGCGGTGGTGGAATTGTGTTTTTGATAAAATCTCCCACCCCATTATCCTCTAATACTATCATGATCCTCCCTTTCCAAGAGACGATGTTAGAGGCTCCCTCTCAATAGTGATCTACTCTCAATACTTGGTAGGTCATCCTGCTTCCCACAAAAACCTTGTAGTCCTTCACAATAGGCTGAAATGTACATATATTAATTTAAATCTAAGGATTCCATTTGTAGGTGAGAAGGAGAGTGGAGAAAGAAAAGAGACCCGGATAACTGAGGTCCACAAACAAATAAATCAACCACTCTGAACTCAAATATAATACCTTCTATATTGATACATATAGTGGTAAACCGAACTATGCTTGATTGGATCTATATATATATTTTTTCCAAGTTAGAATATTTCTATTATATTATACAAGGAAAAATATTACATATCTCGTTCTCCAGACTTGGCAAGCCAATTTCGGAGGGAAGTGTCAAGAGTTTGAAACTAGAATACGGATTGCCCCAGCTGGAGAAACCAGTCCACCAGTAGTACAAAAAATAAGTTGTCCAGAATGGAAAACCAACATACATAGTAGCCAAACTTAAACTGAAACATGATAGCGAAGTCTTCCAAAACATGTACAAACTATAGAATGCTATGAAAAAACTAGAGTGAGAGAAGAGCACCCAAAAAATGAAACTAGGGTGGATCGTCATTCTTCTTCCTGGGGTTGGGGTCTTCCTCCTTAATCCTGCAAACATAGAAAGAGTCATCATCCTCCTTGCTCAGCGCGTGGCTAGTGGCCTGAAGCCGTGGCGATCCCGGAGTGTCTAGTCGTTTGGAGGTGGCAGCAAGCTAACTGGTGTCCTCTTCCTTTTCTCCTGCGTCGCTATTTGAACTTCGACCATCACTGGAACCCGACTTGTAGCTAGTGCAATGGTTGTTGTTGGAGGTGCTCTGCATAGGCAGAGCTTTCATCTTGCGAGGGATGAAGGCCAGCTCAGGCGGGATAGTCAAATTGCACGGGCACTTTTCGGGCCGAATGCTAGAGGAAGCCAAAGGGGAGATAGGGAGCTGAAAGGATAATTGAGCAGAAAGATTAATAGGGTCGAGCCTACTTGGCTCCTCCAAGCCCACAGAAAGGTTAAGTTCCCTACCCATTACGTTCGACTGAGGTGGTCTGGAGGGGAGGTTGCGGCCTCCGGCTCTTCGACACCGCATACGATGACGCCTAGGCATGACAGGCGAGGGAGCAGAGCTACAGGACAGAGAAGGGACACTCGACGGCGCTGGGGGGGAGTTTCCACCACCTGAAAACAACATGGGAAGACTGTAACAGGGCTGATTAGGGCCAAGAGCCAGGGACTGAAAGGGAGAATGGGAGTCGTGCACAGAAAACATGAGGGAGAGCAGAATGGAGGCCGAAGGAGCGCAGAGAGCAGACTTAATACCCATGGAAGAAAAATCGAGAGCCCTTAATGCTCTGCAGCAGGAGAACGTCACAATGAAGGTGGCAGAGTGTGAAATAAAAACTAGCATGCTTGGGCATTTATTGTGTTAGTCATCAGTATTTTTCACTTGTTGGTGATGACTAGTTGTAACAGCCAAGTTTTCTAGCAGTGGATCTAAAAAATTGTCAAATTTGCCAGCTGGAAAACACCCATAAACTTTTTTTCCCTCTTATCTTTCAGTCCGCCCATGACGAGATGAAACCTCATTATCAAGTCCTATTTAGCTTCATCCATACTAGTTTGCCCATCAGCTCCAAAGAAACAATCCAAATCTGTCCAAAGAAGTCTCCCCTAAGTTAGGTAGTGGCGCTTTAGGTATTTCTCCCTTGGCAAGCTATCCTGAAGCCAAAGAACCTCTATCTGCTGCAGACCAGTCATAACAGAGCATTCCCATTCTGAAAACAAAGTTGGTTACAACCCTAGGTCGTGCCACTAATAAACCCTCAAGTCTCATCTATACATGTACCATAGGTCAAACTGATTTTAGGTAGTTTTACATTGTTTTTATGGATCTTTCAAGAACAGAAGTATGCCAGCATTCCCAAGAGATAGTTTTTGGTTCCACATGAGAAGACAACTGCTTCTTAATGTGATTTTGAGCCTGGGATGCAACTACAGAGCAGAGAGTTTTTCATTTAAGCTCTTGCGATCACAGTCAAAGCATGAAAGGACAGTGAAAGGAAAAATAACACTGCCAAAAGCTGATGAGATGGCATGACTGAAAAGCCTCCTTCATCTATAAGCAAAGGGTTTGAAGACTAAGAGCGCCTCCTTGATCTATAAGCAGAGGGCCAGAGCAGTGATTGATTTCAGGGTTTCACTGATTAAGAGACAAATGGTAAGAGCAGCAGAAGACACTTGAAAGCTTCTGAACTGAGAAATCATGTCAAAAACAAAGGTAAAGCATGAGTGCTATAAAATATCAAAGAAGTTGATTTGTCTCCTATTATAGATTCTCTTTCAAAGATATTTTGAAGCCAAGAAATGAACAAAACTTGCTGAGAGGTATAAATTCCTTAAAAAAGTTACAAAGACCCATCTCCTTGATAAGCAGGATCGACATTTAGTCTTTGTTCCTTTAAACAAAATAGAAGTGAAAGGAAGTTGAAATCAGTTGGGTTAGACACAGGCCAAAGAATGATAGTTGTTTTTCAAAAGGTCTTGTTTTTCCTGTTCATGAAAAATTTCTTTCAACGAACTCATCATAAAAGACAGAGGCAACTTGAGTTGAGTTTTCCCAAGGGGCAGTGCAACTGAACATATAGATTCATAAATGTGCAAGAAGGATTATGACATGTGTTTTTAACTCTGGAACAACATTAAAAACCATTGAAGCATGCCACTACTACAAATGAAGGCTTGCTCCTTATAAAGGAGGTCAAAGATACCTGGCTGTTGCTTTTTAAGTAAAGAAAAGATTGTTGAAAGAAATTTCCCTTTGATGGACAGAGGATGATAAAATCTAGGTAAATACAACTAGCCCTCACTCCTAGTCAAAGAGAAACATTATTTGGAAAATACATGTACAGTCCTTCATGTGGCTCAGAGCAGAATCTTCCTTCCACAGTGCAGACATCAAAAGGAAAAACATTTTTCATTCCTTAAATGAGAAACAGTGAAAGTTTTAAATTCTCAAAAAGGTTGTTTTATTTCAAAGAAGAGGTCAGGCTCGTAAAAGGAAGTGGTCATTACCACTATGACATTCACCTAAAAAAAAAGGGCCTTAGGTTGTGTTTTAGGGGACATAAGCTTCATTTTTGTTTTAAACCCAAAGGCATTTTCAAAGTTTTCAAAAAACCTCACCAAACAAGTGTGAAAGGGAGCTCGGACTTTTTCGCTTTTAAAAGGAGGTAAGGACCGTTGCCAAGATCCATTTTTCATTTCCAAAACACAAACAACTCTTCTTAGCTGTTCACCAGACCAAAGAGGAAGTTTTCGAGCAAGTTCACCGAATTTTCAAGGGTTTTTGACTTCGTGGCGCGCTTGTAGAGTTGCACGGCACGTTTAGGCGGAATTTTACCACAGGATTGCACTGTTGCACGGCGCGCCTGTAGGCACCGGTCACGACCGCCCGACAGTGACCCGACAGCCCTTCTTTGCGTGGCGCTTTCCCTTATCAACGTGCCGCGCACATGTTAATGGTCCAAACACCTCCAAAATGTTTTGAAAGTGGCCCAAACTCCTCAAACAATGCCATCATTGATTTCAAAGGTATTTTATGTGCCTCCTTGTTCTTTTCAAGACTGTTAAGTGATGGTGAAAAGATAGAACTCATGATATAAATCACAGTGTTGAGTATTTTAATAGGGGTTGATATTTTTGTTCAAAACTCGAGATTTACAGTGGAAATGATTGCCCAACACTGACATAGTAAAAATGGTGGGTTTTTATTGATGTAAAAAGCCCAATAAACTGCCCTCAAAACAATGATAAAAGGTGGAGGCACTGTTTAAAGGCAGAAACACAGTATTTGAAAAAATGAAACAGTGGGCCTATTTTCAACAACGGTAATCATACATATATTACTTTGTCACTGTCAAAGGTCATCTCTGTGTGGAGAAGAGCAAAGTCAGGGCTGCCAATTTGTCCATAAAACAAACTTTAGTGTGTAAAGCTGTCATTGCCACTTGGAGGTGTTTGTCAAACTCTATGTGAGAAAATAGTGAAGACAAGAGCAGTATTTTGATTAGGAGGGGTGTTTGTCTGCTACAAGGCTGTTTGTGCTCACACCAAAACACAAAGAGCTGGGTGACCTTACCCAAACACAGTGACCCTTTGACTGTGTGTGTGCATTTTAGTTGACTGTGTACTTGTTTTTAAAATTATTTGTTGATTGGCATACAAAGTGGAAATGCAGTGTTTTGGGAGGAGCAGGGACCTAATATCAAAGAAAACATTTTACACAACATTTGAGGCAAATTTTCCTTGATCAAACAGTGATTGACAAAGAAGACAGAGTTAGGTTTGAGAGAACATTTCAAAAAACCATTTGAGGTAGTTTGATTTTGCAGAGAGCATCCAAGACAAGATGCCTCCCAGGCAGGATAGTAGAAGTGGATTGCATAAGAGATTTGAGCCTACTTCCACTGAAGAAGTGAATGCCCACCCATTAGTATTGTTTAATTTCCATGAGGTCGGGTGTTTAGATTTTTGTCAAAGGGTGCAAGAGGTGAAGATTTTTTCTCCTTTGACACATCTTTGCGCTTTGAGGTTTCGAGACAAGCATTTCCAATTGGCAGGCCTTGACTTCAAATTCTCCCCAAGATCCATCTCCAAGGCCACTAAAATCCCCTATATTGGTGAGAAATGGTTTAAACAAAGCCATTTGGACTCAGATGATTACAAGCCCTTCCTAAAACCTGAACACAGAGATTCATATCCTTCTATTTTCCCTTTCTCATATCTTTTAGCTAGCTACGCCCCTCTCATGAAGATTATCATGAAGTACTTCACTTGTGAGGGAAGATTCTCCCGAATCTATGCCTATCACATTCGACTGCTCATGCATTTCATAAGGACCAAGCTGCTAAATCTTCCTTTCTTCTTACACAAGAGCATTGAGAAAATGGCCTCCACTATTCAGAAGAAGCCTCCTTCACAGCACATAGCCTGTCTCTTCCATCACTCTCTCATCAAAATCATCATTCTTCATCAACTTGAAAAGAGGGAGGTCTCTTGGGATGTTTTCATCACTCATCCAGATTTCTCCACTGTCCCTCTAGTCCATACATCCCCTACACCTCCTACTCATCATCCCTCGCCTTCTTCTAGTAGACCTATTCCTAAAAAGCTCAAGTTTACTACAGAACAAACAAAGGAACATGAAGAAGGAGAAGAAAGTGATCAGCAAGAGGAAGAAGGGCATGAGCAGAAAGAAGAAAGCATTGAATAGCAACAAGAAGAAGAAGAAAGTGCTGAATAGCAGCATTATGATGAGGATGAGCAACCTTATGATGATGAGTAGCAACAAGGAGATGAAGAGCAGCAGACTCATGATGAGGGTGAGCAACCTTATGATGATGAGTAGTAGCAAGGAGATGAAGAGTAGCAGACTTATGATGAGGGTGAGCAGCCTTATGATGACACACAGCAGCCAAAAGATACTGAACAGGGGCAACATGATAGTGCTGAATAGGAGAAACATGAAAGTGAGGAGCAAGGGCAGCCAAAAGATGATACATAGCAGCCTCCTCAAGAACATCAGCTTCCTCAAGAACAACAGCCTCTTCAAGAGGAACAGCCTCAAGAAGAAAAAGGGCAAGGTGAAAAAGGTAAAGGGACCATGCTCTCTTCTCCGAAAGTCTCCAAGCCTTGGACAAAAAAGAAGAGAGTGCCTAGGGTTGTCACTCCAAATGTGACAAGGGCCCTCCGAAGTAAAGGAAAATTGCCAAAGAAGCCCATGATTGATTTGCCTAGGAGGAAGAGCACTAGAATAGCCACCCAAAGCAAAGGGAAGGGTAAGGAAGAAGGCAGTCATGAACAGGAGAGTGCTTTCGACGTCATCCAAATCCAAAGCGATGATAGTGATAATGAGGCCCAGATTCTAGAAAGCCTCTTGATCCATAGAGAAAGCCAGATTGATGCATTGAAGGATGATCTTCATAGAGCTAGGAATTTCAATCAATTTTTGCAAATCCAAAATAAGCAAATGAGTGTTCATATGGCTGTTTATGAGACACGGGCGACCAAGTACAAGAAGGAGGCCTCTAAAGCCCAAGTGAGGTTGGAAGAACTCATGGGTGAGTTCGATGAAAGTGAAGACGAAGATCAGCCTAGGTGAAAGAGGCCAAGAACCATGGGGCTTAGAAATGCCCTTGAGAAGCAAAAAGAAGAGGAAAATGCCCTTCTCCAATCTACCCCTCTCACTGTATTGTTCGAGCAGGAGATAGAGAACAATAGGGAGGCATGGCTTGAGAGAGTCAATGAACACTTGGAGAAGAAATTGGAGAAGGCAAACAGGGATTTAGACCTTCAAAGGAGAATGACGGGGCATTATAAAAAGTTAAATCAGTTTTCCCGGCGCAAGTTGAAGGTTGCTCAAGAAAAGCTCAAGGAGGCTAAAGGGAAGCGCCCGGCACAGAAAGTGAGGAAAGACACCTCAGGGCTTCAGATTTTTGCCTCTGCTTCACAATATGTTGCTGAGAACCCTTGAGGGTCATGCTCACCAATTTTGGGCAAATTTCAACATATTTTGGTTTTTTGTCATTTTTGGGTTTTTGGCCAAAACTCATGGGCTTCGTCATTTCAGTTTGGGAGATCATCAAAGGATGAGGATGGTATCATTGGATGCCATAATTTCAGGATCACATGCTCAGCGATTTTGAGGACATTTTAAGATCATTATCTCCCCCGAAATGGCGAAAAATGATCTCTTTTTCTACACTCTGCCCGGTCTATCAGCAAGCCTTATTTTTTGGTTTTTTACACATAGGCCTATTTTTGGAGGACTTCTAGGCATCCGATTGGGAAAATTATAGTTGCTCCAAAAATTAGACACTTAGAGCTTTCCAACGAGCTATCATGAGCCTCGTTTCAACATCGGGAAGGCTGCCAAAAGTTGCCAGCAAGTCAGGGAACATTTTTCTGATGTATTTTTTTGAGTATTTTTGTAAAAATTGAACCTTTAAAAACTACTTTTTCCTCATGTGCGTTTAGCTATTTTTGCACATGAGAAGTTATGAAAAGTCAATTTATTTCCCTATTTTAGAATTTTTTAGATATTTTATGAGATATTTTGTGCCTTGGGCTTTGCAAAGCCTCAAGGACAAGTCTAGATATTTTGGACAGGCCAATGAGATTGCAAATTGAACCAAGAGTTTTCCTCACTTTGGCCTATTTATTCCAAAGGCTTTCATTGTAAACAAGGCTGAACTTGATGAATAGAAGCAATATATGGTCATATAAGCTTTGGAAGAAATACTTGTCTCATGCTTTTGGATAGTCTCTTGGATGTTCTTGGATGATGAAAGAGGATTGTTGTTGGATTCCATGACTTGGTAGAATCGTATAGTGTCTCTATCTTTGTTTTGTTTCCTAGTTTTCATTCATAAATCCATGCTCTTGCTTGCTATAGGACAGTAGAGAAAAAATTTGAGACATGCCCTTGGAGGCACCTCAAATTTCCTGTTTCTTCATAGTTTCCATGTTTTCTTCATTCTTAGTCACATTAAAGAATTCTTGATTTCTCTTTAATAACTTAAGGATATTGTTGCTTATTTCATTCATGGTTTTATGCATGATAAGTATGATTTACGGTATGCCCTGCTTACTCATGGCTAGCCATAGCTCCATCCATGAAATTTCTCTTTGACTGATTAGATTGTCATTTGTTGAACCAAGGAGGTCTTGTTCTAATCTTGCCCTTTGCCTAAGACTATGCAATCTTGTTTTCAAAGTGCCCAATAACTTGAAGTACTGTGTTTAGGCATTCCAGCATAGTGATTTGAGTTGTTTGTCTGTCTTAAGCGTATTTCTCCAAAGTATGATAGCCATTTCCCAAAGTTAGAGAGTTATATATCTCTATGCATGGCTTGAATGTTTATTTCTATGTATTAATTAGCTTATAGTTACATTTCTCATGATTAATGGTTTGCCCTACCATGTTTATGTTAGCTATTAAACTAGTTATGCTTGGAATCCTTTGTTATTCACAAACTTGATGTCCATCTTACTCCATTTTTCCCAAAGATCCATTTTACCTCGAATCAAATCGGCCCTTCAACAACCTTGTATCACCATCTGATAGCTTTCTTGACCTCTTCAACCCCATAGCCCAATTGATCTGACATATTTTTACCTATCTTATATCTTTTATCAGTTTCATCCCTTACAACCTAAAAACCAAAACCAAAAAACCTACTTCATAACTAGCCTAAAATTAGAACACAATAAGCAAACACACAAATGTCCCTTACACAAATAGAGAGAGCCCTCTCTGAGTCCAGGAAGGCTAGGTCCTTGGGCTCCAAAGATTGGTTTGATGTTACACTGTCATTTGGCTTGCCAATCAACTAAATCACGAGACACTAACATATTGTTGGGCTGGCGGCCATGTGCGGGCGTGTGGGATGGACAGTTTTTTTGCCACATGGTGCCCAGATGGTCCCTCTTTTTACTGCAAAGCACCCGCATTCGAGTTTTCAATCTCTGAATCCCAAATCCAGTCCTCCCGATTTTCCAGATGCATCAAGGGCCAAAAAAGACCACCCAGGAAGAGTTTGGGTTAAAAACTTCATCACCATGTCCCCTTCACCCATGTTTCTTGAAGCAAGATAATATCGCAATGCACTGAACTGAAGAGACTTTTTAGAGCCAGTTTTTTGTGGGCACTGACCATCCCTCTATAGTTGTAGAACATCACAATCATTGAGAAACCACGACAGGGGACATCGCTGCTCTAAGCGCCCTTTAAGGGATAATTTATTGCCATCATCAATATCGAGTTTTTCTTTCAACTTTGCTTTGGAGATGTTCGATTTTCTACCTCTCGTTTTATTAGGAATAGAGGGTTCCAAGTGGATACCAAGACCTCCAACAGGGATAAAAATACAATATTTTTTGTCTCTCGGCCTAAGGTTATATTGAGGAATTTCATTAGGGCACACAGGGCTCGAGGGATGCTCTTCAGGTAATAGGGGAATGTCAGATAAAGATAACTCAGGAATGGCAGAGATGATACTTTCAAGAGATATAAGATCAGAAACAAGGGAACAAGACTCAAAAGTTTATGGTTGGAGGGACTAGGCTCGAGACAAATAGAATGAGGAAATATATTAATAGACATAGGAGTAGTAGGGGGAGTATTAGTACTCATGGGAAGAGGCACCTATTGTGTGAGTTCTTCGCCCTGACTTTCCCTAGCTATGTCTCCTGCTTCCGCTCGTCCCCCCTGTGGTGGCAGCTAAATTTCCATGGGATCAATGAAGCCATCATGCTGAGTATCCAACTCTGCTTATTGTACCTCGACCTCCACCTCTTCCCCAATATTTCTCTCATGTTCGGGCTCTTCCCGATGTCTCTTGCATATACGGAAGCCTAAAGGACAATCCCTTGCCAGATGACCATACTTATGACAATGAAGGAAAAAGAATGCTAACTGCTCACAATCCAGAATCTGAGAGAAAGAGTGGCCATGCACTTGAATTTGCATCATATTTGCTAACCCTTCTCTTGTGTCCAACCGAAGAAATATTTGAGTAACCTTCCTCTCTTTTATCACCAAGAATGACATATCCACTTCAAGAAATGTGCCCAACATATTTCCAATGGCTTTGAGCACTCCCATCAACCAGAGCTGGGGTGCGATGGTCCACAGACACACCTAAACCATAATTTATTCGAGCCTTTCTCTTTGTGCGTCGAATAATGACATCCATTTTTTTAAGAATATTGGGGAATTTCCAAAGCCCCAGTTCCTTTCCAGAACCCATTGCATTGCTTCTTCATTTGTGAACCTGACCATAAACCAGCCTCTGGTCAAGATGATGACCTCTGTTTGAGTGGTTAGACCTCCACTCTAAGACTTATGTATCCACTCTGCAATATAATTTGAGGAATATTGATGACCTTTTGCATGCCCCACCGGGATAAGTTATAAGGTTTCCAAGGCCTCGTCCAACGAAATTTCCACTCCCAATACCAAGTTTGGCCTAACCTCCTTCTTTCTCTTGGAGCCAAAGGTCTGCCCAATACCAAAAGAAGTGCTGAGAGCTTCATCATTCTGTAGTTCTTCCTCAGCGAGTTGTTCTAGCAAAGAAACTGGTGACCTGCTACTCTGAGGAGGTGCCTCGACTCCTGGAGACTAAGTCTTGGGGTCAAGAAGCAAGTGGTTCTCCTTCAGCCCTAGAGAGATGTCATTATCTATTCCTTGGATTTTCTAAGAGAAGATATTACCTTCCTACCTACTTTCTTCTGCATGCCAAAAATTTGTATATGACTCCTCCAAAATCAGAAATCCTTTAAACAGATTCTCCCCAAACAACACTTCATTATCACCAGAACGCTTTGAAAACAAAGCCTGCTCAGACACCAGACCAGGGAAAACAACTAGCGGGATTTTGCATCCCCGAGTCTTATCCAAATGCTGACCCACTCCCAGGGACACCGCCTTTACCTCCTCAATTAAACAAGATTTTAAACCTTCATGCCTTAGCAGACTACTGCCCTTTACCACATCTTCGATACCACCAGTTAACGAATAAGAGAGACATAAAGATCTTACTCGAAAATTTTTCAGGGAAACACAACCTTCAACTCTTTGTAAAACTGCATTCTCTAGACCAACTGAAGACTGCGTTGCCTGCAGCCAAGATACCACCTTTGATGAGAAGCTTCTTGATTGTTCCAAAAAACCTAAACCGCCACCGACTTTCCAGTCCTGCTCAATAACACCTTGCTTGCCAAGTGGAGACCTCGTTGGCATTTTGACCTTCTTTAGGCTTTGTTGGGTTGATTCCAACCCCTAGACCGACAGAATGTCCTCTGATTCCGGTTCTAAGTCGACATGGTCTTTGGGGCTAACCATACTAAGACCATAGAGAGATGAATCACAAAAATGCTACAAACTCTGCATTGTGAGGGAGAGTCTCAAACGCTAGACTGGCTTCCACACTAGGAGGATGAAAAATGGAACAACGATGCAACAGATAACTAAAAAATGTGTAAGCCAAAAACTAGGAGTGTTAAACAGGATTTTGAAGGGAGACCGATCAGGATTTCGAGGAGCATTTAATGAAGACCTTGCATGTGCATACAAGTGGTGAGGCAGTTCCTATAAGCCATCAAAGATACAATGACTGTCGCCATTGATCATCCCAATGCATAGAATGCGAAAACCTAGAAACCATAAAATTCCCCCCCCCCTCGTTTTTTTCAAAAAAAAAAACCCTTCTATTCAATTTACCCTCAACATACTAGTTTAAAAAAATTATTTCAAAGGTCGTCTTCCCGCTAATTTCAAGTTAGAAACTATACACTCTTAAATTTAACTTCATTGTCATCATGGTTTTACTTCTATAAGGATTATTGTCATTTGAATTTTGCGCCACATCTTTCAATCATAATGGCATGAGAATTTCTTCATACGGCTAACCATCGGCCCTCGAAAATCCCCAAAACAATATCACCGCAAGAAAAAAACAGACTTGCAGAAACCCATAGGAGGTTGATCAAGCCAGATTTAGATTTAGTCATCTCCTTCAAATTCACCACAACTCCCTTTTAGTTCTGAAAAAATTGGCGGGTTTCATTTTCAGTTGTTTCATCTATATAACTTTAAACAAGCAATATGCTAAAAGTGCCTGTACTTGGGTTTGAATTTGCCATGTGACTTACCCTTCAACTCTATTGGACAGATAGGGTGTCACTGCTATCACAGGAGAATCTGACGATGTTAGGTACAAATCCTATTTTTAAGGTCCTTTCCGTGTCTTTATGCATACACACTCAAGCATATGTAGATAGATGGATGGATGGTAAATTGGCATTGAAGAGTCCAAGTGATAACAGGGCATGTTTGTGCAAATACCTGTATCCTTCATTGTTTTGACTTATATTGTTAAGTCTATGAGAATGTACAAAATGACCTTGTCTTGCAGCCAAAGAAAACTCATTTTCCCCTTGTTAACTTATCACTATTTTGCATTGGTTTGTTTCATCTCCAATATTACTTATTTTGGTGTTATGTTGTTATTGATACCATCGGCCTGCAATTGTTTTTCCATTTATTCACATGAAGGAACTATGTGAAATCAATCCTTCTCTCCAATTGAGTCCCTTGTTTCAATCTTCAACTTCTATTTAGATTTTGGCATTTTTAAGGTTCCATGTATTTTCTGTTATAATGACACCAAAGACTCCAACATTATGACTTCTTGTTAACAAATTCCATGTGTATTGTGTACATACATCAAAAGGGTTGTTGCATACGGCCCCACAAAATTTCTTTGACAAGTTACTTGTTTGATAAAGTTTTCTTTGGCTACCATAATCAACACGATCTTCCCTGATTCCACAATGTACATTTTATTTGATCATTGCAGCTAGACAGGAGGCCGCCAAAAAAACCCTAGTATAAAAATTCACACATCTAGATTTTTGGTTTATCTTTACAATTTAGTTTTTGTGTGGTTTTGGTAGGTTTTATTTCTAATTCCCAGCATGTCTGTGATTGATCTCAATTTGAAGGCATACATCACACAAATATTTTTCATCGGGAAAGAATCAAGTTATGAAGCTGTGTTACTAGTTATTTTAAGTGTCAATCAACTGTTCACGGAATAACTATCATTGTTAGTCTTTTTTTTGTTTTTTAATTAGTCCTTTGAAATTCAAGGGTTATTTATCCTTGTCTAGATCCTTAAAAATAAATAAAAAGTGGTAGAAAACATCCAACAGAGATCTCGGCATCATGTAGCAATCCTCTGCTTCTTGCATATCTTGATGAAGAAAATATTTAACTGATCTTACTCCCTCTTACCCAGGGAGATCACAAGCCTAAGCTTGTCTTTCTAGAAAGCAAAGTGTCCATCAGGCATCCTGCTCAATGTGAGATCACTCAAACATGACATAAAATAGGAATTTCCTTTGTTGTACCATATAAAGTAGTATTATGTGAAACACTGGATTCTCTGAATCCTATTCTGCAATATACAACAATGACAATTGAAGAGGTTTCTTAAATATATACATCCAATTGCAGTAGTGCTGGAGTATATAACACTTAGATGTGCTCTTTCCATCCATCATATTTTCAACCGAGTTATCATCAAAATATTCATGAAACCTTAGATTTCAGTAGTGTACATCAGGATGTAGAATCACTGAGATATCTCAATAAGAAGTTGTCCAATATATGGGGCTCACCCATAAATTGACTTGAGAACTTTCATAGCGAGACATATGTCTAATAAGGTGGTGATCAGGTATCCCACAAGATATACATATGCAGACCATTTTACCATCAATCCTTAAGTGCAGGGAATAGTGCATCAAGGCTAGGTCTTACATCTTGACTTCAAAAGTCAACTCCCTCTTACGTTGACAAACGAGAGTGTCATAAATCAGAAGTATTTGCATCCTTACAATCCAATCATCATGGCCTATCCATAACTCCCTCTAAATATAAGGAAAGTGACCTTGCCAAAATTATAGTCATAGAGCTATCTGCAACCTACTACTTTTCCAGTCACTATTCCTTTGGTCCATGTGCCAAAGTCATCAATATAACTCCCTCTTAATTCTTGCTTCAGCCTTTTATCAATCTACTCCTTATTTTTAATATGACACGTTAGAATACCAAACCTCAGCAATACATAGGTGGACTCTCTCACATGCTCTGCCTATTCAAATGACAGATCTCAATAGCAGTATATCAATAGAACCTTATTAAAGAAATTGTAAGAATGACTGAAATTAAAGATACCAAGGGAATTACTCTGAATTTAGGCTTGGAATGATTTCAGGGTCTGATTATGCCATGGATACTGGCTTCTAGCCTGATCTTAACATCTAGATAGACCAAGGAAATTTCAAATTATGCCAAGTTTCTTCTCAGCCACAAATACTACATCTGATATACTGAATTTATTCCAAGGTTCAGTATTATTGCAAAAGAATGTGGCAAATAGTTAATGCATTTTAAACTGGTGAAGAAGATCTGTCTTCTTCCCTCCAGGTTCTGATGCTTGTCATTAAAGACTGAATACTTGATGCATCCTTGACTTATGCTAATGGAATGCCCAATGTTCAACCTGAATTCTTGTAGTGATTTTTGTCACAAGGGAGGTTTGGTCTTCAAATACCTACATAATTTCTTCCTTTAATGATATTATAGGTCTTCAAAGTGAAAAAATGATTCTTCTCGAAACTGAACAAGGATCGATAAGCTTGATGCTAAGAAGATCAGACTGATTGTATATATGAATGATGACACTATTGAAGAAACATGACTGTGAACACAATCAATATGGCCCAAAGTGATCAAGAGCAGTGATATTTTAGATGGAGGATATTGCAGCTACTCCACTGCAACATCATTCTCGAATAGGATTCCTGACACCATATATAGGGTATTATTACTGTTCTATATACAATGCAAAACTCAACGAATATAGACAGTGGGAATATACCATATGAATATAGTAGAGAATCCATATCTGAACGGATGGATGCACTTCCATATATTCATGTACTGTATCATCATTCATATACAGCTGATGAAATCGAGGTCAAGCTTATACTGCTGTAATAGCAATACCATATTGGAGTTGTTGCACAGTGACATCCATACACAAAGTTGAGAGTATATATGAATGGGTTGATACCCATTATTGCCAATATGGGAAGCCATACCAATGTAGAGTAATATGAGAAACATATATATGACTGAACCAAGACAAAATGTCATAATGCAAAGAATCATACTGAAGCATATGCCATATGACATTATAGGCAAATCATACCAAGACCATAGCTATATAACGAACGTCCAATTATTTTGTAGGTGTAGTATCAAGAGTGAAAATCTGAGATACTTCCTTGAAAAGTAAGGTTGTTGAACCCTGCTTCAAATCATTGTGCTTTCATGACCAACTATGCTTCCCGTTATGCTATTATACTAGACATTCAAAGCATGGATGGAAGGGCTTTAAGGCTCCTCCTCAAGCCTCCTACAATTCACGTGTTTGCTACATCAAGGTATTCATATATACCAAGATATACTTGATCTTAACTGAACTGTACCTTAGGATGACTACGGTCTAATCTAGGCCTCAAAATAGAATTTTTCGAGTTGTTGCAGAAGAAATCCCTTCTCCGTGGCCTGCAGAATGAGAATCTCCTTCTAGGACAAGGAACCACCCCTATTTACTTTCACTATCTCTTGAGATCACTACGGCTAGGGCAGGAGGTCCCTTCTAGGCCTCTCAGCCCTCTCAAATCCTTCTCCTCATACTGTTGTAGCATCACCTTCCAGCAGCCTTGTAAATAGAGATGAACCCTTCACAAAAAAGTACAGAAAAATCATCAATACTTACCTCTTAACCTGTGGTCTGATCTAGCAAGAGAGACACTGCCCAAAACAATATTGACTCTGCTCTCATCCTTGTTGGCTGCTTGCATTAAATTTTGAAGGAGGACTCTGCAATAATGGTTTGCAAATTTGATTTGAAGCCCCTATGAGCTATTGAGACCAACTCTGAAATATTCCCAAACTGGAATTCTAATAGTCCCTTGCTTGATGCAAACTTGATTACATTCCTTCTCTTTCTTGGGATTGACCTTATCTGGCTCTGAAACCATGTTAATTTTGGAGCATGTTCTTACTTAGTTACTTCACTGAACATACTATCCCATAAGCCATTTAGATTCCATTAGCAATCCCATAGCTCATTATCATATAAACAGTAACTGAAGAAAGAACACAGATGATCGAAGCAAAATACAAGCCAAGACAAGATAACACATGGATATGGCCCAAGCCAGGGAAAAACCACAATCTAGGGAAAAATCTTGATCAATTCTTCTTATTATTCATAAACAAATGTTCAGCAAAGAGAGAGAGTACAATGATTTTATTTTCAACACTAAATTGCCAAATAGAAGATCTGACCTTAGACTACAATTCTGAATAATGGTTAGGGCTGCATGAATTTTCCATCTTTCTCCATTACAACCTGCGTTCAAGCCTGGGAATATGAGGCCTAGAAAGAAGGACTTAACCATGTGTTCATTCTCTTAAACAACTTAACAACTAGCTGTAGTAATGGTCCTCTGTCTGTGTCCTGCAACAAAGATGTTCAACAGAAGATCATGGAGAGATACGCTACAGCAAGGGATCACAACTTCTGTCCAAGGGTCTGCAACCTTTGATCCAATTGCATTGGCTTCTTAGTGGCTGCGGCTAATTAAGGAGACCCTAGACTAGGTCTCTCGGCCCTCTAGAATTCCTTCACAATCTATTATTTACCTCGGCCCAGAATAGAGATAATTACCATAAAGAAAATACAGTTGCACCCTTAACCTCTTCTCACACCTACGGATTAGACCTGCAAGTAGTACGCACCCTATTTACTGCGGCTGGGAATGACTGGCTTACTACGACCAATGGAAATGACCGGAATGATCTACAACAATGATCAGCTATCGACTATGTGACCTTCTGGCAATGAGACCAGTTGGCATGGGCTATTCGCTGGGGCTATATGACTGTTTGTCAATGAACTGCTTACCTACAAAAGAAATAATAGTTAATACTCCTTGATCCCAACTTAAAGACTGCCCACATCTTACCTAAAAATGACAATGTTGGACAGAAATTACATAGTCAAACTTGATCTAAATAGTAAATATAGAAATTTCTTCCAAATTTAACAAAGTGTTCATCTCATGAAATGTTGCCCAACTGTATCACTTCTATAAGTAGGAAGGGATTGTTAGACAGATAACATCCCACAGTTTTTCATGCTTCTTGAACCATCCATTTACCCCCAAATAGAGCATTATTCCAATGAACACAAGAAAAAAAATTAAAGATTAAAACAGAGACTAATATTAATGGCATTGAAAGATAGATTCAAAGTTGCAACATGCCATACAATAACCACTCGTTAGACGAATGAAATGCAATTGATCCCTTATCACCAAAATATTGTGAAGAACCAACAATCTAAGTACTTCAGTTTTAAAATAAGAACGAGATTTCCAATATCATGACACTTCTAGGGACACCTTGACTCGTGGTCTCAAACATTCCACTCCCTGTTGAGATGAATTTCCACTGAATGAGTTATCGGTTCTTGTCATAGAAATCCTTGGTTCAATAGTGCCCATAACTGGTATCTCATGAGACCATTTCCAATCCTTTCAAATGGAGTAAAGAATATCTAGATTATTGACTTAGCTTGAACAAACATTCTTTGGGAATCATCAATATATTGCGGAAGAATCAATCAATTTCTGGAAGTCTTTCATAATGACAAGAGGTTGCCATGACAACCACTTGCCTGTGTTCTTGTCCCACAAATAGTCATACATATGAAAAGGCTCTCTTTCACAATGGTTTCCCCATAAAGAAAGGAACTTGCCAAAGTTGTCCTTAATATGCTGAGAAAGACCAAATTAATTAGACAAACAAGTTCCATACTTGTTGATAATCCATATGGTGTCACTGCAACTACGAAGATACTAACTAAAAATTTCCCCATATCTTCTTGAGAATGCATGAAAAAAGATCTTAAAGGCTTCAAACACACTTGACTATATGGAAAAGACATTAAGGGCCATGCTTGCCACTTATGTATACAACATTTAGAGCATGGTGTGATGCAAGTATCTACTAATGATTAATTTTTCATTGCAACACATGAATAATGATTAATTTTACAATAATGTCAGTTCTATGAGAACACATATTGATCAGGCCAAGCCTTCCCACTTCTCTAAGTACATAGGTGTCAAGAAAATAGAGGTTATACCCTTTTCCTACCCTACTTTAAAATGTTCCCTATTGACTAAGTTCCCAAGGGAGGACAAAGTAGCCTATCCAACCCCATAGGCTATAGTCATTGATAAAGGGGGAAACCCATTATCTAATGTTTTGGGGCAACATTGGGTAAATTTGGGGTAGCTGGAGAAAAAAGGCAGAATTGGGGGCTATGCTTGTAAACCCTCACATTAAATTAGGAAGAGAGACCCCCATGAGGAATCTATAAATAAAGAGATAGAGTCATTTTCTCATCATCAATTTGGAATGGACTATCTCGGTTTTCTTTGAGCTAGATCTTTGAGAGTTTTAAGACTCCTTTCTTCTCCTGATTAGTTTTGGTGGAGGTGATCCCACCCTAGCTAATCCCCCTCTCTCCTTTACAACTCTTGCAACATAATATTTTGGAGCATCTATGATTCATTTTGGCAAGCAGGGAAATGCATTCTCACCGGTTGTTCTTGGTCAATAAGTCATGTTCAAGACAACGGAGGTCTTTCTGTGGGATGTCTGGCCACCATTAGATTTTCTGGGCAGCAAGATATTCTCTCTGTGACTTGTCTATGGTGCACCCAAGCTCAGAGCCCTTGGTTAAGGAAAGGTAAGGCTGCGATGGGTCCTCTCTGAGGCACTGAAGCCAAACAGGAGGTAGTGAGGTTGTTCTCAACCAAACAAGAGATAAGTAGGTTACTAGGTGGTTTTTAGTGCCCAATCTGAAGCATTTAGGGCATCACCTGTATGCGGCCTTCCTCTTGAGTGTATTTAGGGCCGCAACAGATATCTCTTTCAAGGGTCTGTGATCACATGAAGCTTTGAAACCACTCTCCAATAATTACAGGCAAGGTCTTTGATAATGAAACATCCCAAGCAGGCCTCCAGAACCTATAGTTTGTTGACGTGATGCAGCAATAGGATCAACTCTCCAACTGCGGGTGAAATTTGGATCAAAAGGGGACTGTCATAAGATCTAACCAACGATTTGACCAGATTAAGAGACTACTCCAACCACAGATGGAAACTCCACTGAGAAAGGGCTGTCACAAGCTCTTCTTAACAGCAAACAAGTTTGGAGGCAGCACAGTTAGACAGTGAGTTGTTAATTAGTATATTACCAACCAGACTTGGATAGTGCTAGTGTGGGTTACAGTTGGAATGCTGATCTATTGAATATTGACATTACAGTCAAAATTATATTGGTGGATTATTGGTTGTATAGGTCTACTGTTCATTAGGTAGTTAGCCCTAACTTGTGGTGGTTTGCTGAAGAAACATATGACTATTAAATATCTCTTATATCATTAGTGAATTATATAGAAGGTTACTTACCATTATCTAAGTTGATAAATGTGCACTTATGTTATGATTTTTTTCATAATTGGTTGAAAACACTAGATAAGGATTGAACCCCAAGGCCAAAAATTACCTAGGGACATTACATACTTCCATTAGAGAAATAGTAAAAAATGCATTTCAATCTTCTTGGATCATAAGCTATAACCAAAGACATTGTATTGTCAAATCCATGAGGTTGGGGTAGGAGGATGGCCCGCAAAAGACAGAAAGGAGTTGCAGCAAGGTAGAATTCAGTAGGTGTGCATTTCTATTGAATAGGATCTCCATAATGTGTCCCTCTATGGCGAGGATGCATGGTAGGACATAATGGTTCAGAGGGAGGTGAAGCAGAGGGGAATATATAGCCAAGGGTTCCTGAGTTTGTTTCAGGCTACAATGGATTCATAAGGGAGATGAAGGCTCAAAATTCTATTTTGGCTTTTTAAAAAAGAAAAGTGGCAATGAACAGGATCTTGGATTGCTCCATGCAAATGGTTGTTTTGTCGCCACTCCAATTGACATTAGAGGTATGTTAAAATTGCAATTTCAAAATATTTTTCTCCTTATACTGTGATGGATCATGTAGTGGCTGCAAGAAATTCTTATTGTAGGGTCAATCCTCATAAGGTTTTTATTGGTGACTAGAGCAGGTTGAAGAACGACGACTTCTCAAAAGAGGAGGATTTTGCAGCACTTAGCTACATGAGGAATGGAAAGTCTCCGGGTATAGAATCTAGATGGCATTATGTGTGAATTTTACAAGGCCATGAGCCATGATTAGTGACAATTTTTTTCATTTGGAAAAAACATTCCCAAAAAGGCAGCCACAAACACAATTGGTGATTGGCATCCAATTTCATTACTTAGTGTGGCACACAAGATCATGGCTAAAATAGAGACTCCAAGGATCTAGTTAATGCCATGGAAGGATTTTAGGTTGTCTAACGATAACACAAGTTTTGTGTAGAAACAAGTAATCTCAATACCATGGTTTCAACATGTAAAACCTTCAAATGTGCACAAAAACTAGCCAGCAACCCCTTTTATTTGAAATTCATTTGAAAAAGCTTTTGACTGAGTGGACTGGACCTTCATTATTGAGATGTTGGCTATTGTGGAGTTTGGACCTAGATGCGTGACTATGGAGAACACATTGTTCACTAATACATTAGATTTTATATACCAAATAGTGCTTAGATAAGTTTAGTTGATGATGCTCACACTTGTTTAGACATAATCAACCTGGCATCAAGTGATGTGTTTAGTGACTAACAATCTATTTTTTTCCTGGTGGGGTTGGACTCTCTTCCTAACTAGAATCCCTTAGCTTGGAAATTTACCCCACCTTGGCTAGTTGTTAGATATTTGGGTATTCCCTTTAGTCTAGATCTTTTTCCAATATCCATGTAGAATTGGTGATTTCAACAACTACAAAGGAAAATTCTTGTTTAGCATCATCAAGACCTTCCCTTTACGAGGAATTTTACCATGGTTGCACAATCATACTAGACTTGAAAATATATTTTATGCCTTGTTGGTTGCGTAGCAAGGCCTAATATCAATAGTAGAGCAGATTTTGAGATTGTAACCATGGTCTCAATCAAACAAAAGGGTCTTCCATTGGCCCCTTGGGATGTGTTATTATCCCCAAGGATGTCAAGGGGCTTGGTTTGATCAAAATTCCCACTCGGGTGCCTATTTTGGCTACCATATGAGTGTCAAGGGGTGTAGAGGGTGATGCTCCATGACAGGTTCTATTTTTACTAGTATGATGTCAACAAGTGGGGAAAGTGCAAGGGGGATTTTTCTTTGTGTGATATCATCTCCTTCATCCTCGACTTGTTTATGATAGTAGCACTGGACAGGTACTTCCGAATAGATTTGAGTGTCTAGACATGTGATTGGATGAGAAGGGAATTTCATCCAAGTGTATATGGTCTGAAATCTATAGCAGAGTGATTTATGTAGCAAGGATCATTCCCAATAAGGTTGTACAATAGAATTCTGTAGATCAGCCAACAACAGTGGCACAGTGAGGCCATAATCATCTTGAGAGAGAAACACGAGTTGTGTGGAGGGTTCAAAGTAGTCATGTGTGCTGCAGTAGGGCCGCATGTGTTGTGCAAAGTGAGCAGAACAATCACGTGTGCCATAGGAAGCAGTAAACTGTTGCATGGGCTGTGGGCATGGGTGAAAACAACCACACAGGTGATAGAAAGGTTGCACTGCAGGTTGAGCATATGGCAAGTCATGTGGGTGCTTAGGAGAATTCAGGTAGTACAACCTGCACAGGTGTCGACAAAATTTCTATAGTTGTTGGAGATTGTAATTTTCCATAAAGGACCATGTTCCCAGTAAGGAAACCCTTGTATGATAAGATATTATTTAATGAACACAAAATTTTGATGTGCAGATTTTCTGTATATGCATGTGTGGGATTGGTGTCCAATTTGCTACTGCTAATTTTATTTTATTTACCTGTTAAATACCACAATGCTTTTTATTTAGTAAGCTGAAACTTTAATTAATTTACAACAAGGAAATTTTCTAGAAACTACATTTTCCAGTTGCTAGGGTTAAGAAAATTTAACACACCAAATTCCGGGTCTCAAGCTCACTTATTTGAATTTCCCAGAGTAATTGGTTAGCATGGAAAGCAATTGTGGGCTTGGCTAGGTGGAACATAAAAGACAAATTGGGATCTGGCGCACATTCCATTTGGTGTTGGAGACGCAGGGTGATTTCCTTCGATAGTTGCCCCACCTTCAAGCTCACACATTCAATAAGAAAGGCATCCTCTTTTGGGGAGACATGTCAGATGAAACTACTTGATATTAGATGAATTGGTAATGTTTGTCTCAAGAGAATGACCTTCTTGGCCCTAATAAAGATTCAAATATGGAGTTGGTAGATCCAAAACAAGATCTAATGAAAATAAACATTGGACTGTCAGCTCCATTTTGGAAGGACTGGGAGTGGAGTTTTGGTAAGCATTTGTAATAATATTTCTCTTCTCAACTATACTCAATATTGCATCAAAAATATCAAATATCCCCCTAAGCTCAATGGAAATAAGTTTCCAGTGAATCATCCACTAGTAAAACTAAATGGCAGACAAAAAATCTTGAAGAAGCTAAGAAACGTGAAGCAATGAAAGCAAGTGTGAATTCCTCCACACAAGCCAAAGATACTGGTATGCATTTTTTCTATTCAGCTTATGTGTGAATTTAACTGATGGCTTGTCCGTTAGTTGTGGTGGCATACTATTTTTTTGTGACATCAGTTTCTTTTCCTCCCTGCTCCTTTTGGTCCATAGCTCCCAAATTTGGGCGTGTTTATACATTATGTATTGGGGCTCCCATGAACAGAGATGGTGGCAAAAGTATTGGAGACTCACTGGGGCCCTCTGTTGGAGGAAGATGGATTCTCATTACCTCTCGAAGCTTCAAGCGAGGATAGTGGAAAGATGCTGGAGGATGGACCTGAGATCGGTAATGAATATATGGGAAATCTTAGTTTGGTGTTTTCGCTTTTGATTTCTTGTGATTTTGACTACTAGGTTAGCATCACCAAATTATTTTGTCCTCTTCACTGCATTATGTCTTGAACTGAGCGTGTTTTAAAAAGTATTCATATAGCAGTCTTATCTATTTTTAAGTTTATGACTTGAGGATTATGGTTTCCTGACAATTTCTCTAGGTTCCTTGTTTCAACATATTTGAGGTTATTGTTATGTTGCTAAATTTAACAATTTGATTACTTACGTGCTGGAGAATGGAATTTAGCATTTTCCAGTGAAGAACTGTTAAAATTCAAAGTATTTTGTTTTAACATCTGTTTTATTTTCCACCTTTCCCCAGGTGTGTTATTTTTGAATGAGTTATTTTGTTTCTTTGTTACTTCAATTTGTCCAAGGGCAACAAGGGTTTGGAGAATCCTAGCTTAAAATGGTGCAATTAAAGCTTGATGCATAGTTTGATATTATTTCTGCAGAAGATGGAATCATACTTGGTAGGCCACTTCCTTCTGAATGCCATGCAGAACCACATACAGACTATGACGGAGATGCAATTAAATGGGGTATGATGCACCATAAAAAAAGTGTCGCAGATTGTTGTCAGGTTTGCTTAGGCCAAGCAAAAAATGCTAAAGAAGGTGAAAAGAAGTGTAACAGAGATGGTGGCAAAAGTATTGGAGACTCACTGTGGCCCTGTGTTGGAGGAAGCTAGATTATCATTACCTCCCGAAGCTTAAAGCGAGGATAGTGGAAATATGCTGGAGGATGGACCTGAGATCGGTAATGAATATATGGGCAATCTTAGTTTGGTGTTTTCGCTTTTTATTTCTTGGGATTTTGACTACTAGGTTAGCATCACCAAATTATTTTTTCCTCTTCACTGCATTATGTTTTGAACTGAGCGTGTTTTACAAAGTATTCATATATCAATCTTATCTATTTTTAAGTTTATGACTTGAGGATTATGGTTTCTTGAAATTTGGGTTTACTATCCATTTGAACCAGGTTGCTATTCTCCAGATATATATCAGCACAAGCATCAAGAATGTTGGCTAAAGCAGGTAGAATTCTCATGCTTCCTCTATTGGATATCCTGCATCTTCTTTTATGTGGCTTCATAGAGGAGATTTCGCTTTGGATATTAGATTCTTTTGTCAAGAAAGATGTTGAAATTGATCTTTTGGGGAATCTACATACATATTTATGCAAGTTCGAGCCTTTCTTGCTAAATCAGGGACAACTTACTGAAGGGTAGTTTGAAATTTTGTGTTTGTTCTTATTCAAGTTTGAGTTTATTTCAAGACTACTACAGTTTATGGTCATGTGCGATTATGAATTATAACTTTATATAATTTTGATGTTTCTAGGTTGGAGACTGTACTATTTTCATTGGAGGATGCTACTATTGTTGCGCCCAAGGCTCTTGCTTTTCTTGGTAGGATTCTTGCAAAACTGGTTGTTGAAGGGATATTCTTTATTCAAGATATAAAAAGGGAAATCAAGGATGGAGGTACATAGCCAGGAAGCTTATTAGAAACGAGGGGATTTTGAGGTATTTCTCAAGAAGAAAATTTCAAGGTAGTCTGCTCACAATTTTAATGCCTGATCAATTTTGTGGTTTATCTATGATCTCTCATGTTGACAAGTGAATAGTTGGTTAGTGTTCTCATCCCAAGCTTTTATCCAGATGGCCCTACTTCAAAGGTGCCATGTCTCTTCGCGGGCCTTCAGGATCTTAGTGCACTCAGATTCCAACAAGTAGATGCGCGCCTTTGATTCATCTGTTTGAAATCCCCGATAGCTAGATGAACTCATTGCAGCAAGTTACGCTTCTCCTTTGCCCAAACCCTGGTGAGCCTCTTGACCTATTTCATCTTGTAGGCGAAGAGAGTAGAGGGGTCTAGGTCCGATGGTCCTATATGGTTAGTCCAGTACTGAGTGACAACTTCAACATAGGATGCATCCTCAATCCATGTAGCATTGAATTTGAAGGGTGCCCTTGGCTTTGGTGTACATCCAGAAAGTTCCATAAAAATGGGAGAGTGATCAGAGAGTCCCCCCTGTCCAACCCACTGTCGATGGTTGGGGATATGGGGAAGAATTTCCTCATGGACCAAGAATTTTTCCAATCGTCTGGCAAGGGAGGCTTGTCCTGTCCTCTTATTGTGCCAAGTAGGTTGTAGTTTTGGGGACGGGATGTCCACAAGCTGGTGCATTTCAATGAGGGTCTGAATCTATTCAGATAGGGGATCGAATTGAGCGGAATGTCCCCATGATTCAGCGTAACCAAGAGAGAAATTGAGGTCGCCATTGAGTATGAGCCTGTCATGATTCATGAGGGGGAGGTTGAGGAAATGATCCCAGAATGTGAGTCGATTAGAGCACGGCCCCTATATGTTGAAGATGCAAAAGGGAGATTCAAATTAAGTCGATTGTATGTTGTCCCCCAAGTATCCCTCTCCTCCCCAGATATTAAGGAGATTTATCAACCAAGGATTGATGCCTAGTGCAATGCCGCCCAATCGGCCACGAGCATCCAGGGCATGAAAGTTCCAGCCAAGGCGCATGCCTTGAAGAATATTGACAATCGATGATTTAGGGCCAAGCGTCTCCTGGAGGAAAATAATATCACAAGGGGTGGATTCAAATAGACGACGAAGTGCAATTTTTTTGCCCTAACTTGCAAGGCCATGTCAATTGAAGGAGACAATAATCATGAGGGAATAGATGCATGGGTTTTCTGTGATCTAAGGACCCTATCGAGAGTGTGTTGACGTCCATCGGCTACCTCCTGACCAGCTTGGACAATGGCTTTAGAAATATATGATTTGTGACCACGAGAAGATACCCCGATCTTGGCGGGGGGGGGGGAATAATAGCTAATCCGCAGGGGGGGAATGCAGATAGCTTGGAGAGGGATCTGAGAAAGTATGAGTGGTTGCCCATAGAGTTGGATGAGGCCTTAGAGGAGAGGGGGAGAGTGGGAGAAGGTATAGAGAGAGGGGTCACGGACAAAGGGAGAGGAGAGGAGGGGAATGTCGACCCATATACAGAGAGGACCAATGATTGAATAACAATAGATACAACAAAAAAATTAGAAGCAGAGTAAGGGAGTGAAGTAATACTCGCAGATGGTTGTGCGACAACTGCTCTAGAGCGGGTAATGCACGACGAAGGGGGCCGAGGTGGATGAGCAGTAGGGGCTTCATTCAGAACACTGGCTTGAGGGGGTCGACCACGCTGAGAAGTCTTCTGAGTGGGCGCCTGTGCCTGTGGAGTTGATGCAGGAACATATTCAGTTGGCAGGGACTGTGGAGTCTTCTTCTGTAGGAGTGGGCAATCCTTATAGAGATGCCTGACCTCGTGACATCTTCTACATCGGTAAGGCACACCTTCATAATCCAGGGGCTGGATTTGGGTAAATTGCTTCCATCATAATGTAATGGACTCTTCCAAGCCGTCTCTAGTGTCCAAATGTACCAAAATCCGAGCCATGGTCATGATACCAATTGCAATATAAGATTTGTCATGATCAAGATAGAACCTAAGAGCATTGCCATTGTGTGTGAAGGTATCCTCAGGCCAAAAGTGCATAGGTAGCCCAGGTAATTGAACCCAGATGGGTCTAGCACCCAATTTCTCTCGCTCAGGGTCGAATAGAGGGCTCCATCTCTTCAACAGGACTGGGGCTTGTTCTATGTGCCAATAATGGGCAAGTACCCATTGCAGGTGTTCCGGCCGACTGAAACTGAATGCAAACCATCCTTTGGGGAGAATGATGACAAAGGGTAAAGCATCAATAAACTGTCCCTAGATCTCCATAGTCCATAGCCGAATTCGCTCCATGTTGTATTTCCGGCCCCGAATGTGTCCGACCAAAACCCTCTTTGTCGTGTCAAGTACATCACCCATCCTGTTTTGGTCTCTGAATGCGAGGTCGATACCCTTATTACCTTTCTTAACACATCTCGACTTCCTGGATGAGCGTGGTTGAGATCCAAGGGAGGGTTGCTCCCCTGCCAAGTCTGAGGTAGGTTCCTCGACCATCCCGACTGAATGTGAGGGTGGGTCAATAGGGAGAGTGCCCGCAAAACACCCAGATGGAGGGGGGCGCGGCGTAGTTCGCGAGGGTTCAGTCGGGGGCAAGTTCGGCGTATGTAAAGGGGGTGTAGAAGCAGGAAACGAAGGTATAGGATCCAGGGAGGGGGGGAGGACTGCGACAATAGGAGGGATGTCAGAAAATGGTGAGATGCAGGGGATAACAACACAGATAACATCGGATCGACTACAGGAAGCGGGGGGTGCGGGGGAAGTACTCTAACAATGCAAATGGAGGAGAATCAGAGTGGTAGGCCAGGGAAGAAGATCCCTCCAGAGAAAAATGAGGCCAGGTGGAAGCCCTAGATCCATCTAGAAAAACTGCAGATGCGGGAGGTGCCTCCGCGAATGAAAAAGACGGGGAGTATTGCAAAGTGGACCAGATCAGTAAGCCCTCCAATGGGTCCGGGGAATAATCCAATAGCTCGTCCTCCAATGGGTCCGGGGAATAATCTAGCAGCTTGTCCTCCATGGCATTCGATGTGGGTCGATCGATGGTTGCAGAAGATCACGGGTCGTAGAAAGTGCAACAGTGAAAGGAAATAAGGGATAGGTGAAAATCGGGAGGCTACGATAGGTGTAGGCAGTCTCAGCAGAAACCCTACCCCAGGGCTGACACATGCGATCGTCCGCGGGACTGCGATGCTGCAGTGTGTGTCAGAGCCCCCTCCATATTGCGTCATCCCTGATTGTCGAGCCATTCAGAAACCCTTAGCGAAAAAAAATCTCAAATCGCCTTCCATCCTCATTCACATAATTCAATCATCAACATGGTAGAGATGTTGTAATGTCGTCAACTTTCCTATGTTATACCAAAATGATTTCTGGTTAACATTCCTATGTGATACTTGTGTAAAGGATTCTTTTATCAGCCATTAGATATAGGCAACTCAAAAAGATGCTTTTCTGGTTATCAGTATTAGTATATTAGTAAAATAGTTACTAATGCCACACTCTTATTTGGTTCAAATTGAATTGAATCCAAAACTCTAGCTATAAATTTTAAAATTGTATATTTATTTTTAAAATTGCAATATGTTAAAACATATTAACATGATTGTTTATTTTGTTTAAAATTATGCAAATTCACAACATATATATGTAAAGGGAGAAAAACAGAAAAGGAAAAAGAAGAACCTATGTTTTCATTTAAAACAAAAATCCAATACATATTCATATTCAACTTAGATCCAAACAGAAAAGGTCAAAACATCTAGCCCCATTGTAAAATTTTCCACATAAAAAAGACACCAAATACTGCCTGAAACATGGATGTTGAGTGAGCTATTATCAAATGGCTATCATATAAACCACAAAATTGAAATTTTGTGTTTGTTCCTATTCAAGTTTGAGTTTATTTCAAGACTGCTACAGTCTATGGTCATGTGTGATTATGAATTATAACTATATATAATTTTGATGTTTCTAGTTTGGAGACTGTACTATTTTCATTGGATGAAAATATTGATGCACCCAAGGCTCTTGAGTTAATTGGTATGATTCTCGCAAAAGTGGTTGTTGAAGGGATATTCTTTATTCAAGATATAGCAAGGGAAATCAAGGATGGAGGTACATAGCTAGGAAGCTTATTAGAAATGAGGGGATTTTGAGGTATTTCTCAAGAATAAAATTTCAAGGTAGTCTGCTCACAATTTTAATGCCTGATCAATTTTGTGGTTTATCTGTGATCTCTCATGTTGACAAGTGAATGGTTTGTTAGTTTTTAGCTCGTGCTCACATTTTTTGGTTCCTGAAGCTCGAGCACTTTATAACAAAAATAGGCAAAGTCAAACAACACAAATGATCCACCAGCTCTCTTTTCATTTGCTAATATTATAATGAAGTTTTATTAGAGGCACTGTTTATTTGTTTGTTTTGGTTAGAAAAGGGTTTGCTCTTGGTTTTATGTGATTTTGAATTTATCGTATGTAACATGTTGAGAAATGGGAAAGAATAACTTGACATTTATTTTGCAGAAATTGATGCTGAAGGAGAATTGCTTTGACATTGTTGATGTTAAGGTATATGTTGTATAAACTATTTATAGTCTAATTTATGTTATATTCTATTGTTCATTGTTTTTCATGTCTTACACTGCATTGTATTTTCTTTTTCTTTTTCAGAAAATGAAATCAGTATTGATGGTAAGAAGCATGAATTGAAAAAAGAGGAGAGCAATAACATTGGAGCGACAAATGCAAAAAGAGAGAGGAGAACTGGTCTGGTGATACCCTTAGAGCCAATATCTTGCATAAGACACACATATAAAGACTAATGATCAAGTCTTCAGAGTTGGTGAATTCACCTGTAATGCCTTGATAACACAACGATAATGTTTTGAAGTGATGAAACATCATTTCATGTGTAAATTGTAGTCCAACTAATATTAAGTTGGAAACTCATATTGTAATACTTTAACATTTCATATAATATAGTTTATGTGGTTGAAATTATTTATAGTTTCACTTGATGTTGTTTAGTATTGTAATTAAAATATGCGACTTTGTGTTTTCATATTAGATGAACATGCAAATTGTATGACATTTTTTAAATCATACAAATTAGTTTATGTTGATTAATAATGAACACAAATAAAATGAATATACGACTAAATTAGTCATTTATAACGATTATTAATGAAAGTAAATTAAATGAATATAAACTACTAAATTAGTCATTATATAATGAATAAATTGCTACTGCAAATGATAAAATTGTGACTACAAATGACGACTAAATTTTGCATATATACGACTATTAGTAGCTAATTTACAGTATCTTATAACACGACTAAAATTTAGTCATATTTCTTCGGTCATTAATTGGTTTCAAATGATGACTAAAATTTGCATATATATGACTATTAGTAGCTAATTTACAGTATCTTATAACACGACCAACATATTGGTCATATTTCTTTGGTCATTAATTGGTTTTCTCGGGTGATCATATAGTAATATATTTTGTGGTATATTTGGTCATTAATTGTGACATTTAATGACCAAATCAATGACCAAATGAATGAATAAATTAGTGACTAAATCAATGATCAAATCAGTGACTAAATCAATGACCAAATATACAACTAGATGACAAAATTGAGATAACCAATTAATGACTAAGCTAAAAATGACCAAAAGTTGGCCGCGTTATAAGATACTGTAAATTAGCTACTATTGGTCACTGATTGAAAAATAGTCATTTAAATGCAAATTTTAGTCATTGTTTTAGTAACTAATTAGCCATTTTGTACTAGTGATGGTCCAGCTTGCTCATGATCATGACTAGTACTGATGGATGTTGTAGGCTACTGATGACTGGACGTGGCCAATGGTCCAGCCTCATCTCCATCATGACTGCTAGATGCTAGTGGAGCCTCATGCTCATCAGGTGTCGCGCGAGGTGAAAAATCATGAGATGAGTCGTTGCTCGTGGATTTTCCATCACGTGTTGCGGCTCGACCATGCCTATAATGTGTAACAGTCCTCCTCAATCATGTAACAGTTGTCATAGCTCCTACGACATGCCGCATCAAGCTGTACATGTCATGCAGCATGCCTCTCCACATCCATATTAGCCTATCAGCTGCCTGTATGTCTCTGTAATGAGCGGGCTTGATGCCCGCCTCAACAAACAATGCACTGAGTTGGTCACCCAACTCCATCCTATATCGAGTATCAGGTCGACTGCGCCTAGCAAAAGGCGGTACCGATGCACCAACATGAGGAGCATGTCTCTCTCCATCAGCCTGATCCTGATCATGAGCCTCGACATTTGCCATGTACTGATTGTCATTAGGAGCCACACCTTGATCATATGGTGGTTCCGGCATCTCCTCGCCATCAAAAGAGCCAATGTCTGCAAAATATATACATGTACACAATTATAATTAGACAATTTCATTACACAATTTAATAAAAACAAGTTAAAGAACATGCTAGAATAAATTTAAATATATAAAACAGTAATATTACCTCTATCATCTGGCGGCTCATCAGCTGTGAAGAGGATGTTGGCACACCCTCGCCAATCCAATCCAGCATGTGGACAAGGGACCATAATGAAGGGATGCAGCTCGTCAACATTGGCTAGTAAGTCTAGTGCATCATGCAATATCGTGGCTGGAAACATAGTCTCTCCCCTCTTGGGCATCCTCTGCCCCCACATGTGCATTCGGGCCTCCAACATCAGCTTACGAGGCTGTCGAAAAAATAAGAACTCATCTCTGGAAACCTCTCAAAAAATAAAAAATAAAAGCTTTGAAGCAAAAGGGAAGTTGACCCTCCCTTGTGCATGAGCACGATATCTATCTAAGGCCATACAAAACTGCCGCAAAAAAAAGGTAGACCACCTGACAAGTCGTGGCTCATGTACTAAAGAATCAACATAATATAGAAGTGGGCAACTAATGCATTTCCCGTCACTAGTGTTGTGTTAAATGGTCAAAATGAGAAGTGAGAGGCACGGCATGTCTTGTCTACCAAATGCACCAATATGTAGCTGACTCTAGGGACCTGAAACTCTGAAGGAGACAATACATTTGCTCCAATGTATCCCTGGGAGTAAACTAACTGAATTCCTGCTACACAACCAGCTGGAACCTCTGGGAATGAGAGAAAATCCACCCCTCTCCTTGATAGCCTTGTAATGAAATAAATATCCTCAGTGGTTGTGTACCACTGGTGAGGACCAACCTGGAAAGCCTATCGGTGGGCATTCCACCTGCGAATAAGATGTCTCAAAAAGACACTATGGGCCTTTAGGGAAGTAGCCTCCTCATAGAACTTGAGGAGGCCTACCTGCCTTAGGAGCCCCTGGGTATTTTCTTTAATAGGGTGAGGGTATGCATCTCTCTCCCTCTCTCGTGCCTCCCACTAGCGAAGCATGTCATACTGCTCCGCCTGTTGTTGTTTTTGTTCCTCCTCTTCTCTCTGAATCATTGACATATTAAATAATTTTTTTTAATTAAATCAGACATGTGTTTAGGAATATAAATATATAATTTTTTTTGGAAAAAAAAAACAAACTCGTCGGTGCGCCACAAAAATAGTCATGCATCAGTTCCGATGCGACTTTTTTTTGTAGAGCACCGGAGGTGGTGCCCTAGATGACATAAAACACATCGTATATGGTGTACCTAAAATTTTTTCAAGCCCTGTTGACTATATATGGTGTCATAAGAGCGGTGCGCTGACTAAAATATACGCCCCGACATGTATAGTCGTGTCAGCGCACCGACTTCGTGACAAATTATATAGTCAATTGTGTGGTCTTTTACTCGGCCGCACTGTTGACCCTGTCGGAATGTTGAATGTGGTGCGTTGACACACAGCAAGGCGGATATATCCTTCAATGCACTGTGTTTCTATTCCCATGGTATTTGGTGCGTCCAACTAAATGACCGCACCACAAATGTTTTTTAAATTTTAAATAATGCGGGGCACCTTTTGGTACTGCCCCGGAAATGGTGCAGATACTGTTAGCACCGGTTGCGGTGCGGCCTATAAATTTTACAGGCAGCACCGCTTACCCTTTTCCAGTGCGCGTGCTTTATAGGTGCACCAGTGTTGTTTGTTACGAATGCACCAGTCATTTTGTGTTTTGGCGCGTTGTTTTATGATGCACCAGTGCGGGTTCTTAATACCGCACCAAGCGTTTTCAGTTTTGACGCAGTGTTTTATGATGCACCGGCGCGGAAGAGTTGTGAAGCACCAGTGATCTACAGTAAAACAACACACCAGGCGGGTGTGTACGAATCACATGGTGTCCGGTGTGCCAATGTTTTGTGCACACCGGTGCTTTTTCTTGTAAGGCGCACTGGTGCGATGTTTAATGATAAGCGCATCAAGCGGAAAACATCCACAAAACCCTATGCCCGCCAACCTCCTCTGGTAACCTCCACTAGAAACGGATGTATGGGGTATTTTATAAGGGGTTCCTCAAAAACATCCGTTAGAGGGTCTTTTCCTTGTAGTGATTCTTTTCATAATCGCAAAACTTGTTGGCACCGTTACAGTACATGTAGCGAATAGATCATACATGCAGTATGCGCTAGAGTGCATGGAGCAAAAAATCTTCAACTAGGCTAAAGCTGTACTTTCTCAGATAAAATAACAACTGAACAAAGCAAAGGGAGGAAGGAAGAAATTTTTTGGTTATGGTTCAATGCTCATTTGATTTGACTTAGAGCGGATTCCACTGATGTAGCCACATCATGTGACACTGGGTGTGTCTAATCCTAGAGATCCGAGGATGCAGAAATGGGTAGAACTAATGAGTAGGCATGCAGAACAATCGACCATTGTGTTCTTGACTGTGTTCTTCACCTGGTTCAGGCGAAAAATTGTCACCATCGATGAGTATGCATACGCAAGTGTTGATTTCCGAGGAGATCCAGATTTAGCTTTACCAGAAGGTGCTCAGTGGGGTGAAATAGGTAAGAATGTTTTGACCATGTTTTTTATTTTTCTAAGGTTCATACAATGTTTTTGTATTTTTGATGTTTTCCCAAGACTAAGCCAAATGTTTGATGTAATGCAGATGTTGGTCGAGTTCAACCGGTGGAGGAACCAGAGTATGTAGCAGATGAGCCAACAAAGAGGGATGTCAAGAGAGAAGTCCTTCAGGATCTAGACATGGCTGAGACTCTTTCTGAGCTTTGGCATAACATAGAAGGGTTGAACTTCGAGATTTCGGATTTCCAGATCGAAGAGTTACCCATGCAACTGCAGCGCCATACTATAGGTGTTCCTAACTGCTGGATGCGGTTACTACGTAGGATAGCTAGATCTATAGCATGTTACCATGAGCACCACTAGTTTACTTTTGAATTTTGCATACATTTTGATGTCAGATGACCAATGTGTCTTGGGCACAAATTTTTGTAAAAACTTATAACTATCTATCTATTTGATTTTAGTGTTTTCCTATGTTTATTGTGCAATCCTATTCAATTATGTGAATGTTTTCTTTACATGTGTTGCAAATGTCTGTCTAAAAATTGATTAGCCAAAGAATCAGTCAATGTGTTCAAATTTCTAGAAATGTGTTGATATTGAATAAAATCAAAGTGTCTTTCCAAAAGTCAAACTCTTAGCAACAAATGATGCAATGTTGGATTTCTAACAGTATAAACACTAGTAAGTTGTAATACCACAAGTTGTGAGTCTAACCCTATGATAATGCGGTTAATACCAAATGAAATGGCATCAGAGAGAAGTTTGATCAATGCGCTATACTCAACGATATTGTTTTTTGATCTACCAATAAAAATCCCTTGAAAACTCACTAACTCGCCATTCGGAGCAAAAATGGCCCATGCTGCAGAAGATAGATTCTACGTACTATGACTAGCACCATCAGCATATCCAACAAATAGTTCCAAAGATTCAGACATCTGCAATGAAATGTAAAGTGGATTACTAATGTCAAGAAAAATCTAAAAAACAAACTAATACAGTGAATGCAAATCAATAACATATATATACAATATAATACAAAAAAAACATTACGCTTATGATTAAGCATAGTAACATTTTAGATACAACCCATTTTTGGGTTGCACCAATGGAATTCCATCGTAATCTACCAACTCATAGGCACCCTTAGCAGGAACTCTTTTGACAATATAGGGGCCATGCCATAATGGCTCAAATTTCCCTGTACCTATTACATCAGCTTCTTGGTCATAAATAAGGACCAAGTCGCCCTCTGAGAAAATGAGAGGCTGGACATTTTTGTCATATTGTGCCTTTATACGTCTCTTATGCGCTTCGTTGGCCAGTTGGGCTTCATGACGCGTTTCATCAAGATGGATGAGGTTAAAAAGACGTGCTTCTTCTTTTGAGGTGTCAGGTAATAAGTCGATTGCGAGTTTTAACGACGATATTTCACATTGGATTGGAAAGATAGCTTCCATACCATACACCAATTGAAAAGGAGTAAATCTAGTTGCATTTCTCACCGAGGTTTGGTATGCCAACAAGGCCGAGTACAGGATCAGATTCCAGTTTCTTTTATGAACTCCTATCATTCATTGAAGCATACGTTTAAGAATTTTTTTGATAGCCTCAACTTGTCCATTTGATTGTGGATAATAAGGAGTAGAATTATCATGTGACAATCCTAACTTGGTAGTCAATTCAGCCATCATGTGGTTGCGAAAATTCTTCCCATGATCTATAACTATAGCCTACGAGACCCCAAACCATGCAATAACATGATTAAATAAAAACAATGCAGCTATCTATCCTGTGTTGTGAATGTAGGCATCACTTCAACCCATTTGGTATAGTAGTCTACTGCGACAATAATATAACCATGCCCCTTGGATGAACGAGGGTTACAGGTCATGAAGTCAATACCCCATTTCATAAATGGTCCCACAAAGACAACATGATGCATTGGCGTTGGCGGTTTGCATATTTTATGACAACTTCTGACCACGAGAATGCAGTCACAAAATATGGTATGCCGAAAGTAACCAGCGCGAAGTATCTTTTGCATGATAGCGTATCTAGATAAATGTCCACCACAAGCCCCAGCATGACAATCATTTAAAAAAAATTCGGCCTCCTCATGAGTGAGGCACCTTCTTAAAATAGTATTGACACCACGACGATAAAGTGTATCACCGACGATCAGATAATATTTGGCTTGGTATCGAATACGTCGTTGTTCAGAGTGAGAGGTATCGGGCCAAAATTTTTGAGTTCAGAGATAAATGATGAAATATCCATACCAAGGATCAAATGATCTGATCAGAAACAGAGACTTGTCAGGAATTGATGGTTCTGACGTAGTAGCGGTACTATCAGAGGGAAGGTCACAGAGAAGCTCATCCAAAACTAAAGACTTCTTTGACTTGGATTTGATGAATTCCAAATCAAATTCCTGCAAAATGAAAATCCATTTTGAATATTTTCCCCCCAGAAATTGACGTGATAAGATATAATTCATGGGGTTGTAATCCGAAACGACAATGGTCTTTTGGAACAGGATATAATGGCGAAATCTTTGGACAGCTTGGACAGCTTCCAAGGAAAGATTTTCTACGTATGAATACTTAACTTATGTGTTATTGAGAATACAACTCAAACAATAGATCGGATGTTCTATCCCATTTTCTACTTGGACTAATACCATAGCAATGGGCATATCAGTCGCGGCAATATATAGGAAATAATCACTCTGATCATTAGGGGGATACATTAATGACGCCCAGACAAGAGTATCCTTGACATCATCAGAAGAAGCTTGTGCAGATTGGTCCCAATGAAAGGGAACCCCTTTTTTCAAGAGCCGAGTAAATCCTTTAGCCATTTCGGCGTAGTTGGGTATGAACCTTCTTAGGAAGTTAGCCTTTCCTTGAAGTTTCTGTATCTGAAGTAAATTTTATGGTGCAGGCAAATCAAGAATGGCCTGGACCTTCAATGGATCGATTCAAATTCCTTCTTTTGAGGCTACGAATCCAAGCAAATGACCAGAACCAACACAAAACATGCATTTATGTTGATTGAGGCATATTTTGTAGTGTCGACAGCGTAAGAAGATGGTTCTCAAATGCATTGGGTGATCAGTCTGATTCCGTGAATGCGCAGGTAAATCATCTAGATAGGGTTGAACAATGTGCTTGATGTCATTGAAAGCATAATCCATTGCTCTCTGAAAATTTTCCCCAATGTTCTTTAAACCAAACAGTAGTTTCCTATAAGCGAATGTGCCCCAAGGACAGATGAATGTTGTCTTATGTTGATCCTCTGGGCAGATATTGATTTGATTCTAGCCGGAAAATCCATCCATGAACGAAAAGATTTCACATCCAGCATAATCATCAATAATCTGGTCGATAAAGGGAGTAGGATAGTTTTCTTTTGGACAAGCAATGTTAACGTCCCGATAATAGACGCACACTCTGATGGTTCTTTGGTTTTCATGACAGGAACGATGTTGGAAACCCACTCAGTTAGCGAAACATGGTAAATGAAACCAGCACGCAAAAGTTTTTCAACTTCTACTTTGATGGCAGCGGCCCTCTTTGGATGATCAGGACGAAGGCGTTGACACACCGGTTTGACATCGAGATACATATTAATAGTGTGTTCAACGATACTAGTATCTATGCCTAGAATTTCATCGTAAGACCAAGCAAATACATCATGAAATTCACGAAATAGTGAGCGATATGTTTTGAGTTCTGAAGGAGAACAAGATACGCCGAAAAAGAGAGCGATATATTTCGAGTTTTAATGGAGAAAAAGATACACCAACATAAATATTTTCTACAATGCCAGGTTTGGTCGAAATATCAATATAAATGGTTTCTTCAATATTTGACAGATTTCTCTCGGAATCGACTGCATTAATAGGTAAATAATTTGAAAAGAAATTTTTGATTGATGGGTGATATAGTTCACTAAGATAATTTTCTTCATAATCAGGAAGATGGGAATGATGATGATAATATTCCCATGGTTCTCCTTTTGACATCATGAATTCCAAAATATTCTCATCTGTCAAGAAAGTTGAGGAAAAAGGATCAGATGGAGTACCAAAATCTAAGGAACGATCAACCCAAACAACCGACGATGCTGATTTTGGATTCGCCGCCCAGGCCAGATAGATTGATTGCTATGCCAACTCAATAGGGTTGGGCAGCAGAAACTCATCCAATGTAACAATTTCAGAATCACCCGTACTCTTCCTTAAGCCAGATGGAGTGGAAGAGATCATGTAGCAGGTCTCTATACTTGCAATTTCTATCGACATCGTAGACGGCAGTAATGCAAAGGTTCCCATGAGAGTGGAATCCTTTAATAGTCCTACACCAATGTTCTAAAGTGCTAGTTGGGGTGCGTGAACAAACATAACACTTCCAGTTACCTACGAAGCAGAGGAAAAGAAGGATAGCTAATTGATGACTGTAATGGCACCTTTATATGGAAAGGTGATCACTCTAAAATATGTAGAAATAATTGCAATCATAGCATATACCCATGGCCTTCCAAGTAGAATATTATAGTTAAGGGGTCCGTCAACAACCTCGACATCAACATTCATTATTTTTCCCCCTAGTTCAACATTCAGGTTATTAATAATACCACAAGGATTATATGCACGTCCATCTCCATCAACAACCTCGACATCAACATTCATTCTTTTTCCTCCTAGTTCAACATTCGGATTATTAATAATACCACAAGGATTATATCTATGTCCATCAAAAGCCTTCAACGTCGTTGATGATTGAGATAAGCGTGGCGAGCCAAGTGATTTCCAACAATTTAGAGACATAATATAGGTAGATGCTCCCTCATCAATAACAATTCGATGAACAAGGTGATTGCGAACATTTACTTGTAAGGAGAATTTCAATTCTGCTGGTAGTTGTGGCACATAGCCTGTATGATTAAAGACGACAAGATTTGAATTGGTCAGAGAAATTCCACCAATATCCAAAAATAAAGCCTGTTTCTAGGAGGGACAATTTTGTAATACCTACAGAGCAGACATAGTTGAAGGGGATTGAGCCAAATATTCAACTATATTATAATTTTGAGTAGCTCTTGCTTGAGGATTATATGTCGATTTATGAACGACTCCCTTTGGTGGCTTAATCGTCAATTCAAGAATAGTAGTAGGCGGTACTGATTCTGTAGACAGATTTGTAGTCGAGGTAGTAGGTTGATCAGTGGCCTGACTACCATAATCTTTATTACGCTTTGACACCAAAATATCTATTGAAGTTTTTTTGACAGATAACATAAGTACTTGTGAACTATAAGCTGGATCCGTAGCAACCAAATTTGTGTTCGGATTCGGAAACGGATATGTCAACATAGCTGACGCATGTGAAGTCTTAATAATTTTTGAGACTTCAGCGTGGTGAGGAAAATCCTGAAAAAAAGTGTTCCTCATTACAAATTATGCATGGATAAAAAGGTTTCCTAGGTCCAGACAATTGATCAAATGATCTTTCCTGCAGGTTAGAAGTTTTCTTTTTCTTAGATTTCCCCTTTTTCTTAATTCCGAGTTACTTGTCACTTTTTCCCTTGTCAAATGACACGAAATTAATTTTAGAAGAAGGTGCAGGATCAAATGCAGTAGTATGATGTGTGTTTGCAGTACTAATCAAGCCGTCTCTAGCATGAGAGTCCTTTAATTGAGGAGGAACAATAAAATTAGATCACAACACATTAGGAATTTTTTCATAGAGTGTGCCAAACTCAGTATAGATCAAGTCTAAATATTGGGCATGAGAAATAACCTTATCTTCAGCGACGACACCACCCTTAGCCACATCCTCATTTATAGATGGTAGCAGGGACTTAATGAACCACTCAACAAGGAGTAGATCAGGAACAAATGTCTTAACCATTCTACGATGACGACACCACTCATGAATATGGTAAAAAATGTGAGTAGCATTAGTCTTTTTGAAATTGGTCAAGAGTTTCGTTCCAATTTCATATCGTATGGGTAACTGGAACTTATTCAGAAAGACAGTAGCTAGGGCAGTGAAATTATCAAAAGAAGCTCTAGGTAGCTCAATATACCATTTTGCAGCCGAACTAGTGAGCGTATGCTGGAAAAGACGTAGTCAAACTTAATCATCATTTAGGGAGTTTGATGAACACCATAAATGATAAGTCATAACATGAGTCGACGGGTCTCCCTAGGGTTTCCATTGAACTTAGGAATATCCGAGGGTAATTTGTGAGGCATCACTGGCCACCAAGGAGCATAGTTGATTGGGTCATTGGTTAGCCAATTTAAATCTGGTAATTCTAAAGTTGCAACAAAGTGCAACTGTTGATTAAGGTCAGGTTGAGCATAGCTAGGGTATGATGGAATTGCTTAAGCAACAAGCCTTTGAGCACCAGCATAAGGAATTTGTTGTTGGTAACCTAGATAGGGGTTGTTTTGATAAGCAAACACTTGAGGATTCTGTTGACCAAAACCTGGATATGATACTTGTTGAAATGAAGGTTGAGCCATTTGCACCTGAGGCTGCCAAGGGGTCTGTCCACCAATGTTATAACCCAAATTAGAATAACTTGGATTCGTTTGAGGATAGGTATAACCTGGTTGTGGTTGTGAAATCCCATAAAATGGTAAACCAACTTGTGAATAAATGATTCCATGTACAGGTTGTTGATGTAAATTAACCAGAGGATTTGGAGTCTGTGGGCCCAATACTTGAGGGTATTGAGTTGAAGGACCCACCTGAAATGGTTGTTGTACAAAATTTTGATTCTGTAACAAGGGTAAAAATGTATTAACAAGTGGAAATGATGTGGGTGTAATAGGTTGAACTGGTTGATACGAGTGTACAACTGTTTGTGGTTGGATAGGCAGAGTGGGCTGCCATTGACAAACATTCATTTCGACATTAGGTTGACCAAAAAGTGATAGAGTACTATCAAAGTGGGTGACCAAAGGTTGCCCCCCAGCATGAGGAGGATAATAAGATGGAAAATACTGCTCTCCAAATGCTGGGAGTCCAGTTGATATGGTACTGGATGGAATATACCTAGAAAGACCAACTTGATATTTCCCTGGTGATGTGTATAAAGAATCAAGCCGTTTAGTACTCACTATAGATTTACCAGTTAGAATACTGGACGATGACATTGGTGAAGTCCATGGGTTTGAGGATGCACCAGAGAAAATTCCAGATAAAGATTTATAACCTGATGGGACCATAGGGCCACCATGAAAATATGACTCTCGTGAATTTGTAAACATTGATGGGGTAGCGAGGGCAGGTACTGACATAATTGGAACAGATGGCCCAACTGAAGATGTTGGTTCAGACATGGTTACTTGACCAAATGTATACCCTTTTGAATCGACGGTATTTTGAATAGGAACATGATCACCAAAAGTAGAGGGTGGTGATTGAGGAAAAAGCCTTGTACAGGTAAAGATCCTCCCCAAAATGGGTTGGAGTTAAAGGTGTCTCGTCTTGTGGGATTTCTTCAATCAAAATTAAACCAGGTGGAAGTATCTCACCGTCAGGACCAAAGTATATTTCAGGTGGTTGACTGTGTGATATGGGAGACTCAATGGCTACAGTAGAATGTGGGATGACCAATTTAGGAACAACTTCTGATAGTTCAACTTCAAGATGCAGATGTTCTGGCAAAAAAGAGACAAGATCTGGATCAACTTCCGGTTGAACAATGTTGGGTTCAGGAGGTATGGTCTCACTGATTGGATGGATCGTGAGCACGGGTAGCTATGAGGACTCCGTCTCGAAAACAGTAGACGAACCAGGATGTGTAGAAACAACTTGTGCCAACTATGGTATATGGGAAGATGATGCTACACCAAAGGTACTGATAGTACTGGTTTCGGTAGAGTGATGTCGCCTTCGCTGACAAAGAGTAACTTCTGGTGTAAAGGTGGTTTCAATGCTAATCTACGTGAACGATGGGGAAAAGTATTTTGTTCTTCCACGATTACTGATTTATTTTAACCAAAAACAAATAAAAAAAATAAAAGGGTAATGGTAGGCAAAAATCTTTACCAAGAAACTATGAACTGCAGAATACCTCCTGGAAAACCAAGAAGTACGGGCAGACAATCTCCCCGAATGTTGTGTTCAGTGTATCACAATTTACAAGGCGGCCAACTCGTTTCACTATGGATGGATAGCAACCTAAATTTGTCCTCCCAAATATACCTAAAGGTACGTGGAGGCCCAAGTCCATATTAGCGCTGTCTAATGCGAAATCGCATAGTGAGAGCACCCATTTATAATTTTCGTACTGTAACACCGCTCGATATACCCGAAAGTACATGGATGAGCTATGATATACTTACATACGTGGAGTGAGGTATCACACTCGGAATGCATTGCAGACAATTAACGATAGCTGCTATGTTTTACGACACCAGAACATGTCTCTAGCCTAGACCTTCTAAATGCTATTGTTATGGTTCCAATGCTTTTGTTAGGTAAAATGAGATAAATTTTAAGTTGATATTGTTTATCAATTTTCCTTTCAAGGTTCACCGCGATGATGTATTGAAAATTCCTAAAATGCAAACTAAAATGATAAGCAATATTTTCACTTTTAGTTTTTTCAATGAAAATCCTAGCTACTAGAGGGAAAGAGCAATCAATTTGAGAGCAAACAATCAAAGAGCACAAACTAAAATGAAACTTTCCTAATTGTTCTTATGCAAAACACACTATCCACTACATGAAAATGCAGGTTTTTCTTTTCAACCCCTTTAATGTAAATGCAGAAAAGGAAACTAAGTGCATCAAATCGATAAAAAAAAATGCCTTTTTACTTTGAGAAATGAGGAATATGAACAAAAATTTCTCTTTTATACGAAAAATGAAGAATAGAACTACAATTTCTCCTACAAGAAACGAAGAATTTAACGACAATTTATTTTTTTAAAGCAAATGGATCTAATGCAATAATGAAAATACTTTGAAATTAATTCATCAATGATAAAGAAAAACTCTTTAAATAAACATTGAACAAAATTTTATTTCAAAGGAGGAAGAGGTAGATAAAGTTACTGGTCAATATGAGGAATCAGGCTCTTTAAAACACACGAAACAACAAACTGAAAGAAAATGCAATGACAAACTCAATGGAATTTCGTTGACTCTAGGGGACAACGCAGTCTCTAAGGGGAGACAGTGCATTGCAACGCACCCCTAAGAGGGAGACAGTGATATGAAAAGCATTGTGTATTGTTAAATAGTGCGTTGGGCGTAGCAGAGAACAAAAAACTCAACTATTTAACACACTTCTAATGCAAATTTTGATTTCAAAAAGCCTAATATTTCAAAGTAAATGCTACTGGGTGAATAACCAGAGTCAAACAGAGGCAAATACACCAAGGATGAAGGGTAAACTCCCTAGTGGAGTTGCCAATTTTTTATGCAGAATTATGGATTACGGATAGAACATTCTTCCCTAGATGTGGTGCTCATCTAGAACAATAAGTTAAAGACTTTGCAACTACTTTTCCTAATAATAAGTAGACACACAGAACAGATCAAGAAACTTACTTGGAGTCCAAGCGCTTCCAATTCTCCTTCTATCGCTCTTGTTGTAGCTTCAAATCCAAGCTAGATCGCCATAATATTTCCTGCAAGAATGAACACTAAACAACAAATAGATAGCAATATACAGATGCTTATTCAAGTTATTCAGTTAAATCAATGAAACATGAACCATATACATCAGATAAGAATTCATAATATGAAAGACAAAAGCTTATACAGATACATATGTGGGAAAGTAAGTAGCAATCTTTATTAATGGATAAAAGGGGAGGTTACAACCCAGTGATTGATTTGATGTCACCATCTCCAGCAACATCCCAGCCTCATCACAATGCACATCTCTCCAGTACCATGTCACTCAAATCAACTCCTTAATTGAAATTCCACCAATATTTCTCTACACAAATTATTCCTTCCCAAGCACTAGGATTTGTGCTCAATTTATAGAGGAGCTGAAGGTATATGCCAGGGTTGTGCCGAAGGGAAGCATACAAGCGGACCATTCCCCTCAAGTGTCACAAAGACAACTGATATCTTGCAATTGATACATTATGACTTATCTGGTATGCTTCTCGTGACATCCTTGGGAGGATGTTCCTATTACATGAATTTTACAGATGACTTCTCCCACAAGACCTGGATATATATTTTTTGAAGGACAAAGCATTCAAATGGTTTTTCACTTTCAAGGCCTTGGTGGAAAATCAAACCGAGAAGAAAATTAATGTTTTGAGGACCACAATGGGACTGAGTATGAGTCAAATGAGTATAATGACTTTTGTAGAGAAGCTGGCATTAAGAGGGAGACCACAACTACGTACACTCCTGAGAAAAATGGTGTTGCTGAAAGAAAGAACATGACCATTGTGGAAGCTACCCGCACCATGCTATGTGACCAAGGTCTTCCGAAGTTTCTATGGGGAGAAGCTCCGAACACTACTATGTATGTTCAAAATAGATGCCCACATTCCGCACTGGACTCCAAAACTCCCGAAGAAGTCTTCTCTGGTAAGAAACCTTATGTTTCTCATTTTAGAGTTCTTGGTTGTCCTGTTTACTTTCATGTGTCGAAAGAAAAGAGAAGCAAGTTGGATGCTTTTGTGAGAAAGGGAATTTTTGTGGGCTACAGTTAAAATTAGAAGGCATATAGAATCTATGTGCCTGGTCAAAGAGAAGTGGAGATATGCCACGATGTCACCTTTGATGAAGATGTTTTCCTCAAGAAAGTGAGAAATCTTCCTAGCTCCAAGGAAGACAAAGAAGATGAAGAAGCAAGGAAGTTGGAAGAGCTAAAGGATGACTTGATGCCCGATGTTAAAGGACCTATGGATCCCATTGATCCAACTCCTTCAAATAAGAGAAGACCCTAATGGCTTAGGGATACTCTCGAAGATGTCGAGAGACATATTGCCCCAAGGGGCACATTCTGTGAAAGCAAGAAGACGAAGAGATACCAAGGGTATCTAGCATCCATGAGTCCGATAGTACAATTTGAGCCTGGAACATTTGAAGAATTTGTAAAGCATCAAGTTTGGAAGGATGCTATGCACGAGGAGTATGAGTCCATTATGAAAAATGATGTCTAGCAAGTGGTCCCAAGGCTGAAGGACAAATCTCTAATCACCTCAAAATGGTTCTATAAGATCAAGCATGGATCTAAGGGAAGTTTTGAAAAGTACAAGGAAATATTTTTTGCTTGAGGCTTCTATAAAAAAGAAAGCATAGATTATGATGATATATTTACACCTGTGGCTCGCTATACCACCATCCAATCTATTATTTCCCTTGCTGCTACACAAGGATGGAGACTACATCAGATGGATGTGAAGACCAATTTTCTGCATGGATCTATAGAGGAAGATGTGTATGTGGAGTAAACTTTGGGGTTCGAAGTCCGAGATAGAGAAATTGATATATGAAGGTTGAATAAATCCATCTATGGGTTGAAGTAAGCTGCTAGGGCTTGGTACAAGAGGATAGATAACTACATGATGAAGTTGGGCTTCACTCGAAGTAATGCTGATCTGAACATTTATTTTAAGGTTGATAGAGAAAGGTCTCTCTTTTTGGTTCTCTATGTGGACGATCTCTTCCTAACAAGTGCTAACCCTCTCATTCATCAGTGTAAGAGGGATCTAGGTTCTGAGTTTGAGATGAAAGATCTAGGACTGATGCACTACTTCCTATGCTTGGAGTTATGGCAGAGGCCAGGCGAGAATTTCCTTTCTCAAGGAAAATATGTCGTGAAGCTGCTGGAGAGATTTGGCATGGTGGAATGTAAGTCTGTGTCGACACTGATGGAACTCAACTTTAAGAAGTTGAGTGGAAACGCTGCTAGACCCGTGCTAGCAAATCCTATCGATTATCGATAACTCGTGGGGGCCCTGATTTTCTTAGTGAAATCCCATTCAGATGTATGTTTTGTAGTGAACACTTTGAGTCAATATATGGTTGATCCTCATCACATTCACTGGATTGGTGCCAAGAATATATTGAGATATCTTCAGGGCACAATCAACCATGGGCTAAGATACACTGTTGGGAGTTTGAGACTCCATGGATATACTGATGCTGATTGGGCTAGCAGTGTGGTGGATCGCAAGAGCACATTTGGATGTTGCTTCACCTTGGGTTCTTCTTCGATATATTGGATGAGCAGGAAGAAGAAGTTAATGGCCTTGAGCACAGCTGAGGCCGAATACATTGCAGCGAGTATGGCCTATTGTGAAGTTGTTTGGTTGCAAAATCTCTTTAGTGAGCTGTTTGGGCTTGTGCTAGATACCATCGCTATCCTTTGTGATAACCAGAGTGGGATTCGTCTTTCTGAGAATCCAGTGTTCCACGATTGATCCAAGCATATTGATATCAGGTACCACTTTATTCGAGATATGGTATAGCGAGGCGTTGTATGGCTCCATCATATAGGAACTGATGAGCAGGTCACATATATTCCCACGAAGCCCCTGGGGAGGGTCAAGTTCCTAACCTTTCGTGAGAAGCTTGGAATCATTGAAAGACCCTATTTTAAGGGTCCTGCTTGAGTTGGACTATGAGCTCTGGGAGCTCCAGGGGGCCTGGGGATAGCTTCTTGGAGCTATAAGCACATACGGGGCTAGGCTTGTTGAACCTTGTTGTGCTTCTACCCCACTGTTATGATATTGAGTTGGTTTTCCTCTCTCTGATCTGTGCCCTTCATGCATCCTACCCATGGAGTTTCAGACTCATGGGAAGTACCTCTCATTTGGCCAATGAGGTGGGAAATGTAGATAGAGACCAATAGCAAGACCGATGTACGTATCAGAGATTTTCGTACTCTGTACATCTAGGATGGCACATGTCCAACACCTTGATCTAGGATCAAGTATGATGAGGTTTTTACCTCTAAAATGACTTCGGGTCAGTAAACTATCTTCGGGTTAGTAGGAAACTCTTTTGAGTCTAAGAGAGGTTTTTATCTCTAACCTGACTTCGGTTCAGCTATGTGTGATGTCTTTGTGACTCTCCTTTTGTTCTATCTGAAATAAAGAGTCAACAAAGCAAGTTACAGCAGCACGACGCACGATGTTTGGTGAAAGTACTTGATGGTACTGACGGATGGCACTTGTGGACAGATGGAGTTCTCCCTACTTGAGTGGGAGTGTGAATTTTGGGCAAATAGGTCCAAACTCCATGTTGCACTGCTCATATGACGATGGTCATATTTTTGTTGGATTCCTCTTTCAGAGAGGTGCAATATTGATCTAAAGATCATCTGATGAGCAAAAAAATTATTTTGAGTTTATTTTCCACATGAGCAAGGTCGGCCAAATTTGTAATGTAGGCTCACATGCCTAATAGATGTGTCTCAGACCCTCATTGATGGATACAAATTGGAGAGACTTGGAGGTCATTTGCTCATAAACTCATCACACATTATCTCATTGTGATCTGATTTGTTCAATAGCCTTTGGAGGCCTTTTCACCCTCACACGTGTGGAGCGAAGCTGTTGTTTTCTGCTGATTTGTCTATGGATTTTTGCTGCAATGTTGACCAGCGTTGACCGTGGTCAACCCTTGGTCATTTGACTGCCAACTTCTGCCAAAAATCCAATTTTAGGAGGCCCTATAACTGGGCACTAAAATCGAGGAATTTCGGGTTGTTTGATCGAAGCCCTAATTTTTTGTGTTGACTTTTCTGCTGCTACCTGTGTTGACTTTTCTGTGCTGTCTTTGGGTTGACTAGTGTTGACTTGTGATGAGTTGTCTTTGAGGGCTGTGGGTGTGACACATGAAGGATTGGCTGATTGAGAAAGGCTTTGCTGCTTGAAGCATCTTGTTGAATGTCATAATGTAGCAATATCTCATATCTTTGTTGGACAAAAGGAATTGTAAATCTGATCTATATCTGGCTTGTCTTCTATTGATTTATTATTGTGTTCTATCAGCATTTTAATTTCAAGTTTATATGATTGCTATTTTGTATCGAGCCTAAGAAAGATTGAAGTAAAAGTGCATCAAGCATAGAACACCATGGCTATCTAAATTTAACAATTTTTTTGTGCTAACACCACATCCCTTTATCTCAATCAAACACCTTAACAGGTTTCCAAAATTTTTATCAACCACTTTAATCTTCTCATTAAAATGGGAATGATATGCAATATTGAAATACAACTTTGTGCCCAACTTTTTCCATAAGATCTTCCAAAAGTGACCAATAAATTTGTTGTCTTCATCTAATGATTTTCTCCTCAACAAATTGTGTAAACTAACTATTTTAAAAAATAAATTGCCTTTATTTATTTTATGGCTAACTTTATTGCATAGAATAAAATGTATCATTTTTTAGACTATATTTACCATTATAGACATATGATAATATCTCTTTAGGTTCCAACATGAAATTGATGTTGATATTCTCTAATGGTGCTCTAGTACTAAAATGCTTTACACAATTTGTACCTTAATACCATTTCCTCCCAAGTTGTCTCACCATTCCCAATTACATGCTTAGTTTAGTGCAATCAACCGTTTAGCATTCATGTCATTTATCCTCATAAGATTAGGAGTCCCTATTAGTCCACTTTTTATTAAAAGTCTTATACTTAACTAGGCTTCATTTGTTAGCCTTTCCATGATTTGAATATTCATTACTATTAGTTTGATATGTTGTTAGCTACCATGTAGTTGAACCCATGTTTTCACCTCACCAATGTGTTTAAGCTGCCATTTATATTCAAACTACTATTCTACATGATACCCACATAAGGTGCCATGCCCTTGTTGCATCCATTTGTTTTGACCTTATAATTATCTCTTTTTATTATTTTTGAGGAAAGAAAATACTATAACATAAAACATCAACATATAAAAATATCCAAAAAAATATAAATAGAGGAAGGCAACTTAATTATGTTTAGTACCACTACTTTGATTATTAAAAGTCACTACATTAAAATTAACTTTGGACTATTTTTAATCTAAAAAGAGAAACAAATTGAAAATTTGCTATTTTAAAAATCCAAAACCTAATTTCCAACGTGCCATTATTCGATACCCAAATTCCAATTCCAAAATTAAATTTATAAAATGTAAAATTAGAATTCCACGCTATTGATGTAGATTCCAAAAATCTTAAAATAAGAGTTGTATAATCTAACAACAAAGCACTATTCATATATTGTAATACCAAACATTTTTTGCATTCTAAGATATTCATCGTTTATGAATCAATACTTTTTTATTTCATAATTAATATATTCATTATTCATTAGATCAAATATTTTATTGTTGGAAATATAGATCAAATATTTTATTGTTGGAAATATCAACGTTTTTAATATTTTTATTTTCATAATTAATATACTAATTATTTATAAAATATATCAAATATTTTATTATTGAAATAATAAAATACATAGTAATAGAAACTTTCATATATTGATTTGAATTTAAAATCCTTGGAAAGAAAATCCATTACTCTCATATATCTCATTCAAAATTTTGATTTGAGTTACACATAATTTACTGTTAAGATTTTTTTTTTCAATTATTTAAAAATATATATATAGCTTTTGTAATTATAAATATTGAATGTTTCAAAACATTTATTTAAATTATTTAATATCGACTACAATTCAATAATTAAATTAATCATTATTATATTTTTCTAATTAATTATTATTCAATAGAGTAAAGACTAACAAATACACAAAGAACATATATATATATATTGTATTTATATATTGGAAATACAAATCAATGCTTATAAATATTTTTACTGTGAAAATATTATAATAATATTAAAATACTATTAAATTTATCAAAAATAATTAAATTAGAAAAAATTAATTATCTTTCTATATATATTATATTGTTTAATATAGTTTAGATTTTTTTACAACAATTTTACATTGTTGACATCATTTATAGGTAATAAATATGGCCAACATCCATCAAACAAGTATGCATCATTCCTATAGCATCATAGATCCATCTTAATCTTTCATATTAACGTCAAAATCTATGAATCCAAGAGGGTGTAACATCCCTTTTCTAATCCTCAAATTTCTTAAATGTAATTAAAGGATTATAATGCTTGAGGGCTAGCATGGATGTATTGCCAATGCAAATATCCTATTTAATTAAGTTATAAATTGTTAAAGTTGAAGAAGATGAGTAACCTATATGATTCCTAACATTTGAAAGGATAGCTTGCTTGAGGAAGTTAGTAAGGGGGATTATGAAGTTTCCCATTTCCCTATTTTCCTTGAATTTATTGATTTTGACTGCTAATATTTAAGTTGGACCACCCAACTTCCAAATTAGTTATGAGAAAGATGGAGGAGGAGGTACTAGGTTGTCCCCAAGCATGGGTTGTGTACTATGTGGAAATTCTTGGTTGACTCCATAACTCAAGAAGTGATTCAGATTTATGCAGGAACACAACAAAATATAGAAATAGCCATAAACATAGAGATGTAGTGGAAATAATGTGTCATTTCATTAATATCAAATAACAGAAATATGCTTACAGACATAATGGAAATAAAATAGCTAGGGTGCTCGTAGCGAATCTCTGAGAAGAGATGTGGTGGCTACAGACCTCTGAACTATGTTACAATGAGGCTGAGGGCCTATTTATTATTGAGAAACAATGGAAAAAATGAAACGTTGAAAAACCTCACTCTAGGAGATGAAGCGCCAAAACCATGGGTCCCGTTTGGGTAAATTGGTGTTTCAACTTCCCAAGGACGTAACTTTGGCATCCGATCTCCATTTGACGTACTCAATAGCTCATTAGAAAGATATATCTGAGGAGTACAAATTTTGATGTGAGCAACAAGGGTCCAAAAACATTGTTTAGGGCCTCAAAACGGCTCCGGAAGTTTAGGACCTGAAAAAATGCTAAAAATAGTAAGTTGTGCTGCAACTTAAAAACTGAACAAACTGATGGTGGGGGTTCAAATGGAATAGGTGGGTGGCCACCAATATCCACCTGGATCATTAAGGCCCCAAAACGGCTCCGGGAGTGTAGGACCCGAAAACCTACTAAAAATAGTAAGTGGTGCTGAATGTGAAAAGCTGCAAGAATTGATGGTGTGGGTCCAAATGGATTAGGTGGGTGGCCACCAATATCCACCTGGATCATTCCTCCCTCCTTATGAAGCAATTTTCCCCATTGCGTTGAGATTCCATGAGATGAAGCAAATTCTGTTGAACTGGGTATTAGATTTGTTGAAGATGTCATGGACCTGTGGGCAGACATGCTAGATGCGTTTAGTAAATTTGGTTTCTTTATCAGCCTCAGATAGTACATGCGTGGATTCTGTATGTGTATTTGTTGGAGTTATGGCAACATCAGGCGGCAATGCGTTGGGGGTTAGATCACTGGAGTGCTTGTCCTGACAGTGTAGAGGAACCTTTGTGAGCGAGGAGAAAATGTCCTCGTATTCCTCCATGAATTTGTCCATCTGCTGCAGTCGTGCAGGGTAGCCCTGTTTCGAGGTTGTGGCCACAATATTCTTCTTTCACTGTGAGTGAGTTGTAAGGAAAATGAATTTCCTGGTTTGGGAAACAATCTTACTGCATTGTTTTGCAGTAGTCAAAGAGATGATAGGAGGCGGTACTACCTCTGGTACCCTGTACGAGTTATTTCCAGAAGTAATAATAATAGCAAGAGGCCTAGATTCATACACATCATGTCGCCTCCACAAGTATGGTTGGCTCAATAATACATCAGCTACATCAAGAGGAGTAACATCACATAATACCTCATCCGTGAATGGCTTGATGCTGTACGGAAGGCGGCACTTTTACCGAATGCAGATATCTCTCCCTGGGTGAAGCCACCCGATGGTATATGGATGCGGGTGTGCTATGGTTGGTAGGCCGAGCCGCTTCACGACCTCTGTTGAAATGAGGTTCTTTTGGCTTCCTCTATTGACAAGAAATTGTAGCGAAGAACCCTTCACCCACATTTGCGAATGGAAGAGGCGCTCGCCCTCCTCTAGATCCTCTAGGTCCTCCCTCTAGATCTTGGTGGTGGCAACAGTGGCACTGGGATCCGCATCAATGACCTAACTTCCCTTTGTCATTGCCTTTGTCTGGTTCTAACTCAGGAGCAGAAAATGCATCTGATTCAGGTGCCTTTAGTTCGGCCACCAATGACTGTTTGGCTTGACACTCGTTTTTGCTGTGAATGGGGCTGTTATGAAATTCACACCACTTCCCTGTGTCCTTCTTTTGATTTGTGGTGTTGTTTTGAGTCGCACTGATTTGGCCTTACCCCTTGTTCTTCGGTTTGGGGGCACCTTTCGAATTCGTAGATCCAAAGTCTTGCTTCTTCTGCTTAAATTTCTACTCGATCTTGGCAGCATAGCGATATGCCGTGCCAAGCAATGTAATGTCGAGGAAATCCATTTCCTCTTGAATGTGTTTGTGTAGACAACCACAGTACTTGAGCACCAAATGTCTCTCTGAATCTTTAATACCCAACTTTGTGCACAGGGTATGGAACGGATTCGTCAGTTCGTGCACATCTTGATCCCTTTGTTGCCACAGTGTGGTCCATTGGATGTATTTGTCCTCATAGCTCCCCATGGGGTAATATTTTTCCTTGATGCCATCTCGGAATGAATTCCAAGTGGGTGTGGCCGAGAACAGAGAAGGTTCCCCTTCATCCTCTTGCTCACGATAGGTTTCCCACCAGTCTTTGACATGGGGGGTGGCTTTGAGGAGTGAAAAAATAATCTTTTCTCAGTCAGAGAAATCATGGACCGAGAAATACCCTTCCAGCAAATTCAGCCATCTATCTACGACGTCTGCATCTATTTGGCCTTCAAATATAGGAATATCAAAGTTTACTTGTACCTTGAAGGGAGTGGCGCCTCCAGAGTGACTGTTGGATGCAAATGCGTCGTAGGTGGGCAGTCGTTGAAGGATCTGAGCAAAGTTATCCATAATCGCGTTCCTTTGTTTCTCAAGGGCCTCCTCGAGCAATATTTTGATAGGATCTCCTGCTCCCTCGTCTTTCTTTTCTTCTGCCATGGGAGGTCGTCGGGGTTTATGAGGCTGATCTTGCAAGGGCTCAACCAGATTGAGCCCTAACTCCTTATACCCTGACCACGTTGGGGACATGCAAAGAAAAACAAATAAAGAGCAGACCGCTTTGATACCACTGATCCGAATTTATGCAGGAATGCAACATAATACAGAAATAACCATAAACATAGAGATGCAGCGGAAATAATGTGTCATTTCATTAATATCAAATAACATAAATGTGCTTACAGACATAATGGAAATAAAATAGCTAGGGTGCTGGTAGCGAATCTCTGAGAAGAGATGTGGTGGCTACAGACCTCTGAACTATGTTACAATGAGGCTCAAGGGCCTATTTATTATTTAGAAACAATGGAAAAATTGAAATGTCCAAAAACCTAACTCAAGGAGATGAACCGCCAAAACTGTGGGTTCCGTTTGGGCAAATTGGTGTTTCAACTTCTCGGGGACGTAACTTTGGCATCCGATCTCCGTTTGACGCACTCAATAGCTCGTTAGAAAGATATATCCGAGGAGTAAAACTTTCGATGTGAGCATCATCAGTCCATGGACCCATGTTGCTCCCAGTTTTCCCAAAAAACGTCGTTTAGGGCCTCAAAATGGCTCCGAAAGTTCAGGACCCGAAAAATTGCTAAAAATAGTAAGTTGTGCTGCAACTTAAAAACTGAACGAACTGATGGTGTGGGTTCAAATGGAATAGGTGGGTGTCCACCAATATCCACCTAGATCATTAAGGCAAAAAAACGGCTCCGAGAGTGTAGGACGCGAAAACCTGCTAAAAATAGTAAGTGGTGTTGAATGTGAAAAGCTGCAAGAATTGATGGTGTGGGTCCAAATGGATTAGATGGGTGGCCACCGATATCCACTTGGATCAAGAAGGGACCTTGGACCTCTCATACATGAGGTAACACTTGTGGGGGTGCCAGTATTAAAAACAAGCATTTGCAATGTGTGAGACGAGTTGAAGGAGACCATGTGTGTCAATGTGAATTGAGGAAAACATGGGGTGTAGTTGTGACTGGTGATTTTTAAACCACTATGAACCAGTGACATATGAATTGTGTGTGTATTTTAAGCACAAGAAGCACTTAAAATAGGGAGGATCACCAAGAGAATCGTAAGAAGTGGTTAAGCGGTCTCCCTTTGTGTTGTGCAAGCCCTTGTTGGCCATATCTTGTTGTGTGAATAAAATAGTTGTGTTAGCGAATGAAACTAGAGAGGAACCCCTAGACTAAGTTGGGTAGAATGAGAATAATTATCTTATCTAGCTATGATAAATATGGAGGAAAATTGAGGGAAATATAGGAAGAAACGAAGGGGTCCCCTTTTTGTTATGTAGGGATCCTCGTGGTCATACATTGTTGAGTGTATACCTAGACCCAGTGCCTAAGAGGTAATACTCTACCTAGACCCAGTGCCTAAGAGGTAATACTCTTGTTTCCTATTGCTATAAGTGAAGCAACATTACATTCATACCTTGTACTCTGATCTGAACCTTTGGTGTAGTTCCCTAACTAAAGAATCCTTCAGACTTTGACTATCCATTTAAGGGGTGGGAAACTGCAAGAAATTTGGAGTGTGTTTATGCCCATATTTGGGTGGAGTGGTAGTCCCTTCTTTAGTTTCCAACAAAAATAGACATTAGAGGAAATTTCATTCTAAAAGAGCCCATTAAATTTTCGTGTATTTTTCATGTCATAATATGTAAACTAATCAAAATCTTTTAAATTTAAAAAGACATACATGTAAATATTTTGGAGGGAAAAGAAGAAAAACTACCTTTTTTAATTGTATTTTTGGCTTATCTCCTTATAGATTTACTGAAATTTCAAGTGTAGACACTCGTTGGATGCGGAATTAAATTTTTCATCCAACGAGTACCCATTATGCATGCTTTTGAGAAGACCCACATTGATGAAAATTGAAGATAAATTAAAGAATATTATGAAATTTCCTTAGGAGGCCAATTTTAGGCTGAAATTTCGTCTAATGTAAGTGTATCTCTTTCCTTATAAACGAAATTTTCATGTTGTTATATGATTCATTTTTTAAGGATATGTTGATGGTGAGCCCTGGTATTGCACCAAGTATGTTGCAACTCCTAGGGGCTACCCTACTTTACTTTATCAACTCGGGGTTCATACAAACTTGGAGGTGACAGTGCTATATACACAGCAGATGCATTCTGTTTATGTCATCCTCTTCTTTATGAAAGGGTGTTATTTCTTAAACTATGATAAGAAATATAAAGTAAATTGCTGGAAGAAAATGGAAAAAAGGAAAACTAAACAAAATTGCTGAAAAGAAATGACAGGAATGAAACTAATTTAATTTGCAGGAAATAAATGACTGAAAGGAAACTAATTTAACTTGCTGGAAATAAATGGCAGAAATGAAACTAATTATAAACAACACTTAACTTGGCCAAACAACTAAATGCACTCTATTTATCCTATGCTCTATCTACCATGCTTCTATCCATGCAACTAAGCTATCCATGACTTAATTCTAATTGAAAATATGTTGATTTGCAGTTTGGAGAAGAAAATGGGTAAAAGGTGCTAATGGAGGGCTTCACACATGAAATGGGGATTAGAAGTGGAAAGAAGGGGTTTGAACTTTATTATAGCGTAAAAATAGCTTTGGAACAAAATAATTCAAAAAGTGCGATGGCGGAGACACGATGGAGAAAAGGTCACAAAGTGCGATGGGTTAACAACTGCGATGAGCGAAATGTGAAATGTGAATAGGAAAGAGTTGCGATGTGCAAAATACGTCAAGTGATGTGGCGGTGGGACCAATGGTGGAGCACGATCGCAATATCGCAATCGACGTTTAGAAGCGATAAGTCTAAAATAAAATATATAAAAAGGAAAATGTGCGAAGTGTGATTGCAATGGGTGATGTGGCAGTGGGACTGGCGGCGAAGCGCAATCGCGATATCGCAATCGACAGATGGGAGCGGTAAGTGTTAATGGAAGGAACTAAACATTTTGATTTTTTATTTGAGATGTACGGTAGCGAGAAGTTCGAGGAGTAAGGGTGGAAGGTCGAATTCCGATGGTTTTCAAGCATTTTGCATTAGAAAGGGGTAAGGCAACTGTGAATGATAATTCTTGAAGGGAAGAGGAAAATGGTGCGACATGTGATTGTGATGGGCGACATGGCGGTGGGACCACCAGTGGAGTGTGATCGCAAAATCACAATCGGCAGATGGGAGCGGTAAGTGTTAAAAGGAACTAAATGAAAACTGTGATCCGTGATGCGATGGAGTTCAGAATCGCCATTTGGAGAGGTAAAGGTTAACAGGAACAAAAAAAAAACTGCAAAATGTGATGTGCGATGCGGTGGATGATGTGGCAATGGGGTCGGTGGCGGAGTGCAATAACAATATCAAAATTGGTAGATAAGAGTGGTAAGTCTTAAATAAAAATGGAAAAGGTTGCGGAGAGCGATTTGCAGTATGGTAAAAACTGTGATCTGCGATGAGTGAAGTACAGTAGTGGGGATTTCGAGGAGGAAAGGCGGAGGTCAACTTTGATGGTTTTTCCAACGTTTTTGCGTTAAAACAAGTAAGGCGGCTGTAACCAATAGAAATAAAGGAATAAGGCAGCGGGAGGGAGGGTTTAAGTGCTATTAGGAAAAAAAATGTGGGTGCATCATTTAAATTAAGCAGAAAACAAGAGGGTATAGAGGCGTAAAAGAAAGGTTTAGAGGCATAATGCAGAGATGGAAATAATTAACAAAAATCAACGTTTTCTGTCTATAGGAAGGTTTACCCTCCTCGAGCTCTATCGATAGAGATGAGAAGGGAAGTCTAGATCCATAGCTTTTAGATTTTTATCCTCTATTCTACTACTCACAAGCAAATGAAAAACTACAACAGCAAACTGAAAGCAAAGACTAATAAGCAATGAAACCATCAAAAGCAGATCTAACTAAATGACAGAAAGAAAAATAGATTAATGGCAGAAAGGAAAAGATAGTAACAGTAGAGAAGCCAAGGCACATGGATTAGGCCCTAACCCACGAGCCTAGCTCTCTGAAACTTAAATTAGTCGAATGAAATCAGTCTGCTCATTTCATAAAAGATTAACCTCATACATCTCTAAAAGTTTGATCACTAAGTAAAATAATAAAAAACTCAATATCTTGCAACAAAGTTTCAACTAGAATTGACTAGAATTGACTAAACTTCCTAGCTCTAGTTCTACTCTACTTATTCTATATGGCAGCTACCAACAACTCCCTAGAAAATAGAGATTGAGTCGTCTTGACTCCCAGTAAACAAAGATTGAGTGCACTCTTCTTTGAGTTTCTTGGCTACCTCTAGAATTCAAATTGTTGGAGAGAGTTTTTGGGATCCTTTGGATGCCTTTGGAGTTTGAATTGCTAGAGAGAATATTTGGGATCCTTTGGTTGCCTTTGACAGTTAAGGAGGGTGGACAATCATCCAATAATTTCTCCTTGTTGTCTCCTCCAAGTCTTTATGATATAATCCTTTATAAAAATTCTTAATAATTCATGATTTTCTACACTCAACCTCATATGAGGCACTCAGAGTGTGTTAGCCTTAATCACCACCTATACTAGCATCATAAAACCAAATAATAATAAAAATGAAAGAAAAAGAGATCTAAGAAAGCAAAAAGGTGACCATTAACCCCGCCAAATATGTCTAATGATGGAGCTCATCATCACCCCTCTACTGAATGGTTGCTCATCCTCTGAGCAACTAATCCTCCTCCTGCATTTCCTTCAAGACTTTGATAGGCCCCCTGATTTCTTGAGGAAGAAGTGTGGGAGTTTCCCCAAGGGGGTAAAAACCATTATTCTTTTCTACATTCTCCCATTCTCTATCTTTTGCATCTGTGTCATTTTCATCATTCAGCCCCAGCAGCAAAGGTGGGTTGAGCTTTAGTCCCAACCATTGGATCTTTTTGGCCTGCATGGCCCTAATGTATAATGGTGCCCTTTCCAATGCGCCCCTTAATCTTTCTGGAGTATGGTACTTCCTGTTCTTGAGGCTGTGAGGGAGGTTTTTCCATCTCCTATGACTAACCATAATTCACTCATCTTCTATATGCCTAGAAACATCATCAAAGTGACCTATCACATGGGTTTGGGTCTGAAGGTAGCTTTCAACCAGTGCAGGGTCCCTTTCAATCTCTCGATAGTTAAGGATGACTCTTCTTGGGTTGAGAAATTCTGGTATGATATACAAGGGTTCTCTATTTCTTCTTCCCATGGACCTCCATATCTCTTTTTCTCTAGTGACCTCATTCACCATGCAAGATACTAGAGCCAAAAACTACATATTCACAGTTGTAGGATTGGGGTCCCAAATATCTAGATTTTTCAACACAAGGTTATGCACATAAAACTCTACCATCTTTTCCTGATCAACCATGTTAGCTTGCTTGTAGAAATTCATGAATTTCCTACAATATTGGAAAGGTAGTGATCCATGGGAGGCTAGAGTTTTGATTTGAAATAGAAGCCATTGCTCCTTGAGGTACACAGCATATGGGTTAGAAGGGAATATGTGCTGAAGGGATTCTATGCATAAGTATGCCATGGTGGCTAATTGCTCCCATTTTTGCTGCAATTGCTCCTTCAGTGCTACATTCTCTGCATGTGCCTTCTGCAGCTGCTCCTTCAGAACTATTTCTTTGATTCTTTCCTCCTCCCTTGGTGATTCTTCAATGATAATTGGGCTTGTGGGAGGAGTTTGTGGCTCTCTCTGACTCTTGTCAGGTCTGAAATACATAGAGGTCTGCATTTTTTTCTTTGTGCTCAAAGGAGCTATGGTGGCAACTACCTCTTTTGATCAGGAGATCAAGTCTCTTGTAGAAAAATGCTCAAAAATGAAGTTGCTCAGAATTGGTCTGAACTAGATCGACTGGAAAGAGCTGGGAAAAAAGATCCTGGAGACGTGAACGGCACTGAAAACCGACGCTGTATGAGAAAGATATTCAGCTTTGAAGTTTTCCAATTTCAATTAAAAAATGGCCAAAATTGACTTTATAAAAAAATTTTATTAAAAAAAAAATATTCCACAGAATATTTTGGGAATATTCCACAGAATATTATACAAAATATTCCGCATGTGGCCAATCAAAGGGCGCCACGTGGCCAGCCCGGAGGCTGCCACGCGACCCCAAGATTCATATGAAATGGGTGTTTTAAAATTTATTTGGTTGCGGCAGGATTTGAGCATGGGTCGAGGCGGAGAAAACCCAACGACCTAACCATTGGGCCACGAGCACGACTTGTAAAGAATTGGCGCCAATATATTATTTAAATGGTTAAAGTTGTTTGGGTCGTGGTCCCGTGGACCAGCGCCCAGAGCGGAGTTCATTTTAACATATGGTTATAACCTTATTATATGCCGCATATAACTCAATGTTGTTTAATGAAGTCCGATCGGTGCGGCCACATGGGGGCTTAACTTTAGCACTCAAATTCAGCGGTCAGTATGGAGGTTCCCCTAATTTTAGCGCCCGCCTCCTATTTTGTCGGTGCTAACTGGCAGCTCTCCACATTTAGTGGAGTTTTTCTAAGTGACACTGGGAAAACTTCAGTTAGCCATAACTTTGGCTAGGGAAGTCCTTTTGGGATGAATGTTTTTTTGATTTTGGGGTATTGAAGCATTCTGGAGCTATTGGGATAGGTTGCAGAGCCATCAGGGGTGCTATATTAGTGATTTTACCAGCGATTTTGGTTGTGGAGCCACCAGGGCCTAATGAAAGATCAGCTGTGTTGGACTATACTTATCCATTGGAGGTGAATGAATAGTCGATTTATAGTAATTTCAGCCTTCTGTTTCTAAATTTTCAGCTTATTTTGCCTTTTGAGGCTTTCTACACAGTGTAATTCATAATTTGAGCATTAATGAAAAAGGGAAAAGCCTAATTAGAGGCTTTTGGACCCAGCAAAGGTAGCCCAAGAGAGGGGTGAACTGCTTAAACAAATGCTTACTGTTATGCTATGCATTTTTGCTATTATATTTCAGATTCTGCTACATTAAATAGTAACTTTTCATAAGTACACTTTTCCCAAGAAGACTTATACAGTGAACAAAACTCATTAGTTAAACTTCAAACCACATTAATTCATTTGCAGAATACTTGAACTTGCTTATTCACACATAAATTTTGATTAATGAATACTTTTCACATAAACAAATAATTTCATTGATTGGATCTATTTCAGTGTTTACAATTTATTTCTTTAGGCATAGCCAATTTGTGGGCCAGAAGCTTCTGGTTTCATCCTTTCTAGTAAAGGTGAAATAACCAGTAAAAGCCCCGTACTGTCAATCTCTGTATGAGAAATACTTTGCTCTCACAATTTCAGATCAGATTGGTATCAGAGCTCTAGGTTTTTCTTAAGAGTTTGTGAAATTTGTGTAAGAAAATTGTGTTATTCTGCAAAATTTGATGCTTACTAGGCTGAAATTGAAAAGAGGGGAAGGTCAACTGGTTAGAGAACAAGTTAATCCTCAACCAAGGAGGGCTAGAGTGCCATTACATCCACCTTCCATTTCATCCTCAATAGCCTTAGAATCAGCCACAAACATGTCTTCCAGAGAAGGAGAAGTACATGAGGAAATGGATCCCAAGGAAGAAGAAAGAGTCTTTAGAAAAGCTTTCTTGGACATGAATGAGATGGTTAGGATCCTCTATCAAGAGAGAAATGATAGGATTGCTGGAGAAGGGTCTAGAAACCAAAAAGAAGAAGGAGATTCTTTAGGAGGGAAGAAAGACAAAGATGAGTCTAAGAAAGGGAATGGAGGAAATGGTGATCCACCATCTCCATCGTCATCCTCATCCTCCACATCATCCTCTTCTACTTCTGTTAATCAGTCACACAAAACAAAAACATCTCTTAAAAATCCTTTGTTAAATCTTGATGTGAAGTTTGAGTTGCCAATGTTTAATGGTGATGTGAATGCAGAAAAGTTGGATAACTAGATTAGACAGCTGGAAGTCTATCTAAGAATTCAGAATTTGGATGATGATGACACAAAAATCCAATTAGCCTCTTTGAGAATGGATGGAGCAGCTTTGGTTTGGTGGGAAGCCAAGACCAAGGAGGAAATTAAAAAGCATGGTAAGATAACTCTAACTTGGAATGAGTTTATTACAGTTATTAAGAAACAATTTTATCCTCTTGCTCATATTTAGAAAGCAATCATGAATTGGCAAAATTTTAGGCAACTAAGGGTCAAAATGTGCAATATTATACCCAAGAGTTTAGAAGGAGAGCACTTCTACTTAGAGTAGACTTACAAAGTCAAGACACCTTGTTGAAATACATAGGAGGTTTGCACAGTTACCTTAAACATACTATCCTAATGTTCAATCCTACTAGCTTAGATGAAGTTTGTGTGCAGGCTACACATTTAGAAGCTAGAGGAAAGAATAGTTTTGATGAGGGTAGAAACAAGAATTTCAAAGGAAAGAACAAAGAGAAAAACAAAGGAAAAGGCAAGAAAAATGCATCTATCAAACAAGAGGGTGAAAAGGTCATTTGTAAGCATTGTTCAAAGAGCGGCCATGAAGAGAAAAACTGTTGGAAACTTCATCCTGAAAAAAGAAACCAGTTTAACAACAACAAGGGAAAGAAGAAACATGCAGCTACTACAACTACACCACAAGATTTAGGTGATGACTCAGGTGACGAAACAAAAATTGCAGCCATGGGTTTGAAAAGTTTGAAAGGAAAGGAAATTGAAACTCAAGCAAGTGCTAGTTCTTCAAACTGTCACACACAAGCTCCTAATGAGGAAGAAAGAATTGAACTGTTCCATGTGAGGGTAGTTTCAAAACATACCAAAATTGACACACTATTTGACAGTGGGTCACAAGCTAACCTCATATCTGAAGACTTGGTAAAGCAGCTTAAACTTGAGACCATTCCACATCCGAAGCCTTATCCACTTGGATGGATATGCAAGGATGCTAACTTGCAAGTCTCAAGAAAGTGCATATTGCGCTTTGCAATAACTGCACATTTTATTGACACAGTTGAACTTGATGTGGTGCTGCTTGATATATCTGGTATTGTTTTGGGAAGTCCTTACTTCTTTGACATGAAAGCGATCCTCTATCGCCATGAAAACAAATATCATATTTTCAAATATGGCAAGGAGTTTATTGTCAGAGCTCATCGCAAGAAGACAAATGTAGCAATGGTAAATGCAGGACAGGTAAAAAGGCTAGTCAATTCAAGCAAGAGTTTTTTACTTCTTATGGTCAAGCCAAAGGTTGATGTGAATCATGAGTCATTTGAAAATTGTGATGCAAAGCTTAAATCTGATTTATATGATATAGTTGATGCACATCATGAGATGTTTCAGGAACCAACAGGTTTGCCTCCTAAAAGGGAGATTCTGCATGAAATCCATTTACATCCAGATTGTCCTCTTCCTAACATAGGCATGTATCGCATGTCTATTATGGAGAATGCTGAAATAAAGAAGTAGATTAAAGAGTTGTTGGACAAGGGTTTCATAAGGCCAAGCACTTCGCCATGTGGGTCACCGATAGTGTTGATTCCGAAGAAAGATGGAACTTGGCGTATGTGTGTTGACTTCAGAGCTTTGAACAAGATAACGGTAAAGAATCGTTACCCACTTCCAAGAATAGATGATTTGTTAGATCAGTTGAAAGATGCAAGATATTTCACTAAGTTAGACTTAAGAAGTGGTTATCATCAAGTGATAATTGAAGAAAGCGACATTTGGAAGACAACTTTCAAAACCAAACAAGGACTCTTTGAGTGGCTTGTGATGCCGTTTGGTTTATGCAATGCACCTACAACTTTTATGCAAGTAATGGATGATGTCTTACATCCTTTTCTTGATGATTTTGTTATTGTCTACTTAGATGAAATCTTGATTTTCAGCAAGACAAGAGAAGATCATGTCATGCATGTCAGTAAAGTACCTGATGTTTTGAATAAAAATCAATTATTTCTTAAGATGTCAAAGTGTGAATTTGGAAGGACTTCTTTGGTTTATTTGGGACACATAGTAGGTGGAGGCGCTTTGAGAATTGATCCTTCCAAAGTAGAAGCTATTGTGAATTGGCCTACTCCCAAGTCCATTACAGAGGTAAGAATTTTTTTGGGTGCAGCTCAATATTGGAGAAAGTTTATTGCTAACTTTTCTGCCATCACAGCTCCTATGCATGTAGTGACAAGTGTGAAGCGTTCTTTCCAATGGGGAAGTAAGCAAAAAAAATATTTCAAATCTTTGAAAGAAAAGATCAGTTCAGCTCCGGTTCTTGCATTACCAGATTTGAGACAGCCATTCGAGATTCAGAAAGATGCTAGTGATTATGCCATGGGTGCAGTTCTCTTACAACATGGTAAGCCTATTGCTTTTCATTCTGAGACATTTAATGGTGTTGTTGTGAATTATCCTACATATGATAATGATTTGTATGCGTTGGTACAAAGTGTAAAAAAGTGGAAGCACTATTTGATGGGCAAAGAAACAATTGTGCATACCGACCATCAGCCTTTACAGTATTTGCAGTCGCAAAGTAAATTGCAGCAGTCACGACATTTCAAATGGATGGGTTTCCTACAACAATTTCACTTGGTAATAAGGTACAAGAAAGGTATTCACAATAAAGTTGTTGATATGCTTTCAAGGCCTATTATTAGTGCTAGTATTTTGCTTAAGAATGATTCTATTGTGCATGAAAGCTACATAGAACAGTATGCATTAGATGAATATTTTAAAGAGGTGTATGCTAACTTGAGTAAAGGGAATCATGTTGAGGAGAATGATTATCATTTACATAATAATTTGTTGTTTCACTTGGGAAAGTTATGTATACCACAGGGAGAGAGATTAAGCATGATGAGAGAAGCTCATTCTTCTCTTATTGCTGGTCATTTCGGTGTAAGAAAAATGGTGGCACATCTGCAGAGGTATTGTTATTGGCCTTGCATGATAGATAGTGTTACACGTTTCATTAAAGGTTGTTCATTATGTGCTACAAGCAAGCCTAGCAATAGGAAGCTTGGATTGTATACGCCATTGTCGGTACCTTCTAGACCATGGGAAAGTGTTTCTATGGATTTTGTTGGGGGATTACCATTATCTAGAAAGCAGCATGATTATCGTTTCATAGTAGTTGATCGTTTCAGCAAGATGTGTATTCTTATGCCATGTAAGAAAACTATAACTGCTAAAAAAACTACTGATTTATATTTTCAACATGTATGGGTTCATTATGGCTTGCCTACTTCTATTTTTAGTGACAGGGATTCTATATTTGTTGGGAATTTTTGGTCCAATCTATGGAAGATGATGGACACCAAGTTGAAGAAGAGTACTGATTTTCATCCGCAAACAGATGGCCAAACAGAGGTAGTGAATAGAAACATTGTGCATCTTTTGAGAGGGTATTGCAGCAAGCATCCCAAGCTTTGGGATGAGCATTTGCATTACATTCAACATGCTTACAACCAGGCCAAGCACTCTTCTACAAATACTTCGCCATTTGAAGCTTGTTTTGGATATTTGCCTAAGTCACCATTAGACTTCATTCTTGAGAAGGATATTGCCATTTATGGGCATAGTGACATTGATAAAGCTCATATGTTTATTGAAAGAATTCAGCTCATTCATCAGCAAGTTCAAGAACAACTTGAAAAGAGTCAAGGCAAGTACAAAGAAAGACATGAAAAACATAGAATTGATCACAAGTTTCAGGAAGGAGATGAGGTATGGTTGCATATAAGTAAGGATAGAATGCAAGGAGAAGGTAAAAAGTTGAAGCCTATTCGTTATGGTCCATTCAAAATCCTTAAACAAGTTGGAAATAATGCTTTTCAACTAGATTTTCTTTCATACATGCAAATGTATTCCGTTGTTAATGTGGAAAATTTACGTTTGTATGAACCTCCTCTTATTGATGATTCTGAAAATCATGTTCAGCTACCATCCATAGAAGATTTCTCGCCAGAATTTTTGGATGAGTTGAAAGAAGATGCAATCCTTGACAGAAGGACATGCACTTCAAGGAGGGGAGATGTTGATCATTTAAGAGTTGGTTTAAAAGGTAGTAAACCAAGCAAAGCAAAGTGGATGGAGTTGGAACAGGTGAGGAGGTTGTATCCTCACCTTCTTAACAGGTAATTGAAAGCTTTTGAGGGTCCAAAAGCTTCCCATTTGGGAGGTGTGATTAGGAGATCAAGTCTCTTGTAGAAAAATTCTCAAAAATGAAGTTGCTCAGAATTGGTTTGAACCAGATCGACTAGAAAGAGCTCAGAAAAATGATCCTGTAGACATGAATGGCACTGAAAACCGACGCTGTATGAGGAAGATATTCAGCTTTGAAGTTTGCCAATTTCAATTAAAAAATGGCCAAAATTGACTTTATAAAAAAAAAAATTATTAAAAAAAGAATATTCCACAAAATATTCTAGGAATATTCCATAGAATATTTTGCATGTGGCCAATCAAATGGCGCCACGTGGCTAGCCCGGAGGCTGCACGTGGCCCCAAGATTCATATGAAATGGGCGTTTTAAAATTTATTTGGTTGCGGCAGGATTTGAACATGGGTCGGGGAAGAGAAAACCCAACGGCCTAACCATTGGGCCACAAGCACGACTTGTAAAGCATTCGCACCAATATATTATTTAAACGGTTAAATTTTTTTGGGTCGTGGTGCCGTGGACTAGCACCCGGAGTGGAGTTCGTATTAACATATGGTTATAACCTTATTATATGCCGCATATAACTCAATGTTGTTTAATGAAGTCCGATCGGTGCGACCACATGGGGGCTTAAATTTAGTGGTCAGTATGGTGGTTCCCCTAATTTTAGAGCCCGCCTCCTATTTTGTCGGCGCTAACTGGCAGCTCTCCACATTTAGTGGAGTTTTTCTAGGTGACACTGGGCAAACTTCAGTTAGCCATAACTTTGGCTAGAGAAGTCCTTTTGGGACAATTTTTATTTTTTTATTTTGGGGTATTGAAGCATTCTGGAGCTGTTGGGACAGGTTGCAGAGCCATCAGGGTGCTCTATTAGTGATTTTACCAGCGATTTTGGTTGTGGAGCCACCAGGGACTAGTGAAAGATCAGTTGTGTTGGACTATACTTATCCATTGGAGGTGAATGAATAGTCGATTTATAATGATTTCAGCCTTCTGTTTCTGAATTTGCAGCTTATTTTTCCTTTCTAGGCTTTCTACACAGTGTAATTCATAATTTGAGCATTAATGAAAAATGGAAAAGCCTAATTAGAGGCTTTTGGACCCAGCAGAGGTAGCCCAAGAGAGGGGTGAACTGCTTAAAAAAATGCTTACTGTTATTCTGTGCATTTTTGCTGTTATATTTCAGATTCTGCTACATTAAACAGTAACTTTTCATAAGTACACTTTTCCCAAGTAGACTTATACAGTGAACAAAACTCATTAGTTCAACTTCAAACCACATTACTTCATTTGCAGAATACTTGAACTTGCTTATTCACACATAAAATTTTGATTAATGAATACTTTTCACATAAGCAAATACTTTCATTGATTGGATCTATTTCAGTGTTTATAATTTATTTCTTTAGGCAGAGCCAGTTTGTGGGCCAGAAGCTTCTGGTTTCATCCTTTCTAGTAAAGGTGAAATAACCAGTAAAAGCCGCCTACTATCAATCTCTGTATGAGAAATACTTTGTTCTCACAATTTTAGATCATCTTTGTATTGAGGGGATGTGGTGTTGTGTTGTGAGTCTGTTTCTTTCCCATTTTCTGCTATCTCTATGACTTATATGGCCATATTTTATGTTTTTCCTTGGCCCTTTGTCTCTTCCTCTTCTTCTTCTTGTTCCTCTTCTGGTTCTTCTTATGGCTCTTCTTCTTCTTCTGGTTCTTCCTCTTCTCTAAGGCTAGTTGTGGAATCCTTCCTTGTTTGGGTTTCCATAAAAGCTTCCCTACTGTTTTGTTGTTGTTGTTGCACATTGTTCAAATTTGTAGCCCACTCTCGATACTGCTGTGATACAGCTCCCTTTGGTCTCTTTCCCTAAAAAATTATCAATTTACTGGTTTGGATGAGATGGGATCTCCTTTTATTATATTGTGCAGCTAATTTGGAGTGCTTATGAAACTCAACTTAGCTCCAGTTTTTGTTGTAGACAGTTTTTTCCTTCTCCCTATTAATTTGTGATGGATTGTGTGTTTCCTCCCCTCGTTCTCCTCTACTCCACTTGTTTTGGATTCTTTTCTTTTGCATGCCGAGGTGGCGTGACTTTGCAGTTCTCCCTAGTCATACTTCACGATGGTGGCCAAGCTAACTGGCTACCTTTCTGCCCCTTAAACTCTAAGTCGGAAAATTTAATTATTTCTGGCTATTATGGATGCATAGCAAGGGGTGAGAAGATATACCTGAGTTTACCTGTTATTTCCAATGCATTTGTAGGAGCTGGATTGAGGAGACAAGCCTTTTAGATGTTGCGTTCTTCACTTTTTTCCTGCTCTCTAAATGAGCAGCCTGCTGAGTGAGCTACTGATATTTCCTTGTTGTTTCTTGCTGCTGGAGATGTTGCGTGGGGATACTCCATATGCCATGGGTGGCACTCTTGTCTTGCCTGGGGTCTACTTTGTCAGCTCCTCTCTTGTTTTTCTTGTTGTTCAAGAACAAGATTTTGCGATGTAGGAATTCATTGATGTCTGTAGCAGGCTTAGATATCAGATGTTTGTTGGAATTTCCTTGCTACATTGAGCTCGAGAATGGAGGAATGTGGTTCATGGAGGTGATGGAGGAATTTATGAAAATGAATGGAGTGAATGATGGGATGGATGGTAAAACAGAAGAGGGGAAAAGAAGATGAATGATTCTCTGTGTTTCCAGAAACCATTAATGACCTGCAAAACAACAAACACATAAAACACATAGATGCAGATATAATTTTTTGTTTTTGTTTTTTCATTTTTTTTTTGAAAGCAAGTGGGTTGCCTCCATGGCGGTTTTCAACCCATAGACTTGCCTTGGGTGCCTCAGAGAGGTTTTCACCCATGGATATTTATTCTTTTTCTTCTTTCTTCTCTTTTTTTTGAGCAAGTGAGCTGCCCATCGAGGTTTTCAAGTGATCTTTATTATTTTTTTCTTTTTCTTTTTTTAGGAGGTGTGGGAAACTATGGAGTTTCCCATCACATACACCTCTCGGCTTATTGAATTTACAAACTCTGCCCTTGACAAAGGATTCTTGTAAATTTTAAGTCTGTGACCATTGACAAGCAAGGGGATTCCTTCCTCATCTATGGTTCTGATTTGAACTGCGCCATTATCAAAACATTTTTGCACTGCGTAAGGTCCCAAACATCTTGTCATCAGCTTGCCTTTGAAATCTTTAAACCTTGAATCATACAACAACACCCAATATCCTTCTTGGAAGCTCTTTTATTTGATGTTCTTGTCATGCCAAACCTTCCTTTGCAGCTGAACTACCTCTGTGTGAAGAAGTGCTTGCATTATGAAGTCATCCAATCCATTTAGTTTCAGCAACCTCTATTTTTGTGCATTTGATAGACCTAGATTTAATTTAGCTGCCATTCTTAAAGTATTGAATTTAAACTCAACTAAAAGTATAGCCTTCTTACTATAGACTAGTTCATAAGGAGTGAATCGTGTTGTTGTCTTCCAAGTAGTGTTATAGGCCCAAGTAGCTTCCACCAATATGTCTGCCCAATATTTTCTGTTGCTGCTCACAAAATTGGTGAGGATGCTCTCTAAAGCTCTGTTAGTCACTTCTACTTGGCCATTCGCCTGAGGGTGATAGGCAGTAGAAGTTTTATGCTTAATCTTGTGCTTCCTCAAAAAATTCTCAATGAGGTGAGAGGTGAATTGTGCTCCCTAATTAGTGACTATTTCTCTGGGGTACCTAAACTTGTAAAACACATTCTCCCTTAGAAATTGTGCTACTTTCTCCTCGGTTTCTACCTTTACTGCTTTTGTTTCAGCCCACTTTGTCAGGTAATCAGTGCAAACTATGATATACTTCTTTTGTCCAGATGGTGGATTGATAGGTCCAGCAAATTCCATGCCCCACTTATCAAATGGCTCAAGAGCCACCTAAGGGTGTAAAGGAATTTAATCCCTTTGTCTGGGTTTCCCCATCCTCTGGCACTGGGCACACCTGCTGGTGTATCTTCTGGAATCTTGATGAAGGGTAGGCCAATAATATCATGCCTTCAAAACTTTGTAAGCAGTTCTCTTTGTATTAAAGTGGCCTCCACATGGGCTATCATGACATGCAGAGAGGATATCAAAAAATTCTTCTTCCCTCACACATCTCCTTAGGATTTGATCAGGGCCTAGATTGAAAAGGTATCCCCCAATCCATGTAAAATGGGTGCTTTTTCTAATGATTCTTCTCGTCTCCCTGAATGAAATATTAGGAGGGAGTCTCCTAGCAACCAAGTAGTTGCCTATATCAGCAAACCATGGTGAGAGTGATGATATAGAAAAGAGATGCTCATCCAACAACTGGTCATCCACCATTCCTTCTTTACCTACAGGGAGAACTAACTTGGACAAAAAATGTGCAACAACATTCTCCTTTCCAGATTTATCAACAATAGTCAAATAAAATTTCTATAAAAGTAACAACCATCTAATTATTCTAGTATTGACATCTAGTTTGTTCATTAAATACTTGATGGCTGCATATTCAGTGTGAAAAAAGGTTTTATATCCAATTAAATAATGCCTGAATTTGTTCAAGGCATGGACAATGGCTAACATCTCCTTCTTACTAACAGTATAATTCTGCTCGGCCTTGGACAAGTTTTTGCCAACGAAATAAATTGCACAAGGGATTTTGTCCTCTAATTTTCTAATGTTTCCCCTACATATTTTTCAGATGCATCAGTGTGGATGTGGAAAGGTAGAGTCTAATTTGGACCTTGGAGGATGGGGGCAGTAGTCAACTTTCTCTTAATGAGCTCAAAAGCATCTTGACAAGGACCAGACCAAATAAACTCAGAATCTTTGGTGAATAACCCAAATAATGGCGAAGCCATCTTGCTGAAATATTTGATGAACCTTATATAGTAACCAGCTAAGCCTAAGGAAATCCTAACATATTTTTGCTTTTGAGGAGCATGTACCCTTTTGATGATAGTGATTTTGTTCGGGTCTACCTGTATTCCTGCTTGGGATATGGAGTGTCCTAATACAATCCCTGCTTTCTTCAAGAATTCAAACTTTTCTGGGCTCAAGGAGAGATTCATTTCAATGCACCTTCTTAGTACTTTACCCAAGTTGGAGAGAGCTTCCCAGAAGTCATCCCCCTATAGTGTGAAATCATCCATGTAGTTTTCGACAGAGTCACGGACTAACTCAGAAAATATGCTCAGGATAGCTCTTTGGAAGGTAGTTAAGGCATTGCACAACCCAAAGGGTAGGACTCTATAAGCAAAGGTACCACAAGGGCAGGTAAAAGTAGTCTTATCCTGGTCTTCAGGGCTAACTTGAATCTGATTGTACCCATTGAACCCATCTAAGAAGGAAAAGAACTTCTTCCCAACAAGGCCATCCAAGACTTGGTCTATAAAGGGAAAAGGGAAATGGTCTTTCTTGGTGGCTTTTTTAAGTTCTCTATAATCAACACAAATTCACCACTTCCCATTATTCTTTGGGACTAGGACAAGAGGGGATATCCATTCACTATCAGATATAGGATATATGAACCCTACATCTAATAGTTTCTGCAGCTTTTCTTTGACTATGTCCTTCAAAGCCGAGTTCATCCTTCTTTGAGGTTGTCTCTTAGGCTTGCATCCTTATTTGATGTAAATATGATGTTTGCACACCAAAGGATGCACCCCTTTCATGTCCTTGTAATCCAAGGACAATGCCTCAAGATTTTATTTCAAAAGCTGGCACATATGCTTCTATTCTTCATTCTAGAGGTCTGGGTTGATTTTCAGAGATCTGGATGGGCCAAAATCAATAGCCTAGGTGGTTTCAGAGGTCAACTCAACTGAGTGCACTTCCATCCAAGGTTGGCTTTCAGACTCTTTGACTAAGGTTTTGAGAGGAATGTTAGTGGAGGATTGGGTTTGAATGACATGGTCGATGAGTTCATCTTCATCAAGCTTCCCCCCTCTAAGAATAGCATCTATAGTACACATAGGAGTAGTGTTGTATAACTCATCTTCTTCATCCTCCAACCATATAGGGAGATCATGAACAATGGAAGGCTGGGTTAGAGGATATAACACTAGTTGTTTAGACAAAGGCTCATTTTTTATAGTCATGTTTCCGACCTGACAACTAATATAAGCATATGCAGTGGCTAACCAAGGTCTCCCTAAGATGAGGGGATAACTATTGAACTTGGTTTTTGGTTGCAGAACCCAGAAATTTGTAGGATACTCCCAAGATTCAATGGTAGCTTAACATCCTCAACAATTCCTTCCGGAGTTACTGCGGACATATCTGCAAGTTGTAGAACTATCGTGGCTTTCCTCAAAGTCCCTTAGAGATTAAGTTTCAACATATTTTCCTCAGTCATGAGGTTGATGACAGCCCTTAGATCAATCAGAGTGTTGGGGATTATGACACCATCTATATGCACATCAATAACTAGACTACCAGGGTCCAGGTACTTTTAAAATATCACCTTCCCAAGCATTAGGTTAGAAAATTGTCCTACTACATTGATGGTGGGGGTATCTCTCTTCCTTCTCCCAGCTTCCTTGAAGAAATTTTCTTTAATGAACCTATTGTAGATAGGGACATCCTTAATGGCTTGGAGAAGTGGTATCTTTACACACAAATTTTCTAATTCTCCCAGGAGTTCAGTCTCCTCTGGGGTGTGCTGACTAGGGTGGATCAAGCACTCAGGAAAAGGAGGTTGTTATATCTGAGTGTTACCTTCTTCCTTTTCCTCCTCAACCTCTACAAGTGGAGATGGAGGATGATTTTCTGGGAGTACTCTTCCCGACCTAAGATTAACCTCCTGTATCTCCACAACATAAGCTGGATGGGATGTTTCCTCACTGGGAGCCTGTTGTGCCTATCTGTTGTTCGGGTTCAGATTGGGTTGTGTAGGTATAGGCAGCCTAGGTAGAGCAGAATGAGTAAGCTCAGGTTGAGGTTGGGGTGGAGGCATTAGAGCAGGTGGTTGATTTTTTTGAGACCTCCACCCTTGGGATGGATTGTTCCACTGAGGTTGTTGTGGAGCATACTACTGAAATGGTTGGTTTACTGACTAAGGATGATATGAAGGGTTGTAAGGCCAGGTAGGAGGTGTAGACCATGATGGAGGAGTGGGGGTGTACCAAGGTTGCACGGGTACACTCTGATTGTTATGATAGTAAGAGTAAGGTGCACCTTGCATACCTTGTCGATATGACTAAGGGCCTTAAGGCCTTCTCTGGTTGATGAAACATAGTTTCTCTGGCATTGCTTCCCCACCTTGATATATAACTTTAAGTATAGGTAAGGAGAGACACTTTTCTGTGGCATGATTCTCCTCACAAACTAAGAAAACCTCTATGAAATTCAATGGACATTCATTTCTTGGGTGCTTCCTGGTACATCTAGGACAAAATATGGCCACGACTCTCTTTGCTTCCTCTTGCTTCCTTTTTACTTGCATTGTGTCCATTTGCAAAGAAAATGTGTGCAACATGTCACTCTTGAAGTCCTCTAGCATGTTTCCAATCTCATTTTTTATGAAGGTGGAAGAGGAAGGGGTATTGGATGTACTTTGGCTAGCTCTACCCTTCTTCCTAAATTCCCCAGAATGGTTTCGGAAGATAGTTTTGATTGTTTCATAGGGTGGTTGGTAGATATATGCTCCCATTAACATATTCAAGGTTTATATCATCTCTTCACTGATCCCTCGAAGAAGTACAAGTTTAAGTGAGTCAGGATCAAGAGTATAGTTGGCTCTCTTATAGTTCAATTGAAACCTCTCTTCATAGTCCTCTAAGGATTCATCTGGCCCTAAAGTCATCCTAAAGATCTCATCCTTAGTTTCCTTGGACCTACAATAGTATTTTTATTTGTTGCTGAAGGTCTCTTCCATATTTTCCCAGGTAGTGATCTTACCCCCAGGCAAACCCATGAACCAGTGCAAGGCTGTGTCCTTAAGGGTGGATGGGAATAGCTTCAACTTCTAATCATCATAGGTATAGTCATAAGTCCTACAAATAACATCAAATTCAAACATGAATGTGTCAAGGTCCTCAGAGGTAAGTCCATGAAAGTGTGGAAGAGCTGAGGGGATAATGTTCTTCATCTTAGTTTCCCCATCTGCGTCTCTTATGGGAAAGGCTCTCTGGATCCAGCCATGGTTAAGATAGGTGAAGCAGGTCCCTTAGTTGAAACAAGGTCTTCTTCTTCTTCCCTAATAAGATCCTCAAAATATTCAGAAGGCTCTCCTAAAGGGGGTTCTCTCTCACTACCACTGAAGAAGAGTGAAGGGTGGCCAGGAGGTGATGTGGGGGTGTTAGGTAAGGTTTGATTTAATTATTCCTAGTCCTACGAGGCATGAAAATCAAATATTTTTGTATTTTTTCAATATTTTGGAAATGACATGAAAATAAAGGAAAGAAGAAAAGAATGATAAAAACAAAATCAAAGCATCTACTAGACACCTCCCCGGCAACGATGCCAAAAAGTGGTGAGCCCTCGTATTGCACAAAGAATACTACAACTCCCTGGGGCTCCCCTACTTTACTTTACCAACTTGGGGTTCATACAAACTTGGAGGTGATAGTGCAATATACACAGCAGATGCATTCTGTTTATGCCATCATCTTCTGCTTTACAAAAGGGTGTTATTTCTTAAACTATGATAAGAACTAAAAAGTAATTTGCAAGAAGGAAATGACAGAAAGGAAAACTAAACTAAATTGCTAAAAATAAATGACAGGAATGAAACTAATTTAATTTGCAGGAAAGAAATGATAGAAAGGAAACTAATTTAACTTGCTGAAAATAAATGATAGAAATAAAACTAATTCTAAACCACACTTAACTTGGCCAAAAGGCTAAATGCACTCTATTTATCCTATGTTCTATCTACCATGTTTCTATCCATGCAACTAAGCTATCCATGACTTAATTCTAATTGAAAATATGTTGATTTGTAGTTTGGAGAAGAAAAGGGGTAAAAGGTGCAACTGGAGGGCTTAACACATGAAATGGGGCTTAGAAGTGGAAAGACGGGATTTGAACTTTATTATAGTGCAAAAATGGCTTCGGAGTGGAATAATTCGAAAAATGTGATGGCATAGACATGATGGAGTAAAAGTCGCGAAGTTCGAAGTGCGACGGGTTAACAACTGCGACGAGCGAAATGCAAAATGCGAACAGGAAAAAGTTGCGATGTGCGAAATGTGTTAAGTGACGTGACAGTGGGACCAGCGGCAGAGCACGATCCCAATATCATAATCAAATTTTGGAAGCGGTAACACTAAAAGAAAAATATGTGAAGTGTGATTCTGATGGGTGACGTGGATGTGGGACTGGCGGCGGAGCGCGATTGTGATATCGCAATTGGCAGATGGGAGCGGTAAGTGTTAACGGAAGGAACTAAACATTGCGATTTGCGATTTGCGATGTATGGTAGTGGGAAGTTCGAGGAGTAAGGGAGGACGGTCAAATTTCTATGGTTTTCAAGCGTTTTGTGTTAGAAAAGGGTAAGGCAACGATGAATGATAAGTCTTGAAGGGAAGAGGAAAATGGTGCGACGTACGATTGCGATGGGTGACGTGGCAGTGGGTTCGACGCAGAGCGCGATCGCAATATCGCAATCGGCAGATGGGAGTAGTAACTGTTAAAACAAACTGGATGAAAACTGCGATCTACGATGCAACAGAATTCAGAATCGGCGTTTGGAGCAGTAAAGGTTAACAGGAACAAAAAAAAAACTGCAAAATGTGATGTGCGATGCGGCGGATGACGTGGCGGTGGGACGTGTTGTATCTTAAGAAACAATCCCTTGGCTGTGGTAAGGAATCAGTGCTCAAGACATATATATATATATATATATATATCAAAGAAATATTATATCAAATGGTCTTTGCTTAATCAACTTCATAAATTAATTATTAAAACCCTCAATAATTTGATGCAATAAATGCTTCACAATACCATTATCTGCTGATATTAATTGGAGTGATAAGAAGAACATGAAGGAAGCTCAAACTGATATGCTGATAAACAAGATCTATCACTTTAAACTTCAGAATAATTTTATGAAAGTGGAATTGTTAAAATTAAGGAGCGCCCATTAAGGATATTTAACTCTTATTCACATATGTAAAAAGAGACCTGCAGCTACATTACTTCATTTTATTCATAGAAGGAAAAAACACATAATGGAAACTGGGAAATATATCAATAAAAACAGATGCAATAATATTGATCTTCATTCATTAATCATCATAAATTGAGTATAAAATTTGCAGTAGTCCAAAGGTCCAAAACTTGAAACCTTTTCCTTTCTTCTCTTTCTCTTTAAATACAATGTAAACCAGTTTGTAACTGCTGAGACTACTCCTAACTACTCAAAATACTTGAAACTGCTTAAAATACCTATTACATATCATCAAAATATCTCATTACGATTGAAATCTCTCAATAAAAATAAAATAAAACTTAAACTCTAATCTATTTTCAAAATATGAATTGGTCTCGCTGTTGCTACATTCTCCTGATTGGATGACTTGTCTTTCTTTGAAGATGAGGGATCATTGGGTAGAACAACCATCTAAGCTTTTCATTTCTTCCACACTTCAATGTTTTTATTAGGAGAGTTAATCAACTTGTGGTACTCCAACCTAAAGGCAGTGATCCTGTTGAATGTTTGTCTCTCTGTAAATAAGGTCGTCACCATCCATAATGGCTGAAAATGCCTCTGAAGAAAGTTAATGACTGTTGCTCCTTTCAGGATTTGAGTCTTCTCATGAGTGTTATCCACCTTACTTTTTCCCAAAACCAATAGTAGTTCATAGGAATCCCATGATAAAATACTTCCTTTAAGGTCCCAGCATGATGCCAATCATGCCCTGGCTCTTTTTTCATACATATTGTCAAATTTGTTCACTGCTTCCTTAATCTCTGTCAACTTCTTCTCAGTGGTCTTCATGTAAGTATTTTTAACAATAAACTTGTTAATCTCTACAGCATACATGATCCTATCTTTAATATCATTTTCTTCTAACTCTTGATCAGTTTTTGAATCAATGAAATCAATAAAATTCTTTGCCCATATGGCTCTATTAATAGTCTTCTACTTATCTGCCATGAATTTCTCCTCAAAATCTTTGAAAATGGTTTTCTCTTCAGATACAATAGTCAAATATCCCTAGGTTGCTTTCATCTCTTCAATGATTTCATTCCATATGATATATTTTTCCTATATCAAAGTTATATTTCCCTTCAATTTCTCCTTCAGGCTCTTGATTTCAGCATTAGTTGTTTGACAATTTGTCCTATATTTATTAATTTCTCCATCCTTGGCCTACATTATTTTTGTTACTGTCTCCAGATCATTTTGTGCCTTTTTGAGATATTTATCTACCATTTTTAGTTCAGTTTTCAATTGAGATAACTGTGCTACTAGATCATCATTTCCAACTGGAAAAATGATAGTGCAGGAATGGGAATCAGTCTGATTTTGCAGTTTCAATACAGTATCCTTCAACTTAGAAATCTCTTCTTCTTTCTGTAACAGCTGCTGAAGAAGGCTTTCTTTTTCACTTTCCACTTCTACCACCTCTACTGCCATAGAATGCTCCCCTATAGGTAACTTCAACTTTTTCTTCAATACAGAAATCTCTGATTCTGCACTTTGTAGTAATTTCTGTACAGCAGATCTATCATTTGGATCTACTCCAATCTTCACAATTATCTTCTTGAGTTCTTCATTTTGTGTTTTTAAAGCTCTGGAGTTGGCTTTCTCCAATCTTAGTTGCTTGATCACCTTCCCTAGCATGTTCTATGCCTTAAGAGCCATTGCATTAGTTTTGGTTAAATCATTCACTATCAACTGACCTATTTGCGTGTGTAAATTTACTTTATCAAGCAAAGGAATCTTTCTCACATCAACAGTTAAATTTACAGTATTGAAATTATTTGATGACCCTATAATCATATCAGAGGGGTGAGAAAGAGCAATCTTAAACTGATATTTTTCAATATCCAGGGCAATCAACAATCTTGTTTGGTCTGGAGTTATTTGATATTCAACCTGTGCCTCCATGCTAGCTTTCATCCTTTGATTCCTTTCAACAATTTGAGAAAATACTTTTTAATCAAAGGTACTTGCTCTTGATTATCTCCACGTCTTATTGGTGAGGCTGGAAAGTTTTTCTCATCTCCTAGTTGAAGCGAGAAACCAGGTTGAGCACCTGTTATGTTTTCATTGAATTTTGTTCTCTTTTCGGCTCTTTGCTCTTCGTCTTTTGAATCTACAACTGCCTCTTTACTCCTCTTGCTTGATTTCTCAGATATAATAGGAGTTTGTATATTAGAACCAACAGAACCTGCAAAACCTTTATTTTCTAGCTTCTCTATGTCAGGTGTGCTTTCATGAACAAATGCTGAGTAACCATTTTCAACTCTCCTGTTTGAAATTACTTTATGAGGGTCATAATCCCATTTATCTCCTAAAAACAAGTGCATACCATCTAACATCATATTAATCTCATCAATTGGTTGTCTCATGTTGACTATAAATGGACCCACAGACATAGGTAATTTAAACATATGACCTTTTTTCATAGGTACAAAATGTATTTGGTCAAAATTCAAACTCTACCTAATGAATTCTAAGGCAAATAATCTCATAGGAACAAATGTAGGAAGCCTATATGGTTCTACCCCAGCCCCATTAAGTCTAATCTCTGAGTAATCTTCATAAACATACCAATATCCAAATTTACAATTTGTTCCCAATTGCATAAATTCTTGAGCCTTTGGGAAGAAACATGGGGGGGGAAACCCCATTCAAAATTTTGTAGGCAGTAGACATGAAATGATTTTAAAAATCAAACAACCCCTCCTCATTTTTCTCCTCTCTTACTACATCAGTCCAAAACACTATTGACTGCCTCTTTTTATTTACATCCATGATGTTTAACCCCAAATGCAAAAATTCTTCCACATTTTGATATAAAAAGAGATAAATGATAAGGGAAGGGAACCTAAATGACCCAGTGAGTGATAAAATAATGAGTGTGCTATTGACAACCTCCTGCCAATATGAAGGAATATCCAACACTACTCCCAACTGCATCATCAATGCAAACAGTCCCAGAACTGATTTCTAAATTATGTTATCGTCCTCCTTTCCCAATATCTTTATTATACACCTCAGCACTAGCTGAACTTCTGCATCAAAAACTGATATGGAGAATTCTTTACTGTCAAGTGCAAACTACTTCATATTTGGCCTTAGGAAGAAGGCGAACTGGGTGAATTCTTAACCTGCAAGACTATCATAATGCGCTACAAACGACTCATCAGTGAATTGAACATAAGACTATGACTCTGGATAACATAAAGCTTGACGAATTAATTGGGCTAAGACTTGCAAAACATTCTCTCCTAGACAATTCATTACAAAACATTTACCAGGGTACATAATAAACACCAGCCAGTGCACAAACTCAAGAAAAAGATGCGTTTTAGGGATACATGCAGACAATACACTTGACTTGGCCATCGCAGAAAAAATAGGACATGATTTGTCATTCATACAGACCTGCTGATAAAATGGAAGGTATTCTAGAGATAAAACAATATCTCGGATATCCCTCTCAGTGTCCATGAGAGGAATATGGTTGGAAGAGTTGAAAAGGGATGAACGTTTAGCCATAATACTGCTCAAGGTGGCAAACAACGATGGAAGACACTAGTGCAATTAGGTTGACAAATACAAAGGAATGACAATTAACTTGCGAAAAGAAGAATCGGTTTAAATAGATGGCGTGGGGTCTAGAAATTAAATGTTGAATTGACGCACTAAATACCGTTAAACGGTACTGTGACATGGCTGAAAGTTGTCACCAACCAGCAGCTTACGTCACTGCAGGAGGCCTTTGGTGTACACAACACTCATCGGGGCCCTGCCCCCATAGTTAATCCAGACCGTAGATCTTGATCGGGCGATTAGTCAACGGGTTCAACTGCGGAGGCACCCTCCCTGTTAACCCATGTGTCGAATGTGCCCATGGGTTGCCACCTTTTTCTTCTGACAGGAAAATCTTCAGATCCCACTCGCATACTTGCTTGATCATTAACTAAAGCATTAGGACCCACCTTCTCAAATATTTTAAAGTATTGAACTTTAAATTTACAAAAAACATTCCAACTTTAGTTAAAGTATGAGAAGTGCTACTTTAACACATATTTTATATAGTTTTCCATTTTTTGTATTTTCGAAAAATTAAAATAAAGGATATTGCAAATGAGCCACAACAGGACTGATGGCGGAGTGCGATAAAAATATCACAATCGGTGCATAAGAGCGGTAAGTCTTAAAGAAAAAGGGAAGATGTTGCGGACAACGATTTGCAGTATGGTAAAAAATACGATCTGCAATATGCGATGTCACAATATCGCAATCGGAAAAAAAGAGAAGTAAGTCTTAAAAGGAACCGAACGAAAACTGCGATCTCCGATGAGTGAAGTACGATAGCGGGGATTTCAAGGAGGAAAGGAGGAGATCAACTTTGATGGGTTTTCCAATGTTTTTGCATTAAAACAAGGTGACCGCAACCAATATAAACTAAGGAATAAGGTGGCGAGAGAGTTTAAGTGTTGTTAGGAAAAAAAAGGTGGGTACAACAATTAAAATAAGCGGAAAAAAGGAGGGAATGGAGGTGTAAAATCATGGTTTAGAGGCGTAACACAGAGATGAAAATAATGAACATAAATCAATGTTTTTGGTTTGCGGGAGGGTTTACCCTCCTCGAGCTCTAGGGGAATGTTGAAGTCTAAAATAGGCCTCCTAACGAAAATGTACAATCAAAATTCACTTTATGATAACCAATCATATTTTAGGGGATGACATCATCCCTAATGGTTGAGGTGACATTACTTGAGTTAAAGGTACTTACTTGTCACATTCTCAATGGTGGATAAAAAATCATGGTTAACCATTATAGTGCTCTAAGTACTTTTAAAGTCATAAAGTAAAGTACTTACAATAAATGTCATTTCACATTTTTTGAATAAAATATTATTATTTTCATTTCATATTTTTTGAAAGAAACAATGCATATCCCTACAAAATTTTCATGTCTTTACACACTTTTGAATAAATATTATATTTGTATATTTTCTTATATATATTTTTAAATTATATATTCATCTCATTTTATTTAATATTACAATTTCAAATTAATGATAAGTTAATATCTATACATATATATTATACATATGAAATCAAAATAAATAAAAATGTAACTTTTTAATTTTAGGATAAATCAAATCTATAAATAATATTATTATAATATTAATAACAATACAAATTTATTAAAATAAAGAAAAAAAACATTTTAGTTTTGTATGATAAATAAAGGTATATCAATTTTGTATGTCGAAAAAAGTTATATTAGATTAAACATGGTTTGGGACAAAAAAAAAAAAGAGTCTAAATTTCAATGTATATAAATCTTATATTATACTTATAAACAAAAATTAAATCTATTTCAATATTTTTTTTCTTTAATTTTAAATATAACTCAATTCATTTCATTATGATTATATTAATATTATATATTATTATATAATATTATGAAGAATAATCTAAATGATATAGAATATATACTATATTCCTTTTTATATTATATATTATTTCTTCTTATATTATAAATCAAATCAATTTAAAATGAAACATGAATTTCATACATAAATTAATATAATCTATTTATTATATATATATAGTACATTAATTACATGTTATTATACAACTTAAATAATACAAATTTTAATTAATAACATACTATATAATTAAGAATTTATGAATTTATATTTTATTTTAAGTTATTTAAGTACAAAGGACAAATGCATTAGTTGTTCAATGATAATGATTTTTTCTTTAAAAAATCATTCTTATTATAGTCACATCAATACAATTTTTTATTAATTTTATTTTGGTACAACTTTTGAATTTAATTTATCCATGGTCACATGGATTGTGGTGAAAAAAGTGAATTGCAAATTCATAAATATTATTTTATTATTTCCTTAGGAGGCCCATTTTAGACCTCAAAATTACCCTAATGATCGACAGAGATGAGAAGAGAAGTCTAGATCCACAACTTTTAGAGTTTTGTCCTTTCTTGTACTACTCACAAGCCAATGAAAAACTACAACAACAAACTAAAAGCAAAGACTAAGCAGCAATGAAACTATCAAAAGCATATCTAACTAAATGACAGAAAGAAAAATAGCTTAATGGTAGAAAGGAAAATATAGTAACATCAGAGAAACTGAGGCACATGGATTAGGCCCTAACCCACGAGCCTAGCTCTCTGAAACTTAAATCAGTCGAATGAAATGGTTATGCTCATTTCATAAAAGAATAACCTCATAAATCTCTAAAAGTTTGATCAGTGAGTAAAATAATAAAAAGCTCAATAGCTTGCAACAAATTTTCAATTAGAATCGACTGGAATTGACTAACCTTCCTAGCTCTAGCTCTGCTCTATTTATTCTACAGGGAAGCTACCAACATCTCCCTAGAAAATAGTGATTGAGTCCTCTTGACTCCTAGTAAACAAAGATTGAGTGCCCTCCTCTTTGATTTGCTTGGCTGCCTCTGAAATTTGAATTGCTGGAGAGAGTCCTTGGGATCCTTTGACTACCTTTGGAGTTCGAATTGCTGGAGAGAATCTTTGGGATCCTTTGGTTGCCTTTGAGAGTTAAGGAGGGTGGACAATCCTCCAATAATTTCTCCTTGTTGTCTCCTCCAAGACTTTATGATAAAATCCTTTATAAAAATGCTTAATAATTCATGATTTTCTTCACTCAACCTCATATTAGGCACTCAGAGTATGTTAGCCTTAATCACCACATATACTAGCATCATAAAACAAAATAATAATAAAAATGAAAGAAAAATATATCTAAGAAGGAAAAAATGTGACCATTAACCCCTCCAAATATGTCTAATGATGGAGCTCATTAGTTGGTACATTGTGTATGCATGGTATGGTAGGATGAAAGTTGTTGCACTATTATGTTGGATAAGCTTGAATAGAGAGCTAAGAATTAACATAACATGCTTGGATGTTCCTCTACATCTTTGTTATAGATATGAATGTCATATAAAATGGAGTCCTTTCTCTTATCTTAAATTGTGGCCTTCATGTGGTGTATGTTCATAAGTGGAAGGATTAGTTTGTCTATAATGGTTGTATCCATAGATTTGTATGTATGTATATATGTTTCTTGTTTCATAGATGCTATCGTGTGAAATTAATGTGCATACTATAATGGTGTGGTGAATTAGGGCATTGGAAAAAGCTTAAGGCTCCATATGTCCCTAGAAAGAAACCATCCTATAAACCTCTTTGATTTGATGATGCCAGAATTGAGAAATCCAATGCTGCCTTGGTAGAGGCAGAAAATGGTTGGGGACCTTGGGAGCAACATAAGTACTCTAAACTATTGGAAGGAAACATAGTAGAAGTCCTTGGATTTTCCTGAAATTTGGAGTTTAGAGGTCTTGGCCCTAACTTTTTGTCACATGGCCAATGTAACGGTTGTGATCAAGATACAATGTGGAAGGGGGATTACCTGGATACCAGGCTCTCAAAATAATGAGAAGAACTCCTGTTGTGGAATTCCATATTATGGTGTGGTTCGGGCGATGAACTATTCCCCTGATAGGATTAATTTCTATATACCAAGTGCAACAAAAGACAATACTATATTATCAAGCATCAAGAATTTTGAAGGATAACATGATGATGGCATCATAAGTGGTGATGTGGTGATGCCACATGTGTGGCATGTGTCACACATACTTGGGGATTTTGGCATGTCAACAAGGAAGAAGTGAGTGATACATGGCACGTGCAATGGGTGCCACAAGGTAGGGGACACAAAAACATCTTCCATGTGTTAGGTGGTGATTGTATGATGATGAATGATGTGGCATAAAAATTTGTCATCAACATATTGGTATTCGGGACTCGTGAAGAATTATGCCTTGGAAATCCATAATATCCTAGTATATTGATATCCATGTTAGCCTTGCTAGGTGGTGGAAGACGTGTTAGTGCTTAACACATGTCAGAGGTAGATTGGGCGATAAAGGTATGAGGTGGCATGATGAGTTGGGAACCGACCTATTGGCCCATTGGGAGTTTGTAGAGGTTTGAATTTATAACAGAAATCCTGAGAACTTAGTACCTCAACCTATTGTGAAATTGGGTATCACTATATCAACATATCATAGGATATTTCCATATCGACCATATCAGTAACAACCATAATAACATATTGACATGGTGGCCCATATCAGCATATCAAATATCAAAACCCTTGGAGGTTGTGGACAAGGAACATATACGGAAAATCATCGATATGGCGAGGTCCCAATATGATCGATTGGTTGAGAATGTGGACCAGTGTGGGAGTGGACCATGTCTAGGGAAACCACATGTTATCCACATGGATTATACAAAGGATGATGTGGACCTTGGAAGGGGTAAATATTCAAGTGGACATAACTTTGTGCTCATAGCATCGAATGAGGTAAAATTTATACCATTGGAGAGCTCTCGATGGACAAAAGACTATGGAATTCTTGAAAATATGATTTGAGGTGATAGATGAAAGAGGAAATTTGATAGCCCCATATTCATAATAAACTTTGAAGGTTGGGTATAGTTACTCCCCATGACCTTAATACAATATTGGGGGGTTGGGTGTATTACATATGGATCAAACCTCTTATTTTAAAGTGAAAATCTTGAGAAAAGGTTTGCATCTTGAGAGATTTCATCCCTATTGATGCTTCATAGATCTAAGATTAATATGGATATATGTGGATTATTTATACACGCACACACACCATGTATCAAGTATGTTCTCTAAGAAAATCTATTTTCCTAGCTTTACAGACACACAAATTTAAAAAAAAAAACTAATATATTTATATATTAGTTTTTTTTGTGTGTGTAAGCTAGGAAAATAGATTATGTTACATCATATAAAAAATAAGATAACATGGGAAATATCTTACATGTGCACTAGTTTGCGACTAGGGAAACCCTACTAGTCACATTGCAAAACTGATTTAGTCCGCTAAAAAGGTTTGAGTTTAGACTAAAAACTTATGAAATATTGCCTTCTTAACTTGCTTAGTCATAAATTTTTTGGTATATATACATCCCTATCATTTTTTTAATTTTATTTTAATATCCTGAAAAAAAATAACAACAAAATTTATCAAATATGCAACTACTCAGTAAGGGAATCTACCTAAATTGTAACAAGTGGACCGTTGTCTTCCTGTGAGTTAGATAAATCTAATTCTGCCAAAATTTTGGCCATATTTGACTTCGATGTTCAATTTACTGACTTAATTATGGGTTTCATCTAGGTAGAGAAGAATTTTGTATTGCTTCTTAAATCGTCCAACTAGAAACTTAACCATTATTCCTTTTAGTTTCCAGTAGATGTCCATAATTTTCATGTACTAGGTGTTCCTTGTCCTCTTGGTGCCTATATTTGGAATCCAATCACTCACCTTCTCTAAAACATATTCATTGGAAATGAATCTATGTTCAATTCTGGCTTCTCTCTCTTCATTTTCTATTTCAGTTTGCATAGCTTGAGGAGTATTATCATGATAGATTCTTGTATAATTATCTACTACAGCTCTAGAGCTCCAAGGTGTCAACCTGTTATTTCTACTTCTTGAGAAATGAGATCCTCTACATCTAGGCATGGCGATGAACATATAGTATAAATACTAGAAGAGAGAAAAATAGTGGAGGAGAGTGAGGGAATTGAAGGAGGTGAAGAAGCTACCAAGAAAACATAAAATATTAACACTAATGAGCTCCCTGCTTCTTCAAGCAAAGATATGAGAATTGGGAGTCCTCCAAAAGGCTATGACATAGCTTGATAAGGCACCTAAGGGACCAAGGCAAGAGGGATAAGAGTGAATGAGAAGACTTTGTGCTCAACCTAAACCAACACAAGGAATTGGTAAACGAAGACCCACCACTAGGAGGGTGATTGAAAAAGGGCTTCCAAACAAAATAATGACACAAGACATGGCACTAAAAAAAATAAGAAAGTTATGGGAGGGATAATACATAAAGGAAAGTGGAAACTAAGGAAAATGATGCCCTAAGCAAAAAATGAGACTCTAAGAAGAAGTTAAGACCAATAGTGAGACAAGTAGAGGCATAAACCTTGACATGGTAATATAAACCAGAGGTCGTGTAAGAGCTAAGCTTCCAATATGACACTATAAATAGGAGTAAAGCCAAATTTTTATGCCAGTTTAGTAGAAAAGAATGACATGTCCAACCTTTTATAATGGGACTTAATCATAGACTAAAGGAAACATCAAAAGTATAAACGTATGTGAGATATTATAGCATATACCTTCTTAGACACTTTGAGAAGAGGAAGGACAAACACATAATTTTCCTTAGAGGTAGAGCTGCAATTCACTCAGACCACCCTTCTGAATTAGGAGATTAGCATCAACCATGATACTATTTTACTCATGGTACATTCTCCTGTGCAAACCACTCTTAAGACTCAACATAGTGGGTAGTTCTCATCAAAGTTTTCATACAGATACTTTTAAGGCCATACAGGGGATGGAAATGTGAGATAACTCCATCATCCTGCATGTGCGCTAAATGGAGGTAGCGTTCAACCTTGGATATCTTAACATATGACAACCCATAGCCAAATTTATTAACTTTTATTTGAACATGTCATGGGGGAGATATTGAAATATATTAGTTAAAATGGAAATTTAAATATTTTATTTAAGGTCCACATTGAAACACTTTAAAAATTAAAAAAAATAGACATCTTCATCATATAGGAAAGTGAAAATATAATATTTTTTTAATTTAATTACTCTATATAAATTTGATATAAAATTAAATTAAATTATATGAACGTTGCAATAATTTATTTATGGTTGAATGTAATATATATACACACTAAATGTCAAGTCTATATTAAACATAGAAAGATTTACACAATTCCTTCCTATTAAATTATAATATCAAAAATACCAATTTTAATTATCTATATATAACCTACCAATTTTCAAGTATTATGTTATAATGATCTGATCGTAAAATGACTCTAAATTAATCCCTTTTTAACCTTGTTCAGTTTAATAAAAATGGAAAAAACCCATTCATATTTTTATGTTGTGCTAATGTCCATAGATCAACCTCAAAAGTACTAAAACATTGTTCAAACATTTCTCGAACCCATGGGTGTATAAAATGACATCCCTCTAATCCATGAATGTAAAAATAAATCTTTTTACTCATATGAACATATAATGAATAACTTGTTTTATATTGAACTTGTATCAAAAATTCATTTCTATTAAATATAATCAATTATTTATTTAATATTTAATATTTATTTTTGTATTTGTACATAGTAATATTATTAACAAAATGAATATAAATATATAATATAATTTTTTAAAAATAATAAAAATATTTAAATATCATTTCTATATAAATATTGAGGGTTTTTGCACTAGATTATATAAGATATCATTTTTTGGGATTCAACCATGTTAAGTAAGTCATTCGTCTATAATCATTTCTATGAGAGGTAGTCATAATTGACTAATTTCTCATGATTTTTGAATGGTCCACTTAGCAATCATTGCATCAGGTGATGCTCACATGGATGAAGAAGTGAGATTGAAACAAGTGAAATGAAACACATAGCGCCAATCATCACTTCTGAGACTTGCACCTGGTAACCAAGACTTCCCGGGAGGTCACCCATCCCAGATCGCCTCTGGCTCAAGCACGCTTAATTGTGGAGTTTTCCCCACAATCAAGCCCACTTAGCTTTATACCCTATTTGTAAAACCTTAACAAGTATTGTGCCTCATGAACCATTCAAGTAGAGCTCCCTTCACTTTTTGTATTTAAGTATTGAGGGGTTTTCGCAGTGCATTATATTAGATATCATTTTTTGGGATTCAACTGCGTTAAGTAATTCATTCATCTATGACCATTTCCATGAGAGGTAGTTGTAATTGACTAATTTCTCATGATTTTTGAATAGTCCACTTAGCACTCATTGCATCGGATGATGCTCACAAAGGTGAAGAAGTGGGATTGAAACTAGTAAAATGAATCACATAGTGTCAATCATCACTTCCAAGGTTTGCACCAATTTTCATAACCAATTTCTAAAACAAACATAATATTCATATTCTTATATAAAAAAATATTGAAAAACATTATAACAATATAATATTATTATCACATAAAATATATTATTTAATTATGAAAAATATTATTAAAATAACAATCAAATTACAATTATTACTTGTTATTAATAACAATGATTTTGAATATGTTCAACCAAAGCTTCATCTTTGGAGGAAGCTCTAAGGGATTAAAACAATATACATAATTGTTTTAATATTTTTATATATTTTAAATGAAGTATAAAATGTGTAATTAGATGATAATTTAAAGCAATTTTCATCACTAACGTATTTTTGAATGGTATTAATGTATTTAATTTTTTTTTTTATAATTTAGTATGGGCTATGCTATAGTGATGTAAATGTTTTTTTTTAATATTTACATTTTTTTCAATTAAAAAATAATAAAAAAATAAAAGTAATATAGGGTTATGTTATAGTGATGTTAATATTTTCTTTTTTAACATTTATATTTTCGCTCAATTAAAAAATAATAAAAGATTAAAAGTAATATAGAGCGTAGTATGAAGGAGACATTGTATCTATAAATGAGTGTAAATATTTAAATGTTGGCTCAATTAATAATAAGTGATATAGGGCAATGTAGTCTCTAGCATTAAAAAGGATGTAATTTTTTTAGACAAAAATGCAAACTAATAATAGTTAAGAACCAATTAATTATGATAGTCTTACTTTTTGTATTTATTAATAATGATGCAAAATGAATGTTTTCCAATGAAGAAATTACTCAATAGTTTCTTATTGCTTTTGTTGAATGTTTGTTACCCATGAAAAAAATCCCAAAAATTAAAATATTGTAAAAATATTCAAATCCTAGAGATCATTTTTCTTAAATAAAATAACTTTGACTTTAGAGATAATTAAGACCAAATTCAACACAAAATGTAAATAGAAAAGCGAAATAAATTAAATGTCATTTATTCCAATAAACCTAACCTATCAAAATGCACTCAGTTTACACTATTAAAAAAAACATATTACCCTTATGAAAACTGGAAATAGAAAAATTGCATATGTTAACTCATGTAAAGAAAAATCAATATAAGGTTTCATCCAAACCATACATTTAAAATTATTCCAATGGATACCAATAAAAAGGTTGTTTATTGAAATAAAGGAATTTCGGGAGAAGGAAAACAATTGTGATAATGAAAAAATTTATATGCTAAAAAAAATCGTACTTTGTACCCACAAAAAGTATATATATAAACATAATGTAGTTCACTTCATGGTTCACAGATTACATTTTACACATTAAGCCTACAGATGCATGGCATTGTCACAAATCTTATTACTAGAGATGTCACAACTCATTTTCTCCTCATCTCCACTTTGACGGGATCGGGAATGTAAGAAATTTCTATGTTGTTATCCACGGGAGGGCATGTCCTTAAGAAATGACCCAATCTTCATAAACTTTCTTTCAGACTTTTAGTCTCCCGAATCATGTTATAAGCCATTCACTTATTTTTTCTTAATAAAAAGTGCATTTTTATTTAATATATGAAATTACATCGTATATATATATGTGTATTTATATATGAGTATTTACTAAGTTTGTCTAAAAATAAAGGTTATATATTAAAAAAAAATGATACAAATATTTTTTTTAATCCCTCCAAATATGTCTAATGATGGAGCTCATCATCACCCCCCTACTGAATGGTTTCTCATCCTCTGAGAAATGAATCATTTTCCTACATTTCCTTCAAGACTTTGATAGGCCGCCTGATTTTTTGAGGAAGAAGTGTGGGAGTTTCCCCAAGGGTGTAAAAACCACTATTCTTTTCTACATTCTCCCATTCTCTATCTTGTGCATCTGTGTCCTTTTCATCATTCAGCCCCAGCAGCAAAGGTGGGTTGAGCTTTAGTCCCAACCATTGGGTCTTTTTGGCCTGCATGGCCCTCTTGTATAATGGTGCCCTTTCCAATGCGCCCCTCAGTATTTCTGGAGTATGGAACTCCCTGTTCTTGAGGTTAAGGATGACTCCTCTTGGGCTGAACAATTCTGGTATGATATATAAGGGTTCTATATTTCTTCTTTCCATGAACCTCCATATCTCTTTTTCTCTAGTGTCCTCATTCACCATCCAAGATACTAGAGCCATAAACTACATATCCCCCATTGTAGGATTGGGGTCCCAAATATCCAGATTTGTCAGCACAAGTTTATGAACATAAAACTCTACCATATTTTCCTGATCAACCATGTTAGCTTGCTTGTAGAAATTCATGAATTGCCTACAATCTTGGAAATGTAGTGATCCATGGGAGGCTAGAGTTTTGATTTGAAATAGAAGCCATTGCTCCTTGAGGTACACAACATATGAGTCAGAAGGGAATATGTGCTAAAGGGCTTCTATGCGTAAGTCTGCCATGGTGGCTACTTGCTCCCCTTTTTGCTACAATTTCTCCTTCAGTGCTACATTCTCTGCATGTGCCTTCTGTAGCTGCTCCTTCATAACTATTTCTTCGATTCTTTCCTCCTCCCTTGGTGATTCTTCAATGATAATCGGGCTTGTGGGAGGAGTTTGTGGCTCTCTCTGACTCTTGTCAGGTCTGAAATACATAGAGGTCTGCATTTTTTTCTTTGCACTCAGAGGATCTATGATGGCAACTACCTCTTTGTATTGAGGGGATGTGGTGTTGTGTTGTGAATCTATTTCTTGCCCATTTTCTGCTATCTCTATGACTTCTATGGCCATCTTTTCTATTTTTCAGTGGCCCTTTGTCTCTTCCTCTTCTTCTTCTTGTTCCTCTTCTGGTTCTTCTTATGGCTCTTCTTCTTCTGCTGGTTCTTCCTCTTCTCTAAGGCTAGGTGTGGAATCCTTCCTTGTTTGGGTTGCCATAAAATCTTCCCTACTCATATTTACGAGAGAGGACCAGGCCATGGGTAGGGTGACGTTGTTCTGCTGTTGTTGTTTCACATTGTTCAAATATGCAGCCCACTCTCGATACTGCTATGATGTGGCTCCCTTAGGTCTCTTTCCCTCAAAAATTGTCAATTTACTGGTTTGGATGAGATGGGATCTCCTTTTATTAGATTGCGTAGCTAATTTTGGAGTGCTTATGCAACTCGGCTTAGCTCCAGTTTCTGTTGTAGACAGTTTTTTCCTTCTCCTTGTTAATTTGTGATAGACTATGTTTCCTCCCCTCGTTCTCCTCTACTCCACTTGTTTTAGATTCTTTTCTTTTGCATGCCGAGGTGGTGTGACTTTGCAGTTCTCCCTAGTCATACATCATGATGGTGGCCAAGCTAACTGGCCACCTTTCTGCCCCTTAAACTCTAAGTCTGCAAATTTAATTATTTCTGGCTATTATGGATGCATAGCAAGGAGTGAGAAGCTATACCTGAGTTTACATGTTGTTTCCCATGCATTTGTAGGAGTAGAATTGAGGAGACAAGCCTTTTAGATGTTGCGTTCTTCACTTTTTTCTTGTTCTCTAAGTGAGTAGCCTCCTGAGTGAGCAACTTGCTGAGTGAGTAGCTCTTTGAGTGAGCTACTGATCTTTCCTTATAGTTTCTTCCTGCTGGAGATGTTGCGTGGGGATACTCCATATGCCATGGGTGGCACTCTTTTCTTACCTAGGGTTTGCTTTGTCAGCTCCTATCTTATTTTTCTTGTTGTTCAAGAACAGGCTTTGCACTAAAGGAATTCATTGATGTTTGTAGCAGGCTCATATATCAGATGTTTGTAGGAATTTCCTTGCTACATTGTGCTCGAGAATGGAGGAATGTGGTGCATGGAGGTGATCACTAGTACATTTGGGGGAAATTCCAACACTTGGTTCCGACGCTTTTGACCAAATGTCGAAAATTTCCCCAAATTTTTTCAATCCTGCTCGAAACCGTCGCTATACCGACGTTTAGAGAAAAGTGTCACAATACCAACACTTAGACAAAGTGTCGTAATTGTGACATTTGGAGGAATACGTCGCAATTGCGACACTATGCCCCAAAGCGTCGCTATTGCGATGGCTACCTCCAAACGTCGCAAGTGCGACACAATGTATAAGTGTCGCAATTGCGACGTTTGGAGGCAGTCGTCGCAATAGCGACGCTTTTGTCACCGTCGGTATAATGACACTTATATGCGCGCTACATAAAAAAGATTTTATTAAAAACTACATTAACGGCTGATATCACGCCCGCATTCGCCCTTAGCTCTTGCAGAACATAATTCGCCCTCAGCATTCGCCCTCAGCGCTTGCATAACAGCATTCACCCTCAGCTCTTGTAGAATAGCATTTGCACTGCATTTGCCCTCAGCTCTTGCAAAACAGCGTTCGCCCTCAGCTCTTGCAGAACAGCATTCGCCCTCAGCTCTTGCAGAATAGCATTTGCCCTCAGCATTCACCCTCAGCTCTTGCAGAACAAAATTTTCCCTCATCATTCGCCCTCAGCTCTTGCAGAACAGCATTCGCCCTCAGCTCTTGCAGAACAACATTCGCCCTCAGCTCTTGCAAAATGGTAAGTTCTTACTGCACGCCCTTCCTCCTATAGTAGGGTTGACTCTATTTGGGTTTTTTTGGTCAATTCCATTGGATTGTGTTAGGCTAGAGGGTTCTCTCTAGATGTCTTCCAATGTTCTTTCATATGAGTTTTAAAGAGGATGTGTAAGATGTGTTTGTGCTTGCATGAATATGACTCCACCAGTTTCAAGAAGTTTAAGCTATGGATTTTAGTTCGACAAACTCATCCATCTCAACACCCAATAACGAATTGCCCTTGGTCTGATCTATATTGAAGGTAAAGTGCAAAGTGGTAGAGAATGGGAGATCGAAAATCATCAAATTTATCACAAGGGTAGTACTCCAGATTGAAAGTGATGAGCTTTAGTTCTCCATATTTGGGGATTTTCTAATATTTGGGGATTTTCTGATTGCATACCAAAGGTCACATCCATACAACCATATCAAGTTCAACGTTGAGATCATTCTCATATAGATATAGGTCACTGATATATAGGGTTAATATCATCATCACTATCCAAGGAAACCGAATGGTTACAAAATCTGTGATTGTGGTTGGCTCATTTATAATTATTACCCATTTACAGTAGAGCACAAAAACACTAAATATGGCCTGAGCAGAGCCTTTACAACAGGCAATGGAATTGCAGCTGCTTCATCAATAACTAATAGCTCCACTTGAGAAAAAAATTCATAATCTTGGGGCTGGATATACTGCAGAGCAAACAATTGTAGTTATCATTCGTGCTTCAATATATTAATATACTTTTTACATTGAACTGAAGAAAGGGAAACAAGCAAATGCTAGCCATCATACAATGCTTTGACATAAGAGTTTTGAGTGACATACTTGAAAAAAAGAACTCATCCATTGATATTTATAATCATTTGAGTTATTCAAGTTAAACACAATGTCAAGAATCAAGATTCAATACCCTCTATTATCTTCATCACCCAATACAAGATTTAAATTTTTCCCAAAGAAACTCTTATTAAATTGGCAGCCATTATTTCTCCCTTCTTTAAAAACCCTACATTTAAATGAAAGCAAGCATTGCATTTCAACTACAAAAATCTATTAGTGTTCAAATGTACATGTGTGCATCACTTGTGTAGGGTATTCCTTTTCCACTTTCACATTATCCAAGAATGTGTGCAGTATAGTTCATATTTTTTGTGATTTAGATTATCTTGAAAAAGGAAAGGTAAATCATTTCCCATGGAAAAAGAAGGTTTTCCCTTTTTACTACTGGAAATGGTACAACAAAGTTCCATTTCTACCCGAAACTCCTATGAAACAGGAACCAAATAAAGGCCATGTCCTCAATGGACATCATTTGGCTTTGAAAATGACCATTGCACCGTGTTGTTTCTTATATTACATCACGATAGTTTCTTAGGTCATTTCTTGTTTCTTGAGATGAAAAAAAACCAAAGAAATTGTGAAGATCCTTTCAAGAAATAAATGACCATTTCTCAATCATATCTCAACTATTTTTTATTTATTCAGTGGTTGCTTACTTTGAGAGAAATTTGACACTTTTATAAGGAATATAACATAAAAACACAAAATGGGAAGGAATTGATGAGGTAGATGACCATTAGTTGTTGTCAATTAAGAATTGATAAAACACGATGCATGTTCTATACTACAAACTAGATTCCTTCCTGGAGTTAGGACACAGAGTATTGAATCAAAGTTGTAGTTTCTAACTTCTTGTATTGGTTCATCAATCTTGAAATTCAGACATTGCTTGTCTTCATTGCTTCATGTTTGAATAATTTGCATCATATCGTACAATAGGAAATTAGGAATTATGATTATTATTACTTTATGGATCTGTTAAGTTACTTTTAGGTTTTCATGGTTTAGTGTGAAATTATTCTTGTGTGCCCCTAGGCCTAGGTGAAGGAATGCCAAGGACTGAGAACCCTAGTTTTTAAATGGTATTGTTTCTTATACCCAAAAACCCCTCAACATCACTTCTTATTAGTTCTTAACAATAGTGTTGTAAACAATTTGAGAATTGATATAGCAAATCTCGCACTTCTCAAGATAAAGTCCTAAAGCTAAAGTGTGATACCATGTGTAATTCAATAGCCCCATTGTCACCTCACCAACCTCTTTTCACTTCGGGCTAGCTCTCCTCCAACTCAAGGGGGGTTCTCCTTAGTAGATGTTAGGGATCTAATGGCCCAACCAAACCAAGTCAAGAGCCCCCTAACTCTCTATGTTTACTACTATCAATCAAAATATTGAACAATAGGGTCAGACATGCATCCTGAAGATAAAATTGCCAGGGTATTTTTGGGTAATAAAGTCCCCAAACACATATAATCAAGGAATTATAACGTGATTTCAAACATTAAATATCAACAAAATCGTTTAAAGTATATTGAAAGGAAAAAGGTGATGGAAGATAGAAAGTGCCTTACTTAAATGCTTTAAGGATTTTTCAATAGTTGCTCCAAAAGCTTCACTTCAAGGCCCTTCAAGATCGTCTCCAACAATGCTATACCATCAGCTTCAACAATGTTGCTCCAAAAATGCCCTCAAGGTCTTCACAACAATTTTACTAGAAGTTTCTCCAACAATATATTCAATAAGGTCTTCATTTTCAACTCGTCTCTTGTTTGGGTGCCTTAATGTGTAATGACATGTTTCCAGGACTGAATTCAATGCAAGGCATATTTGAAACTCTAACTCTGTCTTCCGGTGTCTTATTAGAAATTATTTCAGTTTTCATTTTGTGTTTTCAAGTTAGATATTGTTTTCAAGTTTTTACATTTATAATTTTATTGCAATGTGGCGGACTGATCAGGGCAGTACAGGAACAACCCCGAGACGGGATGATCGCGAAAAGAGGCCAGCGGAAGAACATGTAAAGTGCCAGCATTGCTCTATCTTCAGGTATTTTAGTTATTTACATAATTGAAATAATATTAATTTTGTTCAAATATGTAGACACCTAGCCATGGTACGCCTAATGATTCCCTCTTTGAGGAAGAGTTTTCTTCATCCCTATCTCCAGCGCTCTTGTTGTGAAAAAAGGCACGAGATGCAAGGTTGAAATTTAATACTTTGATAGACGCGCCTCAAACACCTGAAACCGAAGAGAGGATAAAACAACCTATGACCCAACTAGAAACATATCAGGTAATAATAAAAAGTCAAAAGGATATTTTTTTTGTTCTGCATGAGATAAATTGTGATAGTTTGATTTTTAATTTTTACATTGACTAAACTAACAAAAATTTCTTTTGTATGTAGCGTTTTCTGGCACTTGCTGAACCCGGTGTTGGTGGTAGTGGGACACAAGGGCAAGAGATTTCCCAGCAACCCTCTTGTACACCTTCTACTCCTTTAGGTGTTAGCCAAGAAACACACCTTGCCCAAGCAGACACCCAAGCCAACCGCTGAATGTGTTGGCAGTGATGAGGCTAATATGGCCAACTACATTATTGCGTTTCCTAGAGCTACACGTGTCAGCTCCACAGGGACCATTAATGGCATGTTGTTGGTGAACGATGAAGGTGTCCCTATAAAGCACGTACAACTTCCAGGTAAATTTTAATATTTTAACTATTTCATGTACTCTATCTAAAACATATTTATCATTATTTTTATTTTTAAATTTATGATAATATCTTTTTTTTCTGTGTAGGAAACAATGAGTTCTACAGGTTTTTGGAAAGCCATGCGTTGGTAATTTTTAGCCCAACCATACGCACAGGGTAGAATTCCCAGAATTCCAACCTAAAAAAAGAACTTCTAGATTATCTAGAAACCCTTTTTGGGGTTGGCACATTTGACAGAACAATGATGGCTCGGGTAGCCAGAAAATATTTGAAATATACCAGGGACACCTATAGGACGCAATTAAAATTTAACCCTAGATATGAGCGTCCTCTCACAGTTCCAGAGAGTGAGTGGAGAGCACTCATCCATGACGCAAAAGAGAAAAGGGCAAAGAAAGAAGGAAAAATGCCAATTGGACCCGTAAGGTAAATTACAACTTTAATTCAATAGCTTTAATTTTCTCTATGTCTAAAATAAAAGTGTGTTACGTCATATCTGACTTCAATCTTTTGATGCTAGGTTTCCTGACACCTCAAAGGCAACCAAAGCTAGGATTGAAAAAAAGGGCCATCACAAGCTAGGCCAGGGCGGCTACTTGAAATTAGCTGCAAGAATTGTAATTAAGTAGCTAAACATCTTATAATTAATTGTATCACCTTCCAACATTTTTTTAATCCTATCAAATATGATTAAAAATACACAATCATATGTAATGTAGGGTGATGACTTCGGAACAGAAACTACAGAGGAAGATAAAAATATCGCTTTCCATTTCGGCTATCAAGCCGTAGTTGAACGTCGCAGAAGCTTGGGGCAGGTCCCAAGATCCAGAATGCCTGATAAGGTAAAACATTAACCTTTTAATATGTTTGTTTTCGTCCATAAATTTAATGTCTAACAACTTTTTTTAAATCAGGGGAGCAGCACTATCGATGAGGAAAATAACCCAGTTTTAGAGCCAGATGTAGATGCTCCTCACGTGCAACCTGATCATTGTAGTGGGGACCAGGCCGACAATGCTACTATCAGTGAGGGCCGTGACGGTAATTAATTTCCACTTATAATTTTTTCTAATTATACCTTGATGGTTGTCGTTATAATGTTTTTTGTTTAAATGACAGAGAATGTTTCCCTTGAGGATCTTACCACCAGAGAGGAAGACAGGGCAACAGTCCCAACGGCGACAATTGGTGCACCAGGTAAATAATCTCATTGCAATTTTTTTTATTAATATTATCGAACTAGTTCAATGATATTTAAAAACTGACAATTAAAATTTAATATTATCTGTTTTTGTAGGCGATGCCCCGTCACTGGATGAGACCAGACATCGTGACTACACGACTAGGTCAGCAGTGCGGGTCAAGAGGTACAAAACAGGAGCAGAGTACGATGATATTGATGATGTAATTAGGAGCTTTAGAAATAGGAAGAAGAAAAAGAAAATTTGATAATGTAAAATATTGTATTATTATAAGACAAACGTTACCATACTTGGAACGTTTTTTGCATTATATAAAAAACTCATTTATCATACTATTTTTATGTCAAGCATTACTTTCAATGTTTCCTTGCGTACTTTTTGTTGAATTGTTTTTTTTATTAGTTATTGAATATTTTTTTTTATGCTCGTGAAAGTAAAAAATGAAATATAGATTGGGTATTGGAGAATTGAGAGTGATGTGAGGGGGGGGAGGGGCCATAAGAGCTTCCACCTTCATGTGGTTGGCCCTGCTTAGTAGAGAATAATTTATTGGAGCGATTTAATCTTGGAGCAAACCTCCTTCGATCCAGCGTAGCAACAAAAAAGTCATTGTTGACTTAGTTGCTACTCTTTCGGATCGTGGGAGGCTTGTTCGAAGTTCATGCGACTTTAATAAATTGTTCTTGAAACTAAGAGGAGCTTATTCAAGTATGTTTTGAAATTTTCAACATATATTCTAACATTATTGTAAGAATGCATCTTAGAGTAAAAAATACTACATCAATTACTTGTATTTATTGTATAGATAATGATGGATTTTGATTGACTTGGCAGTGCAGGTACAAATCCTCTTGCATCATCAGCAATACAACTTGTCAACTAGGGTCATGTCTAGGATATTTTTGCTTATGCGCTTGACCAGGTTCGTAATGTCACATTTTGTAAGTTCCTTTACGGTTCATAATTCAATATTAAGCTTGTTCATGATTATTATCTAGGTTTTTTGTATGTGTTTTTTCATCTATTTGATTGTAAGCAACTCTGCATGTTTCCTGTTGTTCACTATGATTTCTCCCATTGCCACTCCCAGGATGAATCCGACTTTATTGTTACATAGGTTACTTTATTGTTACTATGATTTCTCCATTTACGATTTCATAGGTTACATCATGTAAAGTTGTCAATCTCGGGTTGGTGATGAGCTTTAGTTCTCCAGATTTGGGGCTTTTATGATATTTTCTCCCTCATGTCATTCCTGCATCACCTCGTTGTTTGAGCATGCCAATTGTCTACCACTTGTACCAATTGGCACATGTCAATCTCTGAGTGGTGCCACATTTCACCTATTTTCGGCCCACTAGACCACTTGAAAAACTCAAATCCACACACCATGTGTCTTTATCATGGAGTGCCACATGTCCTAGATATTTAGGCCGATAGGCCTTCTGTTATGAAAGAGATCAATTTTTTTTTCATCAACACTTCTTATCTAGGCACGACACCTGTTACTTGTTTAATCTGACGGTCACGGTCTCTTGGGTTACCTTCTAGGTTTGACATACCACTGGTTTCTAGTATATTTCCATGGAATCGGTCTGAAAATACCAGCAACAATCCACACACCTGCAACCGTCGATAGACCTGTCATTTTAGTAGCTGCATTTCAGCAACTGCTAATACACCTGCCGTTTTAGTTGTTGCATTTCGGCAGCTGCCAATACACCTACCATTTCATTCTCTTGGACTCTGTGTATGCATATTTTTCATATAATTTTATCACGAAGTTGGTTGTAGTGCTTTGACATGCCTTTGAATATTTTTGCAGGTTAGAAGACATTTCAGGCCAGAGCTATTGAATAGACTTGATGATATAGTTGTATTTGATCCTCTTTCTTGTGATGAACTCAGAAAATTTTCTAGACTACATATGAAAGATGTAGCGATTCGTCTTGTAGAGAGAAGTGTTGCTTTAGGGGTTACAGATGCTACTCTGGATCTTGTTCTTAAGGAAGCCTATGATCCTGTAAGTAATCACTTTGTTTTGCTTTCTTTCTTATTCGGAGTCTATCTCGCCAAGGGATGTGCCCATTATGGTTTGTTATGAGACTGTTGTCAATTTCATCATCGTCCCTCATAATATATTTGAATGTGTTTATAAATAATAAACAATTATTACACCAAACAATAAACAATTAACTGTACTATGAGTAATATGATATCTTGAAATAATTCTCATTATACTTTCATAACCTCTGCTCTCACTTGGTGGTGTCTATATCACTAAGTGTGTCTTCTTTAAAATTATAGTTACAACAGACAATGAACAATCAACTGCACTGTGAGTGATATCTTGTAATAATTATTATTATAATTTCCTAACCTCTACTCTCACTAGGTGTCTATATCACTAGGTGTATCTATTTTAAAATTATAGTTTCAATGATAGATAAATTGTTATCTTAAAATTATAGCTTTGATGGTGATACCTTGTGATTGATAATGCAGTTTGAAGCAGCTTTGGCTTTGACTAATATAGTCTCAGGAACCTCTGAGAATACAAAGGTTGTGATTGATTACGTGGCACTGCCTATATTTGTGGAACTTCTTACCTCTGGGAATGATAATGTTCTAGAATAGGTAGCACGTTTATTTTAGAGGCATAAAATTATTCTTCCCAACTATCTTTATATGTCTGAAATTTTGGAATTTGATTTTAAAAACTAGTACCCAAATTTGAGTTCAAATGGTGTTCGTGTAAGGCTGTTTGGGCTTTGGGAAATATTGCTGGAGACTCTGCAACATTTAGGGATCTTTCCCTTAGTCATGGAGCTCTGAGGCAGGTGCTTGCCCAGTTGAATGATACTACCATAATTTCAATGATAAGAAATGCTACATGGGCTCTGTCAAATTTTTGCCGTGGTAGACCCCAACCACTATTCGAATAGGTAAGTAGAATACATTTTCTGCCTCTTCTTCTTAGTTCGTAGATACTGTGGATTTTTTTTATAGATCTTGGTGCTTGGTATATTTGGACGTAATATGGACCTAGGTGCTTGTTCATTACAATGACTCTGTCATCAGGTTTTAGAAAATGCTCAGAAATTTGGGTTTCACCAGGGGATTACCCTTGCTTGCAATTATCGATTATCAATCACATTCAAAAAAAGTCTTTCGTAGCATTTTTGAGCTCTTTGTAGGTGAATTTCCGAGGTAATTTTACAATATATGAACTAAATTTTTCTGTCCTTTTCAATACTCTGCGCTTGTAACAGAACCAAACAAAAAATCTAGTGGCCAATGCAACAAAAACAACACCTCCTATTGCAATGCCTGCAATTCACCCTCTCTGCACGCATGAATGATTATGGCACCCTCTTTTGTGAACAGGTACTGGAGCTGAAGGTACTAGTTTCCATTAGGATCATGGAATTCAACATCCAAAATAGTATCAAATTCCATTGCAATAGTATTCCCCGGCGAGGGCAACAGTTCATTGAGACCTATTGGATTCATCACCCCCAAATAGCCTCCGGGGCTACCCAGAGTGTGATCATCTGGAGCAATAACAAATGCTGATCCATCCCCAATTGAAACAGGAGCAGGTCCCACATTGGTTACAGAAAACGAGAAACACGTTTTTAAAGAAGAAGAAACTTTTGTATTAGGGTCCAGAAATATAACTGGTCTATTGTACAATGCCCTACCTGCACTTCAAATTGGTACTCCAAACTCCATGCTAAGGCTCACTATGCCATTCTTCAGATGAGCATCTTAACCTGAAGTTTGATTCCAAAAAACCCAAGTCCCCTGTTCTATGCCCAAGACCTCTATTACAAAGTGATGTTTCTATTTCCCAACCTGAGTTATCTGCCTGTGGATTGAATATCTCACAATACAATCATTCATTTCCTAAATGTCTACACCATGAATCATGATAAGTAAAGTGAAACAGATGTTAAATAGATCAAGGTCTATATTTGTTCCCACAATAGAGAATTTCCATAGTAATCCACTTTTGATGTTGTCCTTGCAGAGTTTATCACCTCGATCTAACCAGAATATCTCCAAACTGATGCAGCAAATAATCATAAATTATTTTTCTTTAGTATATAAACTATTGGTGATTATGTATTTTATACAGTTATGACACCCTGAGTGCATGGTTGATTTTATTTAGCTATATGTGAAATGACCGAACATTCAGTGTAAGGATATGGAAGGTTTAAGGTTTAATGACACCTTGTATATTGCACGGTAATTCTATGTATCATTCTCATCATTTTTTGGATTTCTCTTTTATACTGCGTTTCTACAATGTTGTCTTTATGCCGAGTTTTTAATAAGACTTAGAATGAAAATTTATAGATTAAAGGCCATTTTGCACTTCTAGATTAATTTATGCATTAGGCTGAAATAAATTAGGAAAAAATCCATAGATTCTGGTTTTTGGATTGATATTTGTTAAATCGTTGCTTAAAATAAGCTTATATATCGACCAAGGTCTTGCTAACTATGAACTAGCACACAACCTACAATAAGCAGATTACTATGATTTATTTTAAGTGACTTTGATAGAAAAGTCTTAATTGAAGTTATTGAGGACATATCAAGCAGTGTGAAGCAGTCCTCTGATTATAAACAGATGGTGAGTTACAATAGCGGTTATAATCATTTGGCTGTGTATATTAACATCTGGTATTGTTCTTCTTAGCATTAAAACTAAATTTTCCTTTTGGATATCCTATACATGAGTTAATATCTTTTTCTTCATTATTTAAACCACATTCTCGATCTCGGATTGCACTTTCAGAAAATAGCAATTTTTTTTTTTGGTAATAGAGTTAATATACCATTTCTGAGGTGCAGAGATCTCTTCAAGCCGAGTTCTACTGTCTATTTTTTTATAACAGCTTAACTAAAATCCGATGAATATTTCATGCCCGTGAGCATATTTAGAATTTTCTTGAAAAATATGGCTTGGAAGGCTTTGGAATTTCCCTGATACCGACTCTGTAAAGCTCACCTAATGCATTATACCAACATTACTGTTCAAGAGGCAGTCTTACAAAGTTGTACGACTTTTTCATTTAACCTTTTCGTAAGGCATCAACCTAAATGGTAACCCTGACTGATGTGTTTCTCCCTTTTCTTTCGTTAAACATATCTATAAATTCCTAGGGGATATTTTTTACATTGTTCTGCAGTTTTTATTTCATGCCCTTGTCTAGCAGACAATGAAAACTTCAACATGTTGAATCTATAATATATTATCCTCAAAGGTCATTGACTACATGTATGCTAGATTCACTAGCATTTTGGTTAGAATTTTGTTGTTTAGGTCATTGAGTAAATCACTGTGTTGTGATACTTCAAAACCCTCAATTTGTTCTAGGTAATATAACATGTTAAGTCATGGGTTGTAAGTGTTTTTGTTTTGGCAGTTAGTGGCAAGCCAATAGTTTCCAATTTTCATAGATTTTACTCGTGGAGTTTTCGGCGTGGAGATCTCATTATAAATACTCATCTTCAGGATATGCTTTAATAAGTAGAACTTGTATTTGATTTGAGGATGGAAACATATTACTGTTTATATCTTCTTAGCTCATGTCATCCTCGTTGAGTTCTTTTGTTCCTATTTCTGTTGTCTCATTTAGGAGGTCCTTTTGCTCATATCTCTCTCTTATGTAGTGTATCCAAGGTGGGTGATCAGGTTTGATCAACCCAAATATTTCATTTTCTGTCACATTCTTTTATCTTCTCCTTAATATTTCCTTCTTTGCTCTTATTTTCATAAAATTCAAATCCGTTCGTCATTGTTATAAAATAACACAAACAAAAAAAAGTTGAAAATGCATTCTTAGTTTTTGTTCTGCCTTTCTTTTTTGTTCTATGTTTTTTGTTCTCCTGTTACACATATCTAATGCCTTTCAGGTGTCAACCAATACTCATGTAACCCTCTTACATCTTTACCATGATTTCACAGTGAAGCAATGGTGCTATGTTATTTGTTGATTGGCCCTCAAACAAGTTGTTATCCTAATAATTAATGTGTAAGTTGTGGCACTCTTCTGGGTTAGCTAATGACGGTTCATTCCTTGGCATATATTAGTTTCTTTGTAGGTTTCTAGGGATATACAAGACCGTGGTTGTGCTTTTGATCATATTAATGTTTTTGAGAGACAGATACAGACCTGAGGAAGGCACCTTTTCAGCATGTTGCTCAGTCAGGCGTGGTTTAAAGAGAATGGCCCATTGCTTTTTTTCCTACAAGACCGTGACAGTGGTTTTGACAATATTTACATCTTTGAGACTATGATACAAACTTGTGGAAGGCATCTTTTCAGCATTTTGCTCAAGCATGGTTCAAAGAAAATGGTATGTTGTTTTATTTGCCTTGCACAGAGAAAATATGCCAACACTACCGTGATCTTGTAGAATCTTGCATTTGAATTTGGGAGTCACTTGAACCTGTTGTGGAAGAAGCTTAGGTTACAGACCAAGTTTAGAGTTGTTTTAGGTTTCCCACCTGATACATATTTAAATATATTTAAATTTGGATATGCTTAAGATATTTTTTTTGTTATATTGGAAGTCTAAAGTTGTAGATGGATTATATCTGACTTTTCAATTGAGGGCATTCTTTCTAAAATTCCAAATTTGACAGTTTTTGAATGGCTTTCTTGTTATTGCTTTCATAATTTATTTTTTTGAAGTCTCTCCTTATTTGAATAGTGTATATGGAAATTCGGAGTTTCCCTTAATATTTCTTTCACATTATTCTATCCCTACCCAATTGTATAGGTGTTGCATAATTTGTGTTGGTTTCTTAAAAGGAAATGGAAAATTTTTGGGTTTATGTTCAGGACACTGTTCCGATTCGTCATCACTGACATAATATTGAACAGTGTCACCCACCTGTCCTCGCATGTGTTGACCTTTTGTTGACTTGCTATTGCAATGTAATTTTCTAATTGTGTAGTGTTCCATATTTTATTTTTCCAATGAACATGGCATGCGTTGAATTTTTGCATAATGACATTACTCTACATGCCAAGTTTCATATCCCCTTGAGAGTCCTAAAGCAGCCTTATGTGCAGATATTAGTGTTGGTTTATCAAAATCGGGCAATTGATTTTCTTTATATTAACAATAATCCCCGATTTGAATTTGTAGCACTAATATTGGGTATCTTGGTTTATCATGCCTCAAACTTTAGTTATGTTAATCAACACAAGCTTCAATTTGTGGCAAACAATATCAATTCCATTTCTAGAGGCTTGAGAGGGATTGACAACCATTTATGTATCCTTCTACTCAAATAGGTCAATGAGCCTCACTAATGCGAGCTCAAGTAATGTTATTTCCTCCTTTTGGCGTTCCCTTTCACCTCCTGGTGCAATTGCTACTAATAAACTTTACAACTACATTCCGAAACAGGCTCAGCCCTTTTCTTTTATATGCAACGCATATATTAAAAACATAACAAAACTATGCAAATAACAAATCTATTAAAATGCTCCTGGGGTCCAAAATTTATAAATGTTTTAATATATATATGAAATATATATATATATATATATAACATATATATGTCGCATTTAAAACAAAATATTACCAAAACCAGTGTGGGACCTTAACAAACAATAAAACTATTCCGCCGCGCGTTATATAAATAAAATATATAACAAAACCTTTGTCAAAACTTCAAACGAACCCTTTAGCCGTGGAGCCCGCCGGACTTCAAACGGCGATAAACCATAATTCAAACCAAATTCGCGTTCCAAAATAGCCTGCTGACGTCAGCCAATTTTGTGACGCGAAAACCAAATGAATTTTGCCCTAATATTTTTCGGGTCCGAATTTGGGCTGGCGTATGGAGAGAGAGAGTTGTGACGCAAATTTCTTATCAAATTCGCCCTAATCTTTTCCGGGTCCGGATTTCCACTGCGCGAGCGGCCTAAACAAAGATCCGCTCCAATCAATTTCTGCCACGTGTCCTCAATAAAAAGTTTCACTATTCTTGGATGCAGGTGCATTCGATGGCGTTTAAGGCGATGGGACATGGATGTGGCGATTTCATATCAATCGCATTAAGTTTTAACGCTGTTCAATCAACCGATATTTAAGTTCCAAGGTTTTCACATCAAATCGCATTAAGTTTTAACGATGTTCAAGATCAGACCTCCACTCCTATTAGCGATTCCGCATGCTCCAATATGATCCGGCCTTCGGCTCTCATCAATGAGAGATTAATTATGATGAGCGTTCTTCGATGCCATTGTAGTCGGGTCGATAAAATGGCGTTTCGCTATGGTTTTTCAAACGAGCCGCAACCTTTGAATTGCAGATGCTCTCCGGTTGTTGGGTTACACTGCCGGTTCACTCTGACGAGAAGGAGAAGTGGCCAGCTGAACTGCTGCTTAGACCTTGGTGCAAATCTACATTTCTCTTGGTCTGGTCTGTGTCTATCTTCCTCGATTTCTTGGAATCCTGCTTCTCCGTCTCGTCTTGTGCCCACTACTGAGACTGCACCCATGCCTCGCCTGCATCAAAGGATGCGTTGCCACAGGGGGAGCACTAGAGGTCAACCCCTACGCGCTCCCTCCAGCCCCTCAACCAAGTTGTCTTCCGGCCAGTCCAGTGATTATTACGCAGGTCGCTATCCAAACACTAGAAGTGAGCAGGTTCGGGTTCTAGGATCTGGCACTACTACATTTGGGGGAAATTCCGACACTTGGTTCTGACACTTTTGACCAAATGTCAGAAATTTCCTCAAATTTTTTCAATCCCGAGCGAAACCGTCGCTATACCGACGTTTATAGAAAAGTGTCACAATACCGACACTTAGACAAAGTGTCGCAATTGCGACGTTTGGAGGAAGACGTCGCAATTGCGACACTATGCCCCAAAGCGTCGCTATTGTGACGGTTGCCTCCAAACGTCGCAAGTGAAACACAATGTCTAAGTGTCGCAATTGCGACATTTGGAGGCATCCGTCGCAATAGCGACGCTTTTTCCGCCATTGGTATAACGACACTTATATGCGCGCTACATAAAAATACGAAACTTATATGCGCACTACATAAAAATGATTTTATTAAAAATACGAAATTTATATCCGTCGCAATAGCTACATTAACGTCTGATATCACCCGCGCATTTGCCCTCCGCTCTTGCAGAACAACATTCGCCCTCAGCTCTTGCAGAACAACATTTTTCCCTCAGCATTCACCCTCATCTCTTGCAGAACAACATTTTCCCTTAGCATTCGCCCTGAGCTCTTGCAGAACAGCATTCGCCCTCAGCATTCTCCCTGAGCTCTTGCAGAACAGCATTCACCCTGCATTCGCCCTCAGCATTCGCCCTCAGCTCTTGCAAAATGGTAAGTTCTTACTACAGGCCCTTCCTCCTATAGTAGGGTTGACTCTATTTGGGTTTTTTTTGGTCAATTCCATTGGATTGTGTTAGGCTGTAGGGTTCTCTCTAGATGTCAAGAATCAAGATTCAATACCCTTTATTATCTTCATCACCCAATACAAGATTTAAATTTTTCCCAAAGAAACGCTTATTAATTTGGCAGCCATTATTTCTCCCTGCTTTAAAAACCCTACATTTAAATGAAAACAAGCATTGCATTTCAACTACAAAATCTATTAGTGTTCAAATGTACATGTGTGCATCACTTGTGTAGGGTATTCCTTTTCCACTTTCACATTATCCAAGAATGTGTGCAGTATAGTTCATATTTCTTGTGATTTAGATTATCTTGAAAAAGGAAAGGTAAATTATTTCCCATGGAAAAAGAAGGTTTTCCCTTTTTACTACCGGAAATGGTACAACAAAGTTCCATTTCTACCCGAAACTCCTATGAAACAGGAACCAAATAAAGGCCATGTCCTCAATGGACATCATTTGGCTTTGAAAATGGCCATTGCACCGTGTTGTTTCTTATATTACATCACGATAGTTTCTTAGGTCATTTCTTGTTCCTTGAGATGAAAAAAAACCAAAGAAATCGTGAAGATCCTTTCAAGAAATAAATGACCATTTCTCAATCATATCTCAACTATTTTTTATTTTATTCAGTGGTTGCTTACTTTGAGAGAAATTTGACACTTTTATAAGGAATATAACATAAAAACACAAAATGGGAAGGAATTGATGAGGTAGATGTCCTTTAGTTGTTTTCAATTAAGAATTGATAATACACGATGCATGTTTTGTACTACAAACTAGATTCCTTCCTGGAGTTAGGACACAGAGTATTGAATCAAAGTTGTAGTTTCTAACTTCTTGTATTGGTTCATCAATCTTGAAATTCAGACATTGCTTGTCTTCATTGCTTCATGTTTGAATAATTTGCATCATATCGTACAATAGGAAATTAGGAATTATGATTATTATTACTTTATGGATCTGTTAAGTTACTTTTAAGTTTGCATGGTTTTGTGTGAAATTATTCTAGTGTGCCACTAGGCCCAGGTGAAGGAATGCCAAGGACTGAGAACCCTAGTTTTTAAATGGTATTGTTTCTTATACCCAAAAACCCCTCAACATCACTTCTTATTAGTTCTTAACAATAGTGTTGTAAACAATTTGAGAATTGATATATCAAAATCTCGCACTTCTCAAGATAAATTCCTAAAGCTAAAGTGTGATACCATGTTTAATTCAATAGCCCCATTGTCACCTCACCAACCTCTTTTCACTTCGGGCTAGCTCTCCTCCAACTCAAGGGGGGTTCTCCCTAGTAGATGTTAGGGATCTAATGGCCCAACCAAACCAAGTCAAGAGCCCTCTAACTCTCTATGTTTACTACTATCAATCAAAATATTGAACAATAGGGTCAGACATGCATCCTGAAGATAAAATTGCCAGGGTATTTTTGGGTAATTTCAAAGGAAAAGTCCCCAAACACATATAATCAAGGAATTATAATGTGATTTCAAACCTACGTTTCACGGGTTCCTGCACCCGAGGGTGGGGTTCTCGAACTCGCACCGGGTTCCCGCACCCAAGTACCGGATTCGGGTACGGTTTCTTCTCAGAAGAACCCAAATGAATCGGGTTCTTATATGAAGAACCGGGTTCTGCGAAAAAAAAAATCAGGTTCTTTGGGTTCTTTGGGTACGAAGAACCCACAGTTTGGGTACTTAGAGCCCGAATTTCAGGTTCTTTGGGTTCTTCATGAATAATTTCCTCAAATATATATATTTTTTAAATGATTAAAATTTAAAAATTTTAATTAAATTTTAATAAATATTAAAATTAAATTAAAAATAATTTAATAAATTAGAAATCTAACTATTTTTTAAAACATACAAATTACAATTAAATTTTAAAACTTAAGAGTTAAAACTTAAATGATTCAAATGAATTGGTATGCTACTTGGATAAATTAGTCTGGCATTTTTAGAAAGATCAAACCTCAGAAATAAACATGTCTATTTTTTAATGGTAAAGAAGTCTTAGACATTAAAGTTACAACTCTGTTATAGTAGATGTATAAATTGCTTCCTACATGTTTATTGGCATGGGGTTGATCGAATACAATCTGGACATACACAACCTAATTTCCAAGAGGGATTATTTGTTCACACCAAAGGTGTTGTACCTACTATGACTATGATGCAAAACTGGAAAAATAGCATATCTATCATACTAGGCATGGCTTAGACAGAGTAGTTACTGGTGAAAAAATTTCTGCTGGCTTTGACTTTAAATGTAACAGAAATTTAATCTCTTAACCAGAGGTTTCATGGATCTTAATTCTGTGAATTTTCTGCCTTGGGACTACTATGAAATATTATACAAAACAACAGTGGAAGTGAATAGTATTCCAATTGTAATGTTCTCTTATAATTAAATTTCCCAAAAGAGGACAAAGTAGCCTATCCAACCCCATAGGTTATAGTCAATTATAAAGGGGGAAGTTAAAAATTTAAAAAAAAAATTAAACCTTAAAACATACCTACCTATCCATGAATCATAAGTTCATAACTTACCCAGCGAAAGCGTAGACTTACCACAAGCATCCATCCTCAAATTGCTATGGATGAGCCAGAGCCTCAAGATGAGAGTGATTCCTACTTGGAGAGCATGCTAAGTGAAGATCTAATTGATGCTGATGACATGGATGCTGATGATATGGCTTGAGGAAGCCATTGCTCACTATTAGGCTTTAGCTGTTTTTATTTTAGTATATCAAAATTTCCTAGTTCATGTTTACAGTTTGCCATTTGGAGATGCCTTGAGGCAAATTTTGAATTTAGTATGACAATGGAAATATATTTTGAAATTTTTAATCAAGATTCTAATTTCTTATAAGTTATTAATATGTAAACTGAGCTCCAATTTGCACTTGATATCATATATGAATCATGATATTATCAAACTAGAAATTTTGAAATTTCAATGGCAAATGTCACATGTGAATGTTGAAACTTGATTGTTGAATGATGTGCATGTTTAAATCTTTAAAGTTTAAAGTTTATAAATTATTAGTAATTTACAAATTACTATATTAGTGTCATTAAATTTATAATTTATAAATTATAATTTAGAAAATACAGTATTATATATGATATATAAATTATAATATATATTAATATAAAAATACCCAGACGAACCCACACACCCTGTTTCAAAAAATGCCATCCCCGTCCCCGTCCTCGTCCCCGAACCCACGTTTCCTGGAAACATAGTTTCAAACATTAAATATCAACAAAATCGTTTAAAGGATATTGAAAGGAAAAAGGTGATGGAAGATAGAAAGTGCCTTACTTAAATGCTCTAAGGATTTTTCAATAGTTGCTCCAAAAGCTTCACTTCAAGGCCCTTCAAGATCGTCTCCAACAATGCTATACCATCAGCTTCAACAATGTTGCTCCAAAAATGTCCTGAAGGTCTTCACAACAAGTTTACTAGACGTTGCTCCAAAAATATATTCAATAAGGTCTTCATTGTCAACTCGTCTCTTGTTTGGGTGCCTTAATGTGCAATGACATGTTTCCAGGACTGAATTCAATGCAAGACATATTTGAAACTCTAACTCTATCTTCCGGTGTCTTATTAGAAATTATTTCAGTTTTCATTTTGTGTTTTCAAGTTAGATATTGTTTTCAAGTTTTTACATTTATAATTTTATTGCAATGTGGCAGACTGATCAGGACAGTACAGGAACAACCCTGAGACGGGATGATCGCAGAAAGAGGCTAGTGGAAGAACATGTAAAGTGCCAACATTGCTCTATCTTCAGGTATTTTAGTTATTTACATAATTGAAATAATATTAATTTTGTTCAAATATGTAGACACCTAGCCATGGTATGCTTGATGATTCCCTCTTTGAGGAAGAGCTTTCTTCATCCCTATCTCCAGTGTTCTTGTTGTGAAAAAAGGCACGAGATGCAAGGTCGGAATTTAATACTTTGATAGATGCGCCTCAAACACCTGAAACAAAAGAGAGGATAAAAAAACTTATGAGCCAGCTAGAAACATATCAGGTAATAATAAAAAGTCAAAAGGATATTTTTTTTGTTCTGTATGAGATGAATTGTGATAGTTTGATTTTTAATTTTTACATTGACTAAACTAAAAAAAAGTTCTTTTGTATGTAGCGTTTTCTAGCACTTGCTGAACCCGGTGTTGGTGGTAGTGGGACACAAGGGCAAGAGATTGCCCATCAACCCTCTCGTACACCTTCTACTCCTTTAGGTGCCAGCCAAGAAACACACCCTGCCCAAGCAGACACCCAGCCAACCGCTAAATGTGTTGGCAATGATGAGGCTGATATGGCCAACAACATTATTGTGTTTCCTGGAGCTACAAGTGTCAGCTCCACAGGGACCATTAATGGCACGTTGTTGGTGAATGATGAAGGTGTCCCTATAAAGCACGTACAACTCCCAGGTAAATTTTAATATTTTAACTATTTCATGTACTTTATCTAAAACATATTTATCATGATTTTTATTTTTAAATTAATGATAATATCTTTTTTTTCTGTGTAGGAAAGAATGAGTTCTACAGATTTTTGGAGAGCCATGCGTTGGTAATTTTTTTCCCAACCATACGCATAGGGTGGAATTCCCACAATTCCAACCTGAAAAAAGAACTTCTAGATTATCTAGAAGCCCTTTTTGGGGTCGGCACATTTGACAGAACAGCGGTGGCTCGGGTAGCAGGGAAATATTTGAAATATACCATGGACACCTATAGGACGAAATTGAAATTTAACCCTAGATACGAGCGTCCTCTCACAGTTCCAGAGAGTGAGTGGAGAGCACTCATCCATGACACAAAAGAGAAAAGGGCAAAGAAAGAAGGAAAAATGCCAACTGGACCCGAAAGGTAAATTACAACTTTAATTCAATAGCTTTAATTTTCTCTATGTCTAAAATAAAAGTGTGCTATGTCATATCTGACTTCAATATTTTTATGCTAGGTTTCCTAACACCTCAAAGGCAACCAAAGCTAGGATTGAAAAAAAGGGCCATCACAAGCTAGGCCAGGGCGGCTACTTGAAATTAGCCGCAAGAATTGTAATTAAGTAGCTAAACATCTTATAATTAATTGTATCACCTTCCAACTTTTTGTAATCCTATCAAATATGATTAAAAATACACAATCATATGTAATGTAGGGTGATGACTTCAGAATAGAAACTACAGAGGAAGATAAAAATATCACTTTCCATTTCGGCTATCAAGCCATAGTTGAACGTCGCAGAAGCTTGGGGCAGGTCCCAAAATCCAGAATGCCTGATAAGGTAAAACATTAACCTTTCAATATGTTTGTTTTCGTCCATAAATTTAATTTCTAACAACTTTGTTTAAATCAAGGGAGCAGCACTACCGACGAGGCAAATAACCCAGTTTTAGAGCCAGATGTAGATGATCCTCATATGCAACTTGATCATTGTAGTGGGGACCAGGCCAACAATACTACTATCAATGAGGGCCATGACGGTAATTAATTTCCACTTATAATTTTTTCTAATTATACCTGGATGGTTTTCCTTATAACGTTTTTTTTTAAATGACAAAGAATGTTTCCCTTGAGGATCTTACCACCAGAGAGGAAGACAGGGCAACAGTCTCAACGACGACAACTGGTGCACCAGGTAAATAATCTCATTGCAATTTTTTTATTAATATTACCGAACTAGTTCAATGATATTTAAAAACTGACAATTAAAATTTAATATTATCTGTTTTTGTAGGCGATGCCCCGTCACTGGATGAGACCAAACATCGTGACTACGCAACTAGGTCAGCGCCGACAACTGGTGCACCAGGTAAATAATCTCATTGCAATTTTTTTTATTAATATTACCGAAATAGTTCAATGATATTTAAAAACTGACAATTAAAATTTAATATTATCTGTTTTTGTAGGCGATGCCCTGTCACTGGATGAGACCAGACATCGTGACTACACAACTAGGTCAGCGGCGACAACTGGTGCACCAAGTAAATAATCTCATTGCAATTTTTTTTATTAATATTACCGATCTAGTTCAATGATATTTAAAAACTGAAAATTAAAATTTAATATTATCTGTTTTTGTAGGCGATGCCCCGTCACTGGATGAGACCAGACATTGTGACTACGCAACTAGGTCAGCAGTGCGGGTCGAAAGGCACGAAACAGGAGCAGAGCATGATGATATTGATGATGTAATTAGGAGCTTTATAAATAGGAAGAAGAAAAAGAAAATTTGATAATGTAAAATAATGTATTATTATAAGACAAACGTTACCATACTTGGAACGTTTTTTGCGTTATATAAAAAACTCATTTATCATACTATTTTTATGTCAAGCATTAATTGCAATGTTTCCTTGCGTACTGTTTGTTGAATTGTTTTTTTATTAGTTATTGAATATATTTTTTTATGCTCATGAAAGTAAAAAATGAAATATAGATTGGGTATTGGGGAATTGAGAGTGATGTGAGGGGGGGGAAAGGGGCCATAAGAGCTTCCACCTTCACGTGGTTGGCCTTGTTTAGTAGAGAATAATTTATTGGAGCGATTTAATCTTGGAGCAAACCTCCCTCGATCCAGCGTAGCAACAAAAAAGTCACTGTTGACTTAGTTGCTACTCTTTCAGATTGTGGGAGGCTTGTTCCAAGTTCATGCGACTCCAATAAATTTTTCTTGAAATGAAGAGGAGCTTATTCAGGTATGTTTTGACATTTTCAACATATGTTTTAACATTATCATAAGAATGCATCTTAGAGTAAAAAATACTACATCAATTACTTGTATTTATTGTATAGATAATGATGGATTTTGATTGACTTGGCAGTGCAGGTACAAATCCTCTTGCATCATGAGCAATATAACTTGTCAACCAGGGTCATGTCCAGGATATTTTTGCTTGTGCGCTTGACCAGGTTCGTAATGTCACATTTTGTAAGTTCCTTTACACTTCATAATTCAATATTAAGCTTGTTCATGATTATTATCTAGGTTTTTTGTATGTGTTTTTTCATCTATTTGATTGTAAGCAACTCTGCATGTTTCCTGTTGTTCACTATGATTTCCCCATTACCACTCCCAAGATGAATCCAACTTTATTGTTACATAGGTTACTTTATTGTTACTATGATTTCTCCATTTACGATTTCATAGGTTACATCATGTAAAGTTGTCAATCTCAGGTTGGTGATGAGCTTTAGTTCTCCGGATTTGGGGCTTTTCTGATATTTTCTCCCTCATGTCATTCCTGCATCACCTCGTTGTTTGAGCATGCCAATTGTCTACCACTTGTACCAATTGGCACATGTCAATCTCTCAGTGGTGCCACATTTCACCTATTTTCAGTGAGAGTTTAGGGTTTCTCTAACATAGCTTCAGAAATCCGATTCAGTGCCTGCTTGAATATTGTCACATAATACTCATGGTTTGAATTGATGAGCATGTTCTGAATGGTTGGTTGATTCATAAGAACCACCCATATAGTCATCTTGAGATATTTCAGAAGTTTTCTCGGGTTTCCTTTTTCACCGTTTCTAGTGGGTGGGATGGTGTGGGTGATCCATCAATACTGGTGCTCTTGTAGTAGGGAATTTGTTTTTGGGGATATAAAGGAGCATTTGATGTAGATATCCCATTGGATGCATTCATAGATGGGCACGAGAGGTCAAGAATTTAAATTAAAAATATGCAACCTCTAGCATGGCAACCTGAAGGCCGCGAGAGACACTAGTTAAAGATTGTTTTGTGTCGGCCTTAATATAGTCGTGATTTCTTTCTATTATCTTAATGCAAATATATAGTCCGGTCTCATTAAAATGAGGATTGTGGTTGTATTTCTATTTGGTTGTTTCTCTCTTAATGCTCCAGAAGTTTCCAAAAGTTGCAATAGTTGTTTAGTTTGCCTGTTACAACTTAAAAATGGTTTTTAGCAATGGGAGTCATGTTTTTTAAGGTTCATACTAATATGAAGATCTTGTAATTCTATATTCAGGATAAGAGAAGATGGCCTTTGCTTTGGGTAGTGTTATCACTCAGATTTTCCTTGAAGTTGTGGAAAAGGAAAGTAAATCTGAGGTAACCACAAACCAACCTTCAGATACAAAATATAGCCAATCTGTATCCAGAGAGGGCTCTCTCTTTAAAATTTAGCTTTGTTCTTAGAAAATATTAGGCTAGTTATAAGTCCAAGAGTTTTGTTTGATTTTAAATGGTGGAATCCGCCAACTAAGGGCACGATTGAGTATTTCAGGCCATTGGGCTATGGAGTCGAAATGATGGCTTTACTAGATTAAGTTTTTACACCAAAGATGGCTTTGCAGGGCAAGATAGCCAAACAGAGAACAATTTTAGATATTAAAGTGAATGGAATGGATTTTGAAGGGATGAAAGGCAATTAACAATCTTTCAACATGTTCAAAGAAAGAAAGTGAATGATTACAAATAAAGAGCAGTTAAGAATTCTTTACTATAGTAATCAAAATGTTTAAACCAGCGAAACAAGAGCAATTAAGAATTCATTTTTTATAACCAGTTTAGAAGAAAACATTTAAAATAATCACAATTGAAATCAGAGTACACTTAAGCAAGTTCTGATTTATTATTTTTTGTCAATTATTCAGAAATGGAACGCAATGATATTATAAACAGATATAAAACTTTTAAAACATGAGATAGAGAAGACTTATTGATCTGTAGTTAGACACATGAATCCTGCAAAAAGTCTTGAGCTTCAATTCATCATCCAGCAAGCCATAAAGAAATTTCTCCAAAGCACTTTATTCCAAAAAATCAATGTTACAGCAAAGTAGAAGAATCCACCCTCAATAATTCAATTGAGGGCTTATTTATACAAAAAAATATACAAAATATCTCTTAACAAAACGAGATATAATCTAATATGACTCATAGATAAGTTGCAATAAAAATAGAGACAGATGGTCTCATGGATAAGACAAGAAGTAATCGATGTTGTGCTGTTCCCTCCTTTTGAGAGTGTGCTGGAGGCTGGACCTATATTTTAGCTTTTCGTTGTCCTCTTCAGTAATTTTATTCCAACTGACTTGCTTCACTGATACTCTTTGTTTTTACTGATACACTTTCAACTGAACTGATACTCTTTGACCTTTGTTTATCCTTTTATCCTTTATACTATAGTAAATAGGCAAAATTTTGTATCAGGATAAATTTTACAAAAGTTCCAACAAATCTTTCCACCATTTATCTTCTGCTATTCTTGTCCATTGAAGCTTCCTTAATGTTTCATCAGCCTCAGTATATTTGAAGAAATTAGGCTGGCTAGGAAACAAATGCCTTACTTCATGTTCCAAATAAAACAAATTCTCTAATCTGTCATGAAGATTCCTTCCTGTTGGTAATGTTTCTTGTGATGAACTAGCTGAGGAATTGGCTAGATTGTGAGCATGTATGTCCAATTTCCTAGCAAAAGTTTCCAGGTCCATTATTTTGTCTTCTGAAACCATAGGGCTGGGCAAACCTTTATTCAATAAAACATTAAACCTTTCTTTGAAAGCAATTATTTCTGCTTGCATGTCAAAGCACCTTCGTTCCAAATTTTGCATAAGAGTTCTTTGAGTAAAAACTCTTTTTATTTCTAAGATTGTTGTAGTTCTATCCTAAATACCCACTTCTTCAAGCTGTTGGCTGGTTTGGGTGTTGAGAAATTGTATAAGCTAATTGGCTTCCTCAGGCCTATTTCCTAATTTTGCTCGAGTGTTTTCAACTTCATCCAGAGCCGCTTTAACCAAATCGTTCTGCTCGTACATTATCTGGATTGAAGGCCAGATATCTTTTATTGATTGGATAATATTATCCCAAAGAATTTCATTTATCTCTCTCAAAGGCTTCTCCAATGTGAGATCCTTTTCTAATGCTTTAACCAATTTTTCCAATCTCTTGATTTCTCTTGATATGTCAGCAACACTCATTTTTGAAAGATCATATCTCTGTTCTAAATTGACAAGTTGTAACTTTGTGTGCTGAAGTTCAGTTACTTGAAGTTTCAAGTCATCCATTTGTTTTACTAATTGTTCTGAACTCAAATTTGAAGTGTCTGCCTGTGATGCCTCTGCTGGCTGACCTGTTGGCTGTGTACCTGTAATTGCTTCTGTTGTAGATGTTGGAAGAGCAAATTGTTTGTCTTTTAATGCTTGCTCCAGTTCTTTTTCTGTTTCAACCAATTTCTCATTCATTTTTAATAGCAAATCCATCATTTCTTCTTCAGAATTTTTCTTTATTATTTCTTCAGTTTGAGGATGTCTGGAGGCTGGCAATTTCAACTGCTTTCTCAAAGCAGCAATGTCATCATCCTTCTTTTTTATTAATGCTTCTATGCCTTTGACATCCTTTGTTTTGTGTCCCAAACCAATAATCATTTCCTCCAATTTTTTTATCCTGTTATCTTTGGCTTGAGAAGAAGCCTTTTCAATCTGCAATTGTGTACTGGTGTTCTCCAAAGAATCCTGTAACTTGTGAGCTGCCATGGCTTTATCAGTCAAAGTGGAATAGATCATTTCCCCAGTCTGCTTATGTAATTCAATCTGGTCTAAAGGATGGATATCCTTTGCTAGGACTTCAAAGTTTGTCCTAATATAATTAGCGGTTGTTTCGGGTTGTTGCACCTTGGGTTTCAAATGGCTCATTAACATTTTTCCCTGTTGAATGTCAAAAGCTGACATTAGTCTTTCTTGATTCTTTGGAGCCATTTTCAAATATTGATTATATACTTGCATTTTCAGTGGATCATTCCTGGCCTTGATATTGATAAATGTCTTCTTTATATCTCTTGTATCTTTGACTACTGTTTTGAAAGAAGATATTTCCATACTTTGTTGCTTCTGTAGGTTTTCCCTTTGAGAGGTAGTAGATGCCCCACTGACTATATCTGTTTGCTGACTACCTGATTGTCCTTGTCCTTGACTATCAGAAATTTCTTGAAATGATTCAACTTTTGGAAGAGGATTCAATATCTGCCTTTTAGTATCATGATGCTTTGCAGATCTATCACCAGGGGTGGATGTTTCAGCTTCTCTCTTTTTCCCTTTTTCCAATTTAAGAGGAGTTTGAAGATTGGCAATTTCTGCCTCATTGATATGAACTGGAGTGATTTGTACTTGACTTTGTTCTTTAGATGTTTCTGGTAACTCTGTCATTGTGAATTTTTCAACTATTTGTATGTCCGGTTCTTTTTCTTTTCCTTTTGATTCTACTGCAATGTTTTTTTTGTAACTCCTACTGAATAATCCCAGTTGAGGAAGGGCCAACTTCTGATCTAGGTACCTGTACAAAAGAGTCTAGGTCAAGCATCTTCTCAAGATCTTTCATAACATTTCTTATATTGACCTGCTCAATATCATTCTCTATCAATGTGCCTTCTATCCATTCATCTGTATTAGCATATTTTTCAATCTCTGGAATTCTCTGATGGATGTATGGTGCTGATTTATTTTTCATTCTTTTATCACAAATGAAGTTGAATGGGTCATAAGGTGCCCAATAGAAACTCTTCTGTAATCTGAAACGGTCTTGTAATATCTTTTCAGCTTCCTCCCCTCCATCCCTAGAGTTACAGATAAATGGACCTAATTGACTTTTGATCCGGAGTTGAGCCTTCTTCTTTGCATTACAAAAATGAATTATATTAGAGTTATTCATTTGCATGAAGTACTCTAATGCAAAGAGTCTCATGGGGACATATTTTGGCAATTTAAATGGACATAATTCACATCCATATATCCTGACTTCTGTGTGATTTTCGTACAAGTACCAATCACCAATATTGTATTGTTTTGATAGCTGTAGAGTTTTCTTGATTTCATTGCTGAGTCTTGGAGGAGAAACTCCTATCAACAAGGTAGTTGCAGGGTGTATAAAAAGATCAATGAACTCATTATAGGAATAGGGAGAATCTTGAGAACTATGGGTAATGGATGAACAAAAGATAACCGATCTAGGATTCCCCTGGGCATCAAGCTTTTTGGTATAGAAAGGGAAATTTTCAGATTGGTAATATATCAAGAGGTGATAGATGACAGAGGAATACTTAAACACTTTCTCATTTTCTAATCTCATGAATTGATCATGGATTTTGTTCGCTATGTAAGATGCAAAGTCATACCTGACAGCAGGAGGCTGTCCAGGGGTAAAAATAGACAGTAATACTAGCATCATATGGTCAACAAATTCACTAGTATTAAAGCCCATTATAAAAGATATCATATCCAAAACAAGTCTACCCTCCATAGTGAAAAAAGCAGACACATAAGGGGGAGGGCCTTTAGGCTGATGATTAGGCAACATAAAGGTCTGACAGATGTGGCTTAGTTCTTCATGGGATAGTTTTGTAGATTTCTCAAGAAGGTCTCCCAGGGACAGGGGAGTGAGGGCTTGATCGGGTTGAAAATGAAGCATCTCATTGATTGACTGAGCAGTAATTGGGAAAAGGATGTCTTGGTTTGGGGATAAGATTGCTCTCTGGTTAGGATCATAATTGACATGGCAGAAATGGATTATTTCAGGGAAAATATGAACAGAGGGAAAGAGGTATCGGGGAAGATTAGATTCCCATAACCCAATCGTATCCAAGCCATTCAAATAATTGTCCCTGCAGCGACAAAAAATTCGAAGAGGACTATCACTAAAAATCAGGTCTTTGATTTGGAAATCCCTGTTGACTAATGATATAATCCAGGTCTCTGTGAGGGGCGTTCAATGGGGCAACATTTAAAGCCACAGGAACTTCCATTCTTGGTTCTTGTGGATTCAAAAATGGAAATTCGGCTTATGGTGAAAATTGAGCAAATTTACAGGTTTCGATGGGAAAAACAGGTACAGTTGCAGGCTGGGAAATCAATTACAGTTCTTCGCGATTAAGGAATGAACTAGCAATCAAATTTTTAACTCTGTTTCAGTAAAAGAAAGAGGAAAACCGAGTTTCTTACAGAGTTCAGTGCGATTTTAGGGTAAATACCTGTTTTTGGAGAAAAGAGTGTTTCAAACAGACGCGGGTGAGTGTGGATAATCTTCTGAGAGGCTCGACTGTAATTTGCTTTGACAGGATAAAGGTTGGCAGACTTCAGAATTTTGAAATTCAAATTTTCTGCGTGGAGGGTGTATTCGTTCAGTTCGTGCAAAATAATGAAAAAGACAAGAAATTTGTGTTTTATTGGCAAAGTCAAACGGGGGGGGGGAATTTTTATTATTTTAATGACTGACGTCATTCTATACGGGAGGTGAGTCATGGGCGGGGGGGGAAGTGGTAAGAGGTTTTTTCCGCATCACTTACGAGCGAAGGCAGTTTCGGGCGGATGGGCAGTGAAGCGATACAACGCTTGACACGTAGCAATGGCACTATTCAAAAACCACTTTTATTTCGCGTGTTATCTTTCGGATTGGGGATGGCCAGCGGAATCGATGTGAACCGTTGATCTTGGGCGAATCGATCCAACGGTTGACGAGATATGGAGTTGACGGACATTTAATGGGCGGGACTGACTTGACTTAATATGAATTAATCATTTCGGGAGGCGTTTGATTAGAGGGTTTGGTTATTAATTAATCTTAAGGATTAATTAATCCCATATGAAAAAATGGTCGGGAAATGTTAAATGCGCAGGGATGATTTATTTCAAAGTCTAGTTTTAATTAAAATTTGGGTTTATTTTTCCGTTTTAAACATATATACATATATTTAAACCTTTTTCGTATATTTTTAATATATGGTAATTAAACCAATGTGATTTTCTTACCATAGGGGGCGGGAATAGAATTAATGTTATATTTTAGCCAAAAGGGGGTATATTGTGGGTTTTTGTCTTGAATAAGTGAGAATAAAATACTTGTGGCTAAAATAGTTATAATACATGGGTTTTGGGAATATTATATGAAAGGAATTGTATACATAGGAAAAGGTGATTTTCATAGGTAGTTAATATATAAATTAGAATTAATATGACAAAGGGACAATGTCAACTCAAAATACTTAAATATAACCAAGAAAGTGAGAATTCAAAAGTAAATATCATTATTATACTTTCATCACTTAGACTTAGAATAAAAAGTGATTTTGAGGGCTTTTCATGAAAAATTGAAGGATTTTCCTAAGTAAAATGGGATTTTACTGAGGAAAAGATTTTGTGAGGTGAATGAATGTGATAATGGATGATTTCAAGTACTTAGGTTTTTTTTTAATTATTGGGCCGAGGGTCCGGTCCCTCCAAAAGTCAAGGAAATGCCTTGAGCCCCTTTAATCTTCAAATACCTTAGTGCTTAGGAAAATTAGTGAAATATTTAAGGGAAACTTGAAGGGGAAGTTAATAATCTTGACTTTGCTTTCCTGTGAAATTTTTCCAATGTAGTATCTGCCTTTGCACTTTGTGATGAAAGTAAAATTGAACACATTTAGAACCATCATTCATCACATGCAATCCTGCAACAACATCTACCTACCCTACTTAATTTACCCTACCATTTTGTCTTCTTTATTAGGGTGCACTTAGACTGGCAAACCCTTATCAATCTTCTTTTTCTTTTACATGGCAAACCTATCTAAATCTACACTTATTACCTCCAAGGGCTCAGATTAAACGGTTGAGCACCTTTTTATTAACTCTACCTATCTACTTATCTGCCAAGATTAAACTATTTGGTCAGATATTTATTCTCTATTCTACAACATGAAATTGAAAAATGAATGAGTCAAGTTTAAACAGTTTGACTCTTCATAAATTGTGGCAAAAGTTTGACAAGCTGCACACAATTTTGTTTATTACAAAAAAAAAAAAAAATGAAATAGTAGTGGCATTTGGACTTGCACACTTTCCTGGTCTATTTTTGTTTGGGGTTCATTTCTTTCACTTTTTTGACCATTTTATTCTTTTCACCCTTTAATTTTCTTTTAGGGTATACCCTCTTTACATTTTTTTAAAATTTTTTGATTTTTCGATTTTTTGAAAATATGGAACACCTTTGCAACAAGAAAAAGGTTTGACATATTGCATAGTTCAACAATTCAATCATGAAAAATGACACCTATTGGTATAGGAGTCTAACACTGGCTCCACTTGGGGATGGCTTTTCTTGGTGAAAAGTCAAGAACAGCAGGTCAGATGCCTCAAAATGCCTTCAACTGAACCATGTAATCTTCTTTTTCTGTTGGCTTTATTGTATATATGATAGTAGAACTTTCTGAAGCTTAGGGCCTTCACTTCGGGCTTCAACTCCAACAAGTCACCATCCAATCAAAACTGATGCATTAGAAAGGATATAATATGTACATGTTAGAAAAATCAAAACATCCAAGTAAATAGGATCAAAATAGTGTTTTAGCATTCGACCATTGACTGGTCCTTCCTCAGCTTCTGAACCATCAAAATTCTTCAAAAAATATGTGTTATTTCCCTGTAAAGCATGAATGATGTAAGGTCATTTCCATAAGAAATCAAATTTCCCATGTTTTCCTTTATCTTCCCTTCTGGAATCCCATCTTAAAACTTTATCTCCTATTTGAAAATCTTCTGCTTTAGTCCTTTTGTCAAACATTTTCTTTAACTTTTCCTACAAAACTTGGGATCATTGATACACTTCTTCTCTGTTCTGCTGCAAGTGAATTGTTTGGTTTATTCTTCTCTGAATATCATTTGGTTCTACTTGAGCCTCCTGAAGTAATTTCATAACAGGAATTCCTAAGGATGATGGAAATCTAACCTCAATACCATAAACTAATTCATATGGACTGGTCCCAATTGATTTCTTAGTTGTAAGTCTGTTTGCCCACAATGCATTGGTAAGTTTCTTATGCCAATTCTTTTTATTTTCTTCCAATAATTTTTTAATGATATTAATAAGGCTTTTATTAGAAGATTCAGCCAGTCCATTACCCTGAGGATAATAGGCTATTGAATGGCCTAAAGTGATGTGGTATTTATTGCAGAAACTAATCATTTTCTTAGACTTAAATGCGGCAACATTATCTGTTATAATTTTCTCTGGACAGCCAAATCTTGAAAGTATATTGGTTTCTAAGAACCCTATAATTATAGAATCATTGGCTTGTCTGCATGGGATAGCTTCAATCCATTTAGTAAAGTAATTTGTGGCAGTGAGGATCCATCTGTGTTGCCCAGAAGAAGGGGGATGGATTTCTCCAATAAAATCCAAGCCCCATTGCTGAAAGGGTCTTTCGGTGGAAATTGGTTTTAATGGTAAAGGTAACAATTTTCTCTTGCCCTCAAAGATCTGACACCTATGACAAGCAGTTACAAATTTCTTAACATATGAAAACAAGGTTGGCTAATAAAAACCAGCCCTTAAGATCTTATCTGCAGTTGACTTCCAGTAGAGGTGTCCCCCACAATCTCCTTCATGAAATTCATTAAGAACCTTGTTAGTTTCATCTTTCAATAAACAATTTAATAGAATTCCATCATGATTCTTCCAAAAAAGAGCACTATATAAAATACAATACTTTAAAGATGTCATTTTTAATAACCTTTGTTTCATTCTGGATAACCCTGGAGGAGCTTGCAGGTTTAACAAAACATAAATGATATCAGTGTACCAGGGTGAGTCTAAAAAGGCCTGATTGATCTGTGGAGTCGCCATCTCCTATTCGTCATCCAGTTCATTAATATCCAGGGCTTGGAAATTTGTTTCAGTCATGAGTTGAGCCAAACCTTGTCCTTTTATGAGTTTTGTAGGTCTTATTTCAATATCATATTCTAATATGGTAGCTATCCACTTACCTCTTTTGCCTTCAATACCATCTTGAGTTAAGATGTCTTTAACGACAACATTAGGTACATAAGCTATCACATGAGAATACAATATATAAACTCTGAAATCTTTAATTTCTTTCACAAGTGCAAAAGCTTGTTTCTCCATGATATTATATTTCAATGATGCATCTCTAAGTGCTTTACTAAAAAAGGCTATTTGTTTTTCACATCCTTGATCATCTTTTTGTAGTAAAATAGCTGCAATTGTGTGTTCAGAAGCAAATGAAAAAAATATGAAATCTCTATCAAATTTTGGACTGGTAAGAACTGGTGTTCTGGTTAAAGCCATTTTGATTTCTTCAAATGATTGCTTGGCTTCTACGATCCAGTCAATACTTGAATCCTTTCTTAACATGTTAGTAAGCAGTCTAAGTAATTCAGCTAAACTAGAAATGAATCTTCTCAAAAAATTGATCTTTCCTATGAAAGCTTGAAGTTCTTTAATATTCCTGGGATGAGGTATCTGCAATATGGCTTGTATTCTTTCAGGATCAATTCTAATGCCATCTTTAGAAATAATGTGACCTAGGAGTTTCCCTTCTTCAAGACCAAACAATTATTTTTTTGGATTTAAAGAAATACCATACTTTCTGCATTTTATAAACACTTGCCTTAGATGATCTAAATGTTGTTGATCTGTTTTGGAAAAAACAATCAAATCATCCAGATATATGACCAGAAAATCATGAATTTCTTTGGAAAAGGCAATGTCCATTGCTCTTTGGAAGGTTGCTCCTGCGTTTTTTAGACCAAAATGCATCTTAACATATTTAAATGTACCCCATGGTGTTGTAAATGTTGTTTTGTCTTGATCATCAGGATGAACCAGAATCTGATTATACCCTGAAAATCCATCCAGAAGAGAAATCCTTGAAGATCCTACTACCCTTTGTAAGATATGGTCCATTTTAGGCAAAGGATAGTTATCTTTTAAAGAAACTTTGTTTAAATTTCTCAAATCGACACATAGTCTAATCTCTCCAGTCTTTTTCCTTGTTGGTACCAAATTAGAAACCCATTCAGAGAACCTAATAGGAGCTATAATTCCTGCTTCATACATTCTTTTAATTTCTTTCTCAATTGAAGGTAGTAAAACATGGTTGATCCTTCTAAGTTTCTGTTTGAATGGTTTCTGATCTGGTTTCAAAGGTATTGTATGTTGAATAATTGATGTATTGTATGACTTCAGATCTTCATAAATCCAGGCAAAAACATCCTGGAATTCTCTTAAAAGTTCAACATATTTAACCTTTTGATCCTTTGGCAGAGATTTAGATAGTTTAACCATCTTGGGATTTCCTTCAGTTCCCAAATTGACTTCTTCAATATCAGCTTTTAAAGGTTCCATTTTGGGTTTTAGTGGAATGTCATTTGCGTCAAAAAGATCTTCTAAAGGAGTTAATCCTTTAGGTAAATGATTATCTTTTAGATTGATAATTTCAGATTCATCTTCTATAATCTCATCTAATTCCATTTGTTTCAAATCCTGCATATCTTTTTTAGTGAATTTGGTTGGGTGAAGCATGTGAATTGCAGTTTCTTCTGAAATATTCGTTTCTTGTTCATCTAGTTGATTAGATTCATTGATTGTTGTGTCTTCATCTATACTACTGTTAGAGAACTCATTTTCTAATGTCAAAAAATTATTGATCTGATTATTATTTACAAACACTTGCCAATTCATGAGATTGTCCGGTATAGCAGGTCTATGTCTAATCTCAGTTGTGAACTGATGATTAGGTCCAAAAGGTAACTTACAGGTGCTAGCGAACATTGCAAGACTGTGAGCATGCAAATTTTGTTTTCTAGGAATTTGGGCAAAATGAGCTTGTAGGAAAGTGTTGAGAATTTCCACAACTATTTCTCTGTATTGTTTCAATCTGAGATCTTTTGTTGAACATTCATCATTGATCTGTTGGATAATTAACTCATAGTCTCCTATGATTGATACTCTAATTGCTCCTAAATTTTTGAAATGTTTAAGCCCTAGCAAAAGAGCTTCATACTCTGCCATATTATTAGTGCATCTAAAGTTCAACCTATAAGCATGGCCTTCCGCATGATCATTTTCAACGTTATGTATCCAAATTCCAGCTCCTGCTCCTAACTTATTTATTGAACCATCAAATTCTAAATGCCACAGAATTTCATGTTCATAATCTTCATCAACTGTTTTAACATGTTTCTTAACAGGAAGAGCTCGTTTTTCAGTTTTTTCTGGTGTCTCTTGAATTTCTGATGTTTCTTTGTTTTTAGAAATTTATTCGATTTGAACAGTAGATTTATTTGCAGTTTCTGTTTCTGGTGCTTCTAGTTCAGTGGGAAGGTCAGATTCAGCATTATAAACGATGAATGAGTCTATATCAGAATGAACTGAGTAGATAGGGAAGTTTTCAGGCTTCTCATGACTACTGACTAAATATTTCATCAAGGTCTCTCTGTATAGTATTTTAGGTTGACCAAATACTAAAATAGTAGCATATGACATATCTAATTGAATAGATCCTCCGAGTTTGGCACCCCAGGATCTGGACAACAACATACCATATTTGGGAGGAATATCGGCTACTACTATATCCATCAGAACAGATTTCGTAGGGTATTGCACCAAAGTAACACACATATCTTTAATCAAACCTAAACATCTTACCTGACTTGAATCAAAGGAAAAAAGATCTTTATATGGTCTGGTAATGTCTAGATTTAATCTTTCCATCACAGCTTTGGGCATCAAATTGTGGGACGCTCCAGAATCAAGCATGGCGTTATGAAGTATTTTGTCATGACCATTCAAACTTACATAAAATGGAGGAGTTCCTCCACTTTCTGGTTTGTCATTTACCTCTGGGCCAAAAAGGAGTTTGGGTTGATCATCAAAAACATTTACTGAATCATCCATTCCAGTAATGTTAAGGGATCTGTTGATTTGGTTTCTATAGACATCATGTTTAGCCAATTCTGATAAGGGAACAACTATCTTTAGTTTTCCTATTTCAGCCTCTAGATTGAAAGATTTTTCTGTTTGAGCTCTAGTGTTTTGAATAGTTGGGTTTTCTCTGTTTTTTGAGTCTTCAGTGTTTGTCTCTTTTTCATGGGTGGGATTATGAGTTGAAGGTATTTCTAAATTAACTTCTGTTGGTTCTTCTACGTTTCCTGCAGGAGGAAAAGTATTAGAAAGTTGTTTATTATTTGGTTGGCTATCAGACACATCTTCAATTATTGGATTTGGGGGGTTAGGACTTGTTCTAGACAGAATTTTGTACAGGTGGAGTGTTAGTTTTACCTTTGATGTTTTGTTTTGCAGCTTTCTGTTTGCTATTCTCTGGCACGTCAATCCGTCTGCTTCTCAATTTGTATTGTTTATGAACTTCATAAATTGTTGTGTCATATCCTTCTTTGAAATCAAAAGTTTCTCCTGAATGAGTTTGAAATGTTTTAAGAATATGATTTTCTTGATCTTCTTGAGATAGGAAAACTTCTGGTTCATTCTTATTTTCCTTTACATTATTTATTTCAACATCCTCAGTAGGTTCCTCAGAAGATGAACCTTCAACAAAATTTTCTTGGAATGGTGGCCTGATGTTTTGGTCAGGGACATTTTTCCCAGTATTTTGGTTTTGATTTCTTCTTAAGTTTGGATTTCTAACAACATTTTGACTATCACCAGAAGACTTTATTTCGATTGTCTCTACTCTATCTCCCAGTCTTTCCATACCTTTAATAATTGCATCCAGATTTCTTTCAAAAGCTGAAGGCTCTTCGTTTATAGGCATCCTTCTTTCGGCTCTAGCTCTAGCTCGTTTTTCTATGAGGTTAGCTTCAACACTAACTACTATGCTTTGCATCTCTTCTAGGGTTTGGGGAGCTCTTTCCCTAAGTGAATATGCTATTTCAGAGTCAAAACCATCAGGGATTTTAACCAGTACTGAATCTGGAGGGGGCCTAAGGTTCCGAGGGACAGCGTTATAGGCTTCGTTAAATCTGATGATATAATCTTGCACTGCTTCATTAGGTCCTCTTTTCAATTTTCCAAAGTCAGATAGGATCTGAAGAGGGTCTTTCTTCTTCTCCCATCTATTTAAAAATGACCTATACAGGGCTGGTAAGTCAGCAATACTGTTTGGAGCTAGAGCCCTAAACCATGTCCTGACTTCCCCAGTAAGACTCTGGACAAAAATTCACATTCGAACATCATCAACATCAATTTCATAAAATTCAAAGTAATCTGTCATCCTTTTGGTATGTTGCTGAGCAATATAAGTACCTGAACCATCAAAAGGGGTGATTTTACTCTGATAATATTGAGGCAAAGTAGCAGGGTTGCCTGGCAACCTTAACGGAGCATATCTATTGGCCATTGGAAGGTGTAATGGTATAACAGGTGATGATGGTCTGGAAGGAGTGGGTGGAGGAGTAGAAGGAGTGACTTGTGTTTGAGAAGTTTGGGGAAAAGCAGCTGAACTTGGGGAAACTGTAGTAATTACAGAAGTGTTTGAAGTTTCTTCAAAGGCCTGTTCAGATTGAATGGAATTTTGTAAATGTCTGTCAAGATGTAATGAAACAAATCTCAATTGTAAATCTTCAAAAAAAAATGGGTCCGGAACCAGTCTGGATAATTCAGTTTCAGAAAAATTCACAAATAAAGATGTTTCAAATCGCTCATCAAAAGGTTTTCATCAAAATAAATCCACTTTACAGGACAGGATGCTGATCTAGAAAGAGGTCGAGAACTTCCAGAACTTTCTTGACTTCCTCTTTCAGAGCTTTCTTGACTTTCTTGTCTTCTAAGAATCCTAGGAATCAGATTTGGATTATCGAATACCGGAGGTGGGTTTGGATCAGGATTTGACCTGGTATAACGAGTTCTTTCTGAAGCCAGTTTTCCTAGTAATGTTTCTTTTTTTAAATTTTTGTTTTAAATAAAATGAAAGTACAACTTCGGCAAATTATTCAAGAAATTAAAGATTTTTAATTAAAATTTTCTCAAAGATTTATTGAACTAGAGAATCTGATTGAATTTTTAAACCAAAGTTTCAGTTATTAAGCTAAACTAAAGATAGACTAAAGCAGCATTTATTTACTATGCAATTGCAGAGCAATAGTAGTTCAAAGGCTACCTGGATGATCTTCAGACTCTGTCTATAGCTTATAAGCAAACAATAGTAACAATAAAGATATTCAGATCCCTATGGTCGCCACTATCTTATCACTTAGATTTTCCTTGAAGTTGTGGAAAAGGAAAGTAAATTCGAGGTAACCACAAACCAACCTTCAGATACAGAATCTAGCCAATCTGTATCCAGAGAGGGCTCTCTCTTTAAAATTTAGCTTTGTTCTTAGAAAATATTAGGCTAGTTATAAGTCCAAGAGTTTTGTTTGATTTTAAATGGTGGAATCCACCAACTAAGGGCACGATTGAGTATTTCAGGCCATTGGACTATGGAGTCGAAAGGATGGATTTACTGGATTAATTTTTTACACCAAAGATGGCTTTGCAGGGCAAGATAGCCAAACAGAGAACAATTTTAGATATTAAATTGAATGGAATGGATTTTGAAGGGATGAAAGGCAATTAAGAATCTTTCAACATGTTCAAAGAAAGAAATTGAATGATTACAAATAAAGAGCAGTTAAGAATTCTTTACTATAGTAATCAAAATGTTTAAACCATCGAAACAAGAGCAATTAAGAATTCATTGTTTATAACCAGTTTAGAAGAAAACATTTAGAATAATCACAATTGAAATCAGTGTACACTTAAGCAAGTTCTGATTTATTCTTTTTTGTCAATTATTCAGAAATGGAACGCAATGATATTATAAACAGATATAAAACTTTTAAAACATGAGATAGAGAAGACTTATTGATCTGTAGTTAGACACATGAATCTTGCAAAAAGTCTTGAGCTTCAATTCGTCATCCAGCAAGCCATAAAGAAATTTCTCCAAAGCACTTTATTCCAAAAAATCAATGTTACAGCAAAGTAGAAGAATCCACCCTCAATAATTCAATTGAGGGCTTATTTATACAAAAAATTATACAAAATATCTCTTAACAAAACGAGATATAATCTAATATGACTCATAGATAAGTTGCAATAAAAATAGAGACAGATGGTCTCATGGATAAGACAAGAAGTAATCGATGTTGTGTTGTTCCCTCCTTTTGAGAGTGTGCTGGAGGCTGGACCTATATTTTAGCTTTTCGTTGTCCTCTTCAGTAATTTTATTCCAACTGACTTGCTTCACTGATACTCTTTGTTTTTACTGATACACTTTCAACTGAACTTATACTCTTTGACCTTTGTTTATCATTTTATCCTTTATACTATAGTAAATAGGCAAAATTTCATATCAGGATAAATTTTACAAAAGTTCCAACAAATCTTCCCACCATTTATCTTCTACTATTCTTGTCCGTTGAAGCTTCCTTAATGTTTCATCAGCCTCAGTATATTTGAAGAAATTAGGCTGGCTAGGAAACAAATGCCTTACTTCATGTTCCAAATAAAACAAATTCTCTAATCTGTCATGAAGATTCCTTCCTGTTGGTAATGTTGCTTGTGATGAACTGGCTGAGGAATTGGCTAGATTGTGAGCATGTATGTCCAATTTCCTAGCAAAAGTTTCCAGGTCCATTATTTTGTCTTCTGAAACCATAGGGATGGGCAAACCTTTATTCAATAAAACATTAAACCTGTCTCTGAAAGCAATTATTTCTGCCTGCATGTCAAAGCACCTTTGTTCCAAATTTTGCATAAGAGTTCTTTTAGTAAAAACTCTTTTTATTTCTAAGATTTTTGCAGTTCTATCCTGAATACCCACTTCTTCAAGCTACTGTCTGGTTTGGGTGTTGAGAAACTGCATAAGCTGATTGGATTCCTCAGGCCTATTTCCTAATTCTGCTCGGGTGTTTTCAACTTCATCCAGAGCCGCTTTGACCAAATCATTTTGCTCGTACATTATCTGGATTGAAGGCCAGATATCTTTTATTGATTGGATAATATTATCCCAAAGAATTTCATTTATCTCTCTCAAAGCCTTCTCCAATGTGAGATCCTTTTCTAATGCTTTAACCAATTTTTCCAATCTCTTGATTTCTCTTGATTTGTCAGTAACACTCATTTTTGAAAGATCATATCTCTGTTATAAATTGACAAGTTGTAACTTTGTGTGTTGAATTTCAGTTACTTGAAGTTTCAAATCATCCATTTGTTTTACTAATTATTCTGAACTCAAATTTGAAGTGTCTACCTGTGATGCCTCTGCTGGCTGGCCTGTTGGCTGTGTACCTGTAATTGCTTCTGTTGTAGATGTTGGAAGAGCAGATTGTTTGTCTTTTAATGCTTGCTCCAGCTCTTTTTATGTTTCAACCAATTGCTCATTCATTTTTAATAGCAAATCTATCATTTCTTCTTCAGAATTTTTCTTTATTATTTCTTCAGTTTGAGGATGTCTGGAGGCTGGCAATTTCAACTGCTTTCTCAAAGCAGCAATGTCATCATCCTTCTTTTTTATTAATGCTTCTATGCCTTTGACATCCTTTGGATTGTGTCCCAAACCAATTATTATTTCCTCAAATGTTTTTATCCTGTTATATTTGGCTTGAGAAGAAGCCTTTTCAATCTGCAATTGTGTACTGGTGTTCTCTAAAGAATCCTGTAACTTGTGAGCTTCCATGGCTTTATTAGTCAAATTGGAATAGATCATTTCCCCAGTCTGCTTATGTAATTCAATCTGGTCTAAAGGATGGATATCCTTTGCTAGGACTTCAAATTTTGTCCTAATATAATCAGTGGCTGTTTGGGGTTGTTGCACCTTGGGTTTGAAATGGCTCATTAACATTTTGCCCTATTGAATGTCAAAAGTTGACATTAGTCTTTCTTGATTCTTTGGAGCCATTTTCAAATATTGAGTATATACTTGCATTTTCAGTGGATCATTCCTGGCCTTGATATTGATAAATGTCTTCTTTATATCTCCTGTATCTTTGACTGGTGTTTTGAAAGAAGATATTTCCATACTTTGTTGCTTATGTAGCTTTTCCCTTTGAGAGGTAGTAGATGCCCCACTGACTGTATCTATTTGCTTACTGCCTGATTGTCCTTGTCCTTGCCTGTCAGAAATTTCTTGAAATGATTCAACTTCTGGAAGAGGATTCAATCTTTGCCTTTTAGTATCATGTTGCTATGTAGATCTATCACCAGGGGTGGATGTTTAAGCTTCTCTCTTTTTCCCTTTTTCCAATTTAAGAGGAGTTTGAAGATGGAAATTTCTGCCTCATTGATCTGAACTGGAGTGATTTGTACTTTACTTTGTTCTTTAGATGTTTCTGGTAACTCTGTCATTGTGAATTTTTCAACTATTTGTATGTCCGGTTCTTTTTCTTTTCCTTTTGATTCTACTGCAATGTTTTTTTTGTAACTCCTGCTGAATAATCCCAGTTGAGGAAGGGCCAACTTCTGATCTTGGTACCTGTACAAAAGAGTCTAGGTCAAGCATCTTCTCAAGATCTTTCATAACATTTCTTATATTGACCTGCTCAATATCATGCTCTATCAATGTGCCTTCTAGCCATTCATCTGTGTTAGCATATTTTTCAATCTCTGGAATTCTCTGATGGATGTATGGTGCTGATTTGTTTTTCATTCTTTTATCATAGATGAAGCTGAATGGGTCATAAGGTGCCCAATAGAAACTCTTCTGTAATCTGAAATGGTCTTGTAATATCCTTTCATCTTCCTCCCCTCCATCCCTAGAGTTACATATAAACGGACCTAATTGACTTTTGATCCGGAGTTGAGCCTTCTTCTTTGCATTACAAAAATGAATTATATCAGAGTTATTCATTTTCCTGAAGTACTCTAATGCAAAGAGTCTCATGGGGACATATTTTGTCAATTTAAATGGACATAATTCACATCCATATATCCTGACTTTTGTGTGATTTTGGTACAAGTACCAATCACCAATCTTGTATTGTTTTGATAGCTGTAGAATTTTCTTGATTTCATTGTTGATTCTGGGAGGAGAAACTCCTGTCAACAAGGTAGTTGCAGGGTGTATAAAAAGATCAATGAACTCATTATAGGAATAGGGAGAATCTTGAGAATAATGGGTGATGGCTGACCAAAAGATAATAGATCTAGGATTCCCCTCGGAATCAAGTTTTTTGGTATAGAAAGGGAAATTTTCAGACTGGTAATATATCAGGAGCTGATAAATGACAGAGGAATACTTGAACACTTTCTCATTTTCCAATCTCATGAATTGATCATGGATCTTGTTGGCTATGTAAGATGCAAAGTCATACCTGACAGCAGGAGGCTGTCCAGGGGTAAAAATAGACAGTTATACTAGCATCAGATGGTCAACAAATTCACTAGTATTAAAGCCCATTATAAAAGACATCATATCCAAAACAAGTCTACCCTCCTCAGTGAAAAAAGCAGACACATAAGGGGGAGGGCCTTCAGGCTAATGATCAGGCAACATAAAGGTCTGACAGATGTGGCTTAGTTCTTCATGGGATAGTTTTGTAGATTTCTCAAGGAGGTCTCCTAGGGACAGGGGAGTGAGGGCTTGATCAGGATGAAAATGAAGCATTTCATTGATTGACTGAGCCGTAATTGGGAAAAGGACGTCTTGGGTTGGGGATAAGACTGCTCTCTGGTTAAGATCATAATTGGCATGGCAGAGATGGATTATTTCAGGGAAAATATGAACAGAGGGAAAGAGGTATCGGGGAAGATTAGATTCCCATAACCCAATTGTATCCAATCCATTCAAATAATTGTCTCTGCAGCGACAAAAAATTCGAAGAGGGCTTTCAGTAAAACTCAGGTCTTTGATTTGGAAATCCTTGTCGACTAATGATAAGTAATCCAGGTCTCTGTGAGGGGAATTCAATGGGGCGACGTTTAAAGCCATATGAACATCCATTTTTTGTTCTTGTGTGTTCAAAAATGGAAATTCAACTTATGGTGAGCAAAATTACAGGTTTCGACCGGAGAAATAGGTACAATTGCAGGTTGGGAAATCAATTACAGTTCTTTGGGATTAAGGAATGAACTAGAAATCAATTTTTTAACTCTATTTCAGTAAAAGAAAGAGGAAAGTTGAGTTTTCTTACAGAGTTCAGTGCGATTTTAGGGTAAATACCTGTTTTTGGAGGAAAAGAGCGTTTCGAACAGACGCAGGTGAGTGCAGATAATCTTCTGAGAGGCTCGACTGCAATTTTCTTTGACAGGATAAAGGTTGGCAGGCAGAATTTTTAAATTCAAATTTACGTGAGGGTGTATTCGTTCGGTTGTGCGGGAATAATGAAAAGACACGAAATTTTTTGTTTTATTGGCAAAATTAAACGGGGGGGATTTTGTGGCTAATGAGCGCGTCATTACGTACGGGAGGGGGGAGTGAATCATGGGGGGGGAAAATGGTAGAGGTTAAGAGGTTTTTTTCCGCACCACTTATGAGCGAAGGCAGTTTCGGGCGGATGGGCAGCGAAGCGATACAGCGCTTGACACGTAGCAATGGCACTATTCACAAACCACTTTTATTTCGCGCGTTATCTTTCGGATGGGGGATGGCCAGCGGAATCGATGCGAGCCGTTGATCTTGGGCGGATCGATCCAACGGTTGACGAGATATGGAGTTAACGGATATTTAATGGGTGGGACCAACATGATTTAATATGAATTAATCATTTCGGGAGGCGTTTGATTGGAGGGTTTGGTTATTAATTAATCTTAAGAATTAATTAATCCCATATGGAAAAATGGTCGGGAAATGTTAAATGCGCAGGGATGATTTATTTCAAAGTTTAGTTTTAATTAAACTTTGGGTTTATTTTTCTGTTTTAAACACATATACATATATTTAAACCTTTTTCGTATATTTTTAATATATGGTAATTAAATCAATCTGATTTTCTTACCATAGGGGGCGGGAATAGAATTAATGTTATATTTTAGCCAAAATGGGGTATATTGTGGGTTTTTGTCTTGAATAAGTCGGAATAAAATACTTGTGGCTAAAATAGTTATAATACATGGGTTTTGGGAATATTATATGAAAAGGAATTATATACGTAGGAAAAGGTGATTTTCATAGGGAGTTAATATATAAATTAGAATTAATATGACAAAGGGACAATGTCAACTCAAAATACTTAAATATAACCAAGAAAGTGAGAATTCAAAAGTAAATATCATTATTATGCTTTCATCACTTAGACTTAGAATAAAAAGTGATTTTGAGGGCTTTTCATGAAAAATTGAAGGATTTTCCTAAGTAAAATGGGATTTTACTGAGGAAAAGATTTTGAGAGGTGAATGAATGTGATAATGGATGATTTCAAGTACTTAGGTTTTTTTCAATTATTGGGCCGAGGGTCCGGTCCCTCCAAAAGTCAAGGAAATGCCTTGAGCCCCTTCAATCTTCAAATACTTTAGTGGTTAGGGAAATTAGTGAAATCTTTAAGGGAAACTGAAGGGGAAGTTAATAAACTTGACTTTGCTTTCCTATGAAAATTTTCCAATGTAGTATCTGCCTTTGCACTTTGTGATGAAAGTAAAATTGAACACATTTAGAACCATCATTCATTACATGCAATCCTGCAACAACATCTACCTACCCTACTTACTTTACCCTACCATTTTGTCTTCTTTATTAGGGTGCACTTAGACTGGAAAACCCTTATCAATCTTCTTTTTCTTTTACATGGCAAACCTATCTAAATCTACACTTGTACATCCAAGGGCTCGAATTAAGCTGAGCACCTTTTATTAACTCTACCTATCTACTTATCTGCCAGATTAAACTGTTGAGTCGGATATTGTCTCTATTCTCTGACATGAAATTGAAAAATGAATGAGTCAAGTTTAAACGAGTTTGACTCTTCATAAGTGTGTAAAAGTTTGACAAAGGAAATTTGCACACAATTTTGTTTATTACAAAAAAAAATAAAAATAAAATGAAATGAAATAGTAGTGGCATTTGGACTAGCACACTTTCACAGACTATTTTTGTTTTGAGTTTCATTTCTTTCACTTTTGACTATTTTATTCTTTTCACCCTTTAATTTCTTTTAGGGTATACCCTCTTTACATTTTTTAAAAAATTATTTTTCGATTTTTTATTCTCTGTACACTTTGCAACAAGAAAAATGTTTGACATATTGCATAGTTCAACAAGTCAATCATGAAAAATGACACCTATTGGTATAGGGGTCTAATAGGTCCAACTGATCTATAGCCTATTTATCAAAACTTGGCCAGTACTCATGGTTACAGTGGTATTTCATCTCCCATTAGGCTTAAGGCTTCCCATTTCTTGCTCTTGCAATATGCATCACAATTCGTAACATGTATGCATTGTTGTGGTGTGGGCTACCATAGCCTAGCATGGAGTACCTTCTTTGTAAAGGAGCCACGCATAGTGGCCTCCTCTGCCACTTTTCTTCGAGCTTCAACTATTTCACATCTTCCATGTTCCAAAACGTACCTTCGTAATACTTCATATGCTCCTAACTTATATAATTGACTAGAAATCAGAGTAAAATCAACTGCACACGAAACCATCTCCTTCTTTTGTTGCACCAAATATTCAACAGGCGCACTTCCAATGGTCAAAAAGTGAATAATATCAGCAAAGTGCTCATCAACCTCTTTGATAGCAAAGATCTATGCATCTGGTAATCCCTCCTCCAGATTGGTTGGTTCTTCCCCATTTTCAATGCGTGATAGATGATTAGGTCTAGCATTCAACCTACCAGGATTCACAATGATTTCAAAATTGCATTCCTGAAATAGCAGCAGCCATATGCAAATCTTTCCCCACAACACAGGCTTATTAACCATGTATTTCAAAGCAGAATGTTCAGTGAACATTTTGAAGTGCCCTCCTAGCAGATAGTTTCTATGTTTTTCCAGAGCATAGACCATGGCCAATCCTTCCCTTTCTTTGGTTGAGTAGTTATGCTCTACACTGGAGAGCTTCCTACTGGAAAAGGCAACAGGGTGATCAATGTATCCTTCTCCTGGCTGCGCTAAAACAACTCCAAGTGCTATACTGAATGCATCAACATGTACATGGAAGACCTTGGACCAATCTAGGAATATTAGAATGGGTACGGTAGCCATAAGTTTCCTTCAGCATCTCAAATCTCTTTTGACATTCCTCATCCCATAAAAAGGACACATCCTTCTTCAACAATTTCTCCATAGGTGCGGTGATCAGAGCATAGCCCTCAATGATTTTTTCTGTAATATCTGGTGTGTCCCAGAATGGAGCACAACTTTTTTTCTTTAGTAGGGACTTCTAGGTTGATAATAATTCCAATATTGGCTGGATCTACCATCAACCCTTGCTGACACACAATATGGCCCAACAAGATTCCAAAAGGAATGCATAATATATATTTCTTCAAGTTAAGAGAAATCTGATGCTTCCTACAAGTGTCAAGCATCATGCACAGGTTGGACACATGCTTATTTACTAGCCCAACCATAGTCCAGTCATCAAAATACACCTCCAAGAAATTGTGTACACTCAACACAACTACTAGTACGTGCGAGAATACACGTGCATTATTCAACCCGAAAGTCATGACAAGAAGTTGGAAGGAACCCCATTCCATTGCAAAGGGGGTCTTGTTCAATTCTTATGGGAGCAATCCGATCCGATGATACCTTGCAACCATTAGTGAAAGACTAAGCCTTTGATCTCTCCCACATTGTCGAAGATCTTGTCTGAAAATGGAGTAGGGAAGGGGTCCTATACACATGCATCGTTCAGCTTGTGCAAATCCACACAAATTATTATTTCTCCCTTCAGTTCATTTTCTCTAACCATTGGGCTCATTAAATCAGACTACTCCATAGGCTCAATGATTCATGCGATAACCATATTCTATAATTACCCTTTCACTTTCCACTTATACTTGGGATTTAATAGGTATGGCCGCTACTTGACAAGCCTTGCATTTAGTTTTAGAGTGATATTTATAACTCCCAAATCTCCTTCAATTCCTTTAAGCTCAGAGAAATTTTGGAGAAATAGATCCTGGTAATCTGTCAACAGCTCTAAAATATTTCCCACTATTTCATCACCCCACTAATCTCCTATTTTGGCAAACTTTGGTTGTTCCTCCATCCCAACGTTGACTTCCTTTAACTTCAAAGGCTTGGTTACATTCACCATTCCTAATAAGGGCCTTGCAATTGTGTGCTCCCCCTCGGACTCAAGATGTTGATATTTCTTGGATCTTCTTCATTATCTTCTACTGATAGGTTCCTACAGTTGAAAATATCTTACATCTACGCTTCCCATGTTGACGCAACACATTCTATCCGAGGTCGGGAATCATAAAAGAAAAGTGCTTCTATATCCTGCACGGCTTCACCCAATTCCTTCGATCCACTGACCAAGCCAAAAGTTGACAAAAAACTATCACTCATTTAATCAAATGTTGATTCCCTTGGCACAATTCCGTCTCCAAATACCATGTAGTAGGGATTGGTCCGAATGAATGGAAAAAATCTGAACCCATTCGGTCCTTGTCTTCTTGTTCCAAACCTTCATCCTAGTGGCCAGGTGGTTGCGTGGTTCACCTTGGCCATAAAAAGTCTCAATTGGTGGGACAGAGGGCTGCTCAAAGTGCAACATCATCATCCTATTTCATTCCTCCCAGTCCTTAAATCTCCCTTTGTGCATATCCCACCAATGCGCTGGAGTGGCGCACATGGCAAGATCAAGTGCCCAAAACCTTCGTTATTTTGGGACAACCTTCTCCAAATTTTCAAAAAATAATACAAAACTATCAAAGCCATCAAAATAGGGAAATTATATTACCTCTGAGGAGATGTATCACAAATTTTTAGTGATCTTGAGGAAGCGAAGTGCAAAGACATCATGCAGACAATTCTTCTAGTTCTCCATTTCTCTATCTAAATCTGAGAAACATGAGCTATCCTTTTCCCAATTCCGCATCCCATCAACAGTAGGGTTGATCCAATTCTCATCCTACACAGTCAACTTGTAGATATGGTTGACATCATATCCTTGGCGCATTGGTTCGTATATCTCTCTCCTTCCACTGGATCTAGAGGTATTATAACCCGAGTCCCATCATTTTCAAATATCATACTTTTGTGCTTCAAATTGATGATACCTCTCATATCAATGGCCCAATCCAGCCCTAGCAGCGTAGGGTGGGGTATGCATCATCCACAATTTTTATTACTTCAAAATACACACGTACTTTTACTCCAACAGTGTCTTCCAAAACTTGTGGGAGTCATCCAAGTGGAAATATATTTTGTTGATTAGCCATGCACAACTATGTTGGAAATACTGAGAGGGGGGGTGAATCAGTATTCCTTTCAATTAGAGAATTATTTAATCTTCAATTATTATCAGTGTTTGTACAATGATAGTAGTAAACAAAAGGAACACAAATCCACATAGTTTTTTAGGTGGAAACCCACTCCGGGACAAAAACAACCCAATGCTTTTCTAATAATTCTTTAAAATTCAACTTCAATTGAAAATAAAGCTCCAACTTCTTGAACATAGAAAATCATTCTTCTCCAGCTCCCACTAGATGGATGTTCCAATGCCCGAGATTCTTCAGTATTCAACTGAACGGATGCCCCAACACCCAATGAGCTACAACTCACCCTAACACCACCCTACCAACCTATAGAAGAATAAAAGAAGAATGGATTCCGCACAGTGAAAATGGTCCACTTTACAATGAAATAGAATGATGCAGAAGAATAATATATACTAGACCATAACCCCAAAATTGATACAACCACCTAATGATGATCCTAGACCTCCCAACACTACCTCTTCAACCCTTGGTAGATAGACACTAGTAAAATTTGTACAATAATGTATTTACAATGACTAAGTACAATGATACATATACAATGATTGTATGCAGTGATGCCCACTTGAAGAATTCATATGATGAACTTCTTGCTACTGTTATGCACCTTGGTTGCTACTCTTGTCATGCTACCCTCTTCTTCACCTTGCTTTGATTTCCTGTCGTAGAAAGTCTGGTCCTTTGCAACCCTTGACAACACATGATCTAGCTTTTTCTTGCCTTCTAGGAGCTCGATATTGAATCTGGTGTATCTCTGTCATTTCAGATTCTCAATATCTAATTTTCATTCCTGTAGTATTCCTCTGATTCATCTTTCCAATGCCATAGGTATGACCTAATTTGGATTCTTGAAGAGAGATTTATACCCAAACTCTCTCACAATGCTTTAATTATGGACTGTTTCAGTAGAGCGCATTTGTACGGCATGCCACGTGTCATTGTTTCTTCATTTTTTTTTGAAATTGATAGATAAAAAATTATAGACTGTGCACTATCCGTCACTTTTTACAGAACTCCAATTTGATACTCAGAGAGAGAGTTGTGACGAATTTACCAAGGTCACTTCTTTGAGATGAGTTTCAAGAGCCTGCAAAAACCTTGACTTACATAGATCATATCTCCAAAAATATTGTGCACCTTGATCTAAAATTTTTATTACAACTTCCTCAGGATTTTGGATTCGCCTCATAAAAATTTCGGCTTCTGAACCTTCGTAGAAAAAAAGTGAGAGCGAACATTCCAATATGACATATTTCAGATGGCCGAATCCCTTGCATAAGGAGGAAATGAAGATCACAATTTATATGAATTCTTAAGTTGAGAGGGGCTTCAACAAGTGAACGTGGGAGGGATTTTAGGAGAATAAAAAATATTAATTATGAATTTTCAATGACCCATGCCCCAACCCCATGGGGTCTTAGCCCACTAACTAGGAGTACAAACTTCAAACATGAATATCTCTCAAACCGTAAAGAATTACATGGCGTGCCATATATCAATGGAAACATCTCGAAAAGTAGAAACCATCAAAAGAATTACTGACCCAGAATATATTAATTTGGTAAGTCAAAATTCCCATGCAATATTGGGTTAGCCCCTGGTGCTGCTTGGGTTGACAGCAATGACAACTGCTGATCAACAATCTCCCCCTTTGGCATTGATGGAAACACAAGTACTCCCCCTGCAATCATGTCACCTCTTCCTACAACATTCTCTCCCCCTTTCACATCAATGGAAAAGGGTAACTCCCCCTGAAACACAACCATCCTGCGGACCTGTACACACTTCCACTCTCGCTAACACACAATCGTCCTGCAGACCTATACACACTTCCACTCCTGCTTTATATTCTTGAAAAATGAAAGTCTAATGAGAACTTGGGAGAATCCCAAGTTTTTGACGAAGATATTCAAATGTTTCACAAGGTAAAGGTTTAGGGAAGATATCAACAATTTTTTCTTTTGTACAAACATACTCAAGTTTGATATTCTTTTTAGCGACTTGTTCTCTAACAAAATGATATTTGATCGGAATGTGTTTTTTTTTTGAATGCATGACAGGATTCTTGGAGATGTTGATGGCACTAGTGTTGTCACAGAATATGGGAATAGGCTCACTGAATTGTACTTAAATATCTTTCAAAGTTTTTTTCATTCAAAGGACTTGAGTACAACATGATGTTGCTGCAATGTATTCTGCTTCCGCTGTAGATAACGAGATTGAAGTTTTCTTTTTTCTCAACCATGATACGAGACAAACACCTATATAGAATGTTGCTCCATTAGTACTCTTACGATCATCAACGCTTCTTGCCCAATCTGCATCTGTAAAGGCTTGAATAATGAGATTGTTACCCTTGGGATACCACAAGCCATATTCTTCCGTGCCCTTTAGATATCGAAGAATTATTTTTATGGCAATAATATGTGATTATTTTGGTGCTTCTTGGAATCTTGCTACTTGTCCAACTACTTGCATAACATCTGGTCGAGAGGCTATTGCATACAAAATACTACCAATCATAGATATGTACAACCTCTAATCCACACCCTTAGATGAGTCGTCTATGCTCAATTTTCAACCTGTTACCATTGGAGTAAGGACGGGTTTGCAATCTTCCATTTTGAATTTCTTGAGCATTTCCTTGATGTACTTGGTTTGACATGCAAATATTCCTTTCTCTTGCTGAGATATTTGAAGCCCTAAGAAGTATGTCAGCTCACCAAGTAAAGACATCTCAAGCTCACTTTGCATCTTTGTAGAAAAGTTATTACTTAGTCGATCATCATTGCTACCAAATATTATATCATCCACATATACCTCAACGATTGTTAAATTATCTTTATCTATTTGTACATAAAGATTTCTATCAACAGTACCTTTCTTGAACCCTTGTTGACATAGATATCCATCAAGACGAGCATACCATGCTCTAGGAGCCTGTTTGAGACCATATAGAGCCTTATTTAACCTACAGACATAGTCTTCTTTTGTGATAGTAGAAAACCTCCAGGTTGTTCGATATAAACTTCTTCTTATAATTCTCCATTTAGAAATGCTGACTTAACATCCATTTGGTAGACTTTGATTTTTCTTGAACACGCATAGGCGAGAAACATCTAGATGGCTTCCATTCTGGAAACTGGTGCAAATTTTTCGTCGAAATCAATTCCTTCCACTTGTGCATAGCCTTTTCAAACCAATCTTGCTTTGTTTCTGGTAACCTGCCCATCTTCATTCAATTTGTTCCTAAACACCGATTTACTCCCAATGACATTTTTATCTTTTGGTCATGGAACTAATTCCCAGGTGTTATTCTTCTCAATTTGATCCAATTCTTCATTCATAGCTGCTACCCAATGCTCATTTTTGCTGGCTTCCTCAAAACTACTAGGCTCAAAGGTTGCTAGAAAAGCAACGTGAGCTTGTTGTGATGAACAAAGTTGTCGACCTTCATTTATGTCACCAATGATTTGATTTGATGGATGGTTCTTTTGAATCCACTCTTTTGTTCTCCTTGGAGGAGCTTCTTGTTGTTGTTCTGGTAGATCTTGATGATCATTGTTTACTTCTTCTTCATTGATAGTAGCTTTTTGTTCTAAAATTTTATCTGTGTCTTTTTCAGCCTCCATCTCAAGTTTCAAATATTCTAGATCTTCATCATTACTCGCTAGAACACCATCTTCATCAAATGTAACATTTATGCTCTCCACTATCTGTTTTCTTCTTATATTATAGCATTTATAGGCCTTTCTTTTGCGTGAGTAACCAACAAAGATACCTTCATCAACATGTGATTCAAACTTACCCAAATTTTGATCTTCTATTTTGATATAACATTTGCTTCCGAAGATTCTGAAATATTTTACATTAGCTGGTTTTCCTTTCCATAATTCATATGGAGTCTTGTTGCAATTATTTCTGAGAAGACTTCGGTTGATAATGAAGACTGCCATATCAATTTCTTGAACCCAAAATTTTTCATCCAATTTTGAGTCCTTCAACATTGTTCTACCCATTTCCTGTACAGTTCTATTCTTTCTTTCAGCAACTCCATTTTGCTGAGGTGTTCGTGCTGTTGAAAATTTCCTTTTTATTCCATTTTCGTCACAGTATTGCTGAAATAATTTGGAAGTGAATTCTCCACCATTATCTGATCTTAAACACTTTATTTTCAAATCAGTTTCATTTTCAACCAACTCTTTGTAGATCTTAAAGCACTCAAATGCTTCAGATTTTTTCTTTAGGAAACTGACGGCTGTCATCCTGGTATAGTCATCTATCATTAACATGAAATATAATTCTCCGTCTAAGCCTTTTGTTCTCACAGGACCACATAGATCAGTATGTATCAATTCCAATGGATGTGATGAAAAGTGTTATTTTGTTTTAAATTGGACTTTTGTCTGCTTGCCATGCCGACATGCCTCACATAGTGTGTTGGAAGGTTTTGAGATTTTCGGCATTTCTCGTACTACTTCCTTTTTGCTTATCCTGACAAGATTGTCAAAGTTTATGTGACCCATTCGTTTGTGCCATAACCAACTTTCATCTTCTTTAGCTAGTAGACATGCTTTAGTTGCTTCATCCAAAACATATATGTCGTTTGGAGCTCGACTTGCTGTAGCCACAATTTTACCATACCTGCCTTTCCTGATTTCACATTTTGTGGAGTTGAATAGCATTGTGTGTCCTTGATCACACATTTGTCCAAAACTGAGCATATTGTGATTCATGTTTTCGACCAATAGAAAATTCTTGACTATAACATCTTTGCTTCCGAGAGTGATGGTACCTGATCCTATAACATTTGAAGATCCATCATTTCCAAAGGATATGGTTCCATCCTTCTTCTCTTTCAGAGATACGAATTTCCTTCTATCTCCAGTCATATGCGTTGAGCAGCCGCTGTCAACATACCACACATCTTTCCTTTTTTGAGCCTTGAGAGCGAGAGCACAATTATTAGTCTTCTTCTTCTTCCATGTTCGTTCATTTTGTGGCTTCGAAGATTCTTCTGGAGGATTTTCAAGTCTGCAGTCTCTGCCTATGTGTCCAAAGTTCTGACATTTGTAACATTCCAAATTATTTCTTAAATTTTCAAATCTATTGATGTTTCGTTGAGCCCCAGGAGGTTCATATTTGAAGAATCTCTTGGAATTGTATTGGTTCATAGGGTACGTGCGATATTCTACAGCTTTATGACCAAATTTTCTACAGGAATAACAATATCCATGAAAAATATGTTGGTACCTAGATGAAAATCTTTGTCGAGGAATCGTCTTCGAAGGATGTGCTTGCGAATCTTGTCCAATGAAGTCTTCATGTATGTCAGATCTCATAGGTTCATTGTATTTTGTTGTAGAAGGTCCTGCTTCTTCTTCTTTGTAACCGAGGCTAGTTCTTTCATTGTAATATCATTGATTGTTGATGAGTTCTTCCAATGCCCTTGAGCTGTTGGCATAGTTTTGGACAGTTTTTCCCTTATTCACTTCCTTACGTAGCGAGACTACTTCGGCTTCTAATGCTTCCCTTTCTTGGTTGCTTTCTTCCAACTTCTTCTGAAGTGACTCTTCCATACATATGTGTTCTTCAACCTCAATTTTGAGACCTTGAACTTGTTCTTCAAGAGTGTTGGAACGAATCTTCTCAGCATTGAGCTATTTTATAAGCTTGATTGCCTCCTGATAAAATTCTTCTATGGTCAACCCTTCTTCTTCATTGTTTGATACTTCTTGTTTATTGTGCTTGGCTATAAATAATACTTTCTCATTGGATTCTTATTTGCTGTCACTTTCTTCATCGGATGAGGAGGTATCTTCTTTAGAGAGAAAGTTCCTTTTGGATCCTTTATTTTTGCCTTGCTTGTTGAATTTCCTAAAGCCTTTATTTCCTTTTGAGTTTTCATCACTTTTGTTCGGACATTTTGCTACAAAATTCCCAACCTCAACACAACCGAAACATATCAATGGAAGTTTACCTTTTAATTTTCCCTTACCAAGTTTTAGTTTTCTCGTAAAGTAAGCATATTATTCATCTAAAAGACCTTCTCCATCATCTTCCTTTTCTTCACACTTGCAGGTGCATGTCATTTCAATTGAAGGTTGTTTGTCCTTATTGGTTTGCTTAGATGCAACAAACGTAGTTTCTAGATTTGAAGTACCCTTTTCTTCATCAAGTCTCATTTCATATGCTATGAGAACTCCATGTAATTCTTCCTTGCTGAGTGTGTCCAGATTTGCACTATATTCTAAGACCGATACCTTTGGGTTGAATCTCCCTGGTAACGTTCTGAGAATCTTTCGTATAATAGTATTCTCATCAACTGGCTCTCCCAATCCTTCCAGAGTATTATTTATTTCATCAACGTATTGGAAGTATGCAACAATGTTGCAATCTTCTTTCATTCTGAGTTGCTCCAATTTTGCTCTATAGATTTGAAGCTTTTCTTCTTTGATATTTGAGTCACCTGCATATATATTCTCAAGCTTGTCCCATACATTTTTGGTGGTTTTACAACCCAACACCTTATGATAAGCAGATTCAATAAGTCCACTAATAATAATATTATTTTCTTTTGCATCATTTACCAAATTCTTCTTACCTTGTTCATCCGCGATTGATGTAAATCCATTTTGAACAGTGTCCCATACTTCGTAACCTTGCACCAAGATATAAACCTCCATTATTCCTTTCCAGAGTGAATAATTATTTTCATTGAATAGAGGTACACAATTCTTGGTATGCTCCATGACCTCCTTCTAGCTATTAAACTCCTATTGAAAGAACCAAGCTCTAAAACAAATTGTTGGAAATACTGAGAGGGGGGGTGAATCAGTATTCCTTTCAATTAGAGAATTAGTTAATATTCAATTATTATCAGTGTTTTTACAATGATAGAAGTAAACAAGAGGAACACAAATGTACACAGTTTTTAAGGTGGAAACCAACTCCGGGACAAAAACCACATAATGCTTTTCTAATAATTCTTTAATATTCAACTCCGATTGAAAATAAAGCTCCAACTTCCTAGAATCTAGAAAAGCATTCTTATACAGCTCCCACCGGATGGACGCTCCAACGCCCAAGATTATTCAGTAGTCAACTGAATGGATTCCCCAACACCCAATGAGCTACAACTCACCCTAGCACCACCCTACCACCCTATAGAAGAATAAAAGATGAATGGACTCCCATACCAGGGATAATGGTCCGCTTTACAATGATATAGAATGATGTAGAAGAAGAATATATACTATACCATAACCCCAACTTTGATACAACCTCCGAATGATGATCCTAGACCTCCCAACACTGCCTCTTCAACCCTTGGTAGATAGACACTAGTAAAATTTGTACAATAATGCATTTACAATGATTAAGTACAATGAGACCTTTACAATGATTGTATGCAGTGTTGCCCACTTGAAGACTTCATATGATGAACTTCTTGCTGCTATTATGCACCTTGGTTACTGCTCTTGTCATGCTACCCTTTGCTGCACCTTGATTTGCTTTTCTGCAGTAGAAATTTTGGTCCTTTGCAACCCTTGACAACACATGATCTAGCTTTTTCATGCCTTCTAGGAGCTCGATATTGAATCTGGCGTATCTATGTCATTTCAAATCCTCAATATCTGATTTTAGGTCTTGTAGTAGTCCTCTGAGTCATATTTCCAATGCCATAGTTCTGACTCAATTTGGATTCTTGAAGACATAGTTATACCCAATCTCTCACAATGTCCTAATTATGGACTGTTTTAGCAGAGCACACTTCTATGGCATGCCACGTGTCACTATTTCTTCATTTGTTTCTGAAATTGATAGAGAAAAAATTAAATTATGTGCACTATCCATCACTTTTTACATAATTCCAATCCGATACTCAGAGAGAGATTTATTACGAATTTACCAAGGTCACTTGTTTGAGATGAATTTCAGGAGCCTGCAAAAACCCTGACTTACAAAGATCATATCTCCAAAAATATTGCGCACCTTGATCTGAAATTTTTACTGCAGCTTTCTCAGGCTTTTGGCTTCACCTCATAGAAATTTCAGCTTCTGAACCTTCGTACAAAAAGATTTATAGCGAAAATTCAAAGATGACCGATTTTAAATGGCTGAATCCCCTGCATAAGGAGGAAATGAAGATCACAATTTATATGAATGTTTAAGTTGAGAGGGGCTTCAACAAGTGAACATGGGAGGAATTTTAGGAGCATAAAAAATATTAATTATGAATTTTCAATGACCCATGGGCCAAACCCATGGGATTTTAGCCCACTAACTGGGAGTACAAACTTCAAACATGAATATCTCTCAAACCGTGGAGAATTACATGGTGTGCCATATATCAATGGAAACATCTCGACAAGTAGAAACCATAAAAAGAATTATTGACCCAGAATATATTAATTTGGTAATTCAAAATTCCCATGCAATATTGGGTTAGCCCCTGGTGCTGCTTGGGTTGACATCAATGACAACCGCTGATCAACAAACTAAATGGTGGACAATTCCAACTGTTAGGCATCAGTAATATTTTCTAATATCAAAATATGACTAAGTAATGGTCCTAGATTTCTAAAAAAAAAAATTGATAAATATTATGAGTTTTAGAAATCTCACTGCCTTCATTATCCTAAGTCAAACTATTTCATTAAAATTCTCTCTCTCTGCCCTCTAAGTTTCACCTCAATGTTCCAAAAGGACTTCAATAATTGAGCCTATTAACATCATTTCACTACCTCACCCTCACTCTCATTCCCTCCCTTCTTCCCTCTGAAAAACCCATTTCTTCCTTTCCTAAAAACCCTCATGAAACACTGTCTATTCATCATTTCCCTTTATATGTATAAAACAATGTAAAAGTCCAATTTTACATTGTTTAAAACCCAAGGTTAGACCTTTCAGGTTTTTCATTTTTATATAAATTATGTTTTATATTTAAAACCTGCCATTATCTAAAAATAGGACTTAAGCCCTTTTTTCTAAACCCAGTCCCTTCACACCTATAAAACCCCTACCTCCGCCTATTTTTAAGCCCCTCCCTATACGAAATAATGCCTCCACCTTTAATTTTCATAAACCCCTCAAACCTTATAATAGGCTCCCCTAAACCTTTGAAATTATTAAAAAGTGGGCCATGCCTCCCACTATACCTAGCACCCTCCATAAACCTTATAAATTAACGTGATTTCATTAAATTATTAAGGCCTCGGATACCATCCTCCATTTAAACCCACCATCCAACCGCACAATGCCACCTATCCTCCACTACTTTCGGCCCAACCAACTGTTCACCGCCTCCCGAATGTTTGTCAACCATTGATCTCCCATCTCGAGATCCAACGGCCAGCATCGCATATCACAAATAAATTTACGATGGGGTTAGTGTTTCATCACCTGTGTGAAATAAGTGGTTTTTCACTACCACGTGTCTCCTCCTGAGGCATATAACGCACCTCCCACCAAAAAACACTTACCGCCCATTCCTCACGTGATAAACTGCTCCCAGTTTTCAAAAACTGCCTACCATCCACGCCATTTTTCAAACCTTTCCCACCCCCATTCAAATTTCTCTTGGTTCCACCTTTGGAACCTTGTCTCCTACGCCATATCCTCCTCGCAAACACCCTCCAATAGTCCAAAACCTGAAAGCGCAATGAAACCCTCCCCACAGGATTTTTAACTAACTGTTTATGTTTTTATGCAGGTTTTAATGGCGGAAGTATATGAAGCATGTTTTACATGGAAAAATTAAATCAAATGAGCCTCTCGATGATGATCCAAAAGCTTAAATCAAGACATTGATGGGAAAAGGAATTATACCAGTGTTTTTCATCGATGAAACATGATAATCGATCGATGAAAACCTTCCTGCCACGAAGAAGGGCCTCCCCTGCACAAAGAAGAAAAAATATATTCTAAGGAACAATGAAGAAAAAGAGTTTTAAGGATTAAAGAGTTAGTCCTAATCAAAAGCCAAAACAAAAGGATTATCCAGTCAAAGCAGAAGCTAGAAGAAAGCAGACAGATGAAAGTCAAAAGTTAAAGGATAAAGGCAAAAGATCAAAGGGATGAAGCCAAGGATTAAATTAACAAAACAGAGATCAAATAGATTAAAAGAAATACCATAAAATCAAATAGTTAGAGCTTAAAGGACAAAGTTCAAGGCCTAAAAATAGAGTCTAAAGGTAAGACAGAGGTAGATTATCCCAGAAAATGCATTCGAATGACTCAGCCTATGGAAGTTACTCTTTCAAATACATTTTTGCCACCTAATGCTTTGTTTCCTTCAATAAAGCATTAGGCATTTATTGAACCCAGTCAGAGATATTTTATATCTGCCAAGCAGCTATTTTAAAATTTATGAATAGGCCTTAAAGTCAAACATTTCACCTATATTTCGTTAGGAGTTAAGATATAAGTTATTATTCAGAGAAATATCTGCAGATATTCTTGCCTTGAGCCTTGCATGGTCTTCAAGATAAGGAATTCATTAACTCTGTAATAAATGACACTCTAACCCTAGATTAGCTTCACCTCCTCATTTGCAGATAAATACTGCATTTAAACCCATTATCTCATTGGAATTTTTGATGAATCTTTGAGTTAATACATAGTTTGTTGAGATTGAAAAGAAATTGATGTCTCAGAAGCTTGTGAAAGTCTTTATTTGTTTGTTGATGAAGGAGGTCTACTTGCAGGATCCTTGAGCTTGGCTTATGGTGAAGTATTTATGTTCTGTTATTGTTATCTCCTATTTGATTATGTTTCTATCTTTCTATATTGCAGTACAATGAAATATTTAGACTGAGAAATGTTTCTAACAGCACCTCAGTTTTGTTTGTTCTTCACTGCCTTAATTTTTTCTTCTGCTAGGACATTTTAGATAATTCTTAATTGCTCTCTAGACCCCCTAAGATTGTTTATTTAAAAAATGGTTTAATGTAGTAGATATCAAGCATGATTTATGGCTAGCCCTTCTTACTTGATGTCACTAAAACAAGGTTTCTGAAGTCTCTCTCTAAAGTATCACTAGTTAAAGCCTGCCAAAGAGGTTTTGTTTTGATCATACCCTTTTTACTTGCTTAAATAATTGTTTTATAGATCTTCATAGCTATAATCAAAGATGTTTAGGCATTCCCTCTTCTCTGATTACATTTATATGTGTGTCTTGAATGTTTTATATCTTTGAAGGTGAAATCACTAGAAGTTAAATGAGTTTATCGCCTTCTATATTTCATTGGAATGTTTGTCTTGAATAATTATCTGCTTTAGCTGGATCAAAGACTTTATGGTTTTCCCTGTCTATTGATTTCCGCTTTATTCTTATGATATTTAAGTCCCTTTTGTTAGAGTTACATGATAAAGGATTCTTAAATTCCCTTTGTACTACTTATATTCTCACAATTGATGTCCATCTCATTGTCCTTAAATACCTTTAAGATCCATTGACCAAGTTATATTTTCCATGTGATGCTCCTTGATTTATTGATGAACCTTTCATGAATTTTATAGACTCCATTGCCCAATGATTTGAAGATTTCCTCATTCTATTTATTTTACTAGATCATCTTACCCAACCAAAATAATGAAACAAACTCCTCAATTAATAACTATCCTAAAATATATCATATAAAGAAAACAAGTTCATATCCTTTGCAAAAAAATAGAAAGAGCCCTCTCTGAGTCCAGGAAGGCTAGGTCCTAGGACTCCAAAGACTGGTTTCATGTTACCTTGTGCATTTGGTCTACCAATCTGCTAAATCACGGGACCCCAACATTCTAGCAATCACGGTGGGCCCTCTGAGTACATAGTTGTCTGAATACCTCTTATGACTCATTTAAAACCTTAGTTAAGCTTGAAAAATCAACTAACAGCCAAGAGTAGACTTTTCTTGTTTCACCATCCTTGGAAAATGATGACACAGTTAGAAAAAACTCATATAAACTTTAGGGCTACATAAAGAACTCAGAAAACCCCAAAAAAAAACATTCCTAGATTGGTTTTTTTGTCAATTATTGGTGGTGGACCATACACATTTATCTTAAAAACAACCAAAAATATCCACCTGGAGACTCCACTAGCCTCCAGTAGGCATATTATTTCACTAGTTCTCTTTTATATTTCCTTAGGATTGTGTTAAACCAGCCCTAAGAAATTTAGAAGCCTAGTCCCATATTGTAGAATTTTACTAAGCATTGAGAGAGTTCAACCTTCTGAAAATAGTCCTGAAATTTCAGCCTCTCTAAATTTTGAGTTTGAAATCTAGCTTCACAAAGGATCAATACCAGATCTCATCCAGACCCAAATCCTCCTACCATAGTTGATGATCCAGAAAATATTTGTGGAAAAATTCTAAATCTGGAAACTTAACTATTGTTAGGACTATTCATAGAGCAAGTTGTGTTCCTGAACATCTTACTGCTTTGCAAGATCCTAAATTTGACTTGCACCATACAAAGAATCTATTTAGAACCAATTCACATAGTGAGATTGCCTAAACTGACCTTGAGCCCATAGATTTTCAGCAAAGTTATTGTAGAGAAGCTTCTCCTTCTACCCCTCCTGATTTTCAGTTTCTCCATCACTTTAACTCTTTCCATATAAATCTGCTCAAAATCAGTTTGCTGGTCCAAGTACTTACAGCACATCCCTCCACACACCTATTGTTCAAAACACTCCATTTCATCCTACATTCCCTCTCACAAACCCTCCTCTTGTAAATCTTCCATTTTCTGCCATCATGGCAACATGGTATGCCCCCCTAGTTTTACCTCAACCTCTGGTTCCTTTGCAAATTATTACCAATACAAGATCCCTCATTTCACTGGAGCTGAATCCATCACTTCCAAACAACATGTGGATAGGATAAATGATGCTTTTTATTACATGAAAATAGAATAAGAAATCATTAAAATGAGGATATTTTCACAAAGCTTAGGAGGAGAAGACAAAAAATGGTTCAAAGCATTAACTCCTAAAATTATACATGATCTCCCTTCCCTTTACCAAACATTTATAAATAAATGGGAAATCAAGAATAACCCCCTCCAAACCCTTTCTGAATATAAAAATCATAAGAGGAATGTAGGGGAAAGTGTACAAGAATATTGTACCAAGTTTAACAATGTCTACAATGCCCTCCCACCTCATATGAAACCCCCATAATGCCTATCATTAGTCAAATTTACAGAAGGCTTTCATCCAGATATGACATTCCAATTGAGGGAAAGAGACCCCAGAACTTTAGAAGAGATGCAAATAGGGGTTGTGAGTGCAGATGCTAACTTAATTGAAAAGACAGCTAGGATGAGGTCGAAGAAAAAAGTCACTTACAAAGATGAAACCATGACATCAACCTCCTCTTCTAATACCAAAATAGACAACTTAGTTAAGACCATGGAGAGGATGATGGAAAGGATAAACTTGACTGAAAAATTACCTCCTAGGGAGAACCAAGCAAATCCCCAAAATAGAAATAGGAATCCAAATTTTAGAAGAGATCCCCCTCAAAACAGATAAAGAGACAATGATCAACTAATTAGGCCTCCCTTCCAAGACAACTATGTGGATGAAGAAGAGAGGCAGAGTAAAAGGCTAGAGGAAAATCATGTAAATCTAATAGGATCTGACAGTGAGGGTGATGTTTTTCTCACTAAAGAAGAACAAGGATTCTTTTCATCAAACTAAACTGAAACTAACCATGAGGATTCTGAAGATTACAAATTAGGATTTAAAAATGCCATAATGGAAGTCCATAGGAAATATGACCTTAGGAGAAAAAATAACCAAGAGAATTCCAAGAATAATAATGTAGACATTGCTGTTAGGAAAACCTTAGAAAATCCTCCTAAAAAGATAGCAAACAGTACTAATACTATGGCTAAAAAAAACTAATTTGAACAAAGACAAAATCAGCAAGTAAAGTATTGACCTAAGCTGCCCTAGTATTTCCACTAGTGGCCCTAGGAAATATGTCCAAAATAACTGTCCTAATAAAACTCAGAAAATCAAATTTGATCAAAAGACCATGTCTGAGAAAACAGATGTAAATATGTCAAAAACACTAGCACCTTTCAGCCTTGAGGGAGAAATTGCCAAGATAAAAATTAGCATACCCCTTGCTGAATTAGTAACCTAAGATGTATATAAAAATCAGGTCTTGAAATATTTGAATATAGGACATGACAATGACACTTTAAACTTAACTGATGACAAACCAGAGCTGTTGTTTGGTCCCAAAGTTTAAGGACAATACCAAGAAGGGGTTGTCCCTCCATTTTATTTCATTCTGAACATACATGATAAAATATTTCTCAATGCCATGCTAGACTCTGGTACCTCTCACAACCTCATGCAAAAAGTGGTGATGGAGATATTAGGCCTAGAAATTACTAAACCTTACAAAGACATTTATTCTTTTGATTCAGGCTGAGTCAAATGTTTAGGTCTAATCAAGGATTTGTGTGTCAATCTGGCACAAATCCCTGCTAAAGGTCTAGTTATGGACATAGTAGTTGCCGACACTCCCCCAAAGTATGGCATGCTTTTATCCAGATCATGGGGAGATAAACTCCAAGGGGGCCTTCAAATGGATATGTCTTATTCTACCATCCCAGTCTTTAACAAAACAAGGAGATTATACCGGGAATCTCATATGAAATATATGGTAAGAAGCCTAGATATGCCAAATAACACTCATATTTATTCCATTCATTCAGATCTTGATTCATTTATTTTGTATAATGAAGATGAAAACAGAAAACAAGAAAATGAAAATGAGAAAGAGTTAAGTCCACCAGAACAGTCAAATCTGTCCACCAATGAAGAACATAACAACTCAAACTATAACAGCCTTGAATAGCAACACGACAGTGAATATGAGACAGAAACTCTTTGGAACATGAGCTTTGATGGCTCTTGTGGCAAAGCTGGTTCTAGAGATGGTGTATGGATACATAATACAAGCAAGGGACATTCCTATAAACTTGATTTCCAATACACTAGTAACATTGCAAAATATGAAGCCCTCCTCCTTGGCTTACATTTGCTTAAAGACATAGGAGCCAAGAAAATATCAGTCCAAGGAGATTCAGAGCTGATCATTAGGCCAATAAAAGGGGAGTATTCAGCTAAAAATCCAAGATTAAGAGAATATAGGAATGCTTCCCTAGACCTCCTGAAAACCTTTGAGAAATATGATCTCACTTTCATTCCTAGAGCTCAAAATAACCTGGCAAATGAACTTGCCTTTGCTGCCAACAATTGCAAAATACCCCATGAAAATGAAAAATTCACTGTCAAAATAAAAAATTGGCCCACAGTACCTAAAATGAAAACTATTGGCAAGTGTTCGAGGGTGATAAAAACATTGATGATTTTCTGTAATCTAAAAATGATTTTTCTATACCAACACCTAGCTCAAGCCATAAGGAAGATTGTTTTGCCAAAAAAGAAGCCCACAAAACAGAGTTGTCCTCTACTGCTGATAGAAACCAGTTTGAGCATATTTATTAGGAAGAGTCATGTGAAAAACTAGACCAAAATTACCTTGATGTTCTACAATGTAAATATGATACTATACCAAGGGGCCTTACACCATTAGAGGAGATAATTGACTTCAATGATGTAGCTAAAAAACCTAAGATGGAGCCTAGAGAAACTAATGTGGAAGAATATAACGTAGGAAGCATTAAAGAACCCAAAATGATTAAGCTATCTTAAACTCTTGGTCCTGACATAAAACAGGAATACATTAAACTTTTCAGAGAGTTTAGTGATGTGTTTGCATGGGGGTACAAGGACCTGAAATCATATGATACCAACATTATTCAACATAAAATTCCTCTTCAATAAAATCAAAAGCCTTTCAAAAAAAAATAAGAATAATAAACCCTGCTGTATTACCTTTGGTTGAGAAAGAGATTAAAAATATGTATGATGTTGGGATCATAGTTCCCCGTAGATACTCAGAGTGGGTTTCCAACCTTGTTTCAGTTAGAAAGAATACCGGGGAAATTAGGCTTTGTATTGACTTTAGAAATCTAAACAAGACCTCCCTGAAAGATAATTACCCCTTCCCTAAGATGGATCACACACTTCAAAAGGTGGTTGGATCTAAAATAATACCATCGTTGGATGGTTTTTCAGGCTACAACAAAGTTCTTGTACTCCCGAGTGATCAACACAAAACTGCCTTCACCACACCTTGGGGTACATTCATGTATGTTAAAATTCCATTTGGTTTGATGAATGCAAGGGCCACATTCAAAAGGGCCATGGACATAGATTTTTTGAAAGACATAGGCTACTTTATAATCATTTACTTTGATGACATCATTATTTACCCTAAAAATAATAAAGAACACTTAGTCCATTTGAGAATTTTTTTTGAAAAATGTAGGAAATATGGCCTATCTTTGAATCCCAAGAAAACACTCTTTGGTCTATAAGAAGGAAAAATCCTAGACCACATAATATTTGAAGAAAGAATCAAAGTAGACCTCAAAAGGATTGAAGGCATATTGCAAATCAGCCATCCTATAAATATCAAGGAATTGCAATCTTTCATTGAGAAGATCAACTTTTTAAGGAGATTCATACCCAACCTTGTTGAACTTTTGAGAAATATCGCAAACACGCTAAAAAATGAGACGGGAGATAAATGGAATTTGAAAGCCAAATAGTCATTTGAACTAGTAAAACAAGCCCTCACTTAAACACCAATTCTTATGAGTCTTGATTTCACCAAGGATTTCTACTTTTTTTCATTTTCATCTGAACACACCATTGCTGCAGTGTTGTTGCAAAATAATACCATGGGGAAAGAACATCCCATAGCCTTTTTCAATAAAACATTAAGGGATTCTCCACTCAAGTATAACATCATGGAGAAACAAGCCTTAGCCTTGATAAAATCATTGAAGGATTTCCGAGTCTACATCTTACACTCTCATATCATTGCTTTTGTCCCACATACAGCTATCAAGGATATTCTAAATCAAGATCCTGATGGTAAAAGGGGAAAATTGATTGCTATTATCTTAGAGTATGATTTAGAAATCAGAACCACCAAGCTGGTTAAAGGACAAGGACATGAAAAAATTATGTCTAAATCAAATTTCCAAGCATTAGATATAAATATGGTTGATGTTTTAGAAGAACAAGAATAATGCACAGCTCCTCATGTTGAAAAATAATTTCTGAATTCATATTGGTATGCTGATATCCTATATGTGTTTTTATATATTAATTCTCCTCCTACCTTATCAAATACAAAAGTTAGATTCCTGAAACAAAAACTTTAAAATTATGCATTTTATATGGGGTGTTATATTGGAAAAATTTTGTAGGCCTTTTTCTTAAATTTTTGCTTGAGGATGATGCAGGTAAAATCATGCATGAGCTGCATGAGGGAGAATGTGGAAGCCACCTTTACTGGAAAACCATAGCTAAAAAAATCCTTAGAGTTGGATATTACTGGCCCACCCTTTTTCCTTATACCCACAAATTGGTCATGACTTGCCATAAGTGCCAATTTTTTTATGGCAAGAGAAAACTCCTACCTTTACCTTTTCATCACATTACTGTTGAAGCTCCTTTTCAACAATAGGGTTTAGAATTAATTGGAGATATTCACCCCACCTCATCTACCCAACATAAGTGGATCCTCACTGCTATTGATTATTTTACCAAGTGGATAGAACTCATTCCCTCTAGAAATGCTACTGACTCAGTCATTATCAAATTTCTTGAGAATAACATCTTTTCTAGATTTGGTTGCCCCAGAAAGATCATCCCAGATAATGTTGCTACCTTTTCATCCAACGTAATGGTTGAATTCTGTTATAAGTATCACATCACATTAGGGCATTCCACATCTTATTACCCTCAAGGTAATGGGTTGGCTGAGTCTTCTAACAAAATCTTGGTCAATATTATCAAGAAACTTCTGGAATAGAATAAAAAATCATGGCATGGCAAGCTAGTACATGCACTATGGGTTGATAGACTAACCACCAAGAAATCAATTGGTATGTCTCCCTATCAAATAGTGTATGGCATCGATGTAGTCTTCCCAACATCCTTGGGAGTTTCAGTCATGAA